>JAREIK010001079.1:1056818-2404904 GCA_029783825.1 Sapria himalayana | reverse complement strand
AACAACAAATCTGGTATATATGTACGAATAAAGTTAGTATAAACGTACATATAATACTGCAACATTTTTGTGTACACATATAATGACTATATTTGTACTCAGTATATATGTACATATAATACTAGTTTTTTTATGTATATATACACCAATAATATATGCACGCATGAAATGCTAGTATATATTTACATATATTCTGCATAATTATATATTTATCAAACATAACTTTTATTTTATTGTAATTTGACTAAGTAGTTTTATTTTTTACATATATGATACCGCATTGTTCCTCATACAAAGCTTGTATACGTGATGAGATTTTTAACTAGACATTATAGCCCGTGACTCGGATAGCTTGGTTGTAGTAGAAAAATGGTGATCAGAAGAGAAGAGGGAGAAAAGATAATGAAGAATAAGAAAAATAAGAAGAACAAGAAGAAAAGAAGAATAAGAAGAATAAGAAGGATAAGAAGGATAAGAAGGATAAGAAGAATAAGAAGAATAAGAAGAATAAGAAGAATAAGAAGAATAAAAAGAATCTGAAGAATAAGAAGAATATGAAGAATAAAAAGAATAAGTAGAATATGAAGAATAAAAATAATAAGGAGAATAAAAAAATTATGAAGACTAAAAAGAATAAAGAAGAATAAAAAGAATAATATAAAAAGCAATAATAAGTAGAATAAGAAAAATAATAAGAATAAGATTAATAAGAAGAAAAAGAATAATAAAAAAATAGAATAATATTACTAAAAAGAAAAATAAGAATTAGAATATTAAGAAGATAAGAAAAATAATTAGAATTAGAATAATAAAAAGAATAAGAAGAATAAGAAGAAAAGAAAGAATAAGAAGAATAAGAAGAATAAGAAGAACAAGAGGATTAAGAAGAATAAAAAGAATAAAAAGAATAAGAAGTTAAGAAGAATAAGAAAAATAAGATTAATAACAATAATAACATTAAAAAGAAGAATATGAAGGAAAGAAGAATAAGAATAATAAGAAGAATAAAAAGAATAAAAAGAATTAGAAGAATAATAAGAATAATATAAAAAAGAAGAATAAGAAAAATAATAAGAATAAGATTAATAAGAAGAAAAAGAATAATAAAAAAATAGAATAATATTACAAAAAAGAAAAATAAGAATTAGAATACTAAGAAGAATAAGATGAATCAGATGAATAAGAAGAATAAGAAGAAAAGAAGAAAAAGTAGAATAAAAAGAAAAGGAAGGATAAGAAAAATAATTAGAATAAGAAGAATAAGACAAATAAGAAGAATAAAAAGAATAAAAAGAATAAAAAGAAAAAGAAGAATAAGAAGAATAACAAGAATAAGATGAATAGGAATAATAAAAAAATAAAAAGAATAAAAATATTATGAAGAAAAAGAAGAAAAAGATGAATAATAAGATTAACAAGAAAAAGAAGAATAAGATGAATAAGAAAAATTAGAAAAATTAGAAGAATTCAAAGAATAATAAGAATTACAAGAATGAGAAGAATAAGAATAATAAAGAAGAACAATAAGAATAAAAAGAATAATAAGAAGAAAATGAATAATAAGATAGAATAAGAAGGATAAGAAGAATAAGAAGAATAAGATGAATAAAAAGAAAAATAAGAAAAGATGACTAAGAAGAATAAAAAGAATTAGAATAATAATAAGGATTAGAAGAATCAGTAATATTTGAAGAATAAGATGAATAAGAAAAAGAAGAAGAGTGAATAATAATAAAGATAAGATGAATAAGAACAATAAGAAGAAGGTGGAATATAATAAGAATAAGAAGAATAAAAAGAATTAGAAGAATAAGTAGAATACGAAAAATAATAAGAATAGGAAGAATACGAAGAATAAAGAGAATAAGAAGAATAAGAAAAATTAGATAAATAAGATGAATAAGAATAATATGAAGAGTAATAAGAATAAGAAGAATAAAAAGAATAAGAAGAATAAGAAGAATAAGAAGAATAAGAAGAATAAGAAGAATAAGAAGAATAAGAAGAATAAGAAGAATAAGAAGAATAAGAAGAATAAGAAAAATAAGAAAAATAAGAATAATAAGAAGAATAAGAAGAATAAGAAGAATAAGAAGAATAAGAAGAATAAGAAGAATAAGAAAAATAAGAATAATAAGAACAATAAGCAGAATAAGAAGCATAAGAAGAATAAGAAGAATAAGAAGAATAAGACGAATAAGAAGAATATGCAGAATAAGAAGCATAAGGAGAATATGAAAAATAAGAAGAATAAGAAGAATAACAGAATAAGAAGCATAAGAAGAATAAGAAGAATAAGAAGAATAAGAATAATAACAAGAATAAGAAGAATAAGCAGAATAAGAATAATAACAAGAATAAGAAGAATAAGCAGAATAAGAAGCATAAGAAGAATAAGAAGAATAAGAAGAATAATAAGAAAAGAAGAATAAGAAGAATAATAATAATAATAAGAATAAGAATAATAAAAAGAATAAAAAGAATAAGAATAATAAGAAGAATAAGAATAATAAGAAGAATAAAAATAATAAGAAGAATAAAAAGAATAACATGAATAAGAAGAATAATAAAAATTAGAAGAATATTAAGAAAAAGAATAAAAAAATAAAAAAAAAAGAAAAAGAAGAATAAGAAGAATAGAAGAAAAAGAAGAATAAAATGAATAAGAAGAATAAAAAGAATAAGTACAATAAGAAGAATAAAAAGAATAAGAAGAATAATAAGAATAATAAAAATATGAAGAATAATAAGAAAAAGAAGAATTAGAAGAATAAGAAGATTAAGAAAATTAAGAAGAATAAGAAGAATAAAAAATATAAATAATAATAATATTATGAAGAATAAGAAGAAAAATTTGAATAACAAAAATAACATGAAAAAGAAAAATATGAAGAATTAGAACAATAAGAAGAATAAAAAAAAATAAGAAGAATAAATAGAATAAGAAGAATAATATAAAAATGAAGAAAAATAAGAAAAGATGACTAAGAAAAATTAGAATAATAATAAAAATTAGAAGAATATGTAATATTAGAAAATTAAGATTAATAAGAAAAAGAAGAAGAATATGAAGAAAAATAAGAATAAAAAGAATAAGAATAATGAAAAAAATAAGAAGAATAAAAAAAAATAAGAAGAATAAGATGAATAAGAAGATTAAGAAGAATAAAAAGAATAAGATGAATAAGACAAATAAAAAAATGGAAGAATAAAAAGATTAAGAACACTAAAATGAATAAGAAGAAAAATTAAAATAAGTAGAATAAGAAGAATAAAAAAAATAAAAAGAATAAAAGATATAAAAAATAATAATAAGTATAAGAATAATAAGATGAATAAAAATAAAAAGAAGAATAAAAAAAAAGAATAAGATGACTAAAAAGAATAATTAGATTAAGAATAATTAGAAAAATAAGAATAATAAAAAGAATAAGAAGAATAATAAGAATAAGAAAAATAAGAAAATAAGAAGAATAATAAGAATAAAAGAACAAGATGAATAAGAAGAATAAGAAGAATAATAAGAATAAGAATAATAAGAAGAATAAGAAGATTAAAAAGAATAAAAAGAATAAGAAGATAAAGAAGAAATAAAAGAATAAGATGAATAACAAGAATTACATGAAAAAGAAGACTAAAAAGAAAATAAGAATAAAAGGAATAAAAAGAATAATAAGAATAAAAAGACTAATAAGATTAAAAAGAATAAGAAGGATAATAAGAATAAGAAAAATAAGAAGAATAAAAAGAATACGGAGAATAAGAAGAATATGATAAATAATAGCAATAAGAAGTATAAGAAGAATATAAAAAATAAGAAGAATAAAAAGAATAATATGAATAATAAGAAAAAGAAGAATAATAAAATTAAGAAGAATAAGAATAAAAAGAAGAAGAAGAATAATAATAATAATAATAAAGAAGAATAAGAACCAAAAAAAATAAATTGAATAAGAACAATAAGAAAAATAGAAATAATAAAATGAATAAGAAGAATAAGAAGAATAATAAGAATAAAAAGAATAAGAAGAATAAGAAGAATAAGAAGAATAATAAGATTAAGAAGAATAAGAAGGATAATAAGGATAAGGAGGATAAAAAAAATAAGAATAATAAGAAGAATAAGGAGAAAAATAAGAATATGAAGAATAAGAAGAATAAAAATAATAAGAAGAATAAAAAGAATAAGAAGAATAAGAAGAATAAAAAGAATAAGAAGAATAAGAAGAATAAGAAGAATATGTAAAATAAAATGAATAAAAAGATTAATAAGAATATGAAGAATTATATGATTAATAAGAATAACACGAAAAAGAAGAATATGAAGAATAAAAACAATATGAAGAATAATAAAAATAAGAAAAATATGAAGAATAAGAAGACTAAGAAGAATAAGAAGAATAAGATTAATAAGATTAATAATAATAATAATAATAAGAGTAAAAGAAGAATAATAATAAGAATAAGAAGAATATAAAGAATAATAAAAAGAAGAATGTCAGTTAACTAATTGATATCCCTACTATTCTATGTTCTAGATAGAGAAAGTTGGAATTAGAGAGTGAACAGTTTGATTTGTGGAAGGAAGTGGTGAATTAAAGCAGAAAATGGAAGAAATTGATTATTTTACTTTTAAGAAATTAGTTTCTAACACTTATCAATTAACAACGCCCCACATTAAATAGTCCTTAAAGAAAAATGGGGATCCCCCAATATTTTTTCCCCTCGAAGAATTAGAAAAGCTCTCTGATCTTCACAAATTCACTCGCATTGGGAAATTCCCTCATTGGTGACTAAGTATTGAAGATATAACATACCTTTTCTCCTCATTAAAGCTCAAATGTTTGATTAAATTGGGAGCTTTTGATAGCAAGTATGTACTGATGTAGCTCTTCACAGAAGAAGATTTTCTTTGTCTATGGTTGAAATAAAACTCTAATATATTGGGATATACTATGCGAATATTTAAATGGACTACAAATTTTAAAATCAATGAAGAAAACCCTCTTATGCTCGTATGGTTTCTTCTACCTCTTCTCCCAATTCATGTTTTCAACATAGCTTCTCTCTTCTTCATCTCTAAACTCGTTGCAAAACCATTATTAATGGATGGAGACTGGCCAATCTCTCATGGTTTAGTGTAGCAAGAGTCTGTATTGAAGTCAACCTTTAATATCCTATCCCACAACGGATATGGCTTGGTCAGAATTAGAAAGTAGGCTTCTAGCACCCTATAATTCCTGAAATGATTCCTAGCTATTGTGAAACATATTAAAAAAAGGACACAAAATGGAAAAATGTATAAATAATACTAAAAAATTGAAAGAAAAACATAACAGGGAGATTTGGGTCAGAAAGGAGGAGAAAATGGTTAACCAGGAGGTAATTAATAAAGAAGACATGCTAAAAAAGGATATAGAATCTCTTAATCTTATGTCTTCTATTATAGAAATAATCAAGGATCCTATAAAACCTCTTGTACAAGGATCCTATAAGAAGAATAATGCATAAAATTGAATAACTAGTGATTGGAAGTAGAAAACCAAAAACAAAATAGTCAAAATGGTTCTTGCTTCAGAAATGAGCTCAGAATCTGATTCCATTAAAACCTTTAATAATAATCAAACTAAAATAGAAACTAAAAAGTAGAACTACTCCAAGGATGATATAGATGTTGAAAAGAGTAGAATGGCAATACATAATAGAGAAAATGAAATAGAATACTTAAAAATTATAAGTTTACAAATGGATAAAATGCTTAAGTGTAAAGAACTACAAGAACCTAGCCTCTCAAAAAAGACTAGAAACACAAAAAAAAACATTTAAAAATGACTTAAGATTCAAAGTGTAAGACAATGGCTCAATTAAAATCTGCTAATAATGCATAGATACCTATCCTGGAACATTCGAGGAGTAGTCAATTCCTCATCCTCAAATAGATTAAAGAAAATGATAATATATTATAATATTTCATTATTAATGTTAGCGGAACCAATGGTAGATATAAGCGAGCTGGAAAATTTTAAAAATAAGCTAGGTTACAATAATGCATTCTCTAATAAAGAGAGTAGAATATGGGTCATGTGGAAAAACTCTATGGATATTACTAATGTTGAAGAATAAGAACAAATTATTAAACTTAGTCTAAATAGATGTAAAAAAGGAATTATTTTAGTAGCTTATGCTAATAACTCTAAAAAAACTCTATGGAAAATCATGGAAGATATTTTAAACAAAAAAAAACTCCATGGATAATAGAAGGTGATTTTAATACGATCAGAAATGCTTTAGAGAAAAAAGGTGGCAGACCAATTAATATACAAGCTATCGAACACTTAAATGAAATTATCTCTATTTGTAATCTATTGGATGTTGACTTTTTAGGTTCAAACTACACCTGGACTAATAATCACAAATAAAAAGGAGCTATTTGGTCTAGACTAGATAGAATCCTTTTTAATATCAAATGGATAGTTTCTTTTTGAAACATATGAATCAAACACTTGAACAGAACATGTTCAAACCATAATCCACTCTTTATCAACCTTCAAAAGATAGAACCCAAAAAATTATCCTTTAATTTCCAGAATATGTGGTGCCTTCATGAGGACTTCCAAGACATTGTGAAAGAGTCTTGGTCTCAACCACTAAAAGGCAATCCGAACCAGATTTTCACGATAAAACTAGATAGATTGAGATCATGTCTAATAAATTGGAACACAAAAAAGTTTGGTAATATTAATAAGAGCATCATAGAAATAGAACAAAAAATTGACAAATTAGAAGAGGCATATGACAGGGATCAGAGTACGAGCAATCTTTGTGCTCTTAATAAAGTACAGAGTGAACTCAAACTAAAATTACACTTGGAAAAGATTTTCTAGAAA
This sequence comes from Sapria himalayana, assembly GCA_029783825.1. NCBI lineage: Eukaryota > Viridiplantae > Streptophyta > Magnoliopsida > Malpighiales > Rafflesiaceae > Sapria > Sapria himalayana. The sequence goes on along the minus strand of JAREIK010001079.1, from coordinate 2,398,017 downwards.
CAACAAGCAAAAGTAAAATAGTTAAAAGATGGAGACCAAAATACTAAATGTTTTCATTTGGCTTCAAAAATTAAGAATCAAAAACATATGATAAAAGGAATAAAACATAAAGAAGAAATATGGTTAGAAAATAAAATAGAATTTAAAGATTCTCTAAAAGGTATATATAAAACACTATTATGCGATAAAAATAAACTTTAAGGACAAAAACTCTTGCAAAACATAAATAAAAGAATTAATGATGAAGATAATAAGAACTTAATTGAATTCTTGGAAGAGGAAGAAATCAAAAACACTATCTATAGCATGGAAAAGGAAAGTGCAATTGGTCCAGATGGCTTGAATAACATGTTTTTTCAAGCCTTCTAGGATATAATTAAGAAAGATATAATTCAGGTTATTCGTTGTTTCTTTATGGTGGAGAAATTAATAAAAAGTGGGTACTAACTCATTTAGTCCTTATTCCTAAAAAGAAAAACCCCCATGGTGGAGAGGATTACTGACCTATTAGTCTACGCAATTTGATTTATAAAATCTTAGCAAAACTATTGCAAAATAGAGTAGGACTTATACTTCCCAAAATTATTTCAAATGAACAATCATGTTTTATGAAAAATAGATAAATCATGGATAATATATGCCTAGGTAAATAACTCATGAAAGAGTATTCCTCCAAAGCTAGAGGTCATAATATTACATTCAAACTAGACCTATAGAAAACCTTTGATAAAGTAGACTAGCAGGTTTTATGCTTTACCATGAGAAAAATGAGTTTTACAGAAACATGGATAGATTTAATCTTTAGATGCATATCTAGCACTTGGTTCAAGATTATCATAAATGGGGAGAAAGGAAAAGAGTTTAAGCCTACTCGAGGTTCAAGACAAGGAGACCCCTTGTCTCATTCACTCTTTAATATATATCATGAATTATTTATAGCTTATTTGAAAATCAAAATGAGTAAAGGAGACATACTTCCTTACAGACAATACAAAGAATCTCCATAGATAAGTTGTCTAGCTTATGCAAACGACATCATATTATTCGCCAATGGTAAAAAGAAATCCATAAAGAAATTAATGAAAATTTTTGAAACAATGGAATAAGAAATGGGCTTAATGCTAAATAAAAATAAATGTCAATTTAAAATATCAAAGAAAGCACCTTCCAGCCTAATTCATAGGCTAAAAGAAAATATAGGATTATCTAATGAAAAAGGAGCGATCTCGTATCTTGGTTGCCCAATATATGAGAGAAGAACTAAATTAGAACACCCAAACTTCTTATTGGATAAGTTTAGACACAATATAGCAGGCTAGAAGGTAGATTCACTGAACATGAGTGGGAGAGTTACCCTCATCACATATGTACTTCAAAGTTTATCAATGCACAATTTAATGATTATGTAATCACCTAAATTTTTTATAAAAAAAATTGAAAAAGAACTGTCTAATTTCTTTCAGGGAAAGAAGAATAACAAGCTAAAAGTTCACTAGATTAAATGGAAAGACTTATGCTTTCCAAAAGAGGAAGCAAGCCTAGGTTTCTCTAGATTAGAAGACATTGCAGAAGCATGGGTCTGCAAGAGATGGTAGAGGATAAAAGAAAACAACAATCTCTTGGCACTATATATGAGAGCTAATATTTAGTTAATAATGACAGTAACTGGATAAGAAAGCTAAACAATGAATTTCAAATATGTAAAAAAGCACTAAAACAAAAAAAAGTGGTAGATAATCATTCTGTCTTAACCAAGTATGGCTGGAATTTGAAATTACACGAGGAAAGGTTTATTCTCCTTAAAATCAACCAAGAACTTAGTCATGAATAAAAAACTCCCACGGGATGTAATGGAGTGGTGCTGGAACAATAATAATTTACTTAAAACTTGTTTATTTTTATTGAAACCCCTATCTAACATTATCCCATTAGATACACTCATATAAAGAAAAGGCATAGGCCTAGCTTCAAGATGTGAATGTTTCAAAATGAATATAGAATCCTCGGATCATTTATCTTCACAAGAAAAATTAGCCTCAAAGATATGGGAAAAATTTGAAATAGAAATCAGTTTGAAAAATATAAAATCAAACCCTTAAAAATCGAATTCAGAGATGGATGAAGGTGCCTAAAACCAAATCTGCCCAAAAATGGCTCCAAAACCCCTCCCACCTTTGATAGTTTGGTGCATATAGAAAGTCAGGAACAAAAGTCTTTATGAGGGTATAGAAATGAAAGTAGAAGATATAAAGAGGGATATTAAAAAAGAACAAATTATTATCTCAGAAGCATACCCGCTAAAGAACTTATATATGTAGAAAATAAAGAATATATTAATAGATGGCACATAAAATACAAAAAAAAAAAAAGAAACATCTAAAGTTTATGAGCATACACTAGAAAAAACCATCAAGGGGCTACCTAACTCTTAATACAAATGGTAGTTTTAAAAGAGAAATGGGAATAGCTGGAGGTAGAGGAATTATGAGAGATTCCGAAGGTAAGGTGATATGGGAATACACTAAAAAATTGATAGCAAATACACCTATTCAATCAGAAATCCTTCCTCTTCTGATAGGTCTAAGAATATGTAAAACCAAAAATATAAAAAATTTTAAAATTCAAATAGACTCATTAACATTAGTATGAATAATTAAAGGTCATAGATCATTATAAAAATATATAAATGATATAAAGAAAATTAATCAACTAGTACTAGAATTAAACTGTAGTATAGAGCATATTTTTTGAGAATGCAATCAAGTTGTCGATAAGTTAGTTAAAGATGGAGAAAAATTAGGAAACCAAGACTTTGAAGCCCAAAATATGTCGGATAAATATAGAGGCATCCTTAAACTAGATGAGATTGTATACCCTATACTTAACAAAGTTAAAGTTAATAGTTAATGGTCGGTATGATTGAAAATTTAGTTTCATAGGTTTTACAACCAAACACATAAAATCCATGAGGCTACATGTATAAGCTCCGGGTAAGAAGCATAAGCATGATTTTTCTATGTTACTATATATGTTCTATATAGTACTACTTCAGCACCAAAGAAATCCCTCAGCTCAGAAAAAGGTAGACTGTATAGCTATAAGTTTACAAGGAGATAAAAAAAACATCAAGAATATATATGAGGTTGTATTCACTTTTTTGCATGTTGAGAAACAAGGATAATTAAACTATACAATGCTCAAAAAAGAATTTCAGTAAAATTATGGGAGCAAGCACAACTTCCTAGAAGAAAACTCCAACAAATTATCTCATAGAAGGAAAGCTGTAATAGGATTGCATATTTTTGTGTAATTGGACAGGTGTGTTTGAAGAAGAAGGTGGCCGTAGACAAGGATAGTAAGTAACCTAAATGCATCCAGGAACAAAGTACCAGGAGAAAATGGAAATGGGGCAATGTGTTATGGTAACATACAAGATGAAGTTAAGCTAAATATTGGGGGATGAATGCCTTGGCCTTTTCATTTAAGTGTTTTTTATGGGTTGCTTGGTAGCATTTGCTGTTTGTGTAGGTCGATACTAGAAAAAAAAAAGACAAAAATTTAAAAAGAAAGAGCAACCATACCTTGTATTTTTATAAGAATGATGGTTGTAAAAAATCCTTATTCAAAAGAAAGAAAGTGTGGAATCTAAAGCAGTGAACAAACTGTGAATGCTTGAGGCTGCAAAATATAAGTTAGGAGTAGGAAATAGAGAAGTCAGGTGCAAATATAGTAAGATAGGGTAGTAGCAGAACCATAAACAGAAGTAATATGACCAGCAACATGAAAACTATGCTATTCAGAAAAGATGGACACTACTACTTAAAGAACACTTTTGCCTAAAAATCTAAAGTTACTTGCACAAGCTGACATTTAGGCTCATTATAAAAAAATATTTTATAAAGTTTTCTAAAATCTATTTTTATTTTGGACGCAAATTGATGTAAAAGGGTGAATAGTAGTATTTTAGTTTGAAATAATGGTATTCTTCCACAAAAAAGAGAGGGCTATAATTAATATACAAATAGTTAAAAAAAGAAGAATAAGAAGAAATGAAAAATAAGAAGAATGAGAAGAATGAGAATAATAAGAAGAATGAGAAGAATAAGAAGAATGAGAAGAATAAGAAGAATGAGAAGAATAAAAGAATGAGAAGAATAAGAAGAATGAGAAGAATAAGAAGAATGAGAAGAATAAGAACTATGAGAAGAATAAGAAGTATGAGAAGAATAAGAAGAATGGGAAGAATAAGAAGAATGAGAAGAATAAGAAGAATAGGAAGAATAAGAAGAATGAGAAGAATAAGAAGAATGAGAAGAATAAGAAGAATTAGAAGAAAGAATAAGAGGAATAATGAGAATTAGAAGAATAATGAGAATTAGAAGAATAAGAAGAATACGAAGAATAACAAGAATTAGAAGAATAAGAAAAATAATAAGAATAATAAGAATAATAACAATAATAATATTAATTAGAATAAGAAGAATAAAAAGAATAAGAAGAATATGTTGAAAAAAAAGAATTTGAAGAATATGAAGTATAAGAAATATAATTAGAATAAGTATTACAAAAAAAATGACGAATAAGAATAATAAGAATAATAAGAAATATACGAAGAATAATAAAAATAAGAAAAATAATATATTTAATAAAAAATGATTATATATAATAAGAGGAATAAGAAGAATAAGAAAAATAATAAGAATAAGAAGAATAAGAAATAATAAGAATATGAAGAATAAAAAGAATAAGAAGAATAATAATATAAAGTAGATTAATAAAAATAAGAAGAATATAATAATTAGAAGAATAAGAAAAATAAGTAAAATAATAAAACTAAGAAATATAAAAAGAATAAGACGTATATAAAAAATAAGAAAAATAAGTTCAATAAGAAGAATAAGAAGAATACGAAGGATAAGAAGAATAAAAAGAAAAAGAAAAAGATGAATAAGATGACTAAAAAGAATAATAAGAAGAATATGAATAATAAGAAGAATAAAAAGAAAAATAAGAATAAGAAGAAAAAAAAGAAATAGAGAATTAGAAGAAATAGTAGAATAAAAAAATAAGAAAAGTAAGAAGAATAAAAAAAAAAGTAGTTGGAATAATAAGAATAAAAAAAAGAATAAAAAGAAAAATAAGAATAAGAAGAATTAGAAAATTAGAAGAATAATAAGAATGAGAAGAATAAGAAGAATTAGAAGAATTAGAAGAAAATGAAGAATTAGAAGAATTAGAATAATAAAAAGAATAAGAAGAATAAGAAGAATAAGAAAAAAAAATATCCTGACTAACAATAACAATATGAATTAGATTAATAAGACGAATTAGAAGAATAAGTAAAATAAGAAGAATAAGATGAAAAAGAAAAATAAGAAAAATATGAAAAAAAATAAGAATAAGAAGTATAAGAAGAATAAAAAGAATATGCAGAATAAGAAAAATAAGAAGAATAAGAATAATAAGAATAATAAGAAGAATAAGTAGAATAAGATGAATAAAAAAAATTGAAGAGTAAAAAGGATAAGAATAATAAGAGAATAAGAAGAATAAGAAGATTAACAAAAATAAGAAGAATATGAAGAATAAGGAGAATATGAAGAATATGAAGAATAAGGAGAATATGAAGAATAGAAAGAATAAAAAGAATATGACGAATAAAAAGAATAAGAAGAATAAGAAGACTAAGAAAAATAAGAAGAATAAGAATAATAAGAAGAATAAGATGAATAAGAAGAATAAGAAGAATAAGATGAAAAAAATGGATAAAAATAATAAGATGAATAATATGAATAAGAATAATAATAATAATAAGATGAATAAGATGAATAAGAATAATAAGAATAATAATTACAATAAGTAGAATAATAAGTATAATAAGATTAATAAGATTAAGAAGAATAAAAAGAATAAAAGAATAAGAATAATATAAAGAATAATAAGAATATGAATAATATTAAGTATATCAAGATTAATTAGAATAAGTAGTACGAGTAAAAAATGAAGAATAGACGAATAAAAAGTAAAAGAAGAATAATAAAAATAAGAAGATTGAAAAGAATAATAAAAAAAATAAGATTATAAATTATAAAAGGAATAAAAATAAAATAATAATAATAATAATTAAATTAAAAAGAATAATAATACAAATAAAAATAAGAATATGAAAAATTAGAATAATAAAAATAATTAGAAGAATTAGAAAAATATATAAGATAAACTAAAATGAATAAAGAGAATAAGAAGAATATAAAAAAAAGAATAAGAATAATAAGAAGAATAAAAAGAATAAAAAGAATAAGGAGAATAAGAATAATAAAAAATTAATAAAAATAAAAAAAATTAATATTATGAAAACAATAAGATTAATAAGAATAAATAGAAGAATATGAAAAATAAAAATAATAAGAAGAAAAATAAGAAATAGAAGAATACGAAGAATAAAAGAATAAGAAGAATAAAAAGTATAAGAATAATAAGAAGAAAAAAAAAGAATAAAAATAATTAATAGAATAAGAAGAATATGAATAATAAAAAAGTAAGTAGAATAAAAAGAATAAGAGAATAAGAAGAATAAGAATAATAATAATAATAATAATAATAGAAAGAATAATAAGAATAATAAGAATAACAAGAAAGATAAGAGTAAGATGATTAAAAAAACAAGATGAATAAGAAGAATAATAAGAATAAGAAGAATACAAGAAATAAGTGTAATAATAAGAATAAAAAAAATAATAAAAAAAAAAAAGAAGAAAAAGAAGAAGAAGAATAATAATTATAATAATAATAAGAAAGAATCGAAGTATAAGAAGGATAAAAAGCATAAATTGGATAATAAGGAAAAGAAGGATTAGATTTATAAGAAGGATAAGATTGATATGAATGATTAGAAGGATAAGAAGGTTAAGAAGGATTAAAAGAAAATGAAGATTTAAACAAATAAGACGAATATTAAAAAAAAAGAAATAGAAGAATAAGCAGAATAAACAAAATAATAATACTAAGATTAATAAAAATAAAAATAATAATAATAATAAGAATCAAAAGAATAAGAAAAACAAGAAGAATAAGAATAATAAGAAGAATATGAACAAAAGGAAGAAAAAAAAGAATAACATTACTAAGAAGAATAAGAACAATTAGATAAATAAGTAGAATAGGAAGAAAATGAAGAAGAACAAGAAGAAGAATTAGAATAATAAGTAATATCAGAAGAATAAGATGAAAAAGAGAATAAAAAGAATATGAAGAATAAGAAGAATAAGAAGAATAATAATAAAAATAAGAATATGAAGAATAAGAACAATTAGAAAAATAAGTAGAATATGAAGAAAAAGAAGAAGAACAAGAAGAAGAATTAGAATAATAAGTAATATCAGAAGAATAAGATGAAAAAGAAAATAAAAAGAATATGAAGAATAATAAGAATAAGAATAAAAATAAGAATATGAAGAATAAGAACATGAAGAATAAAAAGATTATGTAAAATAAGATGAAATAAAGAATATGAAGAATTAGATGAATAAGAAGAATAAGAAGAATAAGAAGAATAATAAAATAAGAAGAATTAGAAGAATAAGAAGAATAAAAATAATAAGAAGAATATGAACAATATAAAGAATAAGTAGAATAAGAATAATAAGAAGAATAAAGAAGAATTATAAGAATAAGATGAATTATAAAAATAAAAAGATTAAAAAGTATAAAAAGATTAAGATGAATAAAAATAAAAATAAAAATAATAATAATAAGAAAATAAGAAGAATAAAAAGAATAAAAAGAATAAGAAAAATAAAAAGAATAAGAAGAATAACAAGAATAAGAAGAATAATAAAAATATGTAGTATAATAAGTTAAAAAAAAGAAGAATAAGATGAATATTAATAAAAGAAGAAATAAAAAAAATTATGAATTAGAAGAATAAGAATAATAAGATGAATAAAAAAATAACTAGAATAACAAGAAAAACAAGAATAAGATGAATAAAAAGATTAAGAAGAATTAGAAAAAAAAATAGAAGAAGAAACCAATCTCTGAAAAACCGTAGCTCTAAGAATCAGATAGAGAAAGTGAGATTTTTAGAAATAGAAAGCTTCAATTTGTGCAATAAGAAGGCCATTTACTTTCCCTCGGCAATTCTCGATAAATTTGCCAAACCATTTTATCACACTCTCATTGGAAAAGTTTTACATGGATAGCCTCGCGTGAAGTAAATACAAGAGTTTATTGGAACTTTGAAGCTCAAAGGCAATGTAAAAAATGGGGGATTACGATGTTAAACATACTATTCTGCAATGTCTCGAGGAATAAGATTTTCAAAGGCTTTGGATTAGGCGACCATAGAAATTAAGGAATATACTTTTATAATTCTAAAATGGACGGCTGATTTTATCCCAAAGAAGGAGACCTTGATAGCCCCGATATGGTTTAATTTTTCCAACCTTCCTCTTCATCTATACAGCTAAGCATGCTCTCTTCTTCTTAGCAAAATGTATTGGTAAACCAATAATGAGAGATGAGGCTACTGCCTCAATGGCTAAACTAAATACTGTAGGGATTTGTGTGGAGTTTAATCTCATCTCATTACCACCATAGAAACTATGGATTAGTAGTAATGATGAACATGAGTTCTCGAAACCCAATGTTCCAGAATTTATCCCACAATATTGCTTAAAGTGTATAAAATGGGCCACGGGATGGAGGAATGCCTAGCTGGATGATCATACTGTAGAAAAATAATAAAAACTAAGGGAGAGAGAAGGGAAAAATTGCATGGGTTAAAAAAGATTAGAATAATAAAATAGAATTGGTTGAATATTAGAACACATACACTATAATGGGGAAATGAATGTGGCTAATAGAGGGAATGAGGAGAATACCCTTACCCTTCTAGATATTGAAAATAATAATAGAGAGGAGGAGAACATGGGCAGAATGCACAAAATTAATGATAGAGAGAGGGGAGGAAAGGAGGAGAATCAAGAATGGGCAGTGGTAGAATACTTTAATAAAAATAGTGATAAAATTAAAAAGTCCATGGTAGTTACTTAAAACAAAAATATATGGTATAAAAATATAGGTAAAAAAGAAAAAAAAATATTAATGTTATTAAGGTAGCTAGTGAAAGGACTTACTATTGCTGAAAATAGTACTTTGGTGAAAAATATAAATCTAGAGGATTTGGCAAGCATAAACAAGAGGGAAGGAAGATTTTTCTCAAGAAAGACACAAAGGGAAGAGGAACAAAGCTGGATGGATAATGATGACCTACTGGACGACCCGGAAGAGGAGCTCGACTTTGAGAGATATATTTTTTCGAAGAAACAGACACATTTGGAGGCAAGACAATTATCATCTCAAGGATGACTTGCTATTGGAGGCTGAAAAAAGGTGATTTCAAACTAGAGAATAGCAATGAAGGAAATAAAGGTGATGAAAATGCACCTCAAGAGGTTCCAAAAAATAAATAACAAGAAATAATAAATAATGGAAAATAGCAATACAAATGTATCTAGAAATACAACAAAATATTTTATAATGAAATATAAGTCAAAATGTGTAACTAGAGCACAAGCAAAGTTTGTCATAAATGGATAGATGCTTATATTGGAATGTGAGAGGAGTATCAAATACTCATACAACAAATAGACTTAAAAATTAATAAAAATTCATAAAATTAATATCATTATAATAGTGGAACCAATGACAGATTAAATTCAATTAGAAAAACATAAAAACATAAAAACATAAAAACATAAAAACATAAAAACATAAAAACATAAAAACATAAAAACATAAAAACATAATTGGTTTTGAAAATGCATTTGCAAACATTAATAGTAAGATTTATGTGGAGGAAACTTATAGATTTAGTGATATTAGAAGTTAAAGAACAAATTATTAATTTTAAAATAGGAAGGGCATCAGAAGAAGTGATCTTAGTGGTCTACACCAAAAATACCAAAGAAGACAGGAAGGCCTTTTGGAAAGAAATGGAAGAGATAGCATAAAAAAAGATATACCATGGATAATCAGAAGAGATTTTAATATAATAAGAAGTTTGAATAAAAAACTAGGAGAAAGAGCCTCGAATTTTGGGGCTATGTCACAGTTTAATGAAGCTATAACCAATGCGAGTCTGATTGAAGTAGACCCATTATGAACAAAATATACATGGTGTAATAATTGGAAGAAAGGAAGCACAGTATGGGCAAGATTAGACATGGTGTTATACAATGAAAAATGGCTAAACATTGTGGAATCCATAGTAGTGAGATATCTAAATAGAACCTGCTCTGATCACAATCCATTGCTTCTAACTTTTCAGAACAAGTTAAAATAAGAATACCAATTTAAATTTCAGAATATGTGGGGCTTGCACACCGATCTTGATAATGTAGTTATAAATGTATGGTCAGAATGGGTCTCTAGCAACCCATTACAAGTTCTAGCTAATAAATTGAGAAGGCTAAAAGCTTGTTTAAATACATGGAATAAAAATTATTTTGGAAATATAAACAAAGAGATTATATAAGCTAAACTAAAAGTGGAGGAACTAGAATTAGCATATGAGCAGGAGCAAAGAGAGCAACTTAGACAGGTTCTTAACAAGGAAAAAGTAGAATTAAAACTTAGATTACATATGGAAGAGGTGTTTGGAAGCCAAGTCCAAAAATTAAGTGGCTTAAAGAAGGGGACAGATATACAAAATTCTTCCACATGGTATTAAAAAATCAAGAATCAAAAAATAAAAGATTAAAGGCATTATAAACATAGAAGGGAAGTTGGTAGATAATGAAGATCAAATAAAGTAGAATTAGAAAAATATTTAAAAAATAGCTTGGTAAAAATATAGCTTGTAGAGGCAACTCTTTAATGCAAGACTATGAAATGTAAGCTTATTGTAGAAGATAATAGTAAATTAATAGATTTTCTAGAATAAGAGGAAATAAAGGAAGCAGTTTTCAGTATGAACAAAGATAGTGCACCAGGGCCAGATGGATGGAACAATAGTTTCTTTCAAAGTTGTTGGCATATAAGTAAAAAAGAGCTAATAGGAGAAATCAAATTGATATTTTCGAGAGCATAAATCACAAAATCATAAGCTAGCTCTTTCATTGTACCGATACCCAAATGTGATAACTCATAGAAATGTGAAAATTTCAGGCCAATAAGCTTATGCAACTCAGTTTATAAGATATTAGCTAAATAACTAAGAATAGAATATGTAAAATCCTTCCAAATATAATATCAAAGGAAGAAACATGTCTTTTTAAAAATAGATTAATGATGAAAGATATAAGCTTAGCCTTGGAAATGACGAGATAAATTGGAACAAAGATAAGATGGCATACTATGGTAATAAAATTGGATTTGTCAAAAGCTTTTGACAGAGTAGAATGAGATATTATATGTTACACTTTTAGAAAATTGAGTTTCTCATAAATCTGGATAGATTTGATTTTCAGATGTATTTCTAGCATATGATTAAGAATTCTAGTAAATGGAAAAAAAAGGAGGAGAATTCAAACCAATAAGAGGTCTAAGGCAAGGAGACCATTATCATATTTGTTATTTAACATATATTTGGAATTGTTCATTTTAAATTTGAAGAAAGAATGGAAAAAAGAAAAATCCTAGCTTTTAAGCAACCAAAAAATACACCTTTAGTAGGTTGAATGGCATATGTAGTTGATGGAATCATATTCATAAATGTGAACAAAAAATCAATGAGTAATCTAATGGATATACTTCAGACCTTTGAGGAGGAAACATGTCAAATATTGAATAAAGTGAAATGCTAGTTTATTATAGAAAAGAAAATACCTGAAAAAGTTGTACAAAGAATAAAAAGGATCACAAGATTTACCAAAAAGAAAGGAGCTTTAATGTATTTGGGTTGTCCAATATATAAAGGTAGGCTAAAAGAAGAATATCTAAGTTTTAATAGGAAAAATGAGAAAGAAACTAGCAGGATGGAAAGAAAACCTTCTATGTTTTGGAGGAAGGATTACACTCATATCACATGTACTACAAGGCATATTAACACATATATTAATGAATATCCAGCCATCAAAAATGTTTATAAAAAAGCTAGAGAAGGAAATGGCTTCTTTCCTCTGGGAAAAAATTAAAGGAAAACCAAAATTACACTTGAAAAAATGGGAAGACTTATGTCATCCAAAAGTAGAAGCATGATTAGGTTTAATTAGCTTGAAAGATATGACAAATGCATGGGCTTGTAAAAACTAGTGGAGGCTAAAAGAAAATGGTAGTCTTTGGGGAAGATTTCTAAGAGCTAAATATGAAGTAAATAAAGGAATCTTTAAAGTTACTAGGAAGGTTTCTAAAGCCTGGAAATTAATGTTAAAGCATAAAAAATTAGTAGATAAGCACTCAATACTAAAAAAGAGCGGGTGGAAATGGATGTTAAATGCACAAGGTAATTTTACAATGAAATTGGAAAAAACAATAGTAAGAAATAAAGTTAAACCTCTACTTATATATAATTTTGGTTAGGAAAGTGAGGCACCACAAAAAATAAAGACCTTTATATGGAAAGTTCTTTCAAATGCTATTATAGTAGATGAGAATATACAAGCAAAGGGTATAAGGTTAGCTTCAAAATGTGAATGCTGCTCTGTAGTAGTGGAAAATATAGAGCATTTGTTTTCTAAAGGCAAAATTGCCACAGATAAGTGTGGAATCAATTAGAAACCCTCACAAATATTAAGCATAAGAAAGTCAGCCTAAAAGCCAGACTTTTAAGCTAGAATAAGCATACCTCTAGTAATAAAATTCTTAGATGAACTATGAACAACCTAACACTTATAGTAATCTTGTGTATATGGAAAGCTAGAAACAAAAGTAGATTTGATTTAATCAAGATGAAGGCAAAATATATTTTAGAAGATATTAAAAAAGAATTTATGAATCAATCCATTGCTAGACCAATAAAAGTCACAAATAAGGAAGTAGAAGACAACATAGATAATGAATGGAAGCCTCGTGTAAAGAAAATAAAGTGGCAAGTGATTTAAATGGATTATGCCACCACAGAGAGGGCTAGTAATAGACACTGATGGAAGTTTAAATAAAGAAATGGGAGAGTTAGGAGGAGGAGTAATTAGGAACATAGAAGGAGGAATAGAAAAAGCCTTCACAATGAAAGGCATGGCAGTCTCGGCTTTGCTCGAAAAAATTCAAGCTTTATATAAAGCCTTACAAAAACTACAAGGAAAGTAATTATAAGAATATACAAATTCAAGTGGATTCAAATTTACTAGTGGGTATAGTGACAAATAGGTTGTACATGTGTAGATACGAAGAAGATCTTGAGAATATTTAAAACTTAATGAATGAATTGGAGACTTCCATAACGCACATATATAGGGATGCAAATGTGCTAGCAGATAAGCTAGCGAAAGAATGGTTGAGAAAGGGGATGCAAGTTTTTGATAGGGGTGACATACTAGAAAGGCTAAAAGGGCTAGAAATACTGGATAAAATGGGATGTCCATATGTCAGAAACTAGAAACAGAAGTTGATTAGGGTTGAGGGTGACAGATGTCAGGGTACTAATCTTACTCAATGAAGCGACTCAAATTTGTTAGGATGGTTTCTATTATACAGGTGAAGGTAGTTGGCTAGCAATCTTTTTAGAGTCAAGGACACGAATGCATGTTGAAAGGAAGTGAACCTCCGGATCACCTACCTAAGATTTAACTTGTCTTTCCTCTCAAAGGACTCCACTAATGAAAAAAGCATGTGAAATTCTGCCTCATGTTCCCATATAGACTTCAAGGCTGAAAAATAAGATGCAAATCATATAGGGGTAGGGCATCCAATGTCTTTCCCTTGCTTTAACTTTAAGAAGAGACCATGACAATCAATGTCTTTTTTCCTCTATATTCATCCTCACCCACTATATAATGTTCTGAATCAATCAGTACAAGAAAAGAAAAGTGGCACGGGGTTCCCAAGGCTTTAATTTATTGCCAGCTTCTATATAAAAAACTAGTCAGCAAAGGTTATCATTCAAGTAATTATTGAAGATAGAACTCTAATAATGTAGAAAATATTGAGATTTTAGACAATCATGCATATTGGTGGTGCTCTCTATCCTATTCTTGCAATAACTAGGATATATGGTCTTGTGGGTGGATGCTTATAACTTGTTACCACTTTCAACTTCTCATGTCTAATTTTTCCATGAGGAAATGGATTGCACTCGGCAGTAGTGGTTAGCATTTTAGTTGATAAACTCTAGTATGAGTACCTTAATGTTGTTAGGTGGAAAGTGTTCAATATGAGTCGCATCCACTATAATGCTAATATATAACTCTATATGCCTATTCTAATTATATTTATAACTATATATTGTATGTATAGCAAAATATAACTATATATAATTGTATTTAACTATATGTATAACCATGCATAACTTTACGTATAACTATATAAATTATTTGTATAACTATTTGTAACTATTTGTATAGCTATATTTGTAACTATATGTAACTATATTTATAATTATATGTATACTAAATTATAAATATATGTTTAATTACATGTATAAATATTAATATCTATAAGTATAACTTTATATACATATATGGAATTTATATTTATAACTATATATACTATATGGACAACACATATAACTATATATAATTATATTTATGATATGTATACACAACAAGAAATATGGTAATTAGAAATGAAAATTAGAAATGCCTAATTCCATTTCTAAAATTAGGAATGAAATTGAAATAGATTAGAAATAAAATTAAAAGGTGAGGATTAATCATAGACATATGGAAATGGAATTAGAAATAAAAATAGAGAAGGAAAGTGAAATTGTTTATCTTTTCATTGTTAATTATGATGCACGGTCATTGTCGGATAAGCTTGCGTGGCATTTAGCGACGTAAATTTCTGTTTCTAGATTTTTTTAGGTATAATAAATTATAAGTTATATGAATATTTCGATAAAAATTAATACCATTTTGATTCATTTATAAATGAAATTTTGATCTATTTCTAAATTTGGCGACGAAAATGAATATTCTCGCTAAATGTGAAACATCTTCAGAGTTATTCGCTATTGGACTTTAAAAATTTCAACGATGGAATATTTTTCCATCGCTAATTTTGAAATGCAAACTCATTCAATCACTAAATTATGATAATTAATTTTTTGAAGAACACTTTATCCATTAAAAAAAAGCGTGTTTAGGCGTTTATTATTTTGATTCTGAGTTCATCAATTTGTGTTCAAGATTACTTTCCTCTATTTAGTCATTTTCATGCTACTCATCTATCATTGAGGTGTGTAATTTAGTATTTCCAATTTTTTCATATATTCTACATTTTAGAATTATAATTTTTGTGCATTATATTGTTACCTATAGTTTTTTTTAATGTTTAACATCCTTGGGTGTCCTCTCTTCTTGTTATCTTGAGTTGTTATCATGCTAATTGATAAACAATACATTTAATATTTTTTGATAAACTATACAATTTTTAGGTTGCCTAATTGAGGCATGAAATTTTTGTGCATTTTGTTATTCCTATCGTTTTTATCATGTTAATTAATGTGGGCTTAGAATGTGTACTATGACTTTTTCACTTTTTAGGTTACCTAATGAGCTATTTAATTGAAATTGTAAATATTAAAATTTAAAAGATTGGAATGTAATCAAAATGAAAAACTTTGAAAATTTTGAGATAGTTTAAAAAGGTTGAAGTTATGTATTTTGGATGTTAAAATTGAAGGTATGCAACTTAAACAATAAATATTATATATATATATATATATATATATATATATATATATCAAAATATTTGTAGGTATGTAACTTTAACATAGAACAATTTATATATATTTTAACAAAGATTAAAAGTTATAAGGTAATAACATAGAATAACTTAAAATTTTTTTAAGATATGCTATTTGAAGGTTTAAATGTACCAATAAATAAACATCTTAAAAATATAAGAATATCATTTCAAAATTTATGGAGTTTCTTGATCTACTCTTCACTAAAGGTGGAATCCAATAAATAACACCTCCCATTATTTTATATTTTTAAAAAAATGCATATTACATCACACAGCCAATAGATGACTATTTATACTCTATGCTTCAAATAAAATAGTTAATATCCCTATTTATTTATTTATGTTCTTTATCGCTAGTTGACCTTTTTTTTATCATTATTTTATTTACTTATTAATATGCATTAACATTGAGAATTTTTTGAGGATTTTTATTACATAAAATGCTTTGTCAAAATTGTTAGTACATATTAATTTTAAAATCAAAAATTATTATATTGTGAATTTTCCTTTTTTTTTTTGCTTATTTTATGCAATTTCATCCTATATAGATAAATATCGAATATTTAGTTTTATATATATGAGAAAAATACAACTAAAGACTTTTGATAAATATCTAAGAGATTAAAATAACCCACCTTATCTCATTTTAATGAAAACTTACCTAATAATGATATGACTACAACTTTTTAAAGAAATTTATGTACTGTCATAAATATGTTACTATAATTTTATTATAAATAAGTCACTATCTAGATTATTATATTTCAAAATATGTTTGCGTTATGTTTTACTAGAATGAAAAATATTTTATGACATGATCGTCAAGACTAAAAGATGTATTTTTGACAAATGAGTTTGTAGAGGAGATTAAGGTATTTATTGGCTTTATTGAAAATATCTTAAATTTATGGATGAAATAAAAATAAGATGCACATAAAATGACTATAAATGTCAAAATCACAATTTTCAAGATGTGAACATAATATGATTTCATCTTGTAAAAAATGGATTTGTTAGAGACTATTATATTTGGTATAAACATAATATGTACATAAAAGTATTGATTTAAATATTACAATAGAAAATGTCAATCCAAATGATGCATGTGAAATAATGTTGAAGAATATTACTGGTCCTTAATTCAATCTGAATATCACTGACAACATCCCAATATCATCAGCAACACAAATTTATGAAATCCTGAAAGCTTTAGAAGAATAGATTTGGCCAAGTAATCTATATGACCACTCAAAAGTATTTACGATGGCTAGACTATTGAATTTAGAGGCAAAACATTTTTTTTTAGAAATGTGTTTTGATGAAATATGCGAATTATTATCTGAATTATTATCAAAGAATAATATCATGATAGATAGCTTTTACAACATAAAAAAGCTAATGTGAGGTTTGAGTTTTCTTATAAAAAAATACATTACTACATTAATAGCTATATAAAATATATGGCCTATACAGTGAAGAAATTTCATGTAATTTCTATAACTATCCCGGTATAAAAGAAATACGACATGTAAAAGGCATAAAACAAATATTCTTCATAAGAAGATATATTATTTCTCATTGACTCCTCATTTTGCAAAGATTATTTGCATCTGAAGCCCCTGCTAATAACATGAGTTGGCACAAAAGCATATAATTGAAAATAGCATGATGCGGCATTGCTTAGATTCTCCTTCTTAGGAATATTTTGATGATTGTCATCCATTATTTATTGATGAAAGTCAAAATGTTAGATTAAGCTTGTGCATAGATGATTGTCATCCATTTAGACAAGCACGACAAAAATATTCTTCATTGCTAGTTATTATTATACCTTCTAATTTACTCCAATGAATGTGCATGAAAGATGAGTATGTATTTTTGTATGTTTTTGTGCCCAGTCTGAGAAACTCAAAAGAAAAGTTGGATATTTTTTTGCAGCCATTGATTTTGGAACCCAAAAATTTGTGGGAGGATTGTGTGGAATCATGTGATATATCTATAAAGCAGAACTTCCAAATGTGAGCAACACTTATGTGGACTATAAGTGATTTTCCTACTTATTCAATATTGTCAAGATGGAGTACTGTATAAAAATTAGCCTATCCTTATTGCATGAATGGCTCAAATGCATTTTCTTTAAGCAAAAGACTTCTTGGTTTGATATCCACCAAAATTTCTTACACATTGAATATCCATTTCAAATTAATATTAATGTATATAAAAAAGTCCATATAGTTATAAAAGCTGCACCACCTTTGAGGTTAGGTGCAGAAATATTAGATGTAATTGAAAGATAAATATTCAAAAATATAATAGAGAATGATGAATATTTCATTAATGCGCAAATTTCAATAAAAAGTGTCACTATAGTTGGAAGAAATTAAGTATCTTTTGGGATTTGCCTTAATGGAAAATCAATCTAATTAGACACAACTTAGATGTGATGCACATTTAGAAGAATTTTTTTGATAATATTATAACTACTATCAAGAATGTGGAAGAAAAAAAAAAGATAATATCAAATCAAATGAAGTTTTGAAAATGTTCTGTTCATGTCCAAAGTTACATAGGGATGAATCAAAAAATAAATTTCCTAAGGATTGTTATAGTCTTGACATTGGAAGATGTGTTGATGTAAGTTATTTGGGATTAAAGATCATGATTGCCATGTGTTCAAGAAGATTAATACCTAAAATATTTCATGAATTATTTCTAGTAAATATTTGGGAAGCATTGATAAAATTATCATTTTTTTAAGAATCTCACTTTTAATATCATAACAAATGAAGAAATTAAGCAATTATAAAATGGCATCCTCATAATTATAATGTAGACTTGAGCATATATTTCCTCCTAGCTTTTTAAACTACATGGAACATCCTCTGGTTCACTTGCCTTATGAATCCATGATAGCATGCCCTTTGCAATATAGATGGATATCTCCATTTTAGAGCTTATATAATTTTTATTTATTAAATTACAAATATAAATGAAGATGCTTATTTATTCTAATGAAGTTGTTTTTTTTAATTAAAATATTTGTATCCGATGAAAATATTTTATTCTAATGAAGATGTTTTTTTAGATATCTTAGAAATTTGAAAAAAATATTCGAAATAAAGCCAAAGTGCAATGATTGATATGCAATGTCTGCTTAGTTGAAAAAGCTTCGCTATTTTTTGCACACTACTTTTGGTCATAATTATATAATTCACATAAAAAGATATCACCAAATTATGATTTGTTAGGAAATAGATCGGATCAAGATGGACAACAATTAAACAACAATCGTGAAAGCGATAAAAGACACAAGAATTTGTTAACCTAGTTCGGATATAAATCCTACTTCTGGGGGCGATACCAAGCCAAGAGAAAACACTCAAAGATGAGGAAAAATTGTGGAGTACAACACACACAAAATGAGATTGCATACAAGAGTATTTATCGCCAAATCACTTGACTTGTCCAGTACTCCAGGAAAGTCTTTGATGCCAAAGACTTCTTTGCTTTGAAGTCACGCCAAAGACTTCTATGCCAAAGACTTCTTTGCTTTGAAGTTACGCCAAAGACTTCTACGCCAAATACTTCTTTGCTTTGAAGACTTGCTTTCCGTGCAATCTGCTTCCAGCTCAATCCTTGACCATGTGTAATTGATCTTCACTTCTTAACAATCTACCACTTGAAGATTGATCAGCTTTCCTCCACTTCCTTTTGGTATCACCAGGTTTGCCCGCGCTAATCATCAAGGCCAGTTGGAGCCGAGCACAGCTTCAACTTCTCCAACGTAACCACCTTGGTTAGCATGTCAGCAGGGTTCCTTTCTCCTTTGATCTTTTCCAGCTGTAGCGCCTTCTTCTCCAGAAGTTGTCGGATGAAGTGGTACTTGATCTCGATGTGTTTTGTCCACGAATGGAATGCAGGATTCTTTGCCAAATGGATCACACTATGGCTATCGCTATGAAGAACCACATCTGCCTGAGGTTTCTCTAATTCACCCAAGAAATGTTGCAGCCAAACAAGCTCCTTGGCTGCCTCAGTAACTGCCACGTACTTAGCTTCAGTCGTGGACAATGTAACGATCTTTTACAGCTTTGAGACTCAGGATATGGTTGTACCGCCGTATGTGAATACATACCCTGTAGTGCTCCTCCTTCTATCATAGTCACTCCCTGCAAAGTCAGCATCAACAAACCCAAACAAGGTAAGCTTGCTCTTACCAAACACCAATGCTCGGTCCTTAGTACCCCTCAGGTACCTATGAATCCACTTAACAGCTTCCCAGTGCATCACTCCTGGATTGCTCATAAAATGACTAACCACTCCCACTGCATGTGCTATATCCGGTCGTGTACAGATCATAGCATACATCAGACTTCCAATGGCTGAGGCATACGTCATGACTCTCATCTTTTTTCATTCGGAGTCAGTCTGTGGTGAATCACTGTCAGATAGTTTGAACTGGTTTCCCAATGGCATTCCAATTGGTTTTGCATTTTTCATATTGAATCTGCACAATACCTTCTCAATATAATCTGATTGAGATATCTATAACTTACCAGCACTTTTGTCCCTTGTGATTTTCATACCCAAAATCTATTTTGCCTCGCCAAAATCCTTCATGCCAAATCTCTTTGAAAATTGATCCTTGAGCCTCTCAATTTTTTTTACATTTGATCATGCAATCAACATGTCATCAACATACAAGAGTAGAATAATAATTGAGTCATCAAACCTCTTCACATAGCAACAATGATCAGCATTGCATCTAGAGAAATTAATCTCCAGCATGAAGTTGTCAAACTTTCTGTACCACTGCCACGGTGCCTGTTTTAATCCATAAAGACTTTTCTTCAGGCGACAGACCTGCTGATCATTCTCAGTATATCCCTCTGGCTACACCATGTAAATCTCCTCCTCGAGATCTCCGTGAAAGAAGTCCGTCTTTACATCCATCTGTTGTAACTCCAGGTTCTCTGTTGCTACCATGCTCAAAACTGGACGAATAGTAGTCAATTAACAACATGTGTAAAGGCATCCGTAAAATCGATACCGTATCATTGCTGAAATCCCTTCACCACCAGTCTCGCTTTGTACCGCTTCTTTCCGTCTGATTCCTCTTTGATCCGGTAGACCCATCTGTTCTGCAAGGCCTTCTTCCTTCTAGGAGCTGACACAATTCCCAAGTGTCATTCTTCTTTAAAGAGTTTATTTCATCATCAATTGCAAGCTCCCACTTGCTCTTGTGATCATTGTTGATCTCCTCTGCATAACACCCATGTTCCCCACAATCAGACAAAAGCAGATAATGAGAAGAAGGAGAGTACCTATCTGGGGCCCTTCTCTATCTAGGCTCTCGACCCAATGCCAAGGGTGTGCTACAATCACCAATCAGTTTCTTCGAGGTTGGTTTTGACTCTATTTTCATTTGTTCGGTCTCGTCCGGTTGAATTCCCACTGAATCTGTCTCCGTTGATCCTACCGGTCTCATAATTCTAGTATTTGAGATATCCATATCAACATATTCTACTTCCTTCTTGTCATCCTTCGGGTTTGCCTTACTGTCCTTGTACATCACATCCTCATTGAATATAACATTTCTACTACGAATTATTTTCCTATTTTTATCATCCCAAAATCTATACCCAAATTCGTCAGTCCCATACCCAATGAATGTACATTTAATTGACTTAGCATCTAGCTTAGTCCGATCATCATTCAAAATATAGGCTGAACAACCAAAAGTGCGTAAGAAAGAAAGATCCACTTCCTTACCACTCCAGACCACTTCCGGTATCTTATTGTTCTGCAGGACAGAAGGCCCTCGATTGATTAAGAAGACAACTGTATTGATTGCATCTGCCAAAAACATGGCTGGCAGCCCGCTCTTCAGTCGCATGCATCTGGTACGCTCATTCAGTGTCATGTTCATCCTCTCAGCAATACCATTTTGCTGAGGTGTCCCCGGGATTGTCTTTTCCATCCGGATTCCATGGTTTGCGCAATAATTCTTGAAATTTTCACAGTTGTACTCGCCACCATTATCCGATCTGAGACATTTTACTCGCAAACCTGTCTCATTCTCCACTAGTGTCTTCCATCTTCTGAAAGTGTCAAAGGCATCAGATTTTCTTTTTAAGAAATACACCCATACCTTTCTAGTGTAGTCATCAATGAATGTCATGTAGAATGCCGATCCACCAAGAGATAACACCGGTGCTGGCCCCCACAAATCGGTATGGACAAGATCCAATTTTTTCTTCCTTGGAGTTCTTCCTGAGGTCAAGAAGCACACCCGCTTCTGTTTCCCGAACACGCAATGTTCACAAATACCCACATCCACCGATTTCAATTGGGGCAACAGCCCTTTCAACTTCAGCACGCTTATTCCTTTCTCGCTCATGTGGCCCAATCGATTATGCCACAAGTCAGCCTGTGATACTCTACCTGCAAGGGAGATATCTGTGCTTGATCTAACTGCCATGTAGAGTGTTCCCGACTTTAGCCCTCGAGCCAAAGTTATTACTCCCCGAATGATCTTCCACTTCCTATCTCCAAACTTCGTGTGGAATCCGTCACTATCCAGTTGTCCGACTGAGATCAAGTTCCTCTTCAGTTTGGGTATGTGCCTCACATTATGTAGAGTCCAGTATGACCTATTCGTGGATTTTATCTGCACATCTCCCTTTCCTACAATTTTTAGGGGTTTGTTATCCGCAAGATAAACTAAACCAAAATCACCTGAAGTGTATGATTCCATGATGTCCTTGCTGCTACATGAATGATATGAGGCCCCTGAATCCACGACCCAATCATCGGATGAACTGCACACACTCAACAAGAGTGCATCCGTGATCTCCGTCGCGGCATTTGCTGTCCGGCCCTCCTTTTCATTCTTTGGCGCCAAACATTCACTCTTCATATGTCCAGGCTTCTCGCAGTTCCAACATACCATCTCCTTCTTGCCTTTGTTCTTGCCCTTGGATTTCGATCTTCCATGGTATCTTCCCCGTGTGTCGGATCTTCCTCTTGACTCTGTATGAAGTATAGAGCCAGACGACCCACCCGCCTGCTTTCTACGGGTTTCTTCATTTAACATCATGTCTCTGATGTTATCGAATTTCATCTTTTCCTTCCCAGACGAAGTACTCACCGTTGTAACAACCACATCCCAACTGTCAGGTAAAGATGAGAGCAAAATTAATGCTTTTACCTCAGCATCAAACACGATGTCCACAAACGCCAGCTGTGTCGTGAGTTGGTTGAAGTCATTTATGTGATCGACCACTGATTTCCTCTCTTCCATTTGCAACCGGAATAGTTTCTTCATCAGCATGACCTTGTTCATCGCTGAGGGTTTTTCATACATGTCGGCAAGAGTCTGAAGAACTTCCTTCGTGCTCTTTGCTCCTTCCACGTGATAGGCGACATTCTGAGAGAGCGATAAGATTATTGCGCTCATCGCCTTCCGATCGAGCACTTTCCAATCTTCATCACTTGTCTTCTCGGGCTTTTCTGCAAGTGGTCCGTACAGTTCTTTCTCGTGGAGGTAAGCCTCCATCTGCATTCGCCAGAATCCAAAGTCGGAACCATTGAACCATTCGACTGGAATTTTTCCCTCCATCTTGACTCCTTGAACCTTCCTCCGATACCAGTTGTTAGGAAATAGATCGGATCAAGATGGACAACAATAAAACAACAATCGTGAAAGCGATAAAAGACACACGAATTTGTTAAACCAGTTCGGATATAAATCCTACGTCTGGGAGCGATACCAAGCCAGGAGAAAACACTCAAAGAGGAGGAAAAATTGTGGAGTACAACACACACAAAATGAGATTGCCTACAAAAGTATTTATAGCCAAATCACTTGACTTGTCCAGTACTCCACGAAAGTCTTTGATGTCAAAGACTTCTTTGCTTTGAAGTCACGCCAAAGACTTCTTTTCTTTGAAGACTTGCTTTCCATGCAATCTGCTTCCAGCTCAATCCTTGACCATGTGTAATCGATCTTCACTTCTTAACATGATTATGGTATAAGGAATGGAACAAAAGAATATTATAAGCTTTCCATTTTCACACATGCGGATTGATAGCATGGGAGAGAAAAATCAATATATTTATTAAATGACCAAGAGTATAATCACACATACACCTTGCTAAACTATGAGAAAGTTATACCTTATATTTAGTAAGATTTATAATCAATTTAGATTCTCATTTCTTTTTCATGGTATGTGAATGTGATATAACTTTTTTATTATTCAAAATACCTTTAATATTGTTTATGATAAAATTTTTATGCTAAGGAATAAAGCAAAAAAAACTGCATATTGACAATGCTTCCATTGAAGCAAAGCTAGGAAAATATTTCATAATTTAGTTTGAAAAATTTGTTAGTATATAACTTATCGTTCTTACTTTTAAAATTAATGTGGAATATTATGTAAGTACGAGTTATCTTTTTTAAAATTTTGTTGGCATAATTTTTATCATCGAATATATGCAATAGATAAATAAATTATCTTGCAAAAGGGTCATTATAAAATTTACATATATATTTCACACATTATGTAAATGGATACAAAGTGCACACTTTGAAATATATATCAAATAGAGCTGCAATGAATAGTTTTGTATGCATCAAAGAGTCTAATTTAGAGGTGTCAAGTGGGTCATGCAGTCCAGGCTCGGCACAAGGCACGACCCAATTAAGCCATGCATGGCCTAGCACGGTACGATCCAGAAATGTGTCTAGGCCCATGTTGGGCTACCTTGAGGCACAATTCATGTCGTGTTGTGCCTATGTCTCCAAGGCATCGTGTCAAGCCAAGTATGACTTGGTTGCATGGTTTGAAGGCATGGTTATTTAACACAACCCAAACCATGCCTCAAGCTAGGTTTGGGCATGGTTTGAACCCGACAGCACGTGACACCTGTGATCTGCACCTTCCATAGAGCCGCTACGCGTGCACCACACCATAACCACACCCCTCAGTCCTTTGCCTGAACCCAAACCCAATGCCTCAGTGACCTGACCTTGTTGGCAATGGTAAAAAATAAATTTAAAAGTTATGTGCCTACTAGCCATGATGTGCCACCAATGGCTAGTGGCAAAAATCTGATGGATATCAAGGTTCTGCCCAATTTTTTTAATAAAAAATTTTAAAAATATTCAAAAAAAATAATTCTTTTTAATTTTTTTTTTTATTTTATATATAGCCTCCACTCTCAAAATTATCTATATCCACAAATCAACATTTTTTTCTATTTCTTTCTAGTCTCATCTCATTTCTCAATCTCTACTTTATCCTCTCATTATCAAGACTCGGGTACAGACTATAGTGTGGAAATCGGATTCAGATATTGGACATCACACTTCATCAAATAAATGGGTTTATTGCTTCACTAGTATTATTTTTTAAATTTTATTTATTTTTTTATTTTTTTATTTTTTTTAATTAAAATTTAATATAAAATAATATTTAATTTTAAAAATATAATTTAGAATATAATTAATAAACTAATAAAAATTAAAAATGATAAATAATAATTTTAATGATGATAATAAAATTAACATTAACTTAAATATAATTAATTTTAATATGGAGAACGATAACTCGACAGAAATGTCTGATGCTGCTGAAACCTTGTTTTCTACCATAGCATTGACCCAAACATCTAAAAAATAAAAAACTAGAAAAAAAATTAATAGTTTAAACTCACTTTAGTATTATACAAGATAAAGATATTAGGGAAGTCGATGAAAAATCAACACAATACAAATATTATAAAAAAATATTAACCTCTAGGAATGCATGTGGGACTATGCACCTTAATAGGCATGCCGAATAATACATCAAAAAATATAGTGTAATAGATCCTATGCAACCTCAATTGAGCAGTAGGGTCTTTGAGGTTGGATCTAGTTCAACTTCTATGTTGACACTCTTCATATACATTGATGAGATAGGGAGGGAATGCATGATCAAACTAATCACCATGATGGGTCTTCCAATTAGATTTTTGGAGGATCTAAGGATAGTATCAAACTAGCTATTTTTAGCTCGAATCCTGCATATCATACTGTGATACTAGGTATGATGGTGGAAATCATAAGATCTAATGACTCAACTAGTGTTGAGCATAGCATCAGAGTCTGCTTTTTCTATCACGATGAATGTGATTTCAGGTAGGAGATTAAGATTGCGGCCAAATATTATTGAGGCATTAGCATATATGAAGGATTGAGAGGATTCGAGCGTGAGCATCTAGGATCATACTGCAACTATAATAAGAGCAGAAGAATTAGTAGCAGATGATGATTCATGTGACTCTAATAAGGATTAAGATTGAGCTTACCACTAGTGATACCATCAGAAGATTATGGGATTGATCATTGATGTATTAATTTTTGAGCTTTCATTATTATTTTATAATTCTATTACATTACGAAATGATTTAAATTTATAATATTTATTTTATGTTATTTTTGTTAGTTGTGAGTTGTAACATATGATTGTAATTTTGTATTTTTATTTTATTTATTTATTTAATTAATTAATTTTGTATTAAAATTTATGATATTTAGAATTAGAGATGACCTAATTCCAAACAGGCTAGAAATGACAAATCCCAACATGACCCAGCATGACTCGACATGAAATCTCCAATGCCCGGCACAAACCAACCTAAATTGGGAAGACTCGGGCCAGTTGACCCATGTGAGGCCATGTCGGGCATGTCCTTTTTGAGTTATGCCATGTTAGGCACGAAATGACTCTTGTACCATGTCGTGCCAGGTATGGGGTACTCCATATCATGCCATGCTAGGCACAACATGATGGCCCGAGTGGGTCACCAAAAATCGGCCATGCGGACCCAACATGACCCATTTAACACATCTAGTCTAACTCTATTATATCTAATATTGATTGTCATGGTTGACTAATTAAAATTCTACATATTAAGTATCCTTCTTTACTAATTAAAAGGATAATTCTATTTAAGTGTGAATGGTTTGATCCTATTCAAAATTTAGGTACTAGAATTCATCATCATTATAACCTTGTGGATGTGCACCATAAAAATTATTATCATGAGTATGAGTCAATTATTCTTGTAGTGTAAGCTAAACAAGTGTGTTATAACACTTATCCAACAAATAAAAGAATTTTTTCAAATTGGTTGGAAATATGCAAAATAACATCTAGATCATCTGTATAAGTTGTTGAAAAGGATGTTATTATCATATAATTACGCATACATTCATTTCAAAAGAATAATGTAGAACTTCATCTAATCATTCCTAGAACAGATGATGGGCTTTAAATATTGCTTGGTGAAGATGAAAATTATTTGGACATTGATGATCGTCATGTTGAAAAAGCTAATGAGAATGAATTAATTACATAATCAGATGATAGTGAATATGTAGATAGAGATGATTTGTTAGAAATATCTAATGATGACTAGATATTTATTGACTTCCAGATTATATTGTCTTGATTTTTTTTAATATTATAATTTGGGTGTAAAATAGATTTTTTTTTTCATTTTTGTGAATGTCAACATATTTATCATAATGTTTTGTTTTTGTGACATTTTCATGACATGTTTTTTATGTCTTTGTATTTTTCAATGTTTATACAACTTAATTTAAGATTGATATGTAACCATTCAAGTGACTAACGATCTCAATATGTGGGGAGGGGTAGAGAAAGTCAATTAATAGTTCGTGAAAGTGGAAATCAATATATATTTAGTGACAACAACAATATAAATATATCTATCCATTCTTTTACATATACAGAAGATATGTTGGATTCACCTCATAATGTGACACAAATTGACTATCATTGATATTTTTTCTTTGTTTCATTTTGTACTAGAAGGTATTATTAGCTCAGTCTAACATATCTTTGAAGGCTCATACATTGGTACCATAGTATAGACAATGGGTAGATATTCATAATTCATAGTTTACTTGCCAAGTTATGACATCTTTATTCGACCAACAATTGATAATAAGTAGTACTTAGCTTTTTGAAATTTACTACATGCATGTATTATCATTTTTCATTATTTATTTTTATAAAAAATTTAATTAACTACTATGAATGAAATTATAAGTAAATGATTAAGATTAAAATATGATAATTTTAATTAAAAACAAACTATGCTTTTGCTACATACTAAACATTATCATTGAGAATTAATATAATATTTATATTACAAAGTTTTGGATAAGAAATAAAAATATATTAAATATTAACTTATTAGCAAAAATATAGGTGCATTTTATTTATATATATATGTGCATGCTGATATTAAATTACTTATAGATTTATGCTTTTTGCTTCTTGTACAGTCAAAAAGATATTAAATTACTTATATTTGGACATTGATGATCGTCATGTTGAAGAAGCTAATGAGAATGAATTAATTACATAATCAGATGATAGTGAATATGTAGATAGAGATGATTTGTTAGAAATATCTAATGATGACTAGATATTTATTGACTTCCAGATTATATTGTCTTGATTTTTTTTAATATTATAATTTGGGTGTAAAATAGATTTTTTTTTCATTTTTGTGAATGTCAACATATTTATCATAATGTTTTGTTTTTGTGACATTTTAATGACATGTTTTTTATGTCTTTGTATTTTTCAATGTTTATACAACTTAATTTAAGATTGATATGTAACCATTCAAGTGACTGACGATCTCAATATGTGGGGAGGGGTAGAGAAAGTCAATTAATAGTTCGTGAAAGTGGAAATCAATATATATTTAGTGACAACAACAATATAAATATATCTATCCATTCTTTTACATATACAGAAGATATGTTGGATTCACCTCATAATGTGACACATAAATTGACTATCATTGATATTTTTTCTTTGTTTCATTTTGTACTAGAAGGTATTATTAGCTCAGTCTAACATATCTTTGAAGGCTCATACATTGGTACCATAGTATAGACAATGGGTAGATATTCATAATTCATAGTTTACTTGCCAAGTTATGACATCTTTATTCGACCAACAATTGATAATAAGTAGTACTTAGCTTTTTGAAATTTACTACATGCATGTATTATCATTTTTCATTATTTATTTTTATAAAAAATTTAATTAACTACTATGAATGAAATTATAAGTAAATGATTAAGATTAAAATATGATAATTTTAATTAAAAACAAACTATGCTTTTGCTACATACTAAACATTATCATTGAGAATTAATATAATATTTATATTACAAAGTTTTGGATAAGAAATAAAAATATATTAAATATTAACTTATTAGCAAAAATATTGGTGCATTTTATTTATATATATATGTGCATGCTGATATTAAATTACTTATAGATTTATGCTTTTTGCTTCTTGTACAGTCAAAAAGATATTAAATTACTTATATTTGGACATTGATGATCGTCATGTTGAAGAAGCTAATGAGAATGAATTAATTACATAATCAGATGATAGTGAATATGTAGATAGAGTTGATTTGTTAGAAATATCTAATGATGACTAGATATTTATTGACTTCCAGATTATATTGTCTTGATTTTTTTTAATATTATAATTTGGGTGTAAAATAGATTTTTTTTTCATTTTTGTGAATGTCAACATATTTATCATAATGTTTTGTTTTTGTGACATTTTCATGACATGTTTTTTATGTCTTTGTATTTTTCAATGTTTATACAACTTAATTTAAGATTGATATGTAACCATTCAAGTGACTGACGATCTCAATATGTGGGGAGGGGTAGAGAAAGTCAATTAATAGTTCGTGAAAGTGGAAATCAATATATATTTAGTGACAACAACAATATAAATATATCTATCCATTCTTTTACATATACAGAAGATATGTTGGATTAACCTCATAATGTGACACATAAATTGACTATCATTGATATTTTTTCTTTGTTTCATTTTGTACTAGAAGGTATTATTAGCTCAGTCTAACATATCTTTGAAGGCTCATACATTGGTACCATAGTATAGACAATGGGTAGATATTCATAATTCATAGTTTACTTGCCAAGTTATAACATCTTTATTCGACCAACAATTGATAATAAGTAGTACTTAGCTTTTTGAAATTTACTACATGCATGTATTATCATTTTTCATTATTTATTTTTATAAAAAATTTAATTAACTACTATGAATGAAATTATAAGTAAATGATTAAGATTAAAATATGATAATTTTAATTAAAAAACAAACTATGCTTTTGCTACATACTAAACATTATCATTGAGAATTAATATAATATTTATATTACAAAGTTTTGGATAAGAAATAAAAATATATTAAATATTAACTTATTAGCAAAAATATAGGTGCATTTTATTTATATATATATGTGCATGCTGATATTAAATTACTTATAGATTTATGCTTTTTGCTTCTTGTACAATCAAAAATATATTTAAGGATAATCTAGTTGTGGAAGGTATAAAGTGAAGCAAAGTGACCCTAAATATGAAAGAATTTTGCTGGGGAGAATTTGAAGTACAATTTTGATGCATTTACCTATTTTCCAATTCAATTTAAAATAAAATATAATTAAAATAAATGCATTACAATGTATTTTTATTTTATTTGGTTTTTGTAGAAAAATATATATGAAATAACACTTGGTGAAGGATACATGCAAACATGTTGCTAGTGTCAAATACAATGACAAGCTTGGAAAATGGAGAAAAGAATATGATAAAGATGAAGTGGTAGGAATACTAGAATAGTGAGGCATTCAAAGTGTTATCCCAGATGGTATCACATAATCATTAATTAGAGAAAGTAGGTGAAGGATCAGAACCTTCAAACATATTGGAGATTCAAAGGCGACCTATCAAAATTCAATTGATTTTGTAAAATTATCTTTCATAATTTATTATTATTTGAATTTTGTGAATGTAAATAATAATATGTGTGTAAAAAATGTATCATATATCTTGATAGTAACTATTATTTATTTTCAGGATGCTGAGTTGGGATGTCCGCCAACACTATTTGAGGTATTCAAGCTAATGCACATGAAGAATGATGAATCATTTTTGGACAAATGGTCAAATGATATTAATGTGAAATTTATAATTTGTACTTATAGTAACATATGTAAATTATAATTAATGAAAAAAAATAATGTAAAAAAAATTATTTTTTGGCATTCATTTGAATTTATATGCAAACTCAAGTATTTTTTTTAACTATAACTAATGAGTTCTTATATATGGACTCATTAAATGTATTGACTAACTTTATTTTATATTAATTTTTATTGAGTGATAATAGTTTCATGTGCTAGTATTATTTTAATCTAAATATAGTAATGATGAGTTATGTTGTATTTTAATAATTTTAGAAAATTATGGAGAATATAATTATTATTGCTTCACATTTGACAGATCCATCTACAGAGTCATAAGAGATTGATATTGTGTATATTTACCTTTAGGCTCTCGGAGTGGAGCTGAAAAATGGCAAGTGTATGCTCTTGGTACACATGTATCTACTTTTTATCAAGTTCTGTTTGGAGTATTTTATCATCTTTTTTCAACTACAATAATTTATTTGATTAGAGGTTGCACGAAGAGATGCATTAAATCTAGGATACTTTACAAATAAAAAATGAGAAAATGCTACAAAAGAATAAAGAGATGTAAAGCAAATTGAAAAGAAGAAAATAAGAGAGTAAGGGGTTGTTTGATAAACCACTTAATTTTTTCAAACCATTGAAAATAAAAATTTTCAATATTTGAAAAAATCAATTTATTTGATAAAAAATATTTGGAAGTTATTAATTGAAAATTTTAAGTGAAATAACATTAAAAATATTAAGTAGGTAGAGATCTACTTAATATTTTCGACAAAAATTTTTTCCACAAATTTTTTTTAAGTTATTATTTTATCCTTTTTTTCCATTTCTTTTTTGGTTTCTAATTCACGCTACTGTTCAGTTTGTGAACTTATCTTCTCCTCCTCCTTTTTCCGCCACCACAAACCATAATCCTAACTTTTTTTCATGATTAATTTAAGATAAAAAATAATAAATCAACTAGTTATTCATTAATTTTTATTTTTATATTAAAAATTTAGATAGTTTTAAAGAGTTTAGATTTTATTGATTATTTTTTAAACATTTTTATTTCTTTTTTTGGATTTATGATTTATTTATGGATATATTTTTAAGAATTTTATTTTTTATAATAATTATTAGTTGTAGTGAAAAAAATTTCATTCGAAGTTTTATTTATGTTAAATAATATGTAATACAATAATAATAAAAGTAAATATGTAAAATATATCATTTTTAATATTTAACATTTATAGTTATCAAATAATATAATTATCTTCAGCATTCAATTAATAATAATTTATCAAACAAATTTTCTATATAAATTCAATACTTATAAAATTCAGCCTTAATTTTTCAGCACTTAATTTTTTCAGTTTTATTAAATGAACCCTATGAAAGGATAAAAAGAGAGCAAAAAAGAATAAAAATAAAGAAGGAAAGAATGAAAAGATAGGCGAAAATGAAATAGATGTTTTGAAGAATGAGAAAATAATATGCAAGTTAACATAGAAGATCCATGCAGATCTCTAGAGTCAAAACTCTCCTCAACAAGGACTCATAGTTTTTCTGATGTTATGTTATTAGTTTTTGCAACATACATTTTTGTTGTGATATTTTGATTTTTGTGTTATTATTTTTTGACGTTATGAATGTGTACTATAATTGATGGACTTTTATGTTTATTATTTGATATGTTACTCTATAATAAATGTTATGTTAATGTTATTGGATAAATAATATATGTATGTACTTATTGGATTATAGGTTACATGGTTTCTATATGTATTTGTATATTATAACAACATATAGAAACTACAACAAATGATACATATTCTTAATGGATTAAAATACTACTTGCAATGATAAGGTTCATTCAATACTACCTACCATGTGGTTACATTTTCATTCAATACTATAATTTGTTCAAATAAAAAAATCTATCTAATATCTTCTTCAACAACTCTTCTATCTTATTTTTCTAGTCTTAAAAAGCTATTTTCAAATTTTGATTATATGTATATTTCTTATCTAATATCTCTAGTTCAAACTATTGAAATAGTAAAATCCATCAAATCAATCTAAGCCTGACATCTTTCTTTTCTATAAGATATTTGATTATAGAATATTTAGTATATACTATGACATTGGTTCCCACTAAATATGATATTAATTTGCCAAAAGAAAAGATTGTTGAAACAAGTTCTTTCTCAATAGTGGTGTAATTCAATTGGATATTTTAGAGTGTGTATTTATTATAGTATATGATAATTATTTATAAATATTTGTATAACTATATAAAACTCTTCATAATTATATTTAACTATATTTTTAACTATATTAATAACTATATATAACAATTTTTATAACTATATAATATTTTATAACTATATGAGTAATTTTATATAACTATATTTTTAAGAAAATATATCATATGTATAATAATATATAACTATATATAATTGTATTTTACTATATGTATAATTATAAAAATATTATATATAACTATATCTTTAACTACATACATATTTATAACTATATGTGTAAATTTATATATAAATATTTGTATAACTATGTAATACTCTATATAATTAAATATAACTATATTTATATCTATGTATAAATACATGTATTCATATAATTACATCTATATATTTATTTATAACTTTGTATATATTTTTGTATAACTACTTATAACTACTTGTATGAATATATCTATATATAATTATATGTTTAACTATATATAACTTTATTATTAATTATATATACTATAGTTATAAGAACATATAGAGGTTGGCCTCCCTCACAGGTGACTATCTCTTGAGGTCTATTGATTCTTTATTTTTCTTTTCAGATCTCTTTACTACCATACGACAAAGGGATTGAGATTTAGTGGAAGAAATGGGGTTTACTTTAACAAAGCTATTCAGCAGGCTGTTTGCCAACAAAGAGATGAGGATTTTGATGCTAGGTCTTGATGCTGGCAGAAAGACAACTATTCTATATAAGTTGAAGCTTGGTGAAATTGTCACCACAATTCCTACTATTGTTTTCAATGTAGAGACTGTTAAATACAAAACATCAATTTCACTGTGTGGGGTGTTGGGGGTCAAGGTAAGATTTGCCCTTTGTGGAGGGATTACTTTCAAAATATCCAAGGTCTCATATTTGTGGTGGACAGCAATGACAGATATCGAGTAGTTGAAGCAAGAGATGAGCTGCATAGGATGCTAAACAATGAAAAGCTTCGAGATGAAGTTTTGCTGGTGTTTGCGAATAAGCAAGATCTTCCGAATGCGATAAATGCAACTAAAATTACTGACAAGCTAGGTGTTGGGTAATTGTGCTTCCATGGTAGTGAGATTAAAAATAGAAACAACAGAAAACACAGAAAAACAAGCAATATAATCCCAATTAAACAAGCATCCACGATAGAATCAAAAACGAGAAAATCAACACCGAAAATAACGTGGTTCACTAGTCGCTCAGTACGACTAGC
Organism: Sapria himalayana; assembly: GCA_029783825.1. NCBI lineage: Eukaryota > Viridiplantae > Streptophyta > Magnoliopsida > Malpighiales > Rafflesiaceae > Sapria > Sapria himalayana. Next base: position 2,363,566 of record JAREIK010001079.1, on the reverse strand, counting down.
TACATCCACCAGAAAACACTTATGCATTACAGATTAAAACCAAAACGGAAACATCTTACAGTATGCAGCACACAGCAGTCATGAAAATTCACGCAGAGAGAAGAGAGGGATGATGAATAGTTCCATGGCTCAAAAACAGCCGCCTGAAAAATAAAATTACAAATCGTTTTATATTAAAAAAAACATCCGGTTCATTTAACCGCAGCACGTCGGATCATGGAACAGGTCAAGCTCTGCTCCAAAAATTTCGGCCCTCTGACCGGATAGCGGGACCTCCGTTATTGTGCTACTGCTGCATCCCTGGGCTTTTAATATTTCCTTTCCTGCACTTACATGAAAAAACTAAAACAGAAAAACATTTTATTATACAAACTGATTATTAAATAAAAACAAATTACATATATAGCACTATGACTTCACTCTCTTCTCCAAATCCATTGGCACATTCAGAGCACCTGTGCTACCTTTAGCGAGGGCCTCTACGAGGGCCTTGATTGGCTTTCCAATTACATTGCTAGCAAATCATAAATAATTTTAGCAGGATGAGACAAACTTTGTTGACATATCTGCATGTGGATCTAATCTTTGCCTATTTTGCTTGAGTTTTGTTCTATTATGTGGAAGACATCATCTATTTCTAAGGGGATTCAAATTGTATTTATATTTATATATCACACGCCTGAAATAGAAGATCGCATTTACTTTGTTTTAATCTGATATAAGCCGAACTTGTTTGTTTTCTATTTTGTCTTTTTGCCATTGGATCCCAAATGTATAAGAACATATAACTATAAATAATTGTCTTTGACTATATGTATAACTATAAAAGTTTTATACAAAACTATATTTAAATATATAATTTGCAATTTATATTTAATATACATTTATATATATTAGTATTCAAAAATATATTTTATTACATCTATACCGATACATAACTATATGTATAGATATATAAAATTATATTAATAAATATATATACCTACAATTATAAATATAATTTTAACTATACGGGTAACTATATGTATAACCACATGTAACTATTTTCATAATTACATGTATAACAACATTCAACATTATGTTTAATTATGTGTATAACTATATATAAATATTTGTAAAACTAAATAAAACTTTATATAATTAAATATAACTATATTTTTAATTATTTATACATATATGTATACATATATGTAAATTTATATATTTGTTTATAACATTGTATATATTTATGTATAATTAAATATAACTACTCATATGAATATATATATATATATATATATATATATATATATATATATGTTTAATGATATATAATTTTATATAACCATATATATTATATGTATACAAACATATAACTATAAATAATTTTATCTTACTATATATATAACTATAAAAACTTTCTACATAACTTTATTTAAATATATAATTAACAACATGTATTTAATATGCATTTTATATATTAGCATAAAAAATATATTTTAGTATATCCATACCTATACATAACTATATGTATAAATATATGAAATTATATAATAAAATATATATACCTACATGTATAAATATAAGTTTATCTATACCTGTAACTATATGTATATCCACATGTAACTATATTTATAATTATATATATATAAACATACAATATAATGTTTAACTATATATGTATATCTATATATTAATATTTGTATAACTATAAAAAACACTATATAAATAAATATAACTTTATTTTTAATATGTATACATATATGCATTCATATATGTAAATCTATATAATTATTTATATCTTTGTATACATCTATTTATATTTACTTATAGCTACTTGTATGCATATATCTATATATATTTATATGGTTAACTATATGTAACCATTTATAACTACATTTACTATATGTATCCTAACATATAATTATATATGGGATAATACTAATTTGTTGCACTAACTTGAAATTAAATGGCAAAAGATATAATATCAACAATATGTAAGCACATAGCATGAAAGTGTTTGTTGATTAGGCTCATATATGGTATAATACAAATAAGGGTCGTCTAATCTAATCTTAACCCTTGGGCCTCAGGCTAAAATATGAACTTATATTTGACAAAAGATGTAATATATGTATACAAATATGGGTCGTGCTTCTAATTCATCTGTCTCAACAATGGTGGATGAGGTGGTCAAACAACAAGCAATGGAAACAACTGAACATATTGTAGTTATGGAGACCAAAATAAAAAAGAAGGATGAATAGATTTCTCATTTGAAGGATGAAATATATGAAATTAAAGAAAAGAAGGATGAACAGATATCTCATTTGAAGGAAGGAATATATGAAATTAAAGAATAGAAGGATGATCAGTATACTAATTTGATGGAAGAAATGCTAGAAATTAAAGAAATGAACAATGAGATCAAAGAAATTAAGAATATAATGCAACAACATATGTCCTAGATTGAGTCACTATTAGAGGCATTGGCGCAACATATAGAATTCCGAGTTCCAGCTGTGAAACCTTGCAGGAGAGGCTAGAATTCCTTACAAATTATGAGGATGATTTCGTATGAGAATTATTTCTAAACTGTTATTTATTTTTTTCTATGTGTAGCAAATAATTATGATATTTTTTTGTAGGTTTCAATTTTTTTTATTTTGGTTTTATTCTTTTCTTTTCTGATTAACCTAATTATGAATCTTTCCAAGACACATTATCTGAGACACACGAAAAAATTTGGATTCAAAGCATTCAGACATTGCCATGGACTTTCCAATGCACGAGTCCCATATTTAACGATTTCAGTTTTATCATAAGGAGGGCTAACTTATTTTATCTTTATTATTCCTAAAAAAATTTATTTTTGCTCTCTCTTTCTCTCTAAACATAATTGTTGGACATCTTTGGATTTTTGTTGAAGCTGTATGACAATCAACTTTAATTTGTATTTGTTCATGTCTATAATAATTGTTTTTATATATCTGTGAATATGTTTGTGTGTCTCCGAGTAGAGTTTTAGCCTATTATAGGTATGTAAAAGCCTATATTCAGTAGCGGATGCAGAGATAGTGGTAGCATCAGTGGCAACGATGGTAGCGGTGCCAGCGGCAGCGGCGGCAGTCGCGGCGGTAGCAGTGACAGCGATGGTAGCAATGGTAGCAATAGTAGTGGTTGTAGAGGAGGCAGCAGCTGCATCAATGGCAGTGGTAGCAACAACGGCAGTGGCTACATCAGCATCAACGTCAATAGCGGAGGCATCAGCGGCAGTGGTGGCAGCGGCAGCATTAGCGGCACAAGTGGCAGCGACGGTGGCAGCGGCATCAGCAGTAGCACCAACAGTGGCGCTAGCAGCGGCAGTAGCTGCAGCACTGGCTGTGGCAGCAGTACCGATAGCAGCGGCAACACCGGCAACACCAATAGCATCGGGAGCAGCAATAGAGGTAGCAGTAGTAGCGGCAGTGACAGGAGCAGCAGCGACAGTGGGAGGAGTAGCAATTGCAACAAATGTGGTATATACAATTGTATATAGTCAGTATATACGCACATATAATATTATAATATTTTATGTGCATATATATTGAGTATATATGCACTCAATATATATGTATGCATAATACTACAGTTTATATGTACATATACTATAATAATATATGTACGAGTGCAATGCTAGTATATGTACATATTTACTGTAGTAATATATATTTATCAAAACATAGTTTTATTTAATTTATTTTGATTTTATTAAGTGGTTTAAATTTCTTACAGATATGGCACCACATTGTTTCCCATACGAAGCTTGTATAAGTAAAGGGATTTTTTCAACAGACATGAAGCACCGTGACTCGGACATCTTTTTCGTAGTAGAAAGTCGGTGATTGGAGGGGTAGAGGGAGAGAAAGCAATGTTAATGCATGGATAGATTATACTTTATGCACAGTCGGTAGACACATTGTTTAATAAGATATAATATAATATTGTTATTTTTTTTGTTTTAGTTATTTAAATTATTGTATTAAAATACGTTTTTAAATGAATTTTTTTTTGTGTAATTAATAATTTTCATTTATAGTTTCTATTTTATTCAATTTAAAATAAAAATATTAAATTATTTAATTAAATTTTTGTTGAAGTTGTATGATAATCACATTTAATTTGTGTTTATTCATGTCTATAATAACTATTTTTATATATTTGTGAATATGTTTGTGTGTCTCTGAATTTTTTGGGTAGATTTTTAGCCTATTATAGGTATGTAAAAGCCTATTATTAGCAGGAGTATCAGCGGTAGCGGCGACAATAGTGATAGCAGTGGCAGCGGTGGCAGTGGTAGCGAAGGTAGTGGCGGTGGCAGTGGCAATGGTAGTGGCGGCATCAATAACGGCGGGAGCAGCAAGCACAATGCTAGCGGAGGTGGAGGCGGTAGTAGTGCCAGCACCAGAAGCAGCGGCAGCACCAGAAGCAGTGGCACCAGTGGCAGATGTGGAAGTGGTGGTGGTGGCAGCCGCAGCATGTAGTGGTAGCACCGGGGGTAGGGACAGTGGTGGCAGCCACTGTAGCGGCCAGTGGTGGCAGCCACTACAGCCACCAACGGCAGCAATGGTGGCAGCAATGGCATCGGCAGTGTCGGCAGTGGTAGCAGTAGTAGTGACATTGGCAGTGGCATCCGCAGTGGCAGGAGCGGCAAGAGCAGGAGCGGCAAGAGCATGAGCAGCAACGAGAGCAACAGCAACAGTAAAAAATTTGGTATATACGTATGAATAAAGTCAATATATATGTACATATAATACTGCATTATTTTGTGTACATATATATTGAGTATATTTGTACTCAATATATATGTACACATAATACTTTAGTTTTTATGTACATGTACTACAGTAATATATGTACGACTGAAATGCTAGTATATATTTATATATATACTGCAAGATTATATATTTATCAAAACATAACTTTTTTTATTTTAATTTGATTGAGTGGTTTAAATTTCTTTCAGATATGATACCGCATTGTTCCTCATACAAAGCTTGTTAAAGTGATAGGATTTTTCACTAGATATTACGTGCCATGACTCGGAAAGCTTTGTCGTAGTAGAAAAATAGTGATCATAGGAGAAGAGGGAGAGAAAACAACGTCGATGAATGGATATATTATACTTTATGCACTGTCGGTAGATACCTGATGAATAAGATGCAATGGAATTTTGTTATTTTTTTGTTTCAATTATGTAAAATATTTAATTTGAATATGTTATTTAATAATTTTATTTTTTGTTTATTATAAATTATTTATAGTTTCATTTTTTATTCAATTTGATATAAAAATATTAAATTATTTAATTAAATAATTTTAAAATAAATTAAATTCTGAAAAAGTTTTGAAATTAAAATAGCTAGGAAAAATTCTTTTGTTAAATTAGCAAGGGAAAAATCCCTTGTTAAATTAGCTAGGGAAATCTTTATTTTAGCAATGAAATTTTTCGTCGCTAAATTTATTTAGCTAGGGACTATTTTCGTCGCTAAAATTTATTGACCAGCACTTTAGCCCAGAGAATCTTTCGTCGTTATTTTCATTTAGTGATGGAAAATCTCATTTAGATTGCTAATTTAGCTAAGGAATTTGTCTTTTTTAGTAAGGGATTTTCTGTGGCTAAATTTTTTGTTAGGGACAATTTCCCTCGCTAAATTTTAGCAACCAGTACTTTAGATAGGGAACCGATCCATCGTTAATCTATTGTTATATCTCATTTAGCGACGGAAAATCCTCATTTAGCTAGAGAATTGTCCCTAGCTATATGAGATTTTTCTTGTAGTGTGAGATAATATATTATTAAATACATTTATCCTTTGGTTTCGTAAGTGTCATAGTCATGACAATTAACATACATATCATCATGAATCTCACCTATGAAAGTCATAAAAGATAAATTGACTTGCATAAATGTTACCACCATACTAGTTTTACACTTTCATGTATCCTCATGACATACCTATGACCATCCACCATAGTCAATATAAGATTCTTATACTATGGTGAAACTCATAGGTTAGACATTCTACTTAATCCCCAAATTACTTAAGATTTGTTTTTTTACAAAATACATAATAGATTGGTTTTAAACACCTTCATGTGATTAAAGTTACCTAAACATTAGAATTCCACATGTGATTTTATGTCGCACATTAAATTTTGGAAAGGCCATAACTTTTATCTTACTATATCACATGAGTGTGTTTTATGATTTACCTATCATCATCTATAATGACCATTATGTATAAACTTATGTATTTATAAAAAATCTAAATTTTAGTTCTAATTTGTATCTAATTCATCAACATCCAAACATCAACATATAAACAAGCATAAACTCATATAAGGTCTTAGCATCATGATTCTATGTTTCATTCTCTCTCTTCCACTTTTTTTCTCTAAGTATTGCTTTCATACTTGAGAATCTATGCAACATTTTAAGTGGAAAGTCATAGTACTAGCTGATGTCACAACTTTCTTATTTCTTTGGATCCCTTTTGGAGTATTAAAGTCATGACAACAATGGATGTTCCAAATCATGCAACCTTTTCTAGAGTAAGATTTCATTCCACTTGGAATGATCATGACTAATATAATAGCTTTCTAGAACACAATGTTGTGACATTGGAAATGGCCATGAATAATGTTTCTATTCTTTATGATTCAAAGTCACAATACTGGTATAGGCCCCAACTTTAGTATTTTCTCTAGAACATAATGTAGCGACATTGAGACATGTCACAACAAGATTAAATACTCTTAGTGATAAAAATGTGTAGTGACAACCCAATGGTATGATTCAAAATACTTGGAATTTTAAATCTATGTTGAATGAGTTATGACTCTAGAATCTTGCAGCTACTATTTATACTAGTGGGTTAATTGGATGCTTTGACAAGAAACTAGTGTCACCACCATTAAGTGTCATAGAAATAATATGGTCATGATTCTGAGAAACTTTCATAGCCACCATGATTATGTTGTATAGTGAAATACTTGTATCAACTTGATTGTTAGAATAGTGATATATAAAGATTATTATGAATAGATTTTGTAGAGTTACAGCTAAGAAAGCATATTACAACTACTTAATAAGAATATAATAGATGTAATCACGTCGTGACATAAAAAATTTCATGACTCTCTGTCAATTTTCTCCTCACTAAACATTTTCTCCACCAAGGCTAAAATCACTATTATTTCAGTAATATTCATCAACTTCTATCAAAATATGAATTAAATAAAACTTCTTTAACAATCACTAGAATATGTATAAACACAACAGGATATACTCCCCAATTGACCCAAAAAGATAAGTATGTGGAGTGATGAAAATGGCCATACTAGAAATATATTTAATTATTTAGCAGTGAATCTCACTCTAATCATCTACACCATAATAAAAATTACACATGAAAAAGAAACACAATTGGGTTTGAGTGTCTTGGTGGACTTTTTGTTTTAGAAGTGGAATCTAGAATTTTTGGATTTTTTATGTGGTGTATGGGTTGTGGTGTGATGTGTTTATTAGTCAAACTTATAGGTATCAAATGGGTCGTGCCATGCTGCCAAGGCCTATTTTTTTGAGGCACGGCTATGCCACCATTCTTTGTTGTGCACGACATGGTTAAATTACCATGTTGTGCCAAGCACGACATGGTTGCGAAGTCCACCAACCCAGCACAGGACAATGGCATGACAGAGTGCATGGCCATGTTGGATTGTGCCCCATTACTCGTTGGGTGATTGGTGGCCAGCTTATGGGTCGGCCAATTAGATTTAACCTTCTGCTTCCAAGGAACTCTCACTAATTCTTGTATAAAAGTACATGTTCAAAAGCTAAATCAATTCAGTAAAAATTTTGCTTATATATTATTGGATTGCAATCACATCTAAACTACATATAACAAAGAACAAGATAATTGTAATTGGTTGAATCAATTTGATTTTATGCAATTTATTCATGTTTCAAAAACAATGCAATCAGTACAATATAAATTTAAATAATACTTATTCAGATTCACACTTATAACAAGTGAAGTTTCAGATCCAAAACAAACAACTCAAATCAAAGATAATCTACTCTAGATCTATGATAAAAAGAAGGAAAGAAAAAAATATAAAGGAGAGCTATCAGCTATCAGTCACCTGGGGCACCTACCGAACTTTTCTCAAAGACTTAAAGGAAGAAGAGTTTATTTTTTATATGGTATATGATAGCCTTAGTTTTGAGGATTATTTATGTAAAATCAAGAATGATTAGCCCAACCTTAAATTATTTTCCAAGAACTCTAAATCTCTTTCTTTCTCTTTGTTTCTCTATCATGATAAAATGTTAATGTCATGACCAATTCTGTTATTATGACCAAGTTCCATTGTTATGACAAATTCTACTATCATGACAAAGTTTTGATGTCATTACTGAGTTCTAATGTCATGACCAATTTCGCTATCATGATTATGTATTGATGTCATGACCGAGTTTTGATGTTCCGACTAAGTTTTAATATCATGACCAAGTTCTGATGTCACAACCAAGTTCTGATATCACTTCCAAGTTTTGCTGTTACAACTAAGTATGATGTCATAGCTAAGTTCTGATGTCACGACCTTGCTTAGATCATTCATTTTTGGTGCCTAAAAAATATACCATAACCAACTTTGTCTTTCCTTCTTCCAATTATTGGTTGCAACTTCATTCATTAGTTGTGACTTAATTTTCAGTTCTTTAGTTTTTTGTCATGATAAAATTAATTTTGTCTTGACATAATCGACTTAATCAATTTTTTGGATCTCTCCTATCATTTTTTTTCTTCAAGCTAAAAACCTATAAAATCATGAGAAGAGTGAATTTTTAATCTTCAAACATGAATTCCTTCTCCTAAATATGAAAATATTCTAGAAAAATGGACTAGAACATAGATGACATTTTGGTTCATCAAATTTTCCCAAACTTGAAGTTTTTTTGTCCTTAAACAAAAATTATTGATATCATGAGTTAATTTAAAACAAAATCCACAATAAAAAAAATAAAACACAATAGAATTTCTGAAAAAATTATCACACCATTTAATTACTTGAACTTGTTGACTTTTTTTATGGTTTGGATGTGTTTGGATGAGAAATAGAATTTTGGGAGATTTTTGAAAGTTTATTTTCTTTTTTTGGGAGGTAGTTTCAACATTATCTTAAGAGGTTCATAGTCCAAGGTGGAATGGTTTTGATCCTTCCACTCCTGCTCTTATTGAGTTGAAACTTCCTCCCATTGTTGCTCTCTTCTTTTGAGCTTTGACTTCCAACTGTCTTCCTTGAGTTTGTGATTAATTTCCCACTTCATTTCTTCTTCTTTCATATCCTTGTTCATGGAGATCAAAATCTCTCTAATTTATGAGGATGTTTCCTTCATTCTTAAACATTTAGCTGATTTCCTATTCTCAGTTATGAATGAAGGTTATGCATACACAAGAGGGCATCTTTCTTCTGGTGGTGCAAGCCTTGTTGTAATGGGGGTTGGGGCTTCTTCATCTTCTTGTTGTCTATAATTTGTTGTCTTAGGAGTATAAGCTTTTTTTGGGGCATATTCAAAACTTCTTTCACTATCTTTTTCCTCCTTTGAGTCATCCTATGACTCGATTATGTTTTTTTGCTTTATATTTTTTGGCCCCTTAACTATTTTTGTCAAAGATAGAGGGAAGACTTTTGGGCATAATTCATCTCCCTTTCTTTCTTTCACCGCAGTTGCCAGGCATAGTTTGGTAATTAATGTTGGGTGAGGAATCAACCATCTTTTGTTTCCCTAATGGTGTCTCAATATTGAGGTATATAAAATCATCCCATATTTATTTTATACCCCTCCAAATGGTATATAGCAGAAATGCTTCTGATTCTTTGATTGAACAAACATGTTTGGTTGGAACTATAAATGATAAAATGAAATAGAACCAAACCTTAGCATCTTCTCTTAAATATCTTTGGTTAAAGGCCTCGTGTGCATTCCACTTGCTACTCTTTCACTTTCCCTTGCCATTTTTTAGTCTCTCGATAATGTTATCGTAATCTGGGCTTACCATCATCTTCTTAAACTTATCTCATGTTTTTGATGCTAGAGTTGATACAACTCATTTATGGCTTTCTCTCCAAACGACACCCATACCATTTTGACATAATTATTTTCTTCTTCTTTGCTACCAAATTCTAGTAGAACTTCCTGACCATAAGAGTGTATCCTGGCCTCTTATTCTCACAAAAGAATTTCCAACCTAGTTGTGTTATTTTCTTTTCAAAGAATGAGATACATTTCTCAAACCTTATCTCCCTGATAAAACCTTTTTGAGAGTAATGTTCTTATTAGGTGGATTGTGCTTTGTTAGAGATGAATACTTCACCTTCTTCTTTTGACTCCTCATGTGTCTAACCCTTTTTTTGCCTCTTCCTTCTACCAGTAGCTCTGATTCATCATGATCTACTAGTTCCTCCAATGAGTTTGTCTCTATTGGAGGTTCCAACTGAACCTACTCATTTTGTTGTTAATTCTTTTCCATGATCTCCATCAGGTCAGTGACAACTCTCTGGTTCTCAACCATTTGGATTTGGAATAGAGCTTATCAGGATTGTCATGACAAAAATAGAAATACTAGGGTTTTCTGTTCGAATGACCCATAAAGAGTAATGAACTTGTTGGGTTGGAAATAGAAGAAGTAGAAATAAAATTGTTATGAGATTTTTAAATTGAAGTTAGCATGTGGGGCTCCGAAATCGAGTATGCATGTCATGACATTAATCTCGGTGGGATAATGAAATTAATGGGCACATATCATGACTTTAATTTTGTGGCACGAAATTCAAGTGCACATGTTGCAACTTTATTTCTGCCCACAATTTTATTATATATATATATATATATATATATATATATATATGATATGTCTTGTATTTCAAATTACATCATTCAATCAATTATTTTATGTCGCGACACATTTAAGTTTGTGGATACTTAATGTAAGCCTCAGGATCTCACTTTTGTTTGTCATGAATACTTTCTTTTAGTGTTGCAAAATATTAGCCAAGTGGTGATATTTATTCTTTTGGTCACAACATAGGTTTCTTTCAATTTATATCTAAAATACTTTGTCTACAATGTCAAAATAATACAAATTTTTGTCATGATAATTACTTTTTTTGACATCTAAAAATAGTATCACGATTGAATTTGAGTTGGGAAATGAGTTTGCCTTGTTTAAAATTTTCAATCATTGTAATGACCTTAGAAACTATGTTCCAACCAAAGTTAAGCCTGTTTTCTAATGTTCTTATCATGACTTGTGCCAATTTATCATGACAAACAAAAGAATGCCCCTCTTTTTGGTTGCTTTATAAAACTATTCAATTCTTTTAAGGATCCACATGGTCCTTCTTAATATTTCTCCCCACAAACTCAAAATCAAATAACTTTTTAAAATTTGCTTCTAAGGAAAACTAAATATTCTTTTTTCAATTTGATCTTTCCTTAGGGCTCAATAGATATTTTTTGGCCAACTTTTCATTTTCTGATAATTATCCTTAGTCCTATAAAAATATACAAACACTCATAAATAAAAATATTAACAATAAATTCTAAACTATAAAAAAAAAACAAAAAAAAATACTCAAAACAACCTTTTATATGGGTTTGCCTTCCATGAGTTGCTCCATTTTTAGTCCCTAATTGGGCTATGCTAGCTGCTACTAATAATCTCTACAATATTTTCTAATTCCATCTCATCTAAACTCATTTACTATTAAGGTAGTGCTTAAGACTTTATCCATTCACCTGAAACTTTTCTCTAGCACTAGTTCTCACTATTACTATCCCAAAGGTCGTACTTGTTACTATTGTATATGGACCGCTCCATTTTGACATCAACCTTCTTTGAAATAGTTTTAATCTGGAGTAAAAAAGCAGAACTTGATCTCTTACCTTGAATCCTTGCCTCAAAATTTTTTCATCATGTCATTTCTATGTTTTATCCTTACAGATTCTAGTAATTTCATAGGTTTAATTTATCAACTCTTCCAGCTAATTAATATGGAATTATCTTTCTTAATTTAGCAACCTTAAAGTCAAAATTCAATCATTTGATGGCTCATATTACTTTCCATTTCAATTATAGAAGTAGGTGACAAGGTTTTACAAAGATAATTCAGTATGGAGACATTCCAATGGGAGCTTTATATGCAATTATGTAACCCCATAGTATATCATCTAGCCTTAAGGCCCAATCTTTTCTGCTTGAGCTCACAATTGTTCTAAAATCCTTTAAATCTCCCTATTGGAAATTTCATCTTGACCATTAGTTTGAGGATGATATGCAAAACTTAATATGTTTTTAATCCCGTATCTACTCATCAAACTTAATGATATGCAAAACTTATGATAGTTATAGGTGTCCCAAATCTGCTCAAAAGGTTACTTTGCATGAATCCCACCACTGTATTAGCATCATTCCTTAGAAAAGTAGCTATCTCCACCCACTTTGATACATAATCAACAGCTAAAGTATGTATACATTTTCATAGAAAGATGGGAAATGTCCCAAAATTTATTTTTCATACATCAAAAATTTGTGCCACAATATAACTTGCAGGGACATTTGATTCCTCTTATTGATATTCTTTATTCTTTGGTATTGATCACACAACTTAACCCATGCAACTCAATCCTTAAAGATAGTAGGCTACTAGAACCTGATTGGAGAATTTTATAAGTTATTTTGTCTCCTGAAAAATGCACCCCATATGGTGATGCATGATAATCTTTCAATATGGTACCTTATTCTTTTTCTAGCACACACCTTTTGATAATCATATCAATTCTTCTTTTAAATAATAGTGGATTATCCTACATATAGTATCTACTATTAGTTTGTAGAAATTTTCTCTATTGGTAGCTAAATTCTAGTGGTAGAACTCCACAAACAAGTTAATTTACTATATCAGTATACTAGGGTATCTGTAATGATAGCCAAAATTTCTACTCATCGAAAAAACTCTCATGACTTAATATTTTTTTTCATTCCCAGTAGTTGGTTTCATTCTTGACAAGTGATCAACTATCACATTGTCATAATATTTTTTATCCATAATTTCGAGATCCAATACTTGTAGTACAATACTTATCTGATCAATCTTGGCTTAGCTTACTTCGTTGCTATTAAGTATATAATTGTTGCATGATCAGTATGGATGAAACTGTGGGAGCCCATAATTTTAAGGCCTAAATTTTTCACATGCAAATATCATGGCCAGGATCTCCTTTTTAATAATGGAGTAATTTTTCTAAGCTTCATTACAGGCTTTATTAGCATAGTAGATGGTCCTGATTATCTTGTCTCTTTTTTGTCCTAGTATAGCCCTCATTGCACAATAACTGGCATCACACCTGATTTCAAATGCACCATTCCAATCTAGTGTGGTCATGATTGGAGCTTCCACTAATCTAGTTATGATTTCTTCAAATAGCATTTTTAGGACTCATCAAATTAAATCTTATGTCTTTCTCCAGCAATCTACATAATGGTCATAATATCTTAGAGAAGACCCTTATAAATCTTTTATAAAATCAAGCATGCCCGAGGAAACTTCTGATCCCCTTGATTGTTGTGGGAGGTAAGAGAGTCCTAATCATTAAAACCTTTGCTTGGTTCCTTCTAAACAAGCTACCAAAATTTTATGCCTTAGGACAATGATATTTCTTTTAATTCAATGGTAAATTATTGTCCTTACATCTTTAAAGTACTATTTCCAAATTATGCAAGTAATTATCAAAATTGAATCCATACACTGTGAAGTCATCCATAAATATTTCCATGAACTTCCCCATAAAAACTAAAAATATTGACAGCATTCATCTTTGAAAGGTAGGAGTATTGCATAACACAATAGACATCCTTCTAAAGGAAAAGGTATCATAAGGGCATGTAAATGTAGTTTTCTTATAGTCCTCGAGTGCAATGGCAATGTGATTATATCCAGAATATCCATTAAGAAAATAGAAGTTAGGGTGTCCTACAAGCATATCCAACATCTAATTAATGAAGAGCAATGGAAAATGATCTTTTCTAGTTGCATTGTTTAAGTAATAATAATCTAGGCATATCCTCCATCTTGTTATGGTTCTTGTAAGAATTAAATCATCCTTTTCATTTCTGATCATAGTGAATCCACGCTTCTTAGGAATCACATTAATTGGTCTCACCCAAGGGCTATTTGAAATTGCATATATAAATCCAAGATTCAACCACTGTATATCGTCTTTTTTGACAACTTCCTTCATTACAGGGTTCGGCCTTCTTTGATTCTTTATAGAATCCTTTGCATTATCCTCCAATAGAATTTTATGCATGTAGATTGAAGGACTAATACTTTTCAAATCTTCTATAAACTAAACAATAGTTTCCTTAGATTTTTTTAGAACCTTTAGTAGCTTTTTTGTTCTTCAATATCAATCAATGCAGTATAAATAACCATTGGTTTAGCTTTTTCTAATTCTAGATAAGCATACTTTAGATGGTTTGGAAATTCTTTTAAATGCAACCCTTCTGTACTAATGCTTTGTTGCCTTGCCTTCTCTTCACTACTGTAAAAATTTTTCACTATTATGTTCATTCAAATTCAAAATAATTTATGCATGCAAAAAATTCACATCATTTTTATTGATTAAAATTTGAACATCACAATCATTTTTCATTTCATAACTATTGGGGCTAGTACTTTCTACTAACAAGTCATCAAGAACATCAATATCTATTCGATCAAGGCTCTTTTCAAGGTTGAAATCAACTAGCTCATTTCCAACCTTTAGAGTAAGCACTCCTTTTTGCACATCTATTAAGGTAGTTCCAATTGCAAGGATTGGTCTCCCTAGCAATAGTGGTAGTTGTGAGTCTTCCTTCATATTTAGTATAATAAAATCCACTAGGAAAACAAACTTTTCCACTTTGAAAAGTACATCTTCCAAGACTCCTTTAGATTTAGCCATTGTTCTGTCTACCATTTGTAGAGTTATTGAAGTGTGAGATAGCTTTCCCATACTTATCCTATTAACCACAAACAAAGGCATCAAATTAATGCTAGCACCTAAGTCACACAAATCTTTCTTAAATTTGACTTTGTCAATGATGCATGGAATGGTGAAGCTTCATGGATATTTTTTTCTAGTAGTCTTCTTTAGATGAATGCATTGCACGTGATAGTCAAGTTCATCACTCTATCTTCAGCAAATTTTATTTTTTTACTTAGGATATTCTTCAGAAACTTACCATAAAATGACATATGAGCTACTACCTCTAGAAATGGTAGGCTAATTTACACTTTCGTTAAGATCTCCAAAATTTTCGAGAATTACTCCTCTACTTCATACTTTTTTAGTCTCTACAAGAAGGAAACTTCATTCTTTGTTATTTGGGTTTTTTTGCTTTAGCTTCTTGGTTCCTTCCTCACCCTTCTACTACTATTGTACCAATCTTTCAAATTCTATTGTAGTAATATCTAAACTATAATTCATATTTATACATTCTTTTAACTTTTTGTTCTCCAATTACTTCCCACTTCTGAGTTGCACAACCATGCTGTCTTTCAAATTCTTCTTGGTGTTACCCGGAAAAGTATTTTCATTCTTACCTTGCAATTTTAGGGCTAGCTGCCCTACTTGGGTCTCAAGATTTCTAAGGGTTCATACCCCTACTGGTAAAGTTTCTAATTCAACTAATTTATGTTCGTAGAGGCTCAGCATCATATTATTGTCCCCCATGTACTACATCATTTATTCTTCAATTGATTGGGTCTTCTTTTGACCCTATTGATAAATCATGGTCTCTCTTCCTTGCTGTTGTTACTACTGGAACCTTGTTGGAGCATACCCCTACTGTTAAAGTTTTCCATACCTAGGGTCTTGTTGTCCTCCTCCACCATAAGAAAAAATCTAATGGTTCCTCAATGTTGGAGTTTAATGTGTTGGCAGATTGGGGTTGAGCTTTAAATAATAATTTTTTTATTCATTCAGATAGTTTTCCTCCTCAATAGCATATGGACCTTCTTTCTATTGTCCCTCAACATTGCTTCAATTTCCATCTCATTTCACTACTCTAATTTTATTAGTAGAGTGTATTCATATCCCTTATTTGTCTAGCTTATTCATAAGTGCATCAATCTTCTTCAATAGTAGTCATTCTGTTCAGCTCTATCACTTTACTTCCTATTACTCTACTATTGATCCTTATTGATTTAGATGGAGCCCTCATGTTGCATCTACCAATGTCTTCGATTAGCTTCTTTGCTTCCTTTGCACTTATTGTTTTAAAAGCTCCATAGCAAGTTGCATTGATTATCCCCTTAGTTGTATAATTCATCAAGTAGTAAAATATGTCTATCTGAGTCTTTACATATATTCCATGTATTGGGCACCTATTCAATTGTCTCTTATATGTTTCCCAAGGAGTATATAGTCTTTCCTCATCTCCTTATCTAAAAGTTGTGATCTCTCATGTTCTTTTAGATATGTGAGGGATGGAAGAAAGAATATGCTAAAATATGCTTTCATAAGCTCATCCCAGGTGTTAACTAAGCTATATGGCATAGATTCAAATCATGTGGTTTTCATATACCTCAGGAAAAATGGGAATAGTTACAGCTTGATTACTTCTGGCCTAACACCATTCAGCTTTACAGTGTGGGTCATTCTCAAGAATCTACCCAAATGTTCATTAGAATCTTCTAATGGATGGCCTGCTAATCTATTATGCTGGACCATCATAATCAAAGCTAATTTAAGCTCAAAATTGTTTGCCTCAATCACTAGATATCTCAATGCTGAATATTCTTCATTTATGACTGGTTTCCAAAAATCCTTCATGGTGCCTTGCCTTAGAGGCTTTGCTATGTGTTCTAGGTCTATTATCTTTTTTGTCTTTTTTGTATAGGCTAAATTACTCTCCTTTGATGTTGTCTCATAGAGATTGTAATTGGATTTAGTCAGTGATACTACAAGTGCACAAGTCATATAATTAGTTAAAATTGGATACAAGTTTAGATATTATTCTCATAGATATTGACTAATTAAATTTCCAACTACCTAAACTACTAAAGATTCACACTATATGAACCATTTAAGAAAATATTTTCAAATACTAACTAAAAGATGGCAAAATTTAAAGAACTAAACTTAAAACAAAAGTTCAAATGAAGTACACAAAAAATAAATTAGACTAGATCAATTCTCTTGCCAAAGCTGGCACTAATTCAAAGTGATGTGGTATGACCAATTCATGTAGACTTATCAATCATGGCTTATTCCTAAAGAAAAGTTGAAATCTATAAAGCACCATTATTGTATAGCCTTGGATCTCTCCATGTACCTACACCTTTCACCACTTAGATAATCTTGATTCCATTAAAGTCTAAATTCTAAGTGATTACTGGTAGTTTGAGCCATCTTATAAGAATTGAATATTTTTCTTTCTCGATACTTCATACCATTCTAATAACTATGGGTCTCTTGCTTCCCAAGACACTGGTATTGCAAATCTCTACAAATAGGTGATGCCCCATCCTTTAAATCTTAGAGTTTCATCTTCTCTTGATTAGATTTAAGACAACACGGAGACATCGATCTCACTAAAGAATCACTCCACTTTCTCATCTCTTAGGGGAATGGGGACTTTTCAACATAAACGGGCAAAGTTCCCTTGTTCACTCCTATTAGTATAATATTTCCCTTTAATAAATTATTCACTGACTCTCAAGATTTTGCCTCCTCTATGTCACTTATAGGGTCTCCCAAAAATAAGGTGTAGGATACAATGAATTATAGGTATTTGGTACTAACATAGAAAACAAGTAATTGAAGTATACACTAGTCCATTAGATTTAACCTTCTACTTCCAATGAACTCTCATTGGTTCATACAAAAAAGAACATGCTCAATAGCTAAATCGATTCAGTAAAGATTTTACTTAGACATTGCTAGATTGCAATCACCTCTAGACTACATATAATGAAGAATAAGGTGATTCCAATTGGTTGAATCATTATATTTCATGTTATTTGTTCCTATTTTTAAAACAATACCGTCATTACATCATAAATTTAAACAACATGTGTCTAGATCCATGCTTATGATAAGAGAAGTTCCATATACAAAAACAAACAACTCAAATCAAAGATAATCTACTCTAGATCTATGCTAAAAAATGAAAGGAAAAAAATATCAAGCAAAGCTATCAGTTACCAATCACATGGGTCACTTTCAAACTCCTCCCTAACCCTATTTCATAAAGAAGAGTGGTTTTTATATGGTCGATGATAGCCCTAGTTTTAGAAGTTATTTTTGTAAAATATAGAATGATAGGCTCGACCTTAAATTCTTTATCACAAACTCCAAATTCACTTTTTTTCTCCTCATTTCTCTATCTTAACAAAATACTAATATCATGACCAATTCTATTGTCACGACCAAGTTCAACTATCACGACCAATTCTACTATCACGAATTCATTTTGATTTCACGACCTAGTTTGGATGTCATGACCAATTCTACTATCATGATCAAGTTCTGATGTCACGACCAAGTTCTGATGTCACGACCGAGTTCTGATGTCATGACCAAGTTCTAATGTCATGACCAAGTTCATCTATCATGACCAAAATTGCTATAACGGCCATGTTCTAAGTCATGACCTTGCCTAGATCACTATTTCTTTGTGCCTAAAAAATATGTCATGACTAGTTTTGTTTTTCCTTCTTCTAGTTATTGGTTGGGAAATCATTCACTGGTTACGACTTGATTTTTAGTTCTTCAGATTTTTTGTCGTAATAGAATTGATTTTGTCCCTACATAATATTCTTAACCAATTTTCTGGATTTCTACTATAAGTTTTCTTCTTCTAGCTGAAAATCTGCAAAAACATGAGAATAGTGAATTTCTATCTTTCTGCCATGAAATCCATCTCTTAAAC
This sequence comes from Sapria himalayana, assembly GCA_029783825.1. NCBI lineage: Eukaryota > Viridiplantae > Streptophyta > Magnoliopsida > Malpighiales > Rafflesiaceae > Sapria > Sapria himalayana. The sequence goes on along the minus strand of JAREIK010001079.1, from coordinate 2,344,559 downwards.
ATAAAATCATATCAGAAAATGGACAAAAATTAGATAACTTTTTAACTCATTAATGACTCATGCAAGAAGGTGTTCTAAGAATTTAAGAAGAAACATAGTTCATCTTATATTTTGATAGTTACAGAGAGGGGACAAAGGTACACATAGTATTATGATGCCTATTAGGACAGACTTGGGCATGTATTGATGTAGTTTGGAAGTGTAGTATCTTATGGTTCTCAGAAGTCAAAGAACCATGAGTAAAGTTACCCCATGCATAACATGGCGTTACTAGTTATTATCTTTGCTTTGAAGTTTTGGCATAATTATATATATTGTGATTAGTTCGAGGTATTCTCATATCACAAGAGTCAAAATTACATTTTTATATAGTGGGACCTCAATATGAGGCAACACAAGTGGATAGAGCATCTGGAGGACTATGATTTCATGTTACATTACCTTCCTAGTAAGAAAAATGTAGTAGCTGATGCACTTTGTCAGAAATCGTAAGGTGAGTTGGCAAATGTGGCTTTTTGGGAATGATAGATACTTGAAACTATGAGATAATTTAGACTACATTATAGATGTTGGGATCAAAGTATTTTGAGGAATGTAGTGGCTACACCTTTTTTGTTGAGCATAGTGATTAAGTTATAGAGACAATACACATAAATAGTGTCCATCATGGATTGGGTATGGTTAGTTGTGAATGATGATTGATGAAGGCTAGGCCATTCATTCACATGGCAGTCTTTGGCATAGGGTAATAGTTATAATTCCCTAATTGATAGATTTGATGAGATTTTCATGGAGTTCAATTGCCTTCATTTTGTTGTGCACCCAAGTGACATGAATATGTACTATGATCTTTGTCACAAGTATTACTATAGTGGGATGAAGAAACATATCAAAGACTTTGTTCATCGATATCTCACATGTCGACAAGTAAAGGTTGAGAACTATAAGCCAACATGATTGCTCCATCTCTTGGAGGTAGCTGAGTGAAAGTGGAATATATCATAATAGATTCTCACTCACCTACAATGGAGATTGCAAGGACTTGATGTAGTGTGGATCATAGTGGACAAGCTTACTAATTTAGTATTTTTTTGGCAGTGTAGATGATCTTCAATGTAAAAAGATTTCATATGCTGTACATATAAAAAAAATATTCAATTACATGGAGTGAAAATGTCTATAGAAGTGGATTGGGATCCTTGGTTTATGGCTTGCTTTTGAAAAAATTTTTAGCAAGCCATGAGAACAAAATTGATTTTGAACACTGCTTTTCATCTCCATATGGATGATCAGATAGAAAGGACCATTAAAATTCTAGAGGATATGCTATAAGCATGCATCCTTGATTTCAAGGGTTGCTAGGAAGAGTATTTAACCTTCATTGAATTCACCTACAATAATAATTACCTGTGAGCATTTCTATGACATCCTAAAAATATATATATATAAGAGGCCTTGTCAATCTCTACTTTTTTAGATGGAGGGGAGAGACAGAACCACTATGGGTCTTATAATTGATTAGAGATACCTTTTAGAAGGTGGATTTGATATGTAAGCATATTCTCACAACTTAAATCTAATAGAATATCTACACCAATAGATGGTTGTAACCTCTAGAGTTTGAGGGGGAGAATCATGTCTTTTTGAAGGTGATGCCCAAAAGAGTGGTGGTTAGGTTTAGCATGTGGAGAAAGCAATCATTGAGATTTATCATACCATTCAATAAACTCAAAAGCATAGGTTGATGCTATAAGTACACTCTAGATTTGACCCATATAGTGGATTGGGGTAAGTTCATTATTGATGCTATGCATGCTAGTAAATTTGATACATATCAAGGATAATCATGAATAGATTTTGTAAGATAATATTGTGAGGCTGGTAAAATTATTGTGACAATATCAAGAAGTGTAGGAAGCAACATGAGACCATGATGATACTACGCATGCTAATTATTCTTTTTTTATTTGATAATGAAGAAATGTTTTTGTCCTTTGATGTTTAAATGGTAGTTATATATGCATGTGATTGAAGGTGCATGTATGTGTGAGTTTGGAGATAAATTTTTTGTTGGGGTAAGAATGTAAAAAATAGATAAAAATTGAATTCAAAAAAAAAAATAGATCTCAGATGATGAAATGGAGCTAGAATAGTCAAAGACATATTGCTAGGAGTGGCTCAAACTTTAGATGAAAATTAAAAGAATTTCATGCAGTAATAGAAGAATAAGAAATGATTTCATGATGTTTGAGGTAATGACATCACTTTTTTGGGTTTGCAAGAGATTATAATATAATTAGTTTGATGTCGTAACGTTGTCCTAATATAATGTCTTTGCCCTGATGTCATGATTTTGTCTCGATGTTATGACTTTGCCTTGATGTCATGACATGTGTTTAATGTCGTGACTTTTTTCTTGATATCATGACTTTTTCCAAATGTCAAGATATTTTTTCTAATGTAATGATTTTTTCTTGATGTCATGAATTTTTCTTGAAATCGTGATTTTTTCTATATGTTGCAACTTTTCCTAATATCATCACTTTTTTCAAATGTCACAACACCAAATTTAATAGAATTCAGCTTATTATAAATAGTGAACTAATGGGAAAGGGGGAAAACAAAAGGCAAGCATATTTCTTTTTTCAAAAAAAGCAAACAAATACTCGAGAGAGAGAGAGAGAGAGAAGAAAGAAAGAAGGTAGGTTTCCAAAACTTCACTTTTAGATTTATGTAATTTCATTAGTTAGATTTAATCGAGACAAGAACCAAAATTTATCTACTCAAAAAGATTTATGGATGTGTATCGAAATCAAAATATTTCATTGAAGTTCCAAAAGAGTGGATTTAGAAAATCAAGATTTGTTGGGTTAGAAAAGTTTATGAGATCTCATTTGGTCCTACTAAACTCTAATAGGTATGAATATATCCCTCTATAATTCTATCCTAAGGTATGAAACATTTAAGGGATGGTTGTATACAAAGTAATTGATTATTTTTTACCATCTTTTTGTGTTGGTTTTTTGTGTTTTGGTTTGTTATGAAAATATCCATGGATGAAATTTGTGTAAAAAGGATGTATATGTATTTTTTTTTTGGCTATAATTGGTCCCTAGACCTCTTATTTTTGTAATTATAGTTGGATATAAAAAAAGTTATAGAACACATCTACAAATATCTACCAAGAAACAAATCTTATTTGAAAAGACTTGATTTTAAAGTTTAATTTAGGAGATTGATTCTAACCCCCAACACATAAATAGTTTTTATGATTTAGGTTATACGTTGAGTTATATGGATCCAAATGGGGCGATTTAAATTTTTAATTAAAGTAGAAATCTAGGGGAATAATTTCATAGAAGTTTATATCCACTAAATATCATGTTTACAAGGTCAATATTATAGTTAAATTTGGAATTGGTAGTTGCCTAATACTACAAGCTAGAATAAGTTAAGTGTAGACTAATGTCTTATCTCCTAACATGATAATTATGTGATACATGCATTTTAATGTCCATGAAGTAATTATAGTCATATAAATTGACTTATAATACACATTGAAATTGAATGTTATTTGGAAATTATTTGCATGTAATAAAATTATTCATGATGCATGATAATATACATGATGAAAATGAGCTTTATGGTATTTAATTCATGTGTGATATGATATTGATATGAAATAGTGTATTATATTGCATAGGCACATGAACTTTACATTAAATGAGTGTGAGTGCATGGTTATGATTAATCTTCAAACTTAGTGACTAATATGTGGGCTTGGTCCCAATGGATGGTGTGCAATAGAACAACATGATATTGAAAAAAATAGAAAGATACATATGTGAGTAATAGTAAGAAAGGATAGATTATCCCTTGGGTGAAAGCAATTGACTAGTTCATACACATTAATTGATGAAAGTATAAAAAGTGTTAGAAGGCCTTCAGAGTCCTATGTTTGGCACTCCACCTCCCAAATATTTTGGGTTGTTTGATATGAAATTCTTGATGTGTTTATACTTATTTGAGCTTCACTTAGATAGATTCCACTAAATTATTATTATGATGATATTAGAAGAATAGTAGTAAAATCAAATGTATTTTGTATGAATTCGATAAACTTGGTAGAGCATGATGACTTGAAGGGGATAAAAGTAATTGAAAGTCATGATATTTTTCAAGTCATGACTTAGTTGTATTTATCACAAGCCTATTGAAAAGTTGTGACATCATATCTATATACTATGAATCTATCATTGAATTGTCATATTCATTTCACAGTGAAATAATATCTTCATGACCATAATATTTTCTTTGATTCATGTCCATAATATTTCTAAAAAATAATAAGTCATGACTTTATTTTCATGTAATGACAACTAAGTATTCCACTAGTACTGGAAGATGTGATATTTTCCAATATCATGACTTAATTAATATAGAACTAAAAATCATATAATACCAAGTGACTTTTAGTGATGGTCATATTTTTTACCATGACTTTGTAATCTAAAAGTAAATATCTAAGTCATAGTATTTTTGGTGATCCTGCCATCACTATGTTATTAAGAATAAATTCCTTAGTTATGATTATTCTTGCCACCATGAATTTGTGTCCTATAGAGAAATTATCTTAGTCATGACATTCTTGTTAGGCCAACTTCATGATCCAGAGAGGGAAGATTTCAGTCATGATATTCTCACCACTTAGAGTTTTTCACAAAAAAGAGAGAGAGAAATCAGATTTCAAGCTAACAGCATCCAAAATCCTAAATAACATGACTTTCAACTTTCAATTAATGACAAATACAAGAAAAATACTAGCAAAACTTTTCTGGGATTAGATTTTGAGACCTATCCTCATTAAGATTATCATTGGAAACCCTCTATTCCATGAGATATCACATAAAACATCTTGTGAGAATTTTTCCCTAATGTTATGCTAAATTGAGATCTATGATTAGTTTAATATATTTGTGTTATGATGATTTGAATGTAAAATGCTTATTTATGATAATATTGGTAGTTTGATCGTTTATGGATGTAGATGTTAAGTAAAATTGATATTTAGGATTTTCACCATATCATAAGTTTATGTGTATTGGCCATAGTAGATAGTGATAGTAAGTTATAGGACACACACATGAGGAATGATACAAAAGAAGTTAAAGTCCTTCTAATTTTATTGTGTGAGATAAACCTATGCTTAAAACCAAAGATTGATATAAGTTTAATTATTGGAAGTTTGGTGCTCATGAAGCCAAAAGCATAAATATATGTATGACTAATCCATTAAGTATATTCTAGAATAAACAACCTTCAATTGATGTAGTTGTTATGTATACCATGTAACCTAGAGGTTTTAGCATAGTGTGTGAGTCATGTGTTGGCTGTGAAAGAAGATGATAGATAAGTCATAGGATGCATGAAAATAGAGGTATTTCATATATTGGTGATTATTATGACTTTGTTATGCCACCTAATTTTATCGATTAGGTGTATTGATGATAGGTAAGTCATTGGATGCAACATTCATTGGTATTTAATTTAGCACTACACTATTTTTCATAAGTATCTTATGCATGCGTATTGAGGAATTGATCCTTTATTATATTTAAGTGACCAAGCTATAATCTCGATATATTTCTCTATCATATCCACCATGGTTGCCTCGATTTCTTCAATTAATGTTGTTAAAATGATGATGAGTTTTGTGTTCTCTTCTCCTAATAACGCATAAAAAATACTAGGTAGCACCTTCAAGATTAATCCATCAAGAGTCATCCATGCTTTGAGGTATTCTTCATTTGTGGTTGCTACTTTCACAAAAGTGTAGACATTGTCATGTACATCTTCCCTCATGATTGTCATGACTTTGAGATTAGTTGTGACTTTTTATGAAGTTGTAGCATTTGCATTTTCTCTCTGGAACACCAAATTCACAAACTTTAGAATAAGTTGTGGCTTCATCACTACACTTCGACTTCATTAAAGTCATGGCTTCTTATGGCACATGTAAAGTTGTGACTTTTGTAAAAGTCATGACCTCCTCATGTATATCATCTTGGTATTTTTCTTTGATTTTCTTTCCTTCTAATTTTGTACTACTTTTTGAGTGTTTATGAAAAAGCAACTTTCTGGATTCTCTTTGGTATCTTTTTGTGTGCCATTGATACTCTTTTATCTCATTGTTAGTGCTAGTCTTCATCATCATATATGTGTGGTCTATCCTTGTTTTCATACATCTATTTTGATCTTCTTCCGCATCATTATTCCTCTTTGTCACCCTTAGCAGTACATAAATACTATCTTCAAATTGTAACTTGTCTATCCTATATGGACTATCATTCCACACTAGATTTTCTTGGCTCCCATATGCAAGATTTTCATGACTTCTAACATTTGGATAAAAGTAAAGATGAATGTTGTTGTTTGGTCTAAAATAATACTCGTTGCTTGGTAGCAAAGAGGCTTCTTCCACTTGATATATTTAGTTGGAACTAGTCATCTCCTACTTTTACATGGATGCAAATTGGCTGATAAAGGTATCCATCCAAGTTTCCAATACTGGCAATTTATCCACACAAATATTCTTGCTTTCTTCATAACTTGTCTTGATCAAGCTGTATTCTATTATAGAGTAGCAGCCATTTCCTTACATATTCTCTCTCTCAAATCTATATCTCAAGATGTTCCATTTCTTCACTTAATTTATATGTCTAGAGATATTAACTCTATGCTAGAACTTTGACTCATTTGTTGTGTAGTGGCTACAGAATAAAAAAAATGAAACAAAACAAAACACAAATACATCACAACTACTAAGCAACAATTATTATCCACACAACTAAAAATAGAACTATTGTAACTTTGTTATAATACTAAAGCTTAGTATTTGTGATAGAATCCCAAAAACTCATTGGGTGATTGATTCATACAATAAAGTTATATAAGTATATGAGTCATACAAGTAGTAAAAATAGATATAAGATCAGATATCGGTCTCATAGTGATTGCCCAATACTAAATAAATATCATCAATGAACCAAGAATGAACCAACTATTGCCCAAGTTGAGTAGATTGACTTAAGTTTAAAAAAACTAATTCGAACATATGATTAATTCACTTCCTTGTATATGATGATATTTATTTAGTATTGGAAAATATTGTGCTCAATTTTTAGTTGAATATAGATTAATATGTAAATACCCTAGTACCACTTTGGTAAATAATATTGTTGCCATCCTTAGACAAAAACTATCAAGGATAGTCCCATCATAGTTGTGACTTCAGCATTTACTACCAAAACCACACATGGTTCCATTCACAAGTTATTCACATGTCTAGTCCTTTTATAGAATATGCCAACTATCCTTAAAGACTACTTTGAGTATATATATATTTTCTAACATCTAATGTCATGAAAATGCAAAATGAATGTGATAATAATTGTATTTGTGCAATAGCCTTTGTAAGTTTCATACTTATGTGAATTAAAATGCATCTTCCCATGAATCTCACTATTACTATTTGGTGTTTAGATTATCAAATATTCTTTATATTTTGGTAGTTGATAATAATATATAAATATGAAAATAGAGCAAATATATATTGATTTTATGATTTTTGGTATTTGAAAGAGTTTTGATTAATAGTCATATAATCATTTAGTTTTTGAAGGTGTGTAGTTGAGAGAATAGATTTGTGTATCTCACATAGTTTTGAAATCCATTCTTAGCTGAAATGCTACCTAATTAGTTGGGGTAATTCTTGTATGTCATGACCCTATCAACTCATTAGGATAATATTTCTATTGTGTGATATATTCTCAATGACTACGATATTATCATGTAGTCATAGTCATACTTAGCTCATAAAATCTAAACAAATATGATATTAATTCTCTATAACTATAACAATAACCAAGTACTTTACTTGCACTTAATGTCACAACCAATTTCATAGCATAATGACTTTATCTTTTAATGGCCCCATAGTCTCAAGCCAGAGAAACATTCATTTTATAAAGTCATGACTTATAAGTTATAGAAAATTACAAAGCCACAGCTACTCTTCCCATATTCATGGTAATTTTTCAAAATTTTACCTTTTGGGAAACTAAATATTATAAAGGGCATTACTCGAGTATGATGATTTTCAAGGCTATGACTCTTATCCTCAAATAAAGGCATAACAACAACTTATATATAGAAGCTAGGTACTAATTTCTTGACACCCTAACAATGACGCGGCAATATTTTGTATGAGAAAAGAAATGGTAGTGTCATGGCCACTAAAAGCATCATAGACAAATAATAGAGTGCATATAAATATTAAAGACCTTAGCACCATCAACACATTAAAGACCTTAGTACCACAACTATCTCTCAGTACTAAGGCCATATAAATATTAAAAAAGACCATTTTCCAAGGTCATGTCGTCCACATAGCACCCTGGCTATATAATAATTTGAGAAGTTATCTCTGCCCTATGGTCACTTCCCAATCCCTCAACCCTCTATGGACTACAAAAAATAAAGGAATGAAGCCACAAATATTATAGAGTGCTGCAACATTGTGTTTTAGCTAGATTAGGTTCAAGTCATGATCATTTTATAGAGTCGTGACCTCAAACTAAAAAGATAAATGCTGAAGTTGCAACTTTCTTCTGAAAGTTCTGACTTCCAAGTTAGAGAAATATAATGGTGCTCAAGTATTAAAGTGGAAGATAAAAGAATTTCCAAGCACATTTCTCATTTCTTATCCTTCTCCCTCATGCTACAAGAAAAGCCATGATAACTACCAACCCTAGAATCAAATTTCACACTCCTTAGGGGTTCTACATTTCAAGCAAGAGAAACATGCTTTATGGTAATTCCTATAGTTAGGGGTGTATCTCTCACACCTCTCACCTCTAATGATAGGTTTGATAATTTGTTCCAAACTAGTATCAATCTAAGATTTTTATAATTTTAATTATGTGATATAATTGATTTATTTATGAATGAATGAATGGTTTGATTTATCTTGTTTATGAATATTTTTGGATGGTGATTAAATAAAACTTGAATTAGGGTTTTGAATAAATTTGTGTGAGATTATCATGATAAATGGTGATGAGCAAACCATGAGGCTCACTTATGTATAGAATAATAAGAAAATGATAACCCTTCTGACTATGATACATGAGATAAATTTATAAGTTGAATCCTAAAACTTGGGTCTGTTAATCATCATAAGTATAACACTAATGAAGTCATAGTACCAAAGCTTTTATATGTCATTCCATTTCACACATCTTAAAGGAACAAGTTCTTGATTGGGATAGATAATATATAAGGTGTTTTCCTAAGGTGCTTCACCTTTAGTATGAGAATCACATCATCAATGAGGAGGAATGTGATAGACAATCCTTGGGATATGTTATGATTTACAAGGTGGTGACAACTCTTGAGAGCAACTTTAACTCATATAGTTCTACTAGTAAAACTTGAAGAAAACATATATTAATTGTGTGGGAATGGTGCTTATGAAACTAAAAGGGTAAATTCTTATAATCCATGTCAATCATTGATCTAAATGATAATAGAGGTTAGAGAATAAAAATTTCTATACAAAGCAATAATCAAGGACAATCAACAAAGTTACCTAAAAGATATAGAATTATTATCTTGGTGGAGATGTAATTGAGATGACAACTCTGAGTAGACCACCATTGGGAAGGGCCCAATGGTGAAAATCATCTTGTATGGCATTAGGCAAAAAAGTCATTATACAATATTCCAAACTTCATTAGATGTCTAATACACTATATGTCAAGCAACTTAATAGTATCACATAAATTAACTAAATAAACCATGGACCTAAGATTTTCTAATAATCTGAGTATTTATTTTACTAAAAATGAGTATTTAATTATTATATAACTAAACTACTGATATAATCCCTCTAAGATCGATCTCTAGATGAATGTCAATTTTACTACTTGTATGACCCATGCAATTATAGATCTTAATTGATGAGATACTTTGGTTAATACAAGTGCATATGTGTGATACAAGTGCCTATGTACTTGGAGCTATGTTAGGAAATAAAAGAAATAATATTTAATTCATTTCATATGCAAGTTGTCTTTAATTAAGCTCAAGTAAATTATACAACCACTAAAACACAATATTGGTTGTGGTGTTCTCACGATAAATTATAATCATACATATTCTAAGCAAAGGTAGTGAATTACACAAATCATGTAGTTGTATGATACTCAATGGCAATGAATGAAACTAAATTGAGATTGATATGAAGGATCCTTTTGCTACAAGAATTTGATAAAGAGATAAGAGAGAAGGGAAATAACAATGTGATAGCCAACCATTTATCTCATTTGGAATCTAATGGGAATCATGGATGAAGGGCTAAAATTCTAAATAACTTTTTAGATGAGTAGATTTTAATGTTACAAACTCAATTGCCCCGGGGTGCCGATTTTGTTAATTATTTTGCATGCACTTCCTCCCCTCTCATTCCACTTAGAATAAAATATGGTATAACATGAGAAACTACCTATGGGATGATTCATTTGTATTAAAAAGATGTGAAAAATAGGTTACAAGGAAATATGTGCTAGAAGATGAACAGATAGAGACTCCTCAAATATCACTCTTCCCCTTACAGAAAATATTTTGGAGGTAACAAAATTATCCAAAACATATTGCAATACAGATTTTTTTGGACATCATTAATTAGAGATTGATAGAATATTGTACAATTGTGTGATTGAAGCTAAATATTGGGTAACATATCTATGTGGAATAAGATGCTATTCAATAACATCCTTGAAGTAAAATTTGTGATGTATAGGAGAGATTTCGTGGGACCATTTCTTATATCCTTTGGATAAGAGTACATACTGCTAGTAGTAGATTACTTGTCTAAATGTGTTGAAGCAATTGATGCATAAAACAATGATGTAGAGAATTGTGAGTTTCCTATGAAGCAATATTTTCATGTAGTTCTCACTCCATTATGTATCATAAGTGATGAATGATGTCATTTTTATAATAAACTATTTGGCACTTACTTAGTTAAGCATGAGACTAGGCATATGAGGGGACTTTAAGATACCCCTAGGTATGTCTCCATATTGACTTGATTTTGGAAAGGCTTTTCATTTTCTAGTGAAACTCAAATATCAAGCATGATAGGGAATAAAATAATTAAATTGTAAAATGGGTGTTAGAAAAGAAAAGAAAGTTCTTCCTAAGAGTGAACTAGAAAAATTAAGGAATGAATCTTATGATAATGCTCGGATCTACAAAGAGAAAACAAAAAAAACTGACATGATAAGAATCTATAATAGAAAGATTTCAAAATAAGAAAAAATATATTTGTTTTCAACTCACATCTCAAATTATTTGTTGAAAAGTTAAAGTCTTAGTGGTATGGGTCATTTACAATCATAGTAGTGATGCCCTATGGAGTAGTTATAGTTGAATTTAAAAGTGGAGTGGAATTTGAGGTAAAAAAGCATAAACTAACGTGTTATAAGGGAGAACAACACCTTGAGTCTAGAATGGTGGAAAAATGAGACTCATTACAACCCGTTGTTAAGAAAGTCAAAAAAATTCAACAAGGATGGAATGTGAGCCAAGATATTGGTCTAACTAAGGATGTTAAACATAATACTTTCTAAAAGATAACCCAAGTAGGTAATTTCAACTTTAATGAAGAAAACAAACTCATTGTACCCATTGATTCATACACAAAATAATAAATTGATAGATTCAATACTCAATTTCTAAACAAAAAGTCCTTTTAGTGAAACTTAGTCATGACAATCCTATTATATTATGTTGTAATTTTTTTTTATAGTTTGATATCCTAGAAGATTTCTAGATGAAAGAAAGATTCTTTGCTTGAAGATGAGCAATACTTTTAGTTTGTGAGCTTTTTAGCAATCGATGTGCCAAATATTTTAGGTTATTAAATGAAATTTTTGATATATTTGTACTTATTTGGGCTTTAAATGAATAGTTTCTACTACATTGCTAATTTGATGGAATTGGAAGAATAGTGGTAAAATCAAATATATTTTAGGTGAAATTCATGAACTTAGTAGAGTAATGACTTGGAGGGGAGAAAATTAATAGAAAATCATAATTATTACCATATCATAACTTGGTTATTTGGCATGATAATTTTGATATATTTATACTACTTGGGCTTTAAATGAATAGATTCTACTATTTGCAAATTTGATGGAATTGGAAGAATAATGGTAAAATCAGATATATTTTGAGTGAAATTCGTGAACTTAGTAGTGTAATGACTTGGAGGGAAGAAAAATAATAGAAAGTCATAATATTTACCATATCATAACTTGGTTGCATTATTCACGAGCCTATTGATAAATTATAATATTTTTTTTGTCTTGCCTCTATAAAATAAGTCATGGAGATCTTTGTATGTCATGACTCTACTATCGAGTTGTCACAATATTTTTAATATACAATACTATCTTCTTGGTAATGATTTTTCTTAGAGTTGGAGTTGTACTATTCTTAAAACTCAATGATGACCATAACTTTTTTTTACCTTGCGCCAACCAAGTGTCTCACAGATACTAAAAGTCATAGTATTTTTTAGTACCATGACTTAATTAATACAAAACCAAAAATCATATAACACCATGTGATTTATAATTATGATCATATATTCCATTATGATTTCGTGATCTAGAAAATAAATATCTAAGTTGTAGTATTTTTTCTATCATGACGTTATGTTATATAGAATAAATATCTTAGTTGCAACCATTCTACTTTTATGACTTTGTGTTCAAAAAAATAATTATTCTTAGTATCTATATCCTTGCTGCCATGACTTTATGATCTAGAGAGAGAAAATCTCAATCATGGTATTCATGACATCATGACTTTGTGCTCATGAAAAAAGTTACTTTTATTGTGGTAATCCTTTATGCAGCATGACCTCCAACCTCCAATTAGAGTTAAATCCAAGATGAACACAAGTAAGAATTTTCTAGAAATAGATTTTGAGACTTATATTCTCAATAGAGCTTTCATGGGGAATCCTCAATTCCATGAGAAGTTATGCCAAACATCTTGAGCAAATTCTTTTCTAATGTTAGACTAAATTAAAATTTAGGGTTGGTTTAATGCACTTATGTTATGATGATTTGAATGTATAATGTTTATTTTTGGTAATATGTATGGTTTGATTATTAATGAATATGAATGCTAATTAGAACTAAAATTTATAATTTTTACCATATCATATGTTTATGTATATAGGTCATGGTGGATGATAATAGGTAAGTCATATGACATACTTATGAGCTATTATATGAAGGAAGTAATAATTCTTTTAATCTTATCATATGAGATAAACCTATACATGAAAATTCATGATTTATATAAACTTAATTATTATAAGTATGATACTCACGAAGACAAAAGCAAAAATATATTTATGAGCAATCCATTATACATATTATAGAATAATTGATTTTCAAGTCATATGTGTGTTATGTAGAATGTCTAGCTTATGAATTTCATCAAAGTGTGGGAATCATATGTCGGCTATGAAAAATAGTAATAGGTAAGTAATAGGAGATATGCAAGTAGAGGTGTTTCATATGATGATGACAACTTTGTAAGTTATTTTTTCTTGTATAATTTTTAATTATGAGATTCATGGAAAGATGTATGTTAATTAATATGCATATAGTGCTTATGAAATAAAAAGTACAAATGCAATGTTTACCATGTTCATTTCTCATATATATAACATTAGTAGTTGAAGAATAAAAATGTACACTCAAAGCAGTCATTAAGGGTAGTTGACATACTTCTTAGAAGGAGTAGATATGTAAACAACCAATGAATAGAATGATGTATGATTTTGGTGGTAAATATCAAAGGCATAATTATGGGGTGACAATCTTATATACTAATGTGGCACTATGGCCTTTTTATATCAATCTATCGTTCATCTAATAATCAACCATAACATTATCTAAATTCTAAAATAATATTATAATGCACAAGGAAGAGAACTAACCCCATAGCCCTAGTATCTTTCTAAAACCCAAATTATATTTACTTAACTTGAGTAATAGTTGGTTCATTATTAGTTGGTCAAACTACCTACATAATTCTTGTGAGTGATCTTTGAACTTACATCTATCTTTACTAATTATATGACATTATATTTATAGAACTATGTTGGACGAATCAATCTCCCAATGAGCTTTTGGGATTGTCATAAATATTAAGTTTTGACACTATAATAAAGTCTCAACATTCTGCAGGAAGACCCAAAAAATATGCTATCCACAAAACACATGGAATTATGATTTTTTAAAAAGGATAATTCAAATGTTGGCATCCATAAAAAGTGTTGGTTTATAAATTGATAACTTTTCTTTTCAAAATATTCATTTTATGTGCTCATCAATGTTTTTCATTTCACATTGTCATGTGCATCATGTGTCAGTATTTGGAAAGAGGTCAAGGCATGACACACATTTGAGTCTCATCTCATTCCATGCAAAAAAATTTGCAAGGTAGATATTATATTTTTTTTAGGAATGTGAATGTAAATTGCAAGCATGGCCCCCATTACATGTGCACTTATGAGAAAAGTAGTCCTTGTAAAAAGTTTCTCTACTCGGCATGACTCATCCTATATGAGAAATATTCTAGGTGCAAACATACACCGATGAATGACACTTATTCAAAGTCGCAATTGTGAAGAAAGATATATTGTGGCTTGATGTATCTTATTAAAAATCAAATTATAGTAATTATTTTTTGTTATTTATATTTTGTACAAAAGTGTTGTAATTAAACTCCCATAGGTTTTTTTGATATAACATTGCATATTTTGAGTGTGGAAGAATGAGCTGGCAGAGCTATTTTTACTCATAAATGGACCTGTGTGGTCATTATGTTAAATGTGCCCTAAACAGTTCATGTTATTATAGTGTTGTAAAGATTTAATTTTGGATGGAGTTCTCATGCATGGGAATGCTATCTAATTTTTATTAAATTATGAGTTTCAATAAATGGGGCACAACATAGTGGTATTGGGTTATCTAACATCCACAAGTTGCCAATAGGTTGATAGTTAGTCAATGGAAACATGGATTATGGAGCATAACATAAGAAGACAAAACTATCATTGTTTGCTTGTTTGAACTCATACAAACCATTCTTGAAGAACAAAAAACATGTAGTTTGAAGAATTTTTTATATCCTCTAAGCACCCTTCCCGATCACTATTATTATAGCCAGCCAGCCTAAACTCTTGAAATGGCAATACCATATCTCAAAATCATATGTTCCTATAATGTATCACAATACGCTCTTGTTTGCAACAAAATATTGCCATGTAGGACATTGCATGAATATAGATATCACCATGACTACAAATAATATATCTGGCCTTGTATGTGTCAAATTAATTAGGTCTCCAAGAAAACTTCTAAACCACCTAACATATGCTCTTTCAATGCCATCATTAGCATATAGCTTTTCATTTGAATTCATATGAGTAACTGCTACATTGTAATATAACATATTGTAACTTTTAAAGCAAACCAGCAACATACTATCTTTATGAAACAAATACTCCATACTCTACTTGCTTCACCTATAAACCAAGAAACAAATGCAACAACCATATATCTAACATCTCAAATTTGTTCTACAAACAAGCTATAAACTCGTTATTAAGAAAAGATGATGAACTCATAAAAATTATGTCATATGCATAAAGTAAAATAATAAGAAAGTGATTTTTACCTTGTATTTTCACATAAAGATTTGCCTCAATGTTACTCCTTTCAAATCCATTATCAACGAAGTTAAAATTTATCTTATTGTACCATACGTCCATACCCTTCTGTCTTATTTCAACCCATAAAGCACCTTGTCTAGTCTATACATGTGATCTTCTTTACTAGGAACTATAAATCCTTTGGGTTTCTATTCAAGAAACCCTTCATTTATAAAAGTAAATTTAATATCAAATTGATATACATACCAATGCATATGAGTAGCTAAGGATAATAAGATCCCCACCACTTCAAACCTTACAACTTATTGTAAGGTTTGAAATTCCATATTTCTGTGCATACCCCTTTGCCACAAGTCATCCTTTATGCTTTTGTCTACTAAAATTTTATAGGAACTTAGTTCTGAAATTCCATTTAACACCAATCATATTCTTGGCTTCAAGAAGCTATGAAAGTTCCCAAGTCATTTTCTTCGCAATGGTGATTATTTCTTCCTTCATGGCATTGTGCGACTTCCTTCTTCACATCGTAGTTAAAAGATGTTTGAACAACAACAAATAAGGCTTGCATTGGCTCACATATATCTCTTTTAATGATCTAAATTTTTTTGGGAGGTTTCCTGTGAAAAATGTGAAAACTATTGCTACTCAAATTTGACAAATTAGGAGATTTAGAGGGAAAATAACTATTGCATTCTTTCATCAATAAAAATGTGATGAACATAAGCTTATTGATCATTAGTCTATGTCACTTCACTTTTAATTGAATATCTTCACAAAAGCACATTCTTCACATTTATGCCAAGTCCAAATACATTCTTCATCAAGTACCACAATCTTATTAATAATTATCTTTCCATAAATATGATTATAAAGTCTATATCATTTTAATTGTTATTGATAATTAATAAAGATTCACTACTTTTTTTAATAAGTAATGAAAATTTCACTATAAAAAATTGTACAATCTATTCTAAATTCAAAGTATTATAAACATTTCCAAAAGCAACATTAATTTATGTCTTTGTTTTTCTTAAGATTAACTTTTCATCCTAAGATTTGTCTTCATGTCTTCTTCTATTTCTTTTCTTCCAAATATAATATATAACTACAGCAAGTGCAGCCTTCCTTATAGTATTTCATGGGAATGTAGCTTCACATTATTTGCCCATGTGTTAGAAAGTATTTGAGATTGAGTTCAATTCCTCCTTCATCCATGTCCAATGCTTAATACCTTGCCAAATATATTCAAAAAAAAGGGCATTTAAAAAAAATCTTTTCGGCATTTTCTGGATCCACACAAAATTCACATATTGTATTTTTTGGGGTGTTAAAATATTGGTCTTTAGTTCTCAATTTTACCATTTAGAAATCCTAAGGATAATTGCATGCTTGGGAATAAAATTTTGTTCCATAATCACTTTAGGTGGTTTTGGTTTTTCTTTGTTATGTTTGGAAGAGAGAAATTTGTATGCATCTGCAATAATTCTTTCATCTTCACCCCATTTTTTTTAAATTTCCTTAGCATGGCATATTCTTCCAACTTTATTAATTAGGATATCTCTAATCAAGATTGGAGATTTCCAAATGGGGAGGCTTTTTGCGTTGCTTGGCATGCTAAAATATTTTGTGTAATGAGATAACGTGATGTGTCCATTGAATCCATAGTGAGTCATCTTTCTTAGTAATATTCCACAATGCTTTAATGAAAAAAACCTTATTACGGAGAGGAAGGTTTAAAAGAGTGAAACCTTTTTGTTGGATTTGTGTGCAAACCTTACTGCATGCCACTTTTGGGTTGTATCTTTCTGTTGATGCACTTCCCCAACAAAATATTTGGCATATGATTTCAATAGCATTCATTATTGTTGATGGTAATAAAAAAACTAATAATATACTTCACTAATTTCTCATCAAGCTTAATATAGTTATATGAATCAATCAAATTATAGAAAACATTATAAAAAAGATTTAAATGCCTTACCCATGGTTTTTCCCATGTGACACTTCACATGAAGTTTTATTCAACATTATTTTGATTAGAGATATATTTAGCAAATAAATTTTGCCCAAAATATGATTTGGGAGGTTCCTGGCCTTCAACACTTTCTTAGCCATATCAATCATTATTCTTTTCTTCCTCTCAGCCACATTATTTTGTTCAAGTGTATAAGGAGTAATTAGCTCTCTATGCAAGTCTTCCTTTTCATATAATGCTTTGAAATCTTTTGACATGTATTCTCCACATATATTAATCATCAACACCTTAATTCATTTGTCATTTTGCTTCTCAATAAGTGCTTTGATCTTCTTGAAGGTCTCAAAAATCTTTGCCTTTGATTGAAGAAATATACCCAATGCATTTTGTTGTAATCATGTGTAACTAGCAAAAAAAAAATTATAACCACCAAATAAAGGAATCTGAACAGGGCCACATAGATATGCATGTATAATCTTAAGAAAACTAGATTTCATCCTAGACTTTCCCATATGGAATGGTTTCTTACTTTACTTTCCCATAAATACAACCTTCACACACAACCAATGAGTCAATTTTTGGCAGTCCAAACATCATTTATCTTTGACTTAGCAACTTTAACTCTTTCACATTTAGATGGCCATATTTTAAGTGGCATAGTTTAGACTCACTAATTTCTTAAAAAACAATAGCTTTTTCTACACTCAACACTTCAAGAGGAAATAACTTGTTTGGGTCCATATGAACATAAACTATTATATGATCTAGTTTTTTTGTCTTTGATCACAAAAAAAAGCATCATCAAACAAAATCGAGCATATGCTCACCATATGTTTTACATTACTATGATCATTATTCACAATCATGTTCCTTTACCTTTCCCTTGTACTTGTTTGTTATTATCAAGGTTCACCTTTTGATTCATTTAGCTTTTTAAAGAGTGATTTTATCTCTATTATATGGTTAGAACATCTACTATCTATGAACCAAATATGTTTGTAAACTACTACCTCTTCTTAATAGTGAATGAACAACTTGACTCGTTCTTAATCTTGCTCTACAGAGCTAACTTTTTCTTGTTTTTGATTCTTCCAATATTTAGCTTCAACATATCCATAATGCTTATAGTAATAGCATTGGAGATTACTCTTATTTTTTCTCTTCTTGGTCAACTGTATCTGTCACCTTCTTATTCACCTCAACCTCTACAACAAACAATTTTTCTACAAGAAATTTTTCAATCATATCCTCTACTCGCAACTTCTTTTCCTTCAATATTTTAGCAAGATGACTCTTTCTTTATGTGAAATATTATGTTTTCATTAGTGTTCTCTCATTTGGACGCCTTGTGAATCAACTCAACCTCTACAATAAACAATTTTTCTATGAGCAATTTCTCAATCATATCCTCTACCTACAACTTATTTTCCTTCAGTCTTTTGGCAAGATGACTCCCTCTTCAAGTAAGATACTATGCTTTCATTACTGTCTTCCCATTTGGACACCCTTACTTCAAATAAAGCATGTCTACTTTAGAAGCATCAAAATGAACTCCTTGGAGTTTACACTCATCAACTCTAGTGACAAGCATATCTATTTCATGAACAAGATAAGAGTTTGTAATTTTGAATCTAGTGTATAAGAATGATGATTCAAAGTTTAATTTATTTGGTTGTTAGTAATGTATGTTTCTTTAAGATTGATATTCATTTATGATAGTAGTTAATTATTATTATTGAGTAAATGGTTAGTTGTTATAGTTAGTCAATTGTTAGTTGTCAATTTTTATTCAATTCATGATCAGTTACCCCATTTAGATTAAAAGTTAGTTTTAAATTATTATTGAGTTAATTGTCAATTAAGTTTCTGATTAAAAAAAACTTTATTTTTTTGGATTCTTTTTTTTTGTTCTTTCATTTATTTCCAACAAATAGTGGATATGTTTTGTCCTTCCATTCCATGGTAGGTTGGATTCTAGATCATTATTATGGTGTTTTTGTTGTCATAACAAATTATAGTTGGTTTCTCCTATTTTCGATTAATATCATCAATAATTTATCTCAACCATAGTGCCGCATAAGTTGTTGGGGTTAGAAATGTATACTCAGCTTTAGAAGAGGACAAAGCTATCACTATTTTTTTTTATGAACTCCAATAAATTGTAGTTGAACCAAGAAACAACATATAGCATGAAGTGTTTTTTCTATCTTCTAAGTAGTCTACCCAATTACTATCAATATGACCATCCTATCAAAACCATTCAACATGATCATAGTAGATCTGAAAAATCATATATTCCAGTATTGTATTATAATATTATTATCACTATTCCAAAATGTACTTGGTCGGATTTGCATTATTCTATAGATTACCCCAAATAAAAATGATATGTGTATATATATATATATATATATATGGTTGTGTAGGTGTCAAATAAATTAGGTATCCAAGTAGACTTCTAAACCACCTAGCATCAGCTCGCCCCATGCCATCATTGGCATGTAGTTTTTGATTTGAATTCATAGGAGTAACTACTACATTGCAATATAAAATATGGAACCTCTTAAGCAAATCAACAATTTAAATTCTTTGGGAAATACATATTTCATTTTCTACTTGCTTCACCTCTAAACTAAGAAAGAAATGCAACGACCCTTGATCTGACATATTTAATTTCTTTATAATGCAAGCTTTTAACTCATCAATAAAAGAAGATGATGAACCCATATAATCATCCCATCTACAACTAGCTCACTCTTATTCCTTTCGAAGCCATTGTTATTCCTTTCAATAAGAAAGAAATACAAGATGGAAAATAATAAGAAAATCACTTTTTATTAGCCTTTTCATGTAAATAAATGGCTCACTCTTATTCCTTTCAGAGCCATTCTCAACAAAGTAAGAATCAATCTTAGTGTATCATGCCCTTGAGACTTGTTTCAACCCATAAAGTGTACCTTATTTTGTCTATATATGTGCTCTACTTTACTAGGACAAAAACATATGAATCCTTTGTGCTTATATACATACACATCTTCATCTAGCACTCCATTTTAAAAAATAAACTTGACACAAAATTGATTGACATACCAATGCATATGACCAACTAAGATTAATATAACCTTTCTAGTGAAAAGGTGTCATCATAATCAACTCTAAGTTTTTGTGCATGCATATTTTTCACTAGCCATGCCATGTTAGTTTGAAAAATTAGGTAAATGTGACCGAGATGAGCTTGTTGGAGTCTGGACAGAAGGCTAATGATCATTACTTTATGCCATTTTAATTTCAATTGAAATCTCCAAAAAAGCACAATCTTCACTTACATGCGAATTCCATCTAGCTTCTTCGTGAAACACCAAATTCATGATAATTATTATCTTGCCACAAACATGATTATATAACCTATATCCTTTTGATTAAGAGCAATAACCAGTAAAGATGCACATTACTATTTGTTCATAAAGCTTGCTATGGTTATGTGAATCAATCAAAACAGTTGTAATACTACCAAAAACTTTTAGATAGATTACCCATGATTTTATCACATGGCATGGTTCTTATGGAATTCTATTCAAAATTTCCTTGGTTGGAAAAATATTTAGCAAGTATACAACATCATCATCACCCAAAAATGAAGAGATACTATTCAAATTTGAATAAAATAGGTGAATGTGAGCAAGATGAGCTTGTTTGAGTATTAACACATTGACTTTTATTGACACAAAAAGGTTTCATGGATTTAATTAACTAGTTATGTGAATAACAATTATTTAACTTTTCTAAAAAATTCACATCTTGTACTTTTAGGTATAGCTGATCTTCAATCACCTTCTGCAAGAAATACAAATTAATGAATAAGGTAATCAACAATATAAAAACCAAAAGGTTGTGTTTTAGCACTTTAATTTTCTCACAAAACCCACCATTTTAAAAAGAATGAATGATTCTATATTTTCACAAATACTTATTAAATTATCATCTTATATTCGCTAACATTATTTTTTATGTTCACAAACATAATTTCTGAAAAATATCTTTTATTTTCTTTATCTCTCATGACAAGACCCTTCCTAGACCTTATCTAAACTCTTGTGTGGAGGATTTTGCCGAGCGCCCCAATGGACTCCTCTTCATCGACTCGTCAGATCGAAGAAATCCAAGATGTGAACCCTAACTTTTTATAACCGGTTATTTTTGTTTAAATTCAGAAATTAAATTTTCTTTATTTTAGTTGGGATTGATAAAATTTTTCGCAAATTTTGTTTCAAATATTTTTATAACATTTTAGGCAGTATAACGGCTGCATTTTGATAAATCAATATTTACCTGTTAAAAAATTTACACTTCTATTAAAACCTCAATTCATCCCAACTTCTTTATTTCCAAACTTGCCAAAGTTATTATCATATTTCCACCAATATGCTACATCGACACTCAATTCTCAATTTATAAATACAACATAAATAGAATATATCTAGATGCATCATATATATGAAATGCATGGATATTTACAAATATACAATTTCAAGATCTAAATATATGTTGTTCAATTACATATCCATCTCATACATAAAGTTTTACATCATAGGTCATAAATCGCTCACCTATATAGACAACAAAATGATGATGTCCTGTCGTCTATGATAGCATACAATGGAATATAAATAACTACAAAATAAACAACCAAGTTAGTGTAACGAAGATATATATCACATACGCTAACATGATAATTTATCCTTAGATTAATGATTTCTTTCAAAAATTTTTATGTATATCCTTTAATTATTTTAACCATCATGGGAAATTTAAAACTAACTCCGACATGAAGCTTACTACATCACACATAGGGAGCTAAATCTTATGACTAAGCAACTACAATATGGAATTTACTGCATCACAATTGTAGTGCTAAAACTATGGGCAACTATGAGTAGAATTTACTGCATTGCCGAGTAGTGCCATACTATACAATTAGCCTACTACGTGTGGAATAGTCTGCATTGCAACGTAGCACTTATACTTTCTATGAAACTGAGCAACTACATATGGAATTTTCTGCATCATCGAGTAGTGCTAACTTTTCATTACTATGATTGACTATGGATAAAATTTATTGCGTCGCCACATAATGCTAAATCTCGTTATATCTTAAGGAATATACATGGGTTTTAAAACTGCATTTACTTAGTGTCAAAAGCACAAATATAACTCATTTTGAAACTTGTAAAACTCTCTTTTCAAATATTTCCTTTTTAACTTTACTTAACCACCATATTCATTACCATTTACATGAAATTGGAAAAGATCTTGAGTGGCGAACCACTTAACTTGAACCCGCGTCACTCCCCGTCAAGCATCTCTACGAGGCTCGTAGATGTCGCTCTTGTGCCCGTCACCTACACAATATTTCTCATTATTACTAGTGACAAAATTTTAAACAACTATAAGGTCAAGAATCTCAATTAAGAATCTCAAAACCCACTAATTTTGGGCAACCTTTTTCTAATAATCCTCTATAGACTGTATGACCCCAATATTATTGAAACAGTCTTTAAAAATTATGAAACTCTTCAGATCACTCCTTTATATATCCAATGACATCTCTTTAAATTTTCAATTTAAAATTCATTCTCTAAGGCCCTCAACCACATAACATAAGCTACAACATGTTTTTGATGCCAATTTGGTTAACTTACTGAATCACCTAAAATTATCCTTGATTTTTGGGATCTTAACTTCATAAATTGGAAATTGTTTTTTCACTCTTTTGAAGCTATGGTTATAATATTTTTTCTCCATTTGGAATCACCCAAAATGGAGCCCAGGAACTCGAGTTATGCTCTAAACAACCCAGATTACTTTATGATCAAAATGATGCAAGAATTTGCTTGCACATAGCTCCACTTTGAGTAAATTTATGGGCCACTTAGAGTCCGAATGTGGGCTATCCTTGAAGTCTATTTTAATTAGCCACTTGAATCACTCACATCGGATAAGAAATGAGCATGATATATTTGAAATATGAAAACTGGCAAAACTGGAAAACAGAGCATTACATGTACCAATACATATGCTTGAATCTTGCCCAGAATGTGGGCTTTTCTACATCTTTTTTCCATATTTTTTTTACCTAATTCAACTCTATACTTTATATTACACCTCAAACCCATTTACTATGCATCTTGTAATCTCTTTTCTACTCAAATCTTCTTTCACTACTTATCTTATTTCAAAAATCTATCTTGAATTACTCTCAAACCCACTATAATATGGATCCTACCCCATACATAGCCCTAACACGTAGATTATCTAGGGTTTATTCTAAACCATAACTCAATTACTTGCCATTGAAATATGAAACCATCCAAAAAGAGAGGATTTCATATCCTTCTTGTACTTTTAAAGGTTTTATCCACCTTACTTTCTATAATTATTGGTTTAGGATGAAATCCTAGCAAAACCCTAGGTTTGGGCAATATAATAATCATACAAATTCTATATGATCCATACTAGAATTCATACCCAAGGTTAGTTCCATACCTTTTTGGCTTTGCTTCTTTCTCTCTTCTCCTCTCCCCTCTTTCTCTCTACGGTTTGGTCTTTCTCCAAATGAGACCAATTTTTGATATTAAATCCCATGTTTTGTTAAGGCCATGTTTGTCCAAGTCAAAAACCCAGTTTTTTTTTATTTGTTTGCTTTTAACTTTTTATTTTTGCATTTTGGTCCCCCATTTCTCTTTTATTTCTATTCCATCTTTTCTCTATTGCCTTTAATCCCATAACTTCTTTTATTTAGAGCATGCCCAATAATGCTCTCTAAAATAACTACTTAAAAAAATATTATAATATTATATTATCTATTTTATCTACTCAATTTTTTAAGTTAACTCCAACAATACTATCTATTTTAGCTAATAACTTCAACTAACTATAACTAACTTTAAAAAATAATATTTAAAATAATATATAAAATACCATATCATCACCATAATGTCATATTGATTAAATTCAAAAATTTTTAAATTTGAAATTTTAAATACTAATTTTTACAATAGTAATATTTATATTACTTGTACCATTATTTACATACACTCACACAATCACACAAAAAAAAAACAAAGACACAACACACACACATACACACAAACACACACACTGCTGATGTATAATTTTTAAATTAAGGATAAATCCATCATTTATACTTACAAAAAATTATAAAATTATTTGAACTGAATTGAAAACTCAAATTTTTGTTTACGAAAATGAGCTGAATTGCAAAATAAAAAAAACTGTTTAAAAATTTATTAAATTTCAGGACATCAAAATATGTAGCACGAAAACAAGTTTTCGTGCAGCAAAAACTAGTTTCGTACAATGAAATTTTTTTCCTGTTGCTTGATATATCTTGATTTCGTTGCACGAAATCATGTTTTCGTGCAACAAAATCAAGTTTTGATGCAGCGAATCAGAATATTTCTATTGCATGATATTTCTATATTTCGTTGCATGAAATCTTGTTTTTGTGCAACGAATCAAGTTAATGTGATGGCAATCGAAATGAAAAATAAGTGGAAAAATAAGTGGAAAATATGTGGAAAATAAGTGGAAAAATAATATATCATAAATAAAAAAAATTTCTATTGCATGATATTTCTTTATTTCGTTGCATGAAATCTTGTTTTCGTGCAACGAATCAAGTTAATGTGATGGCA
Organism: Sapria himalayana; assembly: GCA_029783825.1. NCBI lineage: Eukaryota > Viridiplantae > Streptophyta > Magnoliopsida > Malpighiales > Rafflesiaceae > Sapria > Sapria himalayana. The sequence continues at coordinate 2,319,046 of JAREIK010001079.1, read as the reverse complement.
ATCAAAATGAAAAACAAATATTGATGATGAATCATGAATATCGAAACAATGCCAAAACGAATAAAAAAATACAAAACATTTTGTTTTGTACTAAAATAATGCCAAAATGATAAATAATATCTAAACCCTCACAACAGCTAAACAAAATCAAAAAACTCAGAAAGCAAAGATTACCTGAAATTGGGAGGTACTTTTCTTAAAAAACACAAACGGTGATGCGTATGGCGAGGAAGGAAAGATCACTATATCTAGCTAGTGAATCCGACGTGATGTAAAATAGCTAAGCGATTGGCAAGCCTGTTGGAGTTGGTTTTGGGGGAAATTCTAGATAAAATACCTAAATAGAGGCGTTTAGCGAGTCTCTTGGAGATGCTTTTACATTTTATTTTCAATCATTCTAGATATTGACACCTAGTCTTTCTTATGTATGACCACTAGGTCCTCAAGTGGTAAATGACCACTAGGTCCTCAAGTGGTATATGACCACTTTACCCTTGTCACTAATATTCATTTTGGGTCTCTTTTTTTATTTCCGAAAAATTCCATTTATCTATTAATATACCTTAAACAAGTCTAAAAACTGCTAGGGTATATTTTTGGTTGTTACACTGTACACTTGTCTCGGGACCTGATATTACATTAATTTAGTCGTCAACCTTAAATTAATAATTTTCTAATGCTATAGGATTCAATTAATCTAATAAAGATATTTATTTTACCTCTCTAATCTATATTTTAACACTAAGGGGTTATAAATTAAAACTAGGGTTTTACATCTCATATATATCTCACATATATTTCGATATCACAAATCTTCAACTTAGAAACGTTGATACTTCTCTACACTTGTTAAGAGTATTTTTATTAGTTTGTTTTAAATTTTTTTATTAGTTTGTGTAAATTTCATTTTACATGTTTTCTAAAAATATGTATTACATATTATATATTTTTTTAAAATACATATTTATATGTGTTTCATAAATACATTTGTATGTTTTCATAAACTACACATTTTAAAATCCTCATCTAATAAAATTATATTGTATTAACATAAATTGTCTTATGGTTTTTCTAAAAATATATATTTCTTAATAAAATCATATTTTATTAAACAAGCAATCTTATGATTTCAAAAACAAATATCACATACTAAAATCATATTTTATTAAAAACTATCTTATGCTTTTTTTTTGAAAATAAATCAGATTTTTAACTTTAGTATTCAGATCATATTTTTATAGTATATATAATTTGGGTCTAACTCATTATTTAGTTTCTAATTTATTCTAAGTATACGACTTTGTAAGTTCATATAATATTGACAATGTACCTAAAACTACTTACGTGCTCATAAATTATTAGTCATCTAGTAAGATATTTTTACTACCCAAGTTATATGAATGTCCAACACAACCTAATTTATAATTAATATTATATTTTTGACTTATGATATCTTGATTGAACATAAGGCATAGATTAAGTCATCCTTATATAGTTCAAACATATTTTTCTCAACATAAATTAGATTGATAAATTAAATGATTTTAATAAACATTCTTAATTCATTTGAGTGTGATTATGAATTTTTGGACTCACTTATTGAGGAGCCAAGAAATATCTTTTGTCAATAGAAGAATAAATTTCATCTTATTCATACATATCTCCCTCTGTATCAATTAATTTATTTTCAATCACATTCCATATTATCTCCCTATTATGGGTACATTAGGCTTGCCGAAATACAAAGTTCCTCAAAAAGGGATCCATCATGACTTTAAGTTTGATGACTAAAAATATCATTATAATGAGAACTATTCATGATATTTAATTCATATAGCATTCTTACAATAGGTTGGTCTAGTATATTATTCTCTAATATTTATATATGAGCTGACTTAATATTATATATTCATGATTTAAAAAATATAATCATTAATCAGACTTCATATTAGTCCTATTTCATTATAATTTTCATCAATAATAAGTGACTGTGTACTTTTGTAATGGTACTCTTTTAACCTTTAGTGTTTTGCTATCAAATCATATATATTATGGAAATAAGCATAGTAAATTATTCATGAATTAATTATCAATCTAATAATTAAATATTTCATATTAAATAAAATATAAAAATAATAATTATTATAATATTGGCTTTGGGCACATCGCTAAAAATATTGCACTTATGCTAGGACTAATCAAATATGTATCTCAAATTCATTAACCTAGTATGACTCTCATATTTTTTTCATGGGATTTGCTTAATCAGTAGATCAACAATAATATTATTTGTAAATAATTTGCTTATGTGCACATCTCCTATTTCATTGATTTCTCAAATGAGATGAAAATTTATGATAATGTATATAGATCTTTGATATGATCTTAGTTCCATGGAATGAATTATGGTCATATTACTATCATAATATAATTTTACAAGATTTGTAATGATATGATCTAGTCAAGACCAAAAAATGAATTTCTTGATCCAAATAGCTTCTCTAGTTGCTTTTGTAGTAGTTATGCATTTAGTTTCTAAAGTAGAGACTGCAATGATTATTTTATTTGGATTCTTTTAGCTTATTACTCTTCCATTCAGACAAAACACAAAACCTAATTGTGAACTATATTCATCTTTCTAAGATTAGAAGCTAGCATCCAAGTAATCATTTACAACTAGCTCATCTTCTTGTCCTCCATATAGTTAGAATATTATTTTGGGTTCAAATTATCAAATATTATTGTGTTTTTTAATGATTTTTGATAATGTGTAAGCATGAGAATAAGATTATTTATGGATCGATTTCATGACTTTAGAATTTTGAAGGAATTGATGAATTATCATAAAATTGATATGTTTTTGGAGGTGAATAGCTTATAAGTAGATTTTGGTGTATGATATAGTTTCATTATCCAATCATAGGTGAAACTCTACCAAATTAGTCATTTAAATCTTTGTATGTCAAAATTCTAATAACTCATTAGCATAATTCTTCTACTATGCAATACATTTTTTATGACTGTGATATTTTTATGAAGTAGTAATCACACTTATCTCATAAAATTTAAATGATTGTGAATTTAATTTCAAATCATAGCAACTAAGTATCCCATTAGTACTAAAAATAATAACCACATCCTAGTATCATGACTTTATCTTTAATATAGCTCTATAGTCTCAAGTCTAAGTCATGACCTTTTTATAAAGTTATAATTTTTGAGCTAGAAAAATATATAGAGTGAAAACTACTAAGGCCAAAATCATGGTAATTACTCAGCGCCATGATTTTTGGATATGAAATATTACAAAGGGTAATACTTGAGTATAACCATTCATTAATGCCACAACTCTTTTTCTCAAGAGAGGACAAAATCATGATGTTTATATTGGCGCTAATTGCTAGTACTATAATATTTTTACAATGCTATGATAATATGATATATGAGAGAAGTCAAGGTTAGCATCATGATCATTCCTAGCACCATGGCCATACCTAGCACCATGGCCACTTGAAACACATGACAAGGTCATTCTTTATGTTGTGGCTTATTCTAGCTCTTTTGACATATGAAGCACATGAAATAAATTCCTATTTTTGTGCACATTTTCTAGTGTTATGACCATATTTTGAAATGAGAGACTATTCATAAATCATAATGATTTCAAGTATTACAACCATATAATGAACAAAAAAATAGATATCAAAGTCATGATCATTCTTAGTATCATTGTGTTATAAAGATATTATGTCCATCAAATAAATTACTTTATATTATGACTTTGTATTATAGAAAGATTTGAATATATTCTAGAGTTGCAATCATTTTCTAAAGTCATGCTTTCGAGCTTAATAGATGAAGAAATAGTAGTGGTTTATTCATGAAAGCCTCAACTTCCTACTTAAAGTAATACATAATTATTCAATATAAAAGAAGAAGAGATAGAAATAAAAAAAATATCTTCATCCTTCTTCTTCTTCCACACACCAAGCAAAAACTAAGGAACAACTACCAAATCCAAGAAATGAATTTTGCACTCCTTAAGGGTTCCACAAGCAAGCAAGGGATGTAAGATAAAAGTTAATCCCTAGAGTCGAGAGGCACAACTCTCAAACTTCCCTCTCTAGGGTAAATTCAAGAATATATGTCAAAATATCATGTAGTCAAATGTTTGTTAAATTCGTTTATGTGATATAAAAATGATTTTATATTAATGAATGATTTGTGATTTATGTTGTGTTATGGATATTGATAGATGAATGATTAAACATAACTTGAATTAAGATTTTGACTATTAGTATATTTATATGAGATTGATATCTTAGATGGTGATAGATAAACTTGAAGGAATTCATGGGTTTTAACACTTGAAATAAGCAGCTGAAATAAAAAAAATTCAGTAAAAAACTCATCTGAGGATTCCAACCAACATCAAATAAGGATCTATAATATGAGAAAGATGTAGGATTATCTTGCTTCAATTCTAAAAAATGAGATGATGAAAGCAAACCAAGTCCAAGATCCAACTCTAATGATATCCACACGAAGAGTGAAGACAAGAACTCCAAGGCAATGGTCACAAAGAAATCTTGGTGCTAGCCAAGTCCCGATCTGTAGAAGGAGCTAAAATCTAGGTTCTTTTCAAACTCTTGAGAAAACACATTGTTCCATTATGATAAAGTCAAGGTGGAACTTCTCTTATAGATGAGAAAGTCAATGTAAAACTTCTTTCAAATATAAGAAATTCATTGTGGAATTTCTCTCCAAGATGAGAAAGTCAAGATAGAATTTCTCTCCAATATAAGAAAAACAAAGTGGAACATCTCTCCAATATGAGAAGTCAAGGTGAGACTTATCTCCTTTCTTATCTCATGAAGGTCATTTTTTTATAAAAAAACCATACCCAATCAAAAGACCAAAATACCTCTTACTTTAAGTGATTGTAGGTTACATGCATCCCTATGCATTATGGCGAGTCCCCACATGGTCCTAAGCCGAGGTACAAACCAAAACCTATTTTCTATGTAAGTGAGGGCTTTCAAATCTGGGATTCCACTAATCCTATGACCATGTTATTATTGAGAATTAACTCTCTTATATTTGGATTACATCGAAATCTATTTTATCTCAGCCTCACATTCTTTTAAGTGTGTGACCCATTAAGTTGCGGTTATGTTGGGCACTTGATTCAACCATGGAATCAAGCAAGTCAAGATTGGTATCTAGCAACACATCATGACCCCCAATAGATCGGAGAGTCAATGATCTGACTGCTCACCCTTCCCATAGACAATTATCGTGACATTCATATTTTCATCAAACTATGCCCAACTTGGTTCAGAGCATGGATATTGTGTAGCTCCCACTAGAATGGTTGCCACAGCTAGCCCAATTTATTTTTATCTTGTCCCTAGATTCATCACTCACCTATTATGCACTTGAAGACACTCCTCAAGTCATTTTCAATCTGACTAGAAATTTCTGAGTAATGATTATAACTAGAGGCCTTAAGTATACTCTCCCTCTATTGGGAGTGGAATATCCTTTGTCAGCTACTCAATTACCTTTGAATGCCTCAAGCTATACCTAATCCTTATCCAATGAGTGGCCACTAAGGGGCAATTTGGATTGATGTCAAAGTACAAGATCAGTATTCAAGATATTTTTGAGCATCTAAAGTCTAAAGATATTTTCTTTGTTACTATGCTGAGGCAATCATCTACATCAAAATAGATGATCCACATGATTGTCTCATTATAGGTCTTCGATGTACTTGGCTACTCTTAGTAAACATCCACATGTGAATATCTGATCAACTCTTAACCATAGTTTATAAGATGCATTGCTCGATTCATAAAGAAGTATGACATGTACTAGTTTGCTCGGATTAACAATGTCTAGTCTTGTTGAACTTATGACTATTGTTAATTTAGAAACTAACATACTTGCACATAAAAGGAATTTTATTATCTTGATCCCATTATGAATTTCTTTATGCTATATTATGTATCATGGACTTCATTAATTCAATTAAATATCTATATTAATTCAATGTATGAATACCAAATTAATAAAGAAGCTTTATTTTGTCCATTTAATAAGTGCTAATGGTGATTTTATTTAGTCTATTTCTCTAACAAAACCATGAGGCATACTCATACATACAATAGGAAGGAAGTGATGGCCCTTTTGACTACAATATATGAGATAAAATTATATATTAAAATCTAAATTGTAAGTATGTTAATTATTATAAGTTTTTTACTTATGAAGCTAAAAGCATGAATGTTTTTACATGTCAATTCATTATAAATATCTTAGAAAAATTGGATCTTAATTGGAATAGATGTTATATAGAATATTCTTTTAAGAATTTCACCCTTAGTGTGAAAATTGCATCATCACTAAGGAGGATGGTAATAGGTATTTTTTGGTGCACACATAAGTATGTTATGACTTATAAGGTGGTGATAGCCCATTTGAATTGCTTTTACTCATATGGTTCTCATTGATAAATTTGAGGGTAGTATATATTATTTGTGTGAGTATGAAACTTACAAAGTTAATAGTTTAAATGCTTATAAATCATTCCGATTCTTGGTTCTTATGATATATGAGGCCAAAGAATAAGTGTGTACATATAAAGTAACTAACAAGAATAGTTGATGAGTTGCCTAAAAAATATGATATTGTGAATGACTATTGAGCATAGATTATTTAATCTTTTGGTGGTGATGTATAGAGTGGACAACTATGAGACAACTACTATAGAGGATATGCTCAATAGTAATAATTACCTTATAAGTCATTATGGTAAAAAATCTTTACATAATAACCCAATATTAATTATGTGTTCAAATAAAATATAATGTGAATTATTTGAAAAAATATCACATAAATTAAATGAACAAATCAATAGAACTAAGATTGATTCTACAATCTGATATTTATATTTTTAAATAATTGAGTTGTCTCACTATTGAATGATTGAATTGCAAATACACTCTATTTGGGAAGTGGTATTGATATCTAGAAAAAAATTTTATTTAATAGTTATATGACTTATTTACTTACTATCTTTGTTGGCAAGATATCCATGCTAATTAACTTTTGAGACATTGCCTAACCAACAAAATCAAGTAGTATAACAAAGTTGTAATATGTTTTTGGTATCATTGCTAGGAATTATTTAGTTTGGTTAGTCAATATAAGTTAGCATAATTATTCTTAGATAAAGATAATTTCTTTTTTAGTTGTTTAGATAACATTAATTTTAATAAATATACTCAAATCTAAATACTAGTCATATTATCTTATTTGGGAAGTGGATAGTTATATTTTTGTGTTTTATTTGTCTATTTTTTTTTCTTATTTTTAGCCATGAATCTACAGATCAAAATGTTTAGCTAATCTTTCCACAAAAACCTAAAAAAATTCTTGAGCCAAAAAAGAAAAATGAAGCATATGAAATTTGTTTGGGAAAATATGAGATGAAAGTGAGTGAGAATATCTTAAACTATTTAGTATTAGGAGACTTATTATACTCCAAGTAGTTATTTCTATTGTACATCTTATGACAACTAGAATCAATACTATTATTAGTTAGAAAAGATTTATGAAGAGTGAAGATATGGAAGCCATGAAAAGAGTATATTTTATTCACCCACCACTCGAATCTTCATTTCTAGCTAACCTTGACCAAATACTAATTGAGTTGATAAGATCCAATGTCATTGTAGAAAAGAAGGAGAGATACTAGAATGAAAAAGATAAATTCATTGATATATTTAAGTTTAAAAAAAGTTCTCCGACAAAAATCTCTATGGCTAATATGGAGATAGTTGTGATTGAAAATATAGAAGAGAGAATTGAAGATATAGCCTCAATCATTCAAAAATAAGAAGATGAAGTAAATTATGAAATCTTTGTGTCTGAAATGGAGATAGTTGTGGTTGAGAATCTAGACAAGGAAATTAAAAATATAGCCTCGGTCATTCAAGAAGAAGAAGAATAAGTGAATAATTTAATTTATGTGGCTAATATGGAGATAGTTATGATTGAGGATCTAGAAAAAGAATTTGAAGATATAGCCTCAATCATTAATGAAAAAAAATACAAAGTGAATGATGAAATCTCTATGACTAATACAAAGATAGTTGTGCTTGAGAATCTAAAAAAGAAAATTAAAGATATATTCTTGATCATTCAAGAAGAAAAAGAAAAGTGAATAATAGAATTTTGGTGGCTGATACTATGAAGGTTATAAAGAAGTATGAACAAAAAGATAAAAAAATTAGAACATTTTATAATGTCAAGGCTAGAGAGAAAATAATCAAGAGAAGCTCCATCCTAACTATCCTCATGGATGATGTCATCAAGACAATTACTTATCTAACATCCACAAATGATACTAAAAGTACAAGAAGAAAAATGGTCAAAAATTATTGAAAGAAGTTAAGCTTGGACAACAAAAATTTTTGATATAAAAAAAAGAGGTTTTGATAGCCTAACTATGGATATAAAATATGGTAGTGCCAGAAAGAGAACCCAATAGTTTTTTTATCATGTTTATTTAATGAAGTAGCTTTATTGTGAGAAAAAATATTACATATACATACTCATACTTAAAGCCTTCACACAAAAAAAAATCACATATTCAAACTAACTATGATTCTAAAATTTTATAGCCTAAAGTTATGATAATTTTTTAGTACTATGACTTCTATGTTACAAAAAAAATGCCCATTGGAAGTTTAATGACAAAGAAATGATAAGTTTATTGTGTCATGAATTTGATGTTACACAGAAAAACATCACTAGAAGCCAAATGGAAAAGCCATGGTCGAGATCCAATGCCTCAACTTTGAAGGAGCAACTTGACAAAGTACCATAACATCAAAAGGTCATGACTATAAATAACTAACTCTATACATTCCTCCATAAAAAATTCTAATTCTTTTTTGAATTGTGATAACCCAACACTAAATCCATTAAGCTTATTGATTTGATGGTGGAAGAGAGAAGATATATAAAAAAATTATAATAGAAATGAGCCATAAAGATATAGGAAAAAGATATAAACCTATCACCACAAAAATTCCACCCAAAGCCCGACACCCATGATGACTTTTTTATAGAAATTAGGCAGTGATAGATGGATTCTATCATATCCAAGGCCTTTATTAGAAAATGAGAATTCAACATATTCAATCCTACTTTTGGAAATATTAGAAAGAAGAGAAATTATGCATTATTTTGTATGCATAAAAAATGAGACAATATTTTGATTGTAAAAGAAATTTATGACAATTTAGAAAATAGATAAGGGAAAACATGCAATGTGTGAGGGATTTAAGTACACATTGATAGGAGGATAATTATTGATTTGCTTGGATTCCTAAAAGATAAGGATAACATGGATTTTAAATCCCTCTGTAGACAACCCAATTTAAAGGTTGAGAAATTAATTTCACATCGTATTAATCAAGTACCCCACCAGTACTAATAGTCATAGCCGCATCCTAGTGTCACAACTCTATATTTAATATAGCTCGGTAATCTCAAGTCAAAATCACAATTTTTTTACAAATTCGACTTTTTAGCTACATAATATTGCAGAGTAAAAACTATTAAAATCAAAGTCATGAGAATTATTATGTGCCATGACTTTTGGACATGAAAGGTTATAGAGAAAATTATTTGAGTATGGTCATTCAACTCGGCTGCATCTCTTGTCCTCAAAAAAAGATAAAATGGTGACTTTTATGTTTAGGCTAATTACTAGTGTCATGACATGTTTTTAGTTCCATGGTAATATGATATATGCGTAAAATCAAGGTCAACACCATGACTATTTGCAATGTTATGGCTACTTGAGACACATAAAGAGCTATTCATCAGGCTATGACTATTTTTCAATGATGTGGCCATATGATACATTTGAGAGGCATTATCATTTTCATGAACATTTCATAGTACCATGACCTATGAGAGCTCATTCACAACATTATAGTCATTCCCAATTTCATGGTCATATAATGACCAACAAAGATGGGTTCCAAAGACTTGATTATTTCTAACAAGATGACTTTGTGTTATATAGACATTAGTCACAAGTCATAGACATAGCCAATGTCATGATTTTTTATTACAAAAAATTTGGATATATTCTAGAGACATAGGCTCAAGCATAATAAATGAAGGTAAAGTTACAACTTTTTATCAAATATATGACTTTCTACTTAAAGTAATGTAGAATCATTCGAGTATATAAGAAGAAGAGAGAGAAACTAAGAAATAATATCTATATCCTCCTTCCATGCACCAAGAAAAAGCCAAGGCATAGCAACCAAACCCTAGGGATGAATTTGGAACTCCATAGATATTCCACAAGCAAGAAAGTGATGCAAGATATAAGCTAATTTATAAATTCATAGGTGGGACTCTCAAACTTCCCTATCTAGGGTTTATTTGAGAATTTATGTAAAAATAGCATGTCGTCTAGGATTTGTGAACTTTGTTTGTGTGATGTAAATGGTTTTATATTAATGAATAAGCTTTGATTTATATTGGTTTATATATATATTGATAGATACATAATTAAATAGAACTTAAATTTGGATTTTGACTACCATTGAGTATATTTGAGATTATTATAGTTGATAGTAAAAGGTAAATAATAAGGCTCACTAGCACATAAAATAGGAAAGAAGTGATAGTTTTTCTAATTGTGATACATAAGATAAACTAATACATTAAAAATTTAAATTTGGGTATATTAATCATTATGAGTATAATGCTTATGAAGTTGAAAGTATGTAATTTTTTACATGCTAATCCATCGTACATGTATTAGAATAACATGTTCTCAAATGGGATGAATATTATGTGGGGTGTTCCCCCAACAGTTACACCCTTAGTGTGAGAATCACATTAACAACAAGGAGATGGTGACAGACACAAGTAAGTTGTGACTCATAAGATGGTGAAATTCTTTTTGAGTTGCTTTCACTTGAATGGTTCCCACTAGTGAACCTTGAGGTAAGCATATGTTAATTGAGTGAGTATGACACTTATCAAGCCAGAAGTTCAAATACTTAAAACCCATGCAAATTCTATGTCTTTATGATTCTTGAGGCTAGAGAATAAGAGTATAACTTTCAAGGGTAGTTGGTGAGTTATCTAAAATATATAGAATTGTAAATGACTCTCTAACATAGATGATTTGTTATCTCAATGATAATATACCAAGTAGATAACTATGAATGAACCACCATTTGGGATGGATTCAATGGTGATAATCACATTGTATGCTATTAGGGCAAGAAGCCATTGCCCAATAACATAGCCTTCATTGTATGTCCAAACATAATATAATTCAAAGTACTTAAACAACCTCACATAAATTAAATAAATAAATTTATTGATCTAAGATTGATTTCATAATTCAAAATATTAATATTACTATACATCATAAAAATTAGACAGTATAACAAAATCATAAAAAAGTTTTGGCATTACTGCCATGGACTATTTAGTTTTGTTAGTTAGTATGAGTTGATGTTATTATTTTTATGAAAACATTATTTTTTAGCAGTTTAGTTAGAATTGAATTTCATAAATCTTCTAAAATCTAATGCTAGTTTTTTTATTTTGTTTGGAAAGTAGATTATTATATTTCAATGTTTTACTACTCTTTTTTCCTTATTCTTGTTTTTAAGCCATGAATCTATAGATAAAATATTTATCCAATCTTTTCACAAAAACCTAAAAAAAATTTAAGGAGTTGTGAGAGAAGAATGAAACAGATGAAATTCATTTTAAAAATATGAGACAAAAGTAAGCTAGAATATCCCAAATTATCAGAATAAGAAGACTTATTATACCCCTAGAAGTGACTTCTATTGTACACCTTAGGAAACAAGAATAAACACTAGTATCAGCCATAAGAAAGTTATAGAGAGTGGAGATATGAAAGCCATGAGAAGAATAAATTTTATGATTTTCACTCATCACCATAATCTTCATTCACAACTAAGCTTGACTGAGTACACAGTGAGTTATGAAGATCCAACCCCAATGTAGAAGAGATGTAGTGATGGCTATTTGAGAGTTGTGGTTGAGAATCTAGAAGGGAAAATTTACATTAGAAATCTTTATGGCTAATATAGAGATAGTTATGGTTGAAAAATTAGAAGAGAAAATTGAAGATATAGCCTTAATCATTCAATAAGGAGAAGAAAAAGTGAATTATTAAATCTATGTAGCTAAAATAAAGATAGTTGTGGTTAAGAATCTAGAAGAGAAAATTAAAAATATAACCTCGATCATTCAAGAAATAAAAAAGAAGAATTGAAAGATGAAATCTTTGTGCCTAATTTTATGGTTGTGAATCTAGAAGATGAAATTAAAGTTATAGTCTCAATTATTTAAGAAGAAGAATATGAAGTAAATTATGAAATTTTTATGACTTATACGAATATAGATGTGGTTGAAAATATAAAAAAAAATTGAAGATATAACCTCAATCATTCAAGAAGAATAAGATGAAGTGAATAATGAAGTTTCTATGGCTGATATGGAGTGGAGAAAGTTGTAGAGGATAAGTATGAACAAAAAGATGATAAAGTCAAGACATTTTCCAATGTCAAGGCTAGGAAAAAAAATTAAGAAGAGGTGCTCCATCCCAACTACCATCATGCATGAGGTCATCAAAATGAATTCTTATCCAACATCCACAAATGATACCAAAAGTACAAGAAGAAAATAGGTTGAAAATTATTTAGAAAAGTTAGCTTGGACAATAAAACTTTTTGAATGAGAAAAGAAGGTTTCTATGGTCTAGCTACGGATATTAAATATAGTGTGACTTGAAAGGAAACTTAAGTGTTGTTTTTTTCGTGTTGTTTGTTTGATAATGTGTCTTTATTGAGAATAAACAATATATATATATATATATATATATATATATTGTCACATTTAAACACCACACATAAAAGAAATAAAATATTCAAACTAGCTATGATTCTAAAATTTATTAGTCCAATGTTGTTACCATTTTCAGTTCCATGACATTGGTGTTACCGAAAGAAAATCTTATTAAAGGATTAATGCCAAGGTCATAGTATTTTTAGTGCCATGACTTTATTATAGAAAAAAAAGGCAACACTAGATGCCAAATGGAAAAGTGTTGACCAAGACCTAGTATCATGACTTTGAAAAAACTACTTGACATGGCACCATGAATTTTCATTTATAGAAGAAAAGTGAACCCATATAGTCACGACCTTCATAAACTAGGTCATGACTATATATAGTTAACCATAGAAATTCCTTTACATAAAATTTTAATTCTCTTCCGATGTTGTGACAACCAAACCATAAATCCATTAAACCTTATTGATTCGATGATGAAAGGAAAATCTTTGAAAAATAATATCATAGAAATTAGTCATATATAGAAAGAGAATAGATATAAATCTAGTGCCACATAAATTTCACCTAAAATCATGGTACCTATGGTGACTTTTAAAATTGGGCTGTGTTAAATTGATTCTATTATGTAAAAGAAGGGTTTTATCGAAAAAAGAGTATTCAACAAATATATTCCTCCTTTTGGGGATATTATTTTGTACACATAGAGAACAATACAATGCTTTGATTATGAATAAATTTTATGCCAATTTAGAGATATATGAGAGAAAACATACTATGTAAAAAGTATTTTGGTGCACTATGATAGTGGAATAATTAATGTGTTACTTGGATTCTTAGGAGCTAAGGATGGCATGAATTTTAAATCTCTTTACATGCAACCTAATTTTCTATCTATTTCTAGTTTTTTGACGGATGGAAAGGAAGTATGGAGGGTGACTTCAAAGAGCACATATGAATATTTGATTAGGGGAGAACTCATGGAGATGAGTAATGTTTTGTTATATTTTATAAGCATAATTATATTACTAGCTCTTAAGTCTCAAAAATTATTCCGAAGATAGTAATTTTGTTATATGTCATTCTCATTGGTTAGCATTTTAATATGAGGAAGATTCTAGAGAACTTGATTCTTGGTTTCCTTGAGGGAGAATTTTTTTTACCAACTATCACGCTTCCCTTATTACTTTGTTATGTCTAGTTAATAGAGTTCCTTTGGATGAATAAGTTAGTGCAATTTATTTGATAGTGTCTTACCAAACATTTTCAAGGATTAAAAAGTTAATATAAGGTGAAAAAATAGGGATGAAGTTAATACTTAGAGGGGGAAGTCTGGTAGAAATTTAGGAAGAAGACTAATCTTTCACTAGATCCAACATGAAGGAGACAGAAAGAAGAAGAAGAAGAAGAAGAAGAAGAAGAAGAAGAAGTTGAGAAGATGAGCTTGCCTTCATAAAAGCATTCCTTAGCTATGCAAGGAGGTATGTTTATTAATATTTTATGTATTTTAGAAAATGTACATAGGGATACTAAAAGAAACAAAGAAGAAGTGAAAAAAGAGATCAACTCCTAATTCACAATCATAGTGAAATAAGTTAGAAAATGTGATGCGATGTGAGAAAAACATCTCCATCAAAAAAATGTTTTTTATTATGAAGCTAGAAAAGGTTGAAGACATGATATAAAATCTCTTAGAGGAAGGGAAGGGATACAAAGATATTAGATTGATGTGAAATACTAAATCATTTGGAATACCATATGAAGCCATCACAAGATATCAGAAAAAATAAAATATAAAAAAGAGACAACAAAAATTGAAATGAAATAAAATACCTAGTGGATAGAAGAAAGAAAAACAATACAAATCAAAAGGAGTTGTATTTTGTAATAGAGTTTTTGAAAGTGCATTAAATTTCATTTGACAAAGATAAGAAGTGCTTTTTGACATTCTAGAAAAGTGAATAGATTGGTTAGTTACGTAGAAGAGAGATTTAGAGTGTCCATCCACTTCTATGCCACTATTCAAGTACTCAAAGTTAGATTTCACCTTTAAGGAGTATGATCCTAAAAAGAAATCATATTGGTCATCTTTATCAACTCATTGATTTATACTTTTATGTTTATTTTCATTTCATGATGTTGAAACCATTTTATTGAAATGATTTGATATGTTAGAATATTTTTTTTAATGAGTGGGTAGTTATTTTTTAGGGATGAGAAATAATTTTAGTATGAGTTTTTTGGTGTTTAATTTACTACATATTTTTGCAAATTTTGATGATTTTTGATAATGTGCAAGCACATGAATGAGAAGGTTTGGATCAATTTCATAACTTTGGAGTTTGGTGGATTTTAATAAATAGTCATAAATTTGATAGGTTTTGGAGGTCTTTGGCTGAGGAGTAAATTATGGAGCATCACATGGGATTGACATTTATTCTTTACTAAAACTCTACCTAATTTGTCATGAAAATCTTTGTATGCGACAACTCTACCAACTCATTAACATAATCCTTCTATTATATAATATATTATATGATTATTATCATGAAATCACAAACATACTTATCTCATAAAATTTAAATAGTTATGATAGTAATTTCATGTCGTAGTAACTAAGTACACTACTGGTATTAAAAGTCACATTCACATCTAAAATCCATAAGTTTATCTTTAATATGATTTGATAATCTCAAATCAGCATCATAATCTCTTTATAAAGCTATGACTTTGAGTTATACAAAGTTACAGAGCCAAAACTAATTAGGATAAATCTATGGCTATTACTAAGTGTCATGACTTTTGGACACGAAAGGTTATAAAGTGCATCACATGGGTATGATCATTTCTCAAGGTCATGAATCTTGTCAAGAGAACGCAAAGCATCTACTTTTATATTCAAACTAATTACTAATGTCACAATATTTTTATAGTGTCATGAAAATATGATATATGAAAGAATTCAAGGGCAATACCATGACCATTCCTAGTACCGCAACAACTTCAGACACATGAAATGTCATTCTTTACATCATGATCATTTTTCAGTATTGCGGTCATCTGATACACATGAGAGGTATTCTTAATCTCATGACTATTTATCAATGCAACATCCATTATCCATATTATGATAAAAGAGGTCATTTAAAATATCATGGTCATTCCTAGTGCCATGGTCGTATGATGAACAAAAAAAAATGTCAAAGTGATGGTCATTCTTAGTGTGTTGACTTTGTGTTACATAAAGATTAGGCATAAGTCGATGCATTTCCAAGTGCCATGACATTTTTATTTTATAAAGATTTATATACACTTAGAGTCATGACCACTCTTTTTAGAGTCATGACCTCAAACTTAAGAGATTGAGACAAAGTTGTAACTTTCATCTAAAAGCTTTGACTTCCTAGTTAAAGTAATTTCGAATTATTCAAGTATAAAAGAGGAAGAGCAAAATTGAGAAAGAATATCTGCATCATTCTTCTTCTTTTTTTATGCACCAAGTAAAAACCAAAGTGGAACTACCAAACCCTTGGGGTGAATTTCACACTCTCTAGAGACTCCACAAGTAAATGATGCAAGATATAAGCTAATTCACTTGAGCCCAAAAGGTGTGACTCTCAAACTTTCCCCCTCTCTAGAGTAGATTTATAAATTTATATCAAAATAACATGTGTTCTATCATTTGTGAACATTATTTGTGTGATATAAAATTGTTTTTATATTAATGATTAGATTTATGTTGTATTATGAATATTGAGGAATGGGTAATAAAATATAACTTTAATTAAGGTTTTAATTATTAGTTGGTTTGTGTAGAATTATCATGGTGGATGCTGATAGGTAAACCATGGGGATTACTCATGAATACAATAAGAAGGAAATAAAAACTCTTCTAATTATGATGCATGAGATAAACTTGTACATTAAAACTAGGGGTTTTGGTTTGTTATTTATTATGGGTATCTTACTTATGAAGCCAAAAGTATGAACACTTTTATATGTCAATCCATTGTATATGACTATATATTTTATAAGAATAACTTCTAAATTAGGATGGACATTATATATAATATTCTCCTAAGAATTTCACTTTTAGTATATGAGTCACATCATCACCAAGAAGGATGATAACTAGCAAAACAATACTAGTATAGATAGATATATATAGTATTGTATATGTATATATATGTGCGTGTGTGTGTGTGTGTGTATGTGTATAATACTATATATAGATAGATGTTCCACACACATGAATAATCATAAACATGTATTCATGATAATGATTGAAATTGGGCCCAAAGAAAAATAATAAAACAAACAAACCTACATAAAACAAGTTACACAACATAAGTACTAACACAATGATGAAAAAAAAGTAAGTCAATTAAGTCAATTAATTCTTTTAAATCTTTCTATTATGTCCAGTCTTATTGCATCTTTAACAACACATAGTCCATTTATGTATAAATTTAGATTTAAAATGTTTATTTCGTGGTCTTTCAGGCATGCATTTTGACTAAGGAGAATGTAAAGAAAAATGAAGTTTATCAAATATATCAGTTATCATGCCATCATTACAAATTGATGGCATGTCATGTCTCACTATCCCTAAAGATTAGCCAAAAAATATTAAGTCTTATTTTTTAAAATTTATACCTGACATCAACAAAATTAATCATTGATTGAACAATTGATAATGTTGCACATACATACTAATATGGGAACCCCAATATTGACCAACCTCTACAAGCACACTTTCTATTAATGATATCAACAATAATGTGATCTCGTACAATGCAAACTCTAAAAATAGACTGAAATATACTTGTGTGAAAAAATATACTTAGTGTGAAAAACTCTAAATGAAAAAATATTAGGAAGAAAATAAGTTGGAGTATTGTGGCTGGATAGACTGAAAATAATAAAGGCTAAATATTTTTCAATAATTTTGAAGCCTAAAATGATAAAATACTTGGTGTGAGATAAATGTTAGTTTTGCAATAACATGAAGTTGCCAATTTTGACTCCATTTATCAAGTAGATGAAACTAATGTCATGAATAATAAAAGATGTGTTCTAACCCACCAATAATACCCCCTCACACTATCATCTGAATGTGAAAAATCATGAAAATCTATTATATGATAGTCAAAAATATGCAGTAGAATATAATACTATTTTAGAAAAAATTTGGAAGTAACTCAATAAAGTCATTGAGGAGCACACTGAATAAAGTCATGTCATCCAGTAAAGAACATTCCAAAGAAATGATTCTGATAAATGATCCCATGTTGAAGGATAGTTTTAGAAGGCACATTGAAGAGTATACTAAGAAAATTGCATGGACTACTTAAAATACTAGTTGAATTGGAGATTAAAATATTATTATAACGATAGATATTAAAGATAAACTTCTTAAAAGACAACCCAAGATTTGATTTATTGCTATCTTGTAATAATATTTTTATTTGTACACTCACTCAAACACTTTTACATACACTAAACATAAGTCATGTCACTCATACCCAACCAATATGTTCTATTAATTCAAATGAAATCATGGAACTCAATTTCTATCGCAACTATACACTTAGAAAAAAAGTCATGGCCATGCAAAAAGTCAATTCTATTTTTTAGTAGCCCAGACTAAAATTCTAATCCTAAAAAATACACTGACCCTGATGAGAGGTTATTTGGTATTAAAATTACCAAATAATTTAATGTATTTTATTGATTTATTATATATGATGTGTAGGTATAGAATGAAAAAATTTATAGATTAACTTTATGACTTTAGAGTTTTGGCATATTTTGATGAATAGTCATAAAATAAATAGATTTTAGAGATGTTTAGCAAAGTAGAATACAAAGTTTTGCATAGTATCAACATATATTCATGGCCAAAACTCAACCTAAATGATGGTAAAAATCCTTATATTCCATGAACCTACCAACCCGGTAGCACAATCCTTCAACTATGAGACATTATATTTAGCTATGATATTATCATGGAGTTAGAGTCGTACTTTCCTCATAAAATCTATATGGCTATCATATTAATTTCATGTCATAGCAACCAATTATCACATTAGCGCTCAAGGTCATGACTACGACTAAGTATCATAAATCTATCTTTAATATGGTTCAATAGTCTAAAATTAGGGTCAAGGCCTTTTTATAAAGCTAACTTTAAGTTATAGAAAGTTTTAGAGCCAAAACTATTCAGCTCTATGACTTTTAGAACATTGAATGTTATAGAGAAAATTACTTGAGTATGACCATTCCACAAGGTCATAGCTCTTATTCTTAAAAAAAAAAGACAAATCCACAACTTTTATATATGGGCTAATTGCTAATGCTATAGCATTCTTATAGTGTCATGACAACATGAAAAATGAGAGATGTGAAGTTATTACCATGATCATCCATATTACTTCACATACTTAAGACATATGAAGGGAAAAGTTTGTATTGCCATTTTCCAATGCCACTACCAAGGATACACAATTGAGATGTTCTTAGTATCATAGCTATTTTTTTAATGACATGACTTTATAATCATTAAGAAAGATCAATGCCAATATCATTGCTATTTCATAATGTGATGATCATATAACAATATGAGATGCCCTTCACTACACCATGACCATTTTTAGCATCATGGCTCCTTATGAAAGAAAGGAAGACAAATGCATAAATTCATGGACACTTCATAGTGCTATGAATTTTTATTATAGAGATATTAGACCCCAAATCATAGTCATAGTTAGTGTCATAATTTTTGTGCTATAACAAATTTTGGATTCATTCTAGCATCATGGCTATTTTTTAGAGTCGTGACTTCAAGCATAAGAGATAAATGTCAAAGTTGTGCATTCCTTTTAAAACCATAACTTTCTGCTTAGAGTTGTGCAACATTATTTAAGTATAAAAGTGGAAGATTGAGGAATTCAAATAAACTCTCAATTCTTCCTCCTCTCCAAATGTGCACAATCAAAGCTACGAAAACTATCAAATCTTAGATGTCAATTTCACACTTTTTAAAGGTTCCAAAAGAAAGTGAGGTATTTGAGACTTAATATAATCTATAGCGTTAGGGGTATAACTCTCAAACTCTTCCTCTCTAGAAAAGATTTGTGAATTGCATTGATATATGTGACTATTAATAGGTTTATGTTATGTGATATGATACTAGTTTCTTTTTGTTATTAATGAATAAGTTTAATTTATATTATGTTATGGATGTTGATGGATAGGTAATTAAATAGAACTTAAACTAGGGTTTTGACTATTAGTAGGTTTATGTAAGATTATCATGATAGATGATGATAGGTAATCTATGAGACTCACACATATGGTATGAAGGAAGTGATAGCCCTTCTGATTGTGATACATAAAATAAATTTATATGTTGAAAACAAAAACATGAGTATGCTAATTATTAAGTATGATTTTTATGTAGCCGAAGTATTATATTTTTACATATTAATCTATTATTTATATATTAAAAGAACTTATTCTTGATTAAGATGAACATTATATAAAATGTTCTTCTAGGGGGTTCACCTTTAGTGTGGAAATTATATCATCAACGAGGAGGATAGTAATATGAAATTCTCGAGACATGCATGAGTATTTTGTGACTCACAAGGTAGTAATAACCCATGTAATCTACTTTTACTCATATGGTTCTTATAGATGAAATTTGAGAAAAGTATGTATTAATTATGTGATTAAGATACTTATGAAGACAAAAGTATAAATGCTTAGAAATCATATCAATCTATGAACTTTATGATAACTGAAGCTCGAGAGTGAGAGTGTACTTACGAAATAAGCATCAATAATAATTGACAAAGTTTTTTAAAAGGTATGAAATTATAAATAACTCTCATACAAAGATAATTTATTATCTTGATGGTGATATACTAAGGGGGCATCTATGAGGTCACATGTGTGATGACTCAAAGGTGATAACTATCTTGTAGGCTATTAGGATGAGAAGTGAGTGCATAATACCCCAACCTTCATTTTGTGGTCATACATAATATGAGTCGAGCTAATTTAAACATATACCACATAAATTAAATGAATAAACTCAATGACATGATATTGTTTCACAATATAAATATTCATTTTGCTAGAAATGAGTTGTCTCACTATTTAATAACCAAACTACTGATATAATTTATGTAGAATTGATATCTAGATGAAGGTCATCTTTACTATGTATACAACTCTTGTACTTGTGCATCTATGCTGATGAGATATTCTCATTGATGAACTTTTGGACATTACATAATTGATAAAATAAGGTAGCATAATAAAGTTGCAATACATTTTTGGTACTAATGTCAGAGAATGCTTAGTTTGCCTAATTAATGTGGGTAGGCATATTTATCCTTGTAAAAGGTTATTTCTTTTTTAGTAATTTAAAAAATAATGATTTTGGTAAATTTTCTTGAATCTACTAAGTCTTATTACCTTATTTAAAAGCAAAAAGTTGTATCTTTTTCTTTTTTTTAGCCATCAAATTTATAATTCAAAATATTTAACCAATCTTTACACAAATACTTAATGGATTATGTAAAAAAAAACTATGGGAAAAGAATGAAACAAAATAAGTTCATATAGATAAATATAAGATAAAAGTGAGTGATAATGTCACAAGCTATGAAAGCCATAAGGATAGGATATATTATGATTCTCAACTTTCTTCAGAATTATATTTTCTAGTTGAACTTGCAAATATTATAAAGAACTGAGAAAGCTAAGTTGACATAATTGAAGTAGAATTATGAAGTCATAGATTTGGTTTAAGTCAAAAAAATATGATACATCAGATTTCCATATAGCTAATAATAAGATATTTATGGTTAAGAATCTATATGAGGAAATTGAAGATATGATATCAATTATTCAAGAAAAAGATGATGAATTAAGAGATAAATTCTCTATAGCTAATACAGAGATATTTATGGTTGATGATCTAGAAGAGAAAATTGAAGATATAATTTCAATTATTCAATAAGAACTAAATGAAGTGGATAATGAAATCTCCTTAGCTAATACAGAGAGATTTATGATTGAGAATCCGGAAGGAAAATTTTAAGATATGACCTCAATTATTCAATAAGAACAAGAAGAAACTAGTGATAAATACTTCTTGTTTGTTATGGAAATATTTCTAGTAGAAAATCTTAAAGATAAAACTAAAGATGTAGCATCAATTACTCAAGAAGTAAAAGATGAAGTGAACTATAAAGCTTTGATGGTTGAAATAAATAGAGTTGTAGAGGAGAAGTTTGCACAAAAAGATAGTTGGCAATATCAAGGCTAAGAAAAAATCAAAGAAGATGAGCTTCACCCAAACTATCTTCATGGATGAGGGTATTGATATGATCATTCATCCAATATCTGCTACTGATAACAAAAGTACAAAAAAAATAGTAAAATAGTATACTAAGAAGCTAGCATAGATATCATTGATCCCTATGAAAGAAAAAAGATTTTAATATTCTATCTATGGATGTTAAACTTAGCCATACCTCGGAAGCAACCCAAATAAATATTATATATATATATATTTATTTATTCATTTATTTATTTATATTTATATATTTATATATTTATATATTTATATAGTTATATATTTATATATTTATATATTTATATATTTATATATTTATATATTTATATATTTATATATTTATATATTTATATATTTATATATTTATATATTTATATATTTATATATTTATATATTTATATATTTATATATTTATATATTTATATATTTATATATTTATATATTTATATATTTATATATTTATATATTTATATATTTATATATTTATATATTTATATATTTATATATTTATATATTTATATATTTATATTTATATATTTATATATTTATATATTTATATATATATATATTTATATATTTATATATTTATATTATATTTATATATTTATATATTTATATATTTATATATTTATATATTTTATATTATATATTATATATTTATATATTTATATATTTATATATTTATATATTTATATATTTATTATTTATATATTATATATTTATATATTTATATATTTATATATTTATATATTTATATATTTATATATTTATATATTTATATATTTATATATTTATATATTTATATATTTTATATATTTATATATTTATATATTTATATATTTATATTTATATATTTATATATTTATATATTTATATATTTATATATTTATATATTTATATAGTTATATATTTATATATTTATATATTTTAGATATTTATATATTTATATATTTATATATTTATATATTTATATATTTATATATTTATATATTATATTTATATATTTATATATTTATATATTTATATATTTATATATTTATATATTTATATTATATATTTATATATTTATATATTTATATATTTATATATTTATATATTTATATATTTATATATTTATATATTTATATATTTATATATTTATATATTTATATATTTATATATTTATATATTATATATTTATATATTTATATATTTATATATTATATATTATATATTTATATATTTATATATTTATATATTTATATATTTATATATTTATATATTTATATATTTATATATTTATATATTTATATATTTATATATTTATATATTTATATATTTATATATTTATATATTTATATATTTATATATTTATATATTTATATATTTATATATTTATATATTTATATATTTATATATTTATATATTTATATATTTATATATTTATATATTTATATTTATATATTTATATATTTATATATTTATATATTTATATATTTATATATTTATATTTATATATTATATATTTATATATTTATATATTTATATATTTATATATTTATATATTTATATATTTATATATATTATATATTATATATTTATATATTTATATATTTATATATTTATATATTTATATATTTATATATTTATATATTTATATATTTATATATTTATATATTTATATATTATATATTTATATATTATATATTTATATATTTATATATTTATATATTTATATATTATATATTTATATATTTATATATTTATATATTTATATATTATATATTTATATATTTATATATTTATATATTTATATATTTATATATTTATATATTTATATATTTATATATTTATATATTTATATATTTATATATTTATATATTTATATATTTATATATTTATATATTTATATATTTATATATTTATATATTTATATATTTATATATTTATATATTTATATATTTATATATTTATATTATTTTGTATAATTATATGTGTGTGTGTGTGTGTGTGTGTGTGTGTGCGTGTGTGTGTGTGCTTAAATATATATATTCACTTGATTTTTAATTTCATGCTTGTGATTGGAGGATAGCATGCATTTTTGTCTTTGTGAAGGTCATGGGTTAGAACACCCATTTCTCCACTTAAATGTTTAATTAAAATTTTAAAAATTAACTTTTGAGGAAAGGTGATTTGATTTCCAAATTTGAATTTCAAAATAGCAGTTTGTTAATTCAAAAAATGAGATTTTTTTTAGTTAATGAAGGCAAAATTGGGTTGATAAATTTTAGTACATCAAAACTATTATTTTTGAGTTTGTTACACTTATTTAATAATGAAAACTTGGGGTTTTTAAAAATTTGTTTGTGTTTAGTGCACCAAAATATAAATCTCTCAAAAAATATATTAATTCTCATAGTAATATTATCATGATGGTGTGAATAAACTTTGAAGTAATGAATGTGATAATGATGATGTTAACTTTATTGATGAGGAAATCAAAATAATTGATAATGATACTAAAGAATTCACAATTCCAATGTAGATTCCAACTTGCATCGAATCCATGATCAATAGTAAATGGAAAAAAAAAAGTGCAAAACCTAGTATATTAATTGCATGCATGCAATTTTTATGATAAAACTAATAAAAAAATTATGCATGAGAAATTACAAAATACTAATAGTCATTTAAATCTTTACATGGTAATTTTTTGGTGGCATGTTATATTTACTTACATAAGGTGAAAAATATGCAAAAAATATAATGATAAAAATTTTAAACAAAGAAAAATAAAAATTATTGAATATTATTTTCCAACTACTTTTCACTTTCATTTCCAAGTACTTATTTTGATGATAAAAATATGCTGAAAATATGATGATAAAAATAAAAATGACAAGTACTTATTATGCAGACTAATTTTAGTAATGAAGTTACCATTGAGCCATGGGGTGTTTCCTTATCATTAAGATAATATTAAAAAAAATGTTTTATCCTTAACATATAAACCCATGTTGGTACATTATTGTAAATTATCCAATCAAACTACACAATAAGATTCATGTCGTTCAAATAAATGAATTAACTTGTCTTTTTTTTTCATTTACCTTGATTTTCAACATTTTGATCAATAAGAAATACAAAAATTATTTGTGCTTGGTTACATATTATCTAAAATTGAGGTGTACATATATCTGATTATATAATTATATTACTAGTATCTTACATTAGTATGACATTGAAGATTAAATAATCTCTTTTATTTTCAGAAATTGTAACAACTAATGTTTAGTTAATGATAATGTTTTTACATAAATGTTAGGAATATATATTGGTGGATTATTTTTATATTTGAGGTGTGCATATCACAAAATTAATTATATATAAAATTGAGGTGAAACTCAACAATGACTACCAAAAGACTAGGAATATGATATATTAGAAAAATCATTCAAGCCAATATCAAACTGAAATTTGAAGATTTTACAAATTCAAAAACTTAAATCTTATAAAATTTATATTAGATATGGAAATGAGATTAGACTCATCATTCTTCATATTGTAAAAAGTGTTATCATAATATACAAAAAATTATTTTTTTTTTGCAATTCTAAATTCTATTTATATGTATTTTAGATAGTGATTTGAATAAAATAAAAAAAAATATTATAATTTCTCAATAGTATCTTGCGATTACATAAATATATTATCCATTTATCATATTAGTTTCTTAATATTCCATTACAAATACGAAATTGTACTACATTTTGACTAGCATATTATTACTAACAACAAGGAATCAATATCAATAATCTAAAATAAAAAAAAAGTTGTAAAATATTGGGCCAAAATTCCACCATTATATTGATTTGAATTTATTTTAGATCTAAGAATACAATGCTGGCACTCTTAATTTACTCAGATATTTAATCGATGTTAAATATGATAATCAATTTAATAAAGTTAGAAACAAATTCTTTGATATACTCCTTATTTACAAGAGTAAATTTGAAAATATTATTAATAGTCAAAAATATGTAAAGGCTAAAAAATTAAAAAAAATAGATTTAAGATTTAATGATTAGTCAAGCTTCTAGTTTGTATATAAGTTATAATATTGAATATATTATAAATACTCTAAACTAAAAAGTACCAATCATTATGATATTGATTTTACCTCAGCTCACTTGGCAAAGAATTTCATAACTTAGCCAAATTGAAATTTCATTAATTTACATTTTATGTGGTAGCACTAGTACAAGACATACTACTTGTGTTAGTTTCTTTTGTTTCCTCAAAGTCAACATTCATAAATGAAATAAGGAATGCTTGAAGAATTTAAAAAAAATTGATGAGAGAGATGGTGAAATTTTATGTAATTTTTGGATTGAGTGCATGTGGAAAAATAATTGTAATGCGCGGTATGTGATGAAAAATAGAGGAAATACCTTGACGACACTAGATTTGATAATTCATCTTTTGTATTCATTGATAGCATTCCACTTTGAAAATAAATAAATAATCTTCTTGTTCTTTTTTCTCTTGTAATATCACAAATTTGTGTATTGCTCACAAGTATTAATTTATATATATACATATGGACACACACACACATTTCAAATATCATGATCATATGCATATTTTCTTTTTGTTAAATGAAGTGCATTTTTTTAGTTAATTTTTTTATAAAATTTCAAAAGTGTTAAACTAAAAAAAAAAGTGCTTGATTGTTACATGTCCTAATTCTTGCTTTGGCACAGCTAGTCCTTTTTGGCCCAATGTCTATTTGAGATTGTAAAACCTACCCGCACCATACCACTAGATAAGGTGTCAACTTTAGGGACCCAAGCAAGTATGCCCAACCCAATTGTGTATCTAGCCCAAATTTTTGCCTAGCCTAGTTTATGCTTGATGTTTAGCCAACTAAATATACAATTTTTACTTTCTAGCTTATTGTTCCATACTAACACTTTCTAGAATCAACCTCTTTCTTGTGTTAAGGGCCTAAAGTTTCAAAAAGATGGCACAACTTGTGTAGCACCCCATGAGCATTCCGTCAAGGGTTTAGCCTTCGTACATTGCTGAACATTAAATCTATGTTAAACTCATTTCACTCTATTATTGGCTAGGAAATGAAGCAAAATCACAACTAGTTTGTGCAGAGTTAGTTAAATGCATATTCATTGTTAAGTCAGTAACTTGGGACAAGCACTCCAAACATAACTAGCTCGACATACATGAACACATGAAGAGTCATTCCAATTGAATGCATACATTCATTTGGAGGCCCCCTATATTTTTTAAATGTGAACTAATTAGCAAATTAATCTTTAGAAGTATATTTGCAATGAGTTATGAACACTATCACATAACAATCCATGACTCTCCTCCACCAATTTCATTACATGTATTCACGCAATACTTCTATAGAATTTACTTGAATGAAACCATTAACCACTTCTTCCTCACAACAGGTTATTTCTCCACAAAATGTTCGTGTTGAGTCATATTGGGCCAACAAGAATGTTCACCACCCTGAGAAATAACATGACTTCATCATGCTAATTCAACAACTTTGAAGTGTACTCCCCAATCATTAATTTTCACAATTTATAAGAAACAAACTCACTATTAGTTTTAATGATAATGTGTAACTTTAATGGATCACACAAATGTATATTTTCAACAAGTAATATAGTAATGAGTTGGAGTATCATCTCCATATAGATTAGATATATGTGAAAAAAATTACAAAAAGAATCAATTTTAATGAAGTTACATAGTATGTTCAAATCAAGCTGTAAAAAGTGTGAAACCAGATTAAAATAAAAAAAAAATTCTCAGAATTAAAAAAAACAAAAAAAAAATGAAAATGAAAAATAAGAATCAAGGCGATAACAAATATGTGATAGACTATGGTAGAATTGGTAAATCCATTTAAGGTGTATTTATGTCTAAGTGTTATAGCATTGTTGCAGTATTTTATTAACAAACACTCCTCAATGAATGAAACTATGAATTAGCATGTATATTTACTTAATTAAACATTTTTTTTATAGTTATTAATCTAAATAAAATATATTACTATGCTAATCTATCGAGAAGAACATATAAATTAGAACATCAATCCTTTAGATTTTGCAAGGTAATTAATATATTTTTATATTATTTCATAAATAATAGCCATAAAAACCAATTAATAAAATCACCCAACTAAGATCTACTAATCTTAGCATCTTTAGAAATAAAATTAGCAATGTGTTGTACTTATGTTGGACAAACAAAAAAAAATTAATAATAAACATAGTTAAATGAACAAGGAAAGTTTTCTAAAATACTAACTTCAAAAATTCACCACAAATTAATGTTTTCTAAAATACTAACTTTAATAATTCATCACAACTTAACATTCACACCAATTCTACCTTAATAAACACTGCCTATGTTGAGATCCAAATTAATATACAAGGATATTTATTTTATTCTTTGTTCAACACAGATACAGAAATTTAATAAGAAAATATAAATCACAAAGTTGAGAGAAGATTAGATAGACAAACTATCTTCATGTCTGATCATTTTGTAAAGGTACACATGTCATTTTGTCATTATTCAGAAATTTAATAAATATCAACCGTATAGTCATTCTTTCAATCCACTTCTTGACCTAAATAGTATTTTAATTCATTGCTCATTAATTAGAAACTTCTTCATGACTAATCATTTTTTTAATTCCACTACTCCATGAGGATGGATAGATGAGATAGAGGGGGAATTAGACCATCTTGATTTTAATTTTTTTAGGCAAAAACTTCAACCTTGAATTGAATAATAACACTTGTTACCTTAGTCAAAATTCTTACTTTTGAATATTCTTATCATGTTATTTCTTATTTTTCTCCTTGTAAACTCTAGCACATTCATATGCAAACATCTTCATTTCTTCTAGCTCATTCAATTTCATCTTCTTGATTTCACTAGTAACTGGTAAGTCCCAAAAACATTTATATGCAATGACTAACCTATATGGAGACATTCCTAATGAGGTTTTGAAAGATATTATATAAGTCCCAAAAACCATTATCTTCTACTTGGACTCATCATTTTTTCAATAATCTTCTTAAATTCTCTATAATAAAGCTGGCTTGCTTGCACGTCTGAAGGTGGTATACTATAACAACCTTATGATGCACTCCATGATTGGCCAATGCTCCATCAAATTACTTGCTATTTAAGTGTGTTCCCTCATCAGTAATAAATGGTTGATGTGTGTCAAAACATGTAAAATGTTCTTCTTGAAGAACTTAGCTACAACTTTTGAATCATTGGTAAAAAATTATGAGGCTTTTACTGATTTAGATGCATAACCCACAATCACAAAAAATGTACAGCTTTCCCAAATATAGAGAAAATAGTATGTCATTGAAAGATATTTAATTATTTCCAACACATTAACATCTATCACAAGTCCTAACCAACTAATGTGTGTCCTTAAAAAGAGTTGGCCAATATTAACCTAACTATGCAATCTTTGATCCAATTCTTAATCCTCCTAAATTTTATAGGATACTACTAATATCCTCTACTAGAACACAATGCCTCAGAATTAGATATGAGTATTATTCATAGAGATAAGGATCATCCCAAAAGAAGAATTTCACATCTCGATAAAATATCTTTAACTACTATTATTTCAAGTCTAGAGAAGATGACTCATTAAGTAATTAAAATTATTTTCATACCATGGAGATACCTTTTGATTCATGGCTAGAAGCTAATCATCTAGATAGGATGCTCTAACAACTTCTTATACAGCTCTTCCATCATTTTTTATAGTCTTGACAAGTGATCTACAACAAGCTTTTTTGTCTTTCCTATCTAATTTCTATTGATCAAACTTCTGCGAGAGCAGAAGTTTGAAATGAGATACTTGATTGTATATTCTTTAGCTCTACAAAGGCATAATGACATTCTTTATTCAACTTAAATGGTCTATCTTATTCGAAAAATATGCACAAAGGTATAAAGACTTTTGAGAAATCTATGATAAACCTTCTATAGAATTCAAAATGGATCAAGAAGCTTCTAATACTTTTAACTATGGGAGGTGGTAGAAGTTTTTAAATTATTTCACTTTTGCTCAACCTCATTTCCTCTTTTAGATACTTTATACCTCGAAACTATCCACTCTTTAACCATAAAATGATATTTCTTTCAATTTAAGATTGGGTTTATTTTTTCATAATGCTCGAAAACTCTCCAAATTTACTAGGCATTCTTCATAAGAATCATCAAAGACAGAAAATTCATGAATAAATACCTATAAAACTATCTCAACCATGTACATGAAAATTCACATCATTATACCATTGCAATATTGTTATAGCATTGTATAATCCAAAGAATATTTTTCTAAAAAAAGTACAATAAGTGCAAGTAAATATTATTTTGTACCAATCCTCATGTGCTATATCAAGATGATATTTGATATTTTAGCGAGCCTATCAAACATCTTTTATATTTGATATTTTGGATATTTTATTACGAAAATTTTTATTGAATAAGCAATAATACTTTTTTTAGCGAGCCTATCAAACATCTTGTCAATAAATGAAAAGTGGTCCTTAAGTATGATCTTGTTGAGCTTCCTACAATCCATGCATATTCTTTCGCTAGTAATAGTTCTAATATATATCATCTCATTATTATCATTGGTCATAATGAGTATTCTTCCTTTCTCGGTCACATACAAATTAACCTAGGCTGACCCAAGGTTATTTGAAATGGGATAAATAATCTCTGCATCTAGCTACTTAACCATCTTCTGTAACAATCTCCTTCATATATAAAGTTAATTGGGTGAACCATAATATATATGAAATGAATTAGTACTTCCCCAAAATAGTGAGAATCAATTCTTTTTTTTTTTCAAAATTAAGTGTGGATGAGATGATCACTAGAAAAATGATTTCTTTTCCTTAAAATACATATTTCACCTTTGAAGGCAATTATTTCATCTTTAATGTTGGTGCTTCCTTTATGTATACCATGAAAAGTTTGAAAGATTTCTTTGATAAACCTAAAGGTTCAAAATGTCACTCATATTTAATAAGTGCTTCCCCAACTTTCATATTTATGATCAAGGCTTTTTCATCATTACTTTCTTCTTCAAATTGGTCAAGGGATAACATCTTCATTACTCCATTGCTATAATTCTCATTCATAATTGAGTCCAAATTATGGGTTGTTTTACATTTCTCAATCTCATCTAGTAAATGCATGATGTTGAACACTTTGAATGTTACTTTCACATCAATCAAAGTTATTCCAGCAACAAGGAATGACCACCCTGGGGCATTGAGAACTTTTCTATCAATTCCATTGTCCAGCACAATGCAATATATAAGAAATATAAATTTTTCAACTTAAAATAACATATCTTAAATTTTTTTTCTAAGGAGTAAGAAAATGATCTATTAGTAAGATGAAGGGTAACTATTATGAGCCTTGCTTCTCAAAAACCTAGCTATTTGAAAATAAATTTGACATCAAGTTGATATTACTCCAAAGAATATGGGATTGTAAAACTTGAAGAAAGACAGGACATAAAGCTATCCTTGTATTACTAATAGAATATGAAATTATAGAACTTCTGGATCCTTCACCTTGGAAGTGAGTTTCCATTCAAAAATGGAGTTGTATCCATTTACAAATGATAATATTTCAAATTGCCCAAATCTTTTCTTCTTGAAGAGAATATATTTCATGAATTTTGCATAGTTGAGCATTTAATACAAAGCTTCTATGAGTGATATGTTGATATGTACCTACTTTAAAACATCTAAAAATTTTGCATAGTTGGTATTCATTGAATATACTATTATGGCCTACTTTATGTTAGTGATAATGTAGCACCCTTGGCAAAAGTAATTTTTTTTTGAATTTTCATCTTCTTCCTTTTCACTCGCTTGGTTGCATTGAAATGAGATTTCTTAATCGATTATAATCATCTACATGAATTAATAACTCTTTTTCACTCTTCAAAGTGATAACATCATAGTGTTCATTGCTATTATTTATAGATTTTTTTTGTATCACTTAGTCGAGAACCTTGGGAATGATTAATCAGAGCATTTACTAATTATATTATTTGGTTCTCCAAATTTTTCAACAATATAATTTGATTTAAAATTATAGCTTCATTCTTGGCCATGTACTCCTTCGACAATATTTCAATAGAGCTTGATTGATCATGAGTACTTGATCCTTGAGGTAGAATATATTACTGGAAACTATAGGTGGTGTATCTAGTATTTGAGGTGCAATAATAGCATTTTTTTAATAACTCTGTGAAAAGTTAGAGTGTTGCTTTCATCCTATATTATAAATGTTGGAGTATAGTTTATTGTCTTTGTTATAATTTCCCACATAATACACAATAGATTTGATTGATAATTATAAAGTAATTACACATCACCATAATATAAACAAGTTACGATAGCATAATTGTTCATTGTATATAATGCATCTTTATTGACTTGAGCATATTAGAAATAGAAGAACCCCCTATTGTCAAAGTTGTTAGAGGATGAACCTCATCACTCTTATGTTAGTAATAATATTATAGGCCTATCATATGGACATGATATTTTGACTATTTGTGAGAATTAATTATTATGATAATTTACATGTTTAAAATATATAATGTCAATTGAATAATATTATTAATTATTCTAAATTTCACTAATCAGTTATTATTATGAGAATAACGATGAATTAAGATTTGTATAAAATTTGATTGATATTCAAGGGATGGATATATGTATGAGATGCAAATCAAATTTATATCTATTTTTTGAGAACAACTATTGGACAAACCCAACTTGAGATTAATATATGGATCAAAGTCATATGTTAATCTTTAATATTTATATCATTAAATCCTTTGACCTGAGATCACAATAGTTCTCAACATAAAAAATATTATATTTTGAAATAATCAAATGTTATCTTTAATCAGATGACTATAAAGGTTATACTTGAAAATAATAAGAATTATATAGTAAGATATGAGCGATTAAGATGGAATTTATCCCTCTTATTATAAGAGAGATACCTCTAGGCCCCCTCAACAATTGAGACTGAGAAATACATGGCCGTACTCAAATGAATTGATAGAAATCAATATTATTTGTTTAGTCGGTGTAATTGAGTTTCAAGTAATCAAAGATAGAATGATATAAGGTTGACTTTGTCCATGCCGTATATTCTATCAAGATATCATGAGATAAAAGAATTATGTCATTAGTTTTATTAAGGCTATCTTGGATAATGAGATTTTTATTTAATTTAGGTAGTTATAATATCTTACTAGAGGCATATTTTCTTCTTTGGGGAAGTAGTTTAGATATGATGTCAGGAGGTTCACAATCCAAAGTTGAATGGCTTGGATCGAATTTAGGGAATGTTACATAGGGTCTTTTCTTCTTCTCTACCTCCTTCTTATTCATTTGAATCGTTCCATGAATCATGTTTACCATGGTGTATAGATCATCTTGATGAGATCAAAATATCTATCAAACATTCTAGAATGTTTGTCAGGTTTTTATTGATGGGATCCAAGTTCTCATGCCATATTTTTTTTCTATATATCCAATTTCTTACTCCATGTCTCTTGCTTTCATTTTCTTCTCAAATTATTTAAATTTCTCGTGGTAAAGGTATTTGAAACCTTTGACTTGTTCAAACATTTTAACCTCCAAATTTGACTCCCTTTCTATTGTGAAAGTTAGAAGTTTTGAGTCTCTTTTTCTTTGTGCCTTTATGAATGTTTCAAAACTCAACTTCATTTGTAATAACAAGTCATTCTCTCATTCCTTTCTTTCTTTCCTATAGATTTCTTCTCTTCTATCTCATGTTTCTTTTCATTGTGGATCCCTCCTTTTAAGCTCTACTTCCCATGTGTCTTCCTTAAGTTTCTGATTGACTTCTAGCCTCTTTCTTCTAGATCCTTTTTCATGGAGATCATCATCTCCATCATTTTTGTAGTTGTTTCTCCCATTCTTGAATTTTCACCTACTTCTCGGTACTCTATTCCTAATGGGGGTAGTGAGTACAAAAGAGGGCTTCTTTCTTTTAGTGGTGTAGGCCCTGTTCTCATGAAAGTATGGTCTTCTTCCACTTTTTTTTATTTATTTTTTGTCATCATAAAAGTATGGTCATTTTCTGGGGCATGTTCAAAGTTTCTCTTGTTATCTTTTTACTCCTTAGAGTCATTCTTAGTCTCTAATACTTTTTTGTTTTATATTTTTTGGCCCCTAAACTACTTCTATCAAAGTCAGAGAAGATACTTATGGCATAATTCTTATCCCATTCTTTATTTCACCCTGGCTTCTAGGCATAACTTGGTGAATAATGCTAGGTGAGGAATCAACCATCTTTTATTGCCCCAACAGTATCCCAATTTCGAGGAATCTAAGATCACCCTCATATTTATTTTGTATCCCTCCAAAATGGTATACAATAAAAATGTTGATGGTTCCTTGATGGAGCACATTTGTTTGGTTGGAGCTATAATAGATAAAATGAAATAGAACCAAACCTTAGCCTCTTCTGTAAGAATCCTTTATTCAATGGTCTCATGTGCTTTTTACTTGCTACTCTCCCACTTTTCCTTGCCATTTGTGATTCTTTAAATAATTTTGTCATGATATGGGTTGTCCATCATCTTCTTGGGCTTGAGCCCGTGTTTATGATGCTCGAGTTAGTAGAGCTTATTTATGGTTTTCTTCCCAAATGGAATTCATACTCATCTGACATAAGTTTTTTTCTTTTTCATTACTGCCAGATTCGAGTAGAACTTTCTTACCAATATAGTGTATCCTAGCCTTTAGTGCTCATAGAAGACCCTACAACTCAATTACTCTATTTTCTTTTCAAAGAATGGGATAAATTTCTAATACCCTCTCTCTCCAATAAAACTTTTCTGAGAGTAATAATTTTGCCAAGTTGAATGTGCTTCGTCCAAAATGAATGATCCACCTTCCTCTTCCGACTTCTTATGTCTCTCACCCATCTTTTCACTTCCCTCTTCCTTTTTCCAGTGGCTTTGATTCATTTGGAGCTTTTGGTTCTTTCCATGAGTTTGTCTTTATTGGAGGTTCCAGTAGAACCTCCTCTTTTTTTTTGTTTTCTTCCATGATCTCCATCAATTTGAAGACAACGCTCTAGTTCTCAACCATTTGGATTTAAAATTTGGGTTTATCAAGAACTATCATGACAATAATGGGTACACTAGGGTTTTAGGTTTGAATGACTTGCAAAGAGCGATAAATTAGTTGGGTTGGAAATAGAATAAGTATAAGTAGAATTTTTTGGGGTTTTTAAATTGAATTTCACATGTAGGATTCGGAATTCAAGTATGA
This sequence comes from Sapria himalayana, assembly GCA_029783825.1. Lineage (NCBI taxonomy): Eukaryota > Viridiplantae > Streptophyta > Magnoliopsida > Malpighiales > Rafflesiaceae > Sapria > Sapria himalayana. The sequence continues at coordinate 2,283,337 of JAREIK010001079.1, read as the reverse complement.
GTGTCACAACTTTAATCTCGATGGGACAACAAAATTAATGTGCATGTGTCGCGACTTAATTTCAACCCACAAATTATTATTATATATTTATTTATTTGTTTATTTATTTGTTTATTTATTTGTTTATTTATTTGTTTATTTATTTATTTTATGATGAGCCCTATAAAAAATTACATCGTTCAATCAATCATTTTATGTTGTGACACACCTAAGTTTGTCGCAACACACAACTTAAAGAAACCTTCGAGGCCTAATTTTTGTTAGTCATGACATGATATGTTTCCTTTTTTCAATGTTGCAAAATGTTGGCCAAGTCATGACATTTCTTATTTTGGTTTCAACATAAGTTTCTATCATTTTATATATAAAATACTTTATATACTCTATCAAAAGAACATGAGTTTTTGTCATGACATTAAACTGTTTTGATATTCAAAAATTGGTGTTATGGCTGAATTTGTGTTGTGACATGAGTTTGACTTGTTTTAAATTTTTCAATGCTTGTTGTAAGCTTAGAAACTATGTTGCAATCAAAGTTAAGTCTCATTTCTCAGTTTCCTATCATGACCGATGCCAATTTGTCGCGACATACAAAAAAAAGTGTCCCTCTTCTTGGGTTGATTGAGTAAACAATGTTATTTAATTTCTTTATGAATTTACATACTCTCTAACAAATGTAAAATGCATTAGCTCATCATTATCATGAAAATATAAAATTAAACACCCTAATCAAGACATTTTTTTCCTTTTATCTTAAATTTTCTTCCCTCAAACTCAAAATCAAGCATCTTTTTAAAATAGACTTCTAAGAGAAAAGGAATACTTTCTTTTCAATTTGATTTTCCCTTGTGGCTCATTGGATAATTTCTAATCAAATTTTCATTTTGTGCCAAATTTTCCTAACTCCTATAAAATTTTACAAACAACTCTTCAAGAAAAAATATTAGCAATAAATTCTAAACTACAAAAAAATTGAAATAAGAAGAAGAAATAAATTTAAACACTCAATTCAAACTTTTATATGAGTTGCCTCCCATAAGCTGCTTAGTTTTTAGTCCCTAGTTGGACTGTGTTATTTTTTCCCCCTCACTTCAGCAATAATTTTTTTTGTATACATTTCATCTCATCTGAACTTATTTTCTACTAAAGTAGTACTTAAGTTTTTGACCATTCACATTGAACTCTTATCCAGCACTAGTTCTCACTATTATTATCACAAAGAGTGTACTTGTTACTACTATATATGGACTACTAATTTTTGACTTAATCTTTCCTAGAAATAGTTTTAGTCTGGAGTTAAAGAATAAAACTTGATCTCCTACATTGAATTCTCTCCTCAAAATCTTTTGAACATACCACTTTTTTTGTTTTATCATTGTAGATTCTAGCACTCTCATTTGGCTTTATTTTTCAACTCTTCCATCTCATTAATATGGAGTAATCTTTCTTCTTTAGCAACCTTGAAGCCAAAATCCTTGTATAATACTGTATATGAGGACATTCAAATGTGAGCTTTAAATGTCATTCTGTAATCCCATTGTTCATCATCCAATCATAAGGACCAATCATAAGGACCAATCATTTCTGCTTGAGCTCACTCTTTTTTCTAGAATCCTTTTGACCTTTCTATTTGAAAATTTAGATTGGCCATTAGTCTGAGAATGAAATGTCAAACTTAATATATGTTTAATCTCATATCTGCTCATCAGTTTATTAAAAACTTTGTTGGCAAAATGGCTACTTCCATTACTTATGATAATTCTAAGTATCTCAAATATGCTCAAAATGTTACTTTGTATTAATCCTACCACTGTATTAGCATTATTTTTTTGAAAAGCAGTTGTCTCCGCCCACTTAAATACTTAATCAATAACTAGGAGTATGTATATATTTTCATAGGAAGGTGAGAAAAATCTCATAAATTTTATCCTCCATATATCAAAAATTTGTCCCACCAATATAACTTGCAGGGGAATTTTGATTCCCTTTGCTAACATTTTCCATTATTTAGTATTGATCACATAACTTGATCCATTCGACATAATCATTAAAGATTGTAGGTCAAAAGAAACCTGATTGAAAAATTTTGTGGGATTTTTGTCTCCTGAAAATGCTTTCCATTTGGTGTTGCATTATATTCTTTCAATATGTTGCCTTATTCTTTTTCTAGCTCATACCTTCTGATAATTATATCAGCTCATTTTTAAATAATAGTGGTTCATCCAAATGTAGTATTTGATGTTAATTAGTAGCTTTTTCCTCTGCTAGTATCTAAATTCTAGTGATAAAACTTCATAAGCTACGTAATTCACTATACAGAATATTAGGATATCTATAATGACATCTAAAATAACTACTCATTTGAAAAATTCTTGATGACTTCATATTCTTCTTCATTCCTTTTAGTTGCTTCCATTCTTGACAAGTGATCAGCTATCACATTGTCACAACCCTTTTTATCCTTGATTTCAAGATCCAATTCTTGTAGTAACGGCACCCATCTGATCAATCTTGGCTTAACTTTCTTTTTCGCCATTAAATATTTAATTTTTGATTAGTATGGATTGTAACATAGGAGCCCAAAATGTATTGCCTAAATTGTTCGCATGAAAATATCATACCCAACATCTCCTTTTCAATAGTAGAATTATTTTTTTTGAGCATCATTGAAGGTTTTGCTAGCATAATAGATGGCCTTGAATATCTTATCTCTTTTGTCATAGTATAGCTCTCATTGCAAAATCACTAGGATCAGATATGATTTCAAATGCCCCCTTCTAGTTTAGTTTGGCAATGATTGGAGCTTATGCTAGTTTGGTTCTAATCTCTTCAAATGCAGTTTGGTAGGACTCATCAAAATTAAACTTTGTCCTTTTCCAATAATCTACATAATAGTCTTGATATTTATGAGAAGTTTTTGATAAATCTTCTATGATATATTGCATGCCCCAAGAAACTCCTAATTTTCTTGACTAATGTGGGAGATAAAAGAATCTTGAATATGGAAATCTTTGCTTAGTCCACTTCTAAACTAGCTATAGAAATTTTGTGTCCCAAGATAATATCTTCTATCACCATAAAATGGTATATATCACAATTCAAGGCTAAATTTTTATCCTTACATCTTAAAAGTACTATTTCCAAATTTTGTAGACAATGATCAAAACTAGATCAATATACTATGAAGTCATCCATGAAAATTTTTATAACCTCCTCCATCAAATCTGAAAATATCGACATCATGCTTTTTTGAAATGTAGTAGGAGCAATACATAACATAAATGGAATCCTTCTAAAAGCAAAGGTACCATAAGGGCAACAACATTTAAATGTAGTTTACTCCTAGTCCTCAGGTACGGTGGCAATTTGGTTATATCCTAAATATCCATTAAGAAAATAGAAGTGGAGATGTCCTGCAAGCATGTCCAATATTTAATCAATGAAGAGCAATAGAAAATGATTTTTCCTAGTTACAGTGTTTGATTTTTTATAATATATGAACTACCCTCATCCTGTTATAGTTCTTGTGCACCACATGAATTAGCTCATTCTTTTTATTTCTGATCATAGTAAATCAACCCTTCTTGGGCATCACATAAATTGGGCTCACCCAAGGGTTATCTAATATTGCATATATAAATCTTACATTCAACCACTTTAGAACTTTCTTTTTGACAATATACTTCATTATAGGATTTAGACTTCTTTGATGCTCTATTAAAGCCTTTGCATTATCTACCAATAGAATTTTATGCATATAGATTGATTGACTGATACCATTTAAATCTTTTATAAACCAAGCAATAACTTCCTTATATTTCCTTAAGACCTTCAATAATTTTTATTCTTTAAATTCAGTCAATATTGCAGATTTAATCATAGGTTTATCCTTTTTTGATTCTAGAAAAAATACTTCAAATGGTTTGATAATTCTTTCAAATGCAGTCCTTCTATACTTATCCCTTGTTGACTTTCCTTCTCTTCACTGCTATGGGAATTTTTAATGTTGGGTTCATTCAGAATTAAACCTTTTTCTATAGACTTGAAACTGGACTGCATAAAATCAGAATCCACATCCTTAGCATATCAGGAATGCATCTCATTTTTTTTGATTGAAATTGGAACATTACAATTATTTTTCAGTTCATAACTATTGGGGCTAATATTTCAATGTTGTGTTCATTCAAAAATATCATTATTGTTTCCATCCCTGAGAGTAAGCACTCCCTTCTTCACATCTATCAAGACAGCTCCAGTTACAAGCAATGGTTTTTTTAGCATTAGTATAACTTGTGAGTATTCCTCCATATTTAGTATAATAAAATCCATTGGGAAAACAAACTTCCTTACTTTGACAAGCACATCTTCCAAGACCCCTTCAGATTTAGTCATTATTCTATCTGCCATTAGATTAATGTTAGTGCCTAAGTCACAAAAAGCTTTCTAAAATTCAACATCAACAAAAGTACATGGAATGGTAAAACTTTTTGGATCTTTCATTTTCTCTCATAGATTTTCCAACATGAATGCACTGCATATGGCAGTCAAGTTCATCACTTCATCTTCAATAATTTTTTTTACTTAGAATGTCCTTCAAGAACTTGGCATAGAATGGCATCTGAGTTACTACCTCTAGAAAATGTAGGCTAATTTCTACTTTCTTGAAAATCTCCAAAAACATGTAGAGTTATTCCTCTATTTTTGCCATGTTCAGTCTGTGGGAAAAGAACTTGATTTATATATATTTTAATTTTTTCTTTTGGCCCCTGGTTTCTTTTTTCATCATGTGGTTGATGCACCAATCTTTCAACTTCTTCTATAGTATTCTTTGAATTGTACTTCTTATTTTCCACTTTCTTCTAACTTTGTGTTCTCCAATTCTTTCCTACTTCTAACTTGCACAACCATGTAGTTTCTTAAATGGATATTCATTCCGACCTTGTAAATGTAGGGCTAGCTGTTATACTTGAGTCTCTAGATTTTTGGGGGAAGCTCTTGTATTGGCTTGAAATATTTGTGTGTTGGACTTGAATGCTTCCTATTCAGCCAATTTATATTCATGGAGGCTCAACATCCTCTTTTTGTCACCCATGAACTACAACATCTATTCATTAAATGATTAGGTCTTCTTTTGAGCATGATGATCAATCCCATTCTCTCCTCCTTGCTACTGCTACTGCTGGAACCATTGTGAAGCAAACCCTTACTAGTATCTTTGCCCATACCTTGGGCCCTATTGACTTCCTCCACCATAAGAATGGTTCTCATGGGTTTTCAGTGCTGGTGTATAATAGGTTGGCAGATTGGGGTTTGGATTGAAATAGTAATTTCATTGTTCATTCAGGCAATTAAGATTTCCTTGCTTCACTAAAAGTTTAAGAATTTGGTATTTTTCATTCTCAATACTTCATACTCATTTCTGGTGACTACAGATCTCTTTCTTCCCAAGACATGGGTGTTGCAAGTCTTGGAAAATGGTTGGTGCCCATTCCTTTAAATCTTAAAAAGTTTTATCTTCTCTTGATTGGATCTAAGCCAACATGGAGACAATAATCACTTACAAGGTTAAGGTAATATCTTTTTTGATTTATCTAGAAGATTATTCCTCTTTCTTATCTCTAGTAAAATGGGGACTTATCTACATAAATTGGTAGAGTTTTTTTGTTCACCACTATTAGCCTAATATATCTCTTTAGTAGATTATTCACTAACCCTCAGGAATTATCTTCTTTGTGTGACTCAAAGGGCCTCCTAGAAATAAAAGCATGATATAACGAATTAAGGCATTCAATCTAACATTCAGAATAAGTTACTTGAAGTTCAACATTGATCCATTAGATTTAACCTTTTGCATCCAAGGAACTCTCATTGATTCCTATAGATAAGAACATGCTTGAAAGCTAAATCTATTCAAGAAAGATTCTGCTTAGATATTATTTTATTTCAATCACCTATGGACTACATATAGTGAAGAATAAGGTGATTATAATTATTTGATACATTAAATTTCATATGATTTGTTCATGTTTCAAAAATAATACAACCGGTACATCATAAAAAGGAATCAATAATTTGTCTAATTACTATATTCTAACAAGCAAAGTTCTAGATCCAAACAAAATAATTCAAATCAATGCTAATCTACCCTTGATCTAAGCTAAAAGAAGGAAATACAGAAAAAAAATTCAAGCAAAGCTATCCTCTACCAGTCTCCTGGGTCAATTTCTGAACCACTCCTCATGAAGAAGAATAAGTTTTTATATGGTCTATGCTAGTCCTAGCTTTTGGAGTTATTTTTGTAAAATCTAGAATGAGTGACCCAACTTCAAATTCTTTACCATCACCTCCAAATCTATGTTTCTTATCATTTCTCTATCATAACCAAATGCTATTGTCATGACTAGTTCTGCTGTCATGACTGATTTCTATTGTCAAGACCAAATTCTAATGTCACAACCAAATTTTGATTTCATGACCAATTTATATTGTTAAAACCAAGTTATGATATTGCGACCAATTTCTATCTTGTGGTTCTTTATTATTCTTTGTTGTGATAGTAGTTTTTTTGTCACAATCTTGTATAAATCATTCTCTCTTGGTGCCTGAAAAACATGTCATAACCACTTTTTCTTTCTTTTGTCCTGTTGTTGGTTATGATATCATTCATTGGTTGTGACTTAATTTTTAGTTCTTCGTCAGATTTTTTTCCTAATAGAGTTGATTTTATCACAACACAATTGACTTAACTAATTTATTGGATTATGCTGCCATTTTCCTTTAATTGAAAACATACAAAACTAGAGAAAAGTGAATTTCTATTTTTTAGTCATGAAATTTTTCTCTTAAACATGAAAACATGCTAGAATAAAATACTAAAACATAGATTACTTTTTGGCTCATCAAGTGTCTCTACGGCCTTCATTGTGTGAATTCCCAAAATTGATGGTTTTAGGAGTCTTTTGAAAAATAATTGATTAATTCTCAAAATATACTACTTTCATCCCTACTATAAAAGAATGTCTAGTAAAATAAATTTAAAAATTATTTCGAAAGAATATTGTGAAGTCCGGTGACATTCCTTTGGTGTATAGTCAATGATAGAGATGAGTGATGAACAATGCAAATTTGGACACAGATGTTCAAGATGATGAGATCAATTCTGAATTTTTCAATAAGTTTTTATCTCCAAACTAATGGGTAGACAAAAAGGATGAATATTTCATGTGAAATATTTCTATGACACTCTGTGGATGACTCACGAAAAGGATTGGCTGACACTACTTGATGTTGAATATTTTTTCTATAATTTGTAATGAGGAGAAGTAATAAGATAAAGTATATTCCAAGATATTAATGGTTAGCAACCATATATCCTAAATATCATTTCAATAAAATATGCATGATCAAATCTAGTAGCTTATCATTTTTCCAAGGAATAGCAAGAAGCCAAAAACAAATTGACTTGGCTTGGATTTGATTGATCTAAGTTTCCAAGTGATCAAGTGGGGACTTAGTGTTGCTAGAGCTACACTAAGTGCTGGTGGAAAAAAGAGTACATGAGGAACTAATGCAAAGATATGAAAGACTTTATCATATTCTCAAAAGGGTTGGTAATGTATCATTTCAACTTGATTTATTTCAAAAACCAAAAGGTACATTTAGTATTTCATGTGAGGATATTGAAGCAATTTCATGAGGATCAAGGTGATTCCGCACAAGGTGAGTCACATTAAGCACCAATAGGAGTGCAAATTTCCTATGAAATTATCATTAAAATTATTTTGGTAGAATAAGTTGTGAGGAAAAAGAATTACATCTCAAGATAATAATATTACATAAAATGAAAGGGATTGTTAGATAGCAAAGCTAGTTGGAGACCTTACTGATGAATTATGACAATTCTAGAAAAAGGTTGCAATATTTCATAATGATGCTTCACTTCAATGAGGGCATCAACAAGATTAATGGAAAAAAATATCACGCCCTTTGAAATTCTAAAAATATATATGTGAGCTAGGATTTTGAAAACTTTCGAAATGATTTTGAAGAGATTTCAGAAGAATCTAGAAGGTTCTAAAAGCTTCAAAGTCTCTTCTCACTCTAGATATTCTAAGTACTTACTTGTGATGAGATTGTGACATGTTATATAATCTAAGCCTTTGGTGAAGGAGAGCTCTCACTATATAAAGGTGCCATCCCATTAATGTACTCATTTAAGTTTTATTTGCATTTATTTTTTTCTCTCCAAATATTTTTCTCTTGCTAAGGAATGTGTGTATGAATCTTGTGGGTGTATTCTAGCCAAATGTCGCACGTCTAGCACTAAAGCTTATGATATATGAGAATTGCATCCCTCTCATGCATTCTTTCATGTTTGTGTATCTCGCGCCTTTCTCACTTTTTTTTATAAAAATCTCATATATTTTTCATTTTTGCCTTCTTAAGTTTTTTTTTCCTTAATTCATATTTATGTTTCTTTCCCTTGCATCATGTCCCTATGTTTGTGTATCTTCGTGCCTTTCTCACTTTTTTTCATAAAACTCTCATGTATTTTTCATTTCTGCATTGTTACATTCGTTCTCTTCTTAATTCATTTTTATGTTTCTTTCCCTTTCATCAATTCCCTATGTTTCATATTTCTAGCCAATTGTCACAACTCTAGCACTAAAACATATGATCTATGAGAATTGCATCCCTCTCATGATTTCTTTCATTTCACTTCCCCTTCTTATTTTTGCATGTTTGTGTATCTTGGTGCTTTCTCACTTTTTTTCATAAAACTCTCATATTTCTCATTCATTCTTTCATTTCCCTTCCCCTTCTTATTTTTGCATGTTCGTGTATCTTCATGCCTTTCTCACTTTTTTTCATTAAAACTCAGATATATTTTTCATTTATGTCTTGTTATGTTATTTCCTCCATTTATTTTTATGTTTTTTCCCCTTGCATCATGTCCCTTTGTTTGTGTATCTTCGTGCCTTTCTCACCTTTTTTTCATAAAACTCTAATATATTTTTAATTGCTGCCTTGTTCTTCTTTCTCTCCTTCATTCATTTTTATTTTTCTTCTCCTTGCATCATTTCCCTTTGTTTCATATTTCATATCTTATCATGACATTGTCAAAATCTTTTAGTTGATTCCCAACTTGCTTCATAATCAAGGTTTTCCTTTTCATTTTACTCCTTCCTCAACATGTAATTCATCCATCTAACAATATAATATGTTTCAATACACTCTTTGTTTTTATTATAATAGGTCTTCACTAAAATGAGTACTTGATTAGTCCTACTTAGAGCAGAATCATCATGTTCTTCTTGGAATAGTTTTTGACATACTCACTAGAAAGACATGATGTAACTTGAGCTTCAACAACAACTCCAATCAATAGAATACTCTATTCATTCTATCAAGCATATGAAGATGTCCTTCATACCATGACATCAAGGATTTGTAGACTCCTTTACCTAGAAGTACCAAATTTCATACTTGATGTTGCACATCTAGTCGCTTGCTATCTACTTACTTTTAGATCATTTGGATGTTTTGTTTTGACATCCCTTATCAAAATCCACTTGTTCTTGCCACTCCTTAAAAATTTGATATGCAATTGGATTTGATTCCATATGTCTCATTGCAATGGTGTTCAATATTGTTCAATACTCTAAGTACCAAATTCTTAAGATTATTTTATATTGTTTCCCTGATGTGTTAATACTGAATTTAGGCATTAAATGAAAATATTTCGATGAATTATAATTTTTATAGAATTTGATGAATATTAGGAAATTAGATATAAATTGAGTAGAATTGGTGAATATTATGGAAATTTGAGATAGAGAATAGAATAATAAGAAAAAATCATGACTTAGTTTCACTAGCAAATGTCTATTAAAAAAGTCATGGTAAGACTTTCTTGGTTACGACTCTACAAACAAGTCATAGCAATGTTTATATATCAAGACTTTTCAACCTAATTTTCATACTCTTTCACCATGCAATAAATTTTTGGTGGTCACAATATTATCTTAGAATTGCAATCATATTAGTTTTAAAATACAATTTTAGCCATGATATTAATTTCATATCTTGAAAACCAAGTTCCTCATTGGTATAATAAATTGTGGCATTTTTAGTGATATGATATATTTATTTTCAATGATTTTGATAAACTTTTCCAACCATTACTATTTATTTAAAAGAGAAACATGTTTAGTCATGTCATCCTTGCCATCATGACTTTGTATTATAGAGTAATTTTCTTGGTCATAATATTCTTATTGTAGTGACTATTTGTTATGTAGGAGATGTTCATTAGTCATGGCATTCTTTCTATCTTGACTTTATGTTCCAAAAAAGAGGTTCAATAGTAACAATATTCTTGTCACTGTGACTTTTTATTCTAGAGAGGAGATTCGATAATTATAGTATTCTTGTCATTGTGGTTATTTATTTTAGAAAAGAATAACCTTAGCCATTATATTTCTTTGCCATTGTGACTTATTGCTTCATAGGGGATTAAATAAAATAATAAAAGGGGGCATTCTGGATTTTCATAAAAAAAGAGGGGAGATTTGGACTTCGAGCCCAAAGCCATACAAACCCAAAACATCATGATTTTTAACCCTTAATTAGGCACAAATTCAAGTAGAATGCAAGAAAGAATAGACTAGGAACGAGATTTGAGACATAGATCCTTGTGTCAATTATCATTGGGTACCCTCAATTCAATCATATGAAGTATCAAATATTTCATGTGAATTTTTCTCTAAAGTCATGCTAAATAACGGAACTATATTTGATTTATGTATATTTCTGTGATGACTATCTTTTATAATGTTGAATTTTGGTAATGATATATTCTAGATGTTAATGAATATGGAGATTATTTAGGATATAGATATAAGCTTTCACTATAACATAGATTTATACTTGTTGACCATAATGGATGGCAACAAGTCATGGGACATACTCACGAGATTCAATCCAAAATAAGTAACAACCTTTCTACTCTTATCCAATGAGATGAACATATATGAAAAAATCCTAATTTTATCTAAGTTTAATTAATGTGAATATGACACTCATGAAGATATTTCAAACCAAATGGTGGTAATAATTCTATGAATATTTTTCACATACATAATTTCTATAGGAATAATCAGTAGGTAAGTGTATCTTAATTGACATTAGTATGAAGCTTATAAAGTTAAAAGCTCCAACATAATTATTATCATATCATTTCACTTCTATTATAAGCATGGAGATGAGAGGATAGAAATATATATTTTATAAATAATCATTAGCAATTGACATATTGTCTAAAAAGAGTAGAATTATGGATGTCCTACAAATAGAGTACATATGATTTTAGTGGTAAAGTATCAAATACTCAACTACAATTGATCATTTTTGGTGGTGACTTTCTAAGATTGATAATCACCTTGTATGCCAAGGGGGAAAAGTAGTAAATCCACATCAATCTATCCTTTCACCAGATGATAATGCATAACATTATCCTAATATTAAAGAAATATTATCATACATATAGATGTAAAGTCAATCCTAGAGTCTAATTATCTATCTAAGATCTAAGTTTATGTATCTCAACTTGAGTAGTAGTTAGTTCAATGTTAGATAGTTAAACTACTTATACAATTTCTATGAGAATGATAGTTAGATTTATATCCTCTTTACTACTTATACAACTCATATACTTGTAGATTCCTTTTTAAAAAAATCAAATGTCCAACAAGCTTTTGAGAACATGCACAAACAACAAGTTTTGGTAATCTAACAAAGTCACAACAAGTATTTTGCACCATTATCGGTATTAATACAATTTAATTGGCGAACTTGAGTTAGCGTAACTATCTTTAAAAAAATTAGTTATGATTAGTTTGTTAGATATTTATTTTTTCTTAGTGTTTGTTTTGTGTTTGTGTTTGTGTTTGTATGTCATATTGTTTTCTTTCTTTTTTTAATGAGTTGAAGATTTGGGACAAAGCCAAAATATCTAGACCTAGAAATTAAAAGAATGAGAAGAAATAAAGTGATATCTAAATGTAGTTTAACCAAAACAATTGAATGAGACGAGTTGGAATGTTTGTGGTTGCCAAATTGTATGTGATTGAAACTAAGATGGATTCCTTTGTCAACCAATTTATAGGCTTGATACAATAGAATATAATTAGTTTTTATCCAATCTATCAATGAAAGAAGCCAAAGTACTACAAAATAGTGGGTATTGTTTTAGACATAATAAAAATATTCCATGGTGAATAGTATCAACAAACAAGCCATGATAAATCACAAAGATCTATCACATGGGAGCTAAGAAAAACTATCAAAAAATGATAGCCCATATCCAACAAACAAATCATCTTTTGGAAATGGTATTCTTTCATTACTACTAGAGACAAAGATGAGTAATGACATGGAAGAAGAAAGAATAAGACATATAGAAATAAGACTAGACCACATGGATGCAATGATGAAGTCTATGGAAAATCAACTTGGATAACTTGTATTAATGATGAAGGAGATGAGCATCAATGAATTATCAATCAATACCAAAGTAAATCTAAAGAAATTCATGTCAGTAACACTTATAATTAGTATAGAATTATAATGATAAAAAATAGAAGAGAAATCCAAAAGAGATAATGTGTAAAAGGAAGTCATGACTTTTACAAAAGTCATGCCTATACAAGTGAGATCAATGAAGGAAGGAGTTGCATCAGGAGAAAAAGTCATGACTTTGAAGAAATAATAGCATAGAGAGGAAGTCGTGACTTATTCTTAGCTATGACATAATTGTTCCAGATAAAAAATATTGATGTCGTGACTTCACAAAAAGTTGCAACATGAGTGAAGGTGACCACACTCAATGATGTTGTGATTATTAATAAAGTCATGGCATCCAGCAAACAACATTCAGAAGAAAAGAGCCAAGTGTATGGTCCTATGTTGAAAAAGAATTTTAGAAATGAAATAAGTAGTGAAATTAATTGGAGAAAATAGCATGCACTACTAAAATTATTGATTAAAATGTAGGTCAAAAAATTAGTCCAGCTAAGGATGTTAGAAACAACATTGCTTGAAAGGCAACCCAAGATTTATTTTTATGATATGTGATATAATTTTTTTATGTATAAATTCACTCAAAGACATGTACATAGACCAAAAGAAGTCATAGTACTCAAATCCAATCATGATTATACTTCTAAAATAAATGTCACGACCACTCACAAAATTAAGACTAATTTTCAAAATTTATTTTTCTTTTTCTCCCACTACCAATAAAAGTTTTGGCAACCCCTTTTTTTGAAAGCTATAATGGATGATAAAATATTAATTTTAAAACTTTGGGCAAGAAGAGAGAAAGCTAAAATGAATCAAAAGTACCTATGATAAAAAAGGAATGACGTTTTGATGGAGACTTCCTTCCAAGTTGTGGTGCTTGAACCAACATTTTTTATAGAAGGGGAGGAGGAGATAGATTATAACTATCCTTGCTAAGAAAAGTTTTGTGGGTGGATGAGAATTTGAAATGTTTATCAACCCTTTCTATCCAATGATAGAGACAAGGAATTGGGTCTGATTTTGCACCCACCTGAAAAGGAGCAACATGGTAGTCATGAGAGAGTTCTACTCCTATCTTGAAAATGTGCAAGACAAGTGGAACTACATATGAGAAGTTTGAATATATTTTGATAGTGATTTTATAAATGAGGTATTAGGAATATAGGGAGATGTGGATGGTACAACATTCTAACCCCTAAAATTACAATTAAACTATAAAACAATCTCCAATATATTTATGGATGATAAAGTTAGTTGGAAAGTATCATCAAAAATTGCCTATGAATACTTTGTGAGTTGAGAACTAATAAAAGAGAGCAAGATTTGGTTGCATTTTTTGTGCTCTATTTTGTCGCCAACATTGGTGTGTGTGAAAAGAGGACTTGAAAGAGATAAGAACAAAGAATTAGTTCTCGGATGGGAAGAATCAAGTAATGTGGAACAAGAAGTGATAGCCTTCCTAGAAGCCAACATAGAAGTAATAGAAATGATTAAAAAAAATTGCTAAAAAATCATCACTCATTTATATTTTTTTAATGGGTAGATGGATAGGGGATTTGGAAATAGTCCTAATCCTATTAAAGAATATGAAGTTGTAAGTTGATGCAAAAGAGATTCAATAGAAGGCAGAGCATGATGATGCATAGTTCATTGGTAGAAGAATTTGATATATAGATAGAAAGTGGGAAAAAAGTATGAATAGAAAGGAAGAAGAAGACAGTTAAATCAAAGCAATGTGATGTATCGTGGGAGATGCATCTCAATAATGAGTGCTTTTTTGTGTCAACCCAAGAAAAAGTCTAAAATCAAGTTATAAAGATCTTGGAAGAGGTTTTGAGAAGTGTGAAAACTAAAGTGATAAGAAGCATTGAATCATTTGGTAAGCTATGAATACATTTGCAAATGAATAAAAATGAATGATAAAAGGCATAGATGAAGCATTAGGTTGTAATGTGATGTATAAAGAAATATAATAGATAGAAGACTTAGATAAGTTCAATGAGAACCAAAAAAAAATATGTATTTTGTACATGACACATTTAAGGATTCACTCAACTCAATTAGAAGGAGGAAAGACACATTATAAAGTGTAATTTCAAAGATGATATAATCGACAATTATAGTAGTGTCAAGGGGGTTGGGTGGCTTAGGCATAGTACAAGACATAGAAAAACATGGTCCAAAACCATGTCTAGACTATAGTCATTTTTTGCTAGGCAGGGGCTAAATATGACTCATGTCCTACTAGGCACGACCCGCATGCCTAGCATAGTGACACAACCCATTAGCATGGATTTTTTTTAAAAAAAGTAGTAATTTTTTTAATGGATGCTATATTATTTTTGCTTATTCTAGGTAGACAGTGGAAATCAATAGGATATAACTTGTCACTGTACATGGTTTCCCATGGTCTTCTAATCAAGCACTATCTAGTTGTATAGTGGTGCATACTAGTCGGTCATTAGTTAGTGGTAGTTAGGCGGTGTCATACCACTACATGCTTGGCAAAACATAAATTGGTCCAACCCAACATGACTCAACATGCTCGGTTGAAAAAGGAAGATCATCAGGCAATTTTGAACCGACCTTCCATGAAGACATGCTAGGATGGCATGGCTCATACACCTATTTTGAATCATGTCTGACATGGCATGGTGGTTGACTAGGCCACAAGAATTCAGGCTATGCCAGCCCATCTTGGGTTGTTTTCCACCTCTATAAAATAAGCAACAAGAAAGATATAGAAAGACTTTCCATAACCATACCTAGATTTTAGCCCTCCAAAGTATAATTCTCATTGAAAGATTTGGATGTCAAGGGTCAATCACTTCATCAACCTTCTTCTCCAAAATGATACCTTGTGAAATTTTTTTTCTTTTTGTGATATATTCTTCCTTCTTTTTGTTGTTCAATAATATTTTTAGTGTGAGAGGTAGTTTCTTTGACAATCAAATTATCAAAAATTTGGAATCATTTTATACTGTTTAAATTATGTATTTGCATTAAATATGAGCTTTAAAAAAAAGAATTTCAATGAATTATGATTTTTTATGGAATTTTGATAAATAATGGTGAAATTGGATATCAATCGAGTAGAATTGGTGAACAAGGTAGAGAGCTAGGATAGAGGGTAGAACAATAAGAAAAAATTATGATATTATTAATATCAAAACTTGGCTATACTAGCACATATCTTTTTAGAAGTTATGTTATTCAATCTTAGCCACAACTTTATAAATAAGTCATGAAAATATTTGTACGCTATGACTCTATCACCTAGTATTCATAATCTTTAATTGTATAACAAATTCTTTATAGTCATGATATTATCTTTGACTCATAGCCGCATGAGTTCTAAAACACAATTTTTGTCATGATATAATTTTAACATCATGGTAATCAAGTGAATCACTAATATAAAAAGTCGTGGTAGTTTTTTGTCATATAACATATTTATTACAGAGCCAAAATTATATAACACCAAGTGATTTTAAGTCACATATTACTTTTCTCTCCATGGCTTTGTGTTTTATTCTAGAGAGTACCTTCCTCAATCATGACATTCTTGTCATCATGACTTTGTGATCTAGAAGTAATTTCTTCAACCATGATATTCTTGCCGTCGTGACTTTTTGTTCTAGAAAATAAGTTCATTAGTTTCAACATTCTTACCACCATGAATTTATGTTCTAGAGAGGAGATTCAATAGTCACAATATTCTTGTCACCATTGCATTGTGTTCTAGAGAGGATATGCAATAGTCATGGCTTCTTATCACTATAATTATTTGTTCCAAAGAAGAATTATCTCAATCATGGAATTATTTCTACATCATGATTTCTTTCTCTAGAAGAGATTCAAAGAAATAATAGATTCATGTCCTCAAACTAAAGTCAACTTTCAACATGAAGATTTGCATATTTACTCAATGGGACTCCAATGATATAAAAGGGGATTTTGAGATTTTCATATAAAATAAAAGAGGGCATTCAGAATTCAAGGGCATAGTCATGAAAATTCTAGGTGGCACAATTTGTAACCTTTAATTAGGGACAAATTCAAGTTGAATGCAAGCAAAAATTGATTGAGAACTAAATTTGAGACCTAGATTCTCATGCTAGCTATCATTGGGTTTCATTGATTTGATGAGATAAAGCACCAAATATTCCACGTATATTTTTTTCTCAATGTCAATCGAAATAAGGATCTAAGATAAATTTATGTATATGTGCATGATGATTCTAGTTGTAAAACATGGAATTGTGGTAAAGTAGTGTTTTGGATGTTGATGAATATAAATATTATTTATAATAGAGATTAAGATTTACACTCTCAATATAGATTTATGTGTATTGGTCATGGTGGAAGGAGAAATGTAAGTCATAAAACACACTTATGAGATTCAATCCAGAGGAAGTGGCATCACTTTTATTCATACCTGTGAGATGACATACGTGTGGAAATACTAATTTATTTAAGTTTAATTGATATGAGTATGTAAATCATAAAACAAAAAGAGTGAATGATCTTCTAACCATATCATTGTTCATATTTTAGAAGAATTAACCTTCAAATAATATGAGACTATATAAAATGTCTAACATAGGGGTTCACTATAGAGTAAGGGTTGTGTGTTGACTATGACAGATGGTGACACATAAGTTATGAGAAACATGCAAATGAAAGTGTTTCATAAGGTGGTGATAGCCATGTGAATCATTATATCTTGTATAAGTTTCAGAGGTAAAATTAGTAGGAAAGTAAATGTTAATAGACATGAGTTAGGTGCTTATGAAGTTAAAACTCAAATATAATATTTCTCATATTATTTCACATCTATTATGACCATTAAGATTAGAGAAAAAATATATATATTTGAATTAGTAGTCAAGAGTAGTTGATGTAATGCATAAAATGAGTATAAGTGTGAATGATTCATGAATAGATTATGTGTGGTTTCTGTAGTAAAATACCAAAGGCACTACTACAAGGGGACCATCCTTGGTAATTATAATCCAAGGTTGATAACTACCCTGTATTAAGAGGCAAAAAGGAACATCTACATCAATGTACTATTCATCTTGCAATTGAGAATAATATTATCTCAATATCAAAAAATTCTCATCAAACACATAGAAGTAAGTCAACCCTAGAGTCTAATTATCTATCTGAGATTCAAGTTTATCTTTTCAACTAGAGTATTAGTCACCACTAATGTTTAGTCAAACTACTCATACAATTCCTATGAGATCGATATCTAGACTTATGTCTACTTTACTACTTGTATGACCTATATAAGTTTGGATCTCTATTGGATGAAATCATTCAACAAGTTATTGAAGTAATACAATTTCAAATGTACTTTGTCCCTTAGCCTCGCCTCATTCAAATTTATAAAAGAATTGGGCCATATTTAATAATGGTGGTGAATCTCATTCTTAAGTCCTAACAAAATATTAGAGAAATATTCTAGTAATACATTCTTAAGTCCTGATCATAGGTGGAAAATTGAGATCTAATGATGACAACTGAATAACTCTTTCTAAAAGTGATCATTAATCTTACTATCTTGATTATTGATAATGATTTGAATAAATTCATAATATTTCACCATGTTCCAAAGAAAATTTAAAGCTTCTTCTACTAGCCATTCGCTTGTTTCCATAATGAATTTTTCATACTTGAAAAATTGACTCATCATTATCATAAGTGTTCTAAACTCATTGATTTTAAAATTACCTGCCATGGAATTTCATGGATATGCACTTTCATGGGTATTCTAGAATTGGTAAAGGTTGAAAGAGAATCACATGAAAATTACTCTACCTTGTCTTATTAGAACACAAGACATGTTTAGTATGTCTCTACATCATTTTTTATTTATAGCTAGTAATGTTTTTATTCTGTAAGAGCTATTTTGTGATGCATACCTAAATGATCATCACACTTAGAATCATGACATTCCTACTTAATTTTTCTTTGTAGCTTCCCAAATAATTGAATATATAAATGTCTTTCTTTGGTAAATAGTAAGTAATAATATAACTAAAATCTTCTCATATTTTTTTATGATATATTGCATCAGGGCAAAGAAATAATTAGGTCTTCGTGTAGTCCTTATTTAATGTGTTTCACTTCCCTTAGGGAACTTTGAGGTTCATTTAAATTAATAAACTTCATTTTTAGTTTAATGCACTAAATATTTTATTAGTCTTTCTTATTGTGTATTCTAGCAGTTAGTCATACTCGATATGGAATTCATGCCAATAGTCATATTTTAAAGAATGATTTTTTTTGAGTTGGGAAAGAACATGTTGCCATATTGTAGAGGTGTCAACAGGGCCGGGCCGGGCCGGCCCGGCATGAGGCACGCCACGGTTCAGCCGTGCCTGGGCCGGCCCGGCACGGAAAAATTCCGTGCCCGGGTTAGGCGCGTGCCGTGTCGTGCCGTGCCCGTCCTGAGCCGTGCCATGCCTGACTCGACACGGTTTGGCACGTGGCACGGCACCCCGACACGGGTCAGTCCCATGCTGGGTGTCCCATGAGCCCGACCCCAGGAAGCCCCTCCCGCATAAAAAGACCGCGGGTCGGGTCTGATTCGACCCGACCCGCGGTCTTCCCGTATCCCGAACCGCTCGGACAGGCGTGCCCGAGCGGGCCAAGCAAGGCACGGCACGGCAATTTTTAAACCTTGTCGGGCCAGGCACGGTAGCACGAACGAGCCCAAAAAAAATGGACCGGGCCTTGCCGGCCCGGGCCGGCCCGTTTGACACCTCTACCATATTGTCCATCTTCACCATGAACTTAAAATTTAAGAGGTAATGCTTTCCTACCCAAAGGTAGTGCATTGGAAATTTTCATTTCTTTCTCCTAGACCTTATTTTGATGATCATTTAATTGAGCTTACAACTTTACAAGGCAACTAGATTTCCTTATTGTGTTATAACATCTTTGATAGCAAAATTTGATCCATTGTTATGAATCCCATAGGACTTCGTATGATTCATTAATACTAACAATAGTTTTCATGTAATCAATTTCTTTAACCTATCAAAGCTTCTTGGCGTGTTAAGTTCTAGTCTCATGTTTTCCTTCTCTTTAACATATTTGTTAATGGCATAATGAAGTTACATTATCTTTGAATTAAATTTCTAGCATAATTTGTCGACCCTATAAACTATCTCAAATCTATGACCTTATTTGATGTCTTCCACTCAATAATAGACCATACTATATCTTTGTCTATGTAACTTATTCCATTTCTTATAATGTTACTAAGAAATTAAAATAAATGTTGAGAAAATATGTATTTCTCACATTCCACATACAACTTATTTTTCCTCTGTACATGGAATGTTTGCCTTGATTCTGATTATGCATGATGACTCATCTTATTCATGTAACTAAAAGTTGGTCCATTTCAATATGTATGATGACTTGCCTAAATTTTTTGGTTCTAATTATGCATGATTATAAAATAAAGGTTATATTATTATGAAAATACCCTAGTGTCTTACTATTATACAAGATGGTTATCACCTATTAGGTTCTCCTCAATGATGGTCTCCTCATAGTTCTCCCTCAATACTTTACCACGAAAATGTAAAATCATTCCAATTGAGATTTTTTCATAAGTCTATACATTTTAGATAACTCATCAACTATCATTGATGATTATTTCATATACACATTCTTATGTTTCGACCTCATATGTCATAAAGATATGAACTGATAAAGTATTAAAAGTATTTACACTTTTAGTTTTTCAAGCATCATACTCATACAATAAATATGTATTTTCTCTCAAATCTCACCAGTATGAGTCATATGACAAAAAGTAATTCAGGACTATTACCACCTTAATAGTTACCATCACTCATGCTTGTCTCATGACTTATCTATCACTAGTTATCATGATGACACAATACTCTTATACTAAAGATAAAATTCTTAAGATAATAATCTATAAAATGCATATATTAATTGAGGATTAGTTCATCTAAGTTATAAAT
Organism: Sapria himalayana; assembly: GCA_029783825.1. Lineage (NCBI taxonomy): Eukaryota > Viridiplantae > Streptophyta > Magnoliopsida > Malpighiales > Rafflesiaceae > Sapria > Sapria himalayana. The sequence goes on along the minus strand of JAREIK010001079.1, from coordinate 2,262,743 downwards.
AATAGATTGACTTATAAAATTATTCATGTTTTCAACTTTGTATGCATCATAAAAATATGATTAAGCTTGGCTCAATATTGTAATTTGATGTATAGGTTTATCTCACATGTCATAATGGGAAGGATTGTTACTTTCTTTATACTATTAAGCATAAATGTGCTTTATGACTTATCTATTACTAATTATCATGATCACTTACACAAACCTAATAGCAGCAAAATCTTAATTTTAATTCTAAACAAATACAACATTTATCAATAACCAGATCACAATACAATCCAAGAATAAAAGTCATTAGTTATGTATCCATTAAACAAAATAAAATGAACCAATATTAGATCTCAATTTATCCTAACATTGGGGAGGAATTCATATAAGATTAATTGAAATACATCTTATAAAATTTTTATTTCCCAAACAATATTTTTCTTTATCATTTTTTTCATGCCCTCGCCTCCCTCTTCTTTCCCAACATTTCTACTTTTATACTCAAATAATTGGGTGTAATTTTTAAGTGGAAAATTGTAGCACAAAAAAAATATTGTGGCTTTGGCTTTGCCTCTATATAACATAAAATTATAGCACATAGAATGAGAAATAGCTTTGGTCTTTTTCTAACTTTAGATTTCCATGGTATTAGATCTATCAATGGTTTGTGCATTTTATCTCTATAATATGAAGTCTACTGGGAATAGTGGTAGTTCATGTATTTCATCTCTATAATATGAAATCATGGTAGTGGGAATGAGCATAACTCAAGTATTTCATCTATGTAACCCAAATTTTTTGCTGCAACATTGATCATTTCTCAAAAGCAAAAACTCATAGCCCCAGAAATGGTCATTGCTATTGTAAATGCTCTTTATAACATTGTGTGGCTAAAAATCATGGTACTAGAAATGAACCATAGTTTTTGCCTTAGTCTTTGTGGCTCTGTAATGAAAATCTATAACTCAATAAGATATTATAGCTTTTAGCACTTGTGAGACACTTAATTATTGTGAAGTAAAATTAAAGTCGGAACCAAAAAATATGTTTTGAGCTAGTATGGCTAACTCTAAGAATGTTTCTCCACCGAAAAAAATATATTGCATAGAGAAATAATTGTGTCAATGAATTGTTAGAGTCATGACATATAAATATTAATACAACTATTTGTGTAGAGCTTCAGCCAAGTTTAGATGTCAAAATAACTTTTTAAGATCTTGGATGTGTCATAAAATCATAACACAAATAAATATATGACTTTTCAATCCTCTCCTACTCAAAAAATTTGCAAAAGTTTATATTTCACACAAAAGACACTCAATTTCACTAGTATTCATCATAATCTATCAAGACTATAATTTAGTGGAATTATTCTATTTAAAGTCATGTTCCATTCGAATATATCTATCATAATCAACAAAATTTACTAGTATTTAATTTGAATTTGGCATATTGAACAAACTTACATACTAGATGAATTACTCATCTTCAAGCAATTATCCCCCCCCCCCCTCCAAAAAAATATAACTGTTCATCTATCCTATGTATGTATTTACTATTAGTAGGTTTGAGTATCATATTATGTCTATATTGTGTGCATACATCTTTTTGTGGATATTTAAATGAGTTATAATGGGGTTGGAGTTCTACCACTAAATTTATGGGTATGAAAATTGTACAAAATGATCTATGTGAGTGAATATTTAATCTTTTATTTCTTCATACCATGCAAAAAAAAATCTAGTGTTGTCTCTCAAGAAGCACTATATTTAATATTCATAGCTAGACCATCAATGAGTTGTTACCTTCATCAATGATCTAAGCTATACAGGCTAGATTCGTAGTATAATCTCTTAGTTCTTCTTTTCTTTCTAAACATTCTTTTAGCATTTAATTACATTTTGTATACTTTCTTTTTTAGGTCTTTATTCTTTTCTTTCTTTTTCTCAAGATGTCGTGTATTTTTGGATCATCATTATTTCATCATTCCTAGAAGCTATGATTTTAAGGATCACTATAACTTTTATTGGGTTGTACTTTGAGTTTTTTCTTTATTATTCTTCTAAGTTACAACATTGAGAAAACATAGAATATATTGTTTCTACCATCAAAATTAATCATCATAATTCTTTGAACTCGTCACCTAAAATGCTAAAGCAAATGTAGAATCATCAATATCATATATTATGATAGAGAAAAGAGAATCACCATTTTATATATCAGTATCATATAATTAGAAATTTTGATGGTAATGGATGAATAATGGAGAATTAGATTTTATTTGAGTAGAATTGAAGAACTTGATGGAAAGTTGACTTGAAAGGAAAAATAAGTAATAGAAGGTCTTAATATTTCTAATGTCATGACTTAGTTACACTTGTACAAGAATGTTGAGTTGTTTTGGTAGCCTTACTTGGACTAGACTCTACAAAATAAGTCATGTCAATCATTGTATGTCGTGACCCTACTACCTAGTTATGACAATTTTTAAATATACAACATATTCTTTGTAGTTGTAATATTATCTTGGAGTCAAGGTTGCATTATCTCTAAAACATAATTTTGGTAATGACTTGAATTTCACGTCATGGAAACTAAGTATCACACTAATACAAGAAGATATGATAATTTTTAGCATCATGAAATATTTTTATAGAGCCAAAATCACTTAATACTAAGCAATTTTTAGTGGCCATAAAATTTTTCCCACAATGAATTTTAGGAAAATTGTATTTTGGTGCACTCACCCCAAAATATTTTAAAAATAGAACTCATATTTTAAAATTTGAAAAATATACACCAGTCTTAAAAAATTGAAAATTGGTGCACTCATTCAAATACATTAATTTTAAATTACTTTCCATTAAATCTCTAAACTAAATTTTGGTGCATTAACTTAATTTTAAGTAACACTCTCACTTGCCCCACCCCTCTCCTTGTCCATTGCCCCTCACCCTTGCTTCATAGAAGAGCTCGATGAAGCTCCACAAGCTTCTTAGAGGTCCTCAATAGGGCTCAAGGAGCTCCGCCGAGCTCCATGATGGAACTTGAAGAGCTCCATGATGGAGCTTTAATGAACTCCACTATGGAGCTCCAACAACCTTCATGATGGAGCTTGTGGAGCTCCATTGAGGACCTCCATGAAGCTCATGGAGCTTCGTCGAACTCTTCCATGGAGCAGGGTCGAGGGGAGAGAGGTGAGGGGAGAAAGGTAAGGGAAGAGGGGCGAGGGACAAGGGGAGAGGGGTGAGGGCGAGGGGAGAGGGGTGAGGGCGAGGGGAGGGGCAAATGAGAGTGTTACTGAAAATTAAGTTAGTCCGCCAAAATTTAGTTGAGAGATTTAACGAAGAGTAATTTAGGATTAATATATTTGAGTGCACCAAATTCAATTTGTTAAGAGTTTGGTGCCTTTTATCAAATATTAAAAGATGAGTTATCTTTTTTTTAAATATTTTGAGGTGAGTGCACCAAGACATAATTCCCCCATGAACTTTTACTCTAGAGAGGAAATTTCTAAGTCAAGGTCTTTCTTAACATTGTATTTTGTATTCTAGAAAGAAAATATCTCAATCATGAAAATCTTACTATCGTAACATTATAAAGGCGAGACTCAAGATTGGATCATATGAATTAGACAATGAAAAGTATATATAATCAATTTAGATAATTAGTGTTATTGATGAAGGAAAATAGTCAATCATTAGATGATTCTTTTGTGACTTTTGTATCATATCTTATATGTAAAATGTATCATTTTATGAATATTATATTTATTTAGATATGTGCAAATATTAGGTGAATATAATAATACCATAGAGTGATATATTCTGTGGATAATACTCTAAATTGTCTCTAGTCAAGTATTAATATTCAAAGGTAGTATTAATACATTAAGACTAGCATGTAGGTTAACTAATATGAGATATTAAGTTAACACATGAGTATATGTTGGAGAATATATACTGAACTGACCCACTATAAGAATGTTGCATACATTATTTTTTAAGTATCATACACATTCTCACAGTGACTATTAGTATGAATTATCCTTTGACTTGAAGTCACTATGGTTTCCTACATAAGGAGTTGTATACTTTAGATTTAGCAAATGCTGCATGTAACAAGGATGGTTATAAAGTTGTTTACTAGGTAAACAATTAATTGTGCAAAGGGATGTGATTGATCTAGATTGAATTTGCCCTTTCTATATAATGAAAGTGGTATCAATTGACCCCTTGATTGAGTAGGACTACTAAAATCCATGGTCATGCTCAAATAAGTCAATATGTGATATTGAGCTTATTTGTTTAAGTCAGTCTACTCAAAGATCAAGAAATATATAGATTGATATGAGGATGACGTGATCCGTGCCTCATAAATCAATCTAGATATCATGAACAAAAGGACTAGGGCCGATTTATGTGATAAACAAGATTGTAATATGATTACATCCATGAATTAATATATTACATTTTTTAAAGCGATTAGAGATTCATATAATTATTATACAAAGATGTTTAATGTTAAATAGTTTTATAAATGAAACTGTGATTTGATTATAGTCATAAATCAGTTTATCAATTTTTTTTTTGTTTAGGAAATATGGCACCTACTCATTCAATGAATTAGCAATTTATTTTTGTTTTGGGGTCTCCACCACGGATTTCCTACAAGGAGCAATGCCCCTAGGATCCCAAAATTTAAGCACCTCATAAATGATTAATTTGATTAATTATAATCATGATAAAGTGATGTTAGATGTATGTTTTTCAAAGTTAATGGGTATGACTCTTTACCCTATATGAATGGATTATGTGTTTTTGCTGTAAGTTAAATATGGCATGTGTGTCATGCCTTTTAATTTATAATTCAAGTTGTAAAATTCTTTTCTCGTCTAATTTCCCTCGAATGTAACTCGAGGTTTCCTTCTAGTTGTGTAATGTATGATTAGAATAATATAAGATTAGAATGTTATTCTAAAGTAGAAAGAAACAAACAACATATGAAAACCGAGGAAGCACTTGGAGAAGATACAATCCCTTTGGGTTGACCTTTTAGATTTCTCATTAGCTTGAAAAAAACATTTTAGCTGGGGCCATAACCATGTAACATTTATTTTGTGTTTGTGAAATATAAGTTGATACATAACTAGCCTAGTAAAATAACTACAAATACATTTAAATGTATGTGATGCATGTTAAATTGGTTATTTTACTAAATAATTAAAAAAAATCCCTCATATTAAAATTAAGTAATAAAAGATGCCTACCAAATTGTGATACTCATTACTGCCTCAATCAATATTAGATAATTTTTTCAAAGTGAAGTATCTTTATTTATTTTGGTAGAATTTCATATAATAATTGTGATATCCAGCCTATTGAACTTTAGGTGAGACTTATAAAAGTTATCTCAATTAGATTGAGAACTTAGAGGCATAAAATTAGGAGATACACCATTAGATGTGCTAAGAATAAAATGTGTTGTTCACCTAATTATCCAATAGTTGCATTAGATATAATTGGTAAATGTTACCTACCTAAATAGCTGTGTTTTGTGAGATTAGCCAAAGCTAACTCAGGACAAGGTCAAATATGGATTTTGGTCTACTAAAGGATTAATTTAAAGATAAAATTGAGGGACTATTTTTAACCTAATAATTTAGTGAGAGGATCATTTAATTAAAGCCCTAATTAAATCAATTTTAAAAATAATACAAATTTCTACATAATTTTAGATTACCATGTCTGCAAATACGTCAAACAACTTATTACTATGATCTGTCCTTGAGAAGGTCGAGCTCAATGAAACTAATTTCCTGGATTGATATAGAAATTTAAGGATTTTCCTCAAATAAGAAAGGAAACTATATGTCCTAGAGCATCTTATTCTTGAATCACTTGTTCCTAATACCCCTCATGCTGATAAGGATGCTCATAAAAAGTACCAAGACGATGGTTTGTATGTAGCAAGCCTTATGCTTGCCACCATGAACTCTGAGTTTTAGAAGCAACATGAGAACATAGATGCTTATGATATGGTTGAATATTTAAAATAACTATATCAAGAGTAGGCAAGGCATGAAAGGTGTGAGGTATCTAAGGCCTTGTTTCAATGCAAGATGATAGAAGGGAGACATGTTGGAACTCACGTTCTCAAAATGATTGGGTATATTGAGAATCTAGAAAGGTTGGACTTTCCATTGAGCCAAGAGTTGGCTACTGATTTAGTTTTGCAATTGTTGCCCGAAAGATATAATCAATTTGTCATAAATTATAATATGAATAAAATTGCCAAAATTTTGCCTAAATTGTTAAGCATGTTGAGAATTGCTTAATAAAATATTAATAAACCAAGCCCATAATAATAGTGTAAAAGGGCAAAAAAAATGTGAGCCCAAAAGTAAGGGTAAACTTCAAACCAAAGGTAAGGAAAATTCTTCTGCATTGAAACCTAATGGAGGAATAGTTAAGGAATGTACTTACTTCTACTATGGTCAGACCGGACATTGGAAGAGGAACTACAAACAATTCTTTGAAGAATTGAAAAATAAAAAAAGTAAGTGAGACTTCTGCCTCAGGTATTTATGTTATTGAAGTCGGTTTATCTACTTCTTCATCATGGGTATTAGATACCAGATGTACTTCTCACATTTATAATAATATGCAGGATCTTAGAAAGAGTAGATCATTGACAAAAAGTAAGGTGGACCTATGTATTGGCAATGGTGCAAGAGTTGCTGCCATAGCTAAAAAATTCTATATTTCACATTTTCGTATTGGACTTATTTTAGAATTTGAAAATTATTATTATGTGTCTAATTTATCTAGAAACATTATTTCTATTTCTTATTTGGACAAAAAAGGTTTTTCATTTATAATAAAGAACAAATATTATTATATTTATTTAAGTGAGATGTTCTATTGTAGTGCACAATTAATGAATGGTCTCTATGTTCTAGACCTTGAAAGCCTAGTTTATAACGTAAATATAAAATAGTTAAAATCTATTAATTCAAACCAAACATATCTTTAGCACTATCACTTAGGCCATATAAATGAGAAACACATATATTAACTCCATAAAGATAAACTTCTAGACTCATTTGATCTTAAATCATATGAAGTATGCGAGTCTTGTCTATTAGGCAAAATGACTAAAACTCCTTTTAACTGGTCAAAGCAAATGGGCAAATGAATTATTAGGACTTATACATAGTGATGCATGTAGCTTTTTCAATATAATTGCTAGAAGAGGCTACATGTATTTCATTATATTTACTGATGATTTCATTAGATATGGCTATATATATTTATTGAAACACAAGTCAGAATCCTTTGTAAAGTTTAAAAAATTTAAGAATGATGTACAAAATCAACTTGGAAAAAGTATTAAGATACTTTGATCAAATCATGGTGGTAATACTTAAGCCAAGAGTTTCATGATTATCTAGTTTAGTGTGGAATTGTTGGGCAATTGTGCTTCCATGGTAGTGATATTAAGATACAAAAGACAACACGAACAACAGAAACAAGCAATATATATCCAATCCAACCAAGGCAGAATCAAAAAATGAGAAATAAAACACAAGAAATAACGTGGTTCGCTAGTCGCTCAGTATGACTAGCTACATCCACCAGAAAATACTTATGTGTTACAGATTAAACCAACAAACCAACCTTACAGTATGCAGTGCACAGAGTAGTCATGATAAATTGCACAGATAGAGAGAGAGAAGATGATGAAAAGTTCCCCATGCCCAAAAATAGTAACCCGAAATTAAAATTACAAAATATTTTATAATAAAAACTCTCTCGGTTCATTTAACCAAAAATGATGAGTCAAAAAATATTAAAATAAAAAATAGAAATATTTGGTTATACAAATAGATTATCAAAAAATAAATTACATATACAGCAAGAATCATATCCCAACTCACTCCACCTAGAACACCACAATGGAATGGTGTATCAGAAAGGAGGAATCACACTTTGTTAGATATGGTACAATCAATGATGAGTCATGCATATCTTACTTCTTCCTTCTGGGGACATGCTTTGTAGACAGTTATTTTCACACTTAACTGTGTTCCATCTAAGGTAGTTACAATGACACCATATGAGATATGGATAGGAAAAGTCCTATCCATATCTCATGAAGATTTGAAGTTGTGAGGCTTATGTTAGACATCAAGTTTTAGAGAAATTAGGAGCCAAATCTGACAAATACTATTTTGTAGGATATCCCAAAAAAATAATGTGATGCTACTTTTACATTCTCACACAAGACAAAGTGCTTGTAGCTAGAAATAGTATTTTTCTAGAAAGAGAATTTATTTCTAGAAGAAGTAGTGGGAGAAAAGTAGATATTGATAAAATTAAAGATACACAAACTAGCATTGAGACTTTAATGGAACCAAAACATGCACCACAAAGTGTTGTGGATCATGAACTTGTTGCACCACAAGAAGTTGTGGAACAACAACCTATTCGAGTAGAATGAGCCTACATCTTATCTGATCTATGTAGATCTATGTAAATCTGATAAGATACATCATCAGCATGATAATTTTTCTCATCTTTTATCTGATCACGGTGATGTAAGGCTTATTGATCAAAATGAGCCTACATCCTATGAAGAAGCTATAAAGAGTCTAGATTCTGAGAAATGGTTGGATGCCATTAGATCTGAAATGGAATCCATGTATACCAACTAAGTATGGACTTTGGTTGATCCACCTAAAAAAATACATTTTATTGGGTACAAATGGGGTTTTAAAAGAAAACTAACATGGATGGTAATGTGCATACCTTTAAAGGGAGATTAGTTGCTAAAGGTTTCAAACAAATTCATGGTATAGACTATGATAAAACCTTTTCACCAGTTTTGATGCTTAAATCTATTTGGATTTTTCTTGCTATTTTAGCTTACCATGATTATGAAATCTATTAAATGGATGTCAAAACTGCATTCCTTGATGGGTATCTTATGAGAATGTGTACATGACACAACCTAAAGATTTTGTTGATCAAAAGTATGCTACAAAGATATGTAAGTTGCAAAAGTCTATTTATGGATTAAATCAAACTTCAAGAAGCTAGAATCTTTTATTTGATGATGCAATCAAAGAGTTTGGTTTCATTAATAATGAAGATGAACCTTGTGTCTATAAAAGGATTAGTGGGAGCATAATCATATGTCTTATTTTGTATGTAGACGACTACTTCTCATTGGAAATGATTTCCCTATCTTACAATCTATAATGGCTTGGCTCGGATATTGTTTCTCAATGAAAGACTTAGGTGAAGCTGCCTATATATTAGTCATAAAGATCTCCAGAGATAGATCTAAGAGATTGCTTGGCTTGAGTCAGAGAACATATATTAACAAAGTGCTTAATCAATTTGCCATGTAGAAGTTTAAGAAATGATTCTTGCCAATGTCAGATGGAGTGAGCCTTTCTAAAGCTCTATGCTTTTTACTAAAGAGGAAAGGGAATGCATGGATAAAATTCCATATGCATCTATTATTAGGTCTATATGTATGCCATGATTTGTACTCATTCTAGTGTCTCATATGCATTAAGTATAATGAGCGATTATTCTAGTTAGTTCCATGTGAGAGTTACTGGACAATAGTCAAGAATATTCTTAAATACTTAAGGACTCAAGATTATTTCTTGATATATGTAGGTGATGAGGAGCTCATTGTAAAGGGTTTCAGTGATGCAAGCTTCCAAATTGACATGGATGATTCAAGATCATAATCAGGTTACATGTTTTGCTTAAATGGTGGTGCTATGAGTTGTAAGCGTTCAAAGCAAGATATATTTGTTGATTCTACAATATAATCTGAGTATATTGCTACTTCTAATGTAGAAAAATAAGCTATTTGATCAAAAAGTTCATCATAGAACTTGATGTAGTTCCTAGCATAGCTAATCTAGTAGACCTTTATTATGACAACAATGTAGCTATTGTATAGGCTAAACAAACTTAGATCCAAACACATACTTTGGCAGTCCCATCTAATTCATGAGATTATCGATATAGGAGATGTGAAGATATGTAGGGTACATACAAATGACAACATATCAGACCCAATTCACCAAGGCTTTAGTGATTGGCTTTAGTGCTAGTGGAAGATTATTAGAGTATGCTCTAAAAGTTAATCATTAGATGATTCTTTTGAAATATTTGTATCATATCTTATATGTAAAAAGGCATCATTTTATTATTGTTATATTTATTTAGATCTATACAAATATTAGATGAATTTAATAATCACCTAGATTGATATATTCTATGGAATACTACTCTAAATTGTCCCTAGTCAAGTATTAATATTCAAGTATAATATTAATACATTAAGATTAGCATGTATGTTAACTAATATGAGATATTAAGTTAACACATAAGTATGTGTTGGAGAACATATATTGAACAAACCCTCTGTGAGAATGTTGCATGGAATTGTTATATAAGTGTCAAACACATTCTCATAGTGACTATTAGTATGAATTATTCTTTGACTTGAAGTCACTATGGTTCCCTATATAAGGAATTGTATACTTTAGATTCAGTAAACACTACCTGAAAATAAGGATGGTTAAAAAGTTGATTATTAACTAAATAATAAATTGTGCAAATTGATGTGATTAATCTAGATGGAATTTCTAACTTCTATAAAATGGAAATAATATTAGTTAGCCCCTTGATTGAGTAGGACTACTAAAATACATGGTCATGCTCAAATAGTTAATATTAGATATTGAGCTTATTTGTTTAATTTAGTCTACTCAAAGATCAAGAAACATAAAAGATTGATGTGAAGATAACAATGATCCATGCCTCATAAATCAATCAAGATATCATGGACAAAAAGGACTGAATCATACAATCAAATAAGTCATAAAATTAGGTAAAGTCGAATCTATTATATTTTCGTCACTTGGGCAGTAATGATGTAATGCAAAATGTCACTCATTGCTTGTTTCTTTAAAATGAGATTTTAAAGTCACTGCCAACATTATGAGAATCTATTGGATTGCACACATAAAAACATATATATATTTGGAGTTAATTTTATTTTAGTTAGACTAAAATAAATTGAGCCTAATCTTAAGTCTTAAATTTGTTTCAAATCTTAAGTTAATTGGATTAAAGAGTTTGGTCAAATTAGTAGATGTTTGGACCATTAATTTGCCCAAACTTAAAGCCCATGTTTCTTTTTTTTAGTTATTTAAAAACCAAAATATTTCATTAATAACACATCCTTTTAGAATTGTGTGAAAAAAACTAAAAGGTTTCATTAATGAACATCTTTTTAGAAAGGTGTGTGAAAAAACCAAAAGGTTTTATTAATGATACATCTTTTTAGAAAGGTGTGTGAAAAAATAAAAGGTTTCATTAATGACACATCCTTTTAGAAAGGTGTGTGAAAAAACAAAAGATTTTATTAGTGATGTATCTTTTAGTTAATGACACATCCTTTCAAAAAGGTGTGAGAAAAACCAAAAGGTTAAATAAAATAGGAAAGATAGAAAACAAAAAGATAATGAAGATATGTTTGTGTGGATACCACTTGAGGCATGAACACTTAACTGTGCAAGGATTCGACCGAACTATTTAGAATCAAAAGTTTAATTTTGTACTATAATAAGTAACATCCTTGTCCAATATTTAATTGTATTCACTTGAATCATTGTTGAGTTCCTAGTCCACTTTGAAATTCAAATATGAAATTTTATCAGAACCCCAACAGATGTGACTTTCACACTAAAGGTAAATTTCTTAGGAGAATATTATATATAATATTTAACCCAATTAAGAACTAGTTTTTTTAAGATGTGTATAGTGGATTGAAATATAAAAAGTATTCATACTTTCTACTTTATAAGTTTCATACTCACGATGATTAATACCCTCAAATTTTGGGGTTTAACATATAGATTTATCTCTTGCATCATTATTAGAAGGGCTATCACTTTCTTTCTATCATATGCAAGAGTGGTCCTCATGATTTATATGTCACCATACACTATGACAATCTTGCAAAAACTGACCAATAGTCAAAACCATAATTCAAATTTTATTTAATCATCATTCATCAATATACATACATAATATAAATCAAATTATTCATTCATTCATAAATAAAACTAATTACACCACATAATTCAAATTACACAAACTCGAGATTCATGTAGTTTGGTATAAATTTTGAATATATCCTTAGAAGAGAGAGGTTTGATGGTTGCATCCCTAACTTTAGAGATTAGTATAAATCATACATATCTTTCTTACTTATGAAACTCCTGGGGAGTAAAATATTCATCCCTAGAGTTTGGTATTTATCATAGTCTTGCTTGTTGCTTGAGGATGAAGAAAAAGAAATGAGAGATCTACTCAAAAATTTTCTATCTTTCACTTTTATACTCGGGTGGCTTTGCATTATACTAAGTAAGAAATCATGACTTTTAGAAGCAAGTCACAACTTCAATCTTCTTCTATTCAACTTGAGGTCACGACTCTAAAAAAATGGCGTGACTTTGTTTTGCATCTTAATCTTTCTATAATATAAAGTTGTGGTGCTGGAAATTATTATGATTTAGGCCTAATCTTTATATAACACAAAATAATAGTACTGTGAAATGACCATGTCCTCATTCCATTGGTCATTTGTAGTCCATAAAGGACCACGAGGCTAGGAAGTGATCAAAGAGTGAAGACAACTTCTCATATTGTTATATACTCACTACATTGATTAGAAATGGCAACATTTGAAAAATAGTCTTTCTTGAGATTTATATTGCCGTGACATTGAAAAATAGCCATGGAGTTGATAATGTTTTTGTGTGTTGGTTATGGGCATGGCACTAGGAACTTGCCACCTTGCAAAAGTAATTTTTCATATCTTTTAAGTATCCATAGCACTATGAGTTCTTGAGGCACTGACCTTTTCTTCTCTCATATAACATATTGTTATAGCACTATTAAAATATCATTGCCTTAGCACTTAGCTTGCACTTACAAGCAGATATTATTTCTTCCTTTGATGATAAGAGTTATGACCTTGCTAATAGTCATACTTGAGTAATATCCTTAATAATATTTAGCATCTCAAAAGTCATGACTTTAAATAATTGACGTGTCATTGGCATGAGTAGTTGTAGCTTTGTAATTTTTTGTAGCTCAAAATTCATAACTTTATAAAAAGGTCACGACTCTAACTTGAGACTACCGAACGATATAAAGAAAAGTTATAAAACTATGAAATTGAATATGACCTTGAGTACCAGTAGAGTTATTGGTTGCTATAATGAAGAATTAATGTGACAGCCATTAAAATTTTCTATGCTAAGTATGGCTACAACCTAGTCATAATATCATAATCATTGAAAATATGTTATATAGTAGAAAAATTATGCTAATGAGTTGGTAAGATCATAACATATAAAAATGTTCCAAACCAATTATATAGAGTTTTGGTAAAGAATAAATGTCAAAACTATGAGAGAATCACTGATCAACTCCCTATGCTAAACACCTCCAAAAACTCATTGATTTCATGATTATTCTTCAAAACTCTTCAAAAAACCAAAATTATGAAATCAACATATATTAGCTTCATTTCAATATCTACACATTATTATCAACCACTAAAATATATAAAAAGATTGGTGAGTTGAACTCCAAACACTCAATGCTACAACTTGGTGTTGTAGAAAGAAATGGGCAAAGAGAAGTTTAAAGACAAAGTCATGGCTATGCTTAGTTCCATAACTTTGGGGATACATGAAGACCCTAGAATTGAAGAAGAAGTTGTGACACTCATCAAAGCCATGGTTTCCAATGATGGACGGACCAAAGAAGGAAGTGTGGCTAATATAAAACTAATAGAATAAATAAGAATAGAATAAAGTAAAAATGTTTATTGAAAAGGTAAGCAGCAGAAATCATCAACAAATGTAAGAATGTATTGATGATCTAGCTATAAATATTAAACACAATATTGCTTAGGGGGCAACCCAAGAATTTTTTTTTCGCATGTGTTAGGTAATAAATACCATATACTCATCACATAAATGATTAGACATGCCCAACTTACCAATAGGTATAGCTGCAGAACTCATACTCCAACATGACTATCAATATGTCCATTAGAAGTTGTTCCGATATCTTGAGACACTATGAGACTAAAACCTAGCCATAAATTTTTTTTTTGTTTTATATGATGTAGTAGATATCTTTATAGTGGGAAGTCATTTAATGAGGATAAATAATAGTTTTAGTATAAAAGTTTGTTAGGTATATAAGCTACCAAATATTCTTATGCATTTTTGTTGTTATTCAACAATGTGTAAGCATAGAAATAAGCTATAATGGGATCGATTTCATGATTTTTGAGTTTTGGTAGATTTTGATGAATAATCATGAAATCAATATATTTTTGGAGATAGTTGATAATTTGATAAAATGTGTTTTAACAAGTAATTTTGGCATTTATTCTTGGCCAAAACTATACTTATTTAGTTATGGTAATCATTGTATGACATGATTCTACCATCTCATTAGTACAATCCATCAATTATACAATACATTCTTTTTGTCTGCAATATTCTCTTAGAGTCACACCCACATTTATCTTGTAATATTTAATTGATTAAATTATTAATTTTATATTATAGTAATCAAGTATCCCACTAGTTCCAAAAGTTACGGCCATATTCCAATATAGTGACTTTATCCTTAACAAGATTTTATATCCTCGAGTCAAAGCCATGATTTTTTTTCAAAGTCGTGACTTTTGATCTAAAAAAAATTTTAGGCTTAAAAAAACTTAGGTGAAATTTATAACAATTATCTAGCACAATGACTTTTAGACACAAACTTATAGAGGGTATTACTCGAGCATGGGAATTTTTGAAGGTCATTAAAGTCGAGACTTGGGTGTATAGGCTAATTGCCAATGCTATGGTCATTTCTAGTACCATGACCATTTGATGTAGAATAAAGAACAAGACCAAAGCCATGCCATTTCTAGTGTAATAACCATTTGATTCAAAAGAAAAATTAAGGCCAATGTCTTGGTCATTCTTAGTATCATAACTATTTGATGCAAAAGAAATATTAAAGCTAGAGCTATGACCATACTCAGCATTGCAACTTCATATTATAGAGATAAAATATACATATCACAAACACTTCCTAACACTATGACTTTGTGTTAAAGGAAGATTGACCATAGAAAAGATGTTCACACTTGCTAGGTGATTAATAAGCAAACAAGGTGTGCAACAAATAAGTTAAACCCTAGAGTTGAGTATGAGTTTCAACCCCCCCCCAGGGTGGATTCAAAAAAATCAACACTTGAGATTAGGGTTTGTATCTTGAATTCTCATGAGGGTTATCATTGAGAACAAAAGGTTCATGAGACTTTTTCTATTGTATCTTATTGAAACTCTCCCCAATATCAAGCTAAATTGAAGTATATGTTTTATGTAATTATGATTTATGTGATGTATGAATGGATTATGAATAATTAATATGTTTGATTTATGTTTTTAGATAAAAATTGATGGATATGATTATTAAATATAATTTAAATTAGGGATTCAATTATTAGTGAGTTTATGCATATTGTCATGATGGATGATGATAGTTAAACAATAAGGCTAACACATGCATATGATAGGAAAAAAGTGATAGCCCTTTTGACTATGATGTAATAAGACAAACCTATATATTAGAACCTAAAATTGAGATATATTAATCATTTTGAGTATGATGCTCACAAAGACAAAAGTAAGAATGATTTTATAAGTCACTCTATTATATATGTCTTAGAAAAACTAGCTCTTGATTGATATGGATATTTTATAAAATATTTTCTTAAGGATTTTACCTTTAGTATATGAGTCACATCATCACTATAGAGGTTAGTGATAAGTAATTCATAGGACATGTGGAAGAGTAATGTTACAAATAAGATAGTGATAGCCTTTTGAGTTCTTTTCACTCATATGGTTTCTACTAGTGATATTTGAAAGAAATATATATTAATTATGTAAGTATGGTACTTTTAAAGTTGAAAGTGCGGGTACTTATAAACTACATAGTCCTTGGTTTTTATGACAAATGGGGCCAAAAAATAAGAATATATATATGAAGCAACCATTAAGGATAGTTGATGAGTTTTTTAAAAAGTAAGAACTTATGAATTAATCTTGGGCATATATATTTTATAATCTCAGTATCAAAATACTTAGTGGATAATTATGAGGGGACAAACATTGGGATGGGCTCAATAGTAATAACCACCTAATATATCATTAGAAAAAAGGTGGATCTTTGTTGATGAGATACCCTCATCAAAGAGATATTGAGATACTATCTAACCAACAAAATTGAGTAGCATAACTAAGTCACAATAGTATATGGTATCTCATTCCTCATCATACCTTAGGAGACTATTGGTGAGCAACATTTATATATAGCTATTAAGGGATTCAAATGTAACTAATACTGGTAAACAACTTGATTTGAACCCTAATCTCATAGGCATGATACAACAACACCAGCATGGTAAATAATTTTTACAAGATTCAAATAGTCATATCATAATAATTTTGGAGTTGTTCAACACCATAAAGATCATGGAGTTATCCTAGATAAGATAAGGTTAAGACTTTTTTTTTCTTTCACATATAAGGCAAGGAGCCGATTCTACTATTTATCTAGAGGATTAATTAAGAGTTGAGATAAACTTGTACAAACTTTTTAAACCAAGTTCATTCCATCTCAAGTAACTCTCAGCTAAGGAAAAAGATAATTGAATTCTGACAAGAGGAGCTGGAGACATTATATGATACTTGGTACTAATTAATTGATATATAGAAGGGTTGCTGACAACATTGATTTGAATTGTAGTTTAAAGCTCAAAACTTACATAAGTAATATGAGGAGCCATATTTCCTATTTGAATAGTTAGCAAAGAATAACTACCAAATACTAAATAAAAGAGAATTAAGAATAAATCAAGTTGGAGTATAATATTTGGATAAAATGAAAATAATATAAGCTAAACTTAATGCATTCTACAACAAGTTTGAAGCTCAAAATGATAAAAGACTTAGGATGAGAGAAATGGTAGTGTTTCAAAATAAAGAAATGGTTAATTTTGATCTCATTTATGAAATGTACCAACCTAATGTTATGTAGAATATAAAGTATGTGTTATGATCTAACAACAATACCCTTACACGCTGCCATTTGAATGTGAGAACCAAAAAAATCTATCATATGATAGTCATGAGAATATGCAGTAGAATATAATATAATTTCATGAAAAATTTGGATGTAACTCAATTAGATATCAAATGCAAAGAGCCTCGATTTCTAATTAGAAGCACCTGAATGGAGCAGAAAAGTTATCATGGAAAGATAATATTCTTGTCTTAATCATTGAAACAAAGAGAAGAAATGCTCTACAAGATAACCAAATGAAATAAATTGAAACAAGGCTAGCACGCATGAATGTAGTAATTAAAAATATTGATAATTAACTTTGGAAACTAGTACTATCCATGAACAGGAAGTGCATAAATAAGTTACCAAGAAAAACTGAGGCAAATCCAAAGAGATCCATGTTCATAACACTTAGAAGTAGAAAAGAAATAGATGGGTAGAAAATAGAAGAGAACATTAAAGGGATGTTGTAGTATAGAAGGAAGATGTGACAATGTCATGATGTTTTCAAAAGTTAAACTATCTAATTGTGTGAAATCCAATGTCATTACCTTTTCTAAAGTTGCAGCACTACCAGACCCCACAACCCAATTTATTTCACTAGCTATCACATATGAAGATGTGGATTTATAGGAGGAGATATAGATTAACCAAAGAAATGAATAGAAGGATGACATGATAGAGATTGACTATGCAAATAGTAAATAAACATTCCAAACTAATATTCCTATTCTACAACAATTTAGAAAAGGAATGCTTCATGATCAATTTGAGCATTTCCTCAATATATTTAGGAAGTTGGAAGTCAATGTTTTTTTCGCTAAAGCTTTATCCTAGATGCCCCATTACATTAAGATTATAAAAGATATCAAAAGTAGAAATAAAAAATTTGTATGGATTCATGAATATAACTAAGAAGCATAGTGAAATCATTCAATAAAAACTTCTAACAAGCTAGAAGATCTTGTGAGTTTCATGATTTCATTCATTAATGGCTAACACATTTTCTAGAAGACACTATTCAACTTAGGATCAAGTATTAAATTAATGTCATTTTCAAGTAGGAATATCGATGATATGATAGTAAAGGTAAGAAATTTTATTTTATTTTTTTTGATTTTGTTGTATTAGATATTGAGGAAGATTGGTATACCCTATTGATCTCGGAGAATTATTCTTGACGACTAGATTTATTTTGATTGATGTGAAGAATGGAAAATTCACACTTCAAGTTGGGAAAGTGCAAGTGAAATTCAATATGTAAAAATCTTATGATTTTTTGATGATAGTGAGGATAATTTCTAGAGAATAAATACCCTTTTTTGCATAGCCAAATGATAAAAAGTAGATTTTAGATGGAAAGACTTTCTTGATGATTATTAGCCTAAAAAAGATGAAGAAGTTGATAATAAAGAAAATTATATGTATATAAATTATTGAAATTGACTTGGATAAAAAGAATTTTTTGAAGTCATAGTATTTTTCAAAGGCATGAATGTGAAAGAACCAAAATCAAATAACTTTGAAGATGTTAAAGAAAAGGTAGAAATGATAAATTTATCAATGGTAGAACTTGATGAATTTATGAAAGAAACTTTCGAGACTACAAAAAAGTACTAGAAGAAAAAAGTTCATGGTTGAATGTTGATGTACCATAAAAGAAAGATGAAGTTGATATAATTATTATTAAATATTAGAAGAAGATGTGAAAGTTGTAGTGCAAAAAAAAAGTCATGACCTTTAAAAAAGTCCTGACTTTACACATAACATTGGTAGCAATCATGACTTTGATAAAATAGAAGCTAAAAGAAGAACTCACAACTTTTTTCATAGCCATGACTTAGCTATTTTGAAAAGAAATTTCTAATACTCGACTTCACAAAAATTCATGATCTTAGTGAAGAGGAGCACATTCAATGATGGTGTGACTATAAAGTTGTGTCTACCATTGAAGAACATTATGAAGGAAGGAACCTAATAGATAATCTCATGTCAAAGAATAATTTTAGAATACACACTAAGGAGTATACTAAAATTGCCTAGACTAATGAAATTACTGATTAAATTGGAGATTCAAATATTGGTCTAGCTAAAGATGTTAAACATAGTGTTGCTTGAATGACAACCCAAGATTTGACTATGTTGTAATAATTGTTTTTTTATGTATATAGTCACTCAAATACTTGTACATACACTAATTAAAATGCATGGCACTCATACCTAGCCACAATATTTTATCAAGTCAAACAAAGTCATAGTACTCAAATTTTGCAACAACTATACTCTTATGGAAAAGCCATGACCATATATAAATGCATGGCTATTTTTTAGTAACCAACACTAAAACTTTAACCCTATAAAATGACATAGCCCTATTTTTTAGCAAAAAAAATCTTTTTTTCTCCACTTCTAGCAAAACTTGTCATGACACCTATTTTCAAAAATTCAAGGTAAAATGGAAGATGAAACATTATTTATAAAGCTTAAGATGAGACGAGAAGAGATTTAGATGAATCACAATACAAAATGGAAGTGATAGAAATCACCTATCACTAAGACTTCTTCCCAAGTCTTATCACCCGAATCAATATATTTGATAGAAAGGGAGAAAAGATTGATAATGTCTACTCTAGCTTAGAAGATCTTCGTGGGGGAGTGAGGTCCAATAAAAGTCATCCCATTTTCTAGTAGATGATATAAAGAAAGAATTGGGACAAAATTTGTACCCACATTAAGAGGGGAAATGAGATGATCATTAGGTAGTCTTACTCTAATCTTGAAGACATGCAAGACAAATAGTATTATGTACAAGAAGTTTGAGTATGGTTGATAGAAAATTTATTAATTCAGAGTTTGGATTGCATGAGGTGGAGGATGGTACTGTCTATAAAACCTTAAAAATTTAATTAAACTACAAGGTAATCTATAAGACATCAATGGATGATAAGGATAGTTGGAGGGTTTCATCAAAAAGTATCTATGGAGACTTGCTAAGGGGAGAATTAATAGAAGAGAGCATGTTTTATAGTACTTTTTATACTCTATTTTATAGCCAACTCTCCACCATCAAGTAAGATTGAGTACTTTTAAGTTTATTCCCTAATGAAAGACTACAATTTGCATGTAGAGAAAATATTAGAGAAGTCATTTCTCAACATTCAAGGAGAAGAATTCTTAAACCACATCATTCAACCCTTCTTGATTATGATGTTATGTTGAGCTAAAGGAGTCCTAACTTTTGAAGATTGAGATAAAATACGTACATGAATATCCCCCTAACATTGGTGAGTATGAAGAGAGGTCTTTAAGAAGTTAATAAGAAGAAGTTAGTTCATGAAGGGGAAAAATCAACCAATATGGGGCAAGAAGCATCATCCTTCCCCAATGCTGACATAGAAGTAATGGAAGGAATTGGACAGAATTTTGTTGAAGAGTCATCGCTTGTATATGAATTTTCAATGGGTAGATAGGAAAGAGATTTGGAAGAAGTCTTCAGTCTCTTGAAGATTTTGAAGTTGGAGGTCGGTGATAGAGAGCTACAATTGAAGGTGGAGCTAATGTCAATATATAAAACCTTAATTAGCAGCATAATTGAAAAAAAAAAAGAGATGGCAAGTGGGAAGACCATGTGAAGAAAAAGTAAGAGGATGGTAAAGTGAAAATGATAACATGATACATTAAGAAAAATGCATCAAAAAAAGGAGTGCTTATTCATGTCTATCCATGACAAGTTCAAGGATTAAGTTATAAAGATCTTGAAAGATATCATGAAAAGAGTAGAAACTAAAGTGATGGGAAACATAAAACTTTTTGGAAAACTATATGAATCTATCACATGTGAATTAAAAAATGATAAAGGACCAATAAAAAAGATAGAGGATAATGTACATTATAGAGAGAAATAGTAGATCGAAGATTTAGAGAAGGACAATAAAAACTAGAAATATATGTACCACACACTGGGTTCTTTTGAAGATTCATTAAACTCAATTAGAAGAAGATAAGATACATTATACAACATGGTCTCAATGATGATGGATTGGGTAAAATACAACAAGATGCATAGAGACCTTCCTCATTCATGCTCAAATTTGAGCTTCTAGAGCATAATTCTCACTAAAAGGTTTGGATGTCAAGTGTTGATCTCATCATCCATCTTCTTCTCCACATTGATGGAGAGTGTAATTGTTTTCTTTGTTCGATGTTGTATCATTTCATTCTTGTTGGTCATGAAAATTTTCAAATGATACAGGGAGACTCTTTGCTAAAAAATGAGCAATATTTTTAATATGAGAGTTTGTTTAGTAGTCAATATATCAAATTTTTGGGCTAGTTTGTATTGATTTGATGTTGTGTTTGTATGAAAATTTAGCTTATGATGTAATGATTTAACTAAATGATAATTTGATGGAAATGGATAAATAATAGTGAAATATGATGTAATTTAAGTAGAATTGGAGAACTTAGTGGAAAACTAACTTTGAGGACAGAAAAATAATAGAGAATCGTAACATTTTCAATATCATAAGTTGGTTACACTAGCACAAGTCTATTGAATAGTCATGACAGTCTTTCTTGACTATGACTCTACAAAACAAGTTGTGGAAATCTTTGCACACTAGGACTCTACCACCTAGGTGTCATAATCTTTTCATTATGCAATATATTTTTTATAACTATGATATTATCTTGAAGTCATGACCATATTATTTCTAAAATATAAATTTAGTTGAGATTTTATTTTTATGTCATGATAACCAAGTACCACACTAGTAAATAAAGTCTTGGAAATTTCCAACATCATGATATATGCATTATAAAGTCAAAATCACATAATAATAAGTAATTTTTTGTTGTTTCAAATTTTTCCCACCACGAGTTTTTACTCTAGAGAGGAAGTGCATTAGTCATGTCCATTCTTTCCATGGTAACTTTGTATTTCAAAGAGAAAATATCTCAATCATGGAATTCTTACTACCATGACTTTTTGTTCAATAAACAAATATCTTAGTCACAACATTCTTATTGTCACAGCTTCATGTTCTAAAGAGCAAATATCTCAGTCATAGCATTCTTATTATCATGCTTTCATGATCCAATTAGATTATTTATCTATCATGATATTCTTTCTACTATAACTTTGACTTCAAACTCGAAAGGCTGCATAGTAGCTTGATGGGACCTAAATGCATAAAACATGGACTAAAATATTTTTTTCAAAAAATGAGTAGGATTCATTTTTTGAGGCCAAGAGCATGAAAAACTCTAGGAAGAATGAATTCTAGCTCCTACTTAGGATCAAATGGAAGTAAATATTGATTGGAAATAAAATTTTATACTTAGATTCTTAAGCTAGTTATCATTGGGAACTTTCAATTTGACGAGATAAACCACAAAATATTTCACATAAATTGTTTTCCAATGTCAAGCTAAATTAGAATCTAATATTGGTTTATTATCCTTGTGTATGATGATAGTGGTTATATAATATTTATTTGTAGTAATATTTTGGTTTTATTATTAAAGGACATGGATGTAATTTGGAATAGAGATTTAAGATTCCACTCTAATATAGATGTATACATGTTAGTCATGATAAATAATAATAGGTAAATCATAGAACCTATGATATTTCACCCAAAGGTAGTGTTGTATATAATTTGTTTTTATTATTTATTTTTATAAATGAATATGTTTCTGTTTTAATATTTTCATATAGGTGTAAGAAAAAAATATTAAAAGGCTGGGAATATAGTAATAGCACAATAATGGGGGTCCTGCTGCCTGGTCAGCAGGCTGAAGAAAATTTTGAAGCAGAGCCTGGTCAGTCCGAGTGATCCGACTCACTCTAGTTAATTAAACTAAGAAACTATTATATTTATAAATATGTTTTTTGTTTATTGTTTCTCTTGTTCTATGAATTCTCTTTCATCGGGCTGTTTCTCTTTTTCTCTTTGTGATTCTCTTCCCAATTGTTGCACATACTATAAGAACATTTTGATTTTGGTAATAATCTATAATTACTTAAGCATTTTTCTGGTGGATGCAGCTAGTCGTGTTGAACGACTAGTGAACCACGTTATATTATGTTTTTGCTGTGGTTTGTGTGTGTTGTGGTTTTGTATACTTTCATGGTTGTGGATATATATATCACCTGTTATTTCTTCTTCTTCTTCTTCTTCTTCTCCTCTTGAGTCTATAAAATCACAAACCTTGCAAGCAAAATTCCCAACAGGTAGTGACTTCTCTTCTACCCTTATCTCATGAGATAAACCTATGTGTAAAATTCTAAGTTGATGTAAATTTAATTGATGCAATTATGTTGCTCATTAAGCTGAAAGAACACATGAATTTATAACTATTTCATTATGCATAATTTAGAACTAACCTTAAGATGATGTGGAGGTTATATAGAATATCTAACATAAAAATTTCATCATAATGTGGGAATTATGTATCGGTAATGATGGATGATAATAGGTAAGTCAAAGGACAAATGAAAGTAGAGGTATTTTGTAAGATGGTGATAGCCTTATGAGTCATTTTTCCTTATATGATTTTTATATATAAAATCACTAAGGAGATATATGTTAATTGAATTGGGTATGATTCTCATGAAACTAAAAGCACAAATGCAATTATTACCATAATATCCTCATCATTTGTGATTTTAAAAGTCAGAGATTAAAAATACATACTCAAAGTAGTTGTCAAGAGTTATTAATGTATTACTTAAAATTATAGACATGTGGATGATACAAAATAGAAAAAGTATAATTTGGGTGGTAAAATTCCAAAGGCATAAATATGAGGGGACTATGTTTAGTAGTGACAGTATAAGAGTGATAAATATCTTGTATGCTAAGAAAAAAGATTGGCAATTCCACACTAATTTATCTTTTGTTTGACAATTGAGCAAAACATTGCCCCAATAATATGAAAATTTCATCATACACAAAAAAGTAAGTTAGTCCTAGAGTCTAAATATCTTTTCTAGATGCAAGTTTATCTATTCAACTTGAGAAGCTATTAGTTTATTATTGGTTGTCAAATAGAAACTACACACACAATCCTAATGGAATCAATATGTCGACTTAACTCCTCTTTACTATTTGTGTGAGTATGACCGATATACTTGTAGATATTCATTTAATAAAATTAATTTCCCAATAAGCTTTTATGATTGTGCCACAAATGATAGGTTTTGATAATTTAATAAAATCACAATAATGAACTACTAGGTCGAACAACAAGCATAAAAACTATAACATCCTTTCTTAATTTAGTGAAGCACAACTAGTAATTTTCCAAGTACAGTTAACAATATGGCACACCATATTCATGTGCTTTGGATTATTTTTTTTTATTATATTTGAACCTTATAGCCAAGGACATTAAGTAAATTGCATCATAAAAATTACTTGTACTCAATAATGTTTCACCCACCCACATAATAGCAATATCATACCAACATAGCTCATGTGCAGAGCCATTAACTTCAGCAAATCTTGATAAAAAATCATGATAATTGATAAATATATCATATGTCTTTGTATACATGCAATGTAACATGCACATTCACTATATGTGGAATCAAAACCAACAATTGTGATGTAGATACATGATAATTAAATGAGTCTCCTAATGAAAAATAAGTAATATAAAAAAAACACACACACACACACACACATATATATATATATGATATAATAATTATGGTAATGTTCAACATATTACCTTGTTATTTGATGTACTTCATTTGTTGTAATAATTGGGATCAGATAAATATGATACTATATATCATAAGAACATAACATATTTGCTAGAAATGCATCACATTGAGGTGAAAGCATAAAAAAATGATCAATTTTACAATAAAATAAATGATGAATGATTTTAATTACATGCTCATTTTAACACAAACTTGACTAACAAATGAGTCAAAGGTGATGTTATAATAGACAACAATGGATTTGGTATGAGCACACTTGTATTCAACTAACCTATCATTTTATTCAACTTCTTGCTTCATGAATCATGAATGAAGCAAAATATTTCTCCAAACATTTTCTTCGAAGAGACTAATATAAGTCTATATTTTAATTAAGTCATAAGATTTATATTATTTATATGGAATATGGATATATATTATTATATAAACATATACAACTATTTATATACAACATTAAAAACATGTGTGTGTGTGTGTGTGTGTGTGTGTGTGTGTGTATAAATATACATATATTGATATAAATATATATAAATACAAACCTGAATTTATATATTTATACATATTTATTGCCATCAAAATATATATAACATTATATTTAAATGTATTATAGAATTAAGAATTTATATATATATATGTACATGTATATATACAATAATATAAATGGATATGCAGATATGATTATACTATCATTTATACATACAAACACTTAAAGACTACTATTTATATAAGTACTTATGAATACACTAATAGATCATTCTATATATATGTATATATTTGTACAATGGTGTATAAGTGTATATATAGTCATACATACTACTATATATATATGCATGTATGTACATGTATATTGATGCATAAATAAATGTACAGTGATATATATATGTATGTATGTATGTACATATATATATCTATAGTAGTATGTATGAATATACACATGCTTATTTTGTAGTTTAAACATACAAACACTTATATTATATATATATATATATATATATATATATATATTAATACACTTATAAAATGTTATATGTATATACATTTAAATACATGTGTTTATATAAATGTAGAACATCATACATGTATGTATTTGTATATTGCTCCATATATAAATATACAAAAGTATATATATGTACATGCATATATATATATATATATAGTAGTTTGTATGCATATAAAACATATGCTTATATTATAGTTTATAAATACAAACACATATTTTACTATAATACATATATGAATACACTTATAGAGAGTTTTATGTATATAAATGAAAATACATGTATACTACATTACTACTATATATATAAATGTACAATAGTATACATGTATTTTGTTGCATATATAAATGTACAACATTATATATGTATGTACATGCATATATACAATAATATAGATGCATATATGCCTATGCTTATATATTATCATGTGTACATAGACATGCAAATAGATTTGTGTGTGTGTGTATAAATATAGATACACACACACATAGTAGTGTCTATGTGCATATATAAAGGTAAATTACATTTTCATATGCTAGCCAAAAAATATTTTCAAAAAAAGTGTGTGTGTGTGTGTGTTGGTGTAGTTATATATTCAACTCATATAGTAGAATTAACTATGGTATCTTGCTTTGAACTTTTCTAGCTAATAACTCATTCATTCAAATAAAACACAAAATTTGATGGTTGTAATTAATCATCTTTGTCAAACTAGAATGTAGCATTAGTGTAACTATTTACAACTAGCTCAACTCCATGTCCACCAAATTTTTTGTTTTGTTTGAATGAATGAGTTAGTAGCTAGAAAAGTCCAAAGCAAGATACCATAGTTAATTCTACTATATGAGTTGAATATATAACTACATCAAAAGGATCTAAGGAGGCTAAATGGATCAACAAGTTCATCACTGAACTTGGATTGGTTCCTAGTATCTTGAATCCTATGGCCAAATTTTGTGATAATGATGACGCTATAGCACATACTGAGTAACTTAGATCACATCATAGATCCAAACACATACTTAGACAATTTTATCTCATTCGAAAGATCATTGAAAGAGGTGACATCAAGATATCTAGGAATTTCTACTAATGACAACATTGTAGATCTACTAACTAATTTTCTCACACAAGCAAAGGATGATAGTCATATTAAATGAATGGGCATTAGATACAAATCAGATTGGCCCTAGTGTAAGAGTAAGATTGTTAGTGATATGCTCTAGAGCAATGATGTAATTATTATTACATTCATATTTCAATAATAAAAAGACATTTTGATTATCATCTTATAATTCTAATTTGGTAATTTACTTCATGAATTGTTGATTACACTCATTGTCATCATGTGTATGACTTAATAGTAGAACCCTATACTTGATAAAAAAATATTATTCAAGATTGTCCATGGTCATTAATTATTGAAGGAGAAATAATGAATTTAGACAAGTTTAGAATAATATGATAGATGATCATGTTCTACTAATCATGAATATGTGAGATTAAGTAAATTAATAAGTATATTTTAGTTAATATTGTTTTGAATCAATCCACCATAAGAATACTATATGGATTATAAATCATAATTATTTCTCATCATAGTAATGTCTTCTTTGTGTCCTTCAACCTAGCACCACCAAAGGTCTCTATATCAAAATCTTTATTTTTTGACACAATTCAATATTATCTATAATTGGGTGATAATATAGGATATAGTTGGACATAAAATAAGTCATGAAGAGGGATGTGAGGAAATGAAAGAGGGTTGTCCCACTTTTTGGAGAGATGTCCATTGCACCTCGACATGTCATACTAGAAATGCATGGTCGTACTCAAATAAATTAATAATGGTATTAATTTCATATATGTCATCAATTCAGATGGAGATCAAGAAATTACACGATTAGACTTTACAAGGGTGAATTATTCCATTTTTTATGTTTAATAATGACATAGT
The DNA here is from genome assembly GCA_029783825.1 of Sapria himalayana. Lineage (NCBI taxonomy): Eukaryota > Viridiplantae > Streptophyta > Magnoliopsida > Malpighiales > Rafflesiaceae > Sapria > Sapria himalayana. The sequence continues at coordinate 2,234,819 of JAREIK010001079.1, read as the reverse complement.
GAGACAAATGGGCAATGACACCTATTATGAATTAGGTTATGTCGAACTATTGACATCCATATAATATGGGTGTTCATAATGTCGCATTGGAGGTTGTTTATGATCCATGAGCTTAAAATGAGATTTGAGCTCACTAACAAAAATATGTGAACCTATAGTGTCTGTGTCACACACAGAATGGGCCAAAAATAAAACATTGGAATGAAAATTAGTTTTTAAGATCCAAGAGATCCTCATGCAATATAGAGAGAAAGATTATCCATTTTAAAGAGAGATATGACTAGGGTTTCTATGGGACTCAACCCCTTGTGCTAGCACATTCATCTCCCTCTCATTTACTAGGTCTCATGTGGTACTATTTTATTTCATGAAAATATAATATATCAATGTGATTACTATCATGCAGTTTAACAAGTTGTCTGACCCGGATATTCACAATAATAAACATGTGATGCTTGTACTGCTAAGACAAAAGGTTCATACTTATTGAATCATTTTTTATCGGACACATTGACAAGTTTATATCGAAGATGGACAACAATACAAACATGTGGTGTTGGATTGAACCATTCACATTTGAATAACATAGTTTTTTTAACCGAGAGGGCTTCAAATTTTAACTCGATCACTTCGACCAGAGTCCCGTAATAGTCATATTCAATTTCATTGTATACAGATTCTTTAATGCATACCCCCGTATTGTCTATTGCCCAGTAGCTTCCATATGATTTAGTGTAAAATTTAAAACCATTTACACAGTAACCCTTGTATGTTTTAACCTCTCTTAGGGGACCTCGTGCTATACTTTGAAGATAATGATTGGAAATTATATTTGCACGATTATGAACCTATAATCAAAATTGAGTGGATTATTTATATTACAATTATAAATTTTTATTAGAAAATACAATTATTTTGTGATTTTCATTATAAGTAAACATACATATTTTTTAAAAAATGATGGAAATTCTTTCTCCATCACGACATTAATTGCTTCTTCATTTATGCTTGGAAACTCTTTAAGTTTATCTGTAACTAAATCACTAAAAAAATTAAATAATTGATACATTAATAGGAAATAGTAAATTATAATGCATAATAGATTGCATTTGACTATTAGAAAATACTTACTCAATGAATGGTTGAACCTCTGAATAATTCATTAGGACATATAGATGAGTTGTAGTATATTCATAGTCTGCTAAATACATTTTCCCTTCAACACCAATTGTTTTACCTGGAGGCCTGAAAATTTCTATTCTTAATAAAATCTTTGGTGTTACGTCGATATGGATGATTGATGGGCAAAAACTTCCGATGGTTGTTAAAACCATGACTATTTTCTGCTCTTAATTAATCTAAAAGCATCAGAATCTTCCATACAATGTAGACATGCCAACATACCTATTGTACTCCACCCATACATCATAGAATACGCAAAAAAGTCATTTATGGTCCACAAGAGGGCAGTGTGTATCTGAAAATGTTACCATTTGGAAATATCATAAGTTTGAACCCCAACACCCCCAAAGACTTTTCAACTCCACTATTAATGGTTGCAAGAAAATATCTATCTTCCCCTTTGGATTCCTAGGCCCTGGCACTAACACAGTTAAAAATATAAATTTCTCCTTCATACATAAGTATAGAGGCAAATTATACAGGGTCACCACCATAGGCCACAAAAGAATATTACTGTCCAGATTGATCAAATGGCTGAAAACCATCAGCAAATAAGCATAAACTAACATTTGAACTTCAGAAAAAAAAATCAGGTAAACACCCATCAAAATGTTTCCAAGCAGGGGCATCAAAAGGGTGACACATCTTACCATCCTACATATGCTATTTTGAATGTCACCTCATTTCATTATGCATACAATCTCTGTAACCTAGGTGCTATTGGAAAATAGTGCATCTTCTTATACGACACCTTCAACTTACATATATTCAATCTATTACCAGAATCCCTAACCTTTTGCTTGTACCGAGCATGCCCACATATTTTACAACTATTAAGGTCACTATCATCACCCCAACCTAAACTTACAATTTCCATCTTAAAGATCTACATAGTAGCTCGATGAAAATGTACAACTATATCATGTTGCTTAATTATTGATTAGGTAATGTTTATAAAATTTATTCTTGAGAGTATCTCATCAATAAATATCATCAAGTATATAGGTCATACAAATAGTAAAGATAACATTCAACTATATATTGATTCCATAAAAATTATATTGGTTGTTTGATTATTTTATAGTGAGATAACTTATTTATATTAAATTGAATATTTAGATTGCGAGATACTATTAGATCTATAAGTTTATTCATTTAATATATATGGTGTAACTTATTTATATTAATATGCGAGATAACTTGTTTGAATATTTAGCTTGCTTGACTTATATTATTTTTGGACACAAAATGAAGGTTGAGGTGTTGTGTAATGACTCCTTACCCTATTGGCATACAAGGTAGTCATCACCATTGATGGTCCCCTCATATTTATTCCCTTGGTACTTCATCATTGAAACAATAAGTCATATTTATGCAAGATTCAATCACAATCTCATACCTTTTAGGAAACCTTGTCAACTATCCTTAATGACAACTTCATATGCACACTTTTATCATCTAGTCTTAGATATCAAAAAGGCTAAATATTAACATGGTTTGTAAGTATTTATACTTTTAGCTTCATAAGTATCATATTTGCACAATTAATATATGTTTCCCTCAAGTTTTTTTAGTGAGAACCATGCAAGTAAAAGTAACTCACAAGAGTTGTCACCACTTTACGAGTCACACATACTCATGCATATCTCATTAGTGTGACTCTCACATTAAATGTGAAACCCTTAGGAGAATATTATATATATAATATACATCTTAATTGAGAATTAGTTCTTTTAAAATATTTATAATAGATTAGCATATAAAAATATTCACACTTCGATCTTCGTAAGGGTCATACTTGCATGATTAACATACCTAAATATTGGATTTTAATATATAGATTTATCTCATGCATCACAATAGGAATGTATGTAACTTTCTGCCTACCATGTTTGTGTGTAAGCCTCATGGTTTAACTATCATCATCTACCATGATAGTTTTACAAAAACCTATTAATATTCAAAACCATAGTTCAAGTTCTATTTAATAAAAGAACCATTATAATATCTCATAAATCAATAAAAAAACCAATATAATATCATTGTGTTTGAGAGTCACACCTTTTAACTCTATGGATTAGCATTAAGTCTTGCATTCCTTTCTTGCATGTGTAACCTCTAGAAAGTACAAAATTCACTCCTAGGGTTTGATAGTTGCATCATGGCCACTCTTTTTGCTTGGAGAGAGAGGAAGAAGAATAAAATATTTTCACAAATTTTTCATTCTTCCACTTTTATACTTGGGCAATTTTGTTTTTCTATAAGTAGGAAGTCCTGACCTTCAAAAGAAAATTATAACTTTGACCTTCATCTCTTAAATTAGAGATCACAACTCTAGAAAATTAAAAAATGACTACAACTCTATAATGCATCCAAATATTTTTATAACATAAAGTCATGATACTAGAAAATGACCATGACTTGGGCATAATATCTTTGTAAAACAAATCTTCGACACTATGAGTGAGCACAACCTTGTTCACTTCTATTCATGATCTTCATAAAGGGCTACAATACTAGAATAGGCCACGACATAATGAAGAGCCTCTCATATTGTTCATGGTTGTATTATGAAATATTCATAACATTGGTATTGGTCTTTCTTGATCATTATATGACCACAATACTAGAAAATAGTTATGACACTAAGAGAGTCTCTCATGTGTATCATGTGGCTATGGCAATGAGGAATGGTCATAACATAAATTTTTTTTTCATATATCTTAAGTGTCCATGGTCCGTGAGTAACTATGATATTGACTTCCAATATTCTCAAATATCATGTAGTCAAGGTGCAACAAGGATGCCATGACTCTAGCAATTAGCCCACATATAAAAGTTATGACTCTACATTCATTTGAGGACAAAATATAGTCTTTAAGAATGGTTCTACTCGAGTAATATCCTTTGTAATATTTAGTATCTAAAAAGTCATGGTATTGAATAATTATCATAAATTTGGCCTAAGTAGTTTTTGGCTCTTTAATTTCTAGTAACTTGAGACTATGAAGCCATATTAAAGATAAAATTATGATATTTTGACTTGATCATGACCTTTAGTACTAGTGAGATATTTGATTTTTATGATTCAAAATTAATATTATTCATTTAGATTTTATGATATAAGTATGATTTTGGCTTCATCATAATATCATAGTCATAAAGAATCTATTACATAGTAAAAAGAATATGCTAATAAGTTGGTAGGGGCATAACATACATAAATTATCATGATTAATTGGGTAGAGTTTTGACTAATACTAAATACTAAACTACATAAGATTTTATATTTTACCCCCTCATTCAAACACCTCCAAAATTTTGTTAATATCATGATTATTCATTAAAACCCTCCCAAAACTCGAAAGCCATGAAATCAATTAATAATTTCTTAATTTTCATGTGAACACAACATCATAAATCACCAAAATATTTAAGAATATTTGATAGTTTGAATGCCAAACAGGAACCCCAATGATATAAAAGGGGAACTTAACAACCCCCATAAAAAAGAAGAGGGCATTCAGAATTTGAGGCTAAATCCATGCAAATTCTAGGTGGCACAATTTCAAACATTTAATTAGGAACAAATTCAAGCCAAATATAGGCAAAAAATTGATTAAGAACCAAATTTAAAATCTAAATCTTAATGTTGACTATTAGTAAGTGCCCTCGATTTAATGAAATAAAGTACCAAACATCCCATAAATTTTTTTCTTAATATCAGGTTAGATAAGTATCTAGGATTGGTTTACATGCATGTATATGATTATTCTATTTGTATAACATTGAATTGTGATTATATTATCTTTTGGAACTTGATAAATATAAATATGATTTAGAACAAGGGATCCAGTCTCACATAGATTTTTGTATATTAGTCATGGCATATGGTGATAAGTAAGCTATGAAATATACTCATGAGATTTAATTTGAAGAAAGAAACATTCCTTTTACTCTTAACTGTGAGATAAACCTATGTTTGGAAATTATAATTTTATATAAGTTTAATTGATATGAGTATGATACTTATGAAGCAAAAAGTACAAATGAATTTATGACCATTCTATTATGCATATTTTATAAGAATTAGCCTTCAAATAATGAGGAGGCTATGTAGAATATCTAACCTATGAGATTCACTATAGTGTGTAAGTCGTGTATTGGATTATGATGAATGATAATAAGTAAGTTATGAGATACACACAAATGAAGTTTTTCCTAAAGTTGGTGGTAGCCCTACAAATTATTTCCTCTTGTATGATAGCCATAAGTGAAATCAGTAGGAAGACATATGTTAATTAATGTTCGTATAGCACTTATGAAGATAAAAACTTAAATATAATTATTTCTATAACATTTCATGATTATTATTACCATTGAGGTTATAATAGAAATGCATATTCAAAATAATAGTCAAGGGTCTTTGACATATTTTCTAAAAGGAATAAAAGTGTAAAAGAATAATGAATAAAAGAATTAGTATGGTTTTGATAGTAAAATACCAAAGGAAAAACTATAATGGGATTATCCATGTTAGTGACAATCCAAGGTTACTAACCATCTTTTATGCTAAGAGACAAAAATCAAAAAACACAGCAATGCACCATTTTTCCTACAATAAAGCATAATATCATCTCAATATTAAAGAAATATCATCATATACATTTGAGTAAGCAAACACTAGAGTCTACATAACTATTCAAGACCAATCTTTATTTTCTCAACTCGAGTTGTAGTTAGTTTACTATTGGTTAGTCAAATTGCTCAAACAATCTTTGTAATATTAATATTTGGACTTATATGCACTTTACTACTTATTTGACCCATCTACTTTGTTATTGTATGGGGTGAGACTTATATGCACTTCATTGAAAAAAATCAACCACCCAAAGAGATTTTGGAACTATATCACAAACAATAGGATTTTCCACTATAACAAAATCATAATAAACTACTTTGTTATTGTAGTATCAGAATTTCAAATCTTCTTTTTCCCTTAGCCTCACCCCATTGAAATTGATAAAAAAATTGGGTCATATCTAATAATGGTGGTCAACCTCATTCTAAAGTTCTTGCAAACTACTTGAGTAATATTTCTAGTAATACATTAACCCTTTTAATCTAACCATATATTTGGGATGAACACTAGTAGATAAATTGAGATCTAATCATATAAACTTTAATAACTTTATCCAAAGTGAATGATAAACCTTCTATCTTGATTATTGATAATGATTTGAGTAAATTCAGAATTTTTCACCATGTTCATAAAAAACATTCATGCTTCTTTTACTAGCCATTGCCTTGTTGCCATTATGAAATTTTCATACTTGAAGAATTGACTTGTCATAATCATAATTATTCTAAACTCATTGGTTTTATAATGACCCATGATAAAATTTCATGGATATAATCTTTCTTGGGTATTCCAAAATTGGTAAAGGTTGTAAAAGAATCATGTGCAACATCTACTCCACTTTGTCTTGTTAGCACATGAGACATGATTTTTAATATGTTTGTACATCATTTTTATTTATAGCTAACAATGTTTTTCTTCTATAAGTTCTAGTTTGTGATGCATACCTAAATGATCATCACACTTAGAATCATGACATTCCAATTATATTTTTATTTGCAGCTTCCCAAATAATGGAACATATAAATGTCTTCTCTTGGTAAATAGTAAATAATTATATAGATAAAATTTTCTCATATTTTTATCTATGATATATTGCATAAAGGACATAGAAATTAGGTCTTCGTGTAGTCCTTATTTAATGTGTTTTTATTTCCTTAGGGAACTTTGAGTTTCATTAATAATAATAAACTTTGAGGTTCATTAATATGGAATTCATGCCATTAATCCTATTTTGGAGTAAGAGTCTTTTAAGTTGGGAAATAACTTGTTGCCATATCGTCCATCTTCGCCATGAACTAAAAACCTAGGAGGTAATGCCTTCTTACCCTCATGTAGTGAATTGCAAATTGTAATTTCTTTTTCCTAGATCAAATATTGATGCTTCATTTGATTGAGCTTTCAACTTTACCAGAAATTTGGATGGCCTTCTTATGTTAGAACATCCATGATATCAAAATCTAATCTATCATTATGAACTCTATAGGACTTCATATGATTCATTAAGACTAACATTATTTCTTATGTAATAAATTTCTTTAACAATTCAAAGCTTCTTGGCGAATCAAGTTCTAGTCTCATGTTTTTCCTCTCTTAAACATATATTTTAATGGCATGGTGATGTTAGAATATCTTTGAATTAAATATCTATCATAATTTGTCAGCCAAAGGAACTATCTCAACTTTGTTACCTTATTTGATAAATAAATAGACCATATTATATCTTTGCCTTTGTAAATCATTCCATTTCATATAATGCGACTTAGAAATTAAAATTAATGTTGAGAAAGTATGTATTTCTCACATTACACATACAACTCATTTTCCCTTAATACATGGAATGCTTTCCTTGAGTGATCTAGATGTTCTTATAAGGATCAACTATAAATTATGATGTAATCAAGTAATAAACTAGAAAGCAATATAAAACAATTGAAATAGTTAGTAGATAAGTATGCAAAATATTACTAATAGATTTGCACTACAAAAGACATCAGCAAGCAATTATATGAGTCATGATAAATCACATATTTCTTTTTTGACCCATCCATCCATGTAAATAATCTCGGTAATCCATGTTGTAACTTTATTATGATGTCTACTTTTTAGGATTAAATAATATCATAAAAGCTTTTTGGGTGAGAGTCTCTCTTCCAACAAGTCCCACAAGTATATGAGTCATATAAGTAGTAATGTTAGCATTTGTCTATATTTTGATCTTACATAGATTGTGTAGGTAGTTTGATCGACCAATGATGAGTTAGCAGCTACTCTAATTAAAAGAATAAAATTTGAGTTTTTAGTAGGGCTCTTAGATTCTAGGGTTGATCCATTTTATTACACATGATGCCCTATCTAAATTACTTAATTAGTATTGTACTTAGTTATAGAATAAATATTGAATTATTATAAAAATGTCCTACTACCCTACTAGCATACAATGTGATTTGTCACCTATTGGGACCTTCCTAATGATAGTTTTATCATAGCTATCTCATATGTACTTTACCACTAAAATAACAAATTATCCCTACTCAATGGTCATTCATAAGTCCAAATTTTTTAGTAAACTCATCAATATGCCTTAATGGTTGTTTCATATATGCACTCCTATTCTCTGACCTCATATATCATATAGACGTGAACTTATGTAGTATTAAAATATTTTCACTTTCAACTTTATAATAATCCTATTCACATAATTAACATATACTTTCCCTCAAATCTCATTGATAGGAATCATATGATAGAAAGTAACTCATAGGAGTATCACTATCTTATGCACTATCACTTGCATGTGTCTCATGGTTTACTTGTCACCATCTATCACAATGATATATAATTCTCACACTAAAGATGATACCTCTCTAAGATAATATTCTATAAAACTATCATATCAATTGAGAGTCAATTTATTTAAGATATGTACAATTGGTTGACTTATAAAATCATTCATGTTTTTGGCTTTATATGTATCATAGTCACATAAATAAAATTGCCTCAACATTGGGTTTTAACATATAGGTTTGTCTCAAGTATCATGATTAGAAGAGATGTCTATTCCTTCCTACTATTATGTATGAGTATACTTTGTGGCTTATCTATCACTATCCTCCATAATAATATGAATAAACTTATCAATAGTAAAATCTTAATTTTAGATTTAAATAAATACCACATCATTAATAACCAAACTACAACACAATCTAAACATAAAATCCATTAATTATGCCTCAATCACATGAAGTAAAAAATACTAACTCTAGACCTTAATTTATAATTATATTGGGGAGGAATTCATATGAGATAATTTAAAATATATCTCTTGCTATTTTAGGTTCTCATTGATAGTCTTCAAGAGTGTCTAGGAAACAAACCCTAAACACACAAATTTGGTTCATGCACTTCAGACCATCCCCTAGGTGGGAGTCAAAATTCATTCTCCCTCCTCTCAATATTTATGCTTGTGCCTTGTATTGACTCTTTTCTCGTGGATCTTCCATAGGTTTGGGTGAATTTGTGCTTTCCAAACCTTAGAGTTTCTTCATCATTTTTCATGCCCTTACTTCCCACTTCTTCCCCAAATTTCATTTTTTATACTCAAATTGCTATGTGTGATTTTTAATTGAGAAATCACAGAAGAATAGAGTAGCTCTGACTGCCTCTCTAATCTCTATTACACAATATCACATCATTAAGAATGAGTCTCAACTTTAGTCTCTTTCCTACTTTAGTTTCTCATGGTTCTGAGACTAACTGTGACTTGTACATTTCATTTCTATAACATAAATTCATGGTATTAGGAATGAACGTGACTTATGTATTCCATATCTATAACACAAAGTCATGATGCTGAAAATAAACCACAACTTTGCTCATTTTTCAAGAAAAAAATTCATGACCATGAAAATAACCATAGCTTAAGCAAATACTCTCTAAAACTCTTTGTTGCTAAAAGTTATATTGTTGGAGAAGAGTCATGGCTTTTATCTTAGTCATTGCTGCTCTATAATAAGAAAGTCATGGTATTGAAAGATATTGCAACTTTAAGCACTTGGGGAGTACTTGGTTGTTGTTATATAAAATTAATATCATGGCCAAAAAATATTACAAGCTAGCATGGCTGAGACTCCAAGAAAGTTTTGCAATTTAAAAAGGTTGTATTTCATAGTTAAATGATTGTGTCAATGACGTGAAAGAGTCATGACATACAAAAATTGTAATGACTATTTGTAAAGAGTTATCACTAAGAATGAATGCCAAAACTATCCTACAAGCTTATAGAGGTGTAACAAAGCCCTAACATAATAAATGTTATGACTTTACATGACTTTTTGCTCCCATCCTACTCAAGAATCTATCAAGTCTATTTCACACAAAAATCACTCTATTTCATTAATATTCATCATAATCTATCAAAACTATAATTTAGTAGAATGATTCTATTTAAATATTATTTTTCCATACGAATATATCATGAATAATCATCAAAATAACTAATATTATTTGGTATTTGATATACCAACAAATGCCCCAATTACAAATCTAACTTAGTAAATCATCTTGCATCTCCTACCTGATCAAATAGATCAACTATGAGAGGAACAAGACAATTATTAGTATTTACTATTAATATATTGAAGGCTTGATAATATATGTGTGGTCTTAAAGATCTATCACATTTTCATTAGAATAATATTGGTGTTCCATAAGATGCCTTTGATGGTTGGATAGATTATTTTTAGTTAGTTATATAAGATTCTTTCTTAACTCTTTGATTTCTAATGGTGTCATTCACTAAGAATCCATGATAGGGGAGAAGTGATTGATCATTTGACAATACTTAATTTTATGATATGCTTCAATTTTGACAATAACCACTTCTCACCAATGACATTGTAGTCAAATTAGAAAAAAATGATGAATGCTCTAATCTTGGGGGGTATGAATTCAATCTCCAAAGATGCTAAATATGTTCTCCAAGGTACTTTCTAGATCACATATCATATTATTAGGATGAAAGTATTACTTTCTCCTACTCTAGGGCCTCAAAACCTATATATGGGCTGAAAGATGTATGGTTTTGGTTTTGAGGGCAGATGGATGGGGGCAAAAAAAAACAACAATCACTATGATAGTTTAGGAGGCATGATGTGAAATCCCGAAATTAAAATGAATAAATAATTAACATAATGTGATTTCTGGGAAAAAAATGGGCAAACCGGTAATTTTGTAATAAGAGAAAATAATCTGAAAATTTTAGAGCTATAATGATAAAATGGATGTCGTTATTGAATACGTCTTGGAAAATATATTTGCGGTGTCAAATTTCATTAAATTCTGAGAAAATCAGAATTTGTTATATTTTTATTTAATTAAATAAATTTTAGAATATTTAGAGAAAAAAATCCACGTAACCAAAAGACCACGCCATGTCATCCGCACGTGGATGTGCATGAGTGGGCGGTTGTTCAGCTATCCAGGTGTCAACCCAAAGAAAAAAAAAGTAACATTATTAATTAATAATAATACTTATAGAGGAAAAAATAATGCCATGAATCCAGAAAATAGGGGAAAGGCTGAAAAAAAAGTGTCTGGCGCCGGAGAGAGATACAATACACAGGAAAAAATATATATACGTGAATTTTCTTTTAATCGTAACAGATTATTCTGAAATTGGAATGAAATAGTTAAAAAACTAAAGTTACTCTACACAACGAGATCTTCACATTGATATCAAATTTATAAGTTTTCGTGAAATTTTCCGAAAGGTTGTGGTTTTCTCTAATCAGAATTTCTTTCTATTTAATGGCCAGAAATATTCATGTTTTATATTTTAATTCGATTGTTAGAAATTTTATTGAAAATGATTAATTGGTGAAAATTTCAATGTTTCGTTTAGTAAAAGTTAGTGCAATATGAATTAGATTTGGATTGTTATAATTGTGTCTGAAATATCAGTTAAATTGAAAATAACATAATTGCATTTCATATGTACGGAAATATTCCATATACTTGGGTGGGTGCATAATATATATATATATATATATATATATATGGTATTTAGCGAACTCGAATTGGGACAACCTCTAGACTAAGTTGCATGAGATTTTATTTGGTACATGGTTATTATAAATTGCGAACTCGAATTGGGATAATGTTCAGGTAGAGTTACGGCGGTGCATATTTCTTGGAGTAAATCCGAGAAAATCATATTTTATTCGGATAAATGTCGAATATATTTTTCGGAGGAGATCCATATTTTTTGGAATAATTCCAAAAAAAATAAATTTTTCTATAGATACCTATATATATACATATATATATATATACATATATGCATATATACATATATGCATATATACATATATACACATATACATATATATACATATATATACATATATATACATATATACATATATACACATATACATATATACACATATATACATATATACATATATACATATATACACATATATACATATATACACATATATACATATATACACATATATACATATATACACATATATACATATATACATATATACATATATATATATATACACATATATACATATATATATATATATACATACATATATATATATATACATATATATATACATATATTTATATACATACATATATATATATATACATACATATATATATACATATATATATATATGTATATATATATATATATATATATATATATATATATATATATACACACACACACACACACACACACATACATACATACATACATACATACATATATATATATATAATATGTCACACTTGGCTTTGGCATGTGCGAAGGAGTCGATGGGACTCAGGAATATGGGCATATAAGCATTTCATCCATAATTACATTCATATAAATATTATACTTGAATGAGTGTATATATATTCATGACGTTTTAAGTGCACTTAGGTAGGGAGTAACTCGAAGAAGTTTATCTCTGCTGAGCTTTACTCACTCCGTTTGCGGGACCCCTTTTTTGGTATAAGTCCAGGACAGATGACAGATCCATATACGGGATAGCACATGTGAAGGAAAGTTGGTTGTGGCTTAAATTATATGTTGTGTGTTTTCTTTATTCCATTGAGAAAATAAAATGAAAAATATATATATTGTACAATTGAGAAAATTTTATTTTATTACACATTGTATTATGTGATGGAATGAATGAGATCCCCTGGAAATGAGGTGTGACTCATGATGTCACCGAATAACTCTAAAAGTTTTAAGACGTTTTTAGAATCTCATTTGTGTCTCACTTTGTCATAGTCTTCTAGAGATGCCATGTCATTACCTTCGTTCCACTTTATTCCTTTATATAGTTGAAATGTGAAGGTAAAAATAAGTCTTTTGATCTCTATCCACATTGAATCAATTAATTAACATAAAGTATCAAGGATATACATGCAATTGATAAATATTACTAAAAGGGCATTGACTTTGTCCAGAAAATTTAGGCCAATCACATTATAATAATCATCAAGATGAATTACCTTATAGTCTCATTCCCCTTTCACAACCAAATTTGTTATTCAGCCCCACAAGCTTTTCTAATAGGTAGATTTATTTGTTTGAAACAAAAAATATTGGTAAACTTATATCAATTAGATTGGTGTGTCTTTTGGCTGACTATGACAACATATGTAGCATCAACTTCATTTACTTATTTATCTTTTTGTTGATGGAATTAAGCATAATAAAGCCATGCTTTAATGACTTCTTTTTTGGGGTTCTCCATCTTCATTATAATTATTGATTTTTTTCTCAAACGATGACACATCTTGTGTGTTTTGTTGTACAAAAAACATGTTAATGACTCAATTTTATTCTTCTCATCTCTAACAAATCTCATGTTGTGCGAATAGTATTTCAATACTACTTTTGAACTCTTTATTGAGTTTGCTTTTATCTTTATTTCTAGAAGATTTGACTCTACCTTACTTTTGTAATTCTTACAAGGATTATGCTACTGAGATGTCCCATGTGGGGTCTTGAACACATCTTCTTTTAAGTTCTTATTTTTCTAGTAGTTTACGACTATCCATAAATATGAAAAATATTTTCCATTTCTCTTTTAATCAGAGATTTGAAGCATTATTCTTCCATGTTGCATGACACTTCGTAACTTATCTATTATCTCATCATCTACATATTATATATAGCATTATTGATGGAACTTTTTATACTCTTCATGACTAATAGGTGTACCCCTGCATCTCACGACATCTAATCTTAGACGCTGCCAAAAAATGCTATATCTACTAAATACACAATGCTAGTTTTTACTTTCATTGCATCTTCAATTATGCTCATTGCTCAAAAGCACTATTTAATCTACAAAAAAAAATTGACATATTTTATTGATAGTGGGACTTTAAATTCTTCTGGCTTGGAGATATCTAATCAAAGTGTGAGTATTACATCAAACACAACACCTTCTATTTTTTTCTACAAGTTAAAAAGTCACTTCCCAACTCTTCTATATCATGTTGCATAAATATCACAATGATTCTAAACCAATATTTTTTTGGGAAAATATGTTCATTTAGTATTTAGGGACATTGAATCTCATCCTTTAATTTTTCATTCATTTAGACCAACCCTTGATGTCATCTTTAATATCCTTAATTTTTATCGCATGTTTATACAACGATTGTTCATTTTAGTTAGATGGAATATCATAGAGGACATAATATTCTTTGAAGTAGTTTTTTTTGTTTTTCCTTTAGCATAAGAACATTATGGATTAAGTTATCAATTTTCAAAATTGATGTCTTAACGATAGTGTTAGTTTTGATATCACTTATCATGAAAAACAAAATTCAGATGTTTATGCGTTACCTTTGGTCAAATTTCATTCCTCACTAGCCAAAGTCAACATACACTCTCTTCATGCAAGGGGATTACGCAAGCAATATAAAGATAAGAAAAATAAACTTTATCGAGAAATATTTTTCAAGTGATTCTAAAAACTTTGATGAATAAAAGTGTAAGGAGGATTTCTCTATATAAAGATAGCTCAATACATAAAGGGTCGATACCATGCAATGTGTCATGATCTTACATCAAAAGAAATAAAATAAATCATATGAAATTTTTGAATATCTAATGCTCTTGACCTTTTCAAAATTCTAGGGCTTTTCTTGGATATTTTAGAACATTTTGAAATCATTTAGGATGTTTAAGAAGGAGGGCCTAAAAGTTAAGGTCCTAGTTCATCAGGACAAGGGAACCATGGTACTTGATGACTCTAGACATCTTTTCTAACTCCACCTACCCTATCAATTTAAGGTCAACAAGGCTCAATTTTCCTTAAGTTAGTTTGTGGAGGGATAGTGATTAAGTGTATTTTTAACTTTATTTCACTTATACCAATTAATTTGTATTGCTTGATTCAACCCAACCAAATCGAACAACCCAACCAGTCTAATTATAAAAAGGGTACATTTTTCCAATGATAGTTGCTAGGAAGATTCCTTGCAGTTGGGGCATGTAGCACCCTTTGTTGCTTTACTATTTGGTAAGTTATTTATTGTCTTATGATGTTGAAAAAATATTAGTGAAATTTTCCCAAGTTTCAACCGACTTGAGTATTTATTCAAAATACTTCTTAGCTCTCTTTTCTCTATCAAACCACCAATGATTAGAGAAAAATCCATGTGAGAGAGAAGTTAGATTGAAAAAAACACATTAGCAATTTTTAAAATTATGCATTATAAAATGAAAATATATATATATTTTTGAGCACCATTATATAAAACAAATTAGAAAAATAAAACTTAAATTATAAATTTTCATGTTTATTTGAGAAAATAAATTGTAAAATGTGTACTAATATAATTGTTCATTTTATGCAACTTTAAATATCCTCGTCTACTAGCACTAAGGATGCCACATGTGCATCCCAAACCACATCACCAATCCCACATTCACATTGATAGAGAAAAAGAGAAATAAAAATATAAATGAAATTTGTGTTTTGATACACTAAACATAAAATAATTAAAAAATAATTTTTTCTTTAAATTAAAAAAAGTATACCAAAATATAAAATAATTACATTTTAGTGCACTCAAAATTGGAAAATTTATTAAAAAAAGTATACCAAAGTATACCAAAATCTCAACTGACACATTAGTTCTAAAATAATAATAATAATAATAAAATTCATTAATAATATAACTTGAATCAACTAGTAAAGATAAAGATGATATTCACACCCACATCCTTGAAAATAAAAATATCCCATTTGCCATCCTGCTATACGCAACAAATCATATATATATATGTATGTATGTATGTATGTATTTATTTATTTATTTATTTATATATATTTATGTTATATATATATAAATACATAAAATAATTTATATTTATAAATATATAATTTCGGTACTTATTTGATTTGTTATATGCAGTTGGATGATAGAAAATATATTTTATATTATTAAGGATATGAGTTCCAATCCTAGCTTCTACTTTGATAGTTCATGTGTTAGTTCTTAGTTATGTTATTAATTAATTTTTTTATTATTTTTCCAATTGTTGATGTGTTAGTTCCGGATAAAATTAGATTTATGATTTTCAATGCACAAAACTTTTTTTTAAAAAAAATTTGATAAATCAAACACAATTCCCCCGAAATAAAATATTAGGTACTGTTTGGTTTGATGTTATTCCGTTTTCATTTTCCTATTTTCTGCGTTTTCCTAGAAAAGCCGTTTGGGTGCTTGTTTTCATTTTCCACTTTTGAGAAAACATGGGCTCGTTTTTAAGAAAAGGAGAGAACGATAAAAAGCCGTTCTCTCCCTTTGCCAGAGAAAGTTCCAACCCTCGTTCTACATCTGATTTCGCGTGTGATTCCTCCCTTGGGTCTGTGGCTGTGAGTCTGCTCGGCTCTCTTCTTGCCCCTGCTTGTCTCTAGTTGCTTGCGTAATGTCATTGAGCAAAGTATTAGGGTACTAAAAGCAAGATTTCCAATTATGAAGCATATGCCTAGCTATCCATTGCGAAGGCAACATCTAATTCTTACAGCTTGTAGCACTTTACACAACTTTATTCGATGTCATCACGCATTAGATATATTATTCATGGAGTACAATACAGAATAAATGTTGATGCGCAATGATAAAGTGGATGGTGCAGAGCATGACCCAATTGCAGTGGATGGTGCAGAGTAGGAACCAATTACAGTAGATGCAAGCCAAATAGTAAAAATGAGATAAATTCATGATGACATGGCAGAACAAATGTGGAATGATTTTGATTAGAATCATGCATGAATCTTTTTGATTTTTATTTTGTTCAAAATCATGCATAAACTCTTTTGTGAATGATTTTGTTCAAAATCATGTTTAAACTCTTTTGTGAATGATTTTGTTCAGTTATGTATTATTTTTTTAAGTTTAATTTAACATATAAAAAATATATTTTATATTATACATACCAAACGTATTTTTCTATTTTCATCTTCAGCAAAATATTTTCTAACATATACACCAAATACATTCTCTATTTTTCAAAAAATAGTTTGAAAATTAGAAAATGACTTCCATCAAATGAAAAACATAAAATAGAAATTTTTTTCCAAACCAAACACCAATTAATGTTTCCAAAACAGCAAAACTCCATTTTCGAAATTAGAGTTGATGGAGATTGTAAGGTTTGTGTTGTGGTTTTTTTATAAATCTAGAATTGACGTGATTGCATGGTTTTAGCAAACTTCGTAAGGTTTGTCTTCATTTTCCAAAACTTTGTTTTGTTGTTGAACAGTTCACGACCTCTCCCACCAACCAAATGTAAACGAACACAGACAGAGCTCTGATGAGCGTGACATAGTTGGAGGGATCAAACTGTGTTCCACTGACATTTGTCCATGCAAGTGCAGAACTTGTAGTGTTCCAAAATACTCGCTTTCCCTGGACATGTTTTTAAAAACAATTTGCGCATTCACACTGCTCCTACATTTTGAATGCTGGTTTAGCAATTGTCTTAGATTTCCGATCAGTATTCATTGAACCTAGAACACGAGTGTGAATTCGCGCACTTTCCTACGCCAATGCATTACAAAATGCTTCAAGAGTAACAAAACTATATTTCCTACAAAATGCACAAAAACAACTTAAGCAGAAGTGATAACAAAATGCACAATTATCTCGGAAATACCAAATCGAAACAAAACCTTATGATTTCGGAGATAACTAAGGCAAACATATTAGATCATTTATGAATTGCATCCATCAATTTCGTTTTCAAAAATGAAGTTTTCGAAAATATTTCTACAACTCTTAATTTTACCAGCAAATTTCAAGTTTGTGCTTTATATCCTATGAATTAAAGTATAAATGCTATTTATATTTCATAGTTGCTAATTGTTGCAATTATTTGATTCTTTGGTAAATTGGGGTTTGATTATTTATGAATGTTGCTAGTTGAAGATCAAGATGATTAAATTTTGGTGCATATTCAATTTTTTTTATTTATGTGAATGTGACCATTTTTTGTATTGAGATCTCCTAGAAAACATAGCAAATTATAGAGCCTATAATAGCAATAACATAGTATTTGGTGACTTATAGAGAGACCATTTGATTAAAATTTGGTATCTTTACTTGTTTAGAGATCATTATTTTGTTCTTAGTATTGATTCCTAGAAAATACTTAATCACTCCAATTTTATTTGTACGAAACTATGATTGTAAGTATTTCTAATTTATAATATGTATTAATAATAGTATCAATATAGACCAATATATTTCATATGCATTGCCTAAAAATTAAAATTTTAACAGATTATTAGTTGTCAATATATTTGTATGAAATTATGATTGTAACTATGATTGTAAGTATTTTTAATTTATAATATCCGTTAGTACTATTATCAATATATTACATCTCCTAGATAATTATGATTGTATGAAACAATACTCTTATCCTTAAAACTTCTCTTATAGATAAATTAAAAATCAAAATTACATCTGCATTGCCCAAATATATAATAGCAAAGAGAATCTCTCAAACTAAGCTTTGAAAGATTGTTTCATTTTATTTAATTTTTTTATGTTATCTACAAAATAAATTAATATAAATTTATGTATTCTTAAAATTAGGTGTTAAAGCTAAAAAATATTTCTTCCTTTAAATGACCATGAAGTAATATATTTAATATATTTAACTAATAAATGTACTACTCGTTAGTTGTTGTTTAAAAGAATTTTGATAGAGATGATTTAGAATAATAGAGCAAAAATATCTTCGTATATTTTGTATGACTCCCTTAGCACTAACAAGTTTCAAGCTAATTAATTTTTTTCATCTAGATTAATCTTCATAATTAAAGTAACTTGTAATTCATAATAGATTTTTTTGAGGAATAATATGAGTTCCCAAGTTCCATTAGAGGAAAAATAAATATTTATCTCTTCTATTATAATTTATTTCCATCCAGGGTGAGAATATCTTATAGAGGAATTTGAGTATTTTGATATAGTAGAAAATATATACAAAACTAATACAAGATGAAAAAGTTTGAAATAAGATATAAACTATGACCTAGGACTATAAGTGTAACTTTACAATTTTTTTGAATAACAACAAAAATATAAATATTAACAGTCATTTGCAAGATCATTCGGCTTCTCAAGAGATTAATCAATGGGTTTAAGTGACATGTTTCATCATAAAATGATCGTGTGTAATTAATTTCTCATCAATATGATTCAACAGATCAAGTTGATTTGGAATAGTATATGAACTATACTAATTAGAGGAAATAGTTAGAAAAAGAACTTTTATATTAACAATTCTTTTCTTTGTGATGAAATGAGGTTTATCTTCTCATGTTATCGCTGGGAATTGATTGGAATTAAAAGTTGAAATCTTCTAAAATTGGCAACAAATAGTTTTTATAGATGTTAACACAAAAATTACTCATTTTGTCAAAGCTCCAATTGTAGTGTAATCAAATATATAATAGGTAAAATTATCGAAATATTTTAAGTATTAAAAGTTTGCATTGTATTCTTAAAAAATCCCACTTAAATGAAACATGAATAATAGTAATCTTTTATTTTTCAATAGTAATACCAATATTTGTATACTATTTGGATACCATACTATCTAATAAAAGTATTTCTAATGACTTTTGTATCTCATGCCGATGTGATAAATCTTGTACAAAGTATATACAACCAAATATACAAAGAGGAAAACTAAAAATTTATCACCTATGATAAATATTAATATGAAAAGATTTATAACATCCAATAATATATAATACAATATCATACTTTGACATAATAATAATGTACAACAAAAATGCTTTATAAATACATACTAATCAGATTGAGACAGTTTACATGTTAAGTGCTCATATACACACAAAAAAAATAGAAGAAAACAAACATGAATGATAATATCTCATAAATTTAATGCTTAAATATCCAGAACACTAAGCTTGGAAGAAAGAGGAATTAGATGAGACTAGTTTAAGTCTGTGAAAATATATCATAATAACAATTATAGCACTATCCTAAATCTTTTTCTTTAAAAAAAGTATTTTAGCTTTATGTGTTTTGTCTGCTTATGAAATATTAGATTAAAAATTATATATATTATTATCTAACTATCATAATTAAAAGTTATTTGAGATGTAAGTAGGTATATGATATTTTCAAGAAGGTGTTTCATCTATAATAGTTTATAAATAATGATTGTCATCATTTTGAACTCTTACTTGACATTAGATTTGAAGGTAATGTTTGTCTCTCACTTTTATAAGAGATAGGATTACTAGCAACAAAAGTACATAACTTATAATCAATCTTTTTTTGATGTAAGCTGATATTAAAATTAAATCTGAAAAATTAACTAACTGAATATGTGTATGTGATCATTGATAGAGATACCAAAACTCGATGATATTTTCACATGCTTCATTATGCAAAGAACTATATTTTGGTGAATATATTATAGAGAATATAAAAAATAATTAATTATATTGACTATATAAGTTATAATTGGTCTAGTGGTTACTAGATAATTAAACTTTCACATTATTCTTCTATGTATAGATTAATAAATTGGAGGACACTCATTGGATAATAAATTAATAGCTGACTTAATAGGAGTATCCATTGTAATATAATCAAAAAAATTAATATCTATAAGAGTATCAATCATATATATTTTCTATGAAAGTACAATGTCTTTCATGCTATCGGTCACTACTTTCTCAAGAAAATATTTGAGCCTCACAAGATTTTTTGTTTGGAATTATAGGTAAAGGTATTTATTGAGCTAGATAATTCTTAACTCATTGTTTCTCATCATAAGGATATTATTTACATTAATAATAATCACGATATTCTAATTATCTGAGCTTCTTTAAAAATATAGAGTATTATTTAACACACTTGTATAAAACAAATGAGGTGACTATTAGTAAAAGTCTTATAAATCAAACATTTAGTGAATATTTTAGGCTATACAATGTATTTTGAAATTTGTAAATTGAATTTGACTATATTGCTTGATATTTATATGGTTGTTTTGTTTACATATCATGTTCATTATCATTATAAAAAAAGTTATTCTTCACAACTAATTGGTCTATCCTTTATCTTTGAGAAGGTATCAGTGATATAATTATTTATATTGAAATTATTTTGGTGACTAATAAAAAATTATCTTGATAATATACTTCAAATATCTTCATAAATCCCACTTTTAGGTGATTTATTTTTTTATTTGAATTAATTTTCACATTGAATACTAATTTGTAATCAATAATAAATTTTTTTGAACTTTGAGGGAGTAATTTACAAGACTCATTAAAATGAATGGTATTTATCTTATGAACTGATACCACCCTTGATCCTAGATAAAATAATGATTTAGAAAAATACTTAGGTATTCTAGCATTATCAAAAGAAATAATATAATAGGTAAAAGAAGATATAAGATATGAGTATGATAATACATGTGAAATAAAATAGTGTATACAATTATTATATTTCTTTTAGAGAGTAATATAAAAAGATAAAGATTAGAAAAATTAGTATGATTATTTGATTTCTCTGGAGATTCTCTTTCACTTTAAATATGTGTTTGTCTCATTCTCGTAGAATTGATTACAAGTTTTAGGTGATCAAGTTATTCTGTTATCAACTTATCATTAGGTGTGACCGGATAGACTCGTGAGGTATTATCTAGAATTAATTATTATAGTGCGAACTAATAAGTTCAAATATAGTTGATGGGTGATTTTTTTTCTTTTCCAATTTGAGACTCACGTGGGATTCTATAGGAGTAAAGAAGAATAATAGATTTTGATAATTTTCGTAGATCCTATCTTTTCCTATACTTGTTGAGTCATGCTCCAAAAAGATAACATTAGTACTAACTAGTATGCAATCAGTCTTTGGTGAATATACTTGTTTCTCTTTTGGGTATTTGAGTACTTGGGAAGTGTATTTCTTATCATCATCGGGGCCATTTAGTTTTGTCTTGCAGAGAGATTTTGAACAACATAAGTATTTTCAAAAATAGTTAGAAGTAAGCTCAATAATTTCTCTTTAGAATGTATGGTTTGAAAGTATATTTGATAAGAAAAAATAGAAGAAAGTATTTGGTTGATAAGTTAATTTATAGGTAAAATTATTCTTTTTCAAAAATATTTCAGAATAAGTCTACTAAAGAGGAGTGTTTGAGGTATTTTGATCAAATTCTACTTTGCAACTCATTTTACAAGGATCTACTAATACAAAAAATCTGATATATAATCTTATAATTAGTAGAACAAATGCTGGAACTATCATATATATACTCCAATGCATTGTCATTCATAATAATTTTTATATTTTATTAAATATTTTTTTTATGAAATAATTTAAAAATAGAAAACATAATGACTTGAAATAGAAAAAAATAATTAAGTAAAATATGTATAATCATCTTGAGTTTAATTTCTATGAGATCCTCATTTGTCTGAATGTACTACATAGGATAGATTTTTATTCACACAAGTTTAATAGGCATGATAAGAAATTTTAATGACTTACCATTTTAGTATTTAGTGAAATACCTAATTATATAAGTTTATACATACAGTCTATACTACTCAATATCAAAAGAAATCTTTTTTAAAGTTTTTTAATCATGCAAAATAAAATTAATAGAAAAAAAATATAATAAGAGTTGAATTGCCTAGAAAGGCAATTCATAGAAATGAGATTGTTACGACATCTATGGATAAAGATATATGTGAAAGAGGCAAAATATTAAGTTGAAAGTTATTGTTTTTAGTTGAAAATGCAACAAAAAAGTAAACTCTCAATCTGAAAATGACATTTAATTATATAATGGCTGAAAGTGATTGAGGTAACTTATATGTTGGGTGTTTCTATCAAAAATGTTAAAAATATATATAAAAATAATAAAAAAATTATAATATTTTCATCAAGCTGGTGCATACTTGTCCATCACATCTAATTTGAAAAAAAAATAAGTTGAGGTTATTTCAAGATTTTCATGAAGAAATATACTGACTGCTCTATTATTTGAATGTATACTATAGTAATGATTCCATCTTGAATCCAACCTACTCAAGCATGTGTCATGTCTAATGTATCTCACAAGCAACTATTGTTATTGTTGTAAATTTTGTTTTTGTATTAAATATCAAAATAATTGTATCTCGTACTTTTTAAAAAGGCAGTGTTACTTTTAAGAAAAATATAAAATTTTATCATAATTCTCTACTTGGTACATATTGGTGCCCAACTCGAATATGAATACTCTGCTAACTAGAAGCGTGCATGATACTTGAAAGAGATTTCAAATCATAAAGACTTCTTAATAAACTTCAGTATGCAAAGAGTTGTATCGGAGTGAAACTGTTGAGGAGAATTTAGAAAATGATTAATTATACTGATTATATATACCTATTAGGTTTGATCATAGTTAGATAATTATTTTTTTTTAATATTTTCATATAAGTAATTAAGTCAACTAAAGAGATCGTATTATAAGTGACAGTAGTATTTAGATCAATATGAGTATCTATTGGAGCACAATCCAAAAGATAAACATTTGAAAGAGTATCAAGTATAAATCTCAATTATAATTAAAAGATATTTCTGGTAAAATAAACTATTCATATACTAAAAAAATATTTGAATATTAGAATGTCCTTCAATTGAAAATATGTTTAAAGATATTTTATAAGTTGGATGACTCTCAATTAATCATTTCACATAATAAGAATATTATCTATATAGATAATCATTAAAATCATCATTCCAACAAGATTCTTTTGGAAGGAAAAAAAAATTAATAATACACCTTTGTAATCTAAATGATGTAATTGCTCATAAAAATTTTACAAACTAGATCTTTAGCGACTTCTCTAGGTCGTACAATATTTTGTGTAATTTGTAAATAATACTTTGACTATATTACTTAAAACCCTGATGATTGCTCCATATATATTTATTCGTCAAGTTTACTATGAAAAAATATATTTTTTATATTTTGTTGATATATTCTTCAACTTTGAGATACTGTAAGAGAAAAGAGAATACATATTGAGGTCATTTTGGTTATTAGAGAGTAAGTGTCTTGGTTTTTCATACTAAATGTCTGAGTATATCACTTCATATGGACTTATTAGCATATGGACTTGTGTTAGGATGGTCTATCTTTTCATATGGACTTGTGTTTATAGTGAATACTTACCTGCAGTCGATAAGAAATTTTTTTTGAAGATTGTGATACTATTTTCTAGGTCTTATTAGCATGAAAAGCATGTATCTCTTTCATCATGACCCGATACTATTCAGGACGAGATAATACATCAATAGAAGACTTGAATATCTTAGTATCATAAAAAAAGAAATAAAAAAAGTGAACAAATTGAGTGTACAATAAAATCTATGAAATTAGATGTTGAATATAACTCATTTGTCTCTTATAAAGAGTGATCAAAAGGTTAAGATCAGAGTGACTAGCTACTTAGTAGGTTCATCATTGATTTGAGAATGCTGGACATGTCTGTCTTTTTAAATATAGACTATAAGTCCTGGGTGATCAGGTCTTCTTGTTATTAATTCAATATCAATTTGTACTGGTACAAACTCATGTCTGTCTTTTCAAGTCTTCTAGTTTGAGATCTTTTATTTGAAAAATTGTATTTACTTTAGACTCAATATGATTTGAATTTATTAATATATATGATAATTCTATGTGAGTAATATTATACTGAATATCAAAATGCTCAAATTCATCTGATGAGTAATTCTTTTTACCAACTAGAGATCTAGATAGAGCTACAGGAAAAGAGAGAAAGAATAAAGGATCAAGGTATAATATATAAATTTATACTATTTCTAGACTCATCAAAAAATAAGTTATAAAAAAAAATATTAACACATTAAAATCTTACTAGTCTTTAGTGATAAATATTCATATTTTTTTTGGTACTAAAATATCAAAAAAATATAATCAAAATACATAGGATACAAACTTGTTCAATTTTAGAGAGCAATTAAGAATAAAATAATTATATCCAAAATTTTTAGGAGGTAATCTAAATAATATCTCTCCAGGATATTTGATTTGAAAATATATTTGCTATAAATTTGAGTATTTAGTATACTTTATTTATTCTTTTTGGATATTGATCGGAAGGTTAAGATTAGAGTGACTAACTACATTTATTTTTATGATATAGACTTTATGTCTTGGGTGATCAAGTCTCTGAATTGCCTACTCAATGTTAGTTTGTCCTGGTGCAAATTCATGTACTAGTGTGTTATTTGGGTTCAAATAAGATTTTTTACTTGAAGAATTTTACTTTCTCCAAACTCATTGTGATTTTAATTTGTTGGTAGGTATTATAATTTAATAAGAATAACTTCATACTAAGTACTAACATACCCAATTCTATTTGATGAGTGATTCTTTTTCCTAATTAGTAGTTCATGTAGAGCTATAAGAAAGACGAAAAAGATAATTGATTCAAGAATAATATCTAAATTTATCAATTTTTTAGACTTGTTAAAAAATTAGTTATGATAAAAAAATATAATATCTATTCTCATTAAAAATTTATTAGTTTTTTGTGAGATATTTATATCATTTTTGGGTATTAATATTTCCAATAAAAATATATCTTAAGGTTCTAGATGTCAACTTGTTACATTATGAAGAGCAATTGATGATAAAATAAGTGTATTCACAAATTTTAGGAGACAAAATAAAAAGTTTTTTTCTAGGATGTATAATCTTGAAAGGTATATAGTGAAAAATGATAAAAAAAGAATTAGATTGATAAGATTTTATTATAGTTAAAATTATATCTCCTAAAAATATTTTAGAATATTTTTTTTATGTAGGAGTATTAGAATTTCTTGTAGCCATCCCATTCTATTAGGGGTGTGTCAGTGTAGAAAGATAGATATATAATCTAATAATCAATATAATTAATCTTAAATCGGTCTGACATATATTCAAATATATTATTACTTTTAAATTTTTATCTTTGTTGAATTTAGTTTTTATTATTTTGTGAAAAATCTGAAAAATAGAAAGAACTTATAATTTGTAATGAAAGAATTATATTAATATATATCTCGAACAATTATCAATAAAGGTGATTAAATACTTAAATTTCTTTCTGGTTGAATTTATACTAGGTCCCTATATATTATTTACCGACACTTCTAATATCATGAGCACTCCTAACTAAATCTATCTTGCATACATTTATAAAAATAAAAAGATCAATCTATATAAGAAATAATAGTGCAGAACATCTTTAAATAAATTTTTTTGACCTTATTACCATGTGAACGAGCTACCATGCTTTAGGTCATAAAAGTTCAAAATAATTTTTTTCATCAATAATTGGTTGTTCATGTTTATTTGTATTTATAAATTAAAAAAAAAAAACAAATGTCACTTTTCAATGTTAGTTGTCTGGCTCTTTCTTGTTGATCCCATATTTTCTTGAACAATCTCATTTGAGGATCAAGATCTGCTATGATTGTGTATTCTCTGCTTCAGGTCATATTGTTTGGCAAGGCTAATTCCATTTCATTCACACAACGTTTCTGGAGTAATGCAACTTCTCAATAAACCTAGTCAAGCATTCCTGATTTCAAGTTCTAGTTCAGTCAATCAGAAAATAAATAAAGGGACTTCTAGGGAACTCCTACATGATTCTGGTTCGATTTGGAAGAGAAATTTAGTTTGGGAAACATTTTGTGCTGTAGCAGAAACCGGTGCCAACAGCGAAAATCACTTTGAAATGCAAACAAGTGCAGACAAGATTGGTGTCCTGCTTCTGAATCTTGGGGGGCCAGAAACGCTTGATGATGTTCAGCCTTTTCTATTTAATCTATTTTCTGATCCAGTGAGTCTCTTTTGATGAACAAGATTTTTCTTTCATATAATTGACGACAGAAGAATCTGTCTAAATTAAAAACTTCTAAATTAAACAGCGAGTAGCAAATATAATATTTGGTTCATATTTAAATTACAGATGTCAAAATTTAAAATCCATCTAATTAAATTTAGAGAGGTTCTATTGTATGCAAAATGGTATTTATGGGTTGATGCACTACATTTTAATGTAGGATATTATCCGACTCCCCAGTCTTCTAAAATTTCTTCAGTTGCCACTGGCATACTTTATCTCAGTTACTCGTGCTCCTAAAAGCAAGGCAGCATATGCTTCCATAGGGGGTGGCTCGCCCTTGTGCAGAATAACAAATGAACAGGTAAAGCAAAATGTGTTGTAGAATGTTCAAGTTTCTTCATATTTTAGTAACTTTTTGCTTGTGAAATTCAACGTTTCCACTATCAATACATTTAATTAAAGTTTATGTCATGAAGAAGCATGTGTTAAAAATGAATAATCTATCAGAATTCATACAACTGAATTTAATTTGATGAGAATGTTAAATTTGTTGCTATTGTTTTTTATGTTATGAGGCTATTTGATGTAATGGTAAGTTTTTTATCCAAGGGCGATAGGTATTGGATTTGAGACTCATTAGACATAACTTTTCTGACTTTCGATGATAAGGTTGTCTAGATATTAACCTTTCTCATACCTCGGCCTAAAGCAAAAGCCTTGTATACTAGGTACAACCTCATATGTCATGAGGTTGGCCGCTGACTAAAAAGTTAAGTCCATTGTTTAGAATTCCCTAGATATCTGCTTTCTGTTTTGATTTGGATAAAAAGGAATTACTCAGTCCCCTTGTTGCATTGACTCTGATTCCATGGAGAGATACCCACTTGTGATCTAAGCCTAGTATGATTATGGTAACATTGAGAAAAGTTACACACCAGTTAAAAACTAAACTTACTCCATACAACTTTGTCACAGGATGGCCCTCTAGTTCAAAACTTGCTCCATACCTTCTTCGAATACCTATTGGATAAACAACTTTTATGGCTAGAACCATTGCCACACATGCTTTCTTTGTTTTTTATGGCCAGATGGTTAGCATACCTTGTGTTTAGTTGAATATTCTTATTTAATTAAAGTTAAATTTTATTTCGAGTTTGCAGGCACATGCAATCAAAATGGCTCTGAAGAAAAAGGGTGTACTTGCTAATCTGTATGTCGGAATGCGTTATTGGCACCCTTTCACAGAGGATGCAATTCACCAGGTGATCTGAATTTGATGTTTCCAGATAGTACAAGGGATATAGAAGATTTGTTCATGTTTTCACTTTCATCTTTGTTGAAATTCTATTGTCCAGATCAAGAATGATGGTATAACGAGACTCGTAGTGCTTCCATTTTATCCACAGTTCTCCATTTCGACAACTGGGTCAAGCCTTCATGTCATCCAGAATGAATTCAGGTTCATATATATGTCATTTTTTTTAGTTTTGAGAGAATAATTTAAACTGTTTTCTCTGGAGTGAATCCCAACCCAATATTCAAGTGACAGTATAATGTTTTTGAATATGCTGTTTTAGTCCCTTTGTTTGTTATTATTAGTTAAAAATGTGCCAAAATTATTCTTTCCCTCTCATCAATCATTAATATATAATTAACAAGGTGTGACATATAATATCGGAGCAGGCTTAGTTGCTACGGACACTTCACTTAATTTCTGATGTACATGATGCAGAACACAACTCAGGGGGATTGCAAATTTATTTTAGATGGTAATATTCAAATTAATTGAGCCTAATTAAGGATTAATTGAATTGATTAAGAGGGTTGTATTATTATTTAATTTTATGCATTTAGTTTTAGACTTGATTTGCGAAATCAATTGGGATTAATGGAGCTTAAATCTAAGATTAATTTGTATTTAGTTTTCATGTATTTAAATTTTTTCTTAGCTTTTAATTTAACAATCATTAATATTTTTTAATTAAAATATATGAACATTTGGGGGATATAATAAAATTATACTAGAAGTGCGTCCTTACAAGTCAATATAGTTTAGTAGTTTTTGATTTTCTTCTGAGAATAAGAAAAATTTTTAATGTAGTCCAATATCAATTAAAATTGAGAATTAAATGATATGCATCAAAAGATGTATATCAAAAATTTAGAAATAATCATTAAATTATATAGTCCAAAAAATTTAGTAAATGAAGCAAAAATAAGTAAATTTTTTAAATACTTGATAAATTTAATAAGGAGTGAAAAAATTAAGATAAAGAAATTGTTATGGTAGTAGAACATTTACCGTGTAACATATCATTATGAAAAAATGTTTTAAAATTTAGCAAAAGAATAGAGTTTGAGTGTTATCATGATCACAAAATTATTAGAGTTTGAATAATAAAATTGATAAAGAAATAGAAAGAATTTGTGATGATTTATAAGATAGATTACATACTATAAATGGAGAGATGTCTTTATGTTAGCTAAAATGAAAAAATAAAAAATTAGAGATTTAAATCATGTTAAGCATTATTAAGAATGAGAATAATTGAGTGCTAATACAAATTAAAATTATTTTAAATAGATGAATAGATTAATTTTTAAACATGTTTAATGAGAAATATATGGAGGTTGTTGGAGGTCGTATGTGGTGAACATTAAACAAGGCTCCCATTTTAACATAGTATTTAAGAGAAGTTAATATTTTGATTGTCGTATTCTTTGAAATCAAAGAGGTTATGTTTGAGGAGTCTCAAATTTGAGAGCTACCATCTTGGAATAAGACACTTGCTATCGCATGAAAGCATGACTTTTATTATTATATGTATGCAATAAAAGTAATTATAATGTGTTCAATCCTTTTAGCATTATTCTTACCAAAATATTTTTAACTTTAGAGTTTTTATGAGATTTAATATATTAGTATTTATGCAATCTCATACTTTAATGAGAAACACATGAGAGTTATTTAAAGAGATTTATTTCTTATGTTATGACTTATGAGATATGTGTTTGTGCATAGTTTCACAAATATTAATACACTATAATGCATAAGAATTTAAAAATTAAATGTGGTTGAACAAGAATAATACCGAGATATCTGATTACCTAAGAAGTTTATGTGTTGCATGTATATATTAGAGATTATGCATTGGTGTGATCGTAAGTGCTTTTGTCTAATGACGATAAGTCTCAAGTTTAAACTCATTATACGAACCATTTTTAATTTTAAAGGTAAGATTGTCGAGATATTAATTATTCATACTTTGTGCTAAAATAAGTTTTGTACACTGAGTATGATATGCAAGAAACTTTAAAAATAATAAAAAAAAGTGATTGGATGAGCTGAGATTCCAATTGTGCTATGGAAATATAGAAGAGATAAATTTAATTATTAATTATGTTATTATTTAATAACATTTTTATTTCAAGAAAAAAATTAAATTTATAGAATTTTCTAGAGTTATTTTATATTTTATAAAAATAATAATAATACTTAAGATTGTTCAAATTATAAAGGATAAAATTGCTAGGTAAATTTATAATTGAAATTATGTTAGGTATGATAAATTTATTATTGAAATAATTTTAGGTATGGTAAATTTATTATAGAAATTATTTTGGTTTTTGTCAGATAAATTTATATCAAATAATGATGAAAGTTTGGTATAAATCTTAGAAATAAGATTTAAAAGTTTAATCATTATATCAAATAATTGATCTGGTTTATGTTATGTTAATTTTTTATTAAAATTATTTTTTTGCATAAATAAATAAAAATAAGTATTGAAAAAAATAAAAAGAATTGTACATGATTTTTTGTCAATTTAGATAAGACATATGATATAAAAGTAATGAAATATATATTTATTAATTGATATAATTAAATATTTATGTAATTTTTATGTAACATGTGCTTGCTTTATAGAAGGAATAATAAATAATTTTTTAATTTAAATTGAATTATATTTGCTAAACTTCAATATCTTTTAATTTTATTTTATTATAATATATGAAAGTCTTTATATAATGGGCAAAGTTAGAGGGATAGTCTACACATTGGTGCTCCCATTAAAAATATAAATTAAGCAAAAAGGATAAATAAACACAAACTCTAACAAATAATAGATTATAAATTTTAACATCACTCCTCAAATTAGTGTGTAAAAATCTAAGACACCAAGATTCGAAGAGTCACGTGATAATTTAAAATAAAATCAAATTATGAACTAGTTGAAATTGATTTTCCATGGAAGATGATAGAAAAAAAAATTAGAATAAAATATTATCTCCCAACCAAATTTGGAAAAATAATGACAAAAAAACTCAAACTACTTTATCCTAGTTGATTTGGAGAGAATATTGATCTAACACTTTGAAAAAAATACTCTTTTCTATTTGAATTGGAATAATAATGTCAAAATAAGTGAGAATAATATTCTTTTTTATCCGAAGGTATATCTTAAGGTCTTATATATTAATTTGTCTCTTGGAGATTGATCGAGAATAAAATAAGTATATTGAAAAAATTTGAGGCAAATTAAATAATCTTTTTTTAGAATGTATGATTTGAAAAGGTACGTACTGAAAAATGATAGAATATGATATTTGATTACAGTTCAAACGAGTTTTAATAGAAATAAGGTATTTGAAAATAAAAAAGATAAAATTAATTTGCTGGAGAAAATATTGACCAAAGTAGTACGCAATGCTGGCAACGAGAATGCCTGCAACGAGAATGCTTGCAACGAGAATGCTGACATTTGATTCCTATTGAGGACGGCGTCATTTGAGGTTTTATGAATTTTGAGTTTCAAGGTTTTGCGTGGTTTTAGGGTTATAAGGTTTTAATATCAAGTGGTTATAGATTTTAATAATGATAGATTAATTTAATGTTTTTATGATTATTGTTAATTAGTTAACAATATGAAAATGGTCATGGATGGTGAGTTGGTAGTTTATTTCTTTTTAATATTTTCGGAAATTTTTGTTGTAATTATTAGTAACTTTGTTCCAAATGGTACATTATCTATGGAAGTTGTAAAAAAACTTGATTAATTAAAAGACTAGCAAAAGCTTATAAGACAAAATATGCACAAGTCCGTATCATAAAAAAGTAGAAGAAACATGAATAGAGGATCGATAGATCCTAATAAGTTGGAAGGAAGGTCTCGCTTCATAAAAAAAATCAAGTGTTTATATAATTAGAAAAATAAGATGACAAGAATACGATGAAAATTATGAAGTGTAGTGTTTTAATATGAGTGGTTGCATATAGATTATCAAGGAATTAAGTGAATTGTAGACATTGCAACCTTTTACAGTGTTACCTCTGTAACCTCTCACCTAGAGGTATTTTCTAATTATAGGGCCGAAGACTTTGACACACTCGATATGAAAAACTCTAGTTACTCCAAGATGATAGAGATGAATGATGGTTATTTTAAGTTGTTATTATGGATTTATACGTTAATTTAATTCCAATATTAGCCTTAAAAAAGTAAGGTCATGGAAGCACCTTTACTCGGGCATGAATGAAAAATTAAACTGAAATAAAATAAAAAATTGAAGGAATGCACTTTTCCATAAACTCTCGGAAAAAAAAGGGAGGAAAATCTTTCAAGCTTTTTTCTCTTCTTTGGTTCGATAATTTTTTTCCATATCTTTTCTTATAATATGTATCTAAAAGTGTAAGAAATCATTTTTAATCTCTTTCTTTAGGAACTGACATAATTTTTAAAGTTTAAAATAAGTCCAAGTATGAATTCAACCTTAAATGAGCAGAAGGGTTCATCTTTCATGCAGCCTAACCTATAAACTAGCTTGTTTTGGGACATTGTTGTTAAAAGTAGTTTATTGATAATTTTTTTTTGTTTGAAATTAGTTTAGGAAACATATTTTTTCCCAAAATAAACTTGTAAGAATAAGATGTCTTTATTTATTTTACTTGTTAAAAATATTATGAAAAACATTATTTAAATTCAAATGCTGTTGTTGTGGTTGACAACAATTGATTTAATTCAAATCCGTTGTCCTTGTCGTTGGCTTCAATAGGAATCAAATGCCGGTGTACCCGTTGCTGGTGTACCCATTGCTGGTGTACCCATTGCCAGTGTTCCTGTTGCCGGCATTGCACACTACTTTGGTTAATATTTTATCCTGTAAATTGATTTTATCTTTTTTATTTTTCAAATATCATATTTTCGTATAAAACTTTAGTTAAAATTACATCTATCCAAAAATATTTTAGATTATTCTTTTCAAGTATGAGTGTTTAAGCTATATTTATCATATGTTTATTTTTTATTTCAACAATTCCATTTTATTGGGATGTGTCGGTACATGACATTTGATATATAATTTAATAATAAATATAGTAAGTGCTAGATTGGTCTAACATGCTTTGATTCGAAAGCCCTAGCCAGTGAAAAATCCCCATGTATTTTAATGCAATATTATTTTTTAAATTTTTTTATATTTGTATCAAAAATTTTTTATATTATTTTATGAAAGATTTTAAAAATAAAAAAATATGATCTATATTTGATATATGTATATTCATATATATATCGAACAATCATCAACAAAAATAATTAGATATCTAAATCTCTCTATGGTTACATCTAAACTAGGCCCGCATGAGTCTTAATGTATCAGATCAAATGATTTGCACTCAAGCTAAACTATCATGTTGGATAGAAAGATCTGTAAACTACCTAGAGATGTCAACTGGGCCGGGCCGGGCCGGCCCGGCACGGCACGGAAATTTCTCATGCCCGGGCTCGTGTTGTGCCGACCACAGTACATCGTGCCGTGCCGAGGCCAACCGGGCCTCGTGCCGTGCTTGGCCCGGCACGGTACCGTGCTGAATTTTTTTTAAATTAGGGTTACTGGGCGCCGAAACCCTAATTTTTTTTAAAATTAGGGTTTCGGGCGCGCCCAATTCCTAATTTTTTTAGAATTAGGGTTTCGGGCGTGCCGAAACCCTAATTTTTTTTTAATTTAGGGTTCGGCCCGACCGGGCCGAACCCGACGAATCGTTCCGCGGGCCCGTGCCGGGCTGAACCCCCAAAAGACCGTGCCGGGACAGGCACGACACGGTTACTGTTCCGTGTCGTGCTTGGCCCGGCACGAAAGCCCGGTTGGGCCTGGAAAAACCGGGCCGAGCTGGCTCAGCACGGCTCATTTGACACCTTTAAAACTACCATATATTGTGGTTAAAACTAGAGTACAATATTTTTAACTTGGTTAGTAATAAATAACCGAATTAAGAATGCACAAATAAAAATATAATGTACTTAAAACATTTAGAAAAAGATTTTATTATTAAAGAGAAAACATACAATGCATCATACTTAATCTTAAATAGAGTTTACCTCATAGTTTATTGAACTTGCATATTAATATTAGTAAAAGTAAAAATAATATTAGAGTTATATTACTTAGAAAGGTAATTCATAGAGAATAAACTTACAAGATAATTAATAATAAATAAGACACGAGAAAGTAATAAATACACAAACTAGATATTATCATATCTAATAATTTTCAAATATTTATTATTGAATAAAATTATATTTTCATAGTAGGAAAAGAATCTAGTAAATATAATATGATTATTGTTATATGAGTGTTAATTCATGTGTCAATTATCTAGGAGTCAACAATGAATGTATAAGTAGGGTATCTAGTAATACATGAAACATGAGAATAATCTGTTGTTGTCTTAGAGATAAGTTCTTTTTACTTGTTTTTAATAAATATAAGTATCATAGTGAATGAACTCTGTGAGAATTGCTGGATAACTTTGATAGTTAGATCATCTCTCTCAATACTGTGTAAATCTTTTAGCCTTCTCTCTGGGTATAATATCCAATAATTATCTTTAGCGTGACTTATTCCTTTGCAGTATGTATATTGAACTATGATTCTCCTCTATTTATTTTTGTTGTGATAATCTCTCTATACTTTATCACAAAATTGTGATTCATTCAAATAAAAAAATTATACCAAATGATGGTTTTTTATTGTAAATTCTAATTCAGTTTTTTTTTTATAAATCCACTTAAACTCTAATTAAGGTTTCTGTCCAAAAATTTTATTGTAAGCCGTCGTGCACCGGCATGCATTGCCATGCTTCATCGTGTGCTTCCAGTTCCATGTACCTTTCGTGCGCCACATAGGGTTGCTGTTCAAAACTGCTAGTGTGCCATGTTTTGGGTCACTGCATGCCACCACATGGCACCACTGTGCGCCACCACCCCCTACCATTGTGCAGCACCACATGCCACCAGCACATGCCACTGCACGCCACCATCACATGTCACCGTGCACAACTACTGCTTGTCTATTGTGTGCGCAATGTTGCACCACCACCTCACGCCACCACATGCATCTTCTGCCCCCATCATGTGTAGTTGCTACCACCACCGTGTGTGTTGGCCACTGCCACCATTTACTCTTGTTGCTGGATGAGAAAAAAATAATTGTCTATTTTTTTTTGTTCTAGTTTAGTTTTGATATCATATTAACACAATATAATACAAAACATTTAGATGCAATAATATTCTAATAAATAAATATATATCAAATATTATTATATAATTGATGAAATTGATTAAAATAGTCTATGTATCGGGTGCTCCCATAAAAAATGCAGAAAAAAAAAAGAAAAAGAAAAACTTCAATAAAAATTATTATAAAGATGTTAGTTTTTGGGTTAATAGAAAAATCATTTGTGTAAAATTTGTAGATCAAGTCAAATCTCCTCTAAGATTACATCTATTACTATAGAAAATGTGTTTTGATATTTCACACAAATTTGAGTATGTTTTAGTAATTCGATCTATCTTTCCATTAAGAGCAATTTTTAGATTAAATTCCCATGCACAACCTACCACAAATCTTTTGGAAGGATGTTAAACTAATTTTATAGTTTCATCAGAGATTAGTGATGTGCATCTAATCTATCATGACTTGTCATTAGTCTTGGTGATTTGGGCATCCTTGTCCAGTTAAATTGGGTGGCCCAACATAACTAAGTCAAGTCATATGCAACTTCAATTTATGGGCATATAGGTATTTGATGGCCCATGTTGGCTTGACATGCCCATTTTTTGGGTCGAATTGAGCACCTTTTGGGGTTGGCATACCTAAAAAATAAGATAGCCCAGCCCTCCATGTTGGTTATAATCAATGTTTTAAAAGACAAAAGCGTAAAACGAGATATTTTTGTGTTTGTGAGGCGAGGCGTAAGCCTCGAGATGTTAAGACGTAAGTTTTTTGAGTATCATAATATATACTTAATTAATATTTTAAAATATATTAAAAAATAAAATAAAATAGTATGAAATATTTTAATAAATATTTTATAATATATAAAATTTAAATAAATTTAAAATAATTGTATCATTATTAATTAACAAATTTAAATTTATTTTTTCATTAAATTTTAATAAATTTAAAAATTTTAATTTATTATTAAATTTTTTCATTAATAAGGCATTAAGCCTGTCTTGTTTCCCTCGTCCTTTCTCTTCGCCCCTTGCCCTCGCCCTCGCCCTCGCCCTCGCCCTCGCCCTCGCCCTCGCCCTCGCCTCTCTTCCCTGCTTCATGGAAAGCTCAATGGAACTTCGTCGAGCTCCACACTTTTAAAATGTCTTGCATTTTAAAAGTGCCTTGCGTTGCGTTGAGGTGTTTTTAAAATGCCTTGCATTGAGGTGCGTCTTAAGAATATTTTTAAAAACTTTGGTTACAATGACCAATGTTAAACTTGCTAGCTCGGGCACTGGCATGACCTGAGCACGACATGTACCAAGGCACCATCGATTCTTGGGCGCATGATCCATGGTTGTCTTGGTCGGGTGGTGGGTGATACTTGCAATGGGCACAAGGGCCTTGACTTGGTCATTATATAAGGGCCAAGGAAGATAATTAATGAATCATAGGCTCATTAGTTACTCATTGTTAGAGGTGGAAAATTGGTCGGGCGACCATGGTCCGATCCAAGGCACGACACAACATGCTAGGGCCCGTGCTTGATAGCTATGCTTGGCAGTCTGATACAAAGGCTTGAGCAAGCCAAATTTGCATGGTTACTATTCTTCCTTGTAGATCATACACCATCAAAATTGAAATACCAAAATTAGGAACGTGTGTCTCATACTCATAATTTCGATTAAAATTGAAATCAGGTCAGGTTTTGACTGATGTTGAATTGATCCAATTAAATAAATTCTAAATTTTTTTTTATTTTAGGCAAGTGCAACTATCCAATTGTCATTGGGCCTTGCCACATGCCATGAGATTTGGTCACGTCACTTGACATGTCATGTGGGTTTATATAAAATAATTTTAACTCTAATGATCTTGGATAGAATTCAATGAATAGAAAAAATATTTTTAAAATTTTTTTAAAATTTTATAAAATTTTTAAAAATTTTATAAATATGTTTTTTATTTTTGGATCTTCTCCTAACTAAAACAATTCTCTCTTGCTGTAGAATATTTTTTAATAAATATTTATAATTTGTAATTGGTGTCAAAGGAGATTTGATCTGATGAATCATGGTTCACATCTATAAAATTGAGGTTGTAGGTATATAAATTTCAAAGTACAATTCAACTATAATTATTTATTATTTTAAATGCTAATAATTTAAAATTTATTTTTTATTTCTAACTCAATATAAAATATTGACTAATCATTATAAAGAAAATGAAATTAATATTGTAGATGAGTTTGATATTATAATAATAACTAGATTGAAAGATTCGAGATTGATTTGTTTTTCAATCCTAGATCAATTCAGACACCTAAAAAAATTATATTACATAAATAGATATTTTAAGTTTGAAATATTAAAAAATTAGAAAAATCAAAAATTTATCCTAATGTAGGTATTGTTAAAAAATTTATAGTTGCAAAATTTGTGGTGTAATTGAAAACGTTAGGAGATAAGTCAAATAATACGCTTAGAATTGTGATATATTGAATCCTAGATAAACTCAAATTGACTATTATATTCTCGAATTTAAATTAATTTTATGTCCAATGATCCCATTCATTTACCTTTAAGAGTTTGTTAAAGAATATATTTTTAGGTTGATTATTGGTAAGAGTTTTCAATCTTAATTTATGGAAGATAGAAGAATAGTTTATTATATATAGAAATACTCAAGTATGCTTATCAAAGGATCCCTATGTTAATCTGTAGGGCTGAATCGATCTACATAATAAAAAATAATATATTTTAAAAATAATTAATAATTAATGAATTTAAAAGACATATTAAAATAATATGAATGACATTCGATATATAAACTAGTTATGACAATATTTATTTTGTATATGTTATTATTTATTTTGTTGATTCTAAGTAAAAACTAAATAAAAGAATATTAGGATTTTCTAAGATTTTTAATCTTTATAATGACATTGCTATATATGAGTCTTTTGAGAGTGTATAATGAATATGAAATATAAAATAAAATTTATTGTATAATATTTGATAATGTTTAGAATAATTGTTATTGTGAGTATATTTGTAAGAATTTTTAAAGAGGTTTCCTAGTTGAGATTTTTCATATTCAATGTATGTGTTATATATTAAACATAATAATATATATAGACTTTAACATAATTTTATTGTCTTTTGAATAAATTAGAAATATATAAAAATATATTAGGATATTTAGTAAATTACAAGAATTTTATAATCCAAGTCAATGACCTAAAAAAAGAAATTCTCACAAGATATTAGACATTTTTAGAATTCAACATACATGATATTGAATTTATATATTGGTTATCAATATGTTATTTTTAATTTTATTAATAATATCTACTTTCACATTTGGTATTGTACGTAGGTATATTTGTAATATAAATAATATCTTTAATTAATATAGAGAATATTCATATTTGTAGTAACATGACTATAATGATAGAAAGAAAGTATTTTAAATTTTGGACTATTATTTCAACTCTTTATTATTTAGATAATTTAATGGATCATATAGTTAATATCGAATGAGTAGAAAATATTATGAAATATATATGTAGTTGTTTTTATCAATCATAAGAATCAAATTGTAAAATGTATGAATAATAAATTTTTTTAAAATATTATGAAAATAAATATGATAGTTTAACTAAGTTTCTAAGCACAAATATTAATATTATATTCAGATATAATTATTTTTTTATCCAGTTAGTGGTGAATAATGATATGATATATCAAATAGGTATGAACTGTCAAAATATTTAGATATCGATTATTATTCTATTTTGTTAGAGTAATATAAAAAATATTGATATATTGAATTGGTAAAAATTATACAAATTCATGTTTCTCATACTATTTAAAATGAGATGTAATTTTCATATTTGTTTGATGCTTAATATAGTATAGGAATTTATTTTTTTATTGTTGTGAATACTATTTTAAATAGAAAGATACGACTATAGTGATAAGATTTACAGATGAGTCTTCAAAATTAAGTTCAAGCTTTGTGATTAGATATAGATGATGCTTTACACGATGAAACTTGAAACTGTGAAGATCATAATCAATTAGAGTGATAAATGATAATCCTTTGACCATTACTACTTTATTACTCTATTATTTATTGTATTTTTATTTTTATTTTAAAAGATGATATTATAAATTTATATTTTGTGAATATTAGAGTGTGTATGTATATTATTTATGTAATATTTTTTTAACATATTTTAATTATATTATAATTTAAAATTAAACAATATTAATATTAATATTATTTAATTTATTTAAATTCATAATTTAAAATTTTAATACTATATAATTAATTATATATCTGTGTGTGTGTGTGTGTGTGTGTGTAAAATATACAGATTGCAGTTGCGCTCTGCTGTATTTGCTGTGCAGAGGCAACCTGCAGCCAGAACCTGCAGGCTGCGCACATACACACAGGTCACAGGTGCCATGCCAACTAACAGCTCACAGGCCACAACAGCCTGTGCTTGCTATGCTGGGGGCCTGGGGTAGCCAAGGACCCATGGGCCTCTGACTTCTGGAGTTCAGGGCCTGGGGCCATATATCGGCCAGATGCCCTTGGCAAGGGTGGGGACTTGGTTCTTCTAGTAAACAACCAGGCTAGACTAGGTTAGGAACAAGCTGATCCAGGAATGATTCATGGCCATGAGTTGGTTTGTGTCAGTTTTTTTCCGATTATTTCCGACCCAGCACGGCAGGCACAACCCAGGTTGAACCCGGGCCATTGTGCCGTGCCAGGTCGCTCTTCGCTTCAACCATGTCATCATGGCACAACACGGCAGTAAAACCATGCCATGCCATGCCATGCCATGCATGGCATGACCTGTTTGCCATCTATACTCGTTGTGTAGTTTGTGCCGTTGTATTTTTTATAATTTTTATTTGCATTTTATAAACATATTGAACAATAAATATCTTGAACTAAAAAAATATATATAATTATCATTGAATATCAAATTAAATGTAAATAATATATGATTAATAAATATAATTTATTTTTCCAAACTTCATTTGTTGTCCAAGTCTTGAGCTGTATTGTAGTTTTATTATCTTTTTTATATTTTTACCCCCTTGATGGAAGTGCATAATCTATGAGTTGTCCTTAGTCTTTTGTCTTTTTATCTATAGATGAAGGTTTCTCTTATGTCAAATTGACTGTTTTAATTACGAGATTTATTTTTTGTGCATTATTTTTAATTAGTATTAGAGTTGGGGTTTATAAACCCTAAAAATGTGTGCTTTGTGTTTTCAATTTGAGTGTGTATATGTGAATAGTGGCAACAACACAACTGTAAAATCCTTGAAGAAAAAAATGGTGTGGGATGTCGATGCTTATTGCTTAAATGAGAGTGTACTAGAGGAAGTGGTGCGTTGTGTGTGCAATGTGCATTGACACAACACCACGTTGGTGCAAGTGGTGCATTGTGTAGTGTATGTGCAATGAGTTGCGGTGTGTGTAAGGGAAAAATGTAACACAATGTGTGTCAAGATGCTAATCCATTGATGACAATTGACA
This sequence comes from Sapria himalayana, assembly GCA_029783825.1. Taxonomy (NCBI): domain Eukaryota; kingdom Viridiplantae; phylum Streptophyta; class Magnoliopsida; order Malpighiales; family Rafflesiaceae; genus Sapria; species Sapria himalayana. The sequence goes on along the minus strand of JAREIK010001079.1, from coordinate 2,193,491 downwards.
TCAATTGAGTGGCAACGTGTGTAAGTAGAAAGCGTAGTTCAGTGGGTAAGTGAAGTATAGTTTTTACTAAGTAGAAAAATGCTAATACATTTTTTACCTTGTTGATAAAGGAAGTTAAAATCATGGTTATTACTATTTGGAGATTTGAACAACAGAATTACATGGTAAACTATTGGAGTTTGAATATAGTTTTTTAGTCATAAGAAGTTTGATTACTTGACAGAGAAACCTCCTAGTGATGAGACAAAAATTTGATTCTTAATTGACTCTTGACTTGTGATTGTCACATGATAGTTCTTTGAGATTAATTTGTGATCTACTTTTATACCTTGTACGACATGTAAAAATTGCTTGATTACATAAATACATGACGTGGTTTCTTAGCTGATGGAATTGAGACTGGGAGTGCATAGAGTGTCGGTCTGTTAGAGTATATTGCTTTTTATTTTATTTGGTTCATATATATAGCTATGTAGTTCTTGAAGGCATTTTTACTCGAGGTAGATGTGAATGTGTGAGTGAGACAGAGTAGACAATTTTTTGGTATTATCTTACTGTACTTCATACCTAACAATTTATGAATTTTTTCAATTAAATTTGATTTTTTATTTGATATTGGTCATTTTGTTGACTCAACAACATACAAAAGAATCATAGAAAAAATTAAATATTTAACTATTAACATATCAAATATAACTTATGTAATTAGTATAATTAATTATTTTTAAAATTTTTAATGACAAATTAATCTAGATATAGCTCTTTGCATATTTAGATGCATGAAGAAATTTTTATGTCTTGATATCTCTTTTAATATTCACTTGCACCCCCAACTATTTAGTATTTTAGATTCTAACCGGGTACCAACTTACGCACATAGATCTATTATAAGTTAATATACTTTTTTGTATCCAATTTTATGTGCTAGAAAAGTAAGAGACATATGATAGTATTAAGATTTAATATAAAGGTAGAATTCAGGATAATGATAATGTTCATATTCAATATGTCACTTGTGAGATACTTTAGATCAAATACTTTTTTTAGGAGATTGAAAATTTACTTGTATCCCCTAGTATTTTTTATTATTATAGTTAGATAGTAAGATATATAAAAGTAATTTAATATACAACAAGTTAATGAAATACATAAAAGTTTATTTCTTCTTTCTTAGGGAAAATATCCTGGATAAGTCTATTTATTTTCATACAGCACTGTGATACAACTTATAGCATAGATTCTGTTTAAGTAAGGTTGTGATCTAGGATAAGTGTATTGTTAGAGAGTATTGCAATATACATATAACATCAACTTATTTATTTTCTCCTTCAAGCTTGGTTTACTGAATATTTATGCATCCCATGATGAGGGCTGTTATAGTTTTATTATAGACTTATCCAGGATCCTTTTCTATTTATAGACTTAAGATTTCACTTGTATCAAATTGAATGTTTTTGTTATGAGATGTATTTTTCGTGCACTGTTTTTACAAGCTGCAACATAACTATTTATATAAAGATTTAATTTTTTGAAGTCCTATAGAAATTTATTTTCTAAAACATGAAGTGTCATGCATCTATCTTTATATTCTTTCAAATATAGTGAAGTTTTTTAGTATCTTTGGCATTATAATTGTTTTTTTTTTGTCTGTAATTATATTCATAATAATAAAAAAATTAGACTTCGATATTATAGTTTACATAAGTGAGGTTAGTGGATCATATATCTATATAATACATGAAAGGTGGACTCATGAGATTTATAATACTTCATAATTTCAAAATTTAGTAATTCATTAGACGATAGATATCAATAATAATTAGTATCAAAATGTTTCCAAGTTTCACACATATTAAAGGACCAGCTTGTCATTGTCCTTTAGTTAATTATATAAAAAAATTATTTCTAAATACAAGTAGAATGATAACACTCAAAGATATACTATCATATTTAGTCATTATATTTATATATATATAAAGGTTGTATACCGTGCTTAAGGCTTTCTCCAAGCAAGGAATGAGAGAGTAAATATCTCAAAAGTTCTTACTCTTGATAACTCAGAGAGGTCACGTGTGAATGGTCTTGAATCATATGCCTACTACCTTTGGATGAATAAACTTGCTAGTCAATATAAAATTAAATAAATTATTTAATTATTTGTATATATTATTTTTTATTTCAGATGGTTGTTTATATAATTTGCAATAAAAATTAAAATATTTTATATATCTTTTAATTTAACCCATTGATTCATACAAGTCAATAAACAATATAGTGGTTAAATTTTCATTTAATATTTTATATATGTTTTTTTTTATTTTTACATATATTTCACTAATAATTTTGAGATTCTGATGTTGAACTTGAAAAACATGTTAATAATATCATAAAATAGGTTTAATAATTTAAAAAATAAAAAATATATCAGCCAATCATATGAAATCTTTATAGGTTCATTGCTTTTACTATTTATAAAATTCAATTAATTATATAGATTAAATTCTAATTTTGTTCGATATCATATTAAAAATTTTTCTTTGTAACATATATTGATTCACATAAAAATATTAAATTATTATAATTTATTATATATAAGAAAAATTTTATAGCATTTAAGATAGTTTTTAATGACATTAATATTAATTTTAAATATATTTGTACTATTAAATTAATAATATGATAAAAATATCTAATATAAAATATTTCACTTAATAGACTTTCTTTAATTATTATTATAAATTCATTTATTACAATATTACTATTTGAAGTATATTTAAAAGTAATATTAAAAATTTTATCTTAGATGATATGTTTATATAATTTGCAATAAAATTTAAAATGTTTTATATATCTTTTAATTTTACCCATTGATTCATACTAGTCAATAAACAATATAGTGGTAAAATTTTCATTCAATATTTTATATAGTTTTTTTTTATTTTTACATATATTTCACTAATAATTTGGATATTCTGATGTTGAACTTGAAAAACATGTTAATAGTATCATAAAATAGTTTTAATAATTTTAAAAATAAAAAATATATTACCTAATCATATTAAATCTTTATAATTTCATTGCTTTTACTATTTATAAAATCCAATTAATTATATAGATTGAATTCTAATTTTGTTCGATATCATATTAAAAAATTTTTTTCATAACATATATTGATTCACATAAAAATATTAAATTATTATAATTTATTAGATTTAAGATTAAATTTTATAGCATTTAATATAGTTTTTAATGACAGTAATATTAATTTTAAATATATTTGTCTATTAAATTAATAATATAATAAAAATATCTAATATGAAATATTTTCTTTAATAGACTTTCTTTAATTATTATTATAAATTCATTTATTATAATATTACTATTTGAAATATTATTAAAAGTAATATTAAAAATTTTATTTTAAATATCATAATGATCGTACTAAGTGTACAGACTTCTGCTTAGTGTGAGATTTGGGAGAGATTAATATCTCTATTCGAAAATTAAAGATATTATGTTTAGTGAATCTCAAACTCAAGATCACTCTTCTTGGATGAAGACACTTACACTTGCACCAAGACATTATCTCTTAAAACTTTAATGCAAATGAAAAATAACATTCTAGTAAGGACATTGGATTTTGTAATAGTATGATTAATCATTTACATGATATATATTATCAAGTTTGGAATGATGTACTTCAAAATATTAAATGTTTTGTAAATTTATCTACATATTGCTAACTTAGTGCATCAATATTGTGATAGCAACATTCTGATAATTTTGTATTAAAAGAGCATTCTCATAGGATAGTAGGGGTTCTCCAAATATATTAAAACCTAATGCATGTTCTCTCTTTTTTATCATGTAGTAGATAAAATAAGAATATTTTGTCATATTTCACGTGGATGATATTCAATGATAATTTGCATTAAAACATAAACATCATCTTCTAGATTTTGCAATTTTGGAGGTCCATCAACACATATTACACATGTATCCACAATAACAACAAATGGCAAAGGCAATCTAAACTCATCAATCAGTTTATTAGATAAGGAAAATGTAACATTACAAGAAAAAGTCCATATTAGCTTCTATTTCTAAATGTAGAGCCACATGTGGATGTTTAGTTCATAAAATAAAATCAAATAAAAAAAAGTAGACCTATGTCTAGACTCTACAGCTAATATTTCCTTTCCAAAATATTCATATATGTGAGAGTATAGAAGATATATCAAAGCCTATTACTTTTTTTTATTGTTTGTAGTTTCACTTGGACCTCTTATTAGGAGAGAGAGTTACCCATTCACCATGTCTGAGTTATTAGTTTATACTATGATGAAACTCCTATAAAGTTATTATATATATCAATAAGTACAAATCGAATAAATTCTAAAGAGAGTGATGTTTTGTATAAGAAAAAATATTTCTAGTGTCTAAATGATTTGGTAGTTCATAAGTTTACTCTAGAACCAACTCAAAATGAGCTATAGATTGAAAGACTTGATGTCATAAGACTTAGAGTATATACTAGTATAACAAGACATATACAATGTATTCATAGCATAAGAGAGTTTTTATAGAAATCAAATGATCATGCAATTAACTCTTTAGATCTTGATATTTTTATTGTTTGGAAAAAACATGAGTTATACTCAATACTTTATTGTACATATTTTTTTTTACTTTACATATTCTCTTTTGTCGTACTCGTATATTTTATTTTATTTTATTTTTTTTAGTATTTCTTTTAATGATACTGGGATATTAAGTTTTTTTTTTTGAGATATTATTTTATCCAGGATGATGTCAAGTTATGTTAAAAGATATAAATATCATCTACTTCAATATGACGTGAAAACTAATAACTTGACTTTTGAGAAGATTTGTTGTTGATCTAGATGGGTATTTAATAAGAAGATTGATTTAGATGGAAAAGTTGATGATTTTAAGGTGAGACTTGATATGAGAGAGTTTACTTAGATATTTGAAGTGAATTACAAGAACAATTTCTTTCTAATTGATAAAATAATTTTGTATGAATTCTTATTTTATTGGTGGTGTCTTACAAATATACGATATATTAATTAGATAAAAAATATATATTTTTTAACAAGGAAATTGAGGAAGAGGTTTACATAGAGAAATTACCATAGTTTTGAGCAATATAATCAAACTCTGTTTTAAATAAAAGATCTTGAGAGTCTTGTATTACATTCATGTGATAGAGGATGCCTTTTCCAATAGAGGGATTTTGTTGTCATAGAGCAAATATGTGATTGATACTCTTATAATTGTTTGGCCTTTTGAGTTATACTTTAGTAAATACTCTGAGTGAGCTAATTTTTTATTTGATGTGAGTTTTTCAATGGACTATACTATATATATGATAATCATGTAGAAAATAAGTTATCTGAATATCATCAAATAATATATAACTCTATTAATCATTTCCTAGATTTTTTATGACATTCATTTAAACTAAGCTTTTTGTTTGTTGAGATATGTAAAGAAATCTCCATGTCTTAGGATTTCCTTTAGCAATTGTGTGTATTTATAGTTAGTTAGATATTCATATTTGAGCTGCGCGCTAGTTTGTACTTAGTGGAGATTGAATATATATTTTTGTATTTTTCTTAGAGACAATTTCATTTAAAAAAAAAATAAAAGACAATTATTTTTGAGATCCAATTTATGGCGATAATAAAAATTACTTATAAGATATTTTGAATTATACAATCCCTTGAGGAGATCAAATATTGATTTTCTTCTCTTACTATTATTTACTGCATTATTCAAACAACAAAATATATAGTTTTTAATCTAGTATTTTATAAGCATACAAAATATATAAACATGTATTATTTCTTCCCTACAGAGCAGATTCATGATGTGACTCTTACTATAATTTATGTTTCTATAACAAGTCAACTATCAAATATTTTGATGGAGATGACCAATTGATTTTTCTTTTGTTGAAGTTAAATATCTTAGATATTTGCACATCAACTTGATAGAGAGAGTTATAATTTGAGTTTGTTTTATTTGTTTTTGATATGTGCTTTTTGGACAAGAGTGCCCAATATGTAGCTTGTCATAACCCAAACCATAGTTAAATATTCAAGTTGTACATTCATGCTGATTATTGAGTTTTCTATAAGGTTTTTCTTTAAAATTAATGGCATGAGTTTCTCCAATGAATTGTCTCATGTGCGAAAAAATATTACTTTGATTAATCTATATGTAGGAGGTCACATATACAATAATATCATGATTTTAATTTTTTTTTAATTATTAATGGTTGATCATTTTAATATTATTTTATTACATTATTACATGATGTCCTCAAACATTCTAAGATATTTTGTAAATTTTAATAGAAGACTCATGCTAGTTTTTGACAGTTAACTTGACTAATAATTCTTGTACTCATTGTTGGTTGCATATAAAAGGGTTAATTAAAAACCACCAAATTTTCTAAAAATTGTTGGTTGTATATTCTAATAATTCTTGTCCTCAAACATTATTACATTATTACATGATGGTTGTTCAACATGTCGTCTAAGGTGACGTGTCCCTTGATAATTTTGCAACTGTAGAAATTCAACCAATAAAAACCACCAAATTTCAACCTAAAAACTCAATGAATAATAATGTATAATTAGAATATATATAACTAGGGTTTGGATTGAGACAACCCACTTTTTTGGTGCTTCCATCTATAAAGAATAAATTAAAGAAAAAAATAATAAAAGAACCATAAAAACAAATTGTACCATCCCTCCAATAAGTTGGTGCACAAAATTAAAAATACTAGTCCTGGTTAAGTCCTTTTCAAGGTTTTTGTGAACATATATACTAATTGATTTGTGGTAGGAAGGTACTCAAATAATTATTTTTCATGAGACGAGATTGTTTTCAAGAAAAAATTTAAAAATTTGTCGTCAATTTTTTTTAGGACAAGCTGGTGCTCAACTCAAAACTAGATATTTGAGTACCTGTAAGTATCTGTGATTGCTGAACGAAATCTCAAGACTTGAAAATTTATTTGCATATCTTAGTATTCGAAGAATTGTATATATGTGATCATGTTGTTGAGAATTAAAGAAATGATTAACTATACTAAGTATATAAGCTATATCTAATCTGTTGATAATTAAATAATTAATTTTTAATATGATTCTCTTATACGTATTAGAATCAAATTAAAAGAATTGTATTGGATAAAAAATTAGTAATTGAGTTAAGTGGAGTATCCTCAGGAGCACAACTCAAAAAACTAATACATGAGAAACTCAATCACATATTTTCTTTATAATAATACAACTTCTCTTCTAAAGTATGCAGCTTGTATCAAAAGTAAGTGTTTGAGTTATTTAATATCCTTCATCTAGTACTATGGTTGAAAGTATTCTTTGAGATCAATGACTCCAAACTTATTATCTTCAATAATAAAAATATCATCTTTGTATACAATAAGAAGAAATATTTGTCATTTGAGCTCTTCCTAAAAAAAAAAAAATCTATCACACACCGGTGTAAATAAATAAAATTAACTATCAATGAAAATTTAGTAAACGAAGTATTCAATAACTATTTTAGGTCAAATAATATTATCCACAATCTGTAAATTGGGTCTGAGTGGACTGCTTGAAACTCATGTGATACTTCATGTATACCTCCTCCTTAATGTTTCATAAAGAAAAGAATTGTTCGTGTCTAATTAATAAATTACTCATCTGAGAGACATTATTAGTGAAATAAGAATACATATTAAGATTATTTTGGACGCTTGAAAGACATTATTAGTGAAAATAATTGTTTATATCAAATGTATGATTGAACTAGCTTGCAATAAATTTTATTTTAAGGGGATCTAGATTTTTATCTAAATCAGTCTTTGTAGTGAATACTTACCTACAATTAATAATAGATATTTCGAATATATATATGCTTGGTCTCAAGTCCTATTAAAATAGAAATTTTAAATTGTTAAAAATACTATATGGTCTAAAGTAATCACAAATAGTCTTGTTTGTGAGATTTTCATAAATAACTATCTTATATAGTTTACACAAGCATGTTATAAATTTTTACTATATTTTTTGGATGAGCTATTATAGTAGAATAACTTTTCTCATTATATACATGAATGATATTCTAGTAATGATATATGATAAATTAAAAAGTATCTAACTCAATGACCTTCTTCAATTATAATTATAGATGAAGGATTTTGAGAGATCTAAATATTTTTTTGATATAGAGGTAGTATACTCCAAGAGACGTATTGTCTCATCACAAAGAAAGTATACACCTAATATTCTTATAGGGATTGGACTTTTGTATTGTTCTCCAGCAAATACTTTTATTGATCAATATGCTAATTTTATTTCTAATATAACTCATACAATTAACTTAACTATTTACTGGAAAATCTTAGGAAAGATTATCTATCTTAATATTATCCAACTAGATATTATATAATCAATCAATATAGTTAATATTTTTTTTAGATTCTCCCTAGTATGTTCATTTGGATATAATTTTTCACATACTTAGGTATGAGAAGAAGTCTTTGTAACTTGGGGTATCTTTCTTCAATCATGAATACCTATAGTTAGTCATGTATTTATATTTCAATTGGGCACCAATATGTAATGAAAAGAAATTTTCAAGTTCTTATACTTTTTTTAAAGTGGATATTAACTTCTAAAAAAGTAAGATAAATAATTATTTTGAGATTCGATGTAAAGATAAAATTTAAGATGATAATAAGTATTACTTGTGAGATATTTTAGATTCAATACTTACTCGAAGAGACCGGATAGTGTCATGCCAGACTTAGTAAAATGGATGTCATGCCAGACTTAGTAAAATGGATGTCATGCTAGATTTAGTAAAATGGATGTCATGCCGTGTTGGTACAACACGAGATACATACCGTGCTGTGGCAGGCACAACACGGTGATATGATCGGGTCACACAAAAAATGGTGGTTCAAGACTACAACAACGAGTAGTAAGCCACCCCACAAATAGTTGTGACAAAAATCTAGTGGATAAAATCTAAGAAATTGTTGAATACTTTCTTAATTCAGTGTTAGGTCTATCTATTTCAAAAACCCATGAAAGTCAAAGGTAAGAATACACAACAAGAAGTGATAGCCCTAATTGATTATGGTGCGATTCACAATTTTATTTCTTCCAAATTGGGGTGAGATTTAGCTTTTTTGCTTGAAGGCACGTTGGATCATGGGGTGATTGTGGGAACTGAAGCAGCAGTGAAAGGGGAAAGTGCTTACCCTTAAGATTATTGAAGTCATGGAAGACTTCCATCCATTAGTGTTGGGGAGTGCCAATGTTATTCTGGGAATGAAATGGTTGGCATCATTAGGGGGCTTGGAAATAAACTGGTGAAATCTTTCTATGAGATTTCAAGTGGGGTGGGTGGCATCTCTGTGATTCTCCAAGGGGATCCCAACCTGAGCACCTCCATGGTTTCTTTGTAGACTTTGTGGAAAAAAAATCAGGCAACAAGGTGGAGGGGTTTTGGTGGAATTAGGGTATATTAAAATAGTGGAATTTGAGGTAAAGCTTGAGATACTGATTCCTATTCAGGAGATTCTTGAATGATTCCTGCAGGTTGTTTAGATTCCCGCTGACTTACCACAAAGAAGGTCCCATGATCATGTCATCATGCTACATCCAGGAACAATCCCTGTTAACGTTAGGCCTTATCACTATCCTTAGTTTTAGAAGGCCAAAATTGAATGCCTGGTTAGTTAAAGAGATGTTGCCTGTTGGCAATCGGTATCAGCCATACCAGTAACAGCCCTTCTAGCTTAGTGTTATTGGTTCGAAAAAAAGAGGGGGAGTGGCATTTTTCTATAGATTACAGGATCCTAAATAAGGTTACGATGGCAGACAAGTTTTTTATCCCAATGATTGATAAACTACTGGTTATCATCAAATCAGTATTTTGACATCCAATTTTTCAAAGATTGCTTTTTGCACCCACGAAGGCCACTATGAATTTTTGGTAATGCGCCCGCTACTTTTCAGTCGCTTATGATGATATTTTTTGAAACTACTTACATAAATTTGTATTAGTTTTCTTTAATGATATTCTAGTGTATAGTCATTCATTGGGCAAGCATCAATCTCACCTCAGCCTTAACTATCAAGTGGAGTATTTAGGCCACAAAATTTCCAATTTGGGTATGGTTGCTGATGCAAGTAAAGTAGAGGTAATGTTAAAGCGGCCAGCCCATCATTTCTTGAAGGAACTCCATGGTTTCTTAGACTTGACAGTTTACTATGAGAAATTTGTGGCAAATTATGACACTTTATCAGGGCCCTTAACTCAATTTCTGTGCAAAGATCAGTTTCAATGGGGACCTCAAGGTAACTTTGCCTTTCAATTTCTCAAAATGGCCATGACTCAACTTCTAGTTCTTGTCCTACCTAATTTCTCTTAAACTTTCATTGTGGAAACAGATGCTTCTGGTATGGGGGTCAGAGTTTTTTTTTGTTACTGGGTGTAATCCCCGACCCAATTGGTACATGGGCCAACCACACGGGCCTCAATGACAGTCAGGTAACCCCGTAGAGGATTGTTGGTGGGATTCGAATTCGCAACCCAAAGGTTGCAGGTGCACACCCAGCCAACCCAACTACCATGCACATGGTTATTGGAGCTGTCCTGTTACAAGATGAGGCCAATTGCCTTCTTTAGTCAAGCTTTACCACAGTTTGCCTGCCTGAATCTTTGTTTGAGAACTAAGTCTGTGGTGGTGCGAGAAGTGCAGAAGTGGTGCCATTTTTTTATGGGCCACAAAATTTATGATCAACACAGACCAGTGCAGCCTCAAGTTCCTCTTGTTTCAGTGAGTGCTCACTTTGGATCATCAAAAATGGCTATGCAAATTTCTGGTTTTTGATTTTGATGTTTGAGTACAAATCAGGTTCTGCCAACCGTTTAGCAAATGCTCTCTTCTGTTTTCCTTCACATGCTACTTTGCTGCCCCTGTCAGTGCCTCAAGTGTTGCAGCTGGAGAAGCTGGCCCATGAAATTGCCTTGGATCCTAACTTCTCTGCTATACAGCAAGCCCTGTTTCAAATTAATGCCATAACCCTAGGCTATGTATTAATCCAAGGTCAGCTGTTTTACAAGAAGAGAATAGTGTTACCAACCTCTTCAGCTTTGATTCCTCTCATCTTGCACGAGTGCCATGACAGTTCCACTGAGGGCCATTCTAGTGTCCTTAAAACACTAAAAAGTTCTGCTCCACCCCTTGCTGATTCCTCGCCAAATTTGGGAACATCTTTCCCTTGATTTCATTGATGGTTTACTGGGGTATGGGAATTATGTCATCATCCTAGTAGTTGTGAAAAGACTAAGCATATGCTGCCCATTTCATTGGTTTGATTCATTCGTATACTTCTGTTACTGTAGCTGAAAGTTTTTCCAAAGAAATTATTTGCCTACACGGACTTCCTCGAACTTTTCTCTTTTGATCACAACAAGATCTTCTTAGGTAAATTTTGGAGAGAAATTTACCAAATGCAAGGTGCAGCTCTTCGTTTCAGCACTGCATATCATCCCCCAGTAAGATGGCCAAACTGAGGTTCTGATTCGCTGCTTAGAAGCCTACTTGAACTGTTTCGCCCATCACAAACCAAAGTCTTAGGCCCATTATTTACCTTGGGCGGAATATTGATATAGTATTTTTTTTCCAGTCGCACAAACAATGCCCTTCTGCATTGTTTATGGAAGGGATCCTCTCTTTCTCTTGACATATAAATCAGGCTCTTCTATCTTCATTGCGGTTGATCAGCAACTATCAGATAGAGATGCCATTTTAAAGGAGCTCTGTCCGCATTTACATTGGGCTCAACAGCATTTGAACATTCAAGCTGACGGTAAGAGGAGAGAGATGTCATTCTAAGTTGGTGACCTTGTGCTTTTTAAAAACTATGCCCTTACCATCAGAAAACCATGGCTCATCATATAAATTAGAATCTATCCCCTCTTTTCTATGGTCCTTTACTCATCACTGAAAAGACAAGACTTGTAGCATACCATCTCTAGCTACTAAATACTGCCAATTGAAACTCTTTGAATTCTTAAGTATGTGTTACAAAAATCTTTGGGCTTTGATATTTCTTTTAGTGATCTTGGATACCTTCAACATGCAAAGAGAGTATATATATTATAACATATTATATTCTTCTTAGAATTAATTTTTTTTTAGTAAAGTAGAGATAGATGATCATATCAAGATTAAATATAAATGTAGAGTTTTGGGCAATAGTCATAGTTGTTTGTGAGTTACTTTAGATCATATATCTTTTTGAGAAGAACTAGTATTTACTTTCTTCTCTTATTATTCTTTATTGTGATAGTAAAATAGTGAATCATGCAGCTTAAAATCTGACATTCCATGAGCTGATCAAGTAAATAAAGATGAATTATTTGTTTCTTATAAAAAAGATTCATGGTGATATCATTACTATAACTTATATTGTTATAGTGGACTAGCCAGTAATTATATCTCAGTTCATTTTTATTTTTTCAAAGCTTAGTATATTAGATTTCTACGTATTAGCTTGATGAGGAATGCTACAATTATTTGTTGTATCATATATTTTTTTATTTAGAGATAAGAGTCTTCATCTTGTAAAAATAAATTTACTAGAGAAGCCATGTAGTTCCCCTATGGCTCCGGGCATACAACTTACTAGAGAATGCGAATTGTTTAAGGATTCTGAGAGATATAGAAGACTAGTTGGGAAACTGACCTACCTTACAGTAACTCATCCTGATATTGCACACTCAGTCAGTGTTGTAAGTCAATATATGTCTTCCCCGACTGCTGATAATTGGGCAGCTATAGAATATATTCTATGTTACTTGAAAGGAGAATTCGAGAGCGAAGCTGAAGAACCCGCAAAGGTCATCCGAAAAGTCAATAATGGTTCTGTGTAACATTTGTATTTATACAGGAGATTGTTTTTTTTATTTTCTAATCTATTACACTCCCCCTCAAGTTGGAGCATAGATATCAATCATGCCAAACTTATTACATAAATAGCTAACTCGGTCCCCACTTAAAGTATTTGTAAAAATATTACCCAACTGTTCTCCCGTCTTCACATATTCTGTAGAAATCAAACCAAGTTGTATTTTTTCACGAACAAAGTGATAGTTATGCTCAATATATTTAGTTTGCTCATGGAATATAAGATTCGAGGCAATATGAAGGGCAGCCTAGTTATCACCCCAAAGTTTTGCTGGAATCACAGTCTTAATGTTGACTTCCATCAAGAGTTGATGGAGCCACATGATTTCACACAGACTGTGCCATTGCTCTATATTCTGACTCTTCACTTGAACGAGAAATGACCCTTTGCCCCTTACTCTTCCATAAAACTAGATTTCCACCAACAAAAACATAGTAACCAGATGTGGATCTTCTATCTTCCTTTGACCCTGCCCAATCAGCATCTATGAAGCATTCAACCATATTGTGCTCATGATAACTATATGGAATACCTCGTCCCGGAGCTCTTTTCAAGTAACATAGATAATATTCTATAGCTGCCCAATTGTTAACAGTCGGGGAATACATATATTGACTTACAATACTGATCGAGTGTGCAATATCAGGATGAGTTACTATAAAATAGTTCAGTTTCCCAACTAGTCTTTTATATCTCTCAGGATCCTTAAACAATTCGTCTTCTCTAGTAAGTTGTACGCTCGGAGCCATAGGGGAACTACTTGGCTTTGCTCCCAATTTTCCAGTCTCAGACAATAAATCAAGCACATATTTCTTTTGAGATAAGAAGATTCCATGTTTACTTCACATAACTTTGACACCCAAAAAATATTTAAGCATCCCTAAGTCCTTTATATGAAACTGATCGTGAAGAAAGGACTTAAGGGATAAGATTCATGTAGAGTCACTCCTAGTGATGACAATATCATCCACATACACCACCAACAACATGATACCTGAATTGAAGTTCTGGTAGAAGATGGAATGATCAGATTTACTTTTCTACAAGCTAAATTTCTCTACTGCTTGGCTGAATTTACCGAACCAAGCATGAGGACTTTATTTCAAGCCATATAATGACTTCCGAATGTGACAAACCTTCCCAATCTCCCCCTAAGCAACAAACTCTGGAGGTTGCTTCATATATACCTCCTTCTGAAGATTACCATGAAAAAAGACATTTTTAATATCAAGCTGATGTAGATCCCAATTATAAGTGGTAGCTAGGGAAATAAATAGTCGAACAGATGTCATATTAGCAACAGAGGAAAAGGTATCAGAATAGTCTACACCATAGGTCCGAGCATATCCTTTGGCCACAAGTCATGCTTTCAATCGAGCAATTGAACCATTCGGATTAACTTTGACTGGAAAGACTCGGAGATCCAATGGCTTCTTTCTAGTAGGTAAATGGATCAAGTTCTAAGTATCATTCTCATTCAGAGCATCCATCTCCTCTATCATAGCATTACGCCAACCAGGGTGAGACAAGGTTTACTGAAATGTGTTAGGCAATGAAATAGAGTCCAAAGAAGTAATAAAAGAATAAGACTGAGAAGACAACTGATTATAGATACAAAATGAGGAAATTGGATGAACACACTGATGTCTACCTTTACGAAGAGCAATAGGGAGATCATCATCAGCAACTAGATCTGATGTCGAAGCAACCGGTGGAGGATCAGAGACTGGTGGGTTCTGGCATCGAGTGTAGACCTGAGTGATGGGAGGCTTTACTGGAGTAAGAACAAGAGGGGCTGGCTTTACTGGAGCAGGAATAGGAGGGGCAACGGGGGAGGCTATAGTATATACTAGCAGGTCATCTGCCTTCCCTTGACTAGTGTGGGTCGGGGTTGAAGAGAATGAGACATTCTCAAAAAACTTGACATCCGTAGAAACCAAATATTTACGAGGACTAGGGCAATAACACTGATACCCATTCTGAACTCGAGAATAACCAAGAAAGATATATTTTAAAGATTTATGGTCAAGTTTAGATACCTGAAGATGAATATCTCGGACAAAACAGGTACATCCAAATATCTGAGGCTCAATAAGGAATAAAGGTTTATTGGGGAAAAGGATGTGATGCGGTGTGTCCCAATTCAAGACTGATGAATGCATCCGGTTAATCAAAAAATAAGATGTGGAAACAGAATCAGTCCAGAAATGTTTGGGCACATGCATCTGAAATAATAGAGCTCTGGTAGTTTCAAGGAGATGTCTATTTTTTCTCTCAGCAACTCCATTCTGAGCAAGAGCGTCAACACAAAAAATCTGATGAAGGATACCATGTTGAAGCATGAAGGACTAAAATTGTTCGGAAACATATTCTTTTGCATTAGCACTTCTCAGATTTTGAACATAAACATGAAATTGAGTATGAATTTCAGCACAAAATGCATGAAAATGAGAAAATAACTCAAAGTGGTTTTTCATTAAATATAACTAAGTGGTTCGTGAATAATCATCAACAAAAGTGACAAAGTATTGAAACCTGGTTAGGGACACAATTGAGCATTGGCCCCACATATCTGAATGGACTAACTCAAAAGGAGCACTATCTCGTTTATTGACTCTAGGACTATAACTAAGGTGATGATGTTTTGCAAATTGACAAGACTCACAATCTAAGGAGAATGAACTTGAAAACTAATGACACAATTTCTTTAATAATGGCAGTGACAGATGACCCAACTGACAATATATCTCAAATGGTGTAGTGATTTCAGAACAAGTAATAGGTCTTGGGACTGTAGGATTAAGGATGTATAAACCTCAGGCTCACGACCTTTACTAATAATCTACTTCATCATAAGATCCTGGAAGAGACAAAAATCAGGAAAAGAATGAGATATAACAATTAAGTGCTCGAGTTAACTTGCTAATAGACATCAAATTAAAAGATAAATTTGGTAAATTCAAGACTGATGTCAAAGGAATAGATGGAGTGAGCACAATTGTGCATGACCCAAGAACACATGAATGTGATTCATCTGCCAAAGTGACAGTGAAAGGTGAAGGTTATGACTGAAATGTAGAGAAAAAACTATAGTTACCTGTCATGTGATCTGTGACTCCAGAGTCAATGACCCACTTGGAAGATGAAGAAGACACAAGGCATTTATTATGGCTACCTGACTTAGCGGTAATCGGAGTAGATGGAGATCTCAATGAGTTCTGATACAATTGGAACATGGCTAATTCCGCGACTAAGAACTGAACGGACTGATCGGATGCCTCAGTGGCAGAAGCTATATGAGCAGACTGAAATTTCTGATTTCGATTCATTCGTTTCTTACAATCGTGTATCACATGGCCAGACTTATGGCAGTAATAACAAACAACACCTCCAGAACCATGCCCTCTAGTGTTATCACCTGGACCACTGTTTTTATTTCGTTGCCTTTCTAACTCAATGATTTGTCTAATAAGAGCACTGCTTGTCTTGGCTGATACAAGGGTAGGTGAAGAAGAGGATGTTACCTCAGTGCGAAGAATCCTGCTAAAGATCTCCTGGAGGAATGATATTTCAGGACTGGACAAAATCTGGGCCTTAGCTGAATCATACTTAGATGGAAGAGCAGCAAGAAATCCCATAATTGCCCTCTTTTCTCATTGACTTTACTTAACTTTGACATCTAAACTAAAGGGCATAAGCATATTAAGTTATTCATGTATCTTTTTGTAAGTCATAAAAAATTATGTGAGTGACTGATCATGTTTCTCTGATCGATAGAATGTTCTACATACATCAAATATACAAGAAACTTTTCCCTTTCCAGAAAACACAAACTTCAAATAATTCATTAGCTCTTTAACAAATTCACAATGATTAATGAGGCCCAGTACCTTGTTGTCGATAGAATTACGGATTTGGATGAACAGACGAGCATCCTCCTCCATCCATTGCTCTTTCGAATCATTAGTTGGTGGATCCTGAGTGAGGTGACTACCCATACATATGCTCCTGACGTATATTCGAATTATTTTGTTCCATTCCAAATAGTTGGGACCAGTCAGTTTGTCTTCCATGATTTTGGACATCATTGGAACCACTTCGAGCTTCGGTGTCGGTTTTTTCTCCTCTGAATTACTCATTATGGTACCACAAGAAGAAGATGAATAGCAAAGAGCACTCCCAAAATTCAGATTTTGGAAAAAATCATGCAGAAACCCATATCCATGAACCAAACAAGGAAACCAAATACACTAGAAGCCTTGTCGGCGACGAACAACCTTGGACGACCTTGAAGCGGTTTTAGCTTCTGATGATGATCATGATGCTCTAACAACTGATCCTGATGAGCTGATCGATTCTAAAGAAAGCGAGTGCATAAGCGGAGACGAGGAAGACATGTCCAGATCTCTCCGATACCATGTAGAAAAAACTGTATTTCTCACCTGAACTCATATGCATTTTGATTTCCGCTTCATGTCGTCCTGCTACAGAAAAGAAAAAGAGGGAAGACGATGATGAAAAATGAGAATCCGAGAGCGAAGCAGAAGAACCCGTAAAGGTCGTCCGAAAAGTCAATAATGGTTCTGCGGAACATTTGTATTTATACAGGAGAGATTATTTTTTTTATTTCTTAATCTATTACATCTCTCATAAGTTTTTTATTTATATGTGGGGTTAGGTTTTTTTACTTTTGATAGCATAGTCATATTATATTACATATAGTAGATTATTGATGCTTTGTTATTAATGTTTAATATTGACTACAATCTAGTAATACCCATATTTATTTTTTATTTCAATTTTCAAATATATTTTTATAGAAATAATTTTGTGATTTTCATCTATAAATTTCTGCAAAGCTAGTTCATGCTTGATCTGAATAAGAATAAACATTTTGTTCATTTTTGAAGACAAATATACAAATGATGAACTAAATTATTAAAGATTCAGGTTACCGTTGGCTTGAGATCTGATTAATGAATAACTTATACAAGTGTGATGTTAAAAAGGTGCAAGATTTAAAGAAATGAGGAGTGAATATATTCAAAAAAAAAAGTCTAATAATACTTCTTTTTGTCTAAACTTTCTGTTGGTAGCATGAAT
The DNA here is from genome assembly GCA_029783825.1 of Sapria himalayana. Taxonomy (NCBI): domain Eukaryota; kingdom Viridiplantae; phylum Streptophyta; class Magnoliopsida; order Malpighiales; family Rafflesiaceae; genus Sapria; species Sapria himalayana. Next base: position 2,175,360 of record JAREIK010001079.1, on the reverse strand, counting down.
ACACCTTTTTTTTGTCCGAGTGGGGTGATATGAGAAGCTTTTTTTTTTTTACTTAAAATGTGTAATGCAATTATTCACTCCCTTTCTGTCTTCATAATCCATGTAATGCTTCTTTTAAAGTTCTTGCCTCTTATTTATGTGCCAAATAAACAATAGTTAATTCATGAAGCTTTTTTTTTCACTGATTTGAGGGTGGATAACTATTCTCAGGAAGGACACACAGCTCTCTAGTTTACCTATTTCCATTATGCGGTCATGGTACCACCGGGAAGGTTATATCAAATCTATGGCTAACTTGATCCAGAATGAGCTGAAAGGATTTCCCAGCTTTGATGAGGTGGCCATTTTATTAACGCAGAACCATAATAATTAGTGTTTTTTTCTTTTTTTTTTTTGGGGGGAGGGGGAGTGGGTTACAGAAGACATAATCGTTCACAATTATTAGGTAATGATATTATTCAGTGCTCATGGAGTTCCACTCTCATATGTTGAAGATGCAGGAGACCCATATAGGGATCAAATGGAAGATTGTGTCTTCTTAATCATGCAGGAGCTAAAATCTAGAGGAATAGCAAATGATCATGTTCTTTCTTATCAGGTCACATGCTACTTGCTTGGTGGACTAACCTTCCCCATAGTTTTAGATCATGATTTCTGCTATAAGAACTCTTGTGTCTGTCCTTGCTGGTGTGCGGCAGAGCCGTGTCGGGCCCGTTAAGTGGTTGAGGCCATACACTGACGAGACGATCGTTCAGCTTGGCCATAAAGGCTTGAAAAGCCTCCTAGCTGTACCCATAAGGTATGTCAATGTGATTGAGCCAAATTCTGCTGGTAAGTTCATCTTGTTTCAAACTGACCCATTATTTCATTGTGTTTGAACTTGTTAGCTTTGTGAGTGAGCACATAGAAACGCTTGAAGAGATGGATATAGAGTACAAGGAAGTTGCTCTGGAGTCTGGAATCAAAAACTGGGGACGAGTGCCGGCTCTAGATTGCACCCCATCCTTCATCTTGGATCTTGCAGATGCTGTGATTGAAGCTCTTCCTCTTGCAAAACCTCTAGCCCTTTCGGTATGATTTTAGAATTCCTTTTTCCTTCTGCCAATCAAATCGTAGAGGTCATACCTAGTGCACACAGTCTGAAATCAAAAACTGGGGATGGGTTCCGGCTTCTATTTTAGCGCGGAGTCTGTGAGAGGTTAATATCTTGACAGTCTTATTCTCAAAAGTAGTATGGGTTGTGTCTGATAAGCCTCGAACTTAAGACCTATTATCCTTGGATGAAAGTAATTGTCATCGCACAAAGACATGATCTCCAACAGATGCATATAGTAAAAGGACTTCCTATATGATCACTCGTCTTAAGACTATTCTCATACAAATATATTTAACTTTAGTCTTCTTATATTATCTGGTATTTTAATGATTTTGTAATCGCTCATTGCCAATGAAGCCATGGTTTATATTTTTATTTCTGACTTTGTTGTGCTGCAAAATTTGTATGCAGGGTGAAGCTGATGATTGAGAATAGTGGAATCAACATTTAATTGTCAAGCATAAGAGAATCTTGAGTATTGATATAATACATTTTCAGGCGGGAAAATATGATAGAAAACAGTGAAATCAACAATGGCTGTCATGTATAAAAGAATCTCAGACATTGATGTAATACATTTTCAGTTAGGAAAATATAAAGTAGATGGATTCAACTGCCAGTATTTTATTGGTTTAATAAACTTATTATGTCCTGGAAAAACATGACAATCTCACTCATATAGTCTCTTGTGATATGGCTTGCATCATAGTGTTCGTCGATACATCTCTTGGTCCCTTTGGCATTTTTTTCTGCCCAATTGGGCTTCCTGATTGGGCCAAAAAAATGGCATTGTGCCATGCCAGGCATGGCACGGTGCGTTTGACACCGGCCCAGCACGGCACGGTGGGCACGGTCACGCCGACTGTGCCGTGTGTAAAAAAAATGGCAAGTGATCAATCAATTAAAATCAGCCACGTGACCGCATTATTTTTAAAAAAATGGACCACCCTATGATGGGGTGTCGAATTAAAAAAAAAAAAAAACTTAACGGCCCGAATGACTATTCGACAGGGATCCTGTTGGGCGACAAACCAGGCCGGTATACCTTGCCGCTGGGCCAGGCACACGGTTCGTCCCTAGCCCGGCACGAGGTACGGTTCATGCTGGCTCTACACGACACGAACCGTGCCAGGGGGCAGCCTGGCCTGACCCGAGGCACGGTTCCAGACCGTGCTGTGTCGGGCCAAGCACGGCTGAACCGGGTCGGGTCTTGGGACCAATGAAACATAATTAATGATTTAAGTGTTTATCTTACATTCAACGAAATGCCTCTCCTCATGGGCAATATTTCTCAAAAATATTTAATAATTTGCAATGTTCTAATAAAATAATCGTATCTGATGATTTTTAATATGTTTCTGATGATTTGTATTTGATTTTTTTTTTTTTCTTCGTGACCTTAGGATTTAAGTTTCTCTTTAGTCTGGATCTTCTCTCTTGATTCTGCCTCCAAGAGTCCAAGTCCAGGTTGATTGGATATGTGGTTTCAACTCTTGACATTATATTTTAATATTCATTTCCAACCATGCTCATGGGGACTATTTGCTAATATTTCTTTATGTTATTCGACATGTTCTTGATGATTTGCATTTAGTGATGTGGATATTTTTTATGTTGTTCAAGAAATTTTTAATTTATGTGATGATTTTTAATTATATCTTATTGATGCTCAATGATTTTTAACAACCATGAGTGTCTATGCCAACTTGTAAGTACCTAGATTCTTCTTACAAGAGATGAACATTTAAAATGAGCAGTAAGTAAGAGTGGTTGGTAAAATGTGTGGCAAGCAAAGTATAGTGGGTGATTATGATTTATTTGTATTAGTTTCACTGTATTGGGAATGCTTGGGTTTTACCGTTTTGGTGCAGGCTGGTATTTTATTTTGTTAACTTTGGTTTGTTCTAAATTTAATATGTATGTTTTTAATGTAAATTAAATTAAATTTAATGTGTGTGTATTAACAATTTTAATGTTAATATTTTTTAAAATGATATATGTTATTTTTCTTAAAACATATGAAAGGATAGGCGGATGGGGGGAAGCATGCATTATTAAAAATAATTATGTTTTGGGATCCTTTTTATTTTCATTTAATATTTAAGGAGCCACATGAAAAATATTTAGATTTTGGGTCAATTTTAAAGCACCAAAATTTAGATATACGTAATTACTCTTGCATAATTAAAAAAAATAAAAATAAAAACATAGTGCATAACGAGTCATGCATAAACATTATACATAAACTCGTTAGTGCATACTAGGAAAGCATTTTTTCCAAAAATTCTTAAGGGTCCAATATTTTTTCTTAAATTACTAACTCTAATATCTTTTGTTTTCTTTTGTGTGTGATATTTGAGTGGAGTTCATGCAAGGTTCTAGTGGATGATTGTGTGGTGTTTGTATGAGGTCCAAGTGTGGGTAGAATAAGATTTGGTTTTTGTGTTTGATTCTCAAAGTAATTTGGTTAATTATTTTGAGAATTAATATGTATATATTTTTGGATTGAAAATATATTTTATATGGATTTGTTTTTCAAAATTATCAATTCTAATAGTGAATTATTTGGGCAAAAATGTTTTTTTTTTAATTTTCCGTTTTTGAAACTTTTAAAAACTTTATTTAGATTTAATTTGGGTTAAAATTGATATTTCATCACATTTTAAATAAAAATAAAAAACTAAAGTTTAATTTAAAAAAGCAAAAATATGTGGTTTTCACTTTTATATTGATTCAAATGGTAAAATTTTAAAAGATTTAATGATAGGAAAAAAAAAGTAACATATTTGAGAATATGAGAATTAATTCATAAATCGATCTTAATTTTCAGAATGTGCCCCATTTTGCACCAACAAGTATTATTAAAGTATGACTATAATCAATTTCTAGGATTGAATTTTTTTTTTCAATGATTATGTTATTTTTATGTGGAGACGAAAAAAATAATTCACTCAAGAATCAGGACGATTAAGTTGGAATAATTCAATTTTTCTATCTATAAAATAAAAATGGCAAATTTTTAAATTTGAAATTTAAACAATCTAGTTGTTAGCGAACCGAAACTAAAGACTTTGAGTCATGAGAGTGATTGAGTGGTAGATTTAGTCATTGTGTCACTATGAATTCTGATTGGCATGTAAATTTTTGCCTAGCGATTATGGATTAGTCAAGATGGGTAATGGTGAGATATCAATGATATTTTATGTTGGGAGTGTTTGTTTGGAGACAAACACAAGATACTATTTAATTGTGGATATTCTAGATATTTAGATGAATTGATATTAATTTGAATGTTAGATAGTATGACTCATGTGGAGGTATCAAACGGGACATGTTGACATGTCCCGTTTGAGTGTGGCAAGGTCATGCCATCGTGTCATGCCATCGTGTCATAGGAAGCAACTGGCCAACTTGGCATGCTATAGTTGGCATGCACAGTGCAAGGCTGTGCCAGATCATGTCAGGCTTGGAGCAGGCTGTGTTGGTTCGAGCATGTTCGGGCAATATAAAGTTGCCTTTTTTTGCCATAATCCTAAATCCTAAGACTGAAGTCTGCCTAAAAGTAAGACCTAATATAATTTTTTTTAATTTAATTTTATTTAATTAAAAATATTTATGCAGAAATCAAATTAAAAAAAAAACAATCACAATTTAATTGAAAAAAAAAACTATAAAGCACAATGCAATATCCAATACAATATATTTTACATCATCATCATTAGAGAAATTAGAAATCCCACCACATAAATTAAAATTAAAAATAAAATTGGCAAAAATAAACAAATAATAGTAATGTAGCACACTATAAGTATGTCATGAATCAACAATGATCTAAATTAATTGATGTATGCGGTATGATACTGCACATAGAGATATAAATCATCATCATCATCATCATCATCATGAATATATCTAAAGATGACACTAATACCCTTTATATCCTTGATCTTAATTTCCTATGAATTATTATTTGTCATCATCTCTTGTACTTTATTCTGAATGTCCAATTTTGAATCCTTATAGTCCTTTAGGCATGCAGGTGCTTCTATGATATCTAGTCATGATCTAATTCTCCTATCTGAAATAATATTGGCTATCACAAAAAATAGACTCTAATTTTATGCTAGACACTAAAAGGGTTAGTAGATCACATCATATCTTAGATAACATGGTATAAGTGGATTCATATAATTTTCACCATAATAGATAAAATGTCCAAGATCTTATTATCATCATGTGTTATGGTGTAGCAGGAATTGATATTTAATTATCAAAATAGCTTGCTTCTATTCAATTGATCACCTTGTCATTTATCCCTAGCTAACTGAATGAAGGAGTCATCATCTCTGAATATAGTGTTTATGTCTATACTCAATGCTTGACTAAAACTACCATACCTAGTTTCATAATATGAAAATAAGTTATTAATTTTTCATAAATGAATCTTTTAGGTTGGTGTACATGGTTCATGCATATTGATATATGTCAAAATATTTTCTATCCTACCAACCTTAACCCTAGGATCCATATAGACAATCAAATAATACATAGTTGGAATGGAAAACTAGTATTTCAAATACTTGGTCTCCATCTCAATAGACACAATACTAAATGCATGGTAACCTCTATACTTGTTAAATATGTTACTAATATTGTATATGCACCCAAGTACAATACAAGTAATGAGAGTGTATGCCGATGAATACATGTTTATCGTGTCATAGAAAATCTTTAGGAATTTTATTAATAAAATTTTTATATCCCATTCAAAATTATTAATAATAAGCTTGTCACTCTCACTATTAATATAGTTAGATATCACGTGTTTGTAGCCAACATGTAACTCCAATATCAAGTAAGTATAATTTTAATGGTGTCTCAAACTCATTTAGAATTTTTTCTGTTTAAGCTCCACAGATAAATATATGATGTTAAACTCTTATTGTCTACTAGGTATTTAGAGTATTTTAATAATTTTCTTACTTTTTCTTGTGCAAGAGAACCTACATTTATTCCTGCATGTACTATCAAATTAATCATGTGACACATGTACATAACATAAAATATCTTCCCTAATTGCCTAATAACTATTCCCTTATTATACGTATTATTGTAAACTATACTAAATATTTTATTTTGAATGTCATATTCCCTAAATATTCACGTCATATACTCATATATGATAGGACCATAATGAGGATTAATAATATTAAGAAATCCTAATATCTTTTTATTAAATCCATTATAGAGACTACGTAGTGAGCAATGAGACATGCAAATGATGTTTTATCGTGACTAGTCCATGTATTAGATGTCATAAACATAACTCCACTAGATTTCCTCAATTCATTAATTATTAATTATATTTCTAATATATAAAATTTTAATACGTTATTTTTACACATGGACATAGAAATCATACAATAAGCTGATTGGAAGTAGGTCTGCATAATGCTAACCACCCTATGATCCTAAAAATATAATCAAGAGACTCATGATGGTAATTAGTTTGACCATGCATTCCCTTCCAATATCACTATGATATATGAAGGGGGTCAACGAAGCGGAACTATATCTAACATGAAAGATATTATCACTAAGTTTGGATTTTTTAGTTTCTAATACACTATGTTTTTGGTATACTAATTAGCATACTTTTTTAGGTGCTCAATCTCACATGTACTACACACACACACACACACAGTTTTTGTCTCATACCTCGTAGTAGGATTATCATTGTTATCCATGTCTACGTCAGTGTTAATTTGATATTCATTTTCATTAAATTCACTATGTGATATTTATTTATTTATATTATTTTTATAAAATATTAAAGTTATAAAAAAATTGTCAAGTTCAAAAGTAGCAATATTATTATAAAAATTATACGATTCATGATTCAAGGGGTAAACGATCTGACTATTTAAAAGAATCAAAAATATGCATGAACGAAGATTAAATCGTAAATCGATTCACATGAATCAATTTAATGCAGATTCTCAAGGGATCAAGATCCTCAAAAAGTCATAAAAATTAAAATTAAAATATAAAAAAAAATTGCCGGCTATATGAATTAATTAACGTGAAAAAAAAAACAACTTAAACTTTTGGTATTTTGAATTTAATGTGAAAAGCAAAAAAATACCAAAAAATCACAAAAATAAAAACTAAAATACCAAAAAATAAATTTGTCAGCTGTAGGAAATATGAATTAATTAATAAGGAAAAAAAGTCACAAAATATTCAATTCACGATTCAATTCAATTTCAATCTCGATTTCGATTCTCAATTCACTAATCAAGTATTCTGATTATTGATTCGAATCTCGGTTTAACAAATATTGTAACATTGTAACCAAAAAATTAAATAAACTAGTATTGTACTGCAGACTGCTTTGTAATAAAATCTAGCCTCCAAAATGCACTAGAGGTGTTAACCAGCCCGGGCTGGCCCGGTCCGGCATGAGGGACGGCATGATTCGGACGTGCCTGGGCCGGCACGGCATGTGAATTTTTCGTGCCCGTGCCCATTCCATGCTCGTCCATGGCACCAACCATGTCGTGCCATGCAGAGGCCAACCGTGCCGCATGTCGTGCCTGGCCTGGCACGGTACTATGGCCCGTTGGCACGGTACCTCGGCACGAGCTGAGAAGCCACCCCAGTGGCAGAAGCTGAGCCCAATGGGAAAGACTCACTGAGCCTCAAAGTGAAGAAAAATTACGGCAGCGTGGCGGCACGGCGGCGTGCCGCCAAAACCCTAATTTTTTTATAATTAGGGGTTCGGTGGTGCTGTGGCGCGATGGCACGCAATTTAGTGGCGTGGTGGCGTTTTGTTTAGCGGTGCGGCGACGTTACTGCACGCTGAAGCCCTATTTTTTTTAAATTAGAAGTTCGGTCCGATTGGGCTGGACCCAACGGATTTGTGTCGCGGGCCATGCTAGGCTGACCTCCACATAACCATGCCGGGCCAGGGACGACATGGTTATTGTACCGTGCCGTGCCTAGCCCGGTATGGAAGCACGGTCGGGTTGGCTAAAAATGGGTCAGGCCACCCCGACACATCCCATTTGTAGAGGTGTCAAATGGGATGTGCCGGGCTGGCCCGGCTCGTTTTTTTAGGCCTGATCATGCTTTCGTGCCGGGCCATGCACGGCATGGATACTGTACCGTGTCGTGCCTGGTCCGGTATGATTTTGTGGAGTTCAGCCCGGCATGGGCCCACGGCACGATCCGCCGCCTGACCATTTTTAGAAATTAGGATTTCGGGATGCCCGAAACCCTAATTAAAAAAATAAATTAGGGGTTCGACGCCACCGCAACCCTAATTTTTTTAAAAAATATGGTTTCAACACTGTACCGTGTTGGGCTAGGCACGGCACGATTGTGCCGTGGTCGGGCATGGCACGAGCCCGGGCACGGGAATTTCCCATGCCGGGCCGGCCTAGGCACGGCCAAATCGTGCCGTGCCTCGTGCCGGGCTGGGCCGGCCCGGCCCGGTTGACACCTCTGCCCATTTTACACCTCTTGAGTCCAAGCAATTAACTTATAGTGGTTCACAAGCTGATAAGCACACTACCATTGCCATTGATTGTCTATCCCGTTCTTGTATGTGCAAGCATTAAAGATTAATAGAAATGAAAAAAAATATATTTATCATATTGTATATGTAAATCTAATATTAATATTATAAAATGAAATACTATAGAATAAAGAGAGACTATGCTACATAGAAAATCAGAAAATAAAAATAAGAGAAACTATAATTAAGAGAGTTAGAAAGGAGAAAGAATTGAGAATGAATATCTAAATTTTATATGATCTATTAATTAGAAAAAAATAAAATTTTAATTTATTAAAAATTGATATCTTTTAATTTTTTTATTTTTTTTATTTTTTTTATTTTTTTTATTTTTTTTATTTTTTTTATTTTTTTTATTTTTTATAATTTTTATAATTTTAATATTTTTTTTTATATTTTTTTATAATTTTTTTTATTTTTTTTGTTCTTTAAATAGGTCAGAATCATGACAACCATTAGATTCTGGTCTTGATAGTTGGTGGAATCAATTTAAATACTGCATTTATTCCATATGTTTAATTAATTTTTTTTTACTGTGAATGGACCATCATTGACATCAATAGGTGTGGTCTATCACTATCTCTGTCAAAAGCCTATTGCATGAAAATGCAATGGGTGGCCAGCTCACGTGACAGGCCATGTGGCTAGATTTTTTTTAAAAAAACTATCCCATTGGGTGGTCACCAAATGTGATTTGACTCGTGACTCATTGCCCGACCATAGCTACTCCTAGGTCCCTGGGGCAGTGGATCATACCACCTAAACATGCACGTGGGTTGTGTTTAACCCAATATAAGGCACTACTCACACCGGCCCAACATAGCACGAGCCATACCACATGAAAGCGTGGTCCAATACCATGCGTTGTTTTAGACCACGTAGTGCCATGAGTCGTGTTCTAACCACCCAACCCGTTTGACGCCTCTAGGCTCATGTGAATAAATTTGGTAAAAGACAATATAAATTAGTCAAAGAATCAATGGTTATAGCAAGGGATAAAAGGGTACGTTTATTGTATGTCACCTAAGATAGGGTTAGCAGAGATTGAGTAAATGTCTTGCAAGAAATAACAAACACTAATTTTGAGCTGCATAAACTCAGATATGCTTGTATTGATAATTTTTTTTATCATAAGAAAGTAGTCCATATTCATCATCCCTAAAGTCATCTAGTATTAGGAGGATAATCAGTATGACTAGGAAGAATAATATGTTTATGTTATTTTTATTCTTTTTTTCAAGGAGATCAAGAATAATCAATTTGGATTTCTCGAGTATTCATTTCAAGATCAAGGAATAGAGAAGTCAAGTGGGCGGGGCATCCCAAACATGACATGAGGCACAGCCTAATTTAGTCTTGCCTAGCATAGCACGACACAATGTAGAGCTATGCCTTGGCTTTGGTCATGTCGGCTCATGGCACATGTCGTGCCATTTTGGGACTGGGCTGCACATGCCTTATCTCATGCTTGATCTGGCTCGCATGCTTGGAATGTTGGCACACCTCATGACACAAGACATTTAAAAAAAAGTAACCATTAATACAAATTTTTTTGCCCGTTCAGATTTAGCCATTCGGGCACCACGACAAGGACAATGAGAGGAACTGGCCTATCACTATCATGTTAGGCATAATAAAAAAAATAAAAAATAGTTAAAATTCTGAGCCATTAGATTGGATACAATGGTTCAATGATAAAAATCTGGTAGTTATTGGATTTCTAACCTAAATATTATTTAAAAAACTAACAATATTTATAATTTTTAATTAAAAAATTTTATAAATAGCATATTCATATATTTTATTTTTTACAATTAGTCTTAAACTTTTCTGCTCTTATCTCATCTCCTCACTCTATTATTTTAGTGATGAGCATCAACAACAAGATATGAGAAAACGAGGTAGATCATTCAAAGTGTGTTTGCTATAAACATAAAGCTAAGGTACACGTTGTAATTATGTTAGAATTATTTTTAGTAATAATTAGATTAATAAATAAGATAAAATAATTAGCAAAAACAATTAACAAATATTCTTTATTTATATTATTTCTAGTTTAGTGTTATAAATTAAAAAATAATAAATAATAAATAATAAATAATAAATAATAAATAATAAATAATAAATAATAAATAATAAATATAATAAAAATGAATTTGATAAAGACATAATTATTAATAATGACAACTCGATCATAATGTACAAGGTTAAAATTATGTTCTCTTATAGTTTTGACCCATTTGGTTAAAAAACCTAGAATTGTGTAATTTTTTGTAGTTTAGATATATTTTAATATGATTATTGGTTAAAAAGAAAAATGCTTGAAGGATCAAAAAAGATTCTGCATAATTTATATATTATAAAAATTTGAAATTATGTCAACTTCAAATTTGCTGACTCTCTTCATTTACCATAATTAGTTTATAAAAAAATGCAATATTAAATTAATTATTAATATGATTATTCTGATTAAATTTTTAGAGTATCCTAGAGTTATTAATATGATACAAACCTACTTCCAACCTCATTATCATAGAATTCCTAGGTCAATCAATTGGAATGATATAATATAATATTTGAAATTAAAAAATTAATTAGTCATTAATAAATTAATGAAACATAGTGAAGTATTGGGCATCCAACATCTATACTAGTTATGATGACTTTTTATTCATATTTTTCATTGCATACTATGTCAATTCTAAGTAGAAATTCTAAGTAATGGGCATCCGAAATATATGATAATTTTACTAATTAGTCATTAGTATAACAAACATCTCTGCTAAACCTAGGGAAAACCCAAACACAACTTGCCCTTTATAGCCATATAACAAATTTATGAAAAATCTCATATATTTATTTTATTAAATAATCTTTTAGTACTATATTATTAAAAAAAATATAGATCACTTAAAAGGAAATTGTTTCATAAAATATGAATATATATTCACCACCACGTCCTCATAATTTGAGGCATATATATATATATATATATATATATATATATATATATATATATAGTATAAATATTCAATATTTTGATTTTTGAAATTCAAGTTTTAGAAGGTTCTTAAAATGTTTTGCACTATTTTTTTATAATGTTTAGAATATTGGAAATTAAAGAGACAACATTCATTTTTTATAATGTTTAGAAAGTTCATAAAGTATTCATCAATTATAGCCTCGTCCTTTTCTTATTTTAGTTAATGCTTGATAAGATTTAGAGCTTATTTGATAAACTGAAAAAATTAAGTGTTGAATAATTAATACTAAAAAAATTAAGTGCTGAATTTTATAAGTGTTGAATTTGTATTGTAAAAATATTTGATAAGTTACTGACAATCGAATACTGAAAATTAATATATTGTTTGATAACAATAAATGCTGAATATTGAAACTTATATATTTTACCTATTTATTCTTATTATCATTGTATTACATATTATCCAAAATAAATAGAGTTTCTAATAATATTTTATTTTTCACTGCAATTATTAATTATTATTTAAAAGAAAATCACTAGAAACATATCCATAAATAAATCATAATATCCAAAAAAAGACAAATATTTTTTAAAAAATAGCCAATAGAATCTAAACTTTTTAAAACTATCCAAACTTTTTATATAAAAATAAAAATTAATAAGTAATTAGTTGATTTGTTATTTCCTCTCTTGTTATTTCTTCTCTTAAATTAATCAAGAGAGAGGGTTAGGGTTAGAATTTGAGGTGGCGGAGAAAGAAGGAGGAGAAGATAGGTTCACAAATTGAACTGTAATGTGAATGAGAAAAAAAAAAGAAAAGAAAAAAAAGGACAAATGATCACTTTTAAAAAAAAATTGTTGAAAATTTTCTTTATTCACCGATAAGTAGGCCACTACCTACTTATTATTTTCAATAGGTTTTTCATTTAAATTATCAATTAAGAGATCCCTAAAATTTGTTATTAAACATATTGAAAAATTAAAACCATTAAAAATTTTCATTTTCAATGGTTTGAAAAAATTCAATGGTTTATCAAATAGGCCCTTTGGGCCTAAAAAAACTAAAAAAATTAAATACTGAAAAATAAGTGCTGAAAAATTAAGGCTGAAATTTATAACTGTTGAATTTATATTGAAAAACTATTTGATAAATTATTATTAATTGAATATTGAAGATAAATATATTATTTGATAACTATAAATCCTGAATGCTGAAAATGATGTATTTTACATATTTACTCTTATTATTGTATTACATATTATCCAACATAAATAGAACTTCTAATGATTTTTTTTTTCACTACAATTATTAATTATAATAAAAAAAATAAAATCTCTAAAAATACATCCATAAATAAATTATAAATTCAAAAATCAAATAAAAATATTTAAAAAATAACCAATAAAATCTAAACTCTTTAAAACTATCCAAAATTTTAATATAAAAACAAAAATTAATGAACAACTAATTAATTTGCTATTTCCTCTCTTAAATTAATCATGAAAGAGAGTTGGGGTGAGGGTTTCTGATGGCGGAGAAAGGAGGAAGAGAAGACAGATTCACAAACTGAACAAAAATATTAATGAGAAATTGAAAAAGAAAGGAAAAAAAAGGACAAAATGGTTACAAATATAGTTGCAACTAGCTATACATATAGTTAACCATATAGTTATATATATGTAGTTGTGCATATAATTATATATATAGTTAAAAATATATAGTGTATATATAAGTTATAAATATAGTTACATATAATTATAAATAAATATACATATAGTTATAAATAGTTATATATAATTAAACTTAAAGTTATATAAAGCTATACAAATAATTATATTTTATTATACATATAGTTCTATGTTGTTATATATATAATTATAAATATAGTTAAACATTTAGTTATATGTAGCTTTGTAAATAATTATAAATATACTTACTTATAGTTACACATATAGTTATATATAGTTAATATATTTATGTATAGTAATACATATAATTATATATAGTTATACATATAGTGATGTATAGTTATATTTATAGTTAAATATAGTTATATTTAGTTTTATGTTATCATACATTTAATATATATAGTTATATAAAGTTATATATAGTTATAGATATAGTTATAAATAGCTATATATCATTTAACATATAATATATTTAGTTATAAAAAAAATTACATGTAGATATATAAGGTTATATTGTTATACATATAGTTATCAATAATTATATATTGTTAAAGATATAGTTATATAGTTATAAAAATAATTATATAAAGTAATACATATAGTTATACATAGTTATATGTTGTTATACATATAGCATAGGTAGTTATAAATATAGTTATATAGAGTTGTATATAGTTTAAAATATAGTAATAAATAGTCATATATAGTTAAACATATAGTTATATGTATAGTTATACATATACTTATACATATAGTTATACATACAATGATACATATAGTTATATATATATATAGTTTTAAATATCATTACATATAGTTATATAATGTAATATATAGTTATACTTATAGTTCTAAATATACTTATATATACTAATTTAAAGTTATATATAGTTGTACATATAGTTTACATATAGTTATATATACTTATCTACATAACTATTTATAACTATAGATAACTATTTACATAAATAGTTATGCATATAACTATTTATACATTATGCATATAACATATAAATAGTTAATTACAAATACACATAAATAGTTATTAAATGTTTCAAATGTTAAGAATAATAACTGGGTGAAAATGATGTGTGATTGTTAAAGAAATTTTGTAGAATTTTTTTCCTAACAACTGAGTTTACTTTTGGCCATAATGTGGCCTAAGAAACTCCAAATTGGATGATTCCAATTAGGGATGAAAGAGAATGAAATTTTCCAAAAATGTACAAAGGACAAAAAAAACTTAATTATATTAAGATTTTTAAATTTGGGTTTAAATCATGGGGACAATTTTGTCCCACATACAGAAACTGTTTCTGTAATTTGGCTCACAAGTTGAGTTATTATGACCCAAATTAGGTGATTCAAATCAATAATTAAAGTAGACTTAGGGGGTAATAATTTCATAGAAGGAACCATCTTCTTAAATTGTCAATTATAAAGCAACTTTTGTAATTGAAAAAGGATTTGAGGACTATTATCTTCTAAAATTCTTTGGGCATAATTGGTTTTGTACAAGTATATGCCTAGCCTGATAACATGATGATCATGTTAAATTGACATCTCTATATGCATGAAATAATTGTGGCTATGTGGATTATCATTTGACTCTTGTTGAGATTGAATATAGTTATGAAATCACATATTGTGGCATGATAATCAATGAGTACAGTAAGGTGCATTGTGTAAATGGGGCTATATCTTTTATTACATGTGACAAGACATGGATGTGGATTGGTGTAATATATTGCATATGCATATGGACATTGCATTTAAATGGATGTGATTGAATAGACATAATTAATCATCACGGTTAGTGACTAATTAGTGGGCTTGGTACCATTGGATTGTGATTAAAAGAGCTTCACAAAATTGTATAGTATAAAAAGAAACATGTGTGGGTAATAATAAGAATGGATGGATTCTCCCTTGGGTGAAATACCCAGGTTGATTAGACACATCTATTGGTGAAGGGCATAAAACTATAGAATCTATGCAGAGTCACGCAGTGAAACACCTAGACTAGTTATACATATCCAATAGTGAAATGTCATAAAATGTTGGTAGGCAAGTGGAGTTCATACAGTGAGAGCCAAAAATATGTTGCCCAACAAACAAAGGAGATTTAATTTTAAGTGGCATCCTTGAAATATTTTAGTTAGAAACAAAATAAGTTTTTATTTTAAAAAGGAATCATTGGATATATGTCTATTAATGAAATTTTTTTTTACCATACATTGGCATGTGAATGACATGGTGGGAGATTGTAAGGGCTTGAGGCATAACAAACATTTGAGCCTCGTCTCATTAGATATTTACTCCATTTCAATTTGAGATTTCCATTTTGGAGTTGTGGGTGTTAATATTCGTTGTGACCACTTCATGTGCACTTAGGAAGAGAATATCCCAAGTAGTAACATTCTCTACTAGGTGTGGTTCACTATTGGCAAACATTTTAGGTTCAAGACATACACCTTAGGAGGCAACCATTTGAGGTTTCTATTTGGATAAATGCTGGATTGTAACTAAATAGGTTTTACTCGGTATTGTGATTGTAGTTTTGGAATGATTTGATCATTGGATAGAATTCATGTGCAACGGACATTACATCTTGACATCAAAAAATAAGTTTTTAAATAGCTAAGGCTCGATATCCAGTACTAGCATCACTTCTAAATATCTATCCAACTCTTTATCTTATTTATGAGTCTTGCTAAATGAGGCACAACCTAGTGGTATCAATTTTATTCATATTCACAAGTTTCTTGTGGATTGACAGTGCCATATGGACACCCATATTTTTCGGGTGTCACACAAATAGTTGTACCACATTATACATATATGTAGTAAAATATTGTAAAACTACACATATAATTATGTATAGTTTTACAAATAATTATAAATATTGTTAACATATAGTTATATGTTATTTTACATATAATAATAAAAATAGATAGAAATAGTTATAGACATATAGTTATATATGATGTAAAGTATTGTTATATATAATTATATATATAGTAATGCATATAGTATTTAAAGTTAAAAAAATAGTTACATATAGTTAATTGAATTATATATATAGTTATCCATATAATTGTACTTAGTTATACATATAGGTAAACATATATAGTTATACTTGTAGTTATACATATAATTATAAATAGTTTTATGTAGTTATATATAGTTAAACATATATAGTTATATATAGTTATACAAATAGTTATATGTAGTTATATATAGTTACATATAGTTAAACATATATAGTTACATATAATAATACAAATAGTTATATATATATATATATATATATATATATATATATATATTGAATTGCATATTGTTATGTATAGTTATAAATATATTTATGTATATGTAGTTATACACTTAGTTTTACATATATGTACATATAGTTATGTATATAATTATATATAGTTTTTACATATATGGAAAACTATATGTACATATAATTATATAAATTTTTACATATATGTACATATAGTATGTATACATATAATTAAATATAAATATATAAATATATAGAGCTAAGAATATAGTGAAATATAGTTATATATAGTTATACACTTAGTTTTATATATAGTTATACATATAGTATATATAGTTATAAATATAGTTACATATAATATATATAGTTATATATATAGTTACATATAGTTATATAAAGATATATATCATATTTCATATAGTTATGTGTAGTTATATATAGTTACACAAATAATTACATGCAGTATTACATATAGTTATGTATGGTTATACACACACACACACTCACTCACACACACACGCACACACACACAATTATATATAATTATATATTTGTATACATATAATATATACAGTTATAAATATTGTTACATATAGTTCTATATAGTTTTTTATAGGTATATAAAATCATATATAATTAAACATATATTGTAAATAGTTAGACATATAGATTTATATGTTCATATGTTGTTATACATATAATTATAAATATAGTTACATATTTATTTACACATATAATTATACATATAGTTATATAGTTATGCATATAATTAAATATAATTCTAAATATAATTATGTACTTTTATACATATAGTTAAATATTATTATACACATAGCATAAGAGTTATATGTTGTTATACATATTATCATGGTCCATGGTCACTCTAGCTTAATAGTTCTGATGGTCTAGGTTTGACAAATATAATTTAAAATGATTTAAATTTTTTAATGCTAATTTTAGGATTTTTTTTTGCATTTTTAATGGTGAGCTTTTGTGAATTTAGCAAATTACAAACTACATACATCTAAAAATTTTAGGAAGGGGTTATTAGAGATATGGATATGCATATCAAAAAATCAAAGAGAAACTCATACTATGAAAAGTATTGTCTATGATCCACTACTTCCTTATAGATAACTACAAACAAGTCAACAACAATTTATTCCATTCCCATTTTTTATGTTCTCTAATCTCTTCTTTATAAATTATCCACAACATAAAAAATTTAGTGGAAGGAAGCTAAAACAAGAAAAATAGTTTAAGATCCCTCACATTCAATCTTTTAAAATTAATTAAATATGAACGAATATCATGGATATGAATAAACCATCAAGTAAAATCAATAACATGGAAATTATATAAAATGGCTCTTATAACCAAGCACTTAATAAAGTTTCTAATAAAACCCAACTAAAACTCAACCAAAACACTCACAAAGCCATCCAAGCTTCAAACATGGGATTGACCATGTACATTTCATATACTTGGGAAAGATAAGGGTGAGTAACTAGTGCCTAGTACGAAAAACACACAAAAATATGAAAAGTTTCATGTCTTACATCCATTTTCATACATATTTTCTAATATACATTTATTGATCCATATACTCATACATATATATGGTTATACAAGTTCAAGAAATTATAATGTGTGTGTATGTTTTTAAAATATGTATTTTCAATATCATCAATTTTTTACAAACATGCATAATTTATGGATATCGAGGCTCCAATAGACCAAAAAAAAGATATATAATAAAAAAACTTACTAGCTCTAGCCTAGCTACCACTCTCTTTGTGAATACACACACCTACTTATTTGATTCAAAGGCCCATGAGAAGTTTGTTAGTTTCTAGGCCAATTACTACCACCTTGACATACGAAAACTTCACCACAAATATTCAAGGGGGTTTAGGGTCATTCTCTCAATGGTATATATCTAATTCATAACTCTTTAAATATTTTTGCAGCTTTATCTCACCATGTCTCGGCTAAGACAACTAGTCACCTGAAAATCATATCCAAAATATGTATTTTTTCAAAATTATTCAAACTTTATTCAGAATATCATATAGCTTAAAAAAATTTTCATAGGGTTTGGCACTTGTATTTCAACATATTCTTATTTCAAAATCAGTAATATAATCTATCAATCATGTATTTGATGCCATTTACAATTAACCAAATATTAACGTCTTATTTTTCGGAAAAAAGTTTTTTTCTTAGAGATATATGGGTAAATAAATTTCAAAATTTATTAAAAATCTAATTCATGCTATCAGTTTCAAGAGTTTTTTTTTTCAATTCATCATATATTTCATTTAAATATTGTAAAGTTCATGATATACTTTTCAAAGAAACAAAAAGAAATGGTTTATAACAAAACACATTATACCACGCATCAAACATACAATTATATATAACTAAAAATACAAAATATAAATGTTCACATAAAATTTCTAGATATTTGCTACCTTAAGCAACGTTTTGTAAGTCTTAACCCAACTCCAATATCTCAAATCAAAATATATAACTTCAATTCAACCTCAAGTGAAAAAAATAGTAAAATATGGGTGATGATTTATACAATTTCAAGTCTAATTTAATACATCAAGCAAAAAAACCATAACACTTAAACTCGCCTCAACCCTAATGTTCCTTGTCAAAATTATATTCTGCACATGGCTATTTTTAGTTGAATAGAAGGAGTCAATGAACTTAATTACATCATAGAATTGATTTTTCACTAAAAAACATGAATTTTGTATTTTATTTTAATGATTTTGGTGAAGAAATAAGTGAGAATAAAAGAGAACTAAGAGATATGAAGAGAAAGAGAAAGAAAATCATGAAAGAAAGAGCGACATGAAATAAATGAATATTTAATATTTCATTTAAGGATAAAATGACCAAATTATCTTTGGGTTCCAACTAGTCTAATTTTCTCTCAAAAACATCAAAACTAACAAAGTTATTATTTTTTGTCACCATGTTCCATACCGAGATCTTTTTTGAACATAAATATTTTTTAAATAAATATATATCTCCTTATGTAACCAACTTGGTTAAATTTAGATGAATGACTAAAATGTAGAAAAAAATTTAAAGGTATGACAACTCTCCCCCCTTAAAGGAATTTCATTTTCGAAATTTAAAATCAATTTATTGAAGAGTTGAAGATAATTTTACTTCAATTCATTTTCATTTTATTAATCATTTCTTCCACTATGTGGTTCTACTAAAGGACTCTCACCAAGTGGATCAACTTATATCTTAGTGTCTATTTACTGGTCTAATATCTGAATAGATATTAGAGTAGAACACATCATGTATGTAAGAGTACTCTAGTGGAAATACCCATTGATAAACAACTAGTCTGATTCTCTCTAGTATATCAAATGAACCCACATATCGTGACACAATTTCTTTTCATGAATATGATATACACACTTTTGAGGTGATACTTTCAAGAAACCCCCAATTTCTAACCTCAAATTCTAAAAGTCTTTGAGTTTTTTTTTTTTGCAACTCTTTCATTTCAATAGATGTCATTCAATATGGAGGAATATAAATATTATTGGTTTCATATATCAACTCTATAATTTTTTTTTCTCTTAAAAGAGATTACATTGGTAGCACATTAGAAAATAAGTTACCAAACTATTAGAAATTGATACTTGAGATCAAGAAATCTCATTTTTATGACAGTTTCTAACCTTATTCAAAAGAGTAAATCATAAAACTCTAATAACATTTCCATGAGATTGGCTGCTAAACAATATCCATGAAAACTAACATCATTATTAAACACAAATAGAAGTTTACCAGCTTGTAATATGACTCATACGTTATTACAATCAAGTACAACTCATAATCTCGAAAGTAAATCCATTTTGAAGATTATATCATATCAAGAAAATATTCAAATTAAGAGATTCATACAAAAATATAAGTCACCAAAATAAAGTTCACAACCTTTACACACATTACTCACTAAAATTGAACAACACAATAGAGAAGCAACAAATAAACTAGAGTCAAACTCTTTGGGTTTCACATCCAAATCTTTTATAATAAAACAAACAATAAAATAATGAGAAGTTCTAGTTTTAAACAAAATAAATTTCCAAGTACTACAAATATGGAATATGTCTTCCATCACAATTTGATCCTCTTATGGTAGGAAAGATTTGAAAGCTCATCCCTTAGTAATAGGTGCCTCCCACATATCATTTATTGAATAAAGAATTGAAAGTAGAAGAACACAATTGGTTAGTGTGGTTTGAGCCCTAAAGGCCTATGAACAAAGCTAAATCAATGCCCATCAACATCAAAGTAATTATTGACAGTCTCACTTGCTAGAACTACTAATGACAATCATTCCTTATGTGCCCTTCTTTGTCATAGCCAAAAAATTTTATTCCATCATAAATTAGTCCACTCCGAAAAAGTCATCACCTTGTGGATCAATAGAAGAACCTGGCCCCA
This sequence comes from Sapria himalayana, assembly GCA_029783825.1. Classification (NCBI taxonomy): domain Eukaryota; kingdom Viridiplantae; phylum Streptophyta; class Magnoliopsida; order Malpighiales; family Rafflesiaceae; genus Sapria; species Sapria himalayana. The sequence goes on along the minus strand of JAREIK010001079.1, from coordinate 2,154,239 downwards.
AGCCAATATGAGTAGGGCAAGGAGTTTGTAGCCTCTCTTTTAATAAAGAACCAAAAAGTTTAAGTTGTTTTTTCTGTTTGAAATTCTTATTTCAATTCTTGAGGATATGAAATGTGTCATCCCTCTATTATTATGCAAAAAAGAAACCTTTCTAAAAGCTCATCATACTCATGAAGGTATAAAGGAACAGCTTCAAACACAAATAAGATTTAAGACCTTGCTAAAAAATATTGGGCTCATTTGCTCTTGGTATCAACCATATAAGGAGGAAATATGTTAACTCATAAAACTTAGCCTCAAACTCAACCACACACATATTACCTTGCATTAGATTTATGAACTTTTGTATCTTTGATCATCTAATAGCCTCACTGAAGTACTATATATTACAAATGTCTTCAAATTCAACTCATTTCAAATGGACTATGTCATGAAACTTAGTCATACTTTTCCACAAAATGTCTGTCTCTCTAAATAAATAAAGAAGTGATGACGAGAACCTTGATGTATATTGGGACTCCTAAATTATTCATCTTCTACTTTACCAAAAAAACAGCCAAGACTCTACTACTAAAGGATCATGATCACTATTGAAAGAATAAGCATCATGCTTAGAAAACTCATTTAAACATTATGTCCTTCAATACATTTCTTTCTACTCTAATGCTAAATGAGCACTAACTAGTGCTATTCCCCTAGAAAACGTGACATTTCTTTATGTATATAAAGCAATATAGATTTAATACTTCTTGAAAGGATTGAAACATAGCTACCCATTCTGCCATTCTCAAGCCCATGACTAATGTTGAGGAACCTTAGCAATTAATAAATAAAGGAACCAACTTGACAAAGAGTCATACTAGGAAAAGTAAAACTTAATACATCTAACTTTAAAAAGTATCACAAACAAACCCATAGGTACTTAGTACATCAAGCACATAAATAAGGAATTCAAAATGTCTTACCACCCCAACACACACATACCAATTCATGCATACACAATAGAATGCTAAAATTATTCTTTGATATCATAAAAGCTATCATGACCCATAGTCACTTTTGCTCTGGAATCTTGTTGGCTATCTTTGATTAAAATAATTTAAAAGGATATAAAATTCTTTAAAAGCTAATGTGAGGGATGTTTCCATTTGTAATGGTGGTCTTCACAAATTTAATTAATTATCAATGAAGTACATGTAAAAATGATGTGAAGAAGTTTATTATAAATATGAGTCAATTGGAAAGAAATTCATATTTATAAATGTAAAAAAAATTGTACTATGAAAAGTATTACCTATGATCAATCACATGTCTGTAGAAAGCTACAAACAAGTCGACAATAACTTGTGCATAAGTTTTATATGTAATAAAGAAGACTTATGTCTAAATATCAATCTCATAGTGATTGTATCAGTAATTATATCATTTAGTAGTGAGACAATTGATTTGTAGTAAGATATATATTCAGATTGTAAGGAAGTATTAGATCCATGGGTTTATTCATTTAATCTATATGATATATATTTAAATTATCTTAACTTAGATTATTTTGGGTGTTGTATAATGATTCCTTTTCCTAATAGCATACATGGTGATTGTCACCATTGATCCCATTAATAGTTCATTGTAGTTGTCCCATTAGTATGTCAGCATAAAAACAACAAATCATCTCTACTCTAGAGTCATTCAAAATCATATATCTTTTAGGCAACTTCATCAATTGCCTGTGACTTTTACTTCATATATGCATACTTTTATTCTTCGATTTTAGGTATCATAAAGACCAAAGATTGATATAGTCTATAAGTATTTGTATTTTTGACTTCGTAAGTACCATAATAATATAGTAGAAGCTAAAAGATAAATTTTAAATCATTGATTCACAAGAATACCAAAATTACAACTAGATCTAGCAAAAGCTATAAGATAAATTGTGGATCGTTGATTCAAAAGAATACCAAAATTGCAACTCTTCAAATCCCTATTGATTCAATAAAATTTTAGAAAATTTGAAAAGACAATAGTCTGTAATTTTATTAATCCAAAAAACACCCTCTCCAAACCAGGCATAACAACGCTTAAATACTACAACAAAAATCCTAAATAATCCCTAAACAAGTTTCCTAATATAATTAGGAAAGTCATCAAAATAATTAGGGAAAGTGAAACCCTAAACAAGTTTCCTAATAAAGTTAGTAAAGTTATCAAAATAATTAGGGAAAGTCAAACCCTAAATAAGTTCCTAATAAAATTAGGAAAGTCATCAAAATGATTAGAGCAAGTCAAACCCTAAACAAGTTTCCTAATAAAATTAGGAAAGTCAACAAAATTCAATCGCATTTATACTCACAATTAACATATGCTTCCCTCAAGTTTCACCAATAAAAATCATGAGTGAAAGAAACTCACAATGATTGTCACTACTTTGCAAGTCACAACATGCTTGCAAATATCTCAAGGGTTTTTTGTCACCTTCATCCTTAGTGACAATGTAACTCATATACTAAAACTGAAATCTTTAGAAGAATATTTTATATAAAATCCATCCTAATCAAGAACTGGTTTTTTTAAGATGTGTACAATAAATTGACATGTAAATATATTTTATATTTACACTTTTGGTTTTTGAGATAAGTATAATTGTGACTCTATGATAATATCACACCAAAAATAAAATATTTTGTTTTATGTAAGCATTATACTAACGAGTTGGTATGATCATGGTATACAAATATTACCATAAACAATTAGGTAGAGTTTCAACTAAAAATGAATATCAAAACTACAAAATACTTCATATTATACCCTCTCAACTAATCACCTTCAAAAACATATCAATTTTATGATTATTCATCAAAACCTACTAAAACTACTGTCATTAAATCAATCTATGCTTACATATCAACATAAATCATCAAAATACATAAAAATATTTGATAGTTTGAGTAGTAAAATAATCATCACTCTTGCATAAAAAAACTCTACCACAAGAGCATATAGAGATTTAGGATCATTCTCTCAAGGGCATAAATCCATAACTTTGTCAATATTCTTTTAGTTTTATATCATGTCTTAGTCAAGACGAATAGTCAACTCTATAACACATATCCAAAACATACATTTTTCCAAAAGTTTTCATAAATCATTCAAAATATCATATATCTCATATAGCTTTAAACTATTTCTCATAGGATTTGACACATGTATTTCAGCATAATCTTATTTCAAAATTTTACATAAATCCATCAAATATTACTTTAGTATTATTTACATGTAGCCAAAAAGTTTTTATTTGTATTTTTGAAAAAATAATTCTCTTAAAACTATATGGGTAAATAAGTTTCTATATTTATCAAAAAATTATTTAATACTATTAAATTCATGAGTTTCTATCAATTTATCATATATATAATATAAATTATGTAAAGTTCATGAAATGCTTTTCAAAGAAATAAAAGGAAATGATTGAAACTGCACACATTATACCACATATTTTCCAAGCCTTTAACCTTAAACCCTAGTTGTAACATTTCAAACCAAACTTTGTAACCTCAATTCATCCTCAGACTAAAAGAATAGAAAAATAGGGTCCAATATTTGCACAATTTCAATTCTAATTTGATAAATCAAGCAAGAAAACCAAAATATATTAACTTGTCTGATCATAACCTTCCTTGTTGGAATTCAAAACCCTTACATGCTATTCTTGGTTTAAAAAATGAGTTCTTGAGCTTAATCATTTAATAGAATGCATTTTTACCAAAATAAATCATGAATTTTGTACATTAATTAAATGATTTTGGTGAAAAATGAGAGATAAAAGAATTGAACCAAGGGGTAAGAAGGAAAATAGAAAGGAAATCATGATAGCGAAAGGAATGCAAAAAAAGAAAAAAATGATAGAAATGAAAGAAATGAGAGAAATGAAAGAAATGAAAGAAATTAAAGAAATGAAAGAAATGAAAGAACTGAAAGAAATTAAAGAAATTAAAGAAATTAAAGAAATTAAAGAAATTAAAGAAATTAAAGAAATTAAAGAAATTAAAGAAATTAAAGAAATTAAAGAAATTAAAGAAATTAAAGAAATTAAAGAAATTAAAGAAATTAAAGAAATTAAAGAAATTAAAGAAATTAAAGAAATTAAAGAAATTAAAGAAACTAAAGAAACTAAAGAATCTAAAGAAACTAAAGAATTAAAAGAAATAAAAGAAATAAAAGAAATTAAAGAAATTAAAGAAATTAAAGAAATTAAAGAAATTAAAGAAATTAAAGAAATTAAAGAAATTAAAGAAATTAAAGAAATTAAAGAAATTAAAGAAATTAAAGAAATTAAAGAAATTAAAGAAATTAAAGAAATTAAAAAATGAAAAAATTAAAATTTTATTTTTCAATTAAGGGTAATATGAAAAAATTTCTTCAAAAGTTGAAACTAACTTAACTTTCTCTCAAAACTACAAAACTAGAAAATCTAGTATCATTATTCATCATTTTCTATCTCTAATTTATTTCGGAACTTAAAAAATATTTTTTAACAAATCTATCTCTCGCTCTGCTCATGTAATCAACTTTGCCAATTATGAAGAATGACTAAGGTAGACAAAATTGTTTCTTGATGTCCCAACTCTACTCCTTTATAAGAATTTCTTCCTTAAAATTTATAATTCATGATTTAAAAAGATGCAGATAATCCCGCTACAACTCAATTTTTTTTAGTTGTTTCTTCCATTTAGTGTTCCACTAAAAAAACTTTCACCAAGTGGATCGAGTTGTTTCTCAATAACTTTTTCTCTGGTCTATGATCTAAAAAGGTATTTTTTCATAAGTCACATCCTACAATAAGAGTAGATCAAAGTAACTCAACACATGTCTAGGGTATAGGTGATATATACAAAATACTGAGACATGAAAAATACATCAAGTACATAAGATACTTCTTCACATAGTTAAACATTTAGTATATATAGTTATAAACATCTATACATATAGTTTGATAAAGTTATATACAGTTATACATATACTTAAATACACTTGATGCATAGATATATGTTATTTTACATATAATATATATAATTATAAATATAGTTACATATAGTTACACATATAGTCATTTATATAGTTATGTTAGCATTTTATATAATTATATATAGATACACATATAGTTACACATATAGTCATTTATATAGTTATGTTAGCATTTTATATAATTATATATAGATACACATATAGTTACATATAGATATACATATAGTAAAATACAATTATATCTAGTTATATGTTATACATTTAGTATATATAGTTAAAAATATAGTTACATAGAATTATATAGAGTTATGTATAGTTATACATATAGTTATAAATAATTATATATAGCTATGCATATAGTTATATATATAGTGATATATATAGAGTTATACATATTGTTATATATATAGTTATACGTATAGTTATAAATAATTATAGATATAGTTAATCATATAGTTATTTGTTGTTATAGATATACTTATAAATATAGATACATATTATTATAGATATTGTTATACATATAGTTATATATAGTTATATATAGTTATATATAGAGTTATATATAGTTACTTAAAGTTATATATATATAGTTATGTAAAGTTAATCATATATAGTTAATTATAGTAATATAGAGATATATGTTGTCGTGCAAGTCATATATATACTTATAATAACATTACATATAGTAATATAGAATTATATATAGTTCTAGAAATAGTTATAAAAAGTTATATATAGTAAATAAAGTTATACATATAGTGACATAGTTATCTAGAGTTAAAAATTGTTAGACATATAGTTATATATAGGTATACATATAGTTAAATAGATAGATATAAATAAAGTTAAAAATATAGTTATAATATATATATTTATAAATATATATAGTTAAATATAGCTATGTATAGTTATATCTAGTTATACATATAGTAATAAATAATACTATATAGTTAAACATATAGTTATATAAAGTTATATAGTTATATATAGTTATATATGGTTATGAATATAATTATATAAATAGTTCGACATATAGTTTTGCATATATTTATAAATTAATTATACAAATAATAATAAATATAATTATATATAGTACACATACACTTATATATAATTTTAAATATAATTACATATAGTTACACATATAGGTATACATTATTATATATAGTTAAGAACATTATTATATATGATTAAAATATAGTTATATATAGTTGTACATATAGTTAAATATAATTACATATAGTTATATGTAATTATACACAGTATAATAGTTATAAATATAGTTATTTATAGTTATATACAGTAATACAAATAGTTATAAATAGTTGTTTTTATTTAAAGATATAATCATATATAATTACATATATACAGTTACATATATATAGTTGCATATTGTAATGTATAGTCATACATTTAGTTATAAATATAGGTATAAATTTAGTTAAATATGTAGTTATATATTACTATACATATAATTATTTAAATATGTAGTTATATGTTAGACATATTGTATATGTAATTATAAAAATAGTTATATATATATATAGTTATAGATATAGGTATACATAAATTATATATAGTTATAAATAGTGTTACATATAGTTATATAGAGTTATATATAATTATACATATGATTATGTATTCTTATACATATAGTAAAATACAGTTATATAGACTTTATATGCTATATAGTACATGTAGAATATATAATTTAAAATATAGATACATATAGTTACATTGAGTTATATATAGATATACATCATTACATATAGTTATACATATAGTTATGCATCTATTAATGCATATAGTTATAAAAATAGTATATATAGTTATACATATAACTACATATAGATATTTTGAGTTATATAATGTTATGCATGCGCAAAGTTATAAATAGTCAAACATATAGTTATAAACATAATTATATATATGTATAAATTATTCTTATAGTTATAGATATCATATATAAAGTTATAAATATCGGTGCATATAGTTAAATAGCATTATATATAATTATACAAATAGTAATATATAGTTACACAGTTAAACATATAGTTACATATAGGTATACAAATAATTATATATAGTTATACATATTATAATATGTTATACATATAGATATATTTCATGCATATATTTATAAATATAGTTAAACATTTAGGTATATGTTATTATACATATAATTATAAATATTGTTACATATAGGTATAGATATATAAAGTTATATATCATTATGCATATAATTATATTTAGTTATACACATATGTATGTATAGTTATACTTATAATTAAATTCAATTATATAATAGTTATATGTTGTTAAAAATATTGTATATAAAGTTATAAATATAGTTACATGTAGTTATAGATAGTCATATATATAATTATGTGTATAAGTATATACAATTATATATAGTTATAATTGTATATAACTATTTATACATTTTGGTATAAATAGTTATATATAGTTAAACATATAGTTATATGTATAGTTAAAATATATGTATAGTATAATGATATATATATTATATATACTTATAAATATAGTTACATATAGTTATATTGAGTTATATATAGTTATTTATATTATTATAAATAGATATACATATAGTTACACATATATTTAAATGGATAAAAATAGTTATACAGATACTATACATAATTATAAGGTATAGTTATATATAGCTAAACATATAGTTGTATATAGTTAATTATACAAATACTTATATATAGCTATAGATATAATTATAAGTTCTTATACATATAATTATAATTATAGTTACATATAGCATTACATATATAGCTATACATATAGTGATATATAGTTATAGATATAAGTATATATAGTTATGTATAGTTATACATATAGCTAAATATTGCCATATATAGTTATATGGTATTATAAATACATTACACAGTTTTAAATATAGTAACATACTTATATATATAATTATACATGTATATATAAATCATTATACATATAGTTATATATATATATATATATATATATATATATATATATATGTATGTATGTATATAGTTATACATATAGTATATAAAATTACAAATATAATAATATATAGGTATATAAAATTATATATAGTTATACATATAATCATATAAGTATACTTAGTTAAACATCTAGTTATGTATGGTTATACATATAGTTATATATAATTATAAATATAGGTATATCATTATAAATATAACATTTAAATAAAGATGAAGTTATTTGTTGTAATACATATAATTAAAAATATATTTACATATTGTTACACATATAGTATTAGATATAGTTATACATATAGTTATTATATTGGTATATAGTTATACATACATACATACATATATATATATATATATATATATATATATATATATATATATAGTTATGTAGATAGTTATGTATAATTATACATAGTTAGATATAGGCACATATTGTTCTATGTAGTTGTCCATATAAAATATATTTTATAAATATAGTTATACATAAAGTTATAAATTATTATATATAGTTACACAGTGTTTATATTGTTATAAATATAGTATACACAGTGTTTATATTGTTATAAATATAGTTACATATATTTATATAAAGTTATTTATGGTGAAACATGTAGTTAAACATATAGTTAAACAAATAGTTATATATATAGTTTCACATATAGCTATAAATAGTTATATATTGTTAAACATCTAGTCATATATAGTTATACAAAAAGTTTTTTAGAGCTATAAAAAGTTATGCATATAACTATAAATATAATTAAAGATTTAGTTATTTGTTTTAATGCATAAAATTACAAATATAGTTACATATAGTTACACATATAGTAATAGAATAGTTATACATCTAGTTATACACACACACACACACACACACACACACACACACACACACAAATAGTTATGTATAATTATACATAGTTATATATAGTTATACATATTGTATATATAGTTATAAATATATAGTCACATTTAGATATATTAAAGTTATTTATAGTGATACATATAGTTAAATAGTTGAACATATAGTTTTACATATATTTATATACAAAGTTTCGCATATAGTTAAACATATAGTTACACATATAGTTATACATGTAGTTATACATAGTAATACATATGATTATATGTAGTTATATATAATTATATGTAGTTATATGTTGTCAAATATATAGTAAAATTTGCTATAAATCTAGCTACTTATAGTCATTAAAAGATATATAAATATAGTTAATTAAACTTTTCATTACAAGTAGTTATATATATTTATAGTTAAACATATAGATATATAATTATAGAAATAGCTATACATAGTTAAATATAGTTTTAAATTAGCATATGTTGTTGTACTTATAGTATAATATAGTTATAAATAGTTACATATTGCAAGACATATAGCTATATATAGTTATACTTATAGTTATATATAATTATACATATAATGATACTTATACTTTCCGTATAGTATATATTGTTATAAATATAGTTACATAAATTAGTAATATAGTTACATATAGTATACATATATATAGTTATAACACTACAAGAAAATGTCTATTTAGCTATGGAAATATAGTTAGGTAAATAATCTCTATCTAATTAGCAAGGGATTAGCTAGAAAATAGCAAGATGTATGTTTGATTTTACATTGAATTACAAATTTGCGATGGATTTTTGACGGATTAGTGATGCAAATTTTTAATTGAAAATTGTCTCTTGCTATAATTATCATAAATTTTTGTGTAAAGAATGGCGAGCATTTTAGCAATGACTTTAGAAATAGATTTTCTCTAGCTAATTAGAATGAGACAAAATCCCTCGCTAAATAATATTTTGAATTTTTTTAGGATTTTATATTTAATTGCTAACGATCATTCCTTAAATGATAATTTTCACAAAATATATACATTTAGCTATGGATTTTTCCATAACTATTTGGGCTGGGAATAATTTCAGTCACTAATCTTTAATGATTTAATTTTTTTTATATTATTTGTTTAATTATTTTATGTAATTTTGTATATTAAAAGTATGACATAGTCTATTGATGAGCAATACTTAAAAGACACATTCTTTTCATATAATTATAAAAATATGATATCATAAAAAAATAATTTCAAAAATATATAAATACGAATAAAAATTTATATTAATAAAGACTAAAATAATTATTTTTATGATTATAAAATTTTTAAAAAAGTATACACATTATTTTATGAAATATTTAATTATGATATTTAAATATTTGTATTATAAAAATATTAAATAATTAATTATATAATTATAATCATTTTTAAAGATATTTTAATTTAATAATTGAACATACATAAAAATTACTTCTACTAAAAAGCTAAGATAATTAATTATATGAATAAATAAAAAATCTATAAAAATATCTGAATTAATGAATAAACGAGTAAATATTTATATTATTTAAAATAAAAAAAATATTTTTATGATTATATAAATTTTTTAAAAAAATAATAACAAAAAGATTTGAAATTTTTGAATTAAAAAAAATTCAAAATTTTCATAAAATTTAAAAGAAAATAAATTGATATTTAAAGATAAATACATAGATTTTTTAATTACATCAAAAAAAAATTGATGATTTAAAAAATAAATATCTCAGTGTGGTTATTAAAAGGACACGGTGTTTTTTAGGATTTCAAAAGAGTTATTTAAAATATTACTAATAAAATTTTTATGTCCTAAAAATACTTAAAATTATTTTTAGCTTATAAATACTTTTGAAAAGTACTACCAAACTGACACTAAGGTGATTTGAATTCAAGTTTTATTTTTTATCCCTACTGAAATTTATAAGAATTAAATAATTGAGTAAGATCTTTACTATTAACTTATAATATTTTATTTTTATTAAAATAATAAATATAACTTTTTTTATTGATCTTCTCACTTTAAGTAAATTTTGGAATTTTATAAATTATAAATTATATCAAATAATATGTAATTTTATGCCTTTATAATTATTTCATATTATATTCTTAAAAAATAAATTGAATTCTTAAAAATTTATAACCATAAAATATATATATATAAGATGCTTTATGATAATATAAAATTATTTTATTTATTTATGAAATAATATCATTTATGGTTAAATAAAAATCTATTTCATTTTTTTTACTTAAATTATTTAATTTTTATAATTTTAGTTTACTTTTATATTTTTGTCACTTTTTTTTCTATATATTTACATCCATATTTTTATTTATAGTTTCCTTGAAAAAAAATGCAAAGGAATTTACTCACTTAAAACTTTTTTTCTATCTTTCAAAGAGGAAGAGAGAAGAAGCAAAATGGACTACAGGAGCAACCTACAAATTCTACCTCTTCTTGTTACCAAACAAGATTATCTTTGCTCTTCTCCTTCAGAATACTATATACATTTTTTTGTCTCTCTCAATTTGATTACGACTAGTGGAGTTTGTTTATATAGAATATTCAGTTTTAATTTTTTTTTAATTTCCCCCAATTTTCCTTCTTCTTTCTTCAATTTTTACATCACTTATATGGTTTTGACTCTCCACCATTAATGAAACAACAAATGGTTAGTGTAAACTTTGTTCTTTTACTGTTTAATTTTTTAGGATTTTAAGGATTTCAAATACTAAATGCATGCATATTGTTTTCTACTTTTGTAACTTAAGAAAAAAAAATGCTTAATGTTTTTTTGCCCTTGTAACTTAAGAAAAAAACAAACTCAATGTTTTGAGTTCTATTTTTGTTGTCTTCAAAAATTTTAAAAACATATAAAATTATATATAAACTTGTATACATTTATATAATTGTATGACATTATATATAAATGTATATACTTTAATATATATATACATATTACATTATATATAAAAATTGATATGTTTATATAAACATATAATGTTATATATAAATATTTATACATATGTATAAATGTTTATAAATATTTATACAGCATTTACATAAAACTATCCATTTATATAATTTTTTATATAACATTTATATAACATATAAAATATTTATACATATTTGTAAACATTTAAATAACATATAAATTTTTATATAAATATATAATATTTATAATGCTTATATAAATGTGATATATATACAATATAATATTTATAAAGTGTTACATATATTATTTAAATATATGTAACATTTATAAAAATATTTTAAACACAACATTATATCTAAACACTTGTATATTTATATAATAAAATGTCATTATATATAAAAGTTTATACTTTAATATAAATGTGCAACTAATAGTGATGTGCAATATGATGCTTGAATGCATACACAAGAGATTATCTCTATAATCTATATATCATATGAATAAATGATATATCATAGAGGGATATTTTTAAGTAAATATACAAGTTGATAAACTATTTGTTATAGTAATATGATAAATCATTTGTTATCTCTATAATGTATACACAATAGTGATGTGCAATATGATAAATCATTTGTTATAGTAATATACAAGTTCAAATTTGGTTACTTTTGTCTTTTTTTTATTAATGTATTTATTTGTAGTCTTATTTTAATGAGTTATATTTTTAAGTAATTAAATTTTAATTTTATTTTTTTGGATAATGTTAAGATTATATATATATTTTATGGTCAGAAATTTTATTAGTTATTTGAATATTATTAATATGTCACTTATTCATTATTTACCTGATTATTTATTTTTTTAATTGAGATATTATAAATTTTGTATTTGTTATACATTTATACAATTTATCAACGATTATATGAAATAATATGTTTTTTTAATAAATAAAATAATATGAAAATTTAATTACCAATAAATAGTTGTCATGGTTATTAGTTATATTATTTATTTTCTCCATTGTTATAACCATATGTTAATTTTTTTTATTTCTGAAATTTATTTTATTAATTTATAAATAATTTTATTAAAAATAACCTTACAAATTTCTTTAACTATTAACCATAAATGTATTTATTTATGAAATAATATAATTTATGGTTAAATATAAAATAATTTTGTTTTCTAATTTTTTTCGTCTGACCCATCTCTCTCCCTTCTAGTCATCTCTACGTATCAAACAAATAATATTTCTCTCTCTATCACTTTCTTTCTCTGTGTGTTTTATTTGTTTATTTTCATTATAATTTATTGAAAATTTAGTAATGAGTTTTGCAAATTTAAAATCAGTAGTGATCTAAATAGTATTTTTTGTTGAATTCTTGTTTGTTAATGATAAAATGGAAATGTGAAGTTTTTTTCTTTTAATAATTATTTTTTTAAAAGTCTAATGGATTTCAAATCAACTGAAAGAGTGCTAGCTCTTAAATTCAAAGAAGAATAGTAAAAGAGGACGAAGAAATTACTAACAAGAGGGGAAGGAGAGTAAGGTATTGTAATTATTTAAATTCCAAAAGAACAAGATACCATGCATTCTCAAAGCACATTGGCCATGCATGTTAACTTATTTTGTGTATACATTTATAATAAGTAATTATTTCATCATTATATAATGTTCACATGATTAATAATATATATAATTTGATTAGTAATAGAGTATACCATTCTTTTTTTTAAAAAAAATGTGCATATAGTATATATATCCAAAGTAGTAGATGTGTTGTTCATGTGAAGTTGCTTATTTAGTGTAGTGTATGTTTTTTTACATGCATATTTTTTTTGTTTATAATGAAACATGTGTACTAATATACTTCTTTACACAAAAAACTTGCCAATTTTTTTGTCACATACAAAAAATTAGAAAAGATCAAAAATAATATTGTACAACTAAATAAAAAAATCAAAAAAATGAAATACATAATTTAATAATGATTTTCAACAATTTGACTATAATTTAATGTTGATTCTGATATTATTACTGAGAATTAATATATCAAAGTAAAGTTTTAATTAAAATTGTTTATTGGATCATAAATTTCTACATGAAGAAATATTTTAATATTGGCATGATATTTTAGATTTAATGTTATTCTAATAGTATTTTTTTGATAAATTCAACATTTAGCAATAAAAAATTAATGATAAATAAAAAGCAAAAATTATCATTGGTGCATAATATAATACTCTTGATATATGATTCTCTTGATAGCGTATGTTTTCCTTTTATTTTTTTTTTCTTTTCAGCTATTTTAGATTTAGCGTATGTTAATAATTTTTTTAGTGCAGATGATTATACTCTTGATATATGACACACATTCACACACACACACACACACACACATGTATGTATAGTTTTTTGTTTGTATTTGTGTATCATTGTATTTTTTGTCATTTATATTTTTGCACCTTTTTTTGGTGTAAAATTATAATATGAGTATATCAAAAGATTTTTTTAAGTTATTTGCAATTATAGCAATGTAATTGTATGATGAAATTAATTAACTTGTTTTAGAAGCTTTTAATAAAAGTGATGTGACAATTTGGTTGATTTACTCATTAACTATTTGGACATTCTGAAAAATAGCCCTCTTGGGCTGCTCTTGCCAAAATTTAGCTTATTTTTAAATATCTAATCAGCAATATATATATATATATATATATATATATATATATATATATATATATATAAGTGATGGCCATATCTATAATTTTTGCTAAATTAATAAGTTCTCATCCTTCATATTGATTAGGTGTTAATTAATGTGTATGTAAGTTTTCTTTACCAAACTATCTTTGGATTGCAATTTTACACAAATAATGTTAATGTTAATGTATGTAATTGCTTGTATCTCTAATCAGTCCATATTTGTAATGCTAGAAATCTATAATTCTAGTTTGTTTCACATCTATATTTTCTAGTTGAATACTTTATATGATATGTTTTATAGTCCAAATATGTTTTCATTCATGTTTGATTTATTCATTAATTAATTTGCCAAGAGTTCTTTGAATTGGATCTTCATTTCATTAAATTTTTCTTTCCTATTTATTTTAATATTCAAAGATTGAGTTGAATTACAGTAGAAATTTTGGTCTTTGATCTTCATTGAGAAGTGGGAAGCTTTCTTCTTCACATATTCAATTTCTTTCTTTTTTGTTTCCCTTTCTTGTCCTTTCACGTGGTTTGTTACCTTCATCTAGAAATATTTTGATATCTATTAATCTTTAGTATGCTAATAAATGCTCTATTTCTTCGTGTAAATTCTAGAATTGTATTGCTTGGATATTCATGATATATTATCTTTGCATATTTATCTGTAAGTTATTTTATTTAATTATTAGTATAATTTGAAGTTATTGTATATTTCATTTAGAATTATGATTGAGCATTATTCTTTGCAAATATAACAGGACAAAATGAGTTCAGATTGTCAGTTGATGTACAAAAGGTTTATGAATGGAATTTTGAATAAATTTTTTTTGAGTAGGCTAGAAACTTTCATCAACTTTATGTGTAGTCAATCGAGATGGATAGATAGAGATAAAATTAAGTGTCCATGAAATAACCAAGTATCAGAATATGTATTTTCATGATGTAAACACTATTAGATACCATATGGCTAAATATGACATTGTACCAAATTATTTTGTTTAGATTTATCATAGGGAAAGTACAATGACTCTGATCATTGACCAAAATAAGAGTACTGAATCGTATGTATGCAGTGAAGAAACATCAAAAACATATTCATACAGAATCTAAGTAAAGGCCCATTTAGATATATGACAACCTATCCTAGGTATTTTGTCAATAGATATAAATTTTACATAATAGGACATAGTTCTACTAAAGCAACTATGAATAATGGTGTATACATTAAAGGCTCAAGTTATAGTGCAGATGAAATTGGTTATTATGGTTAACTCACAGAAGTTATTGAGTTGGAGTATCCTGGAATCAAAAATAACAAAATTGTATTATTAAAATGCAAGTGGTTTGATCCTACACGAAATATGGGTACAAAGATTCATTCAGATTATAAGCTAATGGATGTTAACCATAAATGTAGATTTAATCGATATGAGCCATTTATTATGGTTATTCAAGCCACTCAAGTATATTATTGTACATATCCGAGTTTATCTCGTGATAAGAGTGGTGAGCTATTTGCAAAATCAAAGCTCGATCAAATTTTGAAGTACCAACATCTCAACAAAAAAGTGTACACTTAGCTATTGAACCAGCATTTCAAGAAGATGACATAAATAATATTGAGCCTATGCATGGAGATGAAGATTCAGAAAACTTATGTGACTCAAATGGTAGCCTAATAAAAATTGAAGATGATCATTTTTTATCTGAAGATGAGTGGGAACTTTCATCAGAATCAGATGAAATGTCAAAAGATTTATTAGAGGATGATAGTGATGCTGATAATTAAACTAGTATAATTGTATTAGAATAATTTAGTTTCAAAGACTTTCTATATTTTGTTGAAATCCATTGTTGCTGTTCTTTATATCTCTATTATTTATTCTATATTTTTATTTTTTGTACAACAAATGGTGCCTAAAGGACGTGGATGTGGTGGAGGTGGACGTGGACATAGAAATGGATGAAATTCATCTAGTATTTTACATCATGTTGTATAGTCAGTACCATCTCATATCCACCACATCTAGACTTGAACATCACCATCACCGTCTTTATCACTATCACCATCACCATCATTGACACCTTTATCATCACCTTTATCAGATATAAGGCCACCACCCATTGTCCCTCCTACACATACTTTTGATCCATCACCATCTTTTATACCATATTTTACACTGATAGTTCCCCCATTTATAGCACCATCAACATCATTAAATGTTGTGTCTTCCTCTGCATGCAGTGCTAAGTTAGTAATAAAGATTGTGAATGTGAGGTATAAGAAATATGTAAAATTTACTTGAATTAAAAATTATGATGTTCCCGTTAGTGGTTTTGTTTTAAAATATAGTTATGATTTGCTTGTTTCAATGTTATTTTTTTTATTTTTATAGTTTCATTCCATCTCACAAGTGTTCGGCTATAATTACAAAGTACTTCAAGAAAATGATTAATTCTAAAGCATTCTCACGGAAGAAAGTTCCTAAATCAATAAGAGAGACTAACTTTAATGAATTTTAGGTAAAAACAAAGAAGCATTGAAAATTTATATCTAATTAGTTAACTATTATGTTGGCTATTATTAAAGCATTAAATAATTATGTCCTTGTTATTAATGTTGTATTTTTTAAAATTTTCTATATATAGAATCAGAGCACATGGGAACCCAAATTTAATAGATAGATAAAGCCATTGTGGGAGGGTAAAGCTGCTGAATGCTACTCAGATTTTATCCATAAATTAAATATTCTAAAAAATAAACCTAAGTTTATATCCAATGATTAGTGGTCCGAGTGGCTTAAGTATTGGGAGGAGCCAGATGTGAACAAAAAATTAGAGATAGCTAGCAAAAACTGACAGACTGAGATAGCCAGACCAAGTATAAGAATGCCTCACCACATAGGAGAGTCAAAGTCGAGTATTGAGCATGCTCGAGATTTAGTACAATTTATAAGTTTAAAACATTTATATATTTAGTAGTTTACCTAATAGTCCAAATAAATCAAATCTATTCATTGTTTAATTATTTTGCATAAAATTTTCTAACATTTGTTAATTTTCTTAATAAATATATACTTTAGGCTGGATAATTGGGGCGAGATCCCAATTTTTATGAGATTTTCAAGAAGATGCATGTGAAGAAAGCAAATAGGTAGTTTGTTGACAACAAGTATCGGATGATTGCTATAAGAATCTATTATATTGATAAATTTTTAGAATACTATAGTAAATTTTGAAGGTTGTGTGGAATAAAAAATATTATATTTTTTTATGTATATCTAGAATAGTATTTTTTTTCTGTTATATCACAAGAACTTGTGGAGGAACGTGTGACAGCTGCTTCTCAATGAATTGAAGGTTCTATGGATCTTCAACCAATTGACTATGATCTTATCTATTTGGAGACCATAGAAGGTCAGAAGAAGTAGCGAGTGTATGACATCATCTCAAAGGGAGTGACATTTTGTTGTAGCAGTCATGCTTCTAATTCCTCTGTCATAGCAGAGGTGGATGAGGCAGTCGAACAGTAAGTAATGGAAACAAATTAATGTTTGAAGTTATGGAAACAGAAATGAAAGAAGAGAAATATGAGCAAATTACTCATTTGAAGAAAGAAATACATGAAATAAAAGAAGTGAATGATGAGATAAAAGAAAGTAAGACCATTATGCAACAAAAGATATTCAATATGGAGTCACAATTAGTGGCCTTGATGTGATAGATAGCATTCCAAGTTCTAGTAGTGAAACCACGTAGGAGAGGCTAGCACAAATGCACCAGCTAATTATGAGGATGAATTTGTTTAAAATGATGATGAAACTATGTTACGTTTTTATTTTAACCATGAAACTTTTGTATAAGAATTTTTTTTGAATTGTTTTTGTTTTTTTTTTATTTTAAAGAATAAGGAATCGAAGATAAGAAAGGAAGAAGATGAGACAAGTAAATAGTTTTTAGGGTTAAATATGTCACGGTGAAGTCAATTTGTAATGTGTCTAAATAAATATTATAGCTTCATAGCTTCGGATGATGAATCAAAGCTGAGAGAGAAACAAGAGAAGAAAAAAACTTCTGGATTTCTAGCTTCTTGTTCCTCTTTCATATGCTCTCATAGAATTTTTTGGTATAGGTCAAGATGCATAATCTCATTCTTATGTTGTAAAGAAGATATGCGACTATATAAAAGAAAATAATCTAGGTATGCCAACATCCATTGTCTTCACTCCCCCCGATGAGAATCTATGGCACTATTCTTCAATTTCAATTAATCATTAAATGTTCATGTTTTTTAAAAGTATCCATTAGATAGGCAGAGAATAATATGCAATGATAAGTTGAAAGGGCTACTCCAATACAAGTCTTTCACTGGATTTACAGTCTCTAAGCTCTTATCTCCTCACTTCCTGAAGAAGGAACAATGAGCAACTTGTGGGCACATGATTTTTGCCTGTGTAGCTAAACAAAAAAGATTTTTTTTGGTGGCATCATTTTTCTTGATTCTAGTTTTATTCTTTGCTTGGCCGACTAACCTAACCATGATTCTTTGAAGGACATCTATGCAAATATGGCATCAATTTTGGAAGTTGATGACTTCAAGTATCACATGTTCATACAGGTTTTGGTTTTTGATTTTGGTTTTGTTTTTGATTTTGATTTTGATTTTAATTTTGTTTTTATTTTTTGAAATATTTTGTTGTGAAATGAAAGTTTTTGTGTTTGTGTTGATGCTGTTTGAGATTTAAAATTGATACTGTTTGAGCCTATGCTGAGAAGAGGAGAGCCAGATGTGATTAGAAGAAAACTAGATTACTTTCTTTAGTGTGAGCCAACACAAATTTGTGCAGCCAAAATATCTATCATCCAAAACATAACCAACACACTAAATAATTTTTTATTATTTTTTTAATATTTTAGCATTATGTTTATTTTGTACACTACCATAACACATTACATGCATTCACGGCCAACACTGCCTCACAAAGCATGGCACACTACATGCATAATACTGCGCACAACCTTTCCACACAACCAACTGATTTGTGTCACACTACATACACATTGAGACTGCTGCACACACGCACATGGTGTATTCAAGACTGCCACTGGCACATGGCTGACTTTCATGTGGTGCATGCCAGACTACCACATGATGTGTCACCCTATTATTGCATGCCAGACTGCCATATGATGTGCCACCCTATTATTACACGTCAGACTACCACATGATGTGTCACCCTATTATTGCATGCCAGACTGCCACATGATGTGTCACCCTATTATTGCATGCTCACACCTCTTCATTTTATTTTATGTTAAAAGTAAACTCATAAAAAACTCATACAAACTCATAATCATAAATGTGTAATGAGAAAATTTAAATAATATTAACCTTAACAGTATGAAAGACGATATTCATAAACTACCATATTTTTTTCTAGTTTTGCTTCTTTTGAAGTAATGCATCATATATCTTAAAATTCATTACTTTTGTTAAAGCTTTTTATTGAGATCTGTGGAACATATATAGTAATTAGCTACATATGTTCTCTGTTTCTTGATTATTAGTGCCTAGTTTTCTTACAGATGGACATCATTGGGGTGTGTTTTGATGCGATGTGAATTACACTTTCAGTGAGGAAAGAAAATTTGGAATATTTAGCATGCTAGATGTTTGTACATTTGCTCTTAATATTTATGATGAGAGAAATACTCTGAGCATCGTAACTGATTCCTCTACTCATGGTACACATGTTACTGCTTTTGCTATTGCTTTCCACCCACAAATATTGCACTTGTCTACTGCTGTTGGTTTATTCCTTCATGGTGGTTTTACATTTTCATCTCTTTCTTCAATATAAGGAGCCGTTGCTCAATGGAGTTACACCTAGGGCACAAATAGTATCATGCAAGATTAGGGACTCACGCTTGGGGACAATGGAAACAGGGACCAATTTGACACAGGCCTTGATAGCTGTAGTGAAGGTCGGCTAACTTTTATTAGTCATTCATATTTACTCTAGATAATGACATTCACATGGTGAAAACACTTGCATTTATGCATAATAAATGCGATCTCATCAATATGAGTTATGACGAGCCCACTTTACTTCTAGATTATGGTCATTTTGTTGATCTTGTTAATGAAGTATGAGCTATAGCTATTAGAAACTGAAGCTGGATGGAAGTTGAGAAGAGGGCCAACCACTGATGGTGATGTTGGGGTCAGCGTAAGTGCTTCTGGTGGTGCTGTGGCTCTAGTGCCCAGATGGACTCTCCAAAAGCGCTTGCTGATGAATGGAAGGAACATTAATGGCCTCCTTATCTGCTTGTGGAGGAATTGAATAGTTCATTAGTGCAATGAAGCTATGTTCTTTTTAATTTTATATTTTTTATATTAGTGTGTTATCTGTGTAGAAATTGATGGTGTTCACTGCTCAATATTGTGTAGACCGTGAGTACTTGTGAGTCCATATGCTGTAAGGAAGGCTTTAGAGAATACATTAATTCATATTTCTGAGTTGCCTACTGATAAACTATCTATAGGCCATGGACTCATTGAAGTTAACAAGTTATAATTTTATTCATATGCCTTTGTTCTTTGGAATCTTATTCTGACCAGAGCTGCCTTCGCTACTTTGATCAGAATCTCATTCCTCTTCTGCCTTTTCTTCTATCCACCTGCTGCATCTCCTTTTTTTTTCTTTTTTACCATTCTTTCTCTTGGGTGCTTTCAAAGCCCAAGAACAAGCAACACCCTTAGCTTGGTTTTCAATTTCTTTCTTTATTCCAGCTGCATCAATCATTCCTTGCAGGTTCAACCAAGATCCCATCTTCATTCACGTTATCAAGGATATTGTCATCATCTTTTGGGAACAAAAATCTTGTGATGGGAGACAAGTGGGTTGATATATATCATCGGGTGCATGATCTTTACCTCCCATGCTCCTGTTGCCAAACTATATCTTGGGCAAACAGCTAGGCTAATGTACTAGACTACATTAATGGATAGCGGTTTCAACCTTGATAACCCTAAAGGATTTGCTTCTCAAATATACAATTCGTCAAGTCTAACCTCGACATCAGCCCTAATGTAGTTGTTGAGGATGATGGTACTAAAGGAATGGTTCCTGAACCATGAACCAAAACAAACCTTAGCAAGGTGGTAGATGAAGTGCTTGGTGATGATTTCAAAGATGAACTATAACTTCATAATCTGTTTGAATTAGTTATGGATGAGTTAGTGTTCAATTCACGAGCTGGTAATTGCGAATCCACTCTCTAAAACTCATTACAAGTACCGGTCATAAGCAAGGGAAGGTTATTGTTGGGAAATTATGCTTCCATGATTTTGATTCAGAAGAAGAGAACAATAGAGAAATAACAACAAAAAATATATATGCATCCATAATCACAATCCAACCACGGCATAATCAAAAATGAAAATAAAACTACAACAGAAACGCATGAAATAACGTGTTCACTTGTTGTTCAACATGACTAGTTACATCCACTAGAAAATGCTTATGCTTTACAGATTATAACCAAAAATGACCATAATTCTCTTATAGTTTAAGCAGCAGATATAGGCACGATAAAATCGCACAGAAGAGGAGGAAGAGATGAACAATACCACACTATGAAAAATAGCAGCCTGAAAAATATAAAACAAATACAATTTATGTTAATACAATTCATAGTTTAATTAACCGAAGCGGGTCGGATCACTTGGATGGGTCAGGCTTTACTCCAAAAATTCTTCAGCCTGATGACTGGTCAGCGGGACCTCCATTATTATGCTATTACTATGATTTGGTTATACAAAACAGATAATCAAAACAAATTATATATAGTAGTTATATTTTCAAATCCCTTGTGCATTTGCGAATCCACTCTCTATTATTATTAAAATGTTTGGATTGATTTACACTTGAATTAAATATGTGGCAGGTTGATATTTTTACATAGTTATACATGTCCATCTATGCATATAAGCTTGGTTAAGGATCACAGAAAGTATAGAATAAATGCACAAGGGATTGATGCGAGCTAGTGTGATTTTATGTTTGATTGTATAGTATGATTGTATTTTTGCTTGATTATATTAGAAATGTGTTTTGATGAGAGTGATGTGATTAAATTATAACATAACAGGCTCGAATTCATATCTTACGAAGGTGAGTCTACCCAATGAATTTGAGATGTGATCAAAGTCGTCTGCATGGAAAGATTTGTCACATCAAAAAGATGGTGTGACTAGAGGAGCTAAGGGAGAGAAAGCAATGTCAATTTCATAGATAGATTATACTTTATACATTGTTGTTAGATACATTGATGATGAAGAAGAGATGACACGTCCAATTCATCACGTGTTTGAACGACATGAACAAGAAAGTTGCCAAAAGGCAGAAACATATATGCCTATATCATATTTTTGTTTTAATTATGTAACATATTATATCAGAATAATTTATTAACTATTTTTACTTTTTTTTAATTATAAATAATAGTTTATAGTATATGTTTTTATTCAATTTAATATAAAAATTTAAAAATATGTAATCAATTTTTTTGTAAAAAAATAAAAATGTGAAAATAGTTTTGGAATGAAAATAGCTAGGTATTTTCCCTCGCTAATTTAGCTATGGAATTTTTTGTAACTTTTTATTACGAACAAAACTAGCAAGGGAAAAAAATATAAAAGCTAGGGAATTTCCATCATTAAAAAATTAGCCAAGAAATTTTTTTCCTCGTTAATATTTTACGACGAACACTTTAGCTTGGGATAATTTCCATCGTTAATTCATCGTTATTCTATTTTAGCAGCAGAAAAAGCACATATAGCTAGGGAAATTTTCCTAGCCATATGGGCTTTTTCATGTAGTGTAAATATAATAAAATATAGTTATGCATATAATAATATATAATTATACATATGGGTATTAATACTTATACATTTATATAAATACAATTTGAACATGTTAAATATTGTTATACAAGTAGTATAAAGTTGCACATATAATTACATATAGTTGCATCTAGTTATATAGAGTTATATATAGTCATACATATAATTATACAAATAGTAATATATTTAGTCTTTATAGTTATAAATAAAGTTATATATAATTATATACGATTAAATATTGCTATACATATAATTAGAGATAGTTACTTATAGGCAAACATTTATTTGTATATAGATATAAAATAGATGTATATAGTTATATATAGTTATACAAATAACTATATATAGTAATGCATTGTCATACATAAAATTATAAATATAGTTAGATATAGTTACACATATAATAATACATATAATTATAGATATAGTTATATATAATTATGCATATAATTATATATAGTTAGACACAGTTGTGTATAAGTATCCATAAAGTTTGTTTACATCTATATAATGTTATATATTTTAATAAATATAGTATATATTATTATAAATATAGTTTTATATAGCTCTAAAAAGTTGCATATAGTTATTCAAATATTTATAATTAGTTACATAGTTTATCATATAGTTACATATATAGTTATACATAAAGATATACATATAGTTATACATAAATTTACACATATAGTTATACATAAATTTACACATATAGTTATACATATAGTATATAATTATAAATAGAGTTACATATAATTATATAACATTATATATAGTTATTCACATAGTTATACCAAGTTGTATATATTTATGCAAATAGTTATATATATAGTTATACATATAATCTATATAGTTATAAATAAAGTTATATATAATTGTATAGAGTTATATATAGTTATACATATAGTTATATACATATAGTTACATATAGTTATATATAGTTATACATAGATACATATATTTATATATAGTTATATATTAGTTATATATAACTAGTTATATAATGTCATTTATAGTTGTATATAATTTTATATAGTTATATATAATTACATGAATTGTTACATACAATTTTATATATATATATATATATATATATATATATATATATATATATATATATATATATATAGTTATATATAATTATGAATATATTTATAAATATAGTTGCATATAGTTACGCATATAGTGATATATAGATATTTCGTAATGCAAATAATTAAATATAATTATACTCGTAGTTATGAGTAGTTATAGCTGCTTTATTTTGATAGCATATTTCTTTTTTTGTAGTTTTATTTGTATTCTGAGCATAGAATCGAAAAATGCACAGGATAGCGGGTTAGCCTAAATTGGCCAACTTTTTAGTCTCTTTTAAGCAGTGTGCTTGTTTTTAATAAAGTGTGTGTTTCTATAAAAAATATTAATAAGCTCTTGGGTAAGTACATCATCAAATGAAGATCTGGGCAAAGGATGAGGATTATAAAATATGCTCTTCTAATGGCTTCTAACTCTCCGCTCTTCAAAACTTGATATATGATGATAATAGTGTTGATTTAGGTTTCCATGTGATGTGTTATAAGTCATTATTTGGTAAATAATAGATCTCTGCATATTGATAATTTGGAATATTCTCATCCATTATCATCTCATTTCTTCCCAAATGATAGTCAACTACATTATTCTTCTTCTTTAACACTTTAAGAAATATTTTAAGGTTTTCCTTGAGTGATTGGTTATACATCATCTTTTGATTTATTAATTTCTAAGTCCTGATGTGTTAGCTTAGTTCCCAAAATTTGTCTCTATAAAATAGTGAGGTAAAAAAGAAAAGATACAAGAAAAATACAAAACACAATAATCCATATTTCAAACAAGATAAAAAGATAAGCTATCAGATCTATGAATAATAATCAAAATTAATGCTATCTAAATTACTACAAAAGAATAATTTATTCTCAAGAATAATTACTTCAACTCATATTGACTAATCAAACTAAATGATCTCGGATAATAGTATCAAAAACTTTTGTAACTTTATTATGCTATCTAATTTTATTAGTTAGATAGTGTTCCAAAAGCTCATTTGCTAAGGTATCTCATCAACATAGATCCATAAGTACATATGTTGTATAAGTTGTAAGGTTGACTTTCATCTAGATATCAATCATATTAAAAATATTTTAGCAATTCAATGAACTAGTAGTGATACAATACAATTTTAGTAAAGAAGATAATCAAAAATTTTGGTATGAATTTTAGATCATAGAGTTTCTAGATTTATGTCATGCATATTCATATAATTCAAATTATAGTATGTTTGGATAGAGCACAAATATTAAGTTATTGTGTAATAACTTCTTTTCCTTAATAGAAAACAAGGTGATTATAATAATTAAGCCTGTCATAATGATAGTCTTCTCATAGATGTCCCCTTAGTACTTTACTATCGAGATAACAAAACATTTCTACTTGAGGTTCATTGACAAGTTCATACCTTTTAAGCAACTCATCAGCTACCCTTGATGATTACTTTGTATGCACATTCTTATTCACTAATCTCATATATCATAAAGACAAAGAACTAATATAGTTTATAAGTATTTGTATTTTATACTTCCAATGTATCATACTCATAATATTAACATATATTTTTTTCAAATCATACTCGTGCTAAACATATGAGTGAAAAAAACTCAAAAACCTTTCAATGCATTGTGAGTCACAGTACAGTTACATATGTCTAATGGATTACTCATCACCATCCTCCATAGTGATGATGTAACTCACACACTAAAGTTAAAATCATTAGAAGAATATTATATAAAATATCCACCTCAATTAAGAACTAGTTTTTATAAGATTATATAATGGATTGATATATAAAATTATTTATGCTTTTAGTTTCATGAGCACCATACTCATAATGAGTAACATACCTAAACCCTAGATTTTAATGTCTAGGTTAGGTTTGTCTCATGAATCATATTTGAAATAACTATCACTTACTTTCTACCATATTCAAGAGTTAGTCTCATGGTTTCTTGTCATTTTCCTCCATGACAATACACATAAACTCTCAATAGTCAAATCCCTAAATCAAGTTTTATCTAATCACCAAATCTATCAATTTTTATTCAATAACTTAAATAAAATATATTTATTGATCTCAAAACTATTTATACATCACATAAGTGAAATTATACAAACCATCTACCCTAATTTAGCCTAATATTGGGTAGAGATTCATGAGATACAAGAGAAGAAATCTCATAAAACTCAAATTTTCAATGCCAAAACTCATGAGAATTTATAACACTAACTCTAATCACATACTATTTTGATTGATTTTTTTTCAATCTACTCTATAGAGAAGAGGTTTGAGAGTCACACCCCCCCCCCCCCCAAATTTAGGGTTTAACATATATTTTACATCACTTTCTTGATTGTGAATCTCCTAGGGTGCGTAAAAATAGCCATTAGGGTTGTTTGTTATGCTTTGACTTTTTCTTAGAGTATGGAGTAGAAAAAGATTTTTTCAGATCCCTTTTCTTTCCACATTTATACTCTGATATTTCTATATTTCTTTAAGTAGAAATATATACCTTTCAAATGAAGACACAACTTTAGCTTTCATCTATTTAGCTTGAGATCATGACTTTGGAAAGTGGTCATGGGTTTAGAATGCATCCTTATCTTTCTATAACATTAAGTCACAATACTAAAAAGTATCTATGACTTGGGCCTATTATTTCTATAATACAAAGTCATGGTGATAAAAATAGGTTTTACTTTGGAATTAGTGTCTTTCATTTATCATTTGGCCATTATATTACGAATGATCATAGCTTGAGGATGACCTCTAATGTGCATAATATGGTTGTATTGCTGGGAATGAGCATCACATGGAGAATGTTCTTTTTTAAGCATAATATGGTCATGGTGCTAAGAATGGCTGTGATATGAAGAATTATTTCTCTTGTGCATCAAATGGTCGTGGCACTTAGAATGGTAATAACTTTGGCCTTAAGAATGAAAGCCATGGCCTTGAGGAGTGGTCCTATTCGAGTAAATGCTTTCAATAATAATTTGTGTCTAGAAGTCATAATATTAGATAATTTTCATGGCTTTGGCCTCAATAGATTTAGATTTGTAACTTTATATAGCTAAAAAGTCACAACATTATGAAAAATCCATGGTTTTGACTTTAGAAAAGAAGACTTATTAAAGCTAAATTCATAGTACTAAGGAATAATTATAACTTTTAGTATTAGTGGGATACTTGATTACTATAAATTGAAATTAATATTATAGCTATTTTATTGTTATGAGATAAGTATGAATGTCACTTCATAATAATATCACAACTACAAATAATATATTGTATAGTTAATTAATTGTGCTAATGAGGTAGTAGAGTAGTGACATATAATGATTGTTATTATTATTTATCAAGATCTACCAAAACTCTAAAATTATGAAATCAATCCAATTATATCTAGTTCTCATAGATACATCATTTAATAGTACCAAAATACTCAAGAATATTTGGTAATTTGAACACCAAATAGCTATCCATCTAAGTTTTGGCAATTAATTTGTAATTGGGAGATGTGTTTAGGGTTGTGAAGATTGTATTATCTAAAATTTTTTAATCACAAGATTTTGTTGATGAACTACCAATCAGGATGTACCCAAACTATTCATGCATAGCATTTCTTCTTTTCCAAGTCTTTGAGGTTTGAGTAGAACTCTCTCATTATAGTCATGTGCTCCTTTTTAAAACTTAGTACAAAATCTCTCAATTCTACTTCTCAATTATCTTTTAGAATAAAGTAACTACTTTTCAAAATTCTCTTTCACCCATGTAATTTTTCTTTTCTAGGAAAGTGATCACCCAAATCTTTCCTTCTTCATGAAAAATGCCACATTGAGCAATGTGATTTGGAGTGTAGTCGCATCGAGGCTTTCTTTGGGTTGCATCCCCTTTGATTTATGACAAGTTTCAGCCTCTTCCCAACTTCCTCTAAGCCCCAACACTTGTGTTTCTTCATCTGACATGGTGTCAATTTGCACAATCCATAATCATACAAGTTTGGTCAATGAGGAAGAAAGAGAAAGAGTTGTGAAATTAAATTAGGAATTGCAGCATTTTATAGTGTTTTAGAAAAAAGTTATGAATTTAAAAATAGTCATTACTTCATTTGAGGGTTCAAACTTTAATATAGAGTCTATTCATGTGTAAATGTTCTTGAGGGGTTTGAGTATCACAACTTTCTCTTTTATTGCATAGGAAGTCATAAATAATTATTATAGTTGGGGTTGATGTTTGGGTGCCACAACTTGTTTTAGTGTATGTACCATGTTTGAATCAATAGAACATATACACGGAAAAATACAATCACACTAGTGAAAAAATAAAATCTTGGGTCATATCTCAAGTAAGCACTATGTTTAATACCTTTAGCTAGACCAATTTTTTGGTCAATTATTTCCATTGACAACTTTAGCAGTCTAATCTATCTCTTTGGAATAATATTTGACTTATTTCCATCTCATATTTTTTATATCTTCTATTGATGTTTCTAGATAGAATATCATATCACCTTATTTTCTAGCTTAGCATAATTTTCAAATAACACCTCTGAGTATAGTCATTAGTGATCTACTTTGCTTTTAGATGTACATCTTCGGATATTATGATATCATTTTGAGATATCATGATATATTAACATTGTATTGTATTCTCTTTAGTAATTTTGTTGGCACTTTATAAAATGTCACAACTTCATTATTTGCCTTCTATTCCTTCAATATTTTGGTTCCCTCATCTTTGGCTGTGACTTATTCCTTCTTCATTGATTTGATCATAATGGTAATGGCTTTTTAGATATCATGACTTCTTTCAGCATGTCAACCTTGACCATTTTCATTTATAGTATCTCATCTATTTTTTTGGTATCCGTTCCTTCATGTCTTCATTAAAGTTTGTCTCAGCCTCATCTCTTTTATAGTTTCCTAGACATTTCATCAATCAATAGTGTGACTTCTTCTAATTGTATTACTTCTACAATTTAAAGGTTCCCTTATTTGGTTTCTCCATTATCATCACACGGAAGTGTCACAACATCAATAATATCGGTGACAACATCATCACAACATGTGTCTTCTTTTAAGGCATGTTGCAATTTCTTCTTAATCTAGGACTTCTTCTAAATCTGAGTTTTCTTCCATTTCTTTGGGCAAATAACCATCCAATTAAAATTTCACTTTGAAATCTACCTTCGAACTTTCAACTGTGCGGATGAACCTATATATTCACCAATGATTTTTCTCACCATCATTTGGAAGTTGCAGGCTTTTATAAAAGTTGAATGTCACTTATTCTTTGCCCATACAAAGTATAAATTCTTCATTATTTATGTCAATTAATCTCCATCTTGTTTCCAAAAGGGTCATCCCAAATTAATGGTGCATAAGAGTCTTATTCCATATCCAATACTACAAAGTTATAAGGGAAGACAAATTAACTTTGACTAGTATATCATCGATAATCTCTTTCAAAATTTTGATTAATCCATCAAACATTTATAGAGAAAGAAAATGTAGAGTGATCTCATCTAGATTTAACCCTCAATATTATGGATAAAGAAATCAAGTTGTTATTTTCTCTCAAGTAGCATAAGGCCTTTTGAAAGGTGTACTCCCAAATAATGCAAATAATAATAAAATTTTGTGGAACTTTGAGTTTCCTTGGAATTTTCTTTTTCTTAATTGTGCTATTCTTATAGATCATACTCATCATTCTATATGTATTAATTTTTTTCTTGCTGATGATTATGTTTTTTCATAAATTTTACTTAGTGTAGCATTTGATATATGACTTTCACAAAGGGTATATTAATTTCCATTTTGTAAAAATATTGAGAAATCTATCAAACTTTTCATCTAGTTTTCCCTTTCTAAGCTACAATGGAAAAGAAGGCTAAGGTAGACAGTGTGTGGATTGTATGCATAATAATTGTTCTTCACATCATCATTTTGTTTATTGCTGTATTTCAACTCCATCTCTTCCTCAAATTTCACTATGTCATAAGTAAGTGCTAGTGGATTATGTTAGGTAGAGAGGCCAAGCTGAATTGTTGTATTTGATGTCATGACTTCAAGTATTGCAACATTGGAAGTTGCAACATTAGATATGAAAATATTGTCTTCTCTGCATCACACTACAAGAAAATATTGATTTAGCTAGGGAATTTTAGTTAGGGATCAATCCCTAGCTAAATTGCAAGGGATTAGCTAGGGAATATCAATGGATTGATGATTTTTTTTAATGAAAAAAAAGTAACTATGAATTAGCGACGGAAACTTTTTGTAAATTTCGCTCAATAAAAGTGGAGATTTTAGCGATGAATTTATAGCAAAATACAATTATATAAAGGTATATACTATCATTCATAAAGTATATTTAGTTATAAATATATTTATATATAATTATATATTATACATATAGATATAAATAGTTATAAAGTTTAAAATATAGGTATATATAATTATAAATCTTGTTATATAAATAGTTTACATAGTTACAAATAGTTATATAATGCTTTATTTAGTTACACAGATATTTATAATTAGTTATAGATATAGTTAAATGTTGGTATACTTGTAAATATAAATATAGTTACTTGTGGTTGCTCACATGATTTTACATGTCGTTATGCATGTAGTTATACATGTAGATGTTCATGAAACATATAGTTAAACATATAGTTATATGCTGTTATACATGTAATTATAAATATAATTATGTGTGGTTGTACATATATATAGTTATATGTAGTTATAAATATAATTGTTCATGTAGTTATATATATTTTTTCATGTAATTATTTATATTTAAAATATAGTTATGTATAGGTGAAGATATAGTTAAATACATTTATATATAGTTATATATTGTTACACATATAGTTAAATACATTTATATATAGTTATATATTGTTACACATATAGTTAAATACATTTAGATATAGTTATGAATAAAGTTTTTAATAGTTATGCACATAGTGAAATACAAT
Organism: Sapria himalayana; assembly: GCA_029783825.1. Classification (NCBI taxonomy): domain Eukaryota; kingdom Viridiplantae; phylum Streptophyta; class Magnoliopsida; order Malpighiales; family Rafflesiaceae; genus Sapria; species Sapria himalayana. The sequence continues at coordinate 2,122,675 of JAREIK010001079.1, read as the reverse complement.
TATATATAGTTATATGTTATTATACCTAAATTATACTTAGTTATAAATAGAGTTATATAGAATTATATATAGTTGTACCTATAGTTATAAAAAGTCATATAGTTAAAAATTTAATTATATATAAAGTTTTTATAGTTATACATTTAGCAAAATACAATTATATATAGTTATATGTTATTATACATATAGTATATTGCGTTAATAATATAGTTATATAGAATTATATATAGTTATAAATTTAGTTATAAATAGTTATATAATTACAAATATAGTTATATATAGTTATAAATATAAGTATATATAGTTTAATAGTTACAAATATAGTTACATATAGTTATATAGAGTTTTATATAGTTATACAAAATTTATAAATAGTTATACATATAGTTAGACATATAGTTATATGTTGTTGTACATGTAATTATAAATATAGCTACACATATAGTTATACATGTAGTTATATATAGTTTTTCATATAATTATATATATATATTTATACATATAGTTAAATACATTAATATATAGTTATATGTTGATATACACAGTTAAATACATTTGTATATAGTTATATATATATATATGTATATTAAATATATGTAGTTATATTTATATATAGTTATGTATAGTTATATGTTGTTATATATATATGTGTGTGTGTGTGTGTGTAGTTATGTGTAGTTACACATATAGTTAAATACATTTATATATAGTTATATATATAGTTATACATATAGTTACCCATATTGTTATACATATAGTATATATATTTATAAATATAGTTACTTATAGTTGTTTAAAGTTATATATAATTATACAAATAGTTATACATATTTATACGTAGCTAAACATAGTATATATAGTTATAAATATAGTTGCATATAGATATATTATGATGCCCCAAAATTGAGGTGTTCATTAACCAATCGTCCACCCATGAAAAACTTGTGGATATTAGGTTACTTAATACCACTATATTGTGTAGGTAGTCAAAATTATTATACAAGTATATAAGTTATACAAGTAGTAAAGTTGAATGTAAGTCTAAATATTCATCCCACCAAGATTGTGTAGGTAGTCTTACCAACCAATATTAAATTAGTAGTTGCTCAAGCTATGTAGATAGACTTAGGTTTTAGAAAGATACTAGACTATATGGTTGGACCACTTCATTGTGTATGATGAGATTTCTTAGTATTTAGGCAATATCATGTTTGATTGTCAGATAAATAGTAGATTAGTATAAAAATGTTCTATTGCCCACTTGGCATAAAATATGACTATCATACTTGAACTATCACTACAAAGGATAATTCCACCATAGTTATGCCCTTAGTATTTTACCATCTAAACCACATGTTATTGTGTTCACGAGACATTCACATATTTGCTCCTTTTAGGTGGTATATCAATTAGCTTTGACATTTGATTTGAATATACATTCCTATATTTTAACCTCTAATGTTATAAAGACATGAATGATGTGGTAATGAATACATCTATTCTTTTGGCTTTATAAGTATTATACTAAAATTAACATATGACTTCCCATAAATCTCACCCGTGGACAAATAGAAATGGCTAACAATATCATGATCACCATTTGAAATATCTCTATTTCTATGTGTATCATGACTTACTCGTCACCATATATCATGACCAACTGTCTATCATTATCTCCTACCTTTTCATCATAATCATCTCCTTATTTTCTTCCACCTCCAACTACATCTCCATTTCCTCCACGCCACATTGTTCTTTCTCTCCTCCATCCTTTCCTAACTCATCCAACTATGTGTCTACTCCTCCACTATCAACTTTAGCGACCTCATCTCTATTCTCTCCCATTTGTTCTTCACAATCTCATGTCCCTACATCTCCATTACCTACCTCATAGAATTCTCCACAAGTGACTTCCAACACTAGTATTCCAATAGTTGAAAATTTGAATGTCTCATAATTTTTGATTTTAGTTCCAATTTTTAACAAGTGTCTGAATGATCAAATATTTACTCCATGATTAGCATATCTAAATTGAGAGTCCTCAAGCCCATGTTATTCATAGTTGTTCATGACTCCAACACATCTTCCAAAAAATGGGTATATCACCTCAAGTTGAAGCTAAACGGCTCTGTTGAAAGGTACAAAGCTCATCTTCTCACCAAAATATTCTTACAAACTCTTGGCCTTGATTACTTTGATACATATAGTCTAATGGTTAAACCAATGAAAATTAGGATGTACCCCACCTAGCTCTTTCTTAGCATTTCCCTATTCAATACCTTGATTTTCATAATGCATTTGTCAATGGCGATCTCAATGAAGAGGAGTATATGGCTTGGAATGATGATTCATTGGACAATGTAAACTGGACTATGTATGTAAACTAGATGTGTCAAATGGGCCTTGCCAAGCTGGCACAATCCATTTTTTGGTGGGCCACCATGCCATGCTAGGCACATCATGATATAGGAGTCATGTTGTGCCTGGCACAACACGACTCAAAAAGGGCAGGCCTAGCATGGCCTGAATAGCTCGAGTCTGCTAGATTCAGGCCAATTCATGCCAACCTTTGGGGATTTGCTGGGTCATGCCAGGTCATTCAGATCATGGCAGGAAGAGATGTGTCATTTCAGTCCCATTCAGAATCAGGTCATCTCTAATTCTAAATATTATAAGTTTTAATACAAAATTAGTTAATTAAATAAATAGATACAACAAAAAAAATGAAATTACAATCACAAGTCATGATTCACAAGTCACCAAAATAACATAAAATAAATATTATAAATTTAAATCGTTTCATAATATAATACAAATTCAAAATAATAATGCAAGCTAAAAAATCAATAGTACAATAATCAATCTCATAAGTGTCAGATGGTATCACAAGCTGTAGAGTCAATCTCAATCCTAATCAAAGTCCCATGAATCATCATCTGCCACCAACTGCTCTACTTTTTACTATAATTGGAGTATGATTCTGGATACTAGAGCTCGAATCCTTTCAATCTTTAATGCATGCTAATACCTCAATAATAATGGGCTACAATCTCGATATCTTATCTAAAATCATATTCACTATAATAGAAAAAGTAAACTCTGATGTTACACTCAACATTGGAGGAGCCAGTAGATCCCATACTATCTTAGAAAATATAAGATAGGTAGACTTATATGATTTCTACCATTGTAAAATATCACGATTTTTATTATCGGTATGTGATAGAATTGAGCAGTAATTAGTATCTAAATATCGAGACAGCTCGCTCATATTTGATGGTCCACCCCATCATTTCCTCCACACTAACTAATATGAAAAATTCATCATCTCTGAATATGATATCAATGTTCATACTTAGAGTCTTGCTTCTACTACTATCATACCTAGCATCGTAATATGTAAATAGCTCAGTCAACTTCTCGTGAATAAACCCTTCAGGTTGGTGTACCTAGTTCATGCATGAGGATATGTATGTCAAAATATTATTTACCTCTTCCACCTTAACCCTAGGGTTCATGTAGGAATGCAGATAATAAAGAGATGAAATGGTAGACTAGTACTTTAAGTACTTAATTTCCATCTCAAGACCCATGTCACTAAATATCTACAATCTCTAAACTTCTTAAACATGCTACTAATTTTACATATGCACCTAAGTGAAATGCAAGCTGTGGGAGTATAAACTGATGAACACATGTTTATTGTGTCATAGAAAATCTTCAGAAATTTCATAAATAAAATTCATGTATCTTAGTTAGTGTCATCACTGATCAGTTTGCCACTCGTACTATTAAGATAGTCAGATATCATGTGTTTGAATCCAACACATGAATCCAACATAAGACATGTGTAATTCCAGTGGTGTCTCACATCCAATTGAAATTTTTTTTCTTTAAAATTATACACAAATATAGACTACCAAATTCTTATTATTTGTGTGACGTACGAAAAAATTTTAGCGAGTTATGTTTTTTTCCTAAAGCAGAGAAAATAACTTTCATTTCCACTTGTACTATAAGGTTAATGACGTGACACATGTATCTAACATGAAAAATCTCTCCTAATGGACCATATCTAATGGTCATAACAAACATGTTAATTACTACTCTATTATTAAATGAGTTATTGAATGTGATATTATATATTTTATTTTAAATATTATATTCTTTTAAAGATTCTCATCATGCACTCATAAATGGTCAGACCATCATAAGGATAAAGAATCTCTAAAAATCCTAATATTTTTTTATTTAATAATCATTTAAAATTTACATAGTGGGTAGTGAGGCATGCATAAAATGCATCATCATGACTAGTCTAGTTATCGGACGTCATGGACATCATGATACTATATTCTCATGATTCATTAATTATTATCTCATTTTCTAACTTATAGTATTTTAGTATATCATTCCTAGATGTGGACCAAGGAATCCTATGATATACATGCTGAAAATAGCTCTACATGATACTGACTACCCTTGGATCTTATGAAAATCTAATCAGAAGATCCATCGTGTTGATCAGTTTGGCTATGCCTTCCCTCTCTAACTCGTTGTGGTATATGAAGGAGGTCAACATGGAAATTGAACTAGATCTAACCTCAAATATGTCCTACCATTCAGTTGAGTTTATCTAGAATCTAATGCACCATAGCCCCTGGTGCATTGTTCGACATACCTCTTAAGGTACTCACTCTCACATGTCCTTTTACATGTTAATATTTTTTTACAATATTTACATTAGTCAATTCTTCATTGACACCCCTAATATCTTTATTTTGTATAATATTAAAGTGAGTCCAAACTATTGATTTTCTTATTTTTTTTTTATTTTTTAGAAGTTTGAGTCGAGGCCATGAGAGAAAACAAGGTTTCAGCGGCATAAGACTTTTTCATAGGATTATCGTTATCCATATTAAAATTATATTTGTTTACATTAATGTTATTTTTATTATCATGATTAAAATTACTATTTGTCATTTTTTATTTTTATTAATTTATTAATTATATTCTAAATTATATTTTTTAAATTAAATATTATTTTATATTAAATGATTAATTAAAATAAAAATAATCAAACTAAACAAATTTAAAACATAATACTTATAAAGCATAAACTAGTTTGCTTGATGTTGTATATATCTGATATCTGAATCCGATGTCTGTACCATAGTCCACACCCGAGTCCCAAGAGCAAAAGGAGAGAGATCTATAAACCAGGTGAGACAAAAGAGAAAGAAATGAAAATATGGATTTATAGATATAGATTAGGAATGAGAGAGGAAGAAATATATAGATTTAAAAAAAACTAAAATTTTCTTTTGTTGAATATTTTTAAATATTTTATTACAAAAATTGGGCAGAAACCTTACAACCTTATATATATATTTTTACCATTGTTGATGGGGTCGGGGCATTGGGGCATCAGGTTTGGGTTCGGGCGACGGTTCGAGGGGTGTGGTTGTGGTGTGGCGCATGCACAATGGCTTTGTGGAGAGTGCAAGTCATGGGTGTCATGGACGGTAGGTTTCAGAATACACTTGACCTAGCCCAAGTCCTGGGGCACAGTTTGGGTTATGCTTAAGAACCAAGCCTTCGGGCTAGGCAGCTGGGCCGTCCCTAATCTGGTACGATGCCCGGGAGACCTCGGCATGGCACGACATGAATCATGCCTCGAGGCAGCCCTACACAAGCCTGGGCATGATTTTGGATCATGTCGTGCCGGGCTAGGCATGGCTCAATTAGATTGTGTCAGGCTTGGGCTGTTCAGCCCACATGACATCTTTAATATAAACTTTACAAGTTCGTGTATACAGCTACTGGAAGAAAAATAAAGATGAGACAACAACAAAAATGAAAGATTTCAACCCCCTCGCACAATTTCTAATCAAAGGATTGAATAGTAAGAAATTGGCACTCCTATGGGACCAAAAGAAACCCCAGGATATGAAGATATTACTAAAGCAGTAATGGATATAAGAGGCTCATAAGAAAGTCTCAACTACTTGGAGGGAAAGACCAATGATCCACAAGAGGAGGAGGAGAAGGATGACTTCACTTTGGTAAAAGCAAGAAAAAAAAGAAAGGACCATTCGGCTCCCAAAGAGGGTTCCTCTTTGAATCTTAGAAATAAAAGCAAGGTGAAAGACAATACACAAAGAAGAATTGCCCCACATGGGGCCAGCATATAAGATTAATAGGAGAACCCAACTCCTTAAAAACTATGGTTTAGAGGTGTTTTTTTTTTTGTTTTTTCTATTTGGTTCGGTTGAGGTGGTTTTTTATTTGAAGTTTTGGAGGGTGACATATAGGGATTCCACTACAAGAAAAATCCCATATAGCTAGGGAAAGTTCCCTAGCTAAATGAGGATTTTCCGTCGCTAAACAGAATATAGCGATTGATTACTGATGGATCGGTTCACTATCTAAAGTTCTTCTTGCTAAAATTTAGCGATGGAAAGTGTCTCTAGCTAAATAGTTAGCGACGGAAAAATCTCTTGCTAAAAAAGATAAATTCCCTAGCTGAATTAGCAAGATAAATGAGATTTTTCGTCGCTAACCAAAAATAACGATTGATGATTCCCTAGCTAAAGTGCTGGTCTATAAATTTTAACGACGGATATAGTCTCAAGCTAAATAAATTTAGCAATAGAAAATCCATCGCTAATTTTAATATTTCCCTAACTAAATTAGCAAGTAATTTTTCCCTTGCTAATTTAGCAATGAATTTTTTACTTGCTAATTTAGCAATGAATTTTTTACTTGTTAATTTAGCAACGGATTTTTTCCTAGCTATTTTAATTTTAAAATTAATTTCATAATTTAAATTATTTTAAAATTTTTTAATTAAATAATTTAATATTTGTATAACAAATTGAATAAAAATTGAAACTATAAATAATTTATAATAAACAAAAAATAAAATCATTTAATATCTTATTCTAATTCAATATTTTACATAATTGAAACAAAAAAATAATAAAATTTTATTTCATCTTATCCATCAATGTATCTACCGACAGTGCATAAAGTATAATATATATATTCATTAACGCTGCTTTCTCTCCTTCTGCTCCTCCGATCATTATTTTTCTACTGCAACAAAACTGTCTGAGTCACGGCACGTAATGTCTAGTAAAAAATTCCATCACTTATAAAAGCTTTGTATGAGGAATAATGTGGTATCATATCTGTCAAAAATTTAAACCACTCAGTCAAATTAAAAAAAAAAGTTATGTTTTGATACATATAGAATTCTATAGTATATATGTAAATATATACTAGCATTTCACTCCTACATATATTACTATAGTATATATACATAAAAATACCAGTATTATGTGTACTTATAAACTGAGTACAAATATACTCAGTATATATGTACATAAAATACTGTAGTATTATATGTACGTATTTACAGACTTTTTTTTTTTAAGGATATTTTATTATTAAAGTATTTACGGACTTTATTTGTACGTATATATCTCATTTGGTGCTGTTGCTGCTGCTCCTGCTGCTGCTCCTGTTGTTGCCATTGTTGCTGCCAATACCATTGCTACTGCTCCCGCTGCCACTCCTGATGTTGTTGTTGCTGCTGCCATTACCATTGCTGCTATCGCCACTGCCGCCGCTGCCTCTACTGCCGCCGCTGCCTCTGCTTCCGCCGCTGCCACTACTTCCGTCGCTGCCACCGCTTCTGTCGCTGCCACCGCTACGGCCGCTGCTGGCCGCTGTAGCGGCAGCTCTCGCTGTCGGTGCTGCCGCTGCATGCCGCAGCTACCGCTGTCGTCGCTTCTACCACCGCCGTCGCCGCTGCCGCTGCCACCTCTGCCATTGCTTCCGGTCATGTCGTTGATTTCGATGCAGCCACTTCTACCACCACTGCCACAGCTGCTTCCAATGCATTTGCTGTTGTAGCTGCTGGTGCTGCCAGTCCCACCGCAGCTGCTGCAACTTCTTGCTCTGCTACAGCCTCTGCTGCTTCCACTGCAGCCCCCGCTGTTGTCACCGCCACCACCGCCACCGCAGCCGCTTTCGATGCCACTGTTGCCGTCGATGTCGCTGCTACTGTTGCTGATAATAGGGTTTTACATACCTATAATAGGCTAAAACTCTACCAAAAAAATTCTGAGACACACAAACATATTTACATATATATAATAATAGTTATTATGACATGAACAAACACAATTAAAGTTGATTGTCATACAGCTTCAACAAAAATTTAATTAAATAATTTAATAATTTTATATTAAATTGAATAAAACAGAAACAATAAATGAAAAATTTTAATTAAACAAAAAAAAATTCATTTAATAACATATTCTAATACAATATTTTAAATAACTAAAACAAAAAAAATAACCAAATTATATTGCATTTTATTAAACAATGTAACTACTGACAGTGCATAAAGTATAATTTATCCATGCATTGACGTTGCTTTCTTTCCATCTGCTCCTCCGATCACCAACTTTCTGCTGTGAAAAATCTGTCCGAGTCACTGTAAATCATGTTTGTTGAACAATCCCTTCGCTTATACGAGCTTCGTATGGAAAACAATGCGGTACCATATCTGTAAGAAATTTAAACTACTCAATTAAATAAAAATAAATAAAAAAAATTATGTTTTAATAAATATATATTATTGTGGTAAATATATACATATATACTAGCATTTCACTCGTACATATATTACTATAGTATATGTACATATAAACTGCAGTATTATGCGTACATATATATTGAGTACATATATACTCAGTATATATGTACATAAAATACTGCAATATTATATGTACGTTAATACTGACTATATACGTACGTATATACCACATTTGTTGTCGTTGTTGCTGCTCCCACCATCGCTGCCACTACTGCTGCCCTTGCCGCTGCCACTACTGCTGCCGCTGCTGCCGCTGCTGACGGTGCTGCCAGTGCTGACAGTGCTGCCGGTGCTGCCGCCTTTGCTGGTGGTGCTACCGGTGCTGACGCGGCCGCCACCGCTATCGCTGCTGCCATCGCTGTCGTTGCTACCACCTCTACCACTCTGCCGGTGCTGACGGTGCTGCTGTTGCTGCTTCCTCTGCTACCTCTGCCGCCGCTGCCTGCTGCCACCGCTGCCACCGCTGCCTGCTGCCGCCGCTACCATCGCTGCCTGCCGCCGCCATTGCCTGCTGCCGCCGCTACCATCGCTGCCTGCCGCCACCATTGCCTGCCGCCGCCATTGCCTGCCGCCGCCATTGCCTGCCGCCGCCATTGCCTGCCGCCGCCATTGCCTGCCGCCGCCATTGCCTGCCGCCGCCATTGCCTGCTGCCGCCACTACTGCCATTAGCACCGCTATCGGTGGTGCCGCCACTACCACAGCTGCCGGTGCTGCCGTCTCTGCTGGTGTCGCCGCCGCTGCCAGAGCTGCCAAAATAAAATCCAACATTATTCATGTTTTTATATAAAATTATATGCAAGATAAAATGCACATTACTTTATATATCACATTTTAGGAAAATCTTGCGATGTCGATTCTTTTAAACTACACTGGAATTTTAAAAATAAAGAATAAAATTAAAGATAAGAGTAAAACTTAATTTTTTGAGTGGACTCGTATAAACAAGACAGCTAAAAAATTAGGAGATAAAATTATTAATATTCAACATTTTTCATATTGATTATTTTTTGACCATCAATTTATCCTTAAGTATTATGTAGAGGTGTCAACCGGGCCGGCCGGCCCGGCCCGGCATGAGGCACGGCACAAGGCACGGCATGGTTCAGTCGTGCCTGGGCCAGCCCGGCACAAAAAAATTCCGTGCCCGGGTTAGGCACGAGCTGTGCCGTGCCGTGTCATGCCTGGCCCGGCATGGGTTTGTCCCGTGCCGGGTGTCCCGTGAGCCTGACCCCACGATGGCCCCTCACACAAAAAAGACCGTGGGTCGGGTCTGATTCGACCCGACCCGGGGTCCCCCCGAATCCCGAACCGTACGGACATGCAAGCCCGAGTGGGCCAGGCAAGGCACGGCCCGCCGTGCCTGCGGGCCGTGCCGGGCCCGGCTATTTTAAACCGTGCCGAGCCAAGCACGGCACGGTACAGTAACCGTGCCGGGCCAGGCCCGGCACGGCGGCACGCTCGTGCTCAAAAAATTCGGCTGACACCTCTAGTATTAGGTCTCATCTCACTAAGTAATAAATCTCAAAAATAATATCATTAAAACACACATAAAAAATTCAAGTTTAACAAAAATTATAATAATTCAAAATAAAAGTTAATACATAATATTTTATTCTTGGCATAGAACAATAATTTTCATTATAGGTTGCATACAAAAGCATGCAAAGCCAAAATTATTAAATATGCAACAAAACATAAACTTCACCTCACTAAATCTAATAAAAATTTCAAAAATAAATATATTTGTGCAAAAAGAATACAAAAATAACTAATCTTTATGAAAAAAATATAAGGACCAACAATATAAGTATGATGATAAAGACCATACCTAGCACATGAGATTCCTACTTGACACTGGATCTAAGAGAGTTTGATATCTTGCACTCAATGCTTATAATCTTTGGAGAAAGATGTTTACCATCACACCAAGTCACAACTTGTAATATAAGCACAAATGATATTTACTTGTATTGTAACTACAATATAAGAGAAACCCAAGCCTATAAATAAAAAATAAAAGACTATGAGCCGCTCATACAGGTTAGGTGATTCCATAGAATGAAAATCAATTGAATCTGCTACTGACTTCCATGCAGATCTGGGCACGGCTATGCCTCTTTCAAACTTGAGCTTCATACAACCTTCTTACACTCTTCAAACTTCTAGGCAACATCTCGATCCGTTGGGCAAATTTTTTTAACCTGATTCATGTTCATCATAGAAGTTATGATGAAAGAGACCCATGGTGTTGACGATTATCAAATATGTTAACTAAAACAGCTTCAAACATGGTATTGATTCAAGATGAATGAAGTTTGTGAACCAAGCTTATTGATATGATTGGAACCTGCTGAAAGTCCTTCAATGCTTCTTTATGATTCTCCATGGCAAGATAAGCAGCACCCCATCTGTAATAATCTTGTAGTTTCAGACAAATGTTAGGAGGAAGAAGAAGAAAAGTATACACAACAGACTTATGATGCATTATGTGCCTTGGAATAGTAAGGATCACAATCGATAGCCTTGAAGCATCCTCAACAGCACACCCATATTCTTCTAGTTTGGCATTGGCAATTGCACGATTGGTCCAATACACAGCATTCTGATCATGTAAATTGATAGCTTGTGTGTATAGTTCTATAGCACGAGGAAACCTATTGGCCGAAAAAAAAAAGATGACAAACATACTTATCAATGTCAATATTGATCGAAATGACAAATCTAGCTAAGATTAAAATTGATATGAGACTATATGATTATCCATCATAAAAATAAGTGTAAGCAATAACAACCTTACATACAGATTATATTAGATCTTACTTCTATTGAAATGATAATCAATTTCAATATGCTTATGTTCTCGTTATATATCAAATTTGAATGCTTAGTTATTTGATTATCACAGTTAAACATAGAAACTTTTTCTATTTGATGCAATATATGAATATTAACTCTCATATAACAATGACTATGAATAAACATTCCGCCTATATATTCTCAATTTTAAATTGATATATATCTCAATTCATTGAGGAAAATTTTCTAGGCACCAACATGACTCAGATGGGAATGTGCCGCATGAATCTTGACAGAGCATGATATTTTGTTTATGAAATTCTCTGATAAATATATGGAATGCAATTATTAAATTATCAATCTTCTAATTCATTAAATAACAATAAAATTAAATTTTTTATTTACTTCTAATAGTAAATACCCAATATTTATTTCTAAAAGATGAACACGTGAGCTCAATTGAACTCAAACTCAAAATATTAATAACTCGATTCGAGCTCAATTGAAATCGAACTCAAAATATTAACAACTTGACTCAAGTTCAATTGAACTTGAACTCGAACTCAACTCATATCATTAGCAGCCCTAATTATTAGTATGAACTACTACTACAAAATAATAAATTATTATACGTACTATGTTATATATTGTTGATAATGATAATAACACAAAAGAAACAAACATATTGATGACGAGAGGTGTCAAACGGGCCGGGCCGGCCCGGCCCAGCACGAGGCACGGCACGGTTCGGCCGTGCCCGGGCCCGTGCCGGGCCCGGGCGAACAAACCACGTGCCGGGCCGTGCCTGGCACGGCACGCCGGCCCGCGTGCCTGCGTCCTGAGTCGTGAGTCACGACTCACGGTCACGACTCACTGAGTCGTGACTCGTGACCCAACCGGGCCCCCCCCCCCAGGTAAAAAGACCGCGGGTCGGGTCCAAACAGACCCGACCCGCCCGCCCCGCCTGCCCTGCCTTGCCGGGCGCCCGTGCCCGAGCGGGCCGGCACGGCACGGCACGGCCTTGCCGTGCCCACGGGCCGTGCCGTGCCCGAATTTAAAAAATCGTGCCGTGTACAGTGACCATGCCGTGCTGGGCCGGCCCGTTTGACACCTCTAGATGACGATGATACTCATCCTATTAAAACAATTTTTATTAACTAAAAAAATCACACCCATGATTGATTTGATATTCTAAATCAATGAAAAAAAGTGCATCATGTCATCACCAAATTAACATCATAGATAAAAAAATACCAAATAATTATGATCATAGTTGTTAGAAACTTGTGATACAAGAAATGATACAATAATACAACATATATTTTTTAATGAAAATTAATAGGTTTCACAATTTATATCTTATTTTAAAACATATCTTACAATACAAATACCAAACATTATATGACATGTGATACTATGATAGAACAATACATACATTCTCAAGTATTTTCTATAATTTTAAAAAATCAAATTAAATTTTTATGTTAACGAATTTATTATATTAATCATTCAAATATACAAAAGAATTAAAAAATAATCATAAAAAATAAGCAAAATAATCTTATACAAAAGATTACATTTTCATTATCATATACTATAATTCATACTTTTAATATACATTTATACAAATATATTTTTTTTACATATTTTTTACAATGTGAAAAAACTTATGTTATATGATAGGATATAAAACATAATACAAAAAAGAAAATATGGACAAGAAAAGAAAATAGAAAAATAATATACAATATATTTTATGAGCTAACAACTATGATTATAATGCAGGGAAAGAAAATATGGACAAGAAAAGCAACATATATACATCACACACACACACACACACACATATATATATATATGTATGTATGTATACAACTTGCATAGTATTTGAGAGGAGAATGTAGGGGCTAGTGAATAAAACTAAAAAAAAAAGAAAATGCAAAGCATCAACGTGAGCAAGCTAGGATTGAGTTTCTGAAGATAATGAAAATTGGTTAAGGAAGACTAGAGTGAAGCTAATAAATAACAACATAAAAGAAATAGCTTAGTTAACCATCTGTAAACATTATTTCTCTAATGAAAATAAAATTGCATAGATAAAAGAGAAACACATAAGCGGCTCTAATTCGATCAGGATTATGGTTGAGTTTCATAGTAACTTATGCACAAGTAATAAACGTGTCCTGATTTTTATCTAGTTAAAACCTTCTACTAGATAAAACATTCAATTAGTAATGGGTGTAACAAAGTTCAATTGGATAACTTTCAAACAAGATCCAAAGCCGCGTTAATGGTAATTCACATATTGTGGTTATTTAAAGCATCTACTCCTTGAATTGGAGCATGAAAAATGTCAAAACCAGATGATGATATCCATGTGGTATCTATTTACATAGGGTAATTAGGTAACATAGAATTAACTATGGATAGCACTATGCATGAGGACAAACCCTGCGGATTTGGGCTCATACTTTCAAGTAGGGAGACATCAAATACACAAATTCTAGTTGTAGAATAGTATTAGCTAAATACACAAAATCAATCAACAGAAATAAAAATAAATTGTTAGAAAAATATGGAAAACTATATAAATACATATAATAACTTTATAAACAAAAAAAAGGAAAAATTATTAAAATATAGAGAGATATTTTATCACTAATTTTATTTAGGCAATTTTACTTAAATAAGATAAATACTTTTATTAAAATGCAACATTCAATTAGAACCTAGCTTTTTGATTGGGACAAAATGACAAATTCGATCATTTTAATTATTAATTATCTTTGTTTAAATTTTTTTTTTTTTGCTTAAATTTGTAAAAGGTGTGATCCGTTATTTTATAAGGTATGAATATTAAAATGAGATATTTGATTTTATTTGAGAAAAGCATAAGTAGTTTTTCTAAAGTATATTAGAAATCCATGAATTAATGAAAAATAAAATAAATTATGTTTTGGTGCACTATTTAAAGCTAAATTAAAGCATTATACATATATATATATATATATATATATATATATATATACGTGCGTGTGTGTGTGTTATCAAAACTATTTTTTATATAGTTTATGTAGGCTTATATATATATATATATATAATAATTATATAACATCTATATATACAAATGTATATATATAACATATATTGATATATATATATATATATATATATATATATATATATATATATATATATATATATGAATATATACATATGTATATATATAATGCTTATATATAACATAAGTTTATAAATATCTATTTATATATATAATCATATGTGTTATATTTATCAAATTCAAAGACCATAACAAGAACTTTTTATATGTTCACTTTTTTAAAACTTCATTGAGACTTTCAATCACATAAGGTTTGCCATTATCTTCTTATCTCATTTCAATGTTTCTAGTGATTCAATTTTTTTGGGTTGTTCTTTTTTCTTTGCCACTTGAATCCTAAATATCCATAGTTTATAAGAGTTTAAAACATGTTTGTTTTTTATGGTGATATTTTTGGTATGTTTTAGACCATTATTTGAGCTTAGAAGAGGTTGAATGTACAATCAAAACTACAAAGCATTAAAATCATTATAAAAAAGAAGTTTTATGTACTCGCATAAATTCGTTAAATAACACAAACCTAGTTTATACAATAAGCCGAAGGGATTACTCATTAAATATATCTTGTCCCATGAATTTCAAAAGGACTTACGAAATTTTAGAGTTTGCATCTATAGGAAGATAACTTGCGGTTATTGGAGTTGATATAACTTGCCTAGGCAAAAGGCTATGACAGTTATTGGGGTTGAGAGTTTTTAATTTATACCAAATACTAAAAGCAAAAGGCTATGGTAGTTATTGAAGATAACTCTTATAGATATTTTTTTTTTCATTTATTGGATTTGAGAATCTGTTCATGAATATTGTTTTTGTGTTTTTGTTCGTAAACTTTCTTCTTCTCTTCTTTCTTGTAAGCTTCTTTTTGTCTTCATGATGATTTGTTTGTGTAAAAATATATCTTTCTCTTTATAAGTCCTCATTTGTGCTTATATTCATTATTGGATTCTAATTATTCTTCTTTAATATATCTTTGTACTTCTATAAGAATATCATTAGTTTTTTATTTTTCTCTATAATTCATTTTTGAAAACTTTTCCATAACTACTCCTTTTGTTTTAATTATATCCAGGCATCCCAAACACACACACACCCACCCACTCATATGTGTGTGTGTGTGTGTGTGTATAAATATGTGCATACACATATATTTACAACATACATATGTATGTATATATTTATATATAAAAATATATTCACATATATCTAACATAGACACACACGCACGCAGGCACATATATATATATCAAAAATACAAATATGTATGTATGTATTTATGTATTTATACAAACATACATATATAAACAACCATATTATATATATATATATATATATATATATATATCTATACTTTAATACATACATACATATATATATATATAAGATATATATGCTTAACAAATATCATTCTCTTAGATTTTCCTTTAACTGATCTTTAAGTCACTACAAGCCGGCTTTAATCTTCTATATGTAATAATGAAATTTCATTTTTACACAAAAAATATTCAAATAAAGTTAATTTTTGAAATAAAATAAATAGTACTAAAGTATGATTATATATATATATATATATATATATATATATATATATATATATATATATATATATATATATATATATTAAAATACATAAAATTAAAATTCTTTTTTTTGTTTTTTTTAAATAGGTAATAAAGATAAAAAAACTCTACTTTCATGTAGTTATCAAAGATTTGAAAGTGAAATTTTGATAGTTAAAATCTATTATCTAATTTAGATATTCCATTCCTAAATATGAACCTCAAAATTTTAAACCTTAATTAGTCATTGAAATTATGTTTATTAGATTCCACTACCGAGTAGTATCGATAAAATCTTACTTTTTAGAACCTAAAATTTAGTAAATTTCACAAGTTCTATCTAAATTATCCATAAACTAAACTATTAAAAGTTTTACCTATATTTCTCTTTCCCAATCCTTCTCTAAATTAATCCAATCCAATCCAATAACTAAAAAATTCAAATATCATAATTTAAGATCCAAGTTATTATAAATGCATTTGTTTAATATTTTTTCATAATTCATGAAGCAATCTTTATACCCTACATCATAAATATTAAGATTATCCTCATACATAAAGATATCTATACTTGATCATACCAATTTTTAAAAGCAATTAGACTACATTTAAAAAATTATTTGAGTAATGCATAAACTGATTAGCATATGCCAGCAAGCATAAGTTACAAAAAGGGAAGCAAATTTATCATATATTTCACCAGGTTAGGTAAAAATAATTTATATATCAAAACAATTTTCACATGAGTCTTGCATGATCAGGCATAACCTAATGTGTACAACTATAACATAATGGTTTAGGGTCATCCACTAGCATGAACTTTCTTGGTGTTGATGAAAGAAAAGTGAGATATTATAGAATTGATTTGGATATAAATACAAAGTTAAATTTGTAATACTACATGGAACTAGTTGGACACTTGAATTACGAAGATAAAAATTGATGGAAATACTAAGAGTTGAAATTTAGAAGACACTAATTACATGACTAATCAAGGTAAAAAGTTTTATATTTGTATATAAAAATATGATTCTTATACTAATTGAATGAATCTTATAAAATAACTCCACAATTCACACTCTCTAATAAATATATTGCTATAATCCATAATTTATATATCATACTTTTTTTATAAGTATTAAAGCACTATAAAATTTTATTCGAACTATTCTATTTTTAGATTACAGCATATTTCCCAAAATAAAATTAAATCTCAGTTTTGATTTTTTTCATAATCATCCCAGTGTCACTGGATTTTCCTTCATATTATCTTCTATTTTTTCTTTTCAGATGTAATAAATTATTGTTGCAAATGTGGATTTCCATTGAATGTTCCTTGGAGACCCACATGAATATTTTATTTTTCATCATTTTGAATATGTTAGAAATTGAATCTTTTACATCTTTGGTTTCCATCTAGCAACATATTTATTGCCATAATATATTATATTTACATCTTTGCAAATAGAACATTAAAAAAAGATGGTAAAAAATTCGCCATCAAAATTTTGTGGGATTTAGGTTGCGAATAGCTGATCTTTGGTTCTTAATCTGCTCAAGTTTGCTATCCAAAGATAGATAATACGTTTTTTGATGTAATTTTTAAACCAAATTATTTTAGAATTTATATATCATCCGTGATTTAGCTAACCATAGATTATATATGTCATTTTTTTAAAAATGATATATCTAATAATAATTATTCATTATATATTAATCGAATATCGAATAAAATAGAAAAAAATCTAATAGAAAAATGTGTGCAAATCATGAGTAATTGGAAATGAAACTCAAAATGTACACAATGTTTATCACTCGATAAATAAATTTTCTAGTTACACCAATATATCTTTTATTACACCTCACAAAAGTTTCATTAAATGAATTGTGAAAGAAAGTGTGACACTTGTGAGTTTAAATTTTTTAATTCCATATTGAGTATAAAGTGAATACGTGAATAGATTTTTGCTTACTTCCAAATCTAATATTGACTATAAAATGAACAAGCCATGAAGTTTTCTCAATAAAATTACTCAGATAACTATGATTCATTTAATTTACAAGAATTTTGGACTCAATTATAATAATAACTTGATTGGTCAAGAATATCAATTTACTAATTTTAAGTCTCATTTTCATCAGATACAAAATGACATATGATTAATTGAGAACTTTAACACTCTTAAACTACCTTACTAATATGAGGGGAAAATTGTTGAAACTTCAATAATTACACATGCACATGTTTTGTTTGTTGAACTTCAACATACATAATTATAATGGCGATGTTTATGCACCATACATATTGAATTTGAGTTAAGTAAAAAATATTAAATTGAAGCAATTAGAGATATAAATCAAGTTATGAATAAAATAAAAATTTTAGGATTTAACTAAAGCAATTAAAGATAAAATCATGTGATGAATTTGAGTTAAGTAAAAAATGGATTACACTATAATTAATGAATTTATTTACATTATTTTTAATTATATTAAAAAAACATTTCCTCATAAACTAGACTTTAAATTTAACATACAATTTTTTAATTCTAACATGCTTTAAAAGTCTATCATTATTACATATATTCCCATGTTAATTTTATAAAAAGAATATATACTACAAAAAAAATTCGATAAATTTTGCAGGGTAAATAATATTTTCATATATTACTTACAAATCAATAATCTTAATATTTTTAAAATTAAAATTATTTAACAAACAACATTTTTAACTCTAATCTACTATACATAATCTTTTCAGAATTAATATTAGCATTGTATTTTTAATAATATTAATAAAAAAATGAGTTTATTATAAATTTAGAAGCCAAAAGTAAAGCATTACTCTTGACCTAAAAATATGAGTTTTTAGGTCATATAATGCTCTACCTAAGCAATACTCATTTTTACTATTATTCCCAATATACATTCAAATATTGGGAATAACTTCATTCCCAATATTTTATTTATAATTCATAATATAAAATTTTCAAATTACTCATAATATTTAGTGAGTGTTTCAAATACTTCGAGAGGCCCTTAGGGGTTAGTCACATAGTGTTCACCTTCATTGACACATTTACACACTTAGAACACCTACCATCATCTTTACCTTCAATTTGTAATGAAGGTTGTTTTGATGGTGAAACATTAACATCATACAAAGTAAATAATGAGCAAAATACCTTTTCTAGTATTAATCTTTAAAATGAGAGCACATTGCACTTATAATAGCTAAGCCACTAATAGTGTAAATGAATACAAGATGGTAGAAAAGAAGTCATAAAAAATATGATCAGGATTTTGAAAAAGGACACAATTAGAAAATTACTTCTACATAGAACATGTCTAGTGAACCAACAACCTATATAACATCCATAAGGCTAAAATTTTCAGATATAAGCTACCTCTTTTAGAGCATCTTGGCTCCATGAGAGCTCGCACTCCTCCATTTCCTCATTTAGCAACATTGTCATCCTGGTGAAAAAAAAAATTCATCTTCTTCAATAATAGAATACATCAAAATCATCAAAAGTATCAAAAAAGACTCATATAACCATATTTCAAAATAATACAAAAATATAAAAATATAGATAATAAAATGAAGTTAATACCTATATTTTGGAGAAACCCCCTACATCATACTTGTTTATTAATTGTCGAAGGTGATTTACATAAAATTATGACTATCAAAGGTGCATTGTAAGTTTTGATTACAAGAGGTATTATTAATTGAAACTTGAGACCACTATTCTTGAGAAGAATTATACTAAGTTGATTCTTTCGATAATCAATATTTTTTAGTTTATGTTTCTACATAGTGTCAATAACTTTTACTTTTGGAGAAACGGCTCAAGTTTAAGCAATAATAGATCAACTTTTAACATGCATGCTTATTCTAATATTTGTGTGCTTCAAGAAATAATTGATAATTCACTTACATTCAAGACTTGTGTTGTTTATGAGTTGGAAAAGTTGTACTTATTAATAGGTTCCATCAACTTCTAAATTGTTGTTTAGTCTCATTTTATTCTACTTCTAGAATATAATTTTTGTTCCTTTTATTTTCATCCATTATTATTGTTCTCACTTAAAGGTCATGTCTTGGTGTGATAAGAAATTTTTTCTTTTAAAAAAGATATTTTTCAAATTTAATACTAGTCAGATATAATCTATCTAATCTTTATGAGTAAATTGTTAAGATATTAATCTTTTTCAAATCTCATGTTAAGCAGAAGATTTGTGCATTGGGTTCAGCCTTTTATATCTATCAAAAATAATTGTATGTGTTAAGTGCCCACTAATAGTGAAACATACCTACAATTTCATGGTGTAGCAATCAAAACCTCGTTTTATTTAAATGAGGGATCCAACTATCCAAACATGAGCAAAATAATCTTTCCAATTTTAACAATGCAAATTCTATCAACCAATAAATATTAAAAAGTTCTCATTTTGATGCAACCAATGTATTCAATGCCACCCAATATCTTGTCAATTATCAGTGGTACTAGAGATAATTTCAAGGTTGTGAGAGAAAAAAAAATGCAATAAACACCCTAGAAGCAAACTAAGACTCTTACATATTACTCGAATACTTACTAATTCAAAAGCTTATCTACTTCCTCTAGTAGACTGAGAAGCTCACTCAAAAAATATGGGCGATACCTTTTCTTTAGAGGACTCCATGCTTATCATTCAGAATACAATAGAAGATATTGAATTTGAAACTACATTTTCATTACGATTCCTTGTACTCATGAACTAAAGTGCATGAGTGAGAGCCTTCCTAAAGTTGGTTCTTAATGAGAAATTGGTTCCGAACACGAAGATATTGAATTTCCGTAATAGAAGATATTGAATTTGTGGTTTTGATATCCCTTAATGAGAAATTGCGAAGGAATGGAACAACACTACGGGGATACACCGGACACGAAGCTTTAATTTGGGTTAATTATGTTTTGTATTTCCAAATATAAATTATTTACCAAAAAATTAGTCAAATATTTATTAATTAGAAAAAATTACCTAAAAACTTAACACTATAAACATAAAATCAGGTTTTGCCCCCTCATATTGAATACATCACCTATAAAAAAAACAAATTTCATAAAATAGTGATTTTGAAATTCAAAAAACAAATTTCATAAAATAGTGATTTTGAAATTCAAAAAACAAATTTCATATAGTAGTTTTCCAATTATGTATGTTAAAATGTATATATATAAATATATACACAAACACACACACATGCACACACAAACCTATATAAATAGTATTATATATATAAATAAAATATATAAGTGTGTGTGTGTGTGTGTGTGTAATCCTATATATATACATATTATAAACATATATATATGTTTATATTTATGTATATACATGGGTGTGTGTGTGTGTGTGTGTGTGAGTGAATATATCTATATATATAAGTTTTTATATAAGCATATTTAGGAACATATATTTATATATAGTTTTATTTATATAAGTTTATAAACATATATATAATTATATATAGACGACTTGTATATATATTTTCATATATTTGTTAATATATATATATATATATATATATATATATATATATATATATATATAGGCTTGTGTGTGTGTGTGTGTGTGTTTTTATTTAATTGTATGTATGTTTATATATACATAATAACTACACACACACACACACATACATGCATGCATGCATGTTAACATATATAATTTAAAAACTAATTTTGAATTGGAAAAGTTGTTTTTGAATTAGAAAAGTGATTTTTGAATTGGAAAAGTAATTATACACTTAGAATAATAATAATTGAATTCAGAAAGTATTATTTTCTAAAAATTAATTTTAAATGGGCCACAAAATATTATTTGGTGTTTATATATCAAAACATAAAAATTTTATATTATGATCTACTTTTTAAAATTATTAATTAATTCTATATTTTTTAATTAATATTTGGGAGATTTGTGTTTTGGTACATAAAAAACAAATTATTTGAAAAGAAAATGACAAAAATTTTATTAAAAAAAATTACAACAAAATCAAAATTATATAAGTTTTTGTACATTAAAAATTATAAACTTGATTTTCTTATTTTTCTAAAATTTATTTTAAAATGAGCAACATGTTTAATACTTGATTGCAAAATCATATTTGATACTTATAGAATAAAACATATATATATTATGTTTTATTATAATTTTTAAAATTAGTATTAATTAATTGAATAATTTTTTATAAATATTTGATATATTTGTATTTTAGTGTGCCATAAATTATTTATTAAAAAAACTAACTTTTCATAATTTTTAAAAAATACAACAAACTCAAAAATAATTAAGTTTATGAGCACTGAAATTTATCAACTCGATTTTACCCTCAAAAAATTTTAAAGTTAAAAATTAAATCTGATATTCATATTTCAAAGAGTCATATTTCAAATTCGAAATGATTTTTAAAATTTTAATTCAAGATTTAATTGGAGAAACTAGAATATGAAAATGTGAGCTCCACAAAGACATAACCTCACTCCTTCATCCTATCACCAGCATATATATATATATATTCATTGAATATTTAATTTATTAATTATGACAAAATGTTGGCATGAGATTTTGTCTCTGTGGATATAACGGGTTAAAATCCTCATTTCTTAATATGGAAAATGAGATTTTATTTTTTTTTATTTCAGAGAGTAAAATTAGGTTGATGAATTTTAGAGCTAAATCCATCGCTAGAGAAGATCCGTCACTAAATTAATCGTTATATTCCAAATTTAATTATCTATGAAAGTTTCGTCGCTAAATCAGTTACTATATTCCGAATTTAATTATTGAGGGAATTTTTGCTGCTAAAATATGTCGCTATATTCAGGATGTAATTGGCTAGGGACGTTTGGTCGCTAAAATCTGTCAATACATTTAGTATGTATTTATCTAGGAAAAATTCGTCACTAAATCCATCGCTAAATCACAGATTTTATTAGCTAGGGAAATTCGTCGCTAAATTTATCTCTAAATTATGGATTTTATTAGATATGGAAAATATGTCCCTAAATCCATAGCTAAATTATGGATTTTATTAGCTAGGGAAAATCTGTCGCTAAATCTGTGGCTAAATTATAGATTTTATTATCTAGGAAAAATCCGTCGTTAAATCTGTCGCTAAATTATGAATTTTATTAGCAAGAGAAAATTCAACACTAAATTTGTCACTAAATCTGTGACTAAATCAAGGATTTTATTAGCAAGAAAAAATCAATCGCTAAATCCGTCACTAAATAAAGGATTTTATTAGCAAGAGAAAATTCATCGCTAAATTAAGAATTTTATTAGCAAGAGAAAATCATTCACTAAATTCATCGCTAAATCAAAGGTTTTATTAGCTATGAAAAATTTGTCACTAAAACCATCGCTAAATCAAGGATTTTATTAGCAAGAGAAAATATGTCGCTAAATCCGTCGCTAAATAAAGGATTTTATTAGTAAGAAAATCTATCGATAAATCTATCGCTAAATCAATGATTTTATTAGCAATGGAAAATCTGTCGGTAAATCCGTCGTTAAATCAATGATTTTATTAGCAGGGAAAATCCATTGCTAAATCAAGGATTCTATTAGCTAGGGAAAATCCATCACTAAATCAATGATTTTATTAGCTAGGAAAAATACATTTATAAATCAGTTGCTAAATCAAAGATTTTATTAGCTATGAAAAATCTGTCGCTGAATCCGTCGCTAAATCAAGGATTTTATTATCTAGTGAAAATCCGTCGCTAAATCCGTCGCTAAATCAAGGATTTTATTAGCTAGGAAAAATCCATTACTAAATCAAGGATTCTATTAGCTAGAGGAAATTCGTCGCTAAATCAAGGATTTTATTAACTAGGGAAAATACGTCGCTAAATTAAGGATTTTATTATCTAGCGAAAATTCGTTGCTAAATTCGTCGTCAATTTGAGGTTTTTATTAGCGAGTGATATTCTATCGCAAAATCTATCACTAAAATCTCTATTTTTCTTGAGCAAAATTTACGAAAATTTTTCATCGCTAATCCATCACTAAATCCGTCACTAAAATCCTCGCTTTTCTTGAGCTGAATTTACAAAAAATTTCCAACGCTAAATTCGTTGCTAAATCCCCCGCTTTTCTTGAGCAGAATTTACGAAAATTTTTCCTCGCTAATCCATTGCTATTTTTTTGGGGGGGGGGGGGGGGGGGGGGTCATAAATCCCTTGCTATTCCCTGGATAATTTCTTGCAATTTAGCTAGGGATTGATCCCTAGCTAAAATTCCCTAGCTAAATCAATATTTTCTTGTAGTGTATTATGGAAAGAATAGAGTATGATGACAAGGATGAATATAAACTACCAAGGTCCTACATTGAGCCTGTTGAAACTTAATTATGCAAAATGTTGCTTGTAAAGAGGAGAGTTGTGAATATATGTAACTCTTGGATGCTTGTTATAAGATTACTGTGGAGAAAATGTAAATCCATAAGGTAGAAGTTAGGCCAAATGGGCCCATATGTAAAGTATGTAATGAATTTGGAATGTAATCTAAACTGATCTCTGGGAAATTGGGGTGTCTCAATTGCTCAATGTGAGACCTCAAGGTGCAACTCAAGTGGCATATCAGCTAGTCTAAAAACAAAGCTAAAATGGTATAGGCCTTATGGCCCTCTACTTTCCTCGACTAATTGTAATGCTTATAATGAAGCCTTCAGTGGGTTCCTACCCAAGATGGAAGGCCCCTAGACAACAGGGTCTATCTGTGACTATAAATTTCACTCCATGGGAGTAGTATATATCAAAAGAGAGTTAAATATGACCCCACGTCGAGCTCCCAAGAGAACACGCCTGGTCTAAATATATATTATCTTATTTGTGGTACTGTGAGAATTTATGTAATCAGAGGCTTGTAGAGATAGAATAAGGGAACGAATGTAAAAATATGTGTAAATGTATGTGTAAATCCATAAGGAAATTGAGCCAAAAATGGATTATCATGTATGTAACCCATTTGTATGTAAAAGTCCTAGGGCGTAAGTTGAGCTTGTCTGGGAGAAATGGGTATGTCTTTGATGCTCGATGGGGAGCCTTCTGCCATGAGACTTTTTATAAATTAATATAGCTAAGCGGTACAATGGCCAAAAGCACATTGCGATTTCTTTGCCGAGCTACCACAAAATTGTAGAATAATTTATATGATTGGATAATAAAGATTGTAAGTTGTAATACAAAGAGTTTTAACTGCCTCATTAAACAAAATGAAGTGCTCACTCGAATGGAAATGCTATCCATTCTAAATTGATGTTTTTACCATCATTGAGGCAAAACTCAGATTCAGAAATGTTATCTTGGCTAATAAAAATGAAGTTCAAAGAGTTTGACTCTCTGAACAATTTCTATACTCACTAGAATGGAAGAATTATAGTGTTGTGGAAGAATACTACTGAAATGATCTCTCTTTCTATCACTAAACAACATATATACTTAAGGTAGAGGTGTCAATCGGGCCGGGCCGGCCCGGCATGAAAAAATTCCGTGCCCGGGCCCGTGCCGTGCCGTGCCTGACCCGGCACGGTTCGGCCTGCAGCACGACACACCGGCACGGGACAAACCCGTGTCGGGTGTCCCGTGAGCCCGACCCCACGATGGCCCCTCCCGCAAAAAAGACAGAGGGTCGGGTCTGATTCGACCTGACCCGCGGTCCCCCCGAATCTCGAATCGTATGGACATGCAAGCCCGAGCGGGCTAGGCAAGGCACGGCACGGCCCGCCGTGCCTGCGGGCCGTGATGGGCCCGACTATTTTAAACCGTGCCGGGCCAGGCACGGCACGGTTACTGTAGCGTGTTGTGCCTGGCCTGGCACGGCAGCACACTCGTGCTAAAAAAATTTGGTCCGGGCCGGCCCGACCCGGCCCCTTTGACACCTCTAACTTAAGGGCATTCGACAAAGAAAGAAGAGTCAGTTTTAGACTATCTGTGGTATATGAGTTGCACTCTATAGTTAGTAGACATCCCTTATAAGAGAACCTAATCACAAATGGGTCTTCTGAATCTTCACCTTGGGTAGTATTGGATGATTTCAACTCCTTATTTCTAACTTCGATATGGTGGGGGGAAAGAATGTCATAAATTATGAATGTCATGATTTTGTGGAATATTGTTCTACTCTTAGCCTAGAAGATCTCTCTACATCAGACAATTTTTTTTACTTGGACAAATGGGTGCACGGCTAGTAAGCTAGACAGAGTGATAACAAATCACAAATAGGCAAGATTAAGTCTAGATAGTCATGTTCAATTTATGCCACTTGGTATATTTTCAGATCATTGTTTAATGATCATGACTACTGGCACATATAATCATGAAAGAAGAGTGTATAGAATAAAAACATTAATAGGTCATTAATATTTTAACTAGTTGAAAAACTGAAAGGCCCATTGCGGGTAGACTTGAACTCTTACGCAATGTAATCGAAGGTTTCAAGGGATATTGGTTCTCACTCTTTCTTATTGCCTTCATCCATTATAAATACAATTGAATCCGCTTGTAGAAGATTTTTATGGGTGGGCCTATAACCGAGAGATTCGGGCCAAAAGCCTCTTGGGCCGATGTATGCAAACTCATCTCTAATGGTGTGCTCGGTATCCTAAATTTAACCTTTTGGAATCAATCTTTTTTTGTTAAAACTTTAGCGAGAATTAACAATAAGGAGGATTCCCTTTGAATTAAATTGGTACATCACTTCTATTTAAACTCCCAAAATATTTGGGATGTTCAAATTACTAAAGAGGATCCTTCTTTTTAGAAATCCTTACTATCTATTAGGGACACTGTGGTGGATAAAACTAGAAATATTGACAAAGCTAAAGAACTAATCTCTAATTGGGCTGAAGATGGCAAAATTGTATCTAATACTTATAATTTATTGGCTGGAAATAACAAAAAAAAAGGAAAAGAAATAGACCTCATGCATTTGGTTCTCAAACCACATCTCCAAGCATGCTGTCTTTTTATGGATAGCTGAGAAAAAAAAATTCAGAACTAAAGGCATGTTATTTGCAACACCAAAGTATATGAATTATAAATTATACACAAGCACAGAATTTTTCAATCATATTTTCTTCAAATGTGAATTTTTTGAAGGGATTTAGAATAGCATGAGAAGCTGGACCAAAATTTTGGAGCAGATAAAGTCAATTCATGCAGGACTCAAAATTTTAAAGACACATTATGAAACCAACATGCCATAGAATATAGTATGAAAAGCTACATTTGTTGCAACCTTATACTACATATAGAGAGAAAGAAATAGAAGAGGCCATAATGGAAAGTATCAAAATTTGGATGCAATATTTCGGAAGATCAGAATAGAAATTTATATTATATTCAAAGCTAAATGTAATAGTTTATATCTCTAGACCGTATAGAATTTTGATTATTAATGTTATTGCTAATAAAAAAAAATCTACAAGTACATTTATGGTTTGAAACAAAGTCCTTGAGTATGGTATATAAAGCTTAGTCAATGCTTATTTTTTGGGGCTCTCAATTCGAAGGCTGAGAATTCCATGTATATGCTCACTTCTTCTTCAATGCTAGTTTTTTTGGTTGGTATTAGTGACAATATTGTTGCCATTGGCTCTTTTCAGACGATTCACCCACTCATTTGGCACCTTCACAATGAGTTTGCTCTCAAGGAAATTGAGTCATTGCATTACTTATTAAGTATTTAAGTCACTTGAAAAAAAAAATGTCTTCCATCTATGTCAATCCAAATATATACAAGAGCTACTTCAAAGGGCTGATATGTTTGACTATAAGGCTACCTCTACTCCTATGTATTCAAACACTCCACTCTCCATGTTTGCTGGTGAGCCTCTTCCCGATCCTACTCCCTTTTAGAAGTATTTTTTGGGGCACTACAATACCTAAATATTACATGACCTGACATAAGCTTTTTGGTTAACAAAGTATATTAGTAAATGCATACTTTCACCACCTTGCTCTTGGCTACTATCAAATTAATCTTTAAATATCTTAGAGGTACAAAATCTCATCTCATTATATCATCCTCTGCTTATCTAAATTTTTTTTGTCTTGCTTCATAGATATGGATTGGGTATCATGCTCTGACAACCAGCATCACACTAGTGGTTACTAAACTTTCATGGGTCCTAACCTTATCTCAATGTCATCCCTAAAATAGTGAGTTGTTTCCTGAGAGCATAAAATCATAGTATCGTTGTCTTTCAAATGTGGTTGCTGGAGTGTTATGGATTTAATCTCTTCTTAATGAACTTATGAACATGAACCCCTTATTCTTTACTTTTCATTGTCTACTCTCGTTCATTACAAATTATCATATTTCATCTAGCCACAAATTCTAATTTTGTTGTGAGAATGAAATATATTGAGATTGACTATGATTTATAATATAGCATCTTATTGAAAAAACATTATCAATTGAATTCACTCCCTTAGTTGGTCGGCTAGTTGATATCATGACTAAACCACCACCCTTCAATCAATTCTTGGCATTATGCAACAAGCTCATGGTGGTACCACACCTAATTCGCTTAAGTGGGCGATATTAGTGTGTAAAATGTAGTTGTTAACTAGATATTTTATTTAGCAATTTTATTTTTTATTTTGGTCCTATGTCTTCCTGCAATGTAGACAAATAATCTCTTTGCACATCAACTCTCAGATGTATATAAGAAATTATTCTTTTCTTTATAAAAGAGTACAACAAACATTTTCTCTTGCATCTCTTCTTCTACTTCCTCTTGTTTATATTTCTTCTATTTTATTTTCTTTTTCTTTTAATATTCTAATGGAAAATAAGTTCATTTGAATATTTAGGATGTCTTGGATATCTTTAGAAACCAACCAATTTTTTATCTTTGACACTAGATATTTTTTTCACTACCAGCTACTCATGACATCCCAACATTTCTTATCCTAATTATTTCATAGCCACCAAGCATATATGATAAAAAATAGTAAGGGCACAGAGTGACAATACATTAAGAGGCTAAATTAGCTACCTAATCATTCTCCTAGCTCATTACATTTGCAAATCCAACAACACCAAAAGGACAACATGACAATGGTATATCCACTTCTCTTTCTTGCAGTTATCTTGTCTCATATTCTCATGCTGGAGTTTCCTAATTCACTGGTTATCTCTTGTAGAGTATCATAACTTATCAAAGTAAAAACATACCATCATAGCCCTACCCTTGGACATTTCTCTAGAATGATACTCTCTTTCTTCTCTCTTTGAATGCCTAATAGTGATTCAATCTCTCCTCTCATTTTCTTCCAAAATGAGATTACCATGAGAAGTCACATTCACTTATTTCATTTCTTCATTCAATAGCTTGTCCAAAACCTTATTCATGATCATGATGCTAACCATAATTAAGGTACTCTCATGCACACAACTAGTATTTCTAAACTGTCAGAAAGTGAGATGAGAAGTAATGAGGCATGTAGCTCATATTTCATGAATTTCTTCCTAGATCCTAGTTGGTTTACAATCCCTTAGAAGCTATTCAAATGTGTGCCCATATTAGTTCTAACTTGATTATTCAAGTTAAAAAAAACAAAAAAAAAACTGATTATACAAGTTGATTGGATTCTTAATTAACATACCCTTATTTTTTTTTTATATCTTTTTTATAATCCGACTCTAATTTTTGTCATAGGACATTCACCCTAGTCTCCACAAATATATGATAAAAATATGATAAAAAAAACCTTCAAGTCTTTGCTAAATAATGGTGGAAACCTTATAATGTGCTCTCTGCCAATCTCGATCACTTATTCTCTCTAGTTTTGGGTTACTAATAACCAGTTCAAATAAATTTGTAATCATTAAAAGGTTCACCATATTTCTTTTCTAAATTGAGTAATTAGCTGGCTCCAAGTTCACTATCTCCAATAAATGATAATCTTCCATATTTAAGATCCAAAAATAAACAGAATTAAAATCATGCAATAATAACAAAAATAAAACTACAAATAATTTTGTAATATTTAAAAATTACAAAAAAACAAAACATGCAATAATAAAACGGCACAATAGTAAAATGTAACAAAAACATATCATCCAATAATAATGTAAAATTTACATAATGTAATATTTATTAAAATAAACAAAATTAAAATAAATTAGAGAAAACTAAACATAATTTTGTTTGACCAAAGCAGTCAACCTATCCAAGATTAAACCAACAACATATTAGTAATTCTCATGTCTATCATTTCTTCATAAATATAATTAACAATATTAAGAAATTATTAAATGAGTTAAGATTTTTGTTAAAAAAAATGAAATAATTATCTTATCATGTCTTAAAAATTTGAAGCTCATTGTCAAGAGGTAACCACATAGTATACATGGTAAATTATCAAATAAATACTTTGATAAATCAGCCAATTGATGATTTTTTTTTTGCATTAAAAGTTATTAATAAACCCTATTGTGTGAAAATGTAAATTAGTTTTCTTTTTTAGCATTATGTATTAGTATTTTGCATTATATTAAGCATATTTTTGTCATGATTTTATTATGATTGCATAAGATGCATTAAGTAAGTAAGAGAGTGCTCATGTCATATGGTTGCCTCAACTAGTATTTTCACTTTAGACTTTTTCTAAGGTTTTATTTTATTATTTTCAACATGGTTTTTCATATAAGAATTGCATTTCAATTTTTTTTTATTTGAAATTTAAATGTAACTATATGTCAAGATTTTAATGACATTCTAATAATTTTACATTTTTTTAATAAGGTAAAATCTAAATGTTAAAAGTGTATTATCGATTATTATACAATACACATAATTAAACATGTAATTTTTAAAAATAAAATTCCTTGGATGGGAAAGATAGGTCTGTGAAATCCTGAAAAAAAAATTAATAAATAACTAACATAATTTGATTTCTAGAAAAAAAGGGAAAAATAGTAATTTTGCAATAATAGAAAATAGTCTGAAAATTTTAGAGCCATAATGATAAAATGGATGTCGTTACTGAATTTGTTTTGGAAAATATAACTACAATGTCAAATTTTATTAAATTATGAGAAAATCAAAATTTGTTATATTTTTATTTAATTAAATAATTATTAGTATATTTTTTTTAATGCTCAACCGAAAGACCGTGCCACGTCGTCCGCACGTGGATGTGCCTGCACAAGTGGTCCGTCGAATGTCTAAGTGTCAACCTAAAAGAAAAAATAAATTATTATTAATTAATGATACTATTTATTAAAAAGAAAAAGAAAAATGTCAGGAATCCAGAAAATGAGAGAAAGGCTGAAAAAAAAGATATAGTACAGAAAAAAAATATCTGTGAATTTTCTTTTAATCGTAACGGATTATTCTGGAATTGGAATGAAATAGTCCAAGAACTAAAGTTACTCTACACGACGAGATCTTCACATTGATATCAAATTTATAAAGTTTCTATGAAATTTTCTGAAAGGTCGTGGTTTTCTCTTATCAGAATTTCTTTCTATTTAATGGCCAGAAATGATCATGTTTTATATTTCAATTCAAATTATTATAAATTTTATTAGAAAAGATTAATTGGTAAAAAGTTTCGGTATTTCATTTAGTAAAAATTAGTATAGGACGAATTAGATTTGGATTGTTAAAAATTGTGTCTAAAACATGGGTTAAATTGGAAATGACATAATTATATTTCATATGCACGGGAACATTCCATATACATGGGTGGGTGCATTATATATATATAAAGGTATATGGATGGTATTTAGCGAACCCGAATTAGTACAACGTCTAGACTGAGTTGCACGTGATTTTATTTGGTGCATGGTTATTATAGATTGCAAACTTGTATTGGTACAACGTCTAGACAGAGTTACAAAGATACTTATTTCTCGGAGTAAATCCAAGAAAATCATATTTTATTCGAATAAATGTCCAATATGCTTTTCGGAGGAGGTCCATATTTTTCAGAATAATTCCAAAAAAATAAATATTTCTATAGATATATATACATATATACATATATATATCCAGATATATAATATGTCACACTTAGATTCGGCATGTGTGAGGGAGTCGATGAGACTTAGGAATATGAGCATATAAATATTTCATCCATAATTGCTTTCATATAAACATTGTACTTGAATGAGTGTTGATATATATTCATGACGTTTTACGTGTACTTAGGTAGGTAGTAACTCTGAAGAAATTTACCCTACTGAGCTTTGCTCACTCCGTTGTGGGAGCTCTTTTTAGGTACAGGTCCTGGACAGATGATAGATCCTCATACGGAATCGCATATTTGAAGGAAAGTTGGTTGTGGCTTAAATAATATGTTGTGTGTTTTCTTTCTTCCGCTATGCAAATAAAATGTAAAACGAAAAAAAAATGTATTGTACATTTGAGAAAATTTTATTTTATTGCACATTGTATTGTGTGATGGAATGAATGGGATCCCCTGGGGAATGGGGTGTCACAAGGTCATTTCTGACACTACAAATAATGAAGCTGATCCAAGCTGTGTACATACATATACGTCACACATATTTACATTTTTTATTTGAAAACATATATAACATTTAAGAAGTAGATTTATAAATACTTATAATATATCATCTATATAAGTATACATGTACAACTATATATGGGTACATACATACCACATATTTTCCACATGCACACATACATATACAACATAGACCCTATGGATTTACCAACATGTATAAAAAATAAGGGGTAAATTTACATACATATACAACATGTTTGTTTATTTGTACCAATATACACAATATATTTATTATATTTGTTTTCACAAATGTACAATTTTTTATTACATGTTTACATAAATATGCTACAAAAAAATTGTGCATGTATACTTACATTGAACTACTGTATGGGGTGTATTCATCAATATGGAATGAAAAATGCAATACAACAGGAAAAATGCACTTTTACAAGTTTACTAAATCTACAAGCATGAACTATAAGCTTAGAGGGAAATATTGAATACTGACAATGATGGTTTACAACTGAATGAATGTAAAGGTGGCTTACAATAGAAAAAAATGCACTTTATGTAGGAGATGAGCTAGTGTTGTTTCAGCATGTAATAGGTGGAGTAGGTGAAAAAAAACAATTGAAAAAATAATATTTTGGAAGAGAGCCATTATTACCTTAGCGAATTTCCAATGATTTATACGAAAAATATTTTATAAATATTGGTCAAATCTATATAATATCTAAACATTATCTCAACAATCATTTTTGTTAGCATATATACAAAAATATTTTCATTTCTTGATTTTTGGAGTAGAGACTTTTCTTTTTCAATTATTACTTGGATAAAGTGGTACCAAATATCGAAATATGTTGTTTGATTTTGATAGACTTAATTCTTTGTCACATATATTAAATTTTGACTATTGTAAATAAATTTGGATATTCTTTTGACATATTCACTTCTCCTTGGGAAAATTATGAAGCCAAATAGCTTCCTTAGATATATTTGTGATCATCATATACTTTGTTTCCATATTAGACAAAACAACAACTGATAAATTTGATCTGATTATGATGAACTTGATTCTTTATCAGATTTATGACATTTTGAATATTACAACAAATTATGTTCTTTTGACATACCACCAGTCCTTGGCCAAATTATGATGCCAAACAAGATCCTTAATATATTTATGTTCTTTTTGACATTTGTGATTGCCATATACTTTGTTTATATTGTAGACAAAGCAATGATTCATTACAACATTGATACCCAACTTACTAGTCTTCCTACCATGATAAATATATAACCAGTAGTTCATTAATATTTTTCAAGAATACCAGTATAATTTGAGTCAACATATTCAACCATAATATAATTAACTCCTTTATATTTCTAAAATTTCACACCATTATCCATGATATGATGGATATATCATAGAATCTATTTCACATCAATTAACTTTATCAGGATTATGCACGTATCAGCTCATCATGTTAATTGTGTGAGAGGTATAATGATTTGTACACACTATCACAAAGATCAATGCTTTAACTTCATTTGGATATAAAAAATAATTTATTTAGAGGTATCAAACAAGCTATGCCAGCATGACACATCCCTTTTTTTGGCCCTTCTAGGACACCATGTCATAACCAGGCCACCTGACCCCATTTGACCCCTCTAAATTCATTTGGCTTCTTTCATCATTATTAATTAGTAATGTTAATTTACTCAATTTTAAGTGTGTGGCCAATGGAATACTTACAGGTTTAGTTTTTTCATCGATACAAACATATATAGTACATTATTTAGATAATGTGCTATGTTAAATAGATTGTGTCAAATACTCTCTCTCTCTCTCTCTCTTGATCTTCATTCTAAAAATCATGTTGGCCTCTCTAAGACCTTTCATCTCCAATTCTAAGCTTAAATGAGCCTTCACTCTATTGATCTCCACCTTGCTCTTAGATGTGATCAACATGTTTTCAACTTAAAAGAGAAGATAGATCAACATATATACGATCAATATGTAACATCTTGGAGTTTCTTCAAGTAAACACAATGTTTAAAATGGCTACATGTGTACTGCTTTTTAAAATAGATTTGAAAATCTTGTACCATTATATAGATGACTACTTTAAGCCATATATTGACTTTCTCAACTTGCAAACTCAATTTTCACATCTTGAAAGACTAAATGATTGAGGTTGAGACATATTGATCTTTTGATTTAAAATTCCAAGAAGTAATACAATTTTTACATCAAGTGTGAAAACTTAAGATTTAGATGTGCAACCAAAATTAAGACTATTCAAATATATAAGCATTTAACAACATGTGAGAAAATCTTATTATAGTATATTTCTTCTTTTTGAACATAATTCTTTCCTACTAGCTAAGCTAGTGTTGTATTTGTAGTTGTCTTTTAATTGAACTCCTTTCTTCTTAACATAAGCCCTCATTTGCAACTAATTGCTTTCTTTTATTTTGGAAGTGAAACTAGCTTCCAAGTT
Organism: Sapria himalayana; assembly: GCA_029783825.1. Lineage (NCBI taxonomy): Eukaryota > Viridiplantae > Streptophyta > Magnoliopsida > Malpighiales > Rafflesiaceae > Sapria > Sapria himalayana. The sequence continues at coordinate 2,087,488 of JAREIK010001079.1, read as the reverse complement.
CCATCATGATGAAAATATATTATTTCCTCATTAAATGTTATCTTCTTTAATAGGTTATTTTCATAATTATGTATCACCGGTTTGTAATAACTAGGGATGTTGTCTTCAAAGATTGGACCAACATATTCACCATGTAAGTATAAAAAATAGGTTTACAAATATTTCTTTTTGAACTACTTTTAGTAACAAATTTTGTTTGATGTTGGGTCTCACATTTTCTAAAATTTAAGTGTAGATGTACAATGGCCACTTCCTAAAATGACATGTATTCTTCTCCATTATCATATTTGTGTCTCTTGATTTTTTTCATTTTTTTTGATGTCTTTCTATCAATTTCTTCATCTTATGAAAGATGTCTAGAACTTCAATTTTGTGTTTACCTCCTAATGAAACATTATGAGATGATCCCCAAATATTAATGTGCACTTATTCAGGTATTCTCTTAGTGTGATGGATGTTAATTTCAAACTTGATTCGTGTTTACTTCCCCAAGATGCAATATTCATAGAAATCAAGTTTTTACTTTTTTTCACCTTTTGGTCGACGACCTTGTTTTACTAAGTTATGTAATGCATTTTCTCCAATAAGCCCCATGTGCATATATGGTAGAGCCATTATGTGCTAGATAATTCTAACAACATTGCGAAAGATAAATGATTTTCATGTGCCTATGTGTGCATTAAGATAATATAGATTCTTTTCTCATTTTGCTTTTATTAGTAAGAATGAACCTTGTACAACTTTCAATACTCAATTTTTAATGTTCAACTTGTAACCACTAGAATCAAGAGCCCTTAAGAGATTAGATTCGTATGTATATTAAGAATATATATAACTTCTATAAGCATTAAACCTTTTGGTTGTATCATCATGTATTGATATGACACATATGATATGAACATGTTGAATCTATAATCCATCTATCAGAAATAATTTTAGATGTTAAGATGGTGAATGGAGAGTCTTCTTAAACATCAAAAATTGTGTTAAATTCACTTCTGACATAGCATTGTTAGGAAAATCCTTCTTCTAGGTCCTCTCTGATGACAATGGGAATACTCATCTTTTGTAGAACAGCCTTGAAAGAATTCTCCTTTTGACTATGAGTGTGATTTTCTTCATGTGCTAATTTTACCAGATGTTGTATGGCTAGATGATATTGTTTATCTTACTTTCAATACATATCATTCTCTAAAGCATTAGAAATATCATTGAGTTTAACTTCATATTTACCATATAACAAAGTTGTGGTTAAATGATCATATGTTTTTGGCTAAGAGTTCAATAACAACAAAACTATTTCTTCATCTAGAATTTTAACATTCATATGTTGTAGTCAATAATGATTTTATTGAAATTAACCAGATATTAAATCATAGGCATATTTTCTTATACTAAAATTGGAAAATCTTCTTCTTTAGAAAAAATTAGTTCTCCTTTTCCACACCTTTGGTGATATATATATAGCCCCCACAATATTATTTCATTCTCTTTCTATTACCCCAATATCCTAATTGGCTCTCTTTATATCCTTATCTATTTCAAATACTATGTCAACTCCACTAAAACATTCATGCATAGTTTTTATAACTCCTCTCATCCCAGCCCCAAGCCCAACCCATGCTATCTCTCAACCCCATTGGAATCATTTTATACTAAATGCCATTTTGATTATTTTCTTTTGATTGATTGTTGGATTCATTTTGGTTTTCATTTTAATTACAATGAACTGAGATTATATTTAAAATAGATATACATGCATCCTTTATGCTACATGATAGATAATTAGGTTCATAGAATTTATCTTATATACAGAAGATCATATCATAAGTTCTTATAGAATATAAGTTTACTATTCATAATTTAGATGAAGTTAGATACTCTATTGATAAGATTACAACACAAAATTATAGTAGGTCTATCTTAACTATGGGGAATGGTTAAATTCTAACTTTTTGTGTTTTGACACTTATGTGTATTGAGCAGGAACACAATGGTGAAATTAGGGCGGGGGAGGGGAAGGATAAGAATTGGTTCACCCGTTTTGACTATCTCCATATTGGCATGTAAAATAATAATACATTATCATTGCTGTAAATATTAGTACTTGTAATCTTGAGACAATTAATAAACATGCACACCTATTAATAACTATCTGGATTCATAAAGGATGAGATCTATAATTAGATTAATAAACTCGATGAGTTGGATAACTTTATTAATTATATTATAAATATTAATTATTGATGGAATATATGCTTTATTAAAAAGATTGATGATGTCCAACTTGAGAATATTTATAATTTTTAATATTTTCAAATTTCATTGCTAAATTTTAATCTAGCATATCAAATAAGTTAAATAGAAGGCCTCAAGGCAATATTAAAAGAAATTGATTGAATTAAATTATTAGTAATTTAATTTAATTTAATTGATGAGTATTTGTAATCTTAATATTAAAAGTTAAATAAATGCTCAATAATAAAAGGTGTGAGTTATTTTGAATAAGTGAGAAAATGTAATTATAATTTTATAGTAGTATAAATTATAATAAATATTAATTATGATGCATATAATTTACATTGAAAGCCCAAAATTTTATATTAGCTGGAATCTCTTTCATGGCCTAATATAGTTTCATGAGAAATATTTAAAATTATAATTAAAGATTTAGTTTATTTTTTTAGAGTATGTGTGCATATAAAATAATGATAATTAATTTTTTTAAATTATATTGATTAATTTTCTTAATTGATATAAATTAAAATCAAGTTAGTTATTTAATTTTATATATAAAATAAATATAATCTTTTATATATAATTTGAATAAATTAAAAAGGAAGAAATATCCCATCACTTTTTTTATTATTTTGTTTCAGATTTATTGGCAAAAAGATGCACAACCAACATCACTATACATCTTCTTCCTCATGATGTTGGAGTAGATGACATAGGAGATGGGTCTGGAAACTCTAAAATCATGAAATATTCAAGGTATGTGTTAAACAAATTAATGATTGTTGACAATGCTATTAGAGCCATGTTTGTGGTATTTCTTGTAAGTGAATTGAATTTTAATGGATAGAGGAATAGATATGCGTCCTTGATTATAATAGAGGGGTTCTAACCTCTGTTAAGCAAACAAAACTGCTCAGCTATTTTGCTATGGATGTGGGGTTTGATGCATTTAGATGTATTTAGATGAATTGATGCTTATTGATTTTGGGATTGTAATTTTGCAATTAATTTTGTTCATTTTTGTATTCACATGGGGTGTAATTATAATTCATTTTCGTAAGCATGTTAAATGATTTTTTGAACTACTTTCGAGGAGGCATAGGCTTTTGTAAATAAGAAGAATGGTGTGGTGAAGCATGCAATAGCAAACATTGACCACGATGGAGCCTATTGTGGCGAATTATTATAATGGTGGAGCCTATAATGGTGAATGACAATCATTGTGGAGCCTGTAATAGAGAATGATAATTATTGTAGAGCCAATAGTGGTGAATGATGACCACAATGAAGCTTGTAGTGGCGAATGGTGACCATGGAGGAGCCTATAGTGGAAATGATGACCACAGTTAAGCTTGCACTAATAAAATTTGCTTGTGGTGAAGCTCGCAGTGATGAATAGTGACCATGATGGACATTTTAGTTATGGATGGTGATCAACATGGAGTGCACAGTGGCTAATGGTGATTGAGCTTCTAATGGTGACTGAGCTTCTAATGGAGAAAACCAATTGTGGTGTAGATCATGTCAACTTTTTATTTTGTGTATTTTTTATTTTAGTATCGGAGGCACTGTTTCGGGCACATGCAACCTGATTGGGTTGGATTTAATTTTATTGGGGCACTACCCCAAAACCTAGACTTTCTTAGAAAAAGTTCTTTGTTAATATTGTTTAAAGTAAAATTAATTGGGCTGCAAAACCTAGGAGTTATGTGATGGTTTGGTCATTACATAGTTATGGAATTACATATTATGACATGTTTCAGTTGTATGTGAACATGCAATTGATGACATGTATAGTTTTTTTTTGCTAAGTAATACAATTTTATTTATCAAAATATTTTGTACAACCTAAGTAAGATTCAAACTATTATATTCTTTGCTAAAAACAATATAAATTTATATTTTAATTTTCCTAACTAGAAATTCATCTTGAGCTTTTTCTTCAAAATATTTTTGATTCCTATCCAGCCAAATGTGGTATACAGATGCTGCAAGGCATGCTTTCAAAAGGTTGTTCTTGGGTGTTTCTGCCGCATACAACCTTTTAATTTCTTTGAAACACAATGGAATTGTGTTCATATCTTCTTTAATGTCAGTCCATCATTTCAATTTATTTCAGATAAACCTAGAAAAACTACATTCAAAAAACACATGCTGCATAGATTCTGCATAATTGCAGAATTCACAAGAGATGTTAATGGGTGTCGTATATGCACAATCTTTAGTTCTGAGTTTTATGTCCTTAGCGATCCACAAATTTATAGCATGCTTTGGCACATGATTCTGCATCCATATTAGTTTAGTTCAAGCTTTATCTTTTTTGGTGTTTATTTCGCTTTGGTATTTGTGGGCATCCGAATGATCCTACCATTATCTTCCCATAGATTCAGCTTTGTTTTTGCTTGTTCTTTAGAGCCGTCTTAGTTAATCAATATATCCCTAGTAGAGATTAAGGATTTTCAGAATGAGGAGTTTTCTTTTGATATTCCTAAAAAGAGTCCTCTTTCCTATCTATCTGCCATAGAATTTTAATGAAAAAAGCTTTGATCCACATGAAAATATATAGGATATCAAGGTCTCCAAGAGATGTGATTAAGCACACCTTTTCCAAATAAACTTTTGGCCAATATCTGCCAATTTTAGGACTACCCCATAAAAACCTTCTACATGTTCCTTTAATTACATTTATAATGAAATTAGGGAGAAGGAAGTCTGAGAACCAGTATCCTTCAATTCCTTGGATTACCATGCAAAAGAGCTCTAATCTTCCAATGGTTGAGAGGATTTTTCCTGCTCGTTGGTGAATGGCAGATGTGTTTTTGGCTAGAAAGATGGAGAATTGGGAAAATATTAGACGGCTTGAAGAAAGTGGGATGCCAAGGAAGACGAAGGGAAGAACTCCTTCTTCATAACAAAAGATTTCAAAGATATCTTCCTTTGTTTTCTTATTTCCTCCTCCAAAAAAGTATTTGATTAGGAGGAATTTACATTTAGACCCGAGACTGCTATGAAGGCATTAAGAGTTTCCAATATTATGCTAGTGGAAGACAATTCACCTCTAGAGAAGATGAACAAGTCATTCGCATACATTAGATGTAAAATTTCAGTAGAGCCCTGGATGATAGGAAAATTAGTCTATGGAAGTTGCAACATACATCTATCTTGAAAGCTACTCCATGCATATGGCAAAGAGATAGGAGGAGATGGGGTCTCCTTGCCTAAGACCTCTATTCCCTATGAAGAAACTATGGAGTTGTCCGTTTATCACCATCGAGAAGGAAGTTTTACTAACACATTCATAGATGATATCTATGAAGTGTTTGGAAAATTTAGACCCACAAGAACTTTTGTTAGGAAATCTCATTCTATGGTGTCAAAAGCCTTTTTAAAGTCAATTTAAAAAAAAACAACTCAGAGAAATTCTTTTTCTCGCATATCTCCTAATCAAACTTTGTGCTAGAATAAAATTATCTGATATTAACCTGTCCTTTACATAAGCCCCTTGTACTAGATTTATTATGTCACCTAACACTAATTTCAGCCTCGAAGCAATGAGTTTCACCATGATTTTATAAATCATATTACAACATGATATTGGCATGTAATCTTTAACCAAGGATGCGTGCAAATATTTATGAATTAAGGCTATGTTGGCATAATTGAATTTCCTTAGCATTCTTCCAGAATGGAAGAAGCTATTTACAGCATTGATCACATCATGTCCAATATGATTCCAAGATGCTTTGAAAAATTCTAGAGTGAAACCATCAAACCCAAGTGATTTTGAGTCACCCATGGTGAAAATGACGTTCTTTATTTCCTTAGAAGAGAAGGATAAAAAGAGCAGACTATGATCTTCATCTTTAAGTATCGGGTTGTTTGCTCTATTATGTTCCTCGACTCCATTTCTAGTGCTGGATGAACCAAATAATCCCTTATAATTTGCAACGAACATCTTTGTTATGTCTTCTTTATACATCTTGTATCTCCATTCCTATTTAATAATAGTGACTATTTTTTTCTTCTGCAACTTAGAGTTAGTTAAAACATGAACAAATTTTTTATATTTGTCACTCTCTTTGAGGTACTTTATCTTGGCCTTTTGTCTAAGAAACAATAATTCAAACTCTTCAAACTCTTTCAATTTAATTTCAAGATCTAGTTCATCCTCCTTTGAAGTTGAATTAGAACACTTTAGAATTTCATTTTGAACATATTGAAGAGCATTCTTGGCGACAGATACTCTTGCACTGATGTGCCCAAGATGCTTTTCATTCTGTTTCTTTAGAGGTGTCTTTAGCTGTTTCAGTTTTTTGACTAATTAAAACATCATTGAACCAATGATTTTCCCTTTCCATATATTAAGTAACAATGGAATGAACTCTTTGTAAGAGAGCCACATGTTATAGAATTCGAAGGGGATTAATCTCTCTTTGTCCAAATTTTAGTAGACATGAGCATAAGACTATGGTCAGAGAAGATTCCTGGAACTAGAAATTTTGCATGACTGTCCAGCTGAAGATTAACCCACCCTCTATTTTTTTTAACCTTGTTGAGTTTTTTTAGAGACTCTACCATTCGTCCATGTGAAGTAGCATTCTAATGAGGGAAGATCCTCCTTGTTTAATAATAAAACAGATTTTAGAACATCTTGGCACTCATAATTAGTAACAATTCTGCCTCCAACCCTATCTAGTTCACATAGGGAAGAGTTAAAACTCTATGAGAGCCCATGGTGATGAGTTAGTCCTCCCCCCTTCAATCAAGTTTTCTTAGAGACTCCTTCTACTGATGATAGAATGGATGTTGTAGATAATAGACAACCTAAAAAATATTTTTTTTTCTGTCTCTCACTTGAAGATAGATGTGTCGGGAAGTACAAGAAAGGACGTTTATGTCAGTGGTCTAACTATCTCACAAGACAAGGATTCTCCCATTTTTGTGACAAGAAAAGTTATCTAAGGCATTCAGCCTTCTAAATTTCATTTTCATAAGTCAAGCTAGCTTTTCACAGCTGAGTTTGGCCTCTACAATGATGAAGATATCAATCGAGTGGGCATTGAGAAACCTAATAACTTCTTTTTGTTTTATGGAGGAATTAAAACCTATTAGGTGATCTTCATAGGAAACCTTCTTCCATTATCTCACTGTACTGCATATGCAATCTCATAGATGTTTGGCTTTTATATATCAAAAAGTATATCACGTAGCATGCATCAATCAAAGCCACCCTTTCAGTGCCCATGTGTGCTAGATAGGAAATTTCTTTGCATAGCCTTTTCCCTTTCATCTTAATACTATTATATAGAAAATACAATTTTTTAATAGACACGATCAACAGATACACCCAGCATACATCCTTTGGTGCTTTTACATAATAAGCCCTTAAGACCACCCTTACAACCAAGAGAGAAGCCCCATATTTTTAGTGCCATAATGAGAAACCCCAAAAGAAACTCCATGAAATCATACATCAAGGATTGCACGCAGCATTTTGCTTTAAAAATTTTTAGTTCAAATATATGCTGATTGCCTCCATCTGGTGGGTTTAAGAGATCAAATCGATAATATATTATACATTTATATCTTTTTGAAGATAGAGTTTTATATGTTTGTAAATACATCATATAGCAAGCATCATTCTCCCTATCAGTGCCCAAGTGTGCTGGATGGAAAATTTTACATAGCACTTCCCACTTTATCACAATACTCTTGTACAGAATAGACAGATCTATTACATACATGAATCTTTTGAGCATATTCAACTGTGGAGATACACCCATTGTCATCATTACAAAGTAAGAGAAAGCCCTTAAAACCACCCTTACAACCCAGCAATCCTAAGAAACCCCAATTTTCCAATGCCAACGTGTGAGAATTCCCTAAAGAAACTCCATGCAATGTATACATCAAAACTTGCACACATCATTTTGCTTTAAAAAATTCTAGTTCATATATATGCCAATTGCCTCCATCCGGTGGGTAATGCATTATCTATTTTGCCAGCTCATCTCTTTTGAGAAATAAAACTTCAAAAGGATGTTTGTCACCTCTGACATTAATTGATAGTGGGTGCCACTCTTTTTTATAATTTATGTAGCACACATAATTACATACATCCAGTAAACTCCCCCTTATACTTACATCTAAAGACCACTCACATGCATGAGTATCACTATACCCTTTATACAAGATGAAATGACCTCTATCCAAACTGAAACCCAATGATACAAAAGATCTCACATTCTTACAAATGGTTTCTATCTCTATCCCCTTACAACTTATATTTACATGATAGCCTAGCCCCTTTATTACATATGCATATGACCCCCCAACAAGAACCCCCATACACAATCAAGTAATTTAGAGACAACCATAAAACTTTGATTATCCTGATCATATCCATTCTGAGTTTTTGTGTATTCTGATTTGATTTGTTTAGCGAGCTTAGTTTTTTCCTGGAATACAATCAAACACTCCAGCCTTAGTCCCAACAGGTATGTAGAGTGTCCTTTTCCATTACACTCATTCCTTTCTCTCAAATATGCCATAACATATAGACTAGAATCTACTACACATATTCTAGCCTTTATAATTAAACAGGTGACCATATCATTTTTACTCACTCTATTCCAAAAAGGACATTCCACATACTTTGGTGAGGAGCTATGTAAGTTCATCAAGAAGCCCTTGAGCCAGAGTTTCTTCAAGTAAACATGCACACACATAATGGTTCGGCATAGGAATGCCATTGACCTCCAGCACCACAGAAGATACCATCACACCACATCCAAGTCTTGAGGTGCCCACACCTCACCCCGAAATACCCTTAAATTAAACAAGTTCAAACGTAGGAAGAGCCTATATTGTCTCTTCCTACTTCATCCTCCAATACTCCATTCATTGTACCTCCAAAGCATAAAAAGAGCAATGCATTTCACATTTTTTTAAGGAGATGTGACCTTCTTTGCAGCCTTTAGATAGGGCAATGAGGAGAAAACCCCCTGTGGTGGGGTTTCTCCTTTTCTCAAGTTTAGCGAGGGGCCACCCCTATGGGTTTCCTCCTTTTCTTTTTGCCTTTGACCAATGTAAATTTCTCCTCTTCCAGTACCACTTTTTCATGCTAGGAATTTGGAGAGAATTGTATAGGGCCTTCGGATCTTTGGGTATGGGAACATTGACCCTCTTCTATATGATAATTTGCTCCATCTGTTTCATTTGCTCTTTTGTTATTCACAATTGGTGTCTGATTATTGTTTATGGGGGAAACTAGTTCTTAAATATTTGGACAATCTGAACCATCTGCTCCATTTGCTCCATCTACTTCATCATCTCCATCAACTTTGGGGCTAGTTGGGAAGGATGCCCCATTTGCATCCTCTTCTTTAAGCTTCCTTTGACAATTATCTATCATATACCCAAATAGAGAATAGAAATTGAAGTATAGAGGTAGCTTTTCATTACTTACTAGTTGGTAAATTTTTGAACCATCTGGAAAATTAAGGGAGATTTCATTGGGCAAATCAATATTAAGATCAACTTCTACTAGCTCTCTAGCATAAATGAACCTTGAAGCATTAGAAGGTAGTTTATCCATGTGCAATGGATTCCCTATGTAGCTCTCTGCTTTACTTATTTCGATTGGGTTCCATAAATATATGGGTAAGTTTGGAAACTTTACCCAACTCAGAAATATTAGCCATTTATTTAAGTCCATAGTGGAAATCTACAGGAAGTGGCTTAATTTGCAATAGTCTACCAAAGACTAAATATGAGCCAGCCTTTAACACTTGTTCCATTTCCACCATAGTTTAGAATTTAAAAAGGATTCAACCACTAGGGTGTTGAACAATTTGAACATTAATCTTTCATTGTTCGTCAAAAAATTTCTTGAGTAAGTCAAACCCAGGATTTTTTGTAACAAAATAGCCAACTAAATAGTTTTTCCATATTTCAATGTTGTGTTAAATATCTTCTGTTTCAAAGTATGCACTTCTAGCATGCTTTGATGACATATATGATAATTTAGTTGTGTTCTCCAAGGTTCAATTACCCAAGAACAAACTGCTTCATGGAACTTTTTTATTACCGAAAGTTCGTGGATGGTTAGGAGAAGAGGCAGTGTGCATGCCTTCCACCTCAAAGCCTTCAAATTTCCAGATTCATGCATATTTTTTTCTATTTATTTTAGAATTCATATTTAGTTTACTAATGTTCGAGACTTTCATGCCAGTATTTCCAGTAATTTCATCGGAATTAGATGAAAAATAAGAGACATAGACTTCCAAAGATTCATTCATATTGTTTTTACAATAGTTATCAACCAAGTGCAGATTGGACTTACCATCAAGAGGGATTTATGAGGTCGAAGCTTTTCTTATAGGGTTCATCATATATTTCACATTGTTTATGTAACAATTATCATCCGAGTGTAGAATAAATTTTAATGTTTTAAATTTACTGTCGAGAGTGTTTCGAGCAGAGCCAATGTTAGAAACCCCATTATTTGATTCTGAATTTAACTTCCAAGGCTTGTATGTCGCAATTATTAACTGAGTATCATTGGACTTACTATCGAAGGGAATTCGAGAGGCATAAGCAACCATTTCAAAATCATTCAAACAATTTATATTATTTTTGCAACCATTATCAACTGAATGAGGATTAGACATAGTGTCGAGAAGATTTTAAGCAAAACCAATCTTAAAATCCATATTATTTGGTTCTGTAAGAACATCCGAAGCTCGATAATCACAATTTCTTCTTGAAACTTTGTTTTACCCAAATAACACGTATAATCATCAGAATGTTTACTGTTCCAATTACTAAGTGATATATTTTTATTTTCATGGTCATTTTTGGGAAGAAATTCATTTGAATCAACAGAGAGCTTGTCGTATATCATTTGTCATGTATTTCCATCTTCTAGGATGAATTTTGTAGCAACGGATCATTTTCTGAACACACTACGAACCCTATTTTGTGATTTCTTCTCAAAAATTCATTAATTTCAATCAATGGTTCCATGATAGTAGTCTCGGTATCAAGGGAGCTTGGGGTGATATTAGGAATTTGTTTTTGAAGATGAGTATCAGGTGGTCCAGTAATGCTCATCTTATATATCAATGGATCTCACCACCAATTCTTACTCAAATCTAGCCTTCATAAGCTGGATTTTCCAAGGATTAGGGTTTTGGAGAAAAAAGGGAAGGAGAGAGGGAGGAGAGAAAATAACAAGTTCCTTTTTATATTATTGATGGCATGTATAGTGGTATGCGAACATGTGGATGATGGAATGTATAGCAGTATGTAAACATGTGGATGATGGCATGTATAGTAGTATGTGAATATGTGTATGATGGATGTATGTGATAACATGCATGTTGGGTGTGTGCAAAAAATAAATATTTCATGTAGCTCTCATACATACATGTGTTCAAGTTACAATCCACTATTTTTATAAAGAAAAATAAATTATAATTTCTATTTTAAGATAAATTTTAATGAAGGGAATTGACAATTTTATTTTTTAACCCTCAATCTTTAAAATGCTTAAGTGGGAGAAAGAATTCATCAAGAATGAATCGCATGGTCTTCACCACTAGTTTGTGAGTAATGCAATTCAATTAGCATGTTGGCTTTGGTGTACTTAGCACAAACCACCATGAGATGATTTTGTGAATTATTAAAATGAATCACTTCACCATCTAAAGAATTTATTTAAGAACAAACAGACTAGAATTATGTGATAGTATATACTTTGTAAATAATAGCATTCTTTTTATCCTAGTCACAACTTTTATTTATCAGACCAAATCAAAGATATTTGTTTAGTTTGATTTTTACCTGTTTCCTGGACAACAAGATTAATAGGAATCAATCTATTTGAATAAATGATGGATAATTGATGCTCTCCCATCAAGGCATGATGTACACGATATATCAGATTGATGGAAATTTTTTTTTGAGTATTGGTAGAGGGAACAATACTTGTTATAGAATTTAAATTAATCAACTCATTGTGATTTTTTTAGAAAAAAAAATGCTCAATTCACTCACCATTATTCTCAAACAAAATAAACTTGATGGAACTAATTACATAAATTGAAAACAAAACTATGTATTATTTTGACTACTAAGAACTACAAGTTTGTTCTCACAGATATTTTCTTAGATAGATCTCATGTAGGGATAACTAAATAGGAAGCCAAGCCTTATAATAAATGGGTAAAATATGATGAGGTATAAAGGTGTTATATTTTGACTTCTATGACAAATATACTCCAACATCAATATTAGTCCATAACCACTACCTATGATATGATGTTTAATCTCTAAAAAATATTTGAGAATCAAACTCATTCTACTAGATAAAAAGCCAAGAAAGATCTGATGAATATTACAATGGTTGAAAACACCATGATAAGGAGTCATGTTCTAGAGTTGATTGGCCTTCTGGAGCTAAAAGTAAGTTGTATTTCCATGTCAATATCATTTTCTAGTCATTGCCAAATTCATATAACTACCAAATTCATCTCCTGTCCTTATTGCTGAAAAGACTTTTTCTAAAGTGAAAGGAAAGAAGAGGAAGAAATTTCAAAAATATGTTCATGTTCCCCAGCTAGTGCATATGTCATAAGTGGGAGTGAAATTAACAAAGAATAAATATTTTAATTACAAGCAGTTAGGAAATTGGAAGTAGTGTCTAGTTTATCTTAACAAGGTGAACAATCAAAGTAAATCTGATTTATAATTACTTGAGACATGTTTAGCAGTAGTATCTATCGACACCTAGTGTATAGATACGAAAGCTACTAATTATGTTTTCAATTATTTATAGTTGTTCTAGAAAACTAGACAACTAAGTGATGAAAATATTGATCTTCATGGGCAATACTATAAGGTGACAGCAATTGTAGTGGAAGATATCTTCATTTTTAAAAAGATATAATTTAAATTTAAAAGATTATCTTTATGTATCTTCCATTAAAAGAAACTTAATATCTGTTTCCAGTTTAGTTAAGGAATAATATTCATTTTCATATAATGATTTTGTAATTATGAATTTGTGTAAAAGGTTAATCTATTCTGATTCATTAAAAGATAATATTTATATTATTAATCTTATCTCTCCTTCACTATAATAGCATAAATTGAATAATACTAACATCTTACCATGTAAGAGAAAACAACCTTCCCAGGTGAACTAAACTTATCTTTGGCTTTGTGCCTAGGTCATATATATCAAAAGTTGATCTCGAGACTAGTTAATAATGGACTTTTGAGTTCATTAAAAGTAGAAATACTTCTAGCATGTGAATCATGCTTGGAAGAAAAATAACAAAATGTCAATTTGTGGGTAACTACTATAAAGCCTAAGAAAAATCATATATGGTTCATTATGATTTGGGTGCCCAAGATTATCCAAATGAGAGGTGACTTTGAATATTTCATCATATTTATTGATGATTACTGATGGATTGAATATATTTATTTAATATGTCATAAATCTGGGGCCTTTGAAAAATTTAAAGAGTATAAAGAAGCATCTTAATAAATGTCTTATAATACTATGATCTGATCAAGGTGGAGAGTGTCTCTTGGTAGAGTTTCAAGACTACTTATTGGATCATAAGATTAAAACCTAATTGTCTTCACCTAGTATTCCATAATAAATAATGTGACATAAAGAAGGAATAGAACTCTTATGGACATAGTGAGATTAATGATGAGTTATTTGGATATACATGATTCTTTCTGGAGATATGCTAAGTCAGTACTTGCTACTCCAACTAAATTTTGGACTAATTATAATTCTATCCTAAAACACATTCACCTATGGGGTTTACTATCACATATGTTGAAAGAGAAAATAAATAAGTTGAAACCAAGGATATAAGTTTGTTTCTTCGTGGGATATCTTATAGGAACCAAATGTTGTCATATTTTATAGTCTAAATGATTAAAATGTCATTATTAGTACCAATGGCTGATTTCTAGAAGAAAACTATATAAGAAGCAACAAACCTAGAGGTAAGATTATTCTAGAAGAATTTAGATGAAATAAACTAGTTGAAACTCTTACAATACTAATGACATAAGAAGAAATACCACAAGGTAAAATTTTATATACCTCATTACCTCATCATAATGGGAGGATTGTTAAGGATGTTTCTAATGTTAAAACCTATAAGCCTATCATTGACATCCTGATTTCACAACTAGAGGGCGATGATCAAATCATAATAGGTTATAAGGATCAACATCTGCATAGTGCACTACTAAAAGTATACAACTGAGGAGAATGTCACGTTGTAATTGAAGGATTATTCATCAACTTATATGGTATATAATCTTAGGAGACTCTTATGATAGAATCTTTGATGAGGTAGATATTGATCCTAACAATTATGATGACGTGCTTAAAAATAAAGATGTAGGACTTTGGCAGAATGCTATAAAATCAGAGATGCTATCCATACACTCGAACGATATCTGGAATCTTATGGAACCACCTAAAGTGATAAAATTAATCAAGTATAGGTGGATATATAAAAAAAAAGAAATAGATAATAATGTCGAGCCTTAATAATACTAGGCTTGTTGCAAAGAGGCACACTCAAAAAGATAGAATCAATTATGAGGAAACTTTTTTCACCAGTAGCGATGTTGAAACAATCTAGATTTTCATTATAACTATGAGATTTGGTAGATGATATAAAGACATTATTTTTGAATGGACATTTTAAAGGATGCATCTATATGATATAGTTTGATAGTTTCATAGAAAAGTACCAAATGCTAGATGTGTCAAACGGGCCGGGCCGGGCCGTCCCATCCCATTTTTTAGAGCACAGTCGTGCTTTCATGCCGGGCCAGGCATGACACGGTTATTGTAGCGAGCCGTGCCTGGCCCTGCATGGTTTATCGAAGTCGGGCTTGGTTTAGAATTTTTTTTAAAAATTTTTAAAGTTTATTATTTTAGTTTAAGTAAAATATATATTATATTATATATAGAATTATAGATAATGTATAATATATTAAATTTATAAAATAAAAATTGTTAAAATTTTAATAAATTACAAAGTTTAATTTTTTTTAATTTAAAATAAAATTAGTTTATAATTTATTAGAATTAAATTATAATGTTTAAAATTTTTAAATGAAAAATTTAAACAAAAAAATAAATTAAACAAAAAATTTCTTTTAAAAAAATTAAAAAGTCAAAAAAACAAAAGCAACCCAAATGAGAAATGACCAATCATCCAATAGATACCGAAGGTCCGAACCAAACAAATTCAAGTTTCAACGTAATATAAAAATAAAGTGTATAATCAATAAAAAATAAAACATCGAAATCAAAAAGCAGTGGATCATCATCAATCGTTAATCGTTATATCATGAGCATCATCAGCTGCAATATCAAGATCACTATCATATGGATGATCATCATCAGCAATCAACTCCTCCACTTTCGTAGTGGATTCGGATGCAGTCCCTGTCCCAGCTACAACACGATCATGGATGCTAAACCTCGAATCCTCCCAATCCTTCAAACAGGCCAAGGCCTCAACAATATATGGATGTAATCTCGATCTCCTATCTAAAATCACGTTCACTACAACAGAAAAAGCAAACTCTAATGCTATGCTTGACACCAGAGGAGTTAGTAAATCACGCGTCATCCTATATAGCATGGGAAAGGTGGACTCATATGATTTCCACTACTGTAATATATCAAGATTCTTAGTATCAAAATATGATATGATTGAGCAGTAATTGGTATCTGAGTACCAAGAAAGCTCGCTCTTATGTGATGGTCCACCCCGACGTTTCCCCCTCGCTAGCTGAATGGAAAAATTGTCATCTCCGAACAAGGTATCCATGTATGTAATCACCGTGTCACTACCACCACCACCATACCTAGTATCATAGTATATGAACAGGTCAGTCAACTTCTCGTGAATGAACCCTTCAAGTAGGTCTTCCAGGTTTATGCATGAGGAAATATAATCAGGGTATTTTCTACCCCTTCCACCTTAACCCTAGGGTCCATGCATGTAGCGAGGCAATAAAGAGATGGAATGGTGGACCAGTACTTTAAGTACTTGGTTTCCATCTCTACAACCATATGGCTAAGTTTCGGGTCAGCTCGATACTTCCTAAACATGCTACTATTGTTGCATATGCACCTGAGTACAATGCAAGTCGTGGGCATATAAACTGATGAACACATATTGGTCGTGTCATAAAAAAATCTTCATGAATTTCATAAATGAAATTTCTAAAGCCCAGTTAGTGTCGTCAATAATAAGTTTGTCACTCTTACTATTGACATAGTCGAATATCACATGTTCGTATCCAACACATGACTCCAACATCATGTATGTGTAATTCCAACGATATCTCACATCCGATTGGAATTTCTTCTTCTTAAGATTCACAGACAAACAGAGACTACCAAACTCTTGTTGTCTGCGAGGAGTGCGAATATATTTTAGTGTATTATGTATATTATTCAACATGGGGGAACACACCTTCATACATGCTTGAACAATCAGGTTAATCACGTAACACATGTATTTGACATGAAAAATCTCTCCTAATGGTGCATCTCTAATATTCCTAACAAACATGTTAATCGCTACTCCATTATTAGATGCGTTATCGAATATGATACTAAAAATTTTATTTTGAATTTTATATTCCCTAAAGATTTTCATCATACACTCAAAAATGACCAGGCCATCATGAGGATACAGGATCTCAGAGAATCCTAAACTTTTTTTATTCATAGTCCAGTTAGAATCTACATAGTGGCTGGTGAGACATGCATAAAATTATTCATCGTGACTTGTCAAGATATCGGACGTCACGGACACCACTCCACTATATGCCATAAATTCATTAATTATTTTTTGTTTTTATAACTCATACAATTTTAGTATGTCATTCCTAGATGTGGACCTAGGAATCATACGATAAGAAAGCTAAAAATATGTCTGCATGATGCGCACTACCCTTTGATCTTCCGAAAATTTGATCGGAAGACCCATCAATGTGATAAGTCTGGCCATGCCATCCCTACCCAACTCGCTGGAGTATATGAAGGGAGTAAACTTTGAGACTGAACTAGATCCAACCTCAAAAAATGTAGTGCTAAGTTGGGTTTGCCTAGGATCTAATGGACCATGTTTTTTGGTGCATAATTGGGCATGCCTCTTAAGGTGCCCGGTCCCAAACGAACTCTTACAAGTTAAATTTCTCTTACAATATTTGTACTGTGTCATTTCTTCTTCCTCATCCCTAATATTTTTTTGTTTTATTATATTAAAATGAGTCCAAACTACAAAAGTCCACCTAGTTTTTTATTTTTTAAAAGATTTGGGCTGAGACAACTAGAGAAACCAAAGTTTCAGCAGCCTCAGACCTCTATGTAAGATTTTCATTTTTTAAATTTAAATATGTTTCATTAGTCTTTATCATTTTTTATGATTTTTGTTAAACAAGACACTTATGTAGAGACTAGAGAGAGAGAGAGAGAGAGACTAGAGAGAGAGATAGATTAAAAAAACTTAAAATAAATTACCCTATAAAGCAGTGAGGTCTATCATGTACACGGTGCACCACATTCTAGCTCAAAATTCGAAACCCGAGTTGAGATTACCGAAAAGCCAAGCCAAATGATGAAATCCCGAGTCCCGAGAGAGAGGAGCAAGAGTTTTGAGAGAATGAAAATGTGATATTTGAGAGAATAAATGTTTATGAAAAACATAAATGTTATAGAAAGGTGTGGAGGATTTTATAGATTAAAAAAAATAATTTTTTTTGTTTTTTTTTAATTTTTTTTAATATTTTAGGGGGCAGAATCATGAGGGCCGTCGGATTTTGCCCCCTACCCGTTGGAGGCGAGATCCAATGGCAACATTTTAAATTTTTTTTTTGCCTGTCGGGGGGGGGGGGGGGGGGGGGGGAGATTGGATCGAGTCGGGACCACGGGTCGGGCTGGACCACGGGTCAGGTCTGATTGGACCCTACCCACGGTCTTTGTGTGCGGGAAGCTAGGACTGACTCTCGAATCACAAGAGGGTGAGTCATGACCCGTGACTCATGAGTCGCGACTCGTCAAGGTGCGGGAAGTCAGGAGCCCATGTCTGCGGGTGCGGGACTGCGTGTGACCCCGACCCGTGCCTACGGGCCATGTCACGGGCCACTGAACCATGCCGGGTCAGGTACGACACAAGGCCCAGTTGGCCTCGGCACGACACGGCACGGGCCGTGCCTTACCCGGGCACGACACAGGGCCGGGCATGAGAAATTTCCATGTCGTGCCTCGTGACGGCCCGGCCCGGCCCGGCCCAGTTGACACCTCTACCAAAAGCACATGTTGTGTAAATTAAAGATGTTCATTTATGGACCGAAACAAGTATCTATATCTTGGAATATTCATTCTGATCAAGTTATTAATTCTTATGGCTTCGTTCAAAACTCATTTTGATCAAGCCATCTAAAATTAATCAATAACATGTGAATTTTAGATAGAACTAATATAAAATTAATAAATATTATAACTACTATATATAATAATAAAATAATGTATTAATTAATTTAAGAAATGTCATTCAATAATAATGTTATCATCATTCAACAAATAATTAGGTTTTTACTAGGAGCTCCACAAAAATCAACATAGTATGTTGGTCTATTAGTTATCAATGATACAAGTAATTTCTATGTCTTTTCATTTTCTTTTATTATAACTTAGTGAAGCTTAGCCAAATATTTGGGAATACACTTCGAAGCAATCAATGCATTTTCATACCATATATTCTAATGGTTCTTGAAAAGTTATTTCTCATTTCTACGTCCCTTTTTATCTTGGTATTAATCTACTTCTAGTAGTGAAATTATTTCTTTTAAAAGGATATGAGGAATTATTAATATGATAATGAAAATTTCTTTCATGATAACAACCATGACCAATCATTATTTATGTCAACGAGTTTGGGATGATATTGAATCACTTCAGGAAATCATTCAGACTGAAGTAGACTATATTGATGATTTTTAATTGAAAGTTTAATAATTTACCTGGTGCTAATGATCTAACATAGTTTAGGATTATATATTACCTTTGTGCAAACTCTTGTTGATAACATATTACAAACCTATTATAAAATATTGTAAAATCAATTTAAACATATTTATTCTTTGTATATGAAAAAAAAATAAAAAAGAACAAGATTGAAAATAAATATAGTAAGAAAGAAATAAGATAGCAAGAGAAGACAACTTATTCTTTGATTATTAACATAAGTGAGTATATCTGTCTTTTATAGACTTATAAATGATACTTCCATTTAGTAGTTTTAATGAAAAGTTATATAAATTATAAGTTATGAAAATGAAAAATCTTCATGAATATGAATGTGATCATTCATCACTCACATAAATATTTTATTTATAACAATTAAAATACATATATCACATATATAGTTATAAATATTGTAGAGAATATTATACAAAATACAACTATGTACTCTTATTAATTGAATATTGAGCAAATGGTTTTGTTGCACATGTTCTTTGGTTTTAAAACAATTATAACAATTAGGGAGTTTTATGTTTTAATAAATCAAAAACAAAGTAATTAAAAGAAAAGAACTTTATTTTTAAAATTTTAAAAAGTATAATAAATTCAAAAAAAAATTGAGTTTTGATGTACTAAAATGCATCAATTCGATTTTGGCCCTTAAATATTTTAAAAAATTATACTTTGTTTTTGAATTTGGAAACTACTATTTAATATTCATAAATTAGTTTTCCAAGTCAAAAACCATTTTATTTTTTAGATAATATTTATTAAAACGAGATTGAAGAGTCTAGAGTTTGAACCCAAGTCATTCCCCATTTAAAACAACACTTAACCATTGGAACACATTCAAAAAATTATTTGGTAAATTAATATATATAATGATATACATTAATATAATTATATATAAACATATGTAGATATATAAACATAGATATAAGAATATACATAAACATATATAATATGTGTGTATGTGTGTGTGTGTGCACTACAACAAAATGACAAAATAGAAATTAAAAAATAGAGATACCAAATTTTGTTTCTAAAGTTTGAAATGGATTAGAGATGGAGAGGAAATATTGTTACAAAATTTAGAAATATAATAATAATCCATCACTATTTGAAGTTTTGAATAATTTCACATAAAATAGAAATAGAATTTGAAATAGAATTAGAGATATAAATTGAAATGATTTAACTTTCCGTCACTATTATCATACGAAGAGGTTGGCAGATAAAGTTGCATGATATTTAGCGATGAAAAATTCTATTTCTAAATTCTATATGTATTGTTATTAAAAATAATAATTTATCTAACAAATGAGATGGAATTAAATTCCATGTCAATTTTTTTAGAAAAGAATAAAAGATTCATTTCAAAATTTGGTGAGGAAATTGAATTCCATCGTTGATTTTGAAATTTAAAAATATTTTGTTGATATTTGATGTTAATGAATTTTTTTTTTTTTGAAGAACACTTCGTCCATTCGAAACTCATAATAGATTTTGATCAAATTAAGCACCAACCTTCTTCGCCCATCAACCTAATCGACATTGTACTCCTTCATGGTTGCATTTTTCGACCTATTCATTCATAGAGGTATGAAAATTTAATTTATTACATACATAGAATATATATGTACACTATAGAAAATCACCCCGTCATCATGTTCATCATTCATAGACGTATGCAATAACATATATATATATCTATTGTCATAGTCCACTTTTTATTATGTGAATATTATAATATTATATATATATATATATATATATATATATATATATATATATATATATATATATATATATATATATATTTTAACTTTTTGATTAATTTAATTTGTTATACTTTAACATGTTTCTTGACAAGTTAGATCTATGAGTGTTACCCAACTAAAACATAGAAAAATGAATATTCTTCTCAATTCCATGTCTATACATGTTTAGGAGATAAATACTTTTATGGGATATTTATTTTTTGGTTTTTTTTTCCAAGAGAAAATTTTATTATATGCTATTAGCATATTTTTTTTATTTTTTGATTTTATGTGATTTATTTATATATATATATATATTTTGATTTAATGTGATTTTATTTTATTTTATTTTATTTTATTTTGTGATTTTATGTGATTTATTGCTTAATTCTTATGATTTTTTTCTTAATAGAAAAATATAAAATATTTCCTTTTTTTATATGAGAAAAATACAACTATAAGATATTGCTATATATATTAGAGTTTGATGCAACCCCATCAACTCTTTTAAATGCAACATTACCTTCAACTCATCCTTGTATATTATTGATTTTTATCAATATTCATTCATTTCATAAACATAACAAACATCAAATATAAGATAATTTTTGTTGGGTTTGCCCGAGTTGAGTTGACCGAGTTTTATTAAAGTTGTATTCATGTTTGGTTATTTTAATTTTAAAATAATAATATTCAATTATTATTTTAAGCATTAATATTTTATTTTATAGTTATTGTTGTTTTTGATTTTTTTTTTATTTTTTTGCATGTGTTGAACATAATGGATCATGAAAGTGTGATACATTTTTCACATCCTAAAATTAAAAAAAAAAAAGTCAAAATTTAGAAAATTGGAAAACTTCTATTTTTAACAAGAGACATGCATAATGTCTCTTTGATGGGGGAGCATCCCCATCAAACATTGATTAAAATGAAAAAAAATATATCATACAAAACAAAAGGGTGTGACTACAACTTATCTATGACATATATCTAATGGCATAAATAAGTTACTACAACTTTAGTATAAATAAATTATTATCTATATTATTATTTTTAAATATACATTGGTATTATATGTAATAGGAATAAAAAATTCTACAAACTGATCATTACTAGATGAATATCAAATTAAAAGATTTTGACTAATGAGTTTGTAGTGGGGATTGATGAATTTGTTGGTTTTGTTGAAAAAGATCCTAAATTAATATAGATGAAACAAAAATAAGATACCTGTGTAATGACCATAAATATCAAAATTAGAGTTTTTGATATGTGAACATTGTGTGATTCCATCTTACAAAAAATCGATTTGTTAGAGACTATTATGTTTGGTATAGACATATGGAAATAGTTATGCCAAAAATAACAAAGCAATATATACATGGAAGTGTTAATTCAAATCTTGTAATAAAATATGTCAATCCCAACAATGCATGTGAAGCCATGTTAAAACATGTTATCATCCTTCCTTCAATCTTGATGTCACCGATAATATCCCAAAATATGCAACAAAATACGTGGTTTGTCCAGGTACATATGGCCACTCAAAATTATCTATGGTGTCCAAACTATTGAATTTAAATGTAAAACATCATTTTTCCAAAAGGTATTCTGATGAAATTTATGAATTGTTATTTAATTTTTAACAAATAATATATCATCCTAGATGGCTTTTACGGTACAAAGAAGTTAATATGAGATTTGAGTTTTCTTGTTGAGAAGATTTATTGATGCATTAATGGATGCATGATATATTATGTTGAAGATAGTGAAATAATTATTTGCAATTTTTGTAACTATTTTCAGTATAAAAGACATAATGCATGTAAAAGGGAAAAAATAAATATTTCTCATAATAAGATATATGCCTTCTTATCGACTCCTAATTTACAAAGATTATTTGTATCTGAAGCCACTACTAATGACATGAGTTCGCACAAAGAGTATACTACTAAATAAGGTGTGATGCGACATTGCACAAATTTTCAATCTTGGAAATAATTTGATCATATTCATCCATCTTTTATAGATGAAAGTTGAAATATTAGATTAGGGATGTGCATAGATGGAATTTAGTCATTTGAGCAAACTTGGCAAGAATACTTTTCATGGCCGGTGATTGTTACACCTTATAATTTACCGCCATTGATATGCATGAAAAATGAGTACATGTTTTGTGTGTTATCATGCCTAGTCTGAGAAACCCAAAAAACACATTGGATATTTTCTTGTAACCCCTTATTGCGGAGTTGGGTGCAGAAACATATGATATTTATATAAAGCAAAACTTCCATATGCAATTAGCACTTATGTAGACTATAATGATTTTCTAGCATATTTAATGTTGTCAAGATGGAACATTTTAGGAAAACTAGATTGTTCTTACTACATGGAGAACTCTAATGTATTTTCTCTGAGCAAAGATAAAAAGACTTCTTGGTCTGATAACCATTATATGTTCTAACATATGAATCATCAAATTCATAGGAATATAAAGGCATTTAGTAAAGGGCAGATAGTTGTAAAAGGTGCACCACCTTTGAGGTCAGATGTAGAAATATCAGAGATAATTGAAAGATATGGCTTCAAAAAATTACTAAAATCAATACTAATTGTATTAATGTGCAAATTTCAAACAATCATCATTGTGATTAGAAGAAACAAAGTATCTTTTAGGATTTATCTTATTGAAAATGTAACCTAACTAAGCATAACTTAGATGTGATACACATTGAGAAGAACTTTTTTGATAATATTTTTAAAACTATCATGAATATAGAGGAAAAAAAAGATAATACTAAATCAAGAAAGAATTTTATTAAGTTTTTTTCATCTTTATAGTTACATATGGATGAATCAATGAATAAATTTTTTAAAGGCTTGTTATAGTCATGACTAGGATACAAAGGAAGCTTTGGGAAAATGGCTGATAAAACTTAGGTTTCCTGATGAATATGCATCTAACATGGGAAGATGTATTGATATGAAGAAGCATAAGTTGTTTGAAATAAAAAATCATGACTGCCATGTATTTATGCAGAGGCTAATACCCATAGTATTCCTTGAATTACTGCCAGAAAATATTTGGGAAGCATTGGCCGAAATAAGTATTTTTTTAAGAATCTCACTTATAATATCATAATAAAGAAATATATAGGGCAATTACAAAATGATATACCAATAATTTTACGCAATTTTTAGCATATGTTTCTTCCTAGCTTCTTTGACTTCATAGAATATTTTTCGATCCAATTACCTTATGAATTCATGATAATAGGCCTTATGCAATACATCTGCATATATCCATTTGATAGTTTATATAAATTTAATTTTGTCATCATAAAATTTAAATGTATCTAGCAAATAAATATTATTCTAATTAATAATGTTTTCAAATATCATAGAAAATTGAAAAATAATTTTCAAAATAAAGTCAAAGCTGAATGATCGATAAGCAAGGCCTACTTGGTTTAAAAAGCTTTTACATTTTATGCACATAAATTTTAGCCACGAGTATATACTTTGTATTACAAAATATCATCAAATAATGATTATGATATGAGGGATGAATCATAAAAAGATGATATACTTTCTATTTTTAGTCATGTAGATCGATCATATGGTAGAGGATATAATCGACTTGCATGAGTGATACTGCAACATATTGTTTACCAATAACATGTCTTCGCCTCATTTTACACCAGCTGATTTTATTAGCTCCATCCCACCTATCTTCGGAGGTGCATGCATTGATACAACATCATTAATAATGACTGGATATTCACAATTCAAGGTTTGCATGCAAAGTTATGACAAAATATTCATTCGACACACTCTTAACAATAAACAGTGCATCCCTTTCATAAATTTAATACTTCGTACATTATTAGATTTTCTTCTTTTCATTTGTAATTAATTTATTTTAGAATTGTGCATAAACATATAAATGAATGTTTTTGTTTAATATCTGGTAATTTTTATTAATAACTAACTATGATTTTGTTATTGATCCAACATTATCATTCATAATTAAAGTTATGTTTGTGTTACTAAGTTCTAGAAAAATAATATAAATGAGGAATAGATGAACTTAGTAGCAGAAGTATGAGTATTTCTTTGTTTATATGTACATGTGCATGCTAATATTAAATTATTTACATGTTTATTCCTTCTGCTTCTCATATAATCGAAAAGATTTTTAAGGATAAACTAATTATGGAGGGTATAAAGTAGAGCAAAGTGTCATCAAATATGAAAGAATATTATTGAGAAGAATTTGAAGTATAATTTTATGCATGTAACAAAATGTCAAATTATTTTATTATTAAAAACTATTAAAAAAATGCATCACAATGTAATGTTCTTTTTTTTGTTTTTTGAAGACTAAATATAAATGGAATAATGCTTTGCTAATCTTTATGAATAATACATAGAAACATGTGGCTGGTGTCAGATACAATGACAAACATGGAAAATAGAAAAAAAAAGAATGATAAAGATCCAGAACCAAATAGTGTTCCTCTTGATGTTTGGATAAAATGGTAAAAATACTGAAATTGTGAAGAGTTCAAGGCCTTGTCCTAAATGACATCATAAAATCATCGATCAGAAAAAGTAGGTGAATGATTAGAACCTTCCAACATATTAGTGGTTCCAAAATCTGTTATTCTTAATTTATTTTGATTTTAACTTTGTGAATACAAATGATAATTAATAATAATATTTTATGTAAATCATTGGTTAATATTATTTATTTTCAAGAGGTTAAGTTTGGACATCCACCAATATTATTTGAGGTGTTCAAGTAAGAGCACGAGAAGAATGATAGATCATTTGTAGATAAGCAATTAATAATATTAATGTGAGTTTCTCATTTTCTACTTTCGATGTGTAATATGAATGCAATATGTAAAAGAATAAAAATTAAATTTTTCAAAACCATAACAATTATTTTTTTAAGTAAAGCATCTTATGGTTATTAATAGTATTGATGAGTTATTATTTATGGAATCCTTAACTATAATGACTCACTTTATTTTGATCTTTATATTTAGTAGACTATTGATGGTTTGGTATGTTGTATTTAATTTTATCTAAATATAGTATTGATAAGTTATATTTTATTGTATAATTATAAGAAGCTATGGAGAATATGGTTTCCATTGCTTCTCAATTGAAAAATCATTCTACATAGGGTCTAGATATTAATGTTGTGTATATTTATCAGCAAGCCATTGGAATGGAGCTAAAAAAATGGTGAGTGTACGGTCATGATACCCATGCATCTGCATTTTATCCATGTTATATTTGGAGCTTTTCATCTTCATCTTCCAATTACAATAATTTCTTTAATGAGTAGTCGCTGGAGAAGATGTAGAAATTTCAAGATACTTTATAAAGAAAAAAAATAAGGAGATAGAACACAAGAAAGAAGAGATGCAAAAGCAAATTGAAGAGATGAAAAAAAAAGAAAAACTAAAAAGATAGAATGAAATACAACAAAAAATTTTGAATATAGGAAAAATTATTTGCAAGTTGGCTAAGGCTTCATCTCTTTTTCAACATTATGAGAAGATCCATCCAAGTCTCCAAAGGAGAATACTCATATTGATAATGAATTGTAGATGTTTATTCTGTTGTTTATGGCAATTTTGCAAGAAACTTTATTGTGTTGGACTTTTTTTATCATCTTCATGTTTTTGTATGTTATCTATGTGCAATGGCCAATGGAGATGGTTGAACTTTGATGTTTGTTATTGGATGTTATATATTTTAGAATATATTATGTGAATGTATTTGATGATATATATATATGCAAAAAAATTGGATTGCAAGGATGATTTCTATATGAATTTGTAAATGATATATAACATACAAAATCTTATCACAAATGGAATATATTCTTGTCGCTGAAATTAGAAATTAAAAAATGACATTTCATTTCCAAAGCTGATTTAGAAATGAAAATAGCATTTTTATTCTGTAGCTATTGTGGTATTGAATTAGAAATGGAAATAAAGAATTTGATTCTATTGCTATATTTAGAAATGAAAATACTCCATCACACTAATTAGAAATGTTCGCATATATTTTATTTCTAAAATTTAGAAATTAACCTTTTTAAATTAGAAAATTTTCATTTCTAATTCGATTGTTAATTGCAGATTAAAATGGAATTAGAAATGGATTTGACCATCCCTAATTTGCTCTTCCTTGTAGTCGTGTGTGTGTTTGTGTGTTTGTGTGTGTGTCTACACACACACACACACACACACACACACACACACACATATACATAAACATATATATAAACACACAGACACACATATATATAATTATGTTAAATATATTTATAAAGTTATGTATAATTACATAATTATACACACACACACACACACACATATATAAACATATATATATATATATATATATATATATATATTATTTATTTATTTATTTATCTCATTCTTTCTTTTGGTGAAACTTTAGAAACATGAAGAACTAAGGCATGCACAGACAAAAAATTGCACATTGTTGCGAATAAGATATATTTGGACCGATTACTATCTCTTGCTTATTTTTTTAATGTATAAATTGTATGCGAAGCTGGTGATATTAATATCACACATTAAGTACCCTAAGTAAATCACACATGAACTAGGTTAGTATTTATGAATCATTTGGTTCCATTTGTCAATGAGGTGATATAGTAATTAATTTATAAATCTAAATATTTTACTTAGGGGTAGTTCATGTGCAATCAAGAATTACCCTTAAATGAACTACCATTGTATAGGATTTAGGGATATCCACTAGGGTGGTGATGGATTAACTTAGTCTAGATGATGGAAAAAAGAAATATAGGTAGATTTGGTTAGTAATTAGGGTGTTTGTATCGGATGTGGATCATAGGTATTGGGATTAAGTAGATAGAATTGTTATAATTTATGAAGTTACAAAATTTCTAAATTTGTATTTAGAAACGAGATTGCAAAATTATTAAATGATTTTCAAAGATTAACTTCCAAGCCATAATTTCTCAATTTGGTTTGCTTAATCCTGAATAATAGATGATATGTTTTGAAAATAATGAATTTATTAATAAATATTTAAGATATTTTAGTAAAATATCATATAATATTCATATAAGATAATCTAAGAAAGAAATTTATGATTTTACTAAAGTAAATGTGCAAAATCATAAATATTTTATTAAAATTTTATAACTCTAATTATAATAGATATTGTTCCTAAGTTCTTCCTTCCCCATTAATGATGTGAGAGCTTGCTACGAGTCCCTTGGATTGTATCTTATGAGAATGTGCATCTTGGTTTATATGGAGGTGTGATGGAGAGAGAGAGAGAGAGAGAGAGAGAGAGGGAGGGAGAGAGAGAGAGAGGGAGGGAGAGAGAGAGAGAGAGAGAGAGAGAGGGAGAGGGAGAAAAAAATAAAAATTATAAAATTTTCTTCTAAAATTATATAAAAAACGAAAATCTCCCAATGAGAGGTTTAGCTTTCATTTGGTAGTTCTTATATAATATATATGTTTTTACAGCCCAATGAGGTTGACGAATTAAATACTAGCAACACATTTTTCCTAGATGTGGCCTTCATTAAAATTTATCAAATGCTTGTGAAATTCCAGAGCATTCATCTATTGTAGTATTCCTTTGAATTTTCTACGTGCTTGTAAACTTTCTAAGGCATTTACTTATCTACCATTATTTGTGAAATTTCATAAGTACTTGCAAACATTCAAATGTTTTTGCTTAGGTGTAGTCTTTTTTAGCATTTAAAAGGTCTTGTGAACTATTAAATGTCTAGTTAAATTTTCTATTGAAATAAGTATCATTCTCTAACTCTTTCAGCTAATTGAAATCTAAAAACATTTTTTTGTCCAAATTCAAATTTTAATTCATTGATGTCTAGTTAAAATTTTGTTTATTATAATATCTCATCAAACTTTATATTCTTAATTGATAGATACCAAGTTTTCTTATATTAAAGATAATAACATGATTTACTAGATATTATTATATAGATTATCAAATAACCTTAGAAATAATATGTAGGCATTAATGACAAATCCATTTAGTTAATTTGCACTATCTTTGCGAGGATATTTTTCAGTTACCTAGCTTTGCTTGCCAATTTATTCGAGGATGATAATGGATAACTATCTTTTCTTTTACAACATATTTTGATAGAAGATTTCTAAATGCTCTAGTGCAAAAAAAAGACTTCGATCATCACATATAATAACTTTTGATATCATGAATATTGAATAAATATTTTTCTTAAATAATTTGATAACCACTCTATGGTTATCATATTCACATGTTATAACTCAAACCCACTTAAAAAGAATTTCTAAATGCCCACTAAGATATACATTCATTTAATGAGTTGGAAAAGGGAGCTATCTCACAAATATCAAAGATCTCGGCCACCAAGATAGAATTATATGACATTTCATTCCTCTTTGTTAACTTATCAATTTTCAAAAATTATTACAATTTTTTTATAAAAATTGCACATTTCTATATAAGATAGAGCAATCGAAAATCATTTGCAACACTTTAACCCAATTTTTGAGTCACAAAGGAACACATTGCTTTTAAATGAGAGTGAATTAAGACACCATGTTGTTGTTCTCCACAAATATATATACTTGGATTATAATATCTACATATTATTTGTATATGTATATCTCATCTATTAATAATTATGGATCTATGACAAAAAATATTTTCTTTATATTCAAATCATTGTTCATGCATCTCATACATCTACTTTTAATGGAGTAGTATCCACAAATAAAAGTGCCTCACCCAAAAACATTTTATCTATAGAGGATTTAGAAAGATACATTCAATTGAGATCCATGACAAGGAATCCACCAGTATATTTTGAACCCTCTTCATTTTTTTGAATTCCAGATTGAATTATGAAGCAAAAGTATCCAACCCATAACACTTTCAATTGTTGGAGCTTTGGGGTTCAGATGCATCACATTTGGAAAAAAACACTACCATTAAAAATTTTTGTTCTTATACTAAGATGAGGAGAGTTAGTTCATAAACATACTTAAAATAGAGCATTTGTCGATGGTGGAGTCATCTCTAGTATCAACCTTCACCAGCTTTGTGAGGAAGAAGACAACAACTCTTAAAGATTACTTTAGTACATAATATTTTTTTTCTTTTAATTTTAAAATATGATATTCAAGATTTCATATATATACATACAAACAAACATACATACATACATACATACATATATATATATATATATAATCAAAATTAATTTAATATAAATCAATAAATTGATTTAATAATAAAATCATATAATTTTATTCTAATCAAATTAATTATTTTAATTATATACTAATTTACTCTAAACATATAAATAAAAGCTTTGAAATATTTTTTATGGTACTTATTAGATAATGCTATGGAAGGAACCCTAGCCTAAATTAGATCATAGATCCCAATGCAAATTATATTATATCATAATTCATATTAATTATAATTCATATTACTATAGAATCATAATTATACTTTCTCACTAATTCAAAATAATTTGTCCCTTTTGTTATTTAATCCTTATTAAACTCTCCATGTTAAGATTATAGATATTTATTTATTAAATTAAATTACTGATGATGAAATTCAATCAATCATTAATTATTTTCTCGAGACTTCCATTTAACTTATTTAATATTATTGTTCAAAATTCATCTACAGTATCAATCAATATTTACCATACACTTAATAAATTTATCCAATTCATAGAATTTATAAATCTATTTCTAAATCACATTCTTTATGAATTAGAATAATTATTAACAAATGTATGCGAATATTAATTATTAAAAGAATAAGAGTAATAATATCTATAATAATAATGAGATATATTTTTTATTTATTAGTACAAAATAATCACACCTTGATGTTCCCATTAATACACACAAGTATACTAATACCAGAATTTAGAACTTCACTATTTTGCATGGTCAAGATAAAATTATTAAAATATTAGGTTATAATCTTACTAATATATTGCCCGTTTCTCTCTAGATTATGAACAATATACTTGTATTTCATTAAAATTGATGATTTGATCTTCTATGCATAAGTTAAACTATTTGCACTAGATTATCTATTATGTAGAATAAAAGGCATATATATTTTCAAAAAGTTAGCTCATTACAAATTCAATCATTAAAATGAGAAAATAATACTAACAAAGTAAAACAAAAATAACCAAAATGGTTTTTAGTATAAAATAATTCTAATAAATTTCCACATAGACTTAAGGCAACGATGTCACTTGTCCAACTCTCATTTCTTCCATATGTCTATATAATTTTTAGCAGGAAAATTCTTCATCAAAGAATATGCCAAGTTGTCTACTGATGTAACTTTTGTCACCACATTTCTCCTTGTTTCATTATCTTTTAATAAATAATATTTACACTCGATATATTTTGACTTCTGGTGGTTTCTAGGCTACTTAGAGTTAGCAACTACTCCTTTATCATCATAATAAAGTATAATATGTAGTTAAATATAAAAAATGACTCATAGATCCATTAGGAGTTTCTAAGCCATATAACATCCTTGACTACATATCAAGGATGTTACATTCAGGCCTCTATATCAGAATCAACAATATGTAATTTCTTGATATTTTTTCAACTTATGTATCAACTCACCAATGATAACACTTAAGCTAAGGTTGTTTCTCAGATCCTCATCTAAATAAAAATTTTAGGTTGTATATCCTATAAGAACAAGATTGGCCACTCGATACACTAACATACAATCTATAGTCCTTTCAGGTTCTTGATTACATGTTTTACTAATGTCCAATATTTTTATCTCAAGTTAGATTGATATATGTTGACACTGCCTACATCAAAAAAAATATTAGTTCTTGTGCAAAGTTTTACATACAACATGCTTCCTATGGCAAATACATAAAGATTCAATGTCTAAAAAAGAAAATCTTTTTTAGAAAGATTGACATCTACCTTTATTTTCTCAATCTCATTGGGTGTTTTGTGATACTAATATTTTGTTAGAAATATTCAATGTCTAAAAAATAGAAAATCTTTCATAGAATCTTCCATGTTATGACAAGTCAGTATTTGATCTATATAAACAACTTGATATAAGTCTAAAGTCCTTACTTATGATCTTGTAAAAGCTTAATATCAAGAATATGAGTAGTTTCTCTTAAGTTTATCATATCAAATTGATTGTACAATTAGAAATTAATTAAAGAAAACATACTCACATCATTACCAAGAACACTACAATGCTACCACTTTTCTTCATATATATACAATATTCATCCTAGCATTGATCAAATTTATAAGACTTAATGGCTTGATCAGAATGAATATTTCAAAGTCTAGATATTTGTTTTAGCCCATAAATTGACTTTTTATAATGTGCACAACTTGTTCTTTTTGCCCTTGTCTATGAAATAATTTGGCTGCATTATAAGGATGCATTCTTCAAGATGACTATTCTAAAATGTAGTTTTATGTCAATTTTCCAAAATCTATTGTCATAATGAGTTACAATGGATGATAATTTAGATTAACTTTAGCATGACTAATGGTGAAAATGTTTCCTCATAATCAATTTTCTCTTTCTAAATAAAAAATTTTGCAACATGCCTATATAAAATTTAACATTTCCATCTATTCCTTTTATTTTTTATATATCCACCTATACTTGATGAATTTTATCCTCACAAGTGATTCCATAAGATCTCGGGCATGATTGGAGTGCATGGATTGGATCTCTAATTTCATATTCATTTTCCAATGCTTTGCATCTTTATCTTTTAGTATTTCTTCTTTAAATTTCAGGATCAATATCTATCACATTAGAGATTCTATCATAAGACTCTTCCAAATATGTATACCATTAAGGATGATGAATAACCCTCCTACCATAATGAGACACTTGTCTTAGTTGTATACTTTTAGTGACACACTGAATATATACCAATCTTTCTGAACAATTATGATCATTATCCTTCAACTGTGAAACTAACATATCAATGATAAGTTCATGAGATTAAGTTTCAATACTTTTATAAATAGTATTCCCATTATGATAAAGTAGTGAAATATCTAAATATTACCATATGGTGTTTCTTCTTGATTGTTATTGAATGAACTTGGACTTGTTTAACTCCTTTCAAATCTTCTAGAATAATCCTACTTTAGTGCTTGTGGTTTGTTATATAGTCTTCTTCTAAGAATCATACATTGGTACTAATAAAGCTATTTGACCCTTTGGACAATAAAATAAACCATATTTAGCTTATCTAGAATATTCCATGAAAAAACAAATTTCTATTCATGGTTCCAACTTATCTAATTTTTTTATTTTAGCATATGTTCTGGGAAACCCTAAAAATGAATGTGTTTTAGACAAGGCTTACTTTCACTACATAAATTAGTTGAAGTAATATGTATAGACTTAGATAGAACTAAGTTCAAGACATAAGCTACTTTTCTAATACATATCTTTAGAAGGAATCAAACATATCCGAATAACTCATCATCGATCTTACCATGTCTATAATAGTCTTATTTATTCTTTCTATCATGCTATTCTATTATGGACTGCTAAGTATAGAAAAATCATATGTAATCCCTTGATCCAATAAGTAATCCCTAAATCCTTCCAAGAGGTACTTGCCAGCACGATATGATTGTAGTATTTTAAGACATTTATTCTAATATTTTTATATTTCTATCATGTACTCTTTGAATTTCTCAAAGGTATTGGACTTATGACATATCAAATAAATGTATTTCATCTTGAGTAATTATTAATAAATGTGATGAAATAATAAAAATTATCTATTGCTTGGATAATCATGGGTCCATATAAATTAGAATGAACCTACTCCATTTGCTCTTTGGTTATATAGCCCTTAGGCACAAATGGCTACTTGGTCATCTTTCCTTCTAATTAGGATTCACATGCTGGAAGTGTTACCAGCTTCAACGAATACAAAAGTCAATCTTTAACAAATCTTGAAATCTATTTTAGATTTATATGACCTAGGCATAAGTATAAAACATAGGTATTGTTAATATTAAAATGATATTTTTTTTAAAAAAAGGTAAGACATATAAATTATTTGACTCATATCATCACATTGAAATAAATATATTATAAATTATCTAAAGCTTGTCTTTTACTCCACAAGAATAGATAAACTTTTTATTCAAGCAAATTAGGATAAAATCATATAAAAATGAAAATCTATCCTTAATCAAATTGGAAACATAAATTAAGTTTCTTCTTATAGAAGGTACATAAAGAAAATCTTTCAAAAATAAAATAATATATCTTTCAAACTAAAGTAATCAATCTCTCACTGCAATAGCAACCACCTTTATTGTATTTCCCAGATGAAAATAAATATCACTATTACTTGGTTATCTTGTGTCTTGGAACTACTACAAAGAATGGAAAATATAATTAGTAGCACCCATATCTACACATCAAGTATCTATAGATACCACTACTAAATATATTTTAACTACTAAAAACTGAGATTAATCTTAATTGTTCATCTTGTTGAGATAAATTGGACACTACTTCTTTTAGTGTCCTGATTGCTTATAATGAAAATATTTTTCTTCCAACATATTTACTCCTACTTGTGACTTATGAGGTGTCTTTGGAACTTGAGCATGTTTCAAAAATTTCTTCCTATTCTTGCCTATTGGTATCACTTTCAGGTGATACCAATTCTTTAACCAATTGTGCCAATATCCAATCAAATTTATTTATGTTATAGTTTAGGCATAATTACCTATAAAAATTTGGCAATGATTGGAGAATAATATCAATTTGATAATCCACATCAATCTCAAACCAAGGATCTCTACTTCATTCAGAAGACCAATAATCTTCAAAACATGATACCTCACTAAAGTCTAAAATATTTTTGATAATAGTAGTATTCATTAGATCTCTCATGGATTTCCGTCTGGTAGAATAAGTCTTATTTATATATATATCTTTGAAAGTATACATCTGATAATAGGCAATAGCCATATACTGATACTGATGTTAGAGTATATATGACATAAAAGCCAAAATATAATACTTCGATATGTTATCAGGCTTTACCCATTTCTCATGAGGCTTGGATTCCTTATTGGCTGCATTTCATGAGATTTATTTAGGCATAAAACTTTGAGTATAAATTTGTAGTTCTCAGTAGTAATCACAATGTCAAAGCTTTTTTTTTCAATATATGTAATAGATCTCATCGAGTTTATTCTCTTTAAGATAAGTGGTTAGTGAGTTGAATAATAAATTTTTTTAAATAACTAAAAAATTTACAATAAGCTTATTTGGTTAAATTCCATCACATGATTATACTATTCATCATCAGTCTAATTTTCCTTGAATTTGGATGCCTCAATGTGAGGATGTCTACTATTCACTATTTGTTCAAATAGACAAAACCTATTAATCTTGCTATTTAGGTAATTGGTCATACAAAACAAGAGTAAACTAACAACTTATCTTTGCTCATACATATAAGGATAGTGACTCAGATAGGGAGAATTCTATCATTCATAGCTAAGTGTAATCATCACCTTTCTAGATTGATTGATCATTAAATGAATCTTTCAAATAGAGAAATAATTCAATTAAACAATCCAAACAATTACCTTATGGTGGTATGTGCTAAATATACCTATATGATAGTTATTCTAACATGGGGAATGCACCAAAATTAACATGCTAATCGACTTGCATAATCGTCAAACTAGTAATTGAGACCATGAGATTCATTCTTAATGAACTTCCTCATTTGCTTAAATATTTTAAAATTGAGTGTTTTTATTTTCACTTTTTAAAAATAAAATGTGAATTTATATTCATAAATACTATGATTTTGAAAAACTTGTATGTACGAAGGTTATGCGAACTGACTATTTTTGGCACACAACTATCACACAAGTTGTTATACTTATATACATGCTACAATATTCATCGCTTCGAATTAATCCATCACACCCTCAATGACATGCCATATCATATACATCTATAAGACATGCCACAACAATATACATACATATTTATGTGATGACTATGCCATCACATACATGCATTCCTTATTTATGTGACAAATATATCACATAATTCTTAGGTTAAATAGCACAAATTTTTATTCTATTTTAAAGATTTATTGGCCAATGACTTCTTTTCAAAGAAATCCTTGCTTTGGTGAAGTCCCGCAATGAAGGATTTTCCCTTACAATTTTTTTTTATTCACGTTTCAGGGACAACAATCTAAAAAAATAAAAAAAATAAAAAAAAAACAAAAATTTATTATTGTTGAGATCTTTTCTAGGAATCACCGTGAGCTCCAACATGGACAACTCACCACCACAAGCTCCTCTATGACTACATCTAGCCACCACGAGATCCACAACAGAATATTCACCACTAAAAGCTTCTCCATGGCTATGTCAAGCCACTCCTAGCTCCTCCATGGTTATATCTGGCCATCACAAGTTCCTCCATGGCTACAACTGGCCACTATGAGCTCCAACACTGATGGCTCACCACTAAAAGCTCCTCTTCAATATCGTTACCCATAGGTTGAATAGTCTCAGAGCTTGGTTATGATTCTTGAAGAAATTTAGAGCTTTCTTATAGTAGCAAGTACTCTCCACATGAACTTCAAACTAGAGAAATTTTGTAGGAAGAGAAGAGACTAATAAAAGTTATCTTACTAATGATGACTAGTAGAAAGGAAGCCAAGTCACTAAATAGATGAAGTGAAGAGACAATCATTGTCAGGATGTATTCTCGAACCTATCTAAAAATTCATGAATTCCTCAAAATGATTGAAAGACTTGCCAACAACTTTTCAAAGAAGCTTAAGCTTGTATTTTCCATAGTGGCAAGCCAATAGTTATTCATCCTTTCAGGTTGGAAGTTCAATCCCCACAAGCTATTACAAACCAATGTGATTGGAAATTATGCCCAATTAGTTCAATTTAAAAAATTACTTATTGTTATGCCTGCAAATATATTAGTATATAAGTTAAAATATTTAAATCAAAATCTCTATCATTAATTTAAAATTATAATATAAGTTTTATATTATAAAAATTGCATATTTACCAAGATATTTAAAATTTAATACTTTTAAAATTTTAAATTATTCAATTTGAAATATTTTAGTTATTTAAATATTTTTTTGTTTGTTTTTATGATTTTATTGTTAGAAATGAATGATATGATATGGCCCAATCTATCAGAGTAGAAATCATGTGTTCAGATGGGCACACTGATTTGATTAGTATGTGGGATTCTAACCACGAGTTCATTAATAAAAATTTATCAATATTGTTATGTCATGGTTATGGTTCTAAATTGTTATATGAAATTAAGAATTATGAAACTAATAAAAAAATAAAAATTATTAAACAAGACATAGGGTCTGGAAAAAATCACAACTAAAAACTTTTCACCACCCTCCAAATATAGATATTTGAGTATTTTCAGTAAAAATTTAAAAATAATCTTCATAATGAGTCTTTGTATACCACCAAAACAATCTTTTTAAAATGCCCTATAAAATTTCATTGTGAGCTATCAACTTGATTAAGTAAGAAATTGTTTCACCATGTAGTTTTGTTAATATAATCTATCATATTTTGTAAAGTATTGTGGCCTAGACTAAATAGTCAAGTTTCAACTATCGCCTCCAAATTATGTAGGATTCCATGGAATTATTTTATAACTCCTACACTTTTTAATTATCTAGTAAATGTTTAATTAGACAATATTTTTAAATGATTCCCACTGACTGAGATACTAAGTGTGCCTTTTGTACCGATAAAAAATATTAATTTTAAGAGTCACATCTTTAAATATGAGGTGCAAAACTACATTTCAATTATCTTTGAATGCATTGACCTTAACAAGAAATTGTCTCTAAGAATTATATGCACATGATTTACTCCTTTTGTCTTGATCTTTGTATATAGTGCCACAATGCCCATAATATTGTATAATTTATTAATTTGTACCAAACCATCTTCTATTATCTCTTTTAGGATCTTCACCAAATTATCAACTAAGGAAAGTGTAATAGTAATATGCTTTAAATTCCTTAATATCATTTACTTGTACATTTAATAAGAGAGAAGGTTAACACTTAAACCCAAGTTCAACAAATCTTTTTTGACATAAATATCGCCTACGTGCACTAAATTATTTGTCATCCTAGATCTTTAGACTTTATAGGAGTCTTACACTTTATTATGAAAATTGTTCAATTAAAAACAACTTTTGTGTGTGTGTGTGTGTGTGTGTGTTTATATTTATATTCATATTTATATTTATATTTATATTTATATTTCTCTTTTCACCAAATATAAGTCCTTCATAAACTTTGCATATTCATCTACTCAACTAATGATACTTGTTTCTTTAGACAACTCCAATTCTTCCAATCAATTAATTAGAGATAATATTTTTACTTAGATA
The DNA here is from genome assembly GCA_029783825.1 of Sapria himalayana. Lineage (NCBI taxonomy): Eukaryota > Viridiplantae > Streptophyta > Magnoliopsida > Malpighiales > Rafflesiaceae > Sapria > Sapria himalayana. The sequence continues at coordinate 2,048,833 of JAREIK010001079.1, read as the reverse complement.
TTTAGGCCATACATCAAAGTGTTGTATCTTCCAGAGTTGGGTAGACTAGTTTTTATTTATTTTGTTTGTTTGTTCATATATTGTTTTGAAGGTATGGATCAAAATAGACCAAGTATATCTGATAAAATCACATGTTTGATTTTTTTTTTTAAAAAAATATTTTAAATCTCTGCGAAGATGGGAATGTTCCCATTTTCATAGAGAGGGCATGCATAGTGCTCTGTGCCACCATCCGGTCCTTTAAAAGAAAAAATGGTGATTGCATTTTTTTACGCACAACAATGGGGCTATGCGCTTAAAAGATTTTGTGCATGAAAAAGAAAAACATAGATTGTGATACATACTTAGTTTGTAAAAAAAATGGTGGGTGCTTTTTTACACAAAAACTATGTCCATTTTTACCCAAAAACTATATGTATTTTTAGACTGGATCATGGGTGAAAAACAGAATTTGTCTCTACCATTTTAAATTTTCTAGTTTTGAGTTCAAGAAGCTAAGGCACAATAGGTTCTCTCGCTCTCTTCCTCACACTAGTTTGAATATTATAATTTTTTTAATTATTTATATGATTGTGTTTAAATTTTAATATGTGTATTCAACATGTGCATTGATATAATATTTATTTTCTATGCTTTGTTTATGTAGAATATATATATAATAATAACTTATTTGTAATTTAGTGTGTGTAGTGTAAATGCTATTGGTTTTTATTTTTATTTGTGTGTAGGATTGTTTGCTGTTTAGAATTAGATCTTGGACAACTTTGAAGATTTGAAAGATATGGACAAAATCTTTTCTCTAGTCCTAAAATAGTGACGCTATCTCATTATTGATTCCAAGCCGTAAATCCAATGAACTAATCCTATCTCCTAAAGAATAATATGGAAAGAGACCTAGAGTATTCACCCTAAAATTATAAGTTTATGTATTTGTACAAGATTTTTGATTTCTAGGGTTTTATATCCTAGAAAATACATTTTGCTTCAAACTATAATTTTTGGATATAGTTTGCTCGATGGACTTCTTGTACGTGTGAAGAAGTTTTTAGCATATATTGTTCGATTTGTCATTGTTGTTACTTGAATTTTTTTTTACTAGATTGTATTTTTTTTAGAATTTTTATTTTGAGATATTTCTTTATTTTGGTTATTGATTTTATTTGCTTCTATTATTTATTTAATCAACCATCATTCCCACTACTTATTAGTTTTGAATAAACCATGGTCCAAATACCCTACCCTAATAACAAGTATCTAAGCAAGGTTCCAATTCCACCAAAAAGTTGTTTCCAAACTTCTATTGAGGAGGATGTTAATTATTGATATTGTGATGGTATTTAGTCTATTTGTTGTTATTATATCAATATAGTGATTTCAGACACATTTTAGGACATTTTTGTTTGGGTTGATTACTTATGGTCAATATTATTTTTTATTATTATAAAGGATCACTCTGTAATAATAAAGTTAACCAAGACCAATTATTCTATTTGGAAAAATAGAATGAGTGACTATCTTATAGTCAAACAGTTGTATGATCGAGTGAGAAAGAAAAAGAAACCTAAAATGTTGAGTAAAAAAAATACGAATACTTGTGCTATAGGGCTTCCTCCATATTTTGGTAATGTATAAATAATGATACCTATTAATATGTTGCTGATGAAATGAGGGCAGACAAACTATGGGAGAAGCTAGAGTCTATATTTAAATGCACATTTTCTTAGAAAATTAATCATCCAAAAAAGCTAGAAGAAATGAGAATGGTGAGCATCTCATGGTATTATCATTTCTAAGAGACTTCGCAGGAGCACTATGAGACACACATAGCCTGAACGAAGAACTCATTCTTCTAAAGGTTGAAATCAAAGAAAACAAAGTAGTCATGTATCACCACTATAACAAGTTGGGACATATGAAAAATGACTACTATTCTTGGAAAGGACTACAACAATAGTGCACAAGAGGAGGGAGACTTAAGAGAAAAACCAATGTCACCATAGAAGGTGACTTGATGTTGGTTAGTAAAGATAATTATGCTAATATTGTATCTCAAAAGGGTGATTTGTTCATTGACAAGAAAGCATTTTTTCATATAACTCCACAAATTGCCATTTTTATTACCTACACTAGTAATCATAGCATAGTAGATATGATTAATAGTGGGACATCAAAATTTAGGCAAGAGAGACATTTGTATGCATATGTAGATAGAACATCAATTGATGTTGAAAGATATCTGGTACATATCAGATATTCATATGAACCTAATGTTTATTGCCATGCTAGATGACATGGGATGTTTTAGTCATTTTGGTGATGGAAGGTGGAAGCAGGTCAAGGGCACATTTATTATTGTGAGGGATAAGAAAGAAAGTACTTTATATGCCACACAAGCAAGAGTGCTTAAAGATCAAGCAAATGTTGTTCATCATAAGATTAACATTGATCTCCCAAACAAGAGATTTAGTCATTTAGCATGCCAATGAAATATCTAATTCATACTGATGTATGCTCAATATAGAGCATAATACTTGGTGGAGCCTGTTATTTTGTCACATTCATTGATGATCACTATATGAAGGTGTGAGCATATGCACTAAAAAATGAAAGATTAAGGTTTTCTTATCTGTCAAGATTTTAGTGATATAGATGAGAGGGATACCTATGTAAAATTGATCTTTATATGTTATGATAACGGTGAAGAATATTAACAATAGTTTGATAACTAATATATATCTCATGGATTTAGACATGAAAAGACATCATTCAAGACACCATAATTAAATGGTATTGCTGAGAGGATTAACTAGTCTATTGAGGAGAGAGTTCAATGCATGCTTTCTTATGCACATATTCCCAAGAAATTTTGGTGAAAAGCTATGCATATGGCTCTTGATATAAATAACATGTGCCCTATAGCCATATTGGATGGAGATGTTCCAAATAAAATCTAGACCAAAAAAGATATTTCATATAATTACTTGTGAGTTTTTTGCTACAAAGTATTCTTTCATATTCTAAAAGATTAACCATCTAAACTCGATGATACTGCATGTCCAAATATCTTCATTGGATATTGACAAGAGGAGTTTGGGTATAGACTATGAGATCCAATTGCCAATAAACTTGTTTGAAGAAGAGATCTAACTTTTTTGGAGGACTAGTTTATGGATGAAAGTCATTTTAGCAAAGATATGAACAATACCATAGATATTCCTATTAGCATAGATTCAGTGTCAATTCCTTCTAGAGATTAGTCTGATCAAAAAGGAGGAATTATGTAGCTACCTAATATTTCAGAGCCTCAGGACACTACTAATAATTTCAAGCCACATGATTTACATGATATCATCGAGCCCCGGAATATACCTATTGAGGAGGTAAGACACCATATTGTAGTTGGGACTAGGTAGGACCTAGTTATTCATCATACTACATTTAGTTTGAACTGAGAAGATCATCTAGGCCTCGCTAGATATTCACTAGATTATGTGATTACATATTACTCATGGATGTAGGTGAGCGTGACACCTTTCAAGAGGCTATCTCTTTTGAGAATAAAAATAAATGGCTTCAGGATATGTAGAAAGAGATGGAGTCTCTTCGCATCAACCATACTTATTATCTAGTACCCTTATCAAAAGGAAAGCAAGTTTTATAAAATAGATGCCTCTTTAGTCAAAAAATCAATGATGATGACTCTCAACCAAGATACAAGGCTTGATTAGTAGTCAAAGGGTATAGTCAGAAGAAAGGAATTGATTTTTATGAGATATTTTATTATTGTAGTAAAGATGTCTTATGTTCAAGTAGTTCAAAATTTTGCTGCTAGCTTGAACTAAGAAATTTATCAACTCGATGTGAAGAATGCATTTTTTCATAGTGACCATCACGAGGTTCTTTATATAGATCAGCCTAAGAGATTAATTGTAGAAGGTAAAGAAGGTCTTATATGCAAACTGAACTAGAGCTTATATGGTCTTAAATAAGCTCCTAAGTAGTGGTACAAGAAATTTTATTCTTTTATGGAGTCTCATGACTTTCAGGATACATCTTGTGATCACTATGTATTTGTCAATCATTAATTGGGAGATGATAGACTTATACTTTTATTGTATATTGATGACATACTAATTATTGAACATAATATAACACTAATTAATAGGCTTAAGGTGAAGATGGGTCAAGTCTTTTCTAGGAAAGACATAGGCCTAATTGGACATATTTTAGGGATGAGTGATATCCAATAAAGGCCTTCTAGACATATCTGGTTATCTCAAGAATGATACATTAGTAAAGTTTTTGAGAGATTTTTTTTTGAATGAGTCTAAGCCAGTCTCAACTCTCTTAGCTTAATATTTTAAGCAAAGTGTCGAGTATAGCCACGAGACTAATGAGAAAATGAGAAATATGTGTTGTGTCCCCTATGCCTTAGTATTTAGTAGTCTTATGCATGTTGTGGTCTATATTATACTAGAAAGAGCACATGCTATCAAAATTATCAATTATTTTCTCTAAAACCCAAGAAAATATCATTTAGCTGTATTGAAATATATCCCGAGGTACTTATGGAAGACTTCTCAGCTATAGTTGTGTTTGAATAGGATAAACCCCATGCTTTTCAAAACTACTAATTCTGATATGGTTGGAAATTTAGATTCACGAAGATCCACCTTAGGTTATCTTATAAACTTTCGAGGGGGAGGACTATATCCTATTAATCCATGCTATAGAAATATGTGGTACTATTTAACACTAAGGCTGAGTTCATTACAGCTACTTAAGCTTGAAAAGAAACTTAATGAATGAAAAGGTTTCTTATAGACTTGGATGTATAACATGATATATATATTATACGGTGTGACATATAGATTGATATAAATCTTTCTAAGAATTTTCCTTCCATATTAGGTCAAATCACATTGATATATAGTATCACTTGATGCAATGTAATGGATGATAAGTTGTTTGTACTTGAAAAAGTAAATACGAATAAAAATATCGATGATGTGTTCCCAAAATCATTATCTTCGATAAAGTTTAATTTCTTTAAATTGTGTGTTGTATGTGTCCCCCCACCAAGTCAGAGAGGAAGATTTATTGGATCTACATGAGTTGGTTAGACCAGTTTCATTTATTTATTTATTTATTTATTTTGTTTGTTTGTTTGTTTATTTTAAAGGCATAGAACATTATAGACCAAAACATGGGATAAAATCCCATGTACTATTAACATTTTTTTTAAACCTTTGCGAAAATGGGATCTTTCTATTTTTACAAAGAGAGCACAAATAGTATCCTCTTGGATAGAAAAATGCCTCCATCTGCTCCTCTAAAAGAAGAAACAAGGAGTGCTTTTTTTTACTCACAAAAATAGGGTTGTGCATTAAAAGGTTTTTGTGCATTAAAAAGAAAAATCAAAAGAGTGCAACATAGATCGGTGTGTGAAAAAAATAGTTTGTGTGTTTTTACATAGAAATTGTGTATTTTTATATAAAATCATGGGTGAAAAATAAAGTGTGTTTCTAACATTTTTTTTTTGTTTTGAGTTCAAAAAGTTAAGGCAAAACAGGTTCTCTCTCCCTCTACCTACTCCTCACAATGGTTTGAATATTGTAATTTATTTATTTATGTGATTGTGTTTAAATTGTAATATGTATTTTAATATATGTATTGAAGTGATTTATTTTCTATGTATTATGTGTGTATTATATATATATATATGACCACATCTTATTTATATTTCAGTGTTTGTTGTGTGGATGCTATTGGTTTTTTATATTTGTGTGCTAGATTATATGCCATAAGGAATTAGAGCTTGGAAAACTTTAAAGATTTGAAACCTAGAAATAGAATCTCTTCTTCCATCTAGAAATAATGATGTCATCACATTGTTCGTATTGAATCATAAATCTGATGAACAAACCTTTTCACCTATTGAATAATATAGAAAGATATCTAGAGCATTCACCCCAAAATCCTAAATTTACATATTAGTACTACATTTTTGATTTCTAGGGTTTTAAATCCTAGAAAATAAATTTTTAGTCCAAGACATAATTTTTGTGCGTAGTATATTTTATGGACTACTTGTATGTGCGAAGAAGTTTATTTTCATCTAATTATATTTTTCAGAATTTTTAAATTGAGTTTTTTCGTCATTTTGGGTTTTTGATTTTATTTGCTTCTATTGTTTCATTAATCAACCATCATTCTCATTACTTTGTGGTTTCGAATAAACCATGGTCCAAATGTCTTATGCCAACACAAAGTATAACTACGTTGTTTAATATTTGGTTGAGGCTTAGGTTGTTGCATGTTTTTACTATTCAAATTATCCCATCCTATAAATACTTTGTGAACCTAGTTCAAAAAATGAAAGACACGCCTTAATTACTATTCATAAAATTCTGCCACATATTATCCGTAGAACTTGCATCATGCCCATAACATTCCTTCATGAAGTTAACTATTATCATTCAAGTGTCAAATCCATGTTAATGACAAGAGTATACTGTAAACTTTTCATTCTACATGTTAAACTGATAACTCCCTTCTTAACCCACTTATGCGATGTGATGTAAAGTATGTTTTCAGAAAAGTGGCTTGCATATCTAAGTAACTATGTATTATTCATAGCTTCAAGGAGTGCAATCATGTTTTTTCCTTATCTTTGAAATTATAGAAGAATAATTTTAGATGCATCAAGTCAAAAAAATATTTTTCTTTCTTAAAGTATCTTAAGAGTGACATAAAAAGTGATACAATGTATGATTAGATAGTACTTTAGTCATATGATCGCATAATGTGGGAGGATGTTCTCATAATCAATGGATGTATATAGGTTACCATAAAATGGTACATAGGCCAATTGTTATGAATAAAGTTTTGTTGAATTAATGGTTCTTCATGTTAGTTCAAAATATTTGATAATGAACTTTCAAAAAAAAATTAGTTAAGGATAATTTGAATATTTCTAATTTTCAATGAATATTTCTAATCTTCAATGAATATTTTGTATCCTAGTTGGCATAAATTTAATTTTCATGATAGTTTCCATAAAAAATTAGAACACAATTTTCAAAGCAACTTTCTAGAAGTCCCACGAAAGTTCACAACATAACATATTTTGATATCATACTTGATAATGGTGTGAATTAATCGACAATACTATGTAGTCAAAATAGTATAATCTAAGAATCAATTCTAAGACATTATAGTTACTATATTATAATGGTCTACATTTGAATTTGGGATGAGTATTAAGGATATGAGTGGTCAAAATACCAATGAATATTATGGCATTATGCTTTGATTGATAAACTACCCTTGAGAGATAGATCGACAAAAACAAGAAATCCTAAGAGTTATAATATTTTGTAAAAAAAGTTTTGATGATAATTAGTATGTGAATTCCTACAAATTATAGTTCAAATATATATTTGCTAGGTGTTGAGAATTGATAAAGTTGTCAGCTTCAATCTCTATCTATACAATCATTATCTTAGAATTTTCATAAAGGAGAAAATTCACATCATCGATCTTTTCAAATTCATTGTTGTTCAATTTGTAATACTTTATGATACCTTGCAAACTTATTTTTACTTGATTCCATAATTTTTTGTTATTCTACAATCATGATATATAGACGTCATACTTTTTTTCAATGGCTACATCAAAAAACTAATGGCTTTCAGATTTATAGTCTTTAGAACTATAAAAAAAATTCAAAATTTCAAAAATTTCCAAATTTTCAAAAAAAATTCAAAAAATTCAAAAAATTCAAAAAATTCAAAAAATTCAAAAAATTCAAAAAAAAAAAATTAAAAAATTCAAAAAATATAAAAAATATAAAATTTTAATTAAAAAAAATTAAATATAAAATAAAGAATTCTAAAATTTTATTCTCTCATCTAGTCTCGACTCTCCCTCTCCTCTCTCAACTCTCCTAACTCTTAGAACCTAGTTGGTCCTATTGTGATTTCTAAAGTAGTGGAAAATGAGATGTGAGATTATATTAAAATAAATTAATATGGTATGATTATGGTTATGGTACATGAATTTTTTTAAGTTTTTAAATTTATATTATTAGTTTAATTTATAATATAATATTCCAATATAAATTAAAAAATGATAATTATCAGTTTATGATAATAAATTTAATATATATTAATATAATAATGACAATGACAACTTGGTTGAAATGTTCGAGGTTAAAATTAGGTTCTCTCCAATGACTTCAACTCAAATTCATTTGCCTGAAAAACTTAAAATTAGACGAACTTCAATAGTATGAACTCATTTTAAGAAAATAAAAATTATAGGTATGTCGAAGAAGAATTAGCATAATATATATTTATAAATATTTATGTACATGTAAAAGTGCATGTGATACCAACCACAATAAAAGACATGCCGATTATTGCACAAAAAAAATATGATATATTAGATCATAGGCAAACTCAATTAAGTGGCATGGTCTTTGAAGTTGGATCAAGTTCAGCTTCAATGACTTATTCCATATAATGAGTTTGAGAGGAAATGTATGATCAAACTGATTACAACAATATGTCTTTCGATTAAATTTTTAGAGGATCTTAGGATAGTAAGTATTATACAAGCCTACTTCTAGACTGCATAATATAGGATTTTTGGACTACTAGTAGAAATTATATAATAAAATATTATTAGTTTGAAAAATAATTAATAATTAATAAATTTAAGAAATATAGTGGAGTGGTGTCCATGTTGTCCAATAACTACACTAGATGCAATGATGCATTATTCGTATGCCTTACTACCCATTAAAAAAATTAAAAATAGAAATTTAATAAAAAAAATTTAAAGATTTCATGAGATCCTCAATCATCATGATGATCCTACCATATATGAGTGTATGATGAAGATTTTTAAAAAATATAATATTCAGAATAAAATAGTTATAATATAACTTTCAAAAATACTTTAACTAATAGAATAGGCATTAGTATGCTTTTTAGAACTATTAGAGATATGTCATTAGATAAAAATGTTTAAGTTAAGTGCATGTGTCACTTTATTAACCTAATAATATAGGCGGAAATAAAACTTGAATACATCAATTTAGAAAAAATAAGAAATTCACAAAAATGTCTTAGGATGTCAAGCAAACAATAAGAATCTAGTAGTCTCTATATGTCAGTGGATTAAAAAAAATTCAAATGAATATGAGATACTATTAGAATTATATTTACCTTATATGAGAATCATATATTTGATACCAATATGTAATATCTAAATATGTCAATAGTAAGAGTGATAAATTTATAATTGATAATTTGGACTGGGATACATGAAATTAATTTATAAAAATTCTAGAAATTATTTATGATATGATGATAAAGGTGTCAACTAGACGGGGCATCCTAGGCATGACACAATACAATTTGGAACCATGCCTCGATGTGGCATAGGCAAACTTGCTATTTGGACAAGGTCATGTCTGGCCACAATTTTTGGCAAGGGAGGAACGACATGTCATGACCAAGCATGATGACCCATACAGGCTAGTTTTAGCCAAACTAGCCAAATAGGCTAGCATGATCTTGAACCAAACTAGACTAGGCCTAAACTAGGCTAGCCTAGATTGAACTAAGCTAGCTTAGCTAGGTCTGACCTAGCATGGTATGACCCAACCAAAATGCATGCCGATGGGTTATGGCTATGCTAAACTACCAATTTTCATAGTTGTGCCGGCATGGAATAACCCATGCTAAAAATATGTTTAGCAAGCATAGAGGATACTTTGTATTTAGTGTTATGGCTGATGAGATGTAAACTAAAATATTGGTCCTCTATTCTAACTATATATTTGTCCTCTATTATTGGTTGTTTATTTAACTCTATATTGCTTGGCTGCCTATATGTATCATAAGATAAAAATGAAAGGGATATAAAATATATTAAGATACATATCCACCTACATGAGCGGGTTGAATGAATCAGAAGATTTTATTCATGAAAATTAAGTGATATATTTATATATTATGATATTAGGTATGACAATTGTAATAAGGTTCCAAGTATAAAAATATAGATACTATATTTAAATATGATTTCTTTTCTATTTAGTTAGGTGAGAGAAAATAATGGCTTGTTCCATCAAATAGGAGCAAGTTATCTCGGTGCTTAGATATCAATTATTACTTCATCTTTGTTCATGATAATATAGATTTAGATATTTTGAGTTGGTGAAAATTATACAAATCTACCTATCTCATACTATCTAAGATGGTACATGATATATCGATCCCTCTAGTGTCTATCATAGTATTGGAGTCTACCTTTTCTATTATAGTTAATATTATTTCTAGATAAGAGGTTGAAACTACGATCAAATTCATAGAGGTACTTGTATGTATGAAGGAATGAGAAGATTTGAGATAGGGTATTTAAGAATTGTTTGTGGATGATGACTAATTGAATATTGAGATTGAGGATATTGAGGTCATCACTAGCGACATCTTCAGACATAGGCATGATGATGATCTATATATGCATCCTTACTACCATACTATAGACACTGATTGATGATGATGACTCATGCTATTTTAGATTTTTTTTTCATACAATATGATATTTATATATTTTTTTTTTGATTTTTATTTGTTATACTTAATTTTTATATTATTTATCATATTGATATTTTGATTTTTATTTTTTATACTTAATTTTTATATTATTTATCATATTGATATTTTGATATGGGGATTATTTTTTTTTTTGATGACTTTCCATTTTCATTTTGCATAAATATAAAATTATAATTTCATTATATTGTAACTTCAAACTACAAATAAATATAAAATTAAAATTTCAATATATTTTCATTAGGTTGAATAATATTCTTTTTAAAATAACTAAAAAATAACTAAAAAATTTCTATTGAGTTTATTCGCTTTTTGAATAGTGGTTAGTGGGTTGAATAATATTTTTTTTAAATAACTAAAAAATTTACAATGAGCTTATTTGGTTGAATTCCATCACAAGAATCGATTCACTCCACAAATTCTTGAATGAATTTATCATTAGTCTAACACTCCTTGGAATAGTATACCTCGAAGGAAGGATGTCTATTGTTCATTATTTGTTTACATAGGCAAATTCTTATTAATATTTCTATTTAGGAAATTGGTCGTACCAAATAAGATTAAACTGATGACTTATCTTTGCTCCTACAAATAATGAGAGTGACTCGGATAGCGAGGATGCTAGTATTCATAGCTAAGAGTAAATCATCACCTAATTCTAAACTGCTTGATCCTTAAATGAATCTTTCAAATAGAGAAATAATTTATTTAAACAATCCATAGAATTACCTTATGTTAGTTTGTGCTAAGTATACCTATAAGATAGTTATTCCAATAGAAAGAAAGAACCAAGTTCAACATGCTAATCAACTTGTAAGATGGCCACTTGAAAGGTCTTGGGCTCGGCTACATCCATGAGTAATTTTATAATCGTGGAATTTAGAGGATATCTAACAAGGCCTAGATGATCTTCTTAGTTCAAACTAAGATGTATTATGATGAACAACTAGGTCCTACCTAGTTTCTAGCTGGAATATGGTCTCTCACCTCCTCAATAGGTATATCCTAGGGCTCAAAGATTTCATGTATTTCATATGGCTTAGGAATATTAGTATATACTGAGAATCAAAAATATTAGGCAGCTACTCAATTCCTCCTCTTTGATCAGGCTAATCTTGAGAAGGAATTAGTCTTGAATCTATACAAATATGATTTTCTATAGTATCACTCTCATCTCTACTTAGATTACTACCATCCATAAAGAAGTCCTCTAGAAAAGTTATATTTCTTTTTCGAATAAGCTTCTTAGAAATTGGATCTCATAGTCAATACCCAAAATCTCCGTGTCATTTCTATAATGAAAATACATGGACATACAATATCATCAAAGTTAGAACATTCATCTTTTGGAATATGAACGAAGGCTTTGTAGTCAAAAGATGATAAGTAATCATATGACATATCTTTCCCGGTTTAGATTTTATTGGGAACATCTCCATCCAATGTGGTGACAGGGTACATGTTGATTACATCAACAACCATATGCATAGATTCTTTTCAAAATTCCTTAGGAAGAGTGTATGAGAATGCATGCATCAAACTCTCTCCTAATTAGTCTGGTTCTTCTACTATGTAATGCCATTGAATTGTGGAATCTTGGCTGGCATATTTTCATGCCTAATATCATGGGATATCCAATAGATCTCTCTCTTAAATATAGCATGAAATTATTAAAAGATAGGAAAAACCTAATCTTTCTTTTTCATTATACTTCTCACACCTTTATAGAGTGATCATCAATGAATGTGACAAAATAAAGGGCCCTAGTAAGTATTCTGCTTTGCATAGAGCACACATCAATATGAATCAGATCGAGAATATTTGATCTCCTAAAGGGAGGATGAAAATGAAAATGCAATATATGACTTTTTCTAGTCATGTAGCCCATGCACTCATCAAGAGGAGATCTCTAGTCAAATGTTAAGATATTCTTTCTATCTAGAAGCTAAAGGCCCTTCTCAATTCTCACTCACATGACCATGTCTCTTATGGGAGATCAATGTTTCTCTTATGATGAACAACATTTTCCAGATCTCCAAACACTCTTGCTTGAGTGAGATATAAAGCATTCTCTTTTCTATCCATCACAATGACTAATGTGCCCTTAACCAACTTCCACCATCTATCAAAATGATTAATATATTCCATATCATCTAGCTTGCCAATAGATATCAGGTTCATACGAATATTCGATACATATTGAATATCTCTCAACATTAATTGATGTCCTATCTATATCTAGATACAAATGTCTCTCATGCCTACAATATGCGATATCTAATTATTACTCATATTTACTATGCTATGATCACTAGGTGTGTAGGCAATAAAGAACTCGACGTGTAGGGTGATATGAAATGATGCTTCTGAGTCAATAAGCTAATCACCCTTCTAAAATATAATATTAGTAAAATTATCATTTCTAACTAGCATCAAATCATCTTCTAAGTGAACATTAGTTTCTCTCCTCTTGTGCACTATTATTATAGTATTTTTTTAAGAATAGTAATCTCTTTTCATGTGTCACAACTTGTTATAGTAGTTACACTTGACTACTTTTTAAAAAATATGAGTTCTTCTGTTAGGCTGTGTTTGCCTTTAATGCTCCTGCCATATCTCTAATAAATGAGAATGCCTTGAGAAGCTCCCCCCCCCCCCCCCCCCCCTCCTCATTTCTCCTAGCTTCTTCAGATAATATATTTTTTGAGATAACATGCATTTCAAACATAGATTCTAGCTTTTCACATAGATTGTTTATCCTCATTTAATAAGCAACATATTGATAAGTATCACTACTTATTCATTACCGAATTATAGAGGTAGCCCTAAAATATATATCTTCCCATTTTGTTTTACTCAACTTTTCAGAGTTTTCTTTCTTCCTCACTCGTTCATACAATTATTTGACTACAAGATAAACATGCAACAATAAAAAATAATATTGACCATAAGCAATTAACCCAAACAAAAATGTTCTAAAATATGTCCAAGATCACTATATTGATAACAGAATAATTGAATCTCAATATAATGAAAATGAATAGATTGAATACCACCACAATATCAATGATGAACAACCTCTTCAATAGAAGCTTAGATACCATTTTTTGAGTGGAATTGGAACCTTGCTCTAACTTTGATATTAGTTATAGGGGTAGGATGTTTGGACATGATTTATTTGAAACTACAACGTAATGGGAATGATATTTGATTAATTAAATAATAAAAGCAGATAAAATCAACCCAAAATGAAGAAAAACCTCAATATCCAAATTCTGAAAAAAACAATATAGTTAAAATAAAAATCGAGTAACAACAATGCCAAATCAAACAATATATACAAAGACATCACACACACAAGATGTTTATAAAGCACACTATGCCCAAAAATTATATTTTGGAGTACATTATATTTTCTAGGATATAAAATCCTAGAAATCAAAAATCCACTACAAATAAAAAAACCTAGGATTTTGGGGTAAATTCTCCAAATCTCTTTCCATTTTATTCTTTAGGTGATGTGGACAATGCAATGGATATATAGCTTACAATCAATGATGTGATGACATCACTATTTCTAGACCGAAGAAGAGATTCTTTCCATAGCTTTTAATTCTTCAAAATTATCCAAGCTCTAATTCCTTATGACATACAATCCTACACACAAATAAAAACAAAAACCAATAGCATCCACACTATACACACTAAATTGAAAATAAGTTGTGATTTTATATATAATTTGCACACTTAATGCATAGAAAATAAATCACACATTAATGCACATATTTAAAACACATTACAATTTTAAAAATTATATAAATAATTAAATTTCAATATTCAAACCAGTGTGAGGAGAAGGAGAGAGAGAGAGAGAGAGAGAGAGAGAACCTGTTGTGCCTTAGTTTTTAGAACTCGAAACTAGAAAAATAAAATGGCAAAAACACACTCTATTTTTCAACCATGATTATGTCTAAAAGTGCAATCAGTTTCTATGTAAAATGCCCACAATTTTTGTGTAAAAATGCACACAAAATTTTTTTTCACACACCTAGTCTATATTGTGAACTATAATCTTTATTTTTCATGATCATAATCTTTTTCACACACAACCCCATTTATGTGTGTAAAAATGCATTCGTTGTTTTTTATTTTAAAGGACTACATGTGCTCTTTTTTTTTTGAAAACTAGAACATTCTTATTTTCACAAAGGTTTAAAAAAACTTTTTTTATTATTTTTTTTAAAATTGAACATGAGCTTTTATCTAATATATTTGGTCAATCGTGCTCCATGCCTTCAAAAAAAATAAACAAACAAATAAAATAAACATAATTGATCTACCCAACTAAACAGTTTCAACACTTTGATATAGGGCCAATATCTAAGTAGAAATGTTTTCTCTAGTTACTTATTGGAAGAATTGGAGTTGTCTAAAGAAACAACTATCATTCGTTGATGAGTAGGTGCATATGAAAAGTTTCTCAATGACTTATATTTTGTGAAAAGAGAAATATAAATTTTTATATATATGTTGTTTTTAACTGAACAAGTGTAAAAATGAAATATAAAAGAGAAATATAAAGTTTCTCAAGGACTTATATTTCATAATAAAGTATATGATTCCTATAAAGTCTAAAGATCCTTGATGACTAATAATTTAGTGCATGTAGGCAATATTTATGTCAACAAAGATTTGTTGAACTTAGGTACAAGTGTCGATTGTCTCTCTAATTCAATGTACAAGTAAATGATATAAAGGGAGTTAAAGCATATTACTATTACACTTTCCTTTGTTGATAATTTGGTGAAGACCCTAAAAGAGATAATAGAAGATTAGTTGGTACAAATTAATACATTCTACAATATTATGGACTTTGTGGTGCTATATATGAAGATCAAAACAAAAGGAGTAAATCATGTGCATACAATTCTTAGAGACATTTTCTTCTTATGGTCAACACATTCAAAAATAATTGAAATGTAGTTTTGCATCTCATATTTGGAGATGTGACTCTTGAAATCAATATTTTTTATCTATACTAAAGTCACACTCAGTATCTCAGTCAATGAAGATCATTTAAAAATATTGTCTAATTGAACCTTTATTGGATAAGTAAAATGCATAGGAGTTATATGAGAATTCAATGAAATCTTATAGAATTTGGAGGAAATAGTTAAAACTTGACTATTTAGTCTAGTCCAAAATAATCTGCAAAATTTCATAGATAATAATGACAAAGCTACAAAATTCAAAGAATTTAACCTAATCAAGTTGATAGCTTATAATGAAATTTTATGGGGTATTCTAAAAAGGTTTTCCTGGTGGTAGACAAAGAACTCATTATAACAATTATTCTTAAATTTTTATTGAGCATACTCGAAATCAATATTTGTAAGGGGGTAAAAAGTTTTTAGTTTTGATATTTTTCTTTCACCCTTACGAGTTACAACTCATCAAGAGTGCTAATTGTTGAAAATTTTGGAGAAGCTTGAAGAAGCAATTGGTTGGAAAAATCTACTAATTGTTTTTAATACTTCATTCATTTATAAAACATAATGCAAAACTTATTTGGCAGCCTTGAAGAAGACTCACCTCGTATATGCAAGAAATTGTGAGAGATGATGTATCGAGTGTGTTTCCAGCATATATCATATATCCAAATTTAGGTATCCCATGGGTAAGAACTACTTAGGTGGAACCAAGAAAGTTTAGATCAATAATTGTGAAAAATAAAATAGGTGAATTCATTCATATAGCATTCATAACCAAATAGAATATTTTATTCAATATCAAAGATTAGATAAGGTAATCAGAAAAGATATCTTATCTCTTTCTTTTATTTATCAAATACAAAATGATTTCGGGGCACTATTAATTTGATAGTGCCCCGAAATAGTTGGAGGAAATAGTTGAAACTTGACTATTTAGTCTAGTCCAAAATATTTGGAAGAAATAGCACTATTAATAAAGAATTTGGAGGAAATAGTTGAAACTTGACTATTTAGTCTAGTCCAAACTAATCTGCAAAATTTCATAGATAATAATGACAAAGCTACAAAATCAAAGAATTTAACCTAATCAAGTTGATAGCTTATAATGAATTTTTATGGGGTATTCTAAAAAGGTTTTCATGGTGGTAGACAAAGAACTTATTATAAAGATTATTCATAAATTTTTATTGAGCATACTCGAATATCAATATTTGCAAGGGGGTTAAAAGTTTTTAGTTTTGATATTTTTCTTTCACCCTTACGAGTTATAACTCATCAAGAGTGCTCATTGTTGAAATTTTTGGAGAAGCTTGAAGAAGCAATTGGTTGGAAAATTCTACTAATTGTTTTTTATACTTCATTCATTTATAAAACATAATGCAAAACTTATTTGGCAGCCTTAAAGAATTTTCACCTCGTGTATACAAGAAATTGTGAGAGAGGATGTATCGAGTGTGTTTCCAGCAAATATCATATATCCAAATTTAGGTATCTCATGGGTAAGAACTACTTAGGTGGAACCAAGAAAGTTTAGATCAATAATTATGAAAAATAAAATAGGTGAATTCATTCATATAGCATCCATAACCAAATAGAATATTTTATTCAATATCAAAGATTAGATAAGGTAATAAGAAAAGATATCTTATCTCTTTCTTTTATTTATCAAATACAAAATGATTTCGGGGCACTATTAATTTGATGGTGCCCTGAAATAGTTGGAGGAAATAGTTGAAACTTGACTATTTTGTCTAGTCCAAAATAGTTGGAAGAAATAGCACTATTAATAAAGAATTTGGAGGAAATAGTTGAAACTTGACTATTTAGTCTAGTCCAAACTAATCTGCAAAATTTCATAGATAATAATAACAAAGCTACAAAATCAAAGAATTTAACCTAATCAAGTTGATAGCTTATAATGAAATTTTATGGGGTATTCTAAAAAGGTTTTCCTGGTGGTAGACAAAGAACTCATTATAAAGATTATTCTTAAATTTTTATTGAGCATACTCGAATATCAATATTTGCAAGGGGGTGAAAAGTTTTTAGTTTTGATATTTTTCTTTCGCCCTTACGAGTTACAACTCATCAAGAGTGCTCATTGTTGAAAATTTTGGAGAATCTTGAAGAAGCAATTGGTTGGAAAATTCTACTAATTATTTTTAATACTTCATTCATTTATACAACATAATGCAAAACTTATTTGGTAGCCTTAAAGAAGACTCACCTCGTATATGCAAGAAATTGTGAGAGAGGATGTATCGAGTGTGTTTCCAGCAAATATCATATATCCAAATTTAGGTATCCCATGGGTAAGAACTACTTAGGTGGAACCAAGAAAGTTTAGATCAATAATTGTGAAAAATAAAATAGGTGAATTCATTCATATAGCATTCACAACCAAATAGAATATTTTATTCAATATCAAAGATTAGATAAGGTAATCAGAAAAGATATCTTATCTCTTTCTTTTATTTATCAAATACAAAATGATTTCGGGGCACTATTAATTTGATTTTGTAATGGTTATTTGGATTACTTCTAAATTGAAGTAACCTTGGAATATCGAAAAATTACTTTTATATATTGCTTCTCCATATTTTTACTTTCCATAGAATCATATTGGACTTTTGTAATGCTTTTGTGACTTCCAATGGGATCCTTCATTAACATTGTGAAATCAGAGACAAATAATATAAATCTTAAATGATATTCTATATATGGTAATATGACTATGAAGATTATTTAGTTATTTTAAAGAAATCTTTGAAGAGGTATTCTAAGAATAAGTTGGGTTTAAATTGAGAAAAGTACTATTTATAGCAAGGAGGGAAAAGTACATGCTTGATTATGAAATTTTAATTAAGAAATTTTAAGTGGATAGAACAAAATTGAACCTCATCATTAAATCATATTTGCTACTATTTAATGTAGGTAAGACAATTTCATGGACTTAGTAGATTTTATAAAGGCTCCATGAAGAACTTCTCAACTTAGCTTAAACTATTATGCAGACTATTTATTAAAGATACAATTTTTTTTATTGAATAACAACTATCAAAAAAACCTCGATTATTTAAGGATATCTTTACTAGACTCACATTATGAGAGCTAAAAAATTTGGATTTCTCATATGAATTTATGGGTCATGTAAGTGATATTGTGCATGGGGTAGTTCTTGGCAAATGAGAAGATAGAAATAGATAGATTATACACTATTCCAACAAAACTTTAAATAAAGATCAAAAAAATTATTTTACCACAAATAAAAAACTTATTTCTATGATATTTGCCTTAGAGCAGTTTAGGGCATATCTCCTAGGACCTCATATCATTATGTTTTCAGATCATTTGTTATTTAAAATATTTTTTAAAGTGACAAGATGTTAATGAAAGGTTTATGAGTTGGAAATCTTGCTTCATAGTTCAACTTGGAAATCAAAGATATGAAGAGGGTTCAAAATATAGTTCACGATCACTTGTCATGGATATCCATTGAATGTATATTTCTAAGCCCTCTATAGAAGGAAGATTTTAGGCGAGCCGCTTTAAGTACTACATCATGAAAAGTACACCTAATAGATTATCTAGCAACTAGTGAGATGCTTAAAATGGACCACACATAGAGAAAAGTTTTCTTTTCATGAGTCCATATTTATTAATAGAGGAGATATGCTTATATGAATATTAAGTGGTTCAAATAATCAAAATATGTATTTCTAGAGAAGAACAATATGGTATATTAATTTATTATCATTTATAAGCATGTGTTAGCCCCTTTCCAATTCATAATTTAGGTAAAATTGTTGCAATATAGTTTCAATCAGTCAATCTTATCTAGAGATGGCCAATTTTTGTATAAGATGTAGCATAATTTTTGAAGGATACTTGAGTTAACAAAGAGGAATGTAATGTCGTATAAACTTATCTTGGGGGTAGAGATCTTTAATATTTGTGAATTAGGACCCATTCCTAACTCATTCAATGAATGCATATCTTTGTGGCACAAACATTATTTTCAAGTGGGTTGAAGTTATAACTTGTAAAGATAAACATGATAACAAAAGAGTGGTAATCAAATTCTTTTAAAAAATGATTTTTCAATATTTATGATACCAAAAATTAGCACATGTAATGGTTAAGTGAATTTTGCATTAAAGCGTTTATAAATCTTCTCTCTAAATAAGATGTAAAAGAAGAGATAATCTATTACCATCCTCAAACTAATGAACAAAGCTAGCTAACTGAACTATAACAAGTATCCTAGAGAAGATAGTGCAAACCAGCTGAATGAGATTATTCATAAAGCCTCCAAATTATGTATGAGCTTGATAAATAATTTATAAAATTAAATCGGATAAATCTTTTTATCATCTTCTATATAGGAAAAATTTTTATCTATCGGTCGACTTAGAATATAAAGTTTGATGAATTTTGAAACAACACAAAATTAATTAATAGGAAGCTACGAGAAACATTTTTAGACATCAATGAGCTTGAGGAATTAAGAAAATATGCCTACTTCAATACACAGACTGATAAAGTTAAGTCTAAGTGGCATAATTAATTCCTACCATGGAAATAATTTCAACTATGTTAGAAAAATTTGCTATATGATTCCTAATTATACATCTTCTTAAAAATATTGGGATCTAGATGGATTTGTCCACATGAAGTGCAATAAGAGTATCTAATAGTGATGTAAAAAATTTTCATCAAAAACTTACTTTAAATGGATTTGTCCACATGTGCACACACACACACACACACACACACACACACCTATAAATTTACATTTATATACCTATATATATATATACATACTTATATAGCATGTGTGTGTGTGTGTGTGCGAATCTAGATCTATATGGCCATGCCATAGATGTTATATATAAACTTATATAACTTATATATACGTGTGTGTATATTTAGGTATATAAATGTAAATTTATTAGTTTATATATATATATATATAGTTATTTATATGATTTATATATACACTTATATAGCATATATTTATAGATCATGATATATATATGTGTGTGTGTGTGTGTGTACACACACACACACACACAAATACATATACCACACAAAAATACATACACATATACTAACACACAACCTCTATATATATATAGGTTGATTAACATTGAATATAATACACTTGTATATGGAAGGATATAAATATATATACTTATTTGCCTAGCACGAACACACACACATATTTATGTGTGTGTGTGTGTGTGTAGTTTCTTATTATAATTTTATAAATCCACAAGCATTTGATGAAGATAAAAATCATGACCTATATCAAATAATTATACATTCAGACCCCCTATGTGATGATTCACTCTGATGATGCATGCTTGTAGAGGTCGGAGTCAACAATGAAGAAGAAGTTAAGATTCTCTAGATCCATCTCATATTAATCTAACTTTAGTGACATGCTAGTATGTGTGAAATATTTTGAAGTATTAGTCACTTTGGCATGATTAGACGTTCGAAAGTGATCAATGACCACTCTCTAGATCGTAATGGGAATGGCTCATGTCATTCTTTCATAACCTTAGGAATGAGTGTCAAGGGTTTTCATAAATAAACAAATAAATTTGATTATCCAAATATGAATGCCAACTGAATTTAGATACCCAAAAGCCACAAAAAGCCACTAAGGATTTATTATATCCCTATGAGTGGGTATGATAACAATGCCTTATTTTGTTATCTATTGAAAGGAGGATCTCATAGAGAAACAAAAAGAGAGCTATGGAATGACTACTCTAATGTATATTGTTTCCAAAACAACTCAGAATAATTTCATATCACATGACAATAATGAAATGAAATGTACCAGTACCCATGAAATAAAAGCTTGATATACACCATATATTTGTCAACCCACTTTTTCTTGGGTCTAAGAGTAGCCCCCTCAGGCTTGCTCATGAAAATCTATTTCGCTCATTCTCAGCTGAAACCATAGTCAAATTACTAATGCTAGAGTATTCTTCACTCCCCTTTCACTCGCACCACTTGCCTATTGCTGTTTCCTTTCCCACCTAGGATTACCAAACAAATAGCATACAAACTTAAAATATTACAGAGGACCAAAGATATCAAACTAAACAATCAAATATCAGAGAAAAAAGTTCAAAGCAAACTAGTTGAAATGAAGCACATGCAATGAAGGAGAAAAAATAGAGAGACACCGATTACAAGTGGATCGACTTCATATTATATTTTGAAGATGACAACATCAACCATGAAAATAGAGCAAGTCATTTTGAAAATTAACAATATGACACGTAACAATGAAAAAAGACATTGTGCATGGCCCCAATTGTCCTGATCTTGGCTTTGAGTCTCCCAAGTAGCACTAAAACAACAAAGCAAACTATTGTTATTGGAATTCTTTGGCTTGCCCTAATTTTATGCTAACTAAATAAAAAACACTCAATAAAAATTACAGAAATCACATTAAAAGAAAAATGGCATAAGCCAATCTTTTATGGTTTGATGGAAGAGCTCAACTTGATCTAGTCTGGGGGGGCGATGGGGGTATGAAGGAGAATATGCCTTCTAGCCACTTTCGAATTGATTGCACACTGTACCTTTCTTTTCTTTTCATCAACTTAAATAAAAAAAAGAGTTTCATGAAAGTCTTTCATTTTAGTAGTAGATGTTGGAAGATAATTTATAGAATGAAAGAGACTAAAAAAGTTTCTTCAAGAAAGGATGAAAGGCTCATAGAGTTAAGATGCATGAAAGCCCTATGAGAGAGACAAACTTAGTGTCTACTCGTGCATCAAAGAGCATTGTGAATTTTGTAATAAAAGAGTAATGGGAATGTTCGTGAATGAATGATTTGTGAAGATACTAGCTCCTACACTTTCTTTCTTTTATTTTAATTTTTTTGGTGATCAAAGAATATATTTTTCACCCTTGGTGCCCAAGTCAACTCAAGAAGCTCACTTCTTTCCATTAGGGCATCCATCTCATGCTTATGCATGTGAGCTTTGATTTCTATTAATTCTTACTTTTGTTTCCTATCAATCATTTGCTAGAAGGACTCTCGGAGAAAAGGGCTTTTGTTATTCAACCATTGAATACCAATCTCATGAAAGGCTTTAAGCTAGCATCCAAAAAGGTAGTTCCCTGACTAAATGTCAAAATAAATTTATTTCTTTCTAGAATGACTTTGCTGAACAAAAGGAATTGACATTGCTAGAAGAGAGTGAGCACATTAATGCCTCAAATCTACTAGATTCAAAAGTGGGGCGGTAGGAAAAGGTTGTGCATCAATTAAGAAAGCATGGCATCAGTCACTGGTTCCATTCATTTTTCTAAATGAATAAATGATAGAAACGGATTTAAAAGATAGATAAATATTAAATATACATAAAGAAAATGAACTAAAAATTATGTATTTAGTGTCTCAACATAGCAGTGTAATTGTGTCTCTGATAGCATTGTAACCAATAACAAAGATACATCTTTTATATTTTGGATCTCATGTCATTCTCATTGATCCTAAAATACCAAAGATATTGGAAGGCCCAAAAAGAAACCTAGTAGAAGTTAGGACATATCTTATTAGAAAGCCAAATGAATACCAATAACTCGAGTAGTTTTATAGTCATATTCATCCCGTGTATATAATAAAAAAACTCCAGAGGAAAAAAGTTTTTTTGGTAAGGTCCTCCAAGACAAGTCCATCCAATGTTCTTCTAAGACACTCATCCTTAGCTTATCCTACTAACATTAGAATGTAATCAACCATTGGGGAAAGGAAAATAGTCAATCTCGGAGGGTGAGTCCAAGCTCACATTTTTTGTCAATTTGATTAGTATCCCATATATGCTTCACCTAATGAAATTCATTCCAAATCTATTTGATGAGGAAGCTACTCAAAATATGGGGAAGGGTATGAACAATCAAAGATAGCCAAGGTCAAGGCATCAAACAATGTGACAATTGCATATTGATTTGATAGATTTCACTTAGCATGGAGAAAAGAGACTACAAGGACAAGGTTCATTTCATCGGTGAAGGACCCTTTGATTTGTAATGGAATAATATGCTATCATCAAGATGTAGTATATTGATATGGCGACTTTTCAGTTTGAGACAAAGTAACTATCAAAAGATATTACCTACAAAGGCAGAGCCCAAGGCAAATCTATCAGTACTTGGTTAGAAAGAGTTGGAAAGAAAGATGTTCTACTTGGTTTGTGAGGCAAGGACATGCTAGCACATCACATTATCATTGCTAGACCTTTCCATAACAGCAATCCAATCAAATTTGTATGAATTCATTGTTATTTTTTATGCAATCGAAGATGTCAAAATCAATAATAGACAAGGATAAGAAACAATAAAGACTGCTCCATTTGCCATAGATGGCTATTCTTTTGTGAGTCTTAATGAACTAGCACATACAAAATGTTGCCAATCTTTATGCCAGCCTTAAATGGTAGGATGACAACATATCTTGCTTTCATTAAAAAATTCTTTGGAGAAATAATTTTGCTAATTATTCAAGTGGTGATATGTCAAAAAAATAAATAGAGTAATGAAGTAAATGAGGCCGAGGTAGGCTACTAACTTGCTCGTTAGATATAGTTAAAGAATATAAAAAAGTCCATTTGATATCTTTAACTAAAGATTGAAATGGATGCAGATTCCTTAGGTGTACTTTCAAAGATGCTAGTATTCATGATCTCTTTATTTTTATGTTTACATGGAAAATGGTGGGAATGGTACTACTTTTTTTTTATTTAGAACTATCATGCATATTATTTAGGATATTCTTGACTTTTTTTCCATTGTTGATTAGATAGGTTGAGTAAATACAAAAGCATTCCTATGCTCTGAGAATGTCATGTTCCTTCACTCAGCAATAGTGCCCCTACTCTTAACAATTAGGCTTCTTGATTACTCTCATTCCAAATCTAGAAATATCCAATCTCTTATTATAGAAGGTGATGCACTTATTGACCAGCGAAATGAATGAATTTTACTTACTTTCATGAAATATCAAATATACTTTAAGTTTTTGAGATAACTCAAGTTGGTTTGAGACATTACCAACTATTTTGAGAATATAATAAAATTTCTCTTACCTTCATACTAGGTGAATTTTCATAGTGATAAGTGAATTTTCATAGTATATGAGATTTCTCCTATGTATCCTTTTGTTTCATAGTACTAAGTGAATTTTCACCAACCTTAAGTCTCCCATTTTAAAACTACTTATCTCTTCATTTACCATCAGCCTTCTTCATTAAATGTTTAACTACTTTGTACAATTTAATCTAGGCCATGTTAGTTTATTCTTGTCACTTTTTGATAAAATGATAACTTATTTGATTTGGTATTGTGTATCTCATTGTATTAGTATTGGGGTATGTGGTTGCTATCTAGTCACAATTTCAAATTAACTTTGTCTCATTGCATCTTATTACTATAAGATGCAAGTTGTAAGAAAATTATATCTATATTAATTTTGGCTAATCACATTGCAAAGTACTCACAATTATCACAAAAATTTTTCAAAAAATTATTTTCCCTTTTTGTTTGCTCATCAATTTGAGAATTGAAGGTGAATATTTTTTTGAAAAAATTTAAATTTAATTTCATTAAATTGAATAATTTTTTTTTAATTAAGAAAATTCATTACTTTATCATATTCTTTTAGAAATAATTTTATTAATTTCTTTGCTAGATATTTCTTTGTTGTATGCATGAAATTTTGATGCATTAAGATACTCACTTATGGTCCTTCAGGAATTTCGATCAACTATAGTCTATAACCATAATATTCTCAAAGTTGTAACTTTGGGTAATCACATATTGAAGTCCATGGAGATACTCACCCATGGTCCTTCAAATATTTGCAATGGCTACAAAAGTCTTGATGTCATCTTCCACATTTTTTACCTTGTTGATAAATTCGATAAATCTTTACTGAGGTCTCATTATTTTTTGTGTAGCTAACAATATTGCTCTTCTACATATGATGGATGCCTAAATGGCCAAACTACTTAGAATCTTGACACTCGTGTATAATTTTTTTCCACAACTTCACAAATGAAGGGACTTACAATCATTGCCTCTTTGTAAAGAATAAACAATCTTCCATCAAGAACCTTTAATCCTTTTGTTCAATGATGTACTCCATAAAAGACATTCATGTATTATTTTTTTGTTATCAAGTCTTTGGATAGTCATTTTCTAATATAATATTTCAAGTAACCATTTGATTGACTAATTATTATAAACTTTATTATTTTTCTTAACGCATATGCTACCATATTTGTTTTACTTAGCTTGTATTTCGATGGGTAGTCAAATGCACTATAAAATTATCTTTATTAGGCTTGTTTGAGAGTTACTTGGTAGCTACATTGTTAGTTTTTTTCACAAAAAGTGATCCCAAAAAATATTGTTTTCATACGTCTAAATAATGAATAATTATACTTGTAGTAATTTATTTGTCATGGGTTGTATATCATTGTTTAGTTTTATTTAGCTTTTGAGTTTCAAATATTATTAGATGACCTTCTAGGAAAAGTACTTACCAGATTATAAAATTCAAAGTTTTCATGTATACTCTCATGGTTTAGAATGATTCAGTAAGGCTGGTGAAAACTCTTCTGTGATGGCTGCTTCAAATGATCAATATTTTCTTGGCAAGTTTTGTTTCATTTCAAATGGCCAAATCTTTCCCTTCTAAAATATATTAGTTAATGGTGTGCCAATTCTAGAATATCTTTAAATAAGATATCAATAGTAATTAATTAACCCAAGATAAGATTTTAGCTTTATTATTTTAGTTGGTTATTCCCATTCGACAATAACTCACACTTTGTCTTTGTCTACGTGGATCATCCTATTTTTTATAATATATCTCAAAAATAAACTTGTGGTTGAATAAAAGAATATTTATCTTGTTTGACATATACTTTATTCTTGCACAAAGTTCGAAATATTTGTCTCATATGATCAATATGTTTTTTTTTAATAATTTGTTATGCAAAATGATATTGTACCCAATTACAACACCATAAAATGAACAATAAAATACTACAGTACATTGTTCATAAGTATACAAAATGTGGCTAGTACATTTGTAAGTTTAAATGATATCACTAAGAATTCATAATATACATACCTCAACACACATAGAATATTTTGTTTGTGACATTTAATAATTCACACTTGATAGTATCTTGATCTCAAATAAAGTTTTAAAAATTACCTTGCATCTTCAAGTTGGCTGAACAAGTTCATAATCAAAAAAATCAAATATTCATCATTCACTGTTAGCTTGTTTAGTACTCAATAATATTAATCCACAACAACAATGATCTATTGCATTTTTTTTAATAAAACATGAGCACCATGTGGGATCTTTGAAGACAAATTATATCTAGAATCAATCAATTATTATAGTCACTTCCTTAACTCTTTGATTTCTAGTATAGTCATTTGATAGAGTGTCTTGGTTGTTGGGAAAGAATTTGTCACCAATTCAAATATATGATCAATCCCTCTCTTTAGTGTCAACTTCTCTAATATCATAGGAGGTATGATATCTTGAAATGAGTTTAGAAGTTTTAATACTTTTATATGCATCTCATAGTTAGCCTCCAAGTTTTCATAATTTTTAGGCTTGCCATATAAGATTTATTATTCAATCTCATATTTTTTGCTTATTGCATTATATATAATATTTTCATTTATCATTTGATATTTTGTGTTATTGAAACAAAATATTAGAAAATAGTATCCAAGATACATATACAATTAAAAAATAGAACTAGAAGTGTTTGTTTATCACTTCTAGAAATTTTAACTCAAATATCAAGTTATTATTATTCAATAGAATTATCTTAATTGTTTTTTTCACTTATATTCTCTCAATTGAACCTATACATCAAATAAAATATTAATTGTAATTTTTTATGAATTCTTCTTTTTTGATTCACTCATTATATTTGCTTATGTTGAGATTTTATTTTCTTGTGATCTCTTCAGAAATAAAAAGATCAGATACACCTGCATACACCAATATTTTAAATATTATGGCTGATAATAGTTAAAACCATAAACATCAAGTCTTTTCATATTCCATGCTTCTTGTTTTTGATCGAGCTCAATAAGATGGACTCAGCTGGATATTTTTTTTATGATTATCTATTCTCAATGACAATAGCAACAAGTTAATTTCGATCAGGATAATCATGGATTCAATGTGGTAATTCATCACAAAGAAAGTATGCTAGTTGTTCTTTTTTTTGTCATCCCTAGATTGTTTTCTTTTTATCATTGAATAGTCATCTGTTGGTTGTTTGTCTTGATCATCCACATTTTTTATTTATTCTTGGAAGAGTCTAATTTAACCAATTTTTAAATTTCACCTATGATTTAATTAACAATATTGTATATGTGAGATCTTAGACATATCTTCTATGTAATATTTGCTTACCTCAAAGATTGAGATCATCCATAAAGGAAAAAGATATATCTTTTTCATCAAAATTAGAAATTTTAAGTATTCCTTCAGAAAATGCATATGCATAGTTTCTTATTTTTGAACATTGAGTTATTATCCACAACTTAGTCTTTTCTTCATTTTCTATATATTCTGAATACAATTGTTTATGTAACTCCTATTTGAATGATTTTTTAATATGGATATTAGTATCTTCATATTTTCATTGTCATCAAAGAAGTGAGATATCTAAAAAACATATTGAAACAATACTAACTTTGGTTATTTCTCTCATTATGTCAGTCCCTCAATAATATTGTTTTATTTCTCAAATGAAGTTATTTATCTATTTTTGTATTCAAATACCTTTAAATTTCTTTGTCTTAGAGATAACTACCCTCTAAGAAGATATTTGGCCGATCACTTCTTTTTGATTCTCTTGCAAGTTGAAAGTTCTTTTTTCAACTTATCTATCTTATATTGTATAGTAAATATTATGAATTCAAAAATAAAGTTCTTTTCCGGGTCACTGTTGTTTAGACAATTTTGATGACACTTTCATCCTTACCTAGAGTTCATTCTTTATTGATGTCACATATTCAATGATCTCTCTGCCATTTTCAAATTTATCTCATAAGTTACTAATAGCTAACTCTATCTTAGTCATTTGAGTTTCTATCAAGGTCATTATATCATTTGAGTTTCAATTGGTGTCATAGCAAAAAAAGTAAATTACCTCTGATATTACTTGTCACTAGTCGCAAGCGTTAGTATTATATGTGTGGCATTAGGCTAGAAAATGATTTTTCCTAATTATCTAAGTCAGTTTATTCCTATCTATCATAAGTATTACACTCACAAATTTAGAAAAAGAGAAATATTTAGAGATAAAAAATATATAATATAAATGAAATTTGAGTGAGAATAATAATGAGATAACTCCTTCATATAAATAAAATTCTCATTCACTAATGACTCAAATTATATCACATATCAAAATCTTATTACATAGATAACTCCTAGAATATTTCAGAATGGAAATGAGTTTTAAATCCATTAGGGTTTTTTAGGGTTTCTATGTAATCTCTTCTAGATCATTTTGAATGTTTCCATAATGTGACAAGACAATCTTATATTTTTTAGAATTTTATTGCTCAATAACACTACCTCGAGCCAAATGTATCATGTCAGTGTTGCCTCACAAGGCATCAATGGCAAACACAAGACCTTGCTCCTCATGCCCATTCTTTGCTGGTAGGAAGGCTTTGAGTCATAGGCTAGCCAGTGGCATGAGCCACAGCCACGACTTGAGTTGGACTAGCTTTGAGCTCGTGCTTGGTCTTGCAAATCCAACTCGACTTGTCACGAGTCATTACCATGGTTGCCCAACATGCCACTAGGGTGTGCTGAACTCTCTAATTTTTTTGAGGCTTGATGGGCCAACATAACCCTACTTCAAAATTGAGTAGTGCCCTCCATGCTAGGTGGCCTAATTTGGCCAACAAAATAATTGGTTTCCAAGGTGCAATTTATTTTTGTTATGATTTTTCGTTGTTATGCTATTCGATTTAGTTCCAAAATATATAATGTATTTTGGTTCACATTATTATTATTTTGATTATTCCTTTAAATAATGGATTACATAATGCAGCCATTTTTGTTATGATGCCACTCTTCTATAATACGCAATAAAGGGTGCTATAGATCCAAATCAACACTATAAAAAAGGGACTTGAGACAGCTTTCAAAGTCTTTCTAGCTAATTTTTTTTGTTTTGTTTTTGTTTTTTTTTTTTTATTTTTTTTTAAAATTTTTTGTTGGATATTTAACATTAACCTTGATCAATTTTTTAATAAAATAAGGTGAGCACCATGATGGAGTTTGCAACAGACTTCTTCTCTAGTTAGCTAACTAAGAAATAAAGAGAGGAATCTTTAGCCTATGAGCTACTCGTTGACCATGCCTTTGTGAATTACAAGTGAAGTGACTATTACAATGCATGTGTTCTTTATATTAATTCTTTTGTTACTTGAATCCAACTGCATATATCATTATAATTATTATAATCATTATCATTATCATTATCATTATTATTATTATCATTATCATTATTATTATTATCATTATCATTATCAATGTTTGGAGAAGATCATATCCAGTGCATAAGACTCATTCCTTTAGCATGTAGTCTATGAGAGATTAATATCTAGACAGATTTATCCCTAAATATAATAGATGATGAGTCTCAAATTCAAAACCTACTATCATTGGATGAAGATATTTATCATCACACTAAGACTTTAACGTTAACATCTACATGCTATACAAAGACTTCCCAGATGATCATTAATCTTCGGACTATTCTATGTCAAATATATTTAGCTTTAGAGTTCTTATGAGATATGACTTGTTAGAGTGGGTAAATTACACATAATTATCAATGTTTGGAAGAGATTGTACACAATGAAAAATAGAGATACTGCATATGATAAGTCTCGGACCCAAGACCTACCATCATTGGATGAAGATATTTGTCATCACACTAAGACATGATCTCTATTAAACGCATGCTTTACAAAGACTTCCTAGATGATTAATAATCTTCATTGTATTTTATGTCAAATATATTTTTCTTTAAAGTTCTTATAATATATGATTTTTTAGAGTGGGATAACACATAATTATCAAAGTATATTTATGATATAATTAAGAGTAGTCAAATAAATTTTATTGGTCAGTCAATTTGATAATCACATAAATTTTCTGTTAGGTAATTGCGCTTCCACAGGTAATGAGATTATGAAACAGAAAATAATAGAAACATAGAAACAAGTAATATATATATCCCAATCCAATAGTATCCACGACACAATCAAAAACGAGAATTCAACACAAGAAATAATGTGGTTCGCTAGTCGCTCAGTACGACTAGCTACCTCCACCAGAAAATGCTTATGCGTTACAGATTAAAACCAAAATAGAACGTCTTACAGTATGCAGTACGCAGCAGTTGCAAAATCGCGCAGAGAGAGAGGAGAGGGATGATGAACAGTTCAACCGGGTCAAAAACAGCCGCCCGAAAAAATAAATACAAATCATTTTATATGAAAAAATAAACATCCGGTTCATTTAACCGAAGCAGGTCGGATCATGGAACGGGCCAGGCTCTGCTCCAAAAATTTCGGCCCTCTGACCGGACAGCGGGACCTCCGTTATTGTGCTACTGCTGCATCCCCGGGCTTTTAATATTTCCTTTCCTACACTTACATGAAAATATAAAAACAGATTATTAAGTAAAAACAAATTACATATATAGCATTTTCTTATAAATTGAATGTATGTATATATTCTATTATCTTTTCCTCATCTAATTGTTTTTAATGTGAGATTAATTATGTACAAATGTTTTAGGAAGCATAAGATGCATAAAATTGATGAGAAGTATCAGCTTGCTGATAATAAAAAATGGAAGGGTAGGTTTAAATCCATAAAGTTCAACTAAGGCAAAAGAAGGTAGAAGCACTCCATGTTTAGTTATCTTCTATCTTTTTGCATTGTGGGAAGTTTGTAATCTTATGTACTTGATGAAGTTTGATTCTTACTTTTGAAACTGTATATATATATAAACACACACACACACACATATGTGGGTGTGTGTGCACTAAAAGTATGGTGTGTAAGTTTGAATATTATCTATGATTGAGTTTTATCATTATTATCATATAAAATGTAAACTTATTGTTTTTTATAAAGTAAATGAGGTTTGTGAAAGAACCATGGATGTTATTGAATTTCATTTTATATAAAGATTGTTGGTGCAAATCTCATTATAATGGTATGTATTTCTCAAGTGTCTGAAATGCTTGGATGGATGCAATAATACATGTCAAAAAATTTTTATTAAGTGAGCCATTTAAAGTTTTTATTACCTTAAGATTTTTGACAAATATTAAATATATTCAAAGGCTAACATCATCTCTACATGTTATTGCATCTTAGCAATGTATGTGCTTGTGTGTGTGTGCTTGCATGTGTGTGCATGTATGTCTATGTGTGTGCGTGCATGTGTGTGTGTGCATGTGCGTGTGTGTCTATGTGGATGCATGTGTACTTACATAAATACTAATAAACCGGATCATATAAAAACTTTGAAATTAAATATATTTATACGAGAATAATATCAAGATGATTGATCATATGAGAAGTTAAAGTTTAATTTGATGATAAGTATCTTTGTCTAATAGTAATAGTTATTGAGTTGAGATTTATCAAATATAGCATCTCTAACTTTTAGGAATAATTAAGAGTATTTGGATGTTAACCTCTCTGATCACGTGCTAAAGTAATATGAAGACCATGTTAACCTTTAGGGAGAACACATCATGGTAATCAACACTAACATATAAGGTACTAGTTCACAAGTTTTATCAGAGTGGAGATTATCTATCTTCTTAGATATGCCCTAGTCCCTTCATTAATGAGATAATATCTCAAAAGGAGACTTGGACATCCTAGTAACACCAAGAGAAGTCATAAAATAAGTAAAAGAAAAGATAAGAAGTGAGTATGACAATACATGTTTAATAGGGCGATGAGTACATTTCCTTCATTTCTTCTATAAAGTGATTGGAAGGTAAAGAACAGAAGAGTTGGATATAGAATCATCTAATTTTTCTAGAGACTCTCCCCTATTCTAAATAAGCTACATATGTCCTATTCTCTAAGTATAAATTTTAAATCCTAGTTGATAAAGTCTCCTAGCCTCTACCTCATTATGGGCTAGGAGTGGAGTAGATTCATGGATTACCAAGTCATTTGGACATGAGTGATATTTTTTCTCATAGGAAACCTCACACTCTCTAAGTGAAATGTAGTTCATGGGTAATTTTTTCATCTAATTGGAGACCCAAGTTGGACTATAGGGGAGTAGGGAAAAGTAATAGATCTAGGTGTATCTTCTAGACTCTTACTCTTCCTAGGCTTGCTAACAAAAGTTTCTTGCTCCAAAAAGGTAACTTCAATAGTCGCTAATATTATGTTAGACTCAGATAAATAATGTTTGTACCTTTTTAAATGTTAGAGTAACCAAGAAAAAAAAGCACATCTTAAACCCCTAGGTGCTATCTTATCCCATCCTTAATGAGTATGTGAGATAGACTAAATAATCTATTTTTATAAAGTAAGATCTAAAAAGACGTACGATGAGAAATGACATAAGAAGGTTTCTAATTGATGAAGAAGTTTGTATTTAATATTACATTTCAACCAAAAGTATATTCCTTTCAAAACCCCAATTCAATTAGAGCATGCTAAAATGTGAAGTCGAGCATAAGATCTAATGATCAATATAATAAGTACTAAAATTAATTGACATATGACCTAATGCATTAGCATTCACAATTTTTTATGTTTTTGATAAATTAATTTGTATTTTTTAATGAAAAATCTATAAAATAGAAAAAATATAATCTAAATGGAAAAAGAACCAACTATATAATTTATGTACAATCATCAATAAATCTAATCAAATATCTACATCTCTCTTAGGTCTCATTTCTACTAGGTCCTCGTACTACTTAATGTATCTTATTAAATGAGTTCGTATTCACACTCTAGTATAGATATACCTATAATATTAGGATATAGTATTAACAACTTGTCTAGATGACAAAATCCAAAATGTATAAGTAATATGGCCACCATACTTAAAACATATATTGTAATATCCTACTATAGAAGAAAAAAATAAAATCAAACCTTGCCTATCCTAAAAGAAGCCTTCTTTAATGGTTATCTTCTAATCATGTAAAAAAGACTAGTAGCAAATAAAATATAGTCAAAATTGAATTGCCTAGAAAGAAAACTCACTGAAAAGAGACTATAAGGGTAATCAGAAATAAACAAAATACATAAAAGAAAAAAGGACTAAATAGAATACTACCATAACCAATAGCCATTGAGGGCCTACCATTAGCTACAATAATATTCAATAAACAAGGTAGCATTTCATAGTTGTCTCTTTTGTACTTTATCACTGAAGCAATAAATCATCTCTGATCAATGATCATTTATAAGTCCATACCTTTTTAGCTACTTATTAACTATGTTTGATGGTTTCTTCATATATGCATTATTATTCTCTGACCTAATGTATCATAAAAACATAAATTGATATGAAGTTAAAAGTATATGTACTTTTTGCTTTATAATGTACCATACTTAAAAAATTACAATGCCAAAAATCATATGATAATACATGACTATCATCACCTTATGAATCACCTCCAATTTTCTTATGCCTTGTGACTTACTTGTCACCATCCACTATAATAATACATGACTCCCACACTAAATGTGAAACCTTTGCGAATCCACCCTATAAAACACACACATCAAATGAGAGTTAGTATGTCTAATATATGCATAAGTACTATACTCAGATGATTAAACTTACTTTAATATTAAATTTTGATGTATAGGTGTGTCTAGAACTTCATAATCAAAAGGGTTATTACTTTCCTTCTACCATCATGTATTATTATGTTTTGTGGCTAACTTATTATCATCTATCATAATAATACACACAAACCTATTAATAGTAATATTTTAATGTTAACTCTCAAAAAAGAATACATTAATCAATAATTGAATGATAGCACAATCCAACCATAAAATCCATAAATTAAGTATTCATCACACAAGATTAAATATATCTATTTTAGACATTAATTTGGCATGACATTGGAAAAGGATTCACATGAGATAATTTGAAATATTTATCATGAAAATTTGAGTTCCTAATGAAAACCATCACCAGTATCTAGGAATAAAACCTAAATGCACAATTCTCATCCGCAAATTAGAACTTCTCCAAGATGGGTGTCAAAATCCCCCCTCCCTCCTTTATGGTTTATGATTATGCATTATGTCATATGTTTACTTGTGGATCTCTCCTGGGATTTGGCAAAATTTTGATCCAAACCCTAGCCTTTTTGCCTCTTGTTTCATGCACTACTTCTCTTTTTTTTCCCCTATATGCAATTTTTAAGTAGGAAGCCATGACATTAAGAAATGTCATGTCTTTGGCTTTGTCTCTCTATAACACAAAGTTGTGCACTAGGAATAAGTCATAGTTTTGGTCTCTTTCTAGTATTAGATTTTTTTGTCACCGAGAATAGTTATGGTTTGTGTATTTTATCTCTATAACACAAAGTAAAGATATTGGAAATTACTATGATTCATATATTTTCTCTCTGTAATATGATGTTTTGGTGTTAGGAATAATCATTGCTTGTATATTTCCTATTTGTAACACAAAGTAATGGCGTTGGGAATGACCACAACTATAGTCATAAAAAAGTCATAGCCTTGGAAATAACTCTGGCATGAGCAAATGCTCTCGGAAACTCTTTGTAGCCAAAAGGCATAGTGATGGATAAAATCTATGGCTTTTGCTTTATTATTTGTGATTCTATAATGAGAAAGTCATTGTAGTAGAAGATGTTATAACATTTAGTACATGTGGGATACTTGATTGCTATAACATAAAAATAATGTCATAGGTATAAAAAATTTACAAGCAAGTGTGGTTTCTAACTCCAAGAAAGTTTTGTAGCCAAAAAAAAGTATGTTGTAAAGTGAAATAATTATATTTATGGGGTGGTAGAGTCCTGACATGCAAATATTTTCATGACTATTTATATAGAGTTTCAGCCAAAGATTGAAAAAAAAACTACCATTTAAGCTCATGGAGATGTAACACAAAGAATGTTATGAGTTTACATAACATTTCACTCTCCTCCTACTCAACAAATTCACTAAGTCTTACATTTTATACAAAAACTAACCAATTTCAATATTATTTTTTATAATCCATCAAAACTATACTTTTATGAATTGATTCTATTTACTTTCATGCAAACACATATTATATAATGACCAAAATAACTAGTATTATTTAGTATTGGTATACCAAAGATCCTTTCATATCCATTCTTAGATTTGAGCCTTCTAGAGCACAATTCCAACAAAAGGATTTGAATACTAAGGGTCGAACACTCCATCAACCTTCTTCTCTTGAATGATGCATTTTTTGATTGCTCTTTTGGTTTGTGTTTTATTTTTCCTTCTTGACTATTCTAGATAAAGCTTCAGAGAGAGAGAGAGAGAGCGAGAGAAAGAGAGAGATGTCTTTTTACTTGAGGACCATCAATAAATTTAAGTTGAAGTTTGTTCTTTACTCAAAGTACTAAATTTGTGTTGTATGATTTTCATGATGTGATTATATTAAACCTAGGCCTTAAATGAAAGGATTTTACTAAATTTTGATTTTTATGAAATTAGATAAATAGTAGCGAAATCAAATATAAAATGAGTATATTTGGTGGACACGATGAAAGTTAAATTAGAAGGTAGAACAACAAGAGAGAGTCATAATATTTATAGTGTCTCAACTTATTTACATTACACGTCCCTATTAAGAAGTTGTGGTAGCCTTTCAGGGCCCCAACTCTATAAACAAGTTATAAAAATCTTTGTAAGCCAAGACTATGCTACCATGTTATCATGATTTATTACTATGTAGTTATTATCTTGGAGTTGTGGTTGCATTAATTTTGATATACAAACTAATCCACAATCTTATTATTAGATCCCAACAACAAAGTGTCATACTAGTACAAGAAATTATAATATTATCCAGTACTATGAGATATAAATTACATAGCTAAAAATTATATAATACTAAGCAATTTTTAGTCATGATAACTTTTTTCCTCTGTGGCTATGTGGTCAAGAGAGTAATTACCGTAGTCATGATATTCTTGCCACCATGACTTTGTATTCCGAAGATGAATTACCTCTATCATGATCATTCTTGTTGTTGTGATTTTGTGCTCTAGAGAATAACTATCCTAGTGATGCTATTTTTTCTATCACGACTACATGCTCTAAAGAGGAACATTTTTTATCGTAGCCTTTCTTGTTGTCACAACTTTGTATATCAAAGAAGAATTACTTTGATCATAATATGCCTCTGCCACCATGACTTTATGCTCTAGAAGGGATTCAAAGAGCACCAAGAGCTATGACCTCAACCTAAAATTATGACTATTAACTTGAAAAATTACAAGTTACCTGATGGAACCTCGATGATATAAAAGGTGGAATTAGAGATTTTCAAAATAAAGTTGGGGATACATATGTTGAGGTCAAAAACATGTAAAACATAAAAGGGCATTGATTCTAACCTTTAATTAAGGACAAATTCAAGCTGAATACAATTAAGAATTGATTGAGAACTAAATATGAGACCCATAGCCTCATGAAGACTATTGATGAGAACCTTTGATTCAACTAGATGAAGCATAAAACTTCTCACATGTAATATTCCCCATTGTCAAGCTAAGTATGGATCTATGATTATTTAATGTACATGTGTATGATGATTATGGTTATATAATATTTTATTATTAAATATTATGTTTTAAATCTTGATGGATATAGATAAAAAGTAAAACATAGATTTAGGTTTCTTCATTAATATAGATTTATACTTGGTGGATATGTCAGACAGTAACATGAAAGCTACATGACACCCTCATAAAGTTGGATACGAATGAAGTGATAGTCCTTCCATTCTTACTCAATGAGATAAACCTATGAGTAGAAATCTTAAATTTATATAAGTTTAATTAATATGAGTTTGGCACTCATATGGTCAAATGAGCAAACAAAATTATGACCATGAAATTATACATATTCTAGAGAAACTAGCCTTCAAATTATGTGAGGGTAATATAGAATGCCTAACCTGGGGGTTTCACCATAGTGTGAGAGTGATATGTTGATTGTGATAGATAGTAATAGGTAAGTCATGAGATATATGCAAGAGAATATTCTTGTAAGGTGGTGACATCCTTATTATCATTTTCTCTTGTATGACTTTCATAGGTGAAATTATTAGGAAAATATATATTGATTAATGTGAATATGTTTCTTACAAAGCTGAAATCTCAAATGTAATTTATACCATACCATTTCTTTTCTTTTATGATAACTAATGTCAAAGAATATAAATGTATACTTGAATCAATTACTAGGTTAGTTGATATATTTTCTAAAAGTAATAGAAGTAAGGATGACCCATGAATAGAGTAAGTATGATTTTAATGATGAAATACCAATTGTATAATTACAAGGTGACCATCCTTGGTTGTGATTATCCAAGGTTAACAACCACCTTGTATGCCAAGATGGAAAAATATAAATCCACATCATCATATTTTTCTTTCAACAATCACACATAATATTGATTCAATAATAAAGAAAACTTATCACACACAAGAAAGTAAACTAACCCTAGGGTTGAATATCAATTAGAGACCTAAGTTTAACTTTTCAACTATAAAATAATGTATTCATTGTTGATTGATAAAATTGCTCAGATAATCCTTATGAGATCACCATCTAGACATACATCGACTTTTAGTGTCATACCAAAATAACAAGTATTGGCATAGTAACAAAGTCACAACACCTATTCATATAGCTTTTTCATATACTAAATATGTTATCTGAAGAACAATCTAAGCATTGGCATTTCATTGAGCAATTATGGGCACCTATAGCTTACTAAATATTTAGATTTAAGTTAGATTTTGGTTTGCACTAAAAGGAGGTTTTCTTTGAGGAATTCTTATTTCTTTTAAACTTAATAAACAAATTTTTGTTCTGAGATACAATGCATAAGTAGAATTTAGGGTGTTAGTAACAATCACTTAAGAGATACTTTGGATTAGATACTTTAGGAGATCGAGTTCTCATTCACTTCTCTCATTACTCTCTACTATGAAAATCATATAGTGAATTATATAGTCTCTAATCTAATAATTCAAGAGTAGACATCTCATAGATATGAATTATTTTTTTCTTATGAAGAAGATCCATGATGAGAATATTACTATAACTTATATTCTTATAGCAGATCAGTCTTGTGACATCTTTACAAAGGCCTTGAAGGGACGTCAACCATCTTTTCTCTCATCATAGCATGACATTTTTAATATTTACACACTAGCCTAAGGGGGTTGCTATGGTTTATCTTTTTTATTATTTATTTGCACTTGTGCTTTATGGATGAGAACAGTTAATATGTGGGTTATTTTAATCCTTTCTTTTCTCATTTATAGGTTATGAGGTTTATTTGTATTATTGAGTAAGCATTTTTTGAATGAAGTTAATATTTTGTAAAAGTAATATCATTATATATTTATATGAGATAAAAAAATAAAACTAGAATTTAAATTTTATTACTAATTGTCTTATCAAAAAACATTACGAAGAAAAACTTTAAGTAATAAAAATTTAGTCGAAAAATAATTTTAATTCATTTATAGATTTCAATAAAAAATATTAACTTTCTCAAACTCTTCGTCAGTCATCATTTTTTTTTTTTGAAGTGTTGGGATCTTGTACTGT
Organism: Sapria himalayana; assembly: GCA_029783825.1. Classification (NCBI taxonomy): domain Eukaryota; kingdom Viridiplantae; phylum Streptophyta; class Magnoliopsida; order Malpighiales; family Rafflesiaceae; genus Sapria; species Sapria himalayana. The sequence continues at coordinate 2,009,243 of JAREIK010001079.1, read as the reverse complement.
GTTACATCATTTTTTAGCATGTTCCATATCTTGTACACAAGTAAGCACCTCAATCATATCAGGTATTGATGAAGTTATCTAATCTTCAATTATCCTTTCAAATTTGCTAGATATTGATTTAGAAAAAAAATTGGAACTATGAATGCTTAAGGTGTCATATACTAATAGAGAAAGAACAACAAATTTTGTCCACTATATGCTCCACCTATCTAGAATCTTGAAATCTTTGGCATTTTCTTGTGAAACTAATAATCAAAAATTTATCTCTAGATACTTTGCCAACTCCAATAGTGGTTGATTGGTGATTACACTTCAACTAGATGAAATGTAAGTGTCATTAATGTTAGAGCATGGAACAATCCAAGACAATTCTGTTCTTCCATTTAATAGATGTTGGGTGCACACAACTAAAAGGATCAAGACGGAACATAAGCACTGACATTAATATTTAATTATTCATTTTTTAAAATACTACCAGACGTACTTTGTTCTTGAAAAATTGGTTCAGGAATAGCTCATGCCCCAAAAAAATAACTCAAGAAATTGGGAACTTGAGTCATATATCTATATACCATAATATCTTGGGAACTCTTAAATGTTGTACAATTGCTACTTTAACACAGGCATTTACAAAAATAAAATCAACATGATTCTCTTGATAGTAAATTTACAACTTTGTCTCACCTAGAGTTGGAAATTGAACCAGATAGAATAACTCAAATCGTAACACATTATTTTTCTTGACCCAAACTTAGTCCATTCTTAGTCATAGGCTATGCTATGAAAAATCATGGGGACTTGGTAAAGTTTTCCATGACCACTAAGCTAAGCTATGTTTGAGATCCCAAGTTATGGGTTATCTGGCTTATCTAGACTTAATAATGTTTACTTTGAGACTTTTTTTAAATATAGTATTAATTTATAATGAGATAAATTTTGATTTTAACAAATAAATAATGTTATCAATTTTAATATTTTTATAAATAAAAAAAATTAATATTTGTTAAAATGAGTTGGACTAGAATGTTTGGGTCAAGCAGTTCCTGGATCTTTTTTATTATTCTACAAAATTATAAAATATTTATTTAAAAACATAAATATTATTTGGAGCACTCCTGTAGAATGCCATTATGCTTATAAGGAAGTAACCAAATGGGCCAAACTTGGGCCAATACAAAATAACATTGTGTTTTTATTTGATTTACATGCCACTAAAATGTGATTCTTAAAAATTATCATATTGTGCATTACTTGATGATTACTTGCTTGAAAATAAGTTCTTTTATTGCATATAGTATTTATTCCCTATCAATGACATAACCATTATAATTATTCTTTTTTTTTTTCACATAGTACTTCATCAATTGAATAATTGAGGGAATCATTTAAAAAGAAAGACTTCATATGTGAAAATGAATATAGCTTGTGACTATAATTTTTTTAAATGATAGTTTTAAATCTTTTGTGATTTTTGGGAATGTTGATATAAAATTTAATCATAATAAAAATATTTTAAACATAACTTTTATTGTCTTAAACAAGATTTAAAAATAATTTGAGTGAGCATATGAAATAAGAAAAATAATGATAGTTTAAAAGTACAAAAGAGAATAAAAGCTTGGAAAAAGTTATGGTGACCACAAGCCAAGAAAGGTAGACAATAAAAAAATTTTAGGCATGAAAATTAGTATCAACCTTCTCTAGCTAAGTTTTTTATCAATGAATAATGTTGGTAACATGAATTCAAAGTTCCCAACATCTTAAAATATACATGATAAAACGTTAATAAAATAATAATATTTTATAACAAATATAATAAGTTAGGAAATGATTAATTAAATCAAAATTATTGTATTCATTCCTAATCATAGAAAATGTGTTTTGGTTGGGAATATTATTATGAATAAATTTTTCATTTTGGCTTTTGCTATTAACAAACAAAGTCAATAACTATTTCATTATCTAACCTAGATATGTAATAAGAGAATATAATTTTATTAATTATTGAAGTCTAATGACTTAATTATTGTTATGCAAATTATTATACTCTCAAAGTCATTCATCAAGGTTGCTAACACTCTCACAAATTATTTCTCCTTTTTGAAGCTCATCCAACACTCAAGTGTGTTTTATAGTATATATCAACACACACACACACACACACACAACTATTACAATTTATATTGATGACTAAATGAATTTAGTTGTATATATTTTATCAAAAGTATTGACAGTTATGAATATGACTTACAACCCAAGTTTTACAGTGCATGAATTTTGATGTGAAGTAAATAAAACCATGTAAATTTTAAAGTTGATTTTAACAGATTAAATTTTTCAATTTTTCATTTTTTTAATCGACATAGTTTATATCAATTATGGCAACAACATGAGTGGTTGTTTTGACAAGTAAATATATGTATATTTTTTAACAAAGGGAAATGATATATGTACACACACAATTATCATACAATGCAAAATAACAAGCAACACCAAATCTTTTTTGTGGAAAATCCAAATTAGAAAAAATCACAAGGATCATTATCGAACAATCACACTAGTAGGATATAATTAAAAGTACGTGAAAAATTCTTTGCAAGAGTATTTGGATAATGAAAAATGTAGCCACAACAAACCAAATTGCAACAAAATAAATGAGATCTAGCAATTATGGTATTATTCGAACACCACTAATAAAAACAACAATTCAAACAAATTAATTGTGACTTATATGCCAAAGATAAGTTTTTTATTGAATTCCTTCCGAGATCTAATAGTATCATATCATTGCATCAAGTCGAGGCTACAAGAACAACTCATTATTATTTTATTTTTATGATAGATATTTTCTATTCACACTAAAATTAACCACAAGTATATAGGTCTAACAGATAATAAAGTTGATTTTTCAACTCCAAATATCAATTCTATAGAAATTGGTATTTTGGTTTGAGATGGTGTCAAAGCTTTGTTTTATCTAGGCTTATTGCAAATACTCGATTCAAATAATTCTAGGGTTGATATATTTTGAGTGTGTGGTGATTACCCATGCTAAGTTTATCATCATAAAGTCAAAAATTTATTGATCAAGTGGATGAGAAAATGTGTGAGGTCGCACTTCTCACACTCATTACGAATACACTAGCAGTAGTTCATGTAGGCAATAAGGATGATATTAAATATTATAATTTTGCTAGAGGCACATACAATCACTTGTCATGATGAATATCTTAAGTATGTATTTTTAATTCATCTCATATAGTACTACTTAGAATCACACAACTTCATTGGATAGCCAAATACTTTGTTGATACTTGGGACATTTCATTAATTACCTTGCACAATCATGCAATGAATGTCTAGAATGTGAATCCTTGGTTTTAATATTTCATGTATAGGGTTATCTGCACATGTACTCTTGTTACTTGTTACTCAATTAAGAATGTGCATTTTTATTACCTGTCATCATCCTAAGAAACGTACATGGGAATGGTTACTAAATTTACTAAATACTAGAGGTAATTCATTGTTGACCTTAGTACAATCCACATGACTAGGTACCTAGGCAAGTTATATTCATCTTGGCTTTAGCCAAGATGAAAAAATATTTATCAAGGGTATCAATGAAATCCACACTATAATTTCATTAAATATTTCATATTACAATTCTTCAATCACTAATTGAACGTCATTCACAAATTGGTATAAATCAAATCTAGACAAGATCTAGCCTAATATTGGGAATGTATTTCGTAGAACATTCCTAAAAGAGTGGTAGTGGTGGATAGGCATTCAAAATATGTTCACTTCCATGCTCTACTCATAAAATTTACAGCTTCCAAGGTTGCCTCTATTTTTTGTTAATGAGATCTTGGCATGATTTGCTTCACCTCAGTGGTACTAAACTTCAGTTTTGCATTACACACCACCTACAACAGATATTCAAACAAAAATAACTAATCAAGGACTAGAGCAATGTTTGCATTGCTACACCTTGGACCATTCTAATACTTGGCTCATGTTATTACCTTGGCCAGAATATTTTTTATAACTCTTCATATCATATCACTATTCCATTAGTTTTTCTCTATTTCCAGAGGTTTATGGTCATCCTTTCCTCAAGTCATTACCAATAGTGGGCCTCCAATTGATGTGGAGGCAAATGATATCAAGCTACAGCAATGTAATATCATCATTCATCAATTCAAGAATAATTTTGAAGCTTTTTAAAATAGGATGAAATAGATGGCTAATAAGAATCAATGTGATTTTTGTTGTGATGTGGGAGACAAGGTTCTTGTGAAATTTGCAACCTTATCATCATTCCTCTCACACATTAGACATATACCAAACTCAATCATAGATTTTATGACACATTTAAAGTGATGGGTAGATTCAGAGCATATGCATACAAGTTGGATCTAATAGATCATTCCCAGATTCATCATATTTTTCATGTTACCCAACTGAAGCCATTTCATGACTATATTAATTTCCATCTCTTTCCATTGCCATCACTTTCCATTGATGACCATCCCCAAGTTCTCCCCATATCAATGGTGCAAACTTGCTAAGTTGTGAAAATGGAATATTGGATAAGAAAATACTCGTCCGATGGAAATTCATGCTAGTAGAAAATTTGACTTAGACCTGTTTGAAGAAGTTCAATAATGTTTACCCCAACTTCAACCTTGAGGGCAAGGTCATTTTTTTAGATGGGGAAAAAATTGTTATAGATCTAGCAGAAAATAATTTGGGCATTTTAAAATTTTTGAGAGAGAATAAGACCCTAGCCTAGCATGGGAACTACTTGGGCAATTTTATATCTTTGAGAAAGAATATATAATTGCAACTTGTTATTTGAATAGGAGATTTTAAATTTTCTCTTAACAAAATTCTTTTCCTTTTTAAATCTTTTGTTATGGGCATCCTCGGATTGCCTATTGTTTGTTTAGCTAACACATGTGATATGTATAATATTTTTTATTTTTTATGTTTCTAAAACAACAAAGTATCATTTATGCATTACTACATGGATATTATATTGCAATTTTAATTAAATGTAATATCCGTCAACTTTTCACACTAATAATGATGACAATAATATTTTAAATTTTGAGTTTTTAATAAAATATTCATCAAATGCGTATCATACAAAATTGCAATTAAAAGATTGGACATTTTTGGTATCATCTATAGAATTTCTTTGTTTATAGTGAAATATTTATCAAACTCTCATTTATTATCATAAAAAAACATCGCGTTGCATCAATTGATTATCTAGTTTAATAAAAATATTTCATCAGACATCAAGAAAAAAACAAATATGTTTTAACAAACTTAATCAAATATATAACATCAAATAATGAGCAAATAATTTCAATCTTTAAATGATCAAATACTTTTTGTAATCTTAAAGTGCATCAAAACTCATCAAGTCATATCTAATGATTATCAAATTTATCTGAAATAAATCATTGTGTTGTATTGAATGACTATTAAAAATCCAAACTTGACTATTGATCATTAAATTATTGATTATCAATAATTATTATCATATATATTATTAATCAAAAGATTGAGAACATTAAATTGCATGCAATATTATTCATTATTCAATGAATTATAATTGCAATTCATTGTATTGTATTGGATGACTATTGAAAATTATAAAATTATATTTAGTCTTAAAATAAAATATGATGAAACACCTTCATCACACACACACACACACACACACACACACACACACACACATATATATATATATATATGAGTATGTGTGTACACATAAGACAATTGACATATACTTAATTGATTATCAAAAAAAAATTGTTTGCATAAGAACAAAATACATTTATTATGCATATTTATTTGTAAAATAAAAATAAAAAAAAAAGTGTATAATTATTCCTTGGCCCATATGTGGACCTCAAGGCCTCAGGTTTAGAGCAGGTAAAGCTCGTGTTCCAACAACATAATAGGTGATCTAGCAAAAATCCTAGAAAAATATATATGGCATTCTTGGGGACCAAACTTGTGTCCCCAAGATTTGAACATTCATCATCTTTATCAATTGAACTAGCATGCAGTTGGTAAGCATATCAATAATATTTCATTTTGGTGTAGGACAAGTTTCTACATCATTGAAATCTAAACTTATACAAAATATTCTCCACTTTATTATTTGAAGACAACCAAATAAATGACAATTAAAGATAATTTATTATGTATATACAATTTTTTTCATAATAATTAAGGTGATACTATAATTATTGAAACCTTTAAAAGATTGGTAGAAAAATATACTAGAATGGGATGCACAAATATTTGTTGCATACACATTTTTAATCGCTAAAAGAATAAGTGTTGTAAAATATTTCTCCAATGAAAATCAAAATTTCTATGATGGAGAAAATATATGATTGGGAATCATCACCCATGAAAGAATTTTCCACTCATTGTCGATTCATTGATGTAACAAATCCCAATGGTGATAGCATCATCGATGATTAAAATTATGACATCAATTAATAATTTATGAAAATTGATGGTGAAAATAGTTTTAATCAAGTATGATTAAAATGATACGTTTCCATTGGGAAAAAATCATCAATCAATATTTTATTATTTTTAAAAGCACAACATCAAGACTTGTTTGCTACTAATTATTTCCATCAAGTCATGCTGGACAATGGCTCATCATTGCAGAAAATAATTGTCATGAATAACTTTATGGTTGAGTTATATGCCTTATGCTAGAAGTAAAGGTCGCCACTTTCAGCTGGGGAATGCCATACCTTTCCTAAAAAGGAGTTTTCTAGCCTTTATCGGGTCCAAATCCTTGTAATTGTGAGTTGACCCAGCTATTTGGCCAGCTAGGGCTATCCTTTTGCCAAGCATGTATAGTAAGTTAGTTACTAGTTAAGTTTGCCTATCGAATCATAAATATTCTAGGCACAGTCTTCTTCTCCCTAGTAAATTTTTTTGATGTATCCATCTTTTTAAAAATACTAGAGAAACCCATAACATCTTCACACACAACTAGAACTTGACACTCACTTTAAAGTTACATGCAATTGCATTGATGTGATTATTGTAACATCTAGGGCCAATACACATTAAACTAGTCATATTTGGCCATTGCAGCCTTGCGGCACATTATCTAGGCCGAGTAGCTTAGACTTAAAATTTCATTTCTAGCATAACTTGCACCTAGATTGGGCTAGGTTTTCATGATGACCGCCAATTTGTTTGAGGAACACTTAATCACTTTTTTTGGGGAATACTTATTCACTTTGTTTGGTAATACTTAATCATGAAGAAACATTGAATCCATGAGTGAAGTTTTCGTGATGAACAAGTGTGGAAAACAAATTCGGGAAGATATCATCGAAAAAATAACAATCAGTTGTCTTACTCAAAATTCATTTATCCTTGACTTATATATATTTAGAATAGGTAATTATTCAAACCTATGACCTTTATCGATTAGATGTATTACATTTGAAAATGTCAAATTCCATCGAGGATACCTTCATTGTTGATTTGGCAAAAATAATATTTTTTCTTGATGACACAAAAAAAATGACCATTCGTTATAAGATTAATTAGGACATGTTTGTGGTCAAAGTAACCCCATTGAATAATTATTTGGTTTGGGAAACCATTTTTATCGATGACAATTTTGAAATTGAGAAGCTATTATTGATGTATATAATATTTTTTGGAGATGTCATAATAGTTGGTGTACTCTCAATGAAAATATATTTTTTTTGTCTTGGGTTTCATTATTCATCAAGTACACTAATTTACTAGAAAAACTAGTAACCATTTTTTAAAAGAATCCTAGGTTTAAATTTTAAATTTTTCTTAAAATATACACATGATAATGTCAATAAAAAACAACACAAAATTACATAATGTTAATTGTATAGAGATCAAAAATATGATAGAAATTAAAAGTAAAAAATGGTAATCATTAGCATAAGATGATGATTTCTAATTCGATTAAAATATCTTTGAATATGTTAAAGCAACAACCGATATATTGGTGTATAAAATTTAATGAATGAGCTTCTTTGTAATTTGATTAAGTAGTTCTCGTTTATATGTATTGATGCATCTATTTTATTTTCTTTTTCGATGATGATAATTCCCAATTTAGTAAGTATATTAATGAAAATAAGTATGTCAAGATGCAAGAGCTTGTCACCATAAAGAAAAACTAATAGCAATGATATGGGACTAGGAGAATCAAAAAAAAAAATACTATGAACTTTGACAATGATCAATAATGACAATAATCAACAATGTGAATGATCATTGATAACTCACACTAAACACTAACCATATGTTCAATAATGACAATAGTCAACATTGACGACGATCAACAATGACAAGGTTAGATACTAACCATGGAGAAAGGGAGTACCAATGAAATAATTGGTGGTTTTCTAATAATTAGTTCAAAAAGGAACATTATTAGATTAGAATGATTTTGTATTTATTCATCAACAATTTTTTTTTAATTCAATCAGCTGATAATTTCTCATCATTCCTTCCTATTTTTCTAATTTTGATCATGCTGAATCTTTCCAAAAATAACATGTGCCTCCATTACTAAAAATAGAATGACAGCTTTAACTAGAACCACATTTTGAATTGTACTTTACTGGTCATTCTATTTCATCACAAAGTTTCATATGGACATGAAATATTGATGGATGCGTGTGTTGTCATCTTTAATTTTTATTATATTCTCTTAATTTTCTTAAAAATAAAAAGTAATAATTATTAAGATCTGTAAAATAAATATTTTAAAATTTAATTTAAACTATATTCTAATACTTACATAATGTAATGGTGATTAATTGTGAATCCACTCATCCTTATTATTTTTATGGATGTAATAAAAAAAACAAGTAGTTGGGATGAATTCTTTGATCCTCCAAAGCATATGAAAAGATATTTAATTCATAAGAGATTAAAAATAAATGTGTCTCATGTTTAAAAAAAATAACATTAAACATAATTACAATTTAAATAACTATGATAAGTAAATTATTTCACAGCATTCTTTCTCTGAGATATATTTTGGACTAATGGGCATATTATTACAGTAAATAACCTTAGGAAAAAAAATCTCATGCCTAATAATTTATTTTGCAACTACCACATTCTTGAGGCCTTCTATATCCTTGATATAGCTAGCAATTGTCCATGCCCAAAATTTGTAATTTGTTGCATGGCCTGACCCTAAGCATCTCAAGAAAAAACCCTCAGCAATGCAAGTTCATATGTGACTAATGACTATATTTCATGTCATGAATGATGAAATAACCATGATGCTCAACACGACTAGGCATAAAATAGCTTGATTGGCATCTAGTCTAGGTTGGGTTACCCAAAACATATGTTTGTCGGTGGCCTATATTGTGACCATCCTTAAACTCAACCCATAGTTCATTGTGAAAGTTCTTCCACTTCTAATACATCTTGTAATCCATTGCATATTAAATAATTGAAATGTCATTCTAAATAAGATGTCTCATATATTAAAATAATATGATCGCATTAAATTATAGGTGGCAATTTATGTAGCCCAAATTACACCATGCCATCAATACAACAATGATATGACACCAATAATCTTCTTATCTAATAATTATATATAGTATAAATGATGACCATCATAAAAAAAATTGGTTTTGATTTAAGATCCTAGTCTTCATCTTACTCAACATCTTTAGCATATGCACCCATAATAACATCCCACATATGATTATAATAGAAATTTTGAACAACCTTTCATCTTTGGCCATACTCTGGATCATTAATGTAAAATGGATTAGTAGAATTGTATTATATATGTAAATGAATCATCAAGAAACACTAAGAATTTATCTTATTGTTCATAAAATTTGTGTACTTTACGATATTCTCTCCTCTCAATTTAGCATCCAGATGTTTATATTCAGAAAATCATAGTATTACCTTTTAAATTTCACAAATTACAATGTGATTACTTCTTCCAATATAATGAAATACTCATATTTTCTGGTTATTGATTAGAAAATAAATTTTACCAATGATGCATTTAGAATAAGAATAAAAATAAGAACTCAAACTTTATACATATGCATATAATTCTTGATTACCTTCAACCAAATAGAAAAAATGAGGTATCGATATATGATCATGAAAATAACAAATACAATTGGAAAATACTTTTTCCTATCTTTTTGGAGTTATCGAGATCTCAAATGAATATCAAATAATTTTAGTTATCTCATATGATCTCTAACTTAGAAAATATTGAAATAAAATTAGGACCATTCATATTTAATTATTATTAATAAAAACAAAGTAATAAAATAGCCAATGAAATGCATGCTACAAGTAACGCTCAACTATTTCATAATTATTGAGAATTTTTTTTGGTAATCATGGGTATCATCATTAGTCTTGGCAAGTTGATCATTTATTCACACATTGATTAAGCCCATGAGGAATCATAGTTCAATGATATTTCTAGAAGAAATATACACTCCAACTTGCAAAGTTTTATAATGTTCCACAAACTTCCAAATCACTCATGTTTTATGTTTGAAGAAATACATGTTGAAAAAAATATTGCTAGTTCAATGATAGTTTTTCAAACTTCCTTTTTGTGTAACGAATGAATCCCAGCAAGCAATACATACAACAAAAAAAAAACATGATAATCATAGGATTCTATGAGTTTCTATCATCTATCAGTGTTACATTATTTCCAATATTAGTGCCAAAGCTATGAAAATAGTAGATATTTGCTAAAAATATATGCTGATACTTTCTTTCTTCATTACTCATTATGTAAGTTACTGGCGGTTGAATACTATGAATCTTCTTTTTTTTATTTAGAATAATAAATTCGTACACTATGAAAACTATGAAGCATAATAGGATTCATTGGTTTATCACCAAACATGGATATTTTTGGATGTTTATCTTCAATAGTTATTCATTAACTAATATACTCTTTTATCACCATTAGAAAATGCTGATGTAGTTCCTTCAAATTTCCATGAAATTATATGTTATTTTTAAAAGGATGGTCAACAAGAAAAAATTATTGATGTCCCATGCATCATTTATACAACAAATTAGACATGTAAAATAACCATTTGATAATCCATCTTGAGAAAATTCTATATGCGAAAGAGTCATTTATATTCCCTATCAATGTTTCATGACCTAATCATTTTGTTGTACCAAATCCCAAACCAAATAAAATAAAACAAGCATTTTGTTTCATGGAGATCCTAGAAGATTCTAGCTTGTCCAATAATAGGCCAAGAATATCTTGAAGCCTAAGTTCAATTATTGTTTACAATTTTCTAGGGTTTTCTTTTTTTTTTTTTTTACTATGATACAAGATCATGATATTTGACATGATCTCGACCCTTAATGCATGGGCCTATCCCTTCATAAGTAGAGTCTCCCTTCACTTGTATCATCAAAAGTTTAAAGATTATTTATGAAATTATTTTTTCACTCTAATGTTTATCTCTTATTTGGCTAGCTTGGGAGTTTCTCATTAATGAAGCAAAAAAGGCTAACTTAGGATCATGATAATTATAATTTCTAGCCTACGTTAACACCTAACTACATTAAAGTTTATATATCATGATGAGTGGTATTAGAGCCATGTTATTTTTATGACATTAGTATTAAAATTAATTTTAATGATCTTGATATTTCTAATATAGAGGAAAAGCAGAAGAAAGCTAGTTCGAAAGATATCATTATATATTTTACTTTATCTCATTTGGCTAGAATGAAGATAGTCATAGAATAATATGAGACATATTTAAAGATATTGAAGATGGCATCGAGATGTTTTTTTATATAAAGGATGAACTCTGAGTTGAGATACAAACTGTCCTCAATGTTATGGAGGACATGCTCTCCCTAACGAACACTACCTCAAAAACCATATTGATACAACAAGAGATGGATAAGTTAAAGAGTCTTGTCAGCTTGTAGAAGTACCATATAAGGAGGCATGTTTTCTACACATATACACCTCAATTGTATATTCCCAAGCTGGATAAATTTAAATGGGCATGATATGAAAATGATATTGAGAACCTTTTTAGGGAATAAAGAAATACTTCCAAATGATTAATATTACCATAGATGCAATCAAGATTAGTATTTCCTCTATGCATTATGTGGATATAACAATAATTTAGTATCATCAAAGAAGTGATAATATAAGCCATGGAGGTACTCTCATCAACACTGAAGAAACATTTGAGAGTGTGTACCATCAATAGTTTTATCAAGAATATGTAAAAGATGAAGTGGCGTCAAGAAGTTTTAGATCTCATGCTTTAAATTTTTGATATTGGAGAAAGGGAGAATTTTTTTTTTGATTGATCTTGAACCCTATGCAAAACAATAACTTCAATCTTACATGATGCACATAAATTCATTTGCACCAAAGTAAATGTATACTTGATATACTTCATCATTTCTGGATGGTTGGTGCAAAACTTTGCCAAACTCCATGCATTTTTAGAGGAAAATGTCTATACATCACAATGAAACTTTCCAAGGCATCATTGGTGACAAGAAATTAATTGGTGCACTTCAATATTACATGTTAACTAGACCTGAGATTGCATATTCTATAAATCAACTATGTCAGCATATTCATTCTTATATTACTATTCATTATAAGTCAATCAAATGAGATTTTCATTATTTCAAGAGGCACAATATATAATAGACTTTATTTTAAAAAAGGTTCTCTAATATTAATGCATATTTTGAATCAATTTGTGTGGGACATCCTTGGGATAATCTATCCACCATGGGCTATGAAGTATTTTGAGCCCAAGTTTGATATCATTATGTGAAAAGTAGCAAGGTATGGTTTCTCATTCTAGTATGTAAGTTGAATGCAAAATTGTAGCAATGGTTGTTACTTGATTATATTGGCTATGAAAGCACCTTAAATATCTTCACGTGCCTATTATTTTAGCAAATGTGTTTTTGTGAGATACTCAGAGTATAATTTATCTTGTTGCAACCCAATTTATCATGCTTGCACCAAACACATTGAAGTGGACTATCATTTTATTTAAGAAAAATATGTTAAACAAAGATATTTGTACTAGATACATTTCCACCAGATAATAAGTTGCAAATATTTTTAGAAAAGGCCTTACATCCTTTCGGTTCTAACTTTTGAAAGATAAACTAATGGTTTATAATCTTCCCATTTATTTGAGAAGGTATCAAGAATGACACATTAAATCCCTTAATTAGATTCTCTCGATTCTCTAAAGCACATTAACTAGGTAGTGGCAACCTTAAGTCAAGATAGGAATGACGGCATCATTCCATATGTTGGGCAATTGCGCTTCCATGGGTAGTGAGATTAAGAACAGAAAACACAGAAACAACACAGAAACAACACAGAAACAAGCAATATATATTCTCAATCCACAAGCATCCATGATAGAATCAAAACGAGAAACCAACACAGCAAATAGCGTGGTTCGCTAGTTGCTCAGTACGACTAGCTACCTCCACCAGAAAACGCTTATGCGTTACAGATTAAAACCAAGAAATAATGTCTTACAGTATGCAGCATGACAGTCGCGAAATCGCACAAAGAGAGAGGAGAATGAAGATAAATAGTTCAACCGGATCAAAAAACAGCCACCCGAAAAATAAATACAAATGTTTTATACAAAAAATAAACAGCCGGTTCATTTAACCGAAGCGGGTCAGATCATGGACCGGGCCAGGCTCTGCTCCAAAAATTTCGGCCCACTGACCGGACAGCAGAACCTCCATTATTGTGCTACTGTTGCATCCCCGGGCTTTTAATATTTCGTTTCCTGCACTTACATGAAAATATTAAAACAGATTATTAAGTTAAAAACAAATTACATATACAGCAATCTCCACCTTAATTTGTTTTGCATACAGATAAAGAGACACTCTCTATAAACAGTTAGTCCAAAAAGACTACATCTGATTTGATATGTTCAGTAAGTCAAGACTGTATCTTAACTTATTCAGAGTAACAGGTTTGGTAAACATGTCAGCTGGATTATCAGAAGTTGCAATCTTCTTTACTTGTACCCTTTTCTCAGATCGAAGGAAATGATATCGCACATCAATGTGCTTTGTCCTCTCATGGTGCACTTGGTCTTTTGCTAAACAAATAGCACTGAGGTTGTCACAGAAAACTGTTGCAACCTCTTCATAAAGACCAAGGTCCTTGAGAAAACCTTTCAGCCATATCCCTTCCTTCGCAGCTTCAGTCAGAGCCATATACTCTACTTCGGTAGAAGATAAAGTAACAGAAGATTGCAGTGTGGCTTTCCAGCTAACTACAGAACCACATACAATGAAGACATAACCAGTCATATACCGTCTACTGTCAACATCTCTTGCATAGTCAGAATTAGAATATCCTGCCAGTAAGAGTTCAGATTCATTACCAAATATCAGACCAACATCAGAGTCCCCTTGAGGTACCTAAGTATCCTCTTAACAGCTTTCCAGTGCTCTTGACCAGGGTTAATCATAAACCTACTCACTGCACTTACTGCATGAGCAATATCAGGTCGGGTGCATACCATAAGATACATGAGGCTCCCGACAGCACTAGAATAAGGAACCTTAGACATTTGTTTCTTATCAGATTCAGATTGAGGACAACATTCTAATGTCAGATGGAGGTTAGAAGCAAATGGTGTGGACAGAGGCTTACAGGAAACCATTCCAAATCTAGATAGAAGTTTCTGAATATATTGTTTCTGTGAAAGAAACAATTTTCTTTTAATTCTATCTCTGAATATTTTCATACCTAAAATTTGCTTTGCTCCTCCAAGATCTTTCATATCAAATTCAGAACTAAGATCTTTCAGTTCCTGAATATCAGATTTATTTCTGGTAGCAATAAGCATATCATCTACATACAATAGCAAGTAGATATATGACTCATCCTTGTGCCTTTTGAAATAAACACAGTAGTCATGGTCACACCTACTGTATTCATGACTAGTCATGAAATAGTTAAATCTCTTGTACCACTGACGGGGAGACTGCTTAAGTCCATAAAGGGACTTCAGAAGCTTGCACACATGGGTTTCCTTGCCTGATTCCTCAAAACCCTCAGGCTGGCTCATGAAGATGTCTTCATCGAGATCTCCATGAAGAAAAGCAATTTTGACATCTAGTTACTCAAGTTCAAGATTCTGATATGCTACTAATGCTAGAAGCACTCTTATTGAGGTATGTCTAACTACAGGAGAGAATATCTCGTTGTAGTCAACACCCTCTTTCTGACTGAACCCTCTTGCAACTAGACGTGCCTTAAAATTTAAACCACCAGCAATTGAGGCATCTCCTTTCTTCTTGAAAATCCATTTGCCAGACACTATTTTTCTTCCCTTTGGTTTAGGTACAATGATCCAGGTACCATTCTTATGAAGAGATTCAATTTCTTCATTCATGACAACCAACCATGACTCAGACTCAGGACAATTAACCGTATTCCTGAAGGAGGATGGTTCAGGAATGTCAATTTCTTCGGCAACTTGTAGGGCAAACCCTACAAATTCATCAAAGCTGAATCTTAGAGGAGGACGTGCATTCACCCTCCTTTGTCTATCCCTTGCAATACAGTAGGGAATAGACTCTTCAGGTGTAGTTTCAGGATCATGTTCAATAACAGATTTAGCATCATTTTCATGATTAGCTATCGTTTGTCTATAAACAACAGGCATCCTTCCTGGAGCTACAGATTCAGATTTTAGCTCCACCTTAAGTTCAGCTTGAGGAACATCAGGTAACTGAATAGGACTAGGTACTTGTTTCAGAATGACACTCTCGTCGAAGGTAACACTCCTAGAGAGTATAACTCTCTTTTCATATGGTGACCAGATACGGAATCCTTTGACTCCATCACCATAACTAACAAATATTCCCTTGTGTGCTCGAGGTTCAAGCTTACCATAATTTACATGATAGTAGGCAATACACCCGAACACCTTCAGATTGGAATAATCTGCAGGTTTACCAATCCACACTTCAAATGGAATTTTAAAGTTAATTCCACTATGTGGTGATTTGTTTATCAGATGGCATGCCGTATTAACAGCTTCAGCCCAAAACTCTTTGTCTATGCCTGATTGAGAGAGCATACATCTAGTTCTCTCCAGAAGAGTTTGGTTTATTCTTTCAGCAATGTCATTCTGCTGAGGAGTGTCCCTAATAGTTTTGTGTCTCGCAATACCTTTGTCCTTACAGAATTCCTCAAATTCAGACGAACAGAATTCTAGACCATTATCTGTTCGTAACTGTTTAACCTTCTTTTGTGTTTGATTTTCTACTAAGCTAACTCACTGCTTAAACTTTATAAAAGTCTCGGATTTATGTTTCATCATGAATACCCAATACATCCTGGAGTAATCATCAACTAAACATAAATAAAAACGAGCACCCCCAAGAGATGTGACTCTAGAAGGGCCCCAACAGTCAGCATGGATATAATCCAAAATACTATTTGTGCGGTGTATGGCTTTACCGAACTTAGTTCTATGTTTCTTACCAAAAACACAATGATCACAGAAATTTAATTTACTGACTCTATGACCAACAAGAAGATTAAGATCAGAGAGAATTTTCATACCTTTCTCTCCCATATGTGCGAGCCGCATATGCCACAGTCTGGTAAGATCAGCTTTGTCTTTAGATGCTGGCTCTCCGGATGTGACAGCAATAGCCCTTGTCACTGTGGAACCTATCGGTGTGTATAGCATTCCAGTTTTCTGCCCCTTCAGTACAACATCATCTCCTCGGTGAACATTCAGTGTTCCCTCTCTACCACTGAATGAATATCCCTGATCATCCAGAACACCAAGAGAAATGAGATTCATTGTCATCTCAGAGATATATCTCACATTTGAAAGTGAGATAATCCGGCCATCCCAAGTTTTCAGTCTGACTGTGCTGATTCCAACCACCTTACATGGTTGGCTGTTTCCCACCACAGCATGGTCAGCTTCCTTCTTGTCATATTTACGGAACCACTCCAAGTGAGTGCTTATATGGAAGGAAGCACCAGTATCCAGAATCTAAGAATCTAATCTTGTGATCGTTGTGGAGATTACCAACACAAGGTCTTCTCCATCATCAAGATCATCAAAAGTCACAACAGCAGCAGGTGGGGGGTTAGGTTGACCTTGCTGTTCCAGCCTTTCTCTCTTCTTCGGGCACTCAGTTTTCCAATGCCCTTTCTGTTTACAGTAGTGACAAATGTCACCCTCCTTTGACCTCTTCTGAATCTTGTTTCCCTTCTTCTTGAATGGAGCAGGTTGTGGCCTCCTGTTTGTCACCACCAGTCCAGCAGGATGTTGTTCAAGTCTTTCAACTGCTGCCTTCTGCCTCATCTCTCTGGAGTGTAGGGCAGCCCGAACATCCTCTAGTGTGTTCTCCTCCTTTCCCACAATGAGAGATTCCACAAAATTTTCATAGGAAGGAGGAAGAGAAGCCAAGAGTAGAAGTGCAGCATCCTCATCATCCACCTTAGCATCCACACGTTTAAGGTCCATGAGGATGCTGTTCAAGTCATCCAGATGCTTCTTCAAAGAGGTTCCCTCTTGCATCCTCAGTGTGAACAGCCTTCTCTTCAATAGAAGCTTGTTCGTCAATGATTTAGTCATGTACAGTGACTCAAGCTTGAGCCACAGTCCTGCAGCAGATTCCTCATCTGCTACCTCAGCAATGACTTCATCCGACAAGCTCAACAGAATGGTGGAGTGTGCTTTCTCTTCACGTCTCCAAGCCTCAGCCTCGGTTATTCCAAGAGCAGCAGCAGTGTGTGGACCGAAGCCTTGAACCAGAGGACTCCAAATATCGAAGTTTTTCAAATGTGCTCGCATTTTAATCTGCCACATACTAAACCCATTTCTGCAGTTGAATTTCTCAATCATGGTGTTTAGGGTTCCCGCCATTTCACAGAATATTGCTTGTGCAGAATAATCTCAAACCCTAATCGAAAAATCCCAAACCAAGCTCTGATACCAATTGTTGGGCAATCGCGCTTCCACGGGTAGTGAGATTAAGAACAGAAAACACAGAAACAACACAGAAACAAGCAATATATATTCTCAATCCACAAGCACCCACGACAGAATCAAAACGAGAAACCAACACAGCAAATAACGTGGTTCGCTAGTCACTCAGTACGACTAGCTACCTCCACCAGAAAATGCTTATGCATTACAGATTAAAACCAAGAAATAATATCTTATAGTATGCAGCATGGCAGTCGCGAAATCACTCAGAGAGAGATGAGAACGAAGATAAACAGTTCAACCGGGTCAAAAAATAGCCACCCGAAAAATAAATACAAATGTTTTATACAAAAAATAAGCAGCCGGTTCATTTAACCGAAGCGGGTCGGATCATGGACCGGGCCAGGCTCTGCTCCAAAAATTTCGGCCCACTGACCGAACAGCGGGACCTCCATTATTGTGCTACTGCTGCATCCCCGAGCTTAATATTTTCTTTCCTGCACTTACATGAAAATATTAAAACAGATTATTAAATTAAAAACAAATTACATATACAGCACCATATATTTTTGATTCAATTCATATATTTTTTACATATCATAGGTTTTATGTTTGGTAAATAAATATATCTAGCTGCAAGTTAACAAGCATACATGTAACATAGATTATATATATGATGTACAATAGATGTGGTCTTTGACCAAAACCTTTCTCCCATAAACATATTTTATAAGTATTTATCTCATTCTACATTACTCTATTAGATAGTTGAATTACTAAAAGTGTTGGTGAGTTTTAAAAATTTATCACCTTATTTGGATGATGCATTGTCATTGATGATCAAGATACATAGATAATACAATAATAATAGGTGTACATTGACTCGATAAAAAAAATATAGGATAATAATACAATAATAATCATCAAGAGAAATTATTTTAATAGTTTTACTCCCATTTAATATCTAATTTTCATGTCAACCAACATGCTTTTCCAATAGGAAAGACTTCTTTAGAGTTTATGGTTTTGATCTATCTATTTCCTTTTCTTATAATCAAGCCTAACTTCTTTGTTGTTTTTTTAGAAATAAAATATTTAACGTTTCAATATTAATTAAAGAGGTGATTTTTTGACTGATTATAATAACATCCATGAATATTAGCCCCTTCTGCTTAATGATATTTTTGGTATTGATAGAAATGAAAACAATTAAGGTAATCTCATTGGATTCATTCTTCATGTCCTCAATCTCTAAGATAATTGCAGAGTTCTCTCAATGTTAGAAAATATTGTTTCTAGTGTGGTCCATTGCATATAAATCATGTCGATGAATCTATTTTTGTTTCCTGATCTCATTCAAATCTCTCTTTGTATGGAATAAAGCTATTATTACTACCCTTAATTCTTTATCCCATTTATTTTTATCATTGTTTCTAGAAGACCTTGGTTTTTTTTACTTTTAAAATTATGCCAAGGATTTTGCAACCCATATGGCCTAAGTGACATTTTAATACTTCTTTCTAGGATTCAACTCCCAAGAAATAGCCAAGCTCACTGAGAGCTTTCAAAGAAAATTTTTGTTTAAGAAGAGTAACAAGATTTTGTATGAATTTAGGATATGAGCAAGTAATGAAGAGATCATTGACATAAATTAGCATAAAAATATGCACATAAGCGTGATGATATATAAACAATGAAGTATCAATATGAAGGAAAAATAAGTAACCTAATTGATAAACAAATGAACCATGCACTAGGTGCTAAGGTCAAAAAGAACCTTTTTTATGGAACAAACATGCATAGGAAATTGGGAATGAACAATGCCACATGGTTTTTAATGAGTAGTTCCGCCTCAAGCCTTCTATGTGGGAAAGAATTTGAACCATCATATTTCAAAATGGGTCATTCAAAGAAGATAGATGGTACTAAAGCAATCCTTACTACGATAGATTTGATCACCAGACTAAATGTCTCCATATAATGTCCATTAATTTTTCGAAATTTCTTAGTGACCAATATCACATATAATGACCCATATTTTCATCAACTTTATGCTTGGTTTTATATATTGATTTGGTATAAATAATGGTGTGATTAGGAGAAGGCAAAGGGATGGGATCATAGGTGTTATTTGCAATGAGTGCATTATATTCTTGTCGCATTGCATGTTTCTATTTCTATGATAAGATAGCTTGAGAAAATGTGTTAGGTTCAATAATTTTATGCATACTTGTATACAAATGGATACGATACTTGGTGGCACATAAATATAAAAATCAAAAAATTGCTTGGGACAAAGTGATCCAGTTTTGTATTGAGTGACCATGTGATGTTGAGGATGATTAGACATTTCTAGAGAACTAAAACTAATGATGGTTGATAGAAAGGAGTTCATCTTGGTGAAGGGTGGCATAATTATAGGTGTTGGAGAGGGATAAGTTGTAGTAGAGTTGTTTGATGAGATTAACATTGAGAACATGCTCTAGCATTTTTAATATGAAGTGTTTGATGATTCAAATTGAAATTGAGAGCAAAAAGGTGTGAGATAAAATGACAAACTTGATCATGAAACACCTAATGATGTTGGAAGAGAAGAGGAAGGCCGATCCTTTTGCTGGAAATGTATGCTCATCAAAGGCAACATTATGGAAGATGTAAGTCTTATGAGTCACATGATCTAAATTATGATATCCATGATGTTGTGAAGAATAGAATAGAAATTATTTGATATGAAAAGTAAGTTTGTGATGTATGTAGGGCCTCAAACAGAGACAACATCCATACCTAGGTGTTATTAAAAAATAATAGTAAGGTATTTGAGAAAACAATTTAAAATAAGCAGAATGTTATCTATGAATAGTGTAGGTGTCACACAACATTCCCCAGGGGGTCCCATTCATTCCATCATACAATACAATGTGCAATAAAATAAAATTTTCTCAAATGTAAATTACATTTTTTTTATTTTATTTGCTCATCGGAATAAAGAAAATAAACAACATATTATTTAAGCCACAACCGTCTTCCCTTCACATGTGCGATCTCATATGTGGATCTGTCATCTATCATGAACTTGTGGCTGAAAAGGAGTCCCGCAAACAGAGTGAATGAAGCTCGGTAGAGGTAAACAAACTCTTTTAGAGTTACTCCCTAGCTAAGTGCACATAAAACGTCATTAATATATATCAACACCCATTCAAGTACAATATTTATATGAATGCAATTATGAATAAAAAGTTTATATGCTCATATTTCCGAGTCTCATCGACTCCCTCACACATGCCGAAGCCAAGTGTGACATATTATATATATAGATAGATATATATATATGTGTGTGTGTATATATGTATGTATATATATCTATTGAAATATTTTTTTTTGGAATTATTCTTAAAAAAATATGGATCTCCTCCGAAAAACATATTGGACATTTATCCTAATAAAATATAATTTTCTTAGATTTACTCCGAGAAATATGCACCATTGTAACTCTGCCTAGACATTGTCCCAATTCGAGTTCGCAATCTATAATAACCATGTATTAAATAAAATACTACGCAACTAAGTATGGACATTATCCCAATTCGAGTTCACTAAATATCATTCATATATCTTTATATATATATATATATATATATATATATATTTATATACATGTATATATATATATATATATATATCAAGCACCCACCCATGTATATGAAATCTTCTCGTGTATATGAAATGCAATTATGCCATTTCCGATTTAATTCATATTTCAGACACAATTTTAACAATCCAAATATAATTCATCCTGTACTAACTTTAACTAAACGAGATACCGAAACTTTTTACCAATTAGTCATTTTCAATAAAATTTCTAATAAATTTGTATTGTAATATAAAACATGATCATTTTTGTACATTAAATAGAAAGAAATTCTGATAAGAGAAAGCCACTACATTTTGGAAAATTTCACGGAAACTTTATAAATTTGATATCAATGTGAAGATATCATCGTGTAGAGTAACTTTAGTTCTTGGACTTTTTTATTCCGATTTTAGAATAATCCGTTACGATTAAAAGAAAATTCACATATATTTTTTTTCCTTTGTATCGTATCTCTCGATGCCGAACATTTTTTTTCAGCCTTTCCCCTATTTTCTAGATTCCTGACATTTTTTTTCATCTAAATATTCTAAAAATTATTTAATTAAATAAAAATATAACAAATTCTATTTTTCTCAGAATTTAACGAAATTTAACACCATAGCTATATTTTTTAAGACAAATTCAATAACGACATCTATTTTATCATTATGGCTCAAAAATTTTTTGGTTATTTTCTTTTATTACAAAATTACTATTTTGTTCATTTTTTCCCAGAAATCAAATTATGTTAATTATTGATTCATTTTTTTTTCGAGATTTCACATTCTCTCCTCCTTTAAGAATTTCGTCCCAAAATTCTTACCAATACATCTTTGAACTTATAAACATATTCTGAAGTTAAATAATTATTAAATTACTAAAATACATAGCTTAATTTTCAAATAAAAATGGATAAGCAACACGTATCCTATCTTCATGTTCCCATGTTGCTTCTTGTATTTCTTGATGCTGTCATATTACTTTTACTAGTCTTATAGTTTTGCATCGTAAAACTTAGTCTCGACTATCAATGATATGTACTGCATTTCTTTAAATGTTCCATCTGCATTAATAACTAGTTCGCCCCAATCCATTACATGAGTTGAATCATTAATATATTTTCTAAGCATAGAGAAGTAAAATATCTCGTGGACACGAGATAAATATGGCAGTAATACCAATCGATAAGCAACCAAACTCACTTTCTCGAGTATTTCGAAATGCCCAATATATCTTGGTGATAACTTTCCACGCTTGTCAAATCTGATTACTCCCCTTTTTGGCATATTTTCAAGAAAATATGATCTCTCACCTCACATTCTAGAGGTTTTCTTCATTTATCAGTATAACTTTTCTATCAACTTTGAGCTGTAAGAAGATGTTGTCATATCAAATCTACTTTCTCTGAGGTATCTCTAATTACATCTGGACCTGTGATGGATCTGTCCCCCACATCAGCCAAACAAACTAGAGATCGACATGGCCTTCCATATAATGATTCATATGGTGTCATTCGGATACTTGCCGGATAACTATTGTTATAGGCAAACTCGACCAAAGGCAGATGTTCTTCCCAGCTACCCTTGAAATCTAGATAACATGCTCGCAACATATCTTCCAAAATGTGTATGGTTCTTTCTGACTGACCATTTGTGTGATGATGGAAAGTAGTGCTCATTATCAACTGTGTTTCCATTGCATTTTGAAAACACTTCCAAAAATTAAGCCATAAATTTGGGATCTCTGTCCAATACAATAAATACTGGCACTCCATGTAATCGGATAATTTCTAGTATGTATAACCTGCACAATTCCTCGCTTGTGAAGGTCATTCACATTATTAGAAAATGTGTAGACTTTGTAAGTCGGTCCATAATTACCCACACAGCATCATGTTTACGTGATGTCCGTGCAAGTGAGTCACAAAATCCATCGTAATATACTCCTATTTCCACTTAGCTACTTCCAAATGCTTGAGTAATTTTGCTGGCCTTTGATGCTCAGCCTTTACCTACTAACACGTGAGGCATCGTCGAACAAAATCCCCAATGTCTCTTCATCCCATTCCAATAATATTGGCGACGAAGGTCATTATACATCTTTGTGCCACCTGGATATACTGTAAAACGAGAACAGTGAAATTCTCTAAGAATTTTCTCTCTCAATTCCACTATCTAGGGAACTACAATCCATCCCATAAACCAAAGACTACAATCCATATGAATAACTCAACCTTCATCGCGCGTACCAGTCTCCACTCTGTTCTTTATAGATAATATTTATGCATATTGTTTCTTCATCTCAATCACCTTTTTAATAGTGAAGGTATAGCTACTAAACTTTTGATAACACCCTAACTTTGACTACTATAATGTAAGTTGAATTGTTTCACAATTTCAAGCATATCTCATTCCCGCAAAGCTATACTAGCTAGTGCACCTCATGACTTTCGACTAAGTGCATCAGCCACCACATTTTCCTTACCTAGATGGTAATGCAAAGTAAAATCATAATCTTCTAGATACTTCATCCATCGATGTTGTCTCAAGTTAAGGTCTCGTTATGTAAAGATATATTTCTGACTTTTATGGTCTAGATATACCTCAGATTGCTCCCCATACAAATAGTGGTGCCATGTTTTTAAAGCAAAGATTATAGCTGCCAATTCTATATCGTGTGTGGGGTAATTCCTCTCATGATTCTTTAACTACCTTGAACCATAAGCTGCAACTTTCTCAGATTGCATCAGAACACTCCATTTTTTGAGGCATCACAATACACTGTATATTTATGCCCCCTATCCGGAACTATTAGAATAGGCACTGATGTAAGTCTTCTTTTCAATTCTTGGAATCCATTTTCACATGAATCAGTCCACTCATACTTG
Organism: Sapria himalayana; assembly: GCA_029783825.1. Lineage (NCBI taxonomy): Eukaryota > Viridiplantae > Streptophyta > Magnoliopsida > Malpighiales > Rafflesiaceae > Sapria > Sapria himalayana. The sequence goes on along the minus strand of JAREIK010001079.1, from coordinate 1,984,636 downwards.
ACTTTTTTCCTAGTCAATCTAGTCATTGGAGTAGCTAACCAGAAGAAATTCTCAATAAATCTTCTGTAATACCCAGCCAATCCAAAAAACTATGTATTTCAAAAATTGACTTTGGCCTCTCCCAACTCATGACTACCCTGCCTTTTTCATGGTCCATTGAGACACCTGTAGTTGATACTACATATCCCAAAAATATTACTTCTATCAACCAAAAGTCACATTTACCAAACTTGGCATACAACTTTTGTTCTCTCAAAGTTTGGAGAACAACATGTAAATGATTCTCGTGCTCTCCTTTGGACTGAGAATAGATCAAAATGTCCTTCACAAAAATCACAACAAAATAATCTATATATGGCTAAATTATTCTATGCATATGATCCATGAATGCAGCTGGCACGTTTGTTAATCCAAAAGTCATTACTGTAAACTCAAAATGCTCATACCGTGTTCTAAATGTTATCTTAGAAATGTCAACCTCTTTAACCCGCAACTGATGATATCCAGTACGAAGATGATTTTGGAAAACATCCGTGCTCCTTTTAATTGATCATATAAATCATCAATCATTAGTAATGGATATTGATTCTTTATCGTAATCCTATTTAACTATCGATAATCAATGCACAGTCGAAGGGTTTTATCTTTCTTCTTTGCAAATAAAACCGGAGCACCCCAAGGTGAAGTGCTTAGTCTAATAAAACCTTTGTCCAACAAATCTTGTATCTGGACCTTGAGTTCTTGTAATTTAATTGGTACCATCATATGTGGAGTCATAAAAATGGGTGATGTACCAGGATGTAACTCAATACAAAAATTCACATTCCTGTGTGGGGGTAATACTGGTAATTCATAAAGAAAAACATCTTCGTATTTACAAACTATCCGAAAAAGATTCATATTTAATGTCCCCTCTTCTTCTAGGGTGAGACATGCCAGCCAACCCATAAGTTGTCCATGTCATTTAAATCATACATAGAATGGGATAAAGCATCAAGCTTATCCCCCATGAAATACAACACATATATCATTTGGTGTATGGGTAATAATTCTTCTACAATCACAATAAATAATGACTTGATGTGTTGTGAACTAGTCCATGCCAAGAATTACATCAAAATCCAACATGCCCATGACTCTAAGGTCAGCCATGAATAAAATTCCTTAAATTTCTAACTTACAATCTTGATATATCTGACTAATTTTTACCTAATATCCCAAAGGAGAAGTTACATGCAATAACTTGTCCATGTTTTTAACTTCTAATCTCATTTCTTTCACATATGATGTAAAAATAAATGAATGTGATGCACCAGAATCAAATAGAACTCTCGCCCATAAATAAAAAAGAAAGAAAGTACATTGTACCACTAACTGATCTATCCTCTCTATCTGTGGTGTAATTGCATAGACACGCCCTTGGGTCATTAATGTCCCAGTCTATGAGTTCTCACTCGATCTCGACCCATGCCTTGACCTCCTTGATATGCTTGTGAAGTATGAGATATTTTTGGAATACCTCGAGATTACACTCAATTCCTTGGACCCGTACTAGAGAAAGGAGGAATAAACTGTGTTTGTGTATTTCCCATGAATATCTGGGATTGTGATGCCTCATAATCCTAGAATCCATGCTTCATTGGACACTCTTGTTTCTAATGTCCAAAATGATGACATAAAAAAAATTTTTTTTATCCAATTTGGCTAGAATTCTCTGTCTAGCTTTGGTCTTGATAATCACGACCTTGTCCATAAAATCTTCGTGGGATAAATGGTCTCTACCGCTTTCCAAAAAAATGTTGAATCTCTTTTCTCTTTCCGCTAGCACTTCCACTCATTTTCTGTATATTTCGTGCATCTTCAACCTCTCGCTTGATGGCTAAAGCTGTCTTAACCATCGAATATATATCTTGGATAAGAAATTTCACAATCTTGCCTCGGATGGACAATTTTAATCCATCTTAAAATTTTTGAACCTTAGTCACATTAGTAGCCACATAATCATTCCCAAAACATGCCAACTAGGTGAATTTAGTCATTTAGTCTAGCACCGTCATATTTCCTTGTCTATGTTCAAGAAATTCTTGGGCCTTGGCATGCCTAGCTGAAATCGAAAAATATTTTTTCATAAATAGTTCTTTGAATTATTTCCATGTTATTGCCTCTGTATTCTTTGATGCCTTGATCCAATCCCACCAAATTTGGGACTCACCCTCTAGCTGGAACGCTGCTAGCCGGATCTTTGTTGTAATGGAAGTATTTTACATTGCATCCAATATTTTATTAACTTTTCGAAACTAATGATCGGCCACCATTGGGTCTCCTCCCCCCATAAATGTTGGAGGATGATGTGCCTTGAACTTTTGGAGGTTACTTGATCCTTCTTGACCTCCTGTTGCACTAGTTTGTGCAACTCTTGCAACAGTGACCCTCACAGCCTCTATTAGAGCCTACTGATCAAAGAAGACTGAGGATTGATCCTCATTTCGTGGATGACCCCAGTGTCCTCGTTCTCTACTTTCCATCTTTCCATAAGTCAAATAATAATACAAGAATCACAGTCATTCCCTATTAATAGTACACATGCCAACTAATAAAAGACTTTTCATTTTTAAAATATCATTTCATTTTCCCAACCACTATGGTTATGTTTCTTTACCCTAGTATTGTTCTCTTTCCCTGAGTATTAGATATTTATATATCTAAACTTTCCTACCACATTATGAATCTTGTACCAATTTCTGAGTTATAGATAATCGTATACCTAACCTCATATACCAAGATGTCACACCTCATTCCCCTAGAGGTCTCATTCATTCCATCACACGATACAATGTGCAATAAAATAAAATTTTCTCAAATGTACAAAAGATTTTTTTTCATTTTATTTGCTCAGTGGAATAAATAAAAAACACAACATATTATTTAAGCCACAACTGGCTTCCCTTCACATGTGTGATACCATATGTGGATTTGTCATATGTCCTGGACCTGTACCTGAAAAGGAGTCCCGCAAACAGAGTGAGCAAAGCTCAGTATAGGTAAACACACTCCTTCAGAGTTACTCCCTACCTAAATGCACTTAAAACATCATAAATATATATTAACACCCATTCAAGTACAATATTTATATGAATGCAATTATGGATGAAATGTTTATATGCCTATATTCTTGTGTCTCATTGACTCCCTCACACATGCCGAAGCCAAGTGTGACATATTATATATATAGATATGTGTATATATATCTATAAAAATATTTATTTTTTTGGAATTATTCCAAAAATATGGACCTCCTCTGAAAAACATATTGGACATTTATCCGAATAAAATATGATTTTCTTTGATTTACTCCGAGAAATATACACCGCCATAACTCTGCCTGGACGTTATCCTAATTTGAGTTCGCAACCTATAATAACAATGTACCAAATAAAATACCACGCAGCTCAGTCTAGACATTTTCCCAATTCAAGTTCGTTAAATACCATTCATATATATATCATGCACCCACCATGTATATGGAATGTTCCCGCACGTGTGAAATCCAATTATGTCATTTCCGATTTAACTCATGTTTCAAACACAATTTTAACAATCAAAATACAATTCGTCCTGCACTAACTTTTACTAAACGAGATACCAAAACTTTTCATAATTAATCATTTTCAATAAAATTTCTATCAATTCAAATTGGAATATTAACATGATCATTTCTGTCCATTAAATAGAAATAAATTCTGATAAAAGAAAACCACTACCTTTCAGAAAATTATATGGAAACTTTATAAATTTGATATCAATATGAAAATCTCGTCGTGTAGAGTAACTTTAGTTCTTGGACTTTTTCATTCCGATTTCAGAATAATCCGTTACGATTAAAATAAAATTCACGGATATTTTTTTCCTCTGTATTGTATCTCTCTCCGATGCTGGACATTTTTTTTTCAGCCTTTCCCCCATTTTTTGGATTTCTGCCATTTTGTTTCCTCTAAATATTCTAATAATTATTTAATTAAATAAAATTATAATAAATTCTGATTTTCTCAGAATTTAACAAAATTTGACACCATTGTTATATTTTCCAAGACAAATTCAATAACGACATCCATTTTATCATTATGGCTTTAAAATTTTTAGGTTATTTTCTCTTATTGAAAAATTACCATTTTGTCCATTTTTTCTCAGAAATCAAATTATGTTAATTATGTTAATTATTTATTTATTATCATGTAAATCAATGCCATTAAAGCATAAACCCAAAATTTTGTAGGTAATATGTTTGATCTAGTAATGGAAGCCCATCTTCCAAAATATGGCTTTATTTCCTTTTATCTAAATCATTTTACCAAGAGGTATATGGACATGAAAGGTATTTATGATGCCATATTTACAATGAAAATCTAAAATTAATGAGATAAATATCCACCATCATTATAACATTGAAATTGTATGATCTTGGTTGATAACTATTTTTTAACCATGGCATTAAAATGCCCATCAGATTAAAAAATTCCATATTTATTTTGCAATAGATACGCCCATGTAAAATAGGATAATTCATATATAAATAGAACATAATGTCGATGACATTCATTTTCATTCCATTAATAACTCAGTTAGAAATGTTTGTCATATCAGCTTGTCCTTGATATAGAAATAAGAATCAATTAAAATGAAAAAATAAATATGATCAATACAAGACTTATTTATTGACAGAAGATTGATCACAACCTATGGAGTATGGACAATAATAAACATGATTTATGGGAAGTGTTGATTTGGGTGTATGCAAGGTACATGTACTAGTTTGTTTAATTTCCAAACCTTTATTATTTCATATGCTACTTTTTCATCCCCATTATTCGATCTTGGCAAATAAAGATTACCAATATCATTAGTAACATACTAATTTGCATCACGGTTAACATACCACATATTGATTCCATAAAGAATTGGAATATGTAACCATGTTGTTAGTTGTAGGGCCGGATGTTGCTCTTGATAGTTGTAATCATAGCGATGGTAACAATTCAAAGACATGTGATTCTTCTTTCCATGAATCTTACTTGCATATGAATCATATTTTGGATCATTAGCCCAACTAGAAACTCGAACAATATTTTTTTGAATAACATTTCTTCTTGTATGTCTTGGTTTTTGTGCAAAATCAAAAAATAGATTTGGTGTGGTGCGATGGTTTCCAATTGTGGTTATTAATTTTCTCTTTAGTTTCTTCTTTAGATAAATTTTCAACAATAGAGAAATTGTTGTGATTAGTATGAATACTTTATCAATGTGTTTCATGAAGAGCCTTAAATACAAAAACATAGATTGAAAATCAAAAAAAAAATAAAACTTTTTAATGCTTTGCAAGGTAGCAACTAAAAATAAAGTGAGTGTAAGTAGTACCGAGATCTCCAAATAAGTAGGAGATTAAGTTTTCCTCCATGACTAACTTCTCGACTATTGCTAATTCTAAAAGGTATTTTTCACTTTCAAGAAATTATGAGCTAAGTTTTTTCTTTGTTATAAGCTTTGCAGCTAGCATTTAAATTGATTAACATTTGAAGTCGATGGAAAATGAAAAAGGTTGGTTAAAGTGAGTTATGCTAGACAAGCTACTTTTATTTCATAAACCATAGAGAGAAACTAAGATTGTATACTTCATCCAAACTAAGATGAACTAGTTTTACATGTCATGAAATGATGTCAGGGCTAGAGGAAGAAAATGTGTCAAACAACCCTAACACAACCCATAAAAACAAACGTAGGCACCACATGGCCAAACCCATGCTCAAAACATGTGTAGGATGGTTAGTGACAAAAACAAACTTAGGCATCACATGGCCAAACATCATTAAAAATATTTTTTCAGAACTTTAAAATGCATCATAATAGCCAACATTATGAGCCATGATTATTATGGGTGCAATAGTTCTTCTATAACTTATGGTATGAATAGTTTACTGGACAAAGTCTTTATGAGATTGTAATTATTGAGACAACCAACCAAATATCTGAACCATTATTGATGTGGGATATGCCAATTCAAATCTAGTAGTTTATTGATTTACCAAGGCGTGACAAGAACACATAAATTTGGCTATAGTTTATCTACACAAAACAATCAAACGATCCAAGAAGTGAGATGATATCAAGGGATGAAATGTGTAGTATCAAGAAGGTGACCTTGCACATAAAATTATACTTGGCACTTTGACACAAAAGAGTGCACAAGACCTTAGTGTAAAAGTATGAATGACCTTTTCTCATCCTAGAAAATGGAAGAATGGTATCATACCGAGTTAAATCACCCTCGAAGCTTAAGGTATATATAATCTTTCATGTGAGTATATTAAAGTCATTTCATAATGATAAAGATTATCATATTCAAAGAAAATCTCACTGGATACACATTAGAGGAAAGGACTCATACAATTAAGATGTGGAGTGCATAATAACAAATCATATTGTTAGATAAAATAAATATATACAAAGGTTAGAGTATTTAGTAAAATGGAAAGGACAACCTGATTTTAAAGGTTAAGAAGTTGCACTATTAATATGGTAATTTTAAGAAAAGAACCATTTTTTATAATTAGCTTGTGATAAGGGCATCATGGAATTAGGTGGAGCATTATCATGATCCAACTTTTTTGGTGTATCATAGATCAAGAAAAACACCAAATAGAATGAGTTGTATCTTCTTAGAGGTCCTAGAATATTTTGGATTTGTTCCAAAATATCCAATATAAGCTTAAGAATTTCATGCCCAAGTCTAATTGATCTTATATAATTTTATAGAGTTTTCTTTATGTTTATTATGATGTAAAATCATGACACTTGGCATGATATTGTCCATTGGTGTAGGGGCGTTTTCCCCACATAAGGAGAGCCTCTCCTCACTTTTATGCTTTAAAACTTTTATAATCATTTGTAATAATTTTCTCTCTAAAGTTTCTATCTCTTATTTTGCATGCTTATAGTTTTTTCTAGTGTGAGGCATGAGTTGGATGATTTAGGCTTATGAAGAGTACAAATTTTCAGCTAAGACAACATGAAACTATACTAAAATTTATGTTTCATGACAAATGTAGCCTACAATTCAAAAAAAAAATGACTTTACAGCATCAAAAGTCGATGTACTATGAAATAATAATTTCTTTAATTTCTTTAATTTCTTAACAATTGTTCACATATTAACATCTATTTTTTCAAAGCACATTTTGGCCAATAATTAACAAGCTCAACATCAGTGACAACTCTTTCATCTTAAGTAATGCGTGTTACCAATGACATATCATATGCATTAAATGTATTGTTAAAATGAACAAAATTATAAAATGTTATTTCAAATTGCACATTATGTAGTTTGGATGACAAAAAAATTGTATCGATCTAAATGTGTTCATGATTTATCACAACCTAAATATCTTGATGGCCACATCTATTTTGGTGGCTTTCTCTCATATGATATAATATATTTTAAAGTATATATAGATCAAAATGTATATTTTAACCTCTATACTAAAAAAATAATGAATCTCGTGAAGAATTTTTGTTATCCTTAGTTGCTAGGTCATTTTTGTGATTTTGTTATGTTGCCTAATATTTAAAATTAAGCAATATCTCAAAATCTCATTGGGTTATGGTCTTTCTTCCAACTAGCACCACAAGTATATGGATTGTACCAGTAGTAATATAGATTTTTGTCTAGATATTAATCATACATTGATTGTGTAGATAGTTCAATTAACTAATGATGGTTTAATTGATTATATTGTTGAAATGATGTAATTATATTTTTAGTAAGTCTCTTAGATTTTAGGATTGATCTATTTCATTATGCATGCTGGCTTGTCTAAATAGCTTGGTTGTATTATATTTGGTTATACAATGAAGATTGAATTATTATGAAAATTTTCTAGCACTCTAATTGCATACAAGGTATTTGTTAACTAATGGGCCATCACTAATGAAAAAATTCTCATAGTTGTCTCCTATATACTTTACCACTGAAATGATAAATCATCTTTGCTTTAAAGTAATTCACATGTCCTTAGCTTTTAAGTAATTTATTATCTACCTTTGATGGTTGCTTCATATACACATTCTTATCTTTTGACCTTATGTATCATAAAGATATGAACTGATGGAGCATTAAAAATATTTGCATATTTGGCTTTATAAGTGACATACTCGCATAATTAACATATGGTTCCCTCAAATATCACCAATAAGAGTCTTATGAAATAAATTAACTCACAAGACTATCATCACTTTATTAGTCACCCCCACTCATCTATTTCTCATAACTTACATAATATTGTCTACCATGATGACATGTGACTCTTACACTAAAGGTGAAACTCTTAAAACAATATTTTATAAAACCCTAATATCAATTGAGGGTTAATTTGTATACAATTTGGATTGGCTTATAAAAGTATTCATGCTTTCAACTAAATAAGTGTCATGCTCATATGATTAAACTTACCTCAATGTTGAGTTTTGACATATAGGTTTATCTCACGTATCATGTTCAAAAAGATTGTCACTCACATTTCAACTAGTATGCATGAGTGTACTTCATGACTTGTCATTATCCACAATGATAGCATGCACAAAACACACCAATAGTAAAATTTTAATTTTAATTCTATATAAGCATCACATCTATCAAAGGCCAAACTACAACATAATCCAAAAATAAAAATTCATTAACATACAAAATGGAATACACAAATCCTAAACCTCACTTTAGCCTAATATTAGAGAAGAATTCCCATGAGATAATTTGAAAGATATCTCATAGATTTTTGAGTTCCCAATGATAGCCCTCAAGAGTATCTAGGAATCAAACCCTAAATCTAAAATTCTTTTTCATGTGCCTTAAATTTTTTTTTTAGGTAGAAATCAAAATTAACAAAACCCCCCTAGGGTTTATGTTTGTACTTTGTGTCACCTCTTTTCTAATAGATCTCCATTATGTTTGGGTGAATTTATGCTCCCCAAACCCTAACTTCTTATTATTTTTTTTGTTGCCTTGAAACTCCCTAAAATATCTGAAAATTTTCTTATTTTGCACTTTTATACTCGAATGACTTGATTTGATTTTTAAGTGGAAATGCATGGCATTGAGGAATCCTATGGCTTTGGATTTTCATCTCTATAATATAAAGTCACAATACTAGCAATGAACTATGATTTTTGTTTCTTTAATACTTTAGATTAACATGGCACTATGCATGGTCATGACTTTGCATTTCATTTCTATAACACAAAGTCACAACACTGAGAACATGCCTTTGATATCTCTCTCTCTTACATTAGATTTTCATGATTTTAGGAATGGCTATGATTATTCATTTCATCTTTGTAACCTAAACTTAGAGCATCAAGAATGAGCTACGACTTAGGTTTTTTCTCAAGAGCTAAAAGTTACAACCTTGGAAATGACCATGGCTAGAGTAAATTCATTTTGGAACTCTTTATAACTAAAATATATGGCTTTGAAGAAGCATTGTAGCTTTTGTCATAGTTTTTGTGCCACTATAATGAAAATATCATAGAGCTGGAGGATGTCATAGCTTTTATCACTAGTGGAAAGTTTAGTTACTATGACATAAAATTAATGTCACATTCATAAAATAATTTTATAAGTTAGTATGGTTGTGACTCTATAAAAGTTTTGCAACCAAAACAAATATATTTTAAACTGAAATTATTATATCAAAGAGATAGTAGAGTTGTAACATGTGAAGATTTCTATAACTCTTTGTGTAGAGCTTCAACTAAGAATGAATATCAAAACTACCCTATACACTAAGTGAGGTGTACCAATTTCATAACACAAAGCATGCTATAACTTTATATGACTTTTCACTCCCCTCCAACTCAACAAATCTTCTACGTCTTAAATTTCACACAAAAACCACTCATATTATTATTTGTCATAATTTATATAAATTATAATTTAGTAAAATGGTCTTATCTAAAGCCCTTTTCATACAAACATATTATCTATAATTACCAAAATAATTAGTATTATTTGGTATTTAGTATAATGAATAGTCATCACATATAGTTTTTTTCCAAATTAGTCAACACTTTAAGTATTTATTTTTCTTTTAAAACAATTCAAAATCGTACTTACACACATTGATTGACTTAGTGCCTAAATGATTGTCCTCTAAATATGACTTTGTTGCATAGTAATAGGAATAAAACTTAGCTATCTTAGATATGGAAATTAATAGCTAAATGAAAATAATGTTAAAAATCATCACTCCAATGGACCAATACATTGATAACTTTGATCAATGGAATCATGAAATATAATTTCATACTTATAACTAGAATATAGGCCACATTAAGATGAATAGACAAATCATTCTTCTCATTCATTTCTACTCAAGTGTCAATTCCCTCAACAATATTTTAGCATTAATTTCTCTTATTATACCTTCAATCGCATGCTTGATATGAGTTATATCCTCCATAATAGCTCACATTTTCTCATTATAAAAGTTGGATTCATATATATATATATTTGAAACTTGTTCCCATTATATCATTAGATTTATGAGTAGCACTACAAAAAAAATAAATTTTAGTGACCAAAATTTGTGACCAAAATTGCTGTCACAAAATTATGACATATTTAAGATGGAATATTGACCCAAATTAGTTTATGTAATCGATATTTGTTTGTGACGGATTTGTGATGGAAAATTATGAAGAATTTGTGACAAAAAAATAATTCGTTAATATATTTAAGTGGGGAGGCACCGCAAAAATTTTAGTGATAGAATTGAGACTACTTTGTGACGGATTTTTGTGATGGAAAAGCAATTCATCACAAATATGCCACTAAATAAAGTATAAAGTAAATAGCTCCATTAAATATAATTTTATGACGAATAATATTTTCATTACAAAATAGTGATGAAAACTGAGTTTCCTCACAATTCTATTTCATATTTGTGACTGAATCCAATTTATGTCACAATCTAATGATGGAATTTTGGTTATGTCACAAAATTTTGATGGAAATGTGATTCCGTCACAATTTTGTGATAAACATTGGATTCTATCGCAATTTTATGATCGAAATTAGATTCCATCATAAAATATTTATAGAAATTATATTCCATCAAAAAATTTAGCGAGGGATTTTATATTACATCACTATTTTGTGATAGATTGAAGTTTCATTAATATTTGTGACAAAGTTGAATTAACGTCACTATTTTGTGACGAAATTGTGACATTTTTGTGATATGTATCTCATATAAATAATTCATTATTATATTTTAAATTGGATCATACAATATTTCAAAATATATTGTGTGTGTGTGTGTGTGTGTGTGTGTGTATATATATATATATATTGTATTGCAATCTATTTCAAATATTTGTATATTAAAAATATAATAGATAATTTTTAAATTTTATTATTAACATATATTGTATTATAATATACATACTTTTAAATTTTAAAATTTGTGATATGTCAAAATATAAGGTTTTATTATACATTGTGCTACATAGTCATAAAATATATTATATATAAATTTACATAATATATGTCATCATGTATAGTTACAAAATTTGAAATTTTGAAAATTTAAAAATTTTTAATATTTCTCTCCTAAATTTATATTTTAGGCAGAATTTGGGTTTAGCCAATTGAATGAACTGGTAAAACTATAGATTTAAGATTGACTTAATTGTTATCATGTTGAACTCAAGATATTCTAATACATTGTTAAATCGATATTAGGCTCCTCAATAGTTTTTATAAATATTTTTTGATTTATGAATATTTTAAAAAAGTATATAATGCAATAAATTTCAAGTGTAAGAATGATTTTTTTAGTAATTATCTATCACAAATTGGTCACAAATCGGTGAATAAATAGTGTTAGAATTATAAATCCTTCACAAATTTGTGATGGAATGAGAATTCCATCACAAAATTATGACAAAAACACAATTTTGTCATAATTTTGTGACTGATTTGTGATTGATTTGTGATAGATATTTATTAAAAAAATTTATGTTTATATTTGAATTTATATTATACACTATTTTAAAATATTATAATAATTAAAAATATTATAAACTATTTAAAATTTAATTATTAATACATGTATTATATTGTGCAATGTTTTTATTTAATTTTAAAAATTAGTGATATTTCAGTATTTTAAATTGTATATATAATTTTGTAGTGCAACATATTCATAAAAAATAATTAATATCACAACAAAAATTAATTAATTTGATATTAATTATTAAAAGTTCTCAAGCTCCAGGAGCTCAGGTCAAGCTCCTGGAGCTCCAGTCAAGCTCCGAGGAGCTTGACGAGCTCCTGGAGCTTGACGAGCTCCTATGGTGCTCGACCAAGTGCTCATTGAGCTCTCGTTGAGCTCTCATGGAGCTTGAGGAGCTCCATAGAATGCTTGGAGATCAACTGAGTTCTTGGAGCCCATGTAGAGCTCTGTGGTACTCAATGAGCTCTTGTGGAGCTCGATGGGAGCACATCAAGTTCGTGTGGAGCTCAATAAAAGCATGTCAAGCTCTCGTGGAGCTCAATGAGAGCACATCGAGCTCCCATGAAGCTCACCAGAAATAAGTCAAGCTTCTAACCTTTTGGAGCTTAGTCCTGAAGTCAAGTTTCGTGGAGCTGGATGAGCTCTCATGAAGGCCATCGAGCTCCTGTAGCTTAGGTCAGGCTCCATGGAACACAATGAATTCTTGTGCAGCTTAACTTGAGCTTTTGGAGCTCGTTAAGCTCTTGGAGCTCATGTCAATAATCAATGAGCTCGATGAGAGCTTATCAAGCTTCTAGAGCTCTCGTTGAGCTCCATGGAGCTCAACCAGAAGTTTGATGAGCTCCATAGAGCTCCTAGGGGTCAATGAAGCACCTGGAGCTCGATGAACTCCTTGAGCTTAGGTCAAGTTTCTTGGAGCTCGATGAGCTCATGTGGAGCTCGATAATAGCACGTCAAGTTTGTACAACTCTTGGAGCTTGGGCCTCAGTTCGAGTTTCATGGAGCTTGATGAGCTTTTGCGAAGCTCAACATGAGCTCAACAAGCTTTCATGGAGCTTGGCATGAGCTCGACGTGAGCTTGTCGAGCTCATGGAGCTCAGGTCAAGCTCCATGGAGCTCGACAAGCTCTCGTGGAGCTCGATGAGAAATCAACCTAAAGTCCATGGAGCTTGATGAAAGTTCATCTAACTTTTAGAGCTCGATCAAAAGTTCGATGAGCTATTATGAAGCTCGAAAATAGTCGGTCGAGCTCCTAGACCTCTTGGAACTCAGTTCTCATGTTGAGCTCCATGGAGCTACTAGAGCTCATGGTCGAGCTTCAGGAGCTCTTGGTTGAGCTCATGGTTGAGCTCTTGGTCAAGCTACACGAGCTCCTATTCGACTACGAGCTCCATGTAGCTCGACGAGTGATGGTCGATGGGTGATGTGAGAGGTGCGCTGGTTAAGTTACAGTTGAGAGGGGCGATGGAAGAGGTAAGTGTATTTTTGGATTAGTATTTTTTAGTGCGCCAAATATCAAATAGCTAAGAGTTTGGTGTATTGTAATTTTAATTATTAAATATGTAGTTACTTTTTTCAATTATTTTATTGGGGGTATAAATTGAACATGAGTATATAGATTTTGATGCTTGGTATAATGGAATTATGACATGTTGTAGGAACTTGCTGTAATAAAGAAATAATTGCTTAATTTGTTGCATTATTGCATCATCATTTTTTTTGAATTTTTGCACGATAATAGGTATTTTTATATTCAACCCTAATGGTTTATTTATGTTTATTGTAGAAATTCGGTAACAAATAAAAAATAAAGTATATTAAAATTATTTGAACAAATTAATTATGTTTGACATGTAATTTAAAATTGATTATAATTTATATTCTAAATTTATATAAATATGAATTCATATAGGTCATGGATGTATGCTAGATTGGATAATGAATGGATAATGCCTAATTTTATAATAGGTGTTGAGTAATTTTTGGAATTTGCAAAAATCATTTAGAATGTATGGATGTTGAAAAAATAAAGTGTCCATGTAATCACCATGAGTGTTAAAATAAATATTATTTAGATGAGGATACTATTAGAGTGCATCTTGGAAATAATGGATTTGTATTAGATTATTATCATTAGTATTATCATGGAGAAACCTATGTGCCTCAGCCAATAAAATAAAATGTTGGTTGAATTGATGCTTTTATACATATAGAGCATAGTGAGACATTCAATGCAATGTAGTATATGGTGTATGATGCTGCAAGTCCATCTTTTAATTCGACTGAAGTAGAAGAGAGCCTGAATCCCACAACACGACGTCTTTTTGATATGCTCAAAGCATCAAAACAATAAGTGTGGAAAGGGAACTCTTATGGCCATTCTCAATTATCTTTAGTGTCTGGAATTTTGAATATTAAGGTTGAATATCATACCTCAAAAAGGTGCTATGATAAAATTTGTACATTGATGAAAGAATTACTTCTAACCAATAATCTAATGACAAATAACTTTTATAATAGAAAGAAGTTAGTGTGAGGTTTGGGTTTGCAAATTTAGAAGATTGATTATTGTGAGAATAATTATTTGCTATACTGGGGTAAAGATAATGACTTAAGTTGTTACAAGATTGTTCTCATCCTCATTTTAAAATACAAAAGCATGGATCTTCCAAGCTCAAGAAATTAATTGTTTTGCATAAAAAGATCTAGTATTTTTCTATAACTCCTCATCTACAGAGATTGCATGGATCTGATGCAACTGTGAAGTATATGAGGTGACATGTGGAGAAACCACATGAGGATGGTGGTATCATGTGTCATTGTTGAAACTCTTCTGCTTGGTAGCATTTCTATTTGACTCATCCATCATTTTCATCTGAAATTCAAAACTTGAGCTTTGGTTTGTTCACTAATGGGTTCCAACCATATGGGCAATCAGATCAAAAAGTATTCGTCTTGGCCTATAATATTAACTCTATACAATTTTCCACCTTGGATGTATATTAAGGAAAAGTATATGTTTTTAATTGTCATTATTCCTCGACCAAAAAATCCTAAAAACTACTTGGATATATTTCTACAACCATTCATTGCTAAATTGAAAGAATTATGAGAGATTGGAGTAAAAACTTGTGATGTTTCTAAGAAAAGAAATTTTTAATTGCAAGCTACTCTTAAGTAGACAATAACTAATTTTCTTGCTTATTCGATGTTGTCAGGTTGGGGTACTATGAAAAAGTATAATTGTCCTTATTGCATAGAAGATTCAGATGTATTTTCTCTTACAAAAGGAGAAAAAATGTCCTAGTTTGACAGTCATCAAAAGTGTTTTCCATAAGATCATTTATGGAAAAGGAATAAGAAATGGTTTAGGAAGGGATGAGCTGTTCAAAAAAGTGCACCACTTATATGGTCAGATGTGGACCAAATCAATCAAATTGATGATCTTAGGTTAAAGAAAGTGACAAACTTTGGTGGAGAAGAGATAAATCATATAGTCCAAAAATCATGTGGATGTTGATGGAAAAAATGAAGTATATTTTGGGACTTACTTATTGGAAAAGCAATCTCATTAGGCACAATTTGGATATTATGCACATTGAGAATTTTTTTTTTTGATAATATTTTTAATTTAGTGATGCATGTTAATGGGAAAACCAAGTGCAATGCAAAATCTAGGAAAGATTCGAAGAAATTTTTTTATTGTCCTTAATTGCAACAGGATGAAAATAGAAATAAATATATTAAGGCTTGTTACACATTGGATAGATATGGGAAATAGTTACTTTGTAAGTGGATTAAGAAGTTGAAATTTTTATAAGGTTATATATCTAACTTTGGGAGATGTGTTGATTTATATGGGAATTAACTATATGGAATGAAAAGTCATGATTGTCGTATTTTTATGTAGAGGTTAATTCTGATTGAATTTTGTGAGTTATTGCCTGCAAATGTATGGAAAGCTTTGAAAGAGTTGAGCATTTTTTTTTAAGATTTAACTATTATAGTCATAACAGAGGAAGACATTAAATGTTTGGAAAAAGATATTCCCATTGTGCTATGTAAGTTAGAACACATTTTTCCACTAAGTTTTTTTTTTGACTCCATGAAACTTCTTCTAATTCATTTAGCTTATGAAGTAAGAGTTCCTAGTTAGATGCAATATAAATAGATGTATCCATTTAAGTGGTGAGTTTAAAAACTATTAAATATAAATACATATTAATACAATTTATCTTAAGTAATAATTAAAATATTTTATTATTTTTAGGTACCTGCACAAGTTAAAGAATAATGTCAAGAATAAAGATAAAGTTGAAGGTTCAATATGTAATGCATACTTGGTTAAAAAAGCTTCATCATTTTGTGCATATTATTTTTAACCTGTCATATATGCACGACATTGAAAAGTGTCATGCAATAGCGATGGTTGTAGATTTGATTTGGAAAAAAATTCTGAAATGATTTCTATATTTAAATGTATTGGTCGATCACTAGGAGAAACAAAACTCAGACATTTAACTAATATGGAATACAATGCAACTCGCACGTACATATTGTTAAACTATGATGAAGTAAAGTTAAGGTATCAAGTGGCCCAGGCAGCCCAGGCCCTACATGAGGCATGACCCAATTAAGTTATGCCTGGCCTGGCATGGCATGGTTCAGGATCATACCTTTGCTCATGCCAAGATGCCTTGAGGCATGGTTCATGCAATGTCATGATGAGGTCTCCCTAGCCTCATGCCTGCTAGGCACAATTCAATTATCTAGCCTAAGGCATGGTTCTTTGGCATGACCCAAACTGTGAACCAAATCTTGGACCAAGTTCTGGTGTGGACCGAACCCGACTGCCAATGACACCCATCTACTTAACTCTCATGACCTATTGGGCCTTAGCCCGACCCCAAGCCCAAGAGCCTAAGCTTCTGGAACTGTCAAGTCAAATCGGCCTAGTAGTCAAAAAAATAAATAAAAAAATGCATGCACTTTTAGCCATTGGATGCACCCACAAAGAGTATGGGCAGAAATCTAATGAAAGTCCAGTTTCTGCCCAAAAATATTATTAAAAAATTTAATAAAGATTCAAAAAAATGATTTTTTTTTAAATTATTTTCTCATACCTATAAATAACCTCCGCTCATTCTCTAACTCTATCTTATTTCTATCCACATTTCTCTTCTATCTCTCTCTCTCTCTATTTCGAATTGCCTCTCTTTCTCTCTCCTCTCAGGACTCGGGTATGGTGTGGACTGTAGTGTAGACATTGGATTTGGAAATCAGACATCACACATCATCAAACAAACAGTTTACACTTTACGAGTATTATTTTTAAATTTTGTTTAGGTTTTTTTATTTTTATTTTTATTAATAATTTAATATAAAATAATATTTAATTTTAAAAATATAATTTATAATATAATAAATAAGCTAATAAAAAATATAATAACAAATTATAATTTTAATGATGATAACAAAAATTAACATTAACATAAATATAAATAATTTTTATATGGATAATGATAACCCTACGAAAAGGTACGAGGCTGCCGAAATATTGTTTTCTCTAGTAGCATCAACCCAAACATCTAAAAAACAATAAATTATAAGAAAATTAATTGTTTGGACTCACTTTTATATTATACAAAATAAAGATATTAGGGGTATCGATGAATAATCGGCACAATGCAAATATTATGAAAAAAATATTAATTTATAGGGGTGCATGCGGGATTAGGCGCCTTATGAGATATGTTGAACAATACACCAAAAAATATGGTACATTAGATCCTAGGAAAACCCAATTGAGATGTAGGGATTTTGAGGTTGGATCTAGTTTAGTCTTTATGTTGATCCCCTTGATATACCACAACAAGTTAGGGAGGAAAGGCATAACCAAACTGATCACCATGATGAGTCTTCCGATTAGATTTTCAGAGGATCCAAAGATAGTCAGTATCATGCATGCCTATTTTTAGCCTACATATCGTAGGATTCCTAGGTCCACATAAAAGAATGATATACTAAAATGCTAAGTTAGAAAAATAAATAATAATTAATGAATTTAGGAAATAGTGACATAGTGTCCATGACATTCAATATCTGGACTAGTTGTGATGATGGATCTTATGCATGCCTCACTAGTCACTATGTAAATTCTAAATGGACGCGAAATAAAAAAAAATATTATGATTTTTAGAGATTCTTCATCCTCATGATGGCCCAACCATTTATGAGAACATTATGAGAATCTTTAGAGAATATAATATTCAAAATAATAATAATAGTATCACATTCAATAATACATCTAACAATATAGTAGCTATTAACAAGTTTGTTAGGAAAATTAGAGATTAGTCATTAAAAAATAATTTTCATGTTATATGCATGTGTTATGTCATTAACGTCATAGTACAAGCAGGAATGAAGGTTGTTTCTTCTACTTTAGAAAAATATGTAACACACTAAAATTTATTCATATGCCTCACAGACAATAGAAGTTTGGTAGTCTCTATTTGTCTGCAAGTCTAAAGAAGAAGAAATTCTAATAAGATGTGAGACACTATTATAAATACAAATACCTTATGTTGGAGTCATGTATTGAATACGAACATGTGATATCTGACTGCGTCAATAGAGTGATAAACTTATTATTGAGGACACTGACTAGGATATAAAAATTTTATTTATGAAATTCCTAAATATTTTTTATGATATGATGAACATGGGTTCGTTAGTTTATACTCTCATAACGTGTATTGCACTCAGGTGCATATACAACATCAGTACCTTGTTTATGAAGTTTAGAGATGACTCAATATTTAGTGACATGGCTCTTGAGATGAAAACCAAATACTTAAAGTACTGGTCAACCATTCCATCCCTTTTTTATCTAGTTATTTACATGGACCTTAGGGTTAGGGTGGAGAGAGTATAAAACATTTTGACGATGACCATATCCTTGTGTATGAACCAAGAACACCAAACTAAAGGGTTCATTCATGATAAGTTGACTGAGCTATTTACATACTATGATACTATGTATGGTGGTAGTAGTAGCCAAGCTCCTAGTACCAACATGGATACCATATCCAGAGACGATGACTTCTCCATTTCGTTAGTGAGGGGAAATGACAAGGTGGATCACCGAATAGGAGCGAGTTATATCTTTACTTAGATACTGATTACTATTCAATCCTATCGCATACTAATAACAAAAACCTTGATATTTTATAATGGTAGAAATTATGAGAGTCCACCTAACCCATGTTGTCTAAGATGGCAAAGGATCTACTAACTCCTCTGATATCAAGCATAGCAATGGAGTCTACTTTTAATATTGTAGTAAATGTAATTTTAGATATAAGATCAAGATCCTGGCCAGATATTATTGAGGCATTAGCATGCATGAAGGATTGAAAATATTCAAGCTAAGGCTTTCAAGATCGTACTGTAACTATAATAAGAGTGGATGAGTTGGTGCCAGATGATGATTTGTGAAACTTAGATGAGGACTGAGATTGAGCCTATCACTAGTGATAATATTAGACACTTATGAAATTGATCATTGATATATTAATTTTTGAACTTGTATTATTATATTGTACTTGTATTACGTTATGAAATAATTGAAATATATAATATTTATTTTTTGTTATTTTTGTGTGTTGTGACTTTTGATTTGTAAGTTTGTTTTTTTGATGTATTTATTTATTTAATTTATTTATTTTATATTAAAATTTATAATATTTAGAATTAGAGATGACTCGATTCTAAATATGCCCAAAATGGCATGTCTCAGCATGACCCAGCATGAAATTCCCATGGCCTGACACAAACCGGCCCTAACCGGCAAACTCAGGTCAGTCGGGTCATGTTGGACCGTGCCAAACCTACCCTTTTTGAGTAGTGTCGTGCCGAGCCTACACTTTTTGAATAGTTCCATATCATGCATGGAAAGACTCATGTACAGTGTCGTGCATGGCATGGCATGGTGGCCTGAGTTGGCCGCCAAAAAATGGGTTGTGTCGGCCCGTCACGTCTCGTTTGACACCTAAGGTCATACATTCAATAAGTAACTAACTAGGAAGTTTTGTATTCATATATATTTTTTAAAATTTTGTAAAGCATAAATATAATATAAAATTTACTTTATGAATATATAATCTTTGAAGCATAGTTAAGGCAATTTCAACCTAATATTGAAGCTTCAAAAATTGATGCAGAATGTGAGGCAGAGTTTGCATTATGGTTTGCAAATTATGTAAATAATTAATTGGTAGAATAAAAAAATAAAATAATTATTGAATATTTCTATAATTAATTAATTTCTTGTAATTATTGTATATAGGCAAATCTATAATCATTCAACATTTATGACCAAAAGATTAAAGACCTTACAAAACTACTACTTTATAAAGTGAAATTATTACAAGGAAATATGTAAATAGATATAAATTCCACACAAAGGAACATGGTTTAAATAGTGGAGCAATGAATAGTGGAGTGTGCATAAAAGGTTCTAGCCTTAGTGTGAATGAGCTAGAGTACCATGGTCGATTGCAAGAAATTTTGGAGTTGGAGTCCCCTACTCTACCAATAAAAAGAATTATACTATTCAAGTATTCATGGTTTGATCCAACCTTGAATCATGGTACAAGTATTCAACCATAGTACAAACTTGTAGGTGTTAAGAGTGGAAGAGTATTCGATAAATATGAACCATTTATTCTTGTTGTGCAAGCTGCACAACAAGAGGATGTCAGTGATCTTATTTTGCATATTATCCTACTTTGAAAAGAAATATAAATGATTGGTTAGCTGTTTGCAAAATAAAAGCAAGGGAAATTGTGAAGGTACCATTGTCAAATGCATGTCTACCTTCTGATATGATAGTATTTTAACAAGATGTCAGTGATCAACATGGAATCGATGCAACACTAGATGACAAACATAAATCTCTAAATGATGAAAATTGTTCATTTATTTTCATGGATAATATTGAAATTGAGAAAAATACTAAATTGGCCTTGCAAATTGAAGATTGTAAAGAAATCGATGTAGAACAAGAATTTGATGATGATAATGAAGACACCGATATTGAGCAAGAATTTGATGATGATAAAGAAAATGAGAGAGACCAAGAATTTAATGTTCATGATGATAACTAAATAATTATATTCATCTTTTGTTGTAATTATTTCAAACAAAATGTATAAAATTTACTATTTGATGTTATAATTAATGTAAAATTGTGTTACAATTTTTTAATAGCTATGAGTAGGATACCGACCACTTCAGGCACACATGGTGAGGATTTCCTCACCCCACCACTATTATCTCTAGCATGTACTACAGTCACAATTCTTTCTGCAGCATCATCTACTGATGGAACAAGCAAACTATTGATTATAGTTGAAGAAAAAAAGTAAATAATTTTTCTACATAATTTTATCTTGTGTATTTTTGTGGGTGTTTGTTGTGTATGTATGACATTGTTATCTTCATGATTATGTATTTATGATATTATATCATTATGATTGATTCTCCCATTTATTCTTATGTTTAATATTACTTTATTTCGGGTTGGTTCATGTAGGTAGCCCTTAATTTCATCCAGGTCAAGTAATTTCTATTTACATGCTTGGAAATTTTTGTGAAAGACAATATGAAACTGCTTATAGTGGGAATCATCTCTCATGGGATATTAAAGACTTTTATTGGGGGGAGTTTAAGGTTTAAATATTTAGTGTATTTTTGTGTGAATACAAATATATTTAATTAGGATTTCGTAAATATTAATTTCTTTTGTTAAATTTGACAAATAAAAATATTCTTATTTCAATATTTATAATATTTGTGTATTGCAGGAGAGGTATACTTGGGACCCAATGGATGAAAAGATTATTAAGAGCTATTGGTGGCAAAATATTAAATTGCAGTACACCAAACATGTCAATCATTGGAGGCATTCTAAGGATGTTATACCCAATTCTGTGACCCAAGAAATTTGGAATAATTGGCAACAACATTGAAACACAATAGAATGGAAAAAGATAGAAATCTAAATAGAATCATCTAATTGAGACTAGCAGTCCTGGTAATGTTATGACTAAGCAAACATGTGGATCTCGATCTACATGGAACATTCTTTAAAAATGGTAAATTATTAATTTATTAGTGCCCTAATTTAAGTTTTTTGATTTTTTTTTATTTTCAATTTAAACTTTTTAAACATATAATTACTAATTTATTGTGCTTGAAGACTGAAGAGTTGCAACGTCAGCCCAATAGTTGGGAGTTATTCAATAAAGTGCAGATGAAAAAAGACGAAACATTTGTTGATGCCAAGTCAAAGTAAGTGAATGCAAATTCATCTTTTATTATTTAGTAATTTTATAGTTATTTAATAATTGTTAGATCACAAATTGTAATATTAACTTGAACAATTTTTTAATTTAGGATCACATGGAGGAGTTGGTTTCTTTGGCATCGCAACCTTTAGATGATAGTTCACAACCTCCACAAGTTGACATAGACACTCTTTATTTTGAGGTTGCGTGTAAAGAGAAGAGAAGATGTGTATTTGATCATGGATCATGGGTTACATCAATTGAACCTTCCTTTTATTAGAGTACTGGGAGCTCATAATCATCAATATCTGCAGCTCGAGTTAGAGAGATTGTGCAGTAGAAACTCACAGATAAGAAAGAAGAGATTTGGATAGAGCAATTATTAAGTTAACTGCTGAAAAAGATGGTTGTCATGAAATGCAAGAGCATATAAGGCATTTCATGGAGCATATGCAATCTAGTCAACAACTTAATGGTTCAGGATCTTATGCATTTTAAGCCTAGTGATGACTTCTTTAATGTTAGATGTGTAAAACATAATTGTTTATTATTAGTTATGTTTCGCTTATATAATGTTTATTTTTTTATGGACAGTGTTTAATATTTTAGCATATGTAAGATATTTTTAATTATTGAATTTTAATTATCTTTAAATTTTATTAAAATGTATCAAATTTTATTCTAATTAAAATCAACATTTAATATATAAAAATTATATAAAATATATCAATATGACAAAAAATTCTGGCGACGAGATATTCATTAAACATTAGTGACAGATTTTTATCACTAAGACATCCCAATTTTGTGATGAACTTTTTTCACTAATACATCACAATCTTGCGATGGATTTCTATAACTAATTCCTCACAATTTTGTGATGGATTTCTATAACTAATACATGACAATTTTGTGATGAACTTTTTTCACTAATACATCAAAATCTTGTGATGGATTTCTATAACTAATTCATCACAATTTTGTGATGGATTTCTATAACTAATACATCACAATTTTGGTCACTATTCCATCATAATTTTGTGAATGAAATAGTTTCCGTCATAATTTTGTGAATAAAATAGTTTCCGTAACAATGTTGTGACAAATTATAGTCACAAATCCATCACTATTTTGTGATGGATTTCGATAACTAATTGTAACAATTTTGTGATAGATTTTTGTCACTATTCCATCACAATTTTATGAGAGAAATAGTTTCCGTCACGAAATTATGACAAATTATAGTCACAAATCCATCACAAATTTATGATGGATTTTTATAATTAATTCATCATAATTTTGTGATGAATTTTTGTCACTATTCCATCACAATTTTGTGATGAATTATAATCTCAAATCCATCACATTTTTGTGACATATTTTTGAATGTTATGTGTACCATAGATATTCTATCATAAAATTGTGATGGAGTAGTGACAAAAAAACCATTGCAATTTTGTGATAGAAACATTTTTCATCATTAATGAATTTTTTTGTGACGGATCTATTTTTTTCATAATTTTTGGATGAATTCCAATCATAAATCCTTCGCAAATTTTAGCAATGACCAAAAGTATAATGATGAAAATTCAATCACAAATTCATCATTAAGCATGATTTGTGATAGAATTGTGATGGAAATTTCCATCTCTTTTGTGGTTTTTTCTTGTAGTTTAGTACTCTTTGGACCCATCTATATTTTTTATTATCAAACTTTTTAATTCAAACTTCTTATTAAACAATGTTGCCAATTATTTCTTGGCATATGCTTTCATATTCACATCATAACAGTCATTTGAATGAGCTAATTCCATGTCACATTTATAACAAATAATTAAATATGTTGTGATTTAATAAAGTAATTATATTTTTTCCATATATCTATGAGAACTAAAATGTTTTCCAATTGCCTCAACAAAAAGGTACGATATCATTTCTTCAAAATGTTGATATTATTTGTACTATAGAATTGATTTGTTTTATTAAAATAGATGAAAAATAATATAAGCTAGATAAACCATTCAAATTTGTTTTCTAGTCAATATATATAATAGAGTTAAGTCATCCATTTAAGTGATGAAACTTTATGTTAATTATAGTGTAAAATTCCATTTCCTCTTTCATGTTTTTGTAATCAAATTTAACAAGTTTTTTAAACCATTGTTTATGCTTATTTGTCTGATAAATATTTTATAGTCTTCATGGATTAGACTTGTGTTCAATGTTCAAACTATTGTATATTCATAGGTATTATAGTCATTTATGATGTTAGGCATGGAATATGAGAAATTATAGATTGATTTCATGACTTTAGAGTTTTAATAAATTTTGATAAATAGTTATGAAATTAATAAATTTTTAGAGTTTTTTAGCAGAGGGGGAAAAATAATGAGTCTTGCATAGTTTAGATATATATTCTTAGTTGAAACTCTACTAATTGATCATATAAATCTCTATATACTAAAATCTTACTTACTTGTTAATATAATCCTTTAAATTGTGACACATCCTTAGTGGTAGTGCTATTATCATGAGGTCATAGTAATACATATCTCATAAAATTTAAATGATTATGCTATTAATTCTTTGTCATAACAACCTAGTATCCTATTAGTGTTTTTGGCTATTGTCAAGTCTAAGTATCATGATTTTATCTTTAATATGGCTTTATAGTCTCAAATTAGAACCTTTATATTATTTACAAAGTCGTGACTTTTGAGCTACAAAAAGTTACAGGGAAAAAACAACTCATGCCAAAATTGTAGTTATTATTCAGAGTTATGACTTTTGTCATACTAAAAGTTATAAAGAATATTACAAGAGTACAATCATTTCCCAATGTAATGACTTTTATCCACAATAGAAGGAAAAATGATTGCTTTTATGTTTGAGCTAATTACTAGTACAATAAAATTCTTGTAGCACTATGACAAATTGATATTTGAGAGAAAAGAAAACCAGTGTCGTAGCCACTTTTAATGTCATAGATATGAGATATCTGAAGACATATGTAGAGTAAAGTTTGTATGATTGCCTTTTTAGCACCATGGCTACAAAATACATAAGAACTTCTCAATGTTGTAGTGCATATATGTGTGTGTATATATATATATATATCTATATATTAAGATATATATCATGATATACATCATGATGTATATAGTGTATATATCCTATTACATATCATGATGTGTGTGTGTGTGTGTGTGTGTGTGTGTGTGTTATTATCTATACATATATAAATAACTATATTTATTTATATTTATATATTTATGTACTATATATTTATATATATGTAAATAACTATACCTATATATGAATATAGGTATGTGTACATAACTATATATATATATATGTATGTATGTATGTATGTATGTATGTATGTATGTATGTATAGTAAGAAGATATACTATATAAATCACATATATATTTATATATTTATTTGGATAGTTGTGTGTGTGTGTGTATTTATTTATTTATATAAATATATAGTATCTATATATAAACAACTATATTTATTTATATCCTTATATTTATACATATGTATATAACCATATTTATATTGAATATAGTCATGTACACATGAATATACTCATGTATACATGACTATATGTGTGTGTGTGTGTTTTTTTTCCATCTAAATAGTATGAGTAAAGCATTTGATAAAAATATCATAGGCCACATATTTGGTATTCCTCGGGATCAAACTCATGTCTCCATGGTTAGGTAATCTTTTCTCCTTTTATCAATTGGGCTATCATTCTATTGGTGATTGTGTGTGTGTGTGTGTGTGTGTGTGTGTGTGTGCATGCATATGTATATGTATGTATATGGTTATCTTTTCTTTTTTTCATATGTGACATACTAACAGCTAATGTGTGTTTTTTTAATGATATAGTGGATAGTATAAGGCTTTTCAAATTGATATATTATAGTACACTTAAACATAAAAGAATTCCAATATAAATATTTTTATTTTTGGGTTACCAAAAATTATTATTAGGAACATTTATTGGAAAAAATTAATTTGTTTAAACATCTTCAATAAATCCATAAGAGATTTATGTTTAGGTAGACAAAAAATAAAGTAATTAAAAAATGAAATTTTATTTTTAAAAATTAAAAAAAGTACATAAAATTTGAAAATAATTAAGTTTTAGTGTATAAAATATATAAATCAAATTTTACCCCTAGAATATATTAAAAAAATAAATCTCAATTTATTTTTGGAAACAAGTTTTTGAATTCAAAACCCAATGTTTAAAATTTGGAAATTCGCTTTTGAATTTAAAAACCATTTTTTTTTTCAAAATATAATCATTCTTACCTTGGAGAAATTGAGGTTCAAAATCAAATCGTTCACCATGGTAAAATATTTGTAATCATTCAATCACACAAGCAACAAATCATTTATTTGGAATAAATATAATTATCTATATAGGCTATTATAATTATATTATAAATATATGTAGACACACACACACACACACACACACACACACACACACACACATATATATATATATATATATATCAACATAAACTTACTGTGTGTGTGTGTGTGTGTGTGTCACGCCCCCTCGGCACTACCAATCGAGACCCGTAACATGTTTAGAATGATTAGTTAAATTTAATAGAATTTAAATGACTATAAAATCTAATGTGAGGATTCTTTTATTTTTAATGGTAAGTTTTTATAAATTTAGTAAATTACTCATAAAGTATATATAAAAATAAATGAATTGGGATTTATTAAAAATATTTATCCAAAATAAATGAATTTATATTGAAAAATCAAGAAAACCACATACTATGAATAATATTATATGTGATCCACCGCACATTTGTAGAAAGATGCAAACAAGTCAACAATTTTTTTTACTTTGCATTTTCATGTTAATTTCATAATGAAATACCTACAACCTCGACAAATCATTGAAAGTAACAAAAAAAGGTCATGATCTCTCATATTTAACTATTTAAAATAGATTGAATTCCATAAAAAATCTTGAATATACATAAACCATCAAGTTAAAATATTCACATACAAAAATAAAGTGATATATACAAAATAACTCCTATGTCCAAATACATAAGAAGGTTTCAAAAAAAAAACTCATCTAAATGTTCCACCAAAATCCTCACATAGATTTGCAAGTTTCAGTATCTGGTTTAGCCATGAATATTTTTTCTAGATGGGAAAAATATTGGTAAGCTACTAATACCCAATAGAAAAATCTTAAGAAAATATGAAAAAATTCATGTTATACATTCATAGTCATATATCTTTTCCAATAAATAATTTAAGGGTTTAAGAATAAATTTTATAATATCCATACATATATTTATACGTATACATGGCTATACAAAATTCATGGAACTAAAATGAGTGTGTATGTGTGGGTAAGTTGTCAAAAAATTCATTTCTTAATTTCCATCTCTTTTTCACAAATATATATATATATATAATTTATGCATATCAAAACTTTACCAAGTCACAATGAGACAAGTAGAGATAAAAACTAACATGCTAGCTTCAACCTAACTACTACCCCCAGTAGAAAATACACACCGACTCCCATGATTTGAAGAGTTACAAAATATCTATCGATTTCCAGCCTGTTAACAATCACCTCTACAGTAGCTGAACTTCACCACAATTATACAAAGGGGTTTGGGGTCATTCTTTCAAGGGCATATCTAATCTCTTACTCTCTGGATATTTTTATAGATCTAGACTTTTGTGTCCTTATTAGGACTAATAGTTATCTCGAAACCTCATATCCAAAACATGTATTTTTAAAAATTATTCAAATTTCATTCAGAATATCATATACCTCATATACCTTCAAATTATTTATTATAAAATTTTACACATACATATCAGTATAATCATATTTCAAAATTAACAAAATAATTCATCAAACATGATTTGTAACATTTACACAACCAAATATATCAAAAATTTATTTTTCATTGTCAAATTTATGAGTTTCCATGTTTCTCCTTTTTTTCAAGTCATACATGATTTGTGAATGGTTATATATATATATATATATATATATATATATATATAATTACATAGTAAAGGACATGAGTTCAAACCCTAGTTTCTCAAAGTTCAGAATAATGTATATTTTGAAAAAAAATATAGATAGTTTTTGAAAAAAAAAATTATAGATTCTCAAATTTTAAACATTAGTTTTCGAATCTGAAAATTGATATTTATTTTGTTTAAATGTTCGAGGGATAAAATCGGATTGATGTATTTGAGTATATCAAAACTTAATTATTTTCTAATTTAAAGTAATTTTTTTTAAAATTTGAAAAATAAAATTTTTTTTTCTAGTGCCCTAACATACAAATCTATGCAAAAATAATTAAGTTCTCATATGTTAATTTTATAAAGTTAATAATAATTAAGTTCTCATATGCAAAAATAAAATCGGATTGATATTTTTTTTTCTAGTGCACTAACATACAAAAATAGATAATAATAATAATAATAACTTAATTTTATAAAGTTCTCATATGTTAGACATATAGGTGATAGTGACCATACGTTTTGTATAATTTTGAAAAAAGTATCAAATTTATTCTTATGTAGTATAATTCACTGCGTTGACAATTGACATGTTCTAAAATATAAAAATATGATTGTTACGTTTTTTTCAACAATAATAACATGAATGTTACGTAAATTAAAGGGATAATTATGTTTTGGGGTGTTTTCCCAGAAATTTTTAAGATTTAAAAACTAAAATTTTGATATTTTTAAAAAAGTCACAAAACTAAAAATAAATTAAAAATAAGTGCATCCAAATTCGTAAGTCCTAAACTACCATCTCCCTCGCCCCTTTGCCCGCCCCTCACCCCTCACCCTCACCCTCGCCCGTCTACCCTAGCCCGTCTTCCCTCACCTCTCGCCCCTCTCTCCCCACCCCTCCCTCCCCTGCCCGTCTACCCTAGCCCATCTGCCCTCACCTCTCGCCCCTCTCTCCCCACCCCTCTCCCCCCTGCCCATCTCCACGAACTCCTTTGTGGAGTCGTCGTCAAGCTTTAGGTCGAGTTCCTGGAGCTCAAGCGAAAGATCCATCGAGCTCATCATCGAGCTCCAGGAACTCAACGTTGCTCTTGGTCGAGCTCTTGGAGCTCGAATGAGCTCTAGGTTGAGCTCCAGGAACGCGACCACGAGCTCTAGGAGATTGATGGAGCTCGTGGTTGAGCTCCATCAAGCTTGATGGGAGAAGACTCTAATATATTCAAAATAAGGTGGTTTTGAATATTTTAAGATTGATGGAGCTCGTGGTTGAGCTCCATCTAGGTTGAGCTCGTGGTTGAGCTCCATCAAGCTTGATGGTTGAGCTCCATCAAGATTGATGGAGCTCTAGGAGAGGAGAGGGTAGTTTAGTATAAACATAATAGATTATACTAAATTTAAATATTTTAAGATTTTGGTATCTTTTTTTAAAACTTAAAAAGATAAGTTTAAAATTTCTAAATTTTTTTGGGGAGCACCCAAAACATAATTCCCCCTGGA
Source organism: Sapria himalayana (assembly GCA_029783825.1). NCBI lineage: Eukaryota > Viridiplantae > Streptophyta > Magnoliopsida > Malpighiales > Rafflesiaceae > Sapria > Sapria himalayana. The sequence goes on along the minus strand of JAREIK010001079.1, from coordinate 1,954,682 downwards.
TTAAATATATTCAAAATAATTGTCAAAAACATGTAAAACTTATATTAATTAAATAAATAATTAAATATAACTTCCTTTTTAGCTCTAATATGAACAAGGAGAACCTCTCGCGAATGGTGATGTGCATTAACTCTACGTTTTAGTTCTCCAACATATGAAAAAGGACCCTTATGAATGTAGATTGATTAGAAAGATACACCAGGTGAAAGATTAGGAACAATGCATCCGGTTTGGCCGATCTCCTTTTCCAGAAATGGCAGTAGAGAATTAAAGGAAAATTCTGTGATAGAGGAACGGATGTCTTATCAAGCTTTTCTATAAATATGTGGTTCCGATTTCCGTATATTAATCAAATATGAAATATCTAAATCTAACCACACTGTTTTGGAGTTTGGTGGATTCAATAATTTTGTAGGACCCAAATGTGTGTTGGTATGTATAGCTTTTTTTTTTCTTACAGGCCAGAAAAATAAGTGACTGATGACAAGTTATTTAATTCCTTTATTTTTTTTTCCGCCCGATGTTTGGGTCGCCATCACCACTGCTCTTGGCCAAACTTGTCCTCCTATACTTGAATGACAGCAAAGAGCAAACAAAACAATCACTATTTTAACTTATTATCAGACCCCATGTCGTCCGGGCCAATGAACAAGACCCTTTCATATCTATTCCTTTGTTGAACTTTATCTACAGTTTTCACTTGAGTTGCTTCTTCTTTACCCTGGAAACAGAAAATCTTCACAATGATTTCTTGGCCCTGAAAGAGTCTCTGCAAACAATGATCCCATCTCATGTTTTTGCATATTTCAGAAACGATGCATTTTGCTAGCTATGAATTGCATGAGCGTTTTTTTTTTCGCTTGCTGACACTGATCACAAGTCTTTGAACCTCAATTTTTGCTTCCGACTTCCTCAAACAAACCTTCCTGTTAACAACAAATAGTATACTTAAGATCAATATACGATTTTGTTTTTCCTTTTGCGAGGAAACTTCTCGTGGTTCCCTTCTCTCTTTCCTCTAGGGTTCTCGTCCACGTGACTCAGCTTCTTGCTTAACCCTAATTAAAAGCAAGAAAAAAAAGGAAGAAAAATAGCAGCAAGATCTTGTGCTCGCTTATATTTATACATATGGATTTTGCATCTCAGGCAGCAAATCCCACTTATTCAAGCCTGATAATACCTAACCATAACGCTACCACATCCATTACTCCATTAACAACGTTGCCGTGTCCATCATCAAGCACGCCAAGCAGGTATGAGAACCAAAAGAGGAGAGACTGGAACACTTTCTGCCAATACCTGAGGAATCACCGGCCACCGCTCTCTCTTCCAATGTGCAGCGGAGCTCACGTACTTGAATTCCTAAGGTACCTTGATCAATTTGGCAAGACAAAAGTGCACAATCAGACATGCCCTTTCTTCGGTATCCCGAACCCGCCAGCACCGTGTCAGTGCCCACTCAGGCAGGCATGGGGAAGCCTCGATGCCCTCATAGGGCGGCTTAGGGCAGCTTATGAGGAGAATGGAGGAGCTCCTGAAGGCAACCCGTTTGGAGCTAGGGCTGTGAGGATCTACCTTAGAGAAGTCAGGGATTTCCAGTCTAAATCTAGAGGAATTAGCTATGAAAAGAAACGGAAAAGGCCAAAGCCTAAACAGCTCCCCTGTTAGTACCTCACCCTCCAGATTCTTCGCCAGGTTAATATTCTAGGGGAAAAAACATGCATGGAGATGCCAATGCTGCTGCTGCTGAACCTAGGTCAGATAGCTAATGAGTTGATCGACATCGACTACCCCGAAGACAGCAAATTTACTTGGGTAATATGCTTTTATGCTCTTTTTTTTTCCTTTTCATTTGTATTCAGCAAAACTAGTGGAATGAGTTGGATTTCATCTTCAATGAAGAATCGAAGTTTGATATGAGTACGGTAAAATGGTAATAAAAATGACTGATATTTTGTTGTGGATTCAAATGGTAATAAAAATGGCAGATTCTGGTTCCGTGCCTATGGACACATAATAGTTGCATATTATCTCATCCGCTTTTTTTCTAATGATAAATTTACTCCGGAGTAGAACAAGTAAAATTGATCAATCGATCCATTTAGGACACTTCAGTAACCCTTGAACCCCCACAATTTTTGCTCTACTTTCTATAATCGAATCTGCTATCAAACTTCACATGCATGCATAGCTTGTATTAACAGTTGCTGATTGCAAGTTTTCTTGCTAATTTTTTGTGGTTGGCTTGTTGAATACAAATTTCTTCTGAATCGATTATCCATTTTAATATCATCTGTTACCCATTATATGTTTGGTTCAGAGCCTGATATAGTACTCTCATATTTGGTTATATATTGAAGAATGATTTTTCTTTTAGTTAAGCATGGTTTACTTGCTGGACGTGTTCTTGAAATGAACCCTATCTTTATGCACACACATATGCATACTCCTTGATCGGATTCCTTCTATATGATCATCTTCTTTGATGTCTTATAAGTAAATACATAAACAAGCAAAGCATGTTGTTTCTTGCATTAGTTGACAAGTGTTGGCCATTATATTGAGAATATTATAACAATTTCACTTATTGTGAAAAATGGTTATAAAATTATGGGCTAATACACTTAAGTATGTTACTTGTTTGATAATTGTAATTATTTTCTTTAAAGTTTAATTTGATATGCATTTGATATGCATTAGTTCTAACTTGAGATAACTATAGCTTGGTTGAAGGTGAGGTTTTAAGCTAAAAATTCTATTTGATATGCATGCATGCTAAAAATTATCAAAATTATGCTATTGAATGCCAATATATAAAGAATCTTCCATCCAAATTTTCATTAAAATTCCTATTTTGAACATAAAATATGCACCATCACAAAAATATATTGAATGTGTAATGACATTAATGTCTTAAATTTAAGGGCAGAGAAGGAAGGGGGCACAGAAAAATGAAAGATTATTTTTGAGAGATTATTCAGCAATTAATGTGATGATTTTTCAGATTAGTGAAGAATTAGGACTTTTGTTGCTTAATGTGGCTATTAAAATAATAATGTAAAATAGTGATGATGAACTATGACGTCGGGCGGCACATGACATTATTATACATGAATCATGATGCACTTGAAAGGATTTTTTTTTTACAATAGAAATTTTGAGAAATTTTTTTGTGATTAACATGAAATGTTGATTTAAAAGAGAAAAATCAGGAAGAAGTTTTTACTTGTTAATTTAAATAATTATGAGAACATTCTTAGATATTTTTTATTAATGTTTTTGAAATAACTTTTAAATTACTTATTTTATTTTGTATCCTAGTTTTTTGTAAATATATATATTTTTTATTTTGGTTGTCACTTTCTATATTTATTTTAACAAAGCTAAAATTAGTATTGCGAAATGAAAAATTAACTATATAAAACTGATGGAATTTCAGTATTTCGAACGACAAAAACAGACATTAATTTTAATAGAATTTAACAAAAATGTTAACTAAGAATTAAAATTTACGAGCAGCAATTGGTGCCATTTTACAGTTGGATTGGCAAAGTACTTTAGTCTTTAGTGACCTGATTTGGGAGAATATTTTATTTTCAATAATGATGTAAAAAATGTTCGCGCTTTTGAGATGGGGTAACATATTATGAAAAGAATTAATATTTTCGAGCAGTATGCGGAAATTATTTTTAGAATATTCTATTTTACTTTAGTCATTAGCCTTTACCAAATGAAAGCTTAAAAGCTTGAGCAGTAAGCGGAACCGTGAAAGAGTGAACCGACAACCATAACTTATCCTTAAAAGTGTTGTTCACTGTCCAGTTTAAGTAGAAACCAAAACGAGTTTCATTTGAAATTGAGGATGCTTTTTAGGTATATTTGTGATCCAGGGAGTGTTTATTTTTTTGGGTGAATGTGTAAACTAATTTGATTTTTAATTAAAACTCTCCCTTCGGTCTTCGAATATCTATTCAGTATTAATTAAAAAAAATAAATGATTTAATATTTAATGCTATTAGGTACTATTTAGTATTAATCTCAAAAAAAATTATATTTAGTATTAAGTAAAAAAAAATAAATATCACCTTAGTCTACCAAACACAATATATATATTATTGAGCACAAACCTTTTTATAAATTAACAAAATTGTATCTAAATTCTAAAATAAGTAAGTTTTATTATGCTAAATTTAAATAACCTGATTTTAATTTCTGAAATTAAAAAAAAAATAAAATTTTATTTAAGTAATTTGGAAATTGTTGTTGCAAACTGAGAAACAACATTTTCAAATTAGGAAATCATAATATTTTGAAAGGCAATTTCTAAATTTTAATTAATACTATGTAAGTAGCAAAATAAGATTTTTACCCATATCTTATACTTTGACAAAATCACAACACACCATTTGATCACAAGGCTAATAACAAATAAGAAATTAATCAAAATAGGTGTATATACATATATTTGATCCACCATCACCACTAACAAATCATAGATAAATACTTCCAAAATCTATTTTCTACCTGATATTTTCTTGCTCACAAAGTCCGTGTCATTTTTTTCTTTTTTTTTCTCTAGAAACAAATAAAATTATACAAACCAAAAAGAAAATATGGACTCAAAATCATTGAAAGACTTAGTCCTTCAATACAAAATCTTGTTATAAAAGAGGATCAATGAATGATAGTTTATCTTTAGCTTGAAGTTGTTTACATATTTTTTTGCTATTAGCCATTAACTTTAATAAATAATCATTGTTTTATTAGCTATCTTCACAACAACATTCGAAAATTTGTGGAGCCACCATTCCTCCCGCAAGTGCTTAAATCTTCTAGGCTATGTTTGTTTCTTTTTTGCTTAGTTTTGCAACTCCTTGTGAAATTTGTTAAAAGTTTTGCAAAATTAGTTATCTACTTCAGTCTCTACACAGTCTAATAGTGATCTGTAGAGTTTTCATAAGGTATTGTATAAACTTACTTTTATTAATTTTTCATTTCCTTGCAATCCAAATTCACACCACCAGAGCATATTTGCAAGGATTTATGAATGTTTTACACAATTTCTACGCTTTTCAATTTTTTTACATTGTAATTGTATTTTTCAAAATATCATGAGCCTATTTAAGAAATAAAAGTCTAAATAAAAAAAATCAAAAGCAATACAAAATGGAAATATTACAAGTAGGCCCCTTGACATGCCAATTGGGTTAATTGTATCAAAATTAACACTCAAAAGTAACTTAGCAACATGAAAAATCACCCCTTATATACCCACTTTTGATTAGTAATTACTCTCTACTACTTAGATATTATTAGCACATTGACAATAAAAAAAGGAAAGAACAATTGTGAATTATATCTATTTTTTTCTTTTTCATTTTTTTTTCTATTTTCTAGTCTTGATTTTCTCTATTTTTTATTTTTTCCTTCTTTTCAAAATTAACATTTTCCATAATGTCGCATACTCGCATGAAAAAAAAAACAAACATGAAAAGGAAGTCAACACATGAATCATGCAATGCATGTAATGTATTAGGCTTTAAAAAGATACTAGGTGGGGAAACATGTGTGATCAAACATAATTTATGAACCAAACATTTTTTCAAATAGGGTCAGTGATTCATGATCATTAATTACCTAACATAGTTACATAAATATTAGTTGATAGATTAAATGTAAGAGCTAGTTAAAAAGGTAGTAAAGTGTGACACCCCATCCTCTATGAGGTTTCATTCATTCCATCACATAATACAATGTGCAATAAAATAAAATTTTCTCAAATGTACAATATATTTTTTTTTCATTTTATATTTTATTTGCTCAACAGAAGAAAGAAAATACACAATATATTATTTAAGCCACAAACAGCTTTCATTCACATGTGCGATCTCGTATGTGGATCTGTCATTTGTCCTGGACCTGTACCTATAAAGGGGTCCCACAATTGAGTGAGTAAAGCTCAGTAGTGGTAAACTCCTTCAGAGTTACTCCCTACCTAAGTACACGTAAAATATCATGAATATATATCAACACCCATTCAAGTACAATGTTTATTTGAATGCAATCATGAATAAAATATTTATATGCTCATATTCCTGAGTCTCATCGACTGCCTCACATATGCCAAAACCAAGGGTGACATATTATATATATAGATATATATATATATATATATATATCTATAAAAATATTTATTCTTTTTGGAATTATTCCGAAAAATATGGACCTCCGAAAAACATATTGGACATTTATCCTAATAAAATATGATTTTCATGGATTTACTCTGAGAAATATGCACCGCCATAACTCTGCCTGGATATTGTCCCAATTCATGTTCACAATCTATAATAACCATGTACCAAATAAAATTTTGCACAACTCAGTCTGCACCCACCCATTTATATGGAATGTTTCTATGTGTATGAAATATAATTATGTTATTTCCAATTTAACTCGTGTTTCAGACACAATTATAATAATTTAAATCCAATTCATCATGTACTAACTTTTACTAAATGAATACCTAAGTTTTTCACCAAATAATCATTTCTAATAAAATTTCTAACAATTCGAATTGAAATATAAAAATAATCATTTTTGGCCATTAAAAATAAATAAATTCTAATAAGAAAAAACTGATACCTTTCAAAAAATTTCTCAGAAACTTTATAAATTTGATATCAATGTGAAGATCTCATCATGTAGAGTAACTTTAGTTCTTGAACTATTTCATTCCGATTCTAGAATAATTTGTTACGATTAAAAGAAATTCACAGATATTTTTTATTTTTATACTGTATCTCTCTCCGACATTGAACATTTTTTTCAGCCATTCTCTCGTTTTCTGGATTCCTGAAGTTTTTCTTTTTTTTAAATAGTTATTATCATTAATTAATAATACTTTTTTTTATTTTTTTTTCTTTTAGGTTGACACCTGGAGAGTCGACGGACTGCCCGCGCAGGCACAGCCACATGCGAAGTATGCGGCGTGGTCTTTCGGTTGAGCAAATTTTTTTTTTCTAAATGTTCTAATAATTATTTAATTAAATAAAAATATAACAAATTCAAATTTTCACAGAATTTAACGAAATTTGATACCATAACTCTATTTTCAAAGACAAATTCCATATCGATATCTATTTTATCATTATGGCTCTAAAATTTCAAGTTATTTTCTCTTGTTACAAAATTTCAGGTTATTTTCAAATTATGTTAGTTATTTATTCATTTTTACGGAGGATTTCACCTTCTCTCATCCTTAAAGAATTTCATCCCAAAATTCTTATAATTATTAAAATACTAAAATACATACCTTAATTTTCAAATAAAAAAGGATAAGCAACACACATCTTGTCTTCACGTTCCCATGTTGCTTCTTCTAATCCTTGATGCTGCCATGTTACTTTTACTAGTCTCATAGTTTTGCTTCACAAACTTGATCTTGACTATCAATGATTCACACTGGTATTTCTTTAAATGTTCCATCTATATTAATAACTAGTTCGCCCAAATCCTTTACATGAGTTGTACCTCATGGACACCAGATAAATGTGGTGGTAATGTCAATCGATAAGCAACCAAACCCACCTTCTCAAGTATTTAGAAAGGCCCAATATATCTTGGTGATAACTTTCTACGCTTGTCAAATCTGATTACTCCCATTTTTGGCATTACTTTCAAGAAAACATGATCTCCCGCTTCAAATTCTAAGGATTGTCTCTTTGTTTATCAGCATAACTTTTCTGTCGACTTTGTGCTATAAGAAGATATCGTCGTATCAAATCTAATTTCTCTAAGGTATCTTTAATCACATCTGGACCCGTGGTAGATCGGTCTCCCATCTCAGTCTAATAAACTAGAGATCGACATGGCCTTCCATACAATGCTTCATATTGTACCATTTGGATACTTACCTGATAACAATTGTTAAAGGCAAACTCGACGCAAGGCTGATGTTCTTCTCAGATACCCTTGAAATCTAGACAACATGCACGCAACATATCTTCCAAAACTTGTATGGTTTTTTTCGACTAACTATCTATTTGTGGATGGAAAGTAGTGCTCATTATCAACTGTGTTCCCATTACTTTCTGAAAACTCTTCCAAAAATGAGCCATAAATCGGGGATCTCTATCAGATACAATAGATAGTGGCACTCCATGTAATCGGATAATTTCTCGTATGTATAACCTGCACAATTCCTCGTGTGTGAAGGTCATTCACATTTCAAAAAATGTGCATACTTTGTAAGCCGGTCCACAATTACCCACACAGCATCATGTTTTCATGATGTCCATGGTAAGTAAGTCAAAAAATCTATCGTGATATGCTCTCATTTCTACCCTGCTACCTCCAAAGGCTGGAGTAATTCTGCTGGCCTCTGATGCTCAGCCTTTATCTGCTGACACGTGAAGCATCGTCGAACAAAATCCTCAATATGTCTCTTCATCTCATTTCAGTAATACCGGCGATGAAGATCATTATACATCTTTATGCCACCTGGATGTACTGTAAAATAATAACAGTGAAATTCTCTAAGAATCTCCTCTCTCAATTTTGCTATCTGGGGAACCATAATCTGCCCCCTAAATCGAAGACTACCATCCATATGAATAGCCCAACCTTTATTGCATGTACTAGTCACTACTCGGTTCTTTATAGATAATATTTCTGTATCTTGTTTCTGCATCTCAATCACCTTATTTAATAGCGAAGATATAGCTACTAAACTCCCGATAACACCCCAACTTTAACTGCTATATTGTAACCTGAATCGTCCCACAGTTTCAAGCATATCTCATTACCGCGAAGCTATACTAGCTAGTGCACCTCATGACTTTCGACTAAGTGCATCAGCCATCACATTTGCCTTACCTGGAAGGTAATGCAAAGTAAAATCATAATCTTCTAGATACTCCATCCATCGATGATGTCTCATATTAAGGTATCGTTGTGTAAAGATATATTTCATATTTTTATGGTCTGAATATACCTCAAATTGCTCCCTATATAAATAATAGTGCCATATTTTTAAAGCAAAGACTATGGCTGCCAATTCTATATCATGTGTGGGATAATTTCTCTCATGATTCTTTAACTGTATTGAATCATAAGCTACCACTCTTTCAGATTGCATCAGAACATATTTCAATCCATCTTTCGAGATATCATAATGCATTGTATATTTCTGCCCCCTATTCGGAATTATCAGAATAGGCATTGAAGTAAGTCTCCTTTTTAATTCATGGATGCCTTTTCACATGAATCAGTCCACTCATACTTGACTTCCTTCCTGGTCAATCTAGTCATTGGAACAACTAACCAAAAAAAATTCTCAATAAATCTTCTGTAATACCCAGCCAAACCCAAAAAAACTATGTATTTCAAAAATTGACTTTGGCCTCTCCCAACTCATGACTGCCCTGACTTTTTTAGGGTCTACTGAGATACCTGTAGCTAATACTACATGTCCCAAAAATTTTACTTCTATCAACTAAAATTCACATTTACCAAACCTGATATACAACTTATGTTCTCTCAAAGTTTGGAGAATAATATGTAAATGATCTTCATACTCTCCTTCGGACTGAGAATAAATCAAAATATCATCCACAAAAATCACAACAAAATAATCTAAATATGGCTAAAATATTTTATGCATAAGATCCATGAATGCTGCTGGCGCATTCATTAATCCGAAAGGCATTACTATAAACTCAAAATACCCATACCGTGTTCTAAATGTTGTCATAGGGATGTCAGCCTCTCTAACTCACAACTAGTGATATCGAGTACAAAGATCTATTTTGAAAAAGACCTATGCCTCTTTTAACTAGTCAAATAAATCATCAATCTATGGTAATGAATATCGATTCTTTATCGTAATCTTATTTAACTGTCGATAATCAAATCACAGTCGAAAGGTTTTATCCTTCTTCTTTGCAAATAAAATCAAAGCACCCCGAGGTGAAGTGTTGGGTCTAATAAAATCCTTGTCCAACAAATCTTGTATCTGGACCTTGAGTTCTTGTAATTTAATCGGTGTCATCCTATGTGGAGTCATAGAAATGAGTGATATATCAGGATGTAGTTCAATACAAAAATCCACATTCTGATGTTGGGGTAATCTTGGTAATTCATCAGAAAAAATATTCTCATATTCACAAACTATCCGAGAAATATTCATATTCAATGTCAATTCTTATAGGGTGAGACATGTCAGCCAACCCATAAGTTATCCATGCCATTTAGAATCATATATAGTATGAGGTAAAGCATCAAAGCTTATCCTCTTGAAATACAACACACATATCATTTGGTGTGTGGATAATAATTCTTATACGATCACAATCAATAATGACCCGATGTACTGTTAATCAGTCCATGCCAAGAATTATATCAAAATTTGACATGTTCTTGACTCTAAGATCTACCATGAATATAATTCCTGAGATTTCTAACTCACAATTTTGACATATCTGACTAATTTTTACCTTAGGCCTCAAAGGAGAACTCACATGCAATAACTTGTCCATGCTTTTCTAAACTCGCCGTAACCAATGTTGGAGGATGATGTGCCTTGAATTTTTGGAGGTTACTTGATCCTTCTTGACCTCCAATTGCACTAGTTTGTGCAACTCTTGCAACATCAACACTCTTAGGCCTCTCTTAGAGCCTGCTAATCAAAGAAGGCTCGGGATTGATCCTCATTTTGTGGACGTCCTCGGTGTCCTCGTTCTCTATTTGTCATCTTTCATAAGTCAAATAATAATATAAGAAACATATTCATTCCTTATTATTAGTGCACATGCCAACTAATAATAGACTTTTCATTCCGAGAATATTATTTTATTTTATAAACCGTAAAGGTTATGTTTTTTTACCCTAGTATTTTTTTCTTTCCCTGAGTATTAGATATTTATATATCTAAACTTTCCTACCACATTATGAAACTTATACCAATTTCTGAGTTATAGGTAATCGTATACCTAATATTTGATACCAAGCTATGACACCTCATCCCTCAGGAGTCTCACCCATTCCACCACACAATATAATGTGCAATAAAATAAAATTTTTTCAAATGTACAATATATATTTTTTGTTTTACATTTTATTTGCTCAGTGCAAGAAAGAAAACATACAGCATATTATTTAAGCCACAGCCGGCTTTCCTTCACATGTATGATCTTGTATGTGGATCTGTCATCTATCTTGGACCTGTACCTGAAAAGGGGTCCCACAATGGAGTGAGCAAAGCTCAGTAGAGGTAAACTTTTTCAGAGTTACTCCCTACCTAAGTGCACGTAAAACCTCATGAATATATATCAATATTACATTCAAGTATAATATTTATATGAATGCAATTATGAATGAATTATTTATATGCACATATTTCGGAGTCTCATCGACTCCCTCACACATGTCGAAGGCAAGTACAACATATTATATATCTGGATATCTATGTGTATATATATCTATAGAAATATGTATTTTTTTTTTGGAATTATTCCGAAAAATATGGACCTCCTCCGAAAAATATATTGGACAATTATTCGAATAAAATATGATTTTCTTGGATTTACTCTGAGAAATATGCACCGCCGTAACTCTGCTTGGATGCTGTCTCAATTTGAGTTTGCAATCTATAATAACCAATTTGAGAAATATATCTGGACAGCCGGCAAACTGCCGCACAGGCACAGCCACGTACGGATGACGTGGCGTGATCTTTCGATTGAGTACATTTTTTTTCTAAATATTTTAATAATTATTTAATTAAATAAAAATATAACAAATTTTAGTTTTCTCTGAATTTAATGAAATTTGATACCGTAGCTATATTTTCCAAGACAAATTCCATAACGACATCCATTTTATCATTATGGCTCTAAAATTTTCAGGTTATTTTCCCTTGTTGCAAAATTATCATTTTATCCTTTTTTTCAGAAATCAAATTATGTTAGTTATTTATTCATTTTTTCGGGATTTCACAAAAGAGTCAGTAAAAAAAATAAAGGAAATTTGTTGCTAGAATGAATTGTAGAAAAAAAATTTATGATACCTTGTAAAATTTTCTAGATAATTGAAATATTATAAACAACTTGACAAATTTCCTAATAACTACATTTTGTAGACACAACTTACATGATAATTATGATCTAAAATTCTAATATTTTCATTAATAAATAATATCCTCAATATAGAAGAGTGCTTTTGATAGATTAACTTAATATTCCACGCACACGCTCACACACACACACACACACACACACACACACCTCAATTTAACTAACCTTGATTTGGAAGATGAATGATCAAATGATAGACATCATGGTATGTTCATAGTTTACAATTTTTTTTTCGTCCAAGATAAATATAGACAGGTATTTAAATATTTTCAGAGTAATCATAAGATAATAAACATGAAAATAGAGATTAATGATACTAATTACTGAATATATCCAAAAAAAAATTGGATTGTCATCTAACAAGGGTTGGAGAGATGGGTTTTTGGGAGACAAGTGTTGAACAAAAATTAATATTATATAATTGTGATTTAATTCCTATGTTATAGTACAAGTTCAATAAAAATGTATCTATAGCACATTTACTAAAAAAGAAAAAAAAATGTTAGAAAAAAAACCAAAATTTTCTTTTACTTCAATCATTTCCCTTGGAGAAAATCATTTAGAATCTTGCAATAACATTAATAACCTTATAGACAACACCTTGTAAGCTTTTGAAAATCCCTGTGATAGATTTTTGAATGATTCTATATTTCATTCTATTATCATTTTTTAATAACTTGAGCTTTTTGAAGAGACAAAATAATCCAAAAATATGTACTTATTAATCACTTCCCACGAGGCATATATTTTCTTAACCCCTCGTAACAAAAAAAAAATTGAAGTCTTCAATGATGCATGCACTAGCATCATGTCAAAAGATATCTAAGTATATTACTCCAAGAAATATGTTAATTAATGAGAATAATTATAATGTAAAATGTTAATGATGATAAAGGTTTTTTTTTCTTTGGTACCACAAGACCCTTCAATAGAAACCAAACATCAATTATACTTGGTTGACACTTCACACAATAATCATTCAAAATGAGTTACATAAAATTAGCCTTGTAAATAAAAACAACACTCCTTTCACTTACATTTAGAAAAGTTTAAAAGGTACCTTGTAAATAGGAACAACCAATCCTTCTTAAGCTATATATATTGTACTTTCTACTTGCATTTAGATTAATCAATTCTTATTCTTTTATTCTTTGTATTATCTTTATGGTATTAGAGGGATAATATCTCCAACGAGATTTTTTTCTTGGATTCTGATTCTTCCACTACTACTCTCACTTTGATCACCACTTCACCATCTCATGACAATCAATCCTACAACTCAACTTCCCCAAAAACTCATTAAATTTAACTTATTCTTTTGGAAAGCTCAATTCACTACCCTATTATTTCGTTTGGATCTTTTTTTGCTATCTTGATGGTATATTTATTTGTTTCATCTCCACTATTCTCCAAGATGGCATGCAACTTTTCAATCTGGCCTAAATTTTTTTGTGCTGACAAGATCAATTCATCCTCCATGCTATTCTCAGTTCCTTAAGTGAATCTATTATTCCACTTGTCTCATCTACAACCTCTAGTAATGATGCTTAGGCTCATATCATGCCTTTTTTCTAAATGTTCAACTCAGCACATCATTTATCTCAAAGATAAGTTAACCATCTTCACTCGGGGTGATCTCTTTGTCAATGACTTCCTTATTCCAATCAAACAAATTTTTGATGAACTCACTCTTTTTGGTTGTCCTCTTGGTGTTGCTGACCTTTTTTTCTATACTACTTGTGGTATTTAAACTGCCTACAAGAAACTTATTACTGCTATTTGCACTCATGACTCGGCAAAACTATATGATGAATTATTTGATAAGATCATTGACCATGAAATATTCCTTCTTCATTATGATAAATTAAAATCTAATCATTATCCATCAATAGTCAATTTTACCAAGTGCATCATTTCATTACCTCATTTTCCAAACACTAATACTTCTCTTCCTCATCTGGTATACTTCTCACCACATCTAGCTGTCATGGACAAAATTATCATTACTATCAAAACCTTTCTTCCTCACATCTATCCCTCCTGACTTTGTTGTTTGCCAATACTATGACAAACGTGGTCAGAGTGCTAATTGTTATTTCAAACTTTTCTCATAGCTACATCCTCAATATCATTCATCTATGAATCATGCAACCATATCATCCGCTGCTCATCCTCCATAGATCCTAGACTCAGGTGCCTCACATATTTTCACGTCTCATCTTTCCAATTTATTTATGCATCAACCTTATGAAGGTCATGATGATATTTTTATTGGTGATGGCTCAAGTTTGAATATCACACTTACTGGTTCTACTTCTCTCTCACCTTATATTTATTTTATCTAAAGTTCTTTGTGATCCCACTATTAATCGTAATATCATTTATATTTCTCAACTTTGTCATTCTAATAATTCATCTATTGAATTTTTTCCTTCATATTTTTTTGTCAAGGACTTACAAATAGAGACTCCTTTACTTCACGGAAAGAATCAACATAATCTTTAAGAATGGCCAGTGACCATGGCTAACTATACAACCAAATATTCTTACATTGCTTTCTCTATTAGTATACTACAAGATGCTTCTCCAACTACCTGGCATGATTGTCTTGGTCACCATTCCTTTCAAATAATAAATAAACTTTGCAATCTTGAATACTTCATGTTTATTAAATAAAAGTATCATTTACCTTTTGGTAAATCTACTTTGGAAAGTCTTGGTCCTCTTGAATTGATTTACACTGATCTTTGGGGAACATCTCTAATAGAATCTATTACTGGCCATATTTATTATGTTATTCTTGTTGATCATTTTAGCAAATATAAATGATTTTATCTTTTATGCTTTAAATCTATTGTCTTCACTACTTTTCATTAATTCAAAGCTATCATTGAAATTTTCTTTTATCAACTTATTATCTATGTTTACCCAGATGGTAGTGGTAGATAAATTACACTTTTATGTAATCTAGGAATTCAACATTTTAAAACTCTACCACA
Organism: Sapria himalayana; assembly: GCA_029783825.1. Classification (NCBI taxonomy): domain Eukaryota; kingdom Viridiplantae; phylum Streptophyta; class Magnoliopsida; order Malpighiales; family Rafflesiaceae; genus Sapria; species Sapria himalayana. The sequence continues at coordinate 1,939,552 of JAREIK010001079.1, read as the reverse complement.
TACATCAACATAATGGTACTTCTGAACACCATCATCATATTGTTGAAACTAGATTGACACATCTTCATCAAGCTAATCTCCCATCCAAATTTGACATGATTTTCAAACTACTATTTATTTAATTAATCATTTTCCTACGCTGACCCCCAATTTCTCTTATCACATGCTAATTTCTAAGTCACAAAAATACACTATTTTTGGTTGTTTGATTTCCCTAGGTATTCCTTCATCTTTTTCATCCTCTTCAGATTCTATCTTCTTTACACATCTCATCACTACATGTTACTCCATTTGTATCTTTATCCCCACCACCCCTCCTCACAGTATGATCACCTATTCGAAAAATAATATTTTTAAACCATTCAAAAAAATACATTACGTAATAATAATAATAATAATGTAAAATGTAAAAGATAGCAAGTCTTGTATCACAACTTTGTATATCCTATTTTACAATGATTGGATCTAACAATCACCATATACAATTTACAAATTAACTTAAAGATTCAATTGCTTTTTAATATTGATGGTGTAAGACAATAAAATTAGAATTGCACCACAAAGTAGTGATATTATAGTGACTTGTCAATGTATTGTGGTTTAATTCTAGGCAATGTATAAGTTATAACAAAAATATAAAAAAAGATATTTGACGACAAAGGATATGTGCAGTGAATATAAGTGTGTATATAAGAAGTGGAGATAGACTAGTATGAAAGGATTACCAAAAATAAATAAAATTAACATATTTTAGAATACAATGTAAAACATATATAAGTATATCCGCACACACATAACTTATTCAAAAAAAAATAGGATTAAACAACAGAGCTACAAAATTTTGAGCAAATAAAGAATGTAACTAGTTACAAACAAAAAAATGATACTGCAAAAAAAAAAACATGCAATACATCAAAGTAGCTTGTGATTGTTTTTATATAAAAAATATATTTGTGAGCACAACTATCATTAGTGAAGCACCAAGGGCTTGTTCGGCCATGCCCATTGCCTCATGTTGTGCCCCTATGTCTTATTTAGTGATTTTAATTTTTTTTATTAGTCTCATAACTTTTAATTTAATATTACAATAAAGAACCATAACCATATGAATCAAATCAATGTGCTCATTTGAACATAGGACTACAACTCTAGCAGATTGGGTTAGATCATATCATTTATTTCTAACAATAAAAATTATAAAAACAAACTAACAAAAATTAAATACATAAAATATTTCAAATTGAATAATCTAAAATTAAAAAGTATTGAATTTTAAAATCTCTGTAAAGTATGAATTTTTATAATATAAAACTTATATTAAAATTTTAAATTAATGATAGTGATTTTCAATTAAATATTTTAACTTATACTCTAATATTTATAGGCATAACAATGAGTAATTTTTTAAATTGAGCGATGTGGACATAATTTCATATCACATTGGTTTGTAATAGTTTGTGGGGATTGAATTGCCAACCTAAAAGGATGCATAACTTTTGTCTTGCCACTAAGGAAAATACAAGCTCAAGCTTCTTGTGAAGGGTTGTAGGCTAGTCTTTTTAGTCATTTCTAATAAATTCAAAAAAATTTTGATAGGTTCATGGATACAACCCTACAATGGTTGACCCTTCATCTAGTTAATGACTTGGATTTCTCCCTACTAGTCATCATTTATAGTATAACATTTATTAGTCTCTTTTCTTCCTTCAAATTTTTTCTAGGTTGAAATTCATAAGGGGAGTAATTGCTACTATAAGAAAGCTCTACATTCCTTCAAAGTAATCATAGCCAAGCTCCGAGATTATTCAACCTAGTGGGTAATGATACTAAGAAGGATACCTAGCTATTCTTGAACCACATTAGAGAAATGAAACTCTCTATTTGCATATATTTTTCTTTTCTATCCAATAGACTCTTTGAAAGGGCAAGTCTGACATCTATAAAAAATAAGTGAAATTTCTATTCCAAATATTTTTGAGGTGTGACATGGGGACTAGAAATCAACTGGAGAACCAATGAATGGAAGTGAACATAAAGCATAGGCTTCAAAAAAAGTTATAACAAAATTGGAGTGGCTAATGACCAGACACCTAACTATTGGATTTTGTGACCAGGTGTCTATAGATGAAAGGAAAGTTTAAAAGTACTAACCCCTATGAACTGTAGATTATGAAAAACCTATTTTTCCGCAAACACCGACAAGTAGCTCTTGATAGAGAAGCTTTATAAGAAGAATTTTAGGCCAAGCCCCACTCCATGTGGTTTTTATTTTTCCTTGTTTAAATTCAATCTTCTATTATTGAATTCTTCTTTGTGTTGATAGAAAAATCATGACATAAACCAAACATCCTCTTAATGAGTATGTAATAGTGTCAATATACTAAAAGACATTTATTGTGGTTCAGAAGATGCAGCATCTACCACAAGACTTATTCAATAGTTTACACCACATGTTTTGATGCTTTGATTTTATTTCTATCTCTATTTCAAGTAATGATCTCATTTGATGGCCTAATAAAGCCAACTTAAAGGACTGAATTAGCAAATTAAGAAACTTGCCAAGTTATAATTGCAAATTGCACCCATACTAGTATATTTTTTGCACCTACTTATGCTATATTTTCTTCCATTTCCTTACCAATATGTATGTTGTCTTCTTTTTAAAAGCGCTTCAGTCTTTCAACTAACCTACAATAGACTACTTACTAATCAAAATAAAAAGAATGAATGAGATAGTGGAAGCCAAAGCCACATTTGAGAATCTTTCATTCATCATGAATGAACAAGATCCCCTTTTAGTATGAGCAAGCTGCTGCTACTCATGCCAATAAAGGATGCCAATAGTCACTATCTTAGAAAAGGTACACCCTCTTTGATGTTCCATGTGTTATACTAAAAGAAAGCTAGCCCGCTTGATCCACTACAAAATAAGAAGCAAGTCCCGACTAAATAAGTAAATCTAGGTTTGGCTGAAAGTGATCAAAAATGCAATCTTCTTTCATAGATTATAGATTAGTGATGGTGAAAAAAAGAATATTGTATCATATTTAGGCCAAAGTTGATAGTGATTCCATGCTTACTAATATATATCTCTATCTATAAGTTAGCCTCTTACATTCACTATACCAAGAAAATAAGTCAACCATAGATTGAGGTTTAAGCTTGAAGTGAAGTGTCCACATTAAGGTGAATCAGATTTGGAAAGAAACAATTTAGGAACATGAATTGTGAGTAACATGCACAATAACTTTCACTATGCATCTACAAGCTTAGTTTTGATCTGGCTTCTAAGACTAAGGGCTTGGCACATCCAAAGAGTGCACCCCATAAGCTTTGTTTATGCTCATGACATGACTTGCATGGCTCCACTTATTTCCTTGCTAGGCAAACTATGCATAAGAAAAGCTTATAAAAATAAAATCTCAGTATTTCATTTCACTTGTCAACAAGTGCATAATATTTTATAATAAGCAATTGGATCTTTCTAGCTTGGTAATGAGAGTAAGTGAGAAGAATGATTAAGAGTAGGGGTGATGTTGCTGAGTGAAGGAACATATCATTCTCATTGCATAGACATTATTTTTTAGTTACCCAACCCACTAAAAAATGAAAATAAAGTCAACAATAACCTAAATAAGCAACATGACAATTACCAAATTATTAGCACAAGTCCTCCATAAAATTTTCTTATAAAAGCAAGATAAGATGTCATTCTACTATTTAATACTGGCATGAATATTTGCAACATTTTGTCCTGCATGAGTTAGACTCACGGAAGAATGGCCATCTCTAGCAAATAGAATAACTATTTATTCTTGAGGAGTAGTCTTAACTGCGATATTCTTATCAACATATTATTATCATCTTTGGAACGCATAGTTGCGGTGCTAAAGGATGTTGTGACTGTGAAGTCACAACATTCTTTAGCACCGCAAATATGCGTTTTAAAGATGAATTACCTTGATCACATCTATTTTACAGCTATTCCAGAGAATAATTACTTTCATCAATTTTCGTTGCTTTCATTAGCCCATTAATTTATTGATTGTGGCATCTTTGGTTGCAATAAAAAATAACCATGAATTATTAACTTGATTAAAGTGTTTGCATGGTAGGGTCTAGCATTGCTAATGTAATGTGCTTGCACACCCTCCACACCATCATTTGAATGTATGCATCATCACTAGGGATTGGATATCTCACCTCTGCACCATTCTTTGATTATCATTTACCTAACTTTATTCTTAAGAATTATGTTATATGATTTTGATTAAATTGTGACAACTAGAAAGTAGGATATGCAATACTAACATAATACTATAATATCATACAAAAGAATTGCAGAACTAGATAGGAGAGATAATTGTGACATTACAATGTAAAGCAAGAATTTATTCAAATTAATAAGGCATTGCATTGAGGGTATAAACTCTTTCTAGCAAAAAAAAACATAAAGTGAAAATAGCAAAAACATAAAATAAAAATATTTGATAACAATGGATATATGAAGTTAACACATGGATATTACAAAAATTCAGAGCAATGAAATAAGATGTTACCAAGAAAATTAACTTATTCATAAACATAACATTCAACAACATAGCTACAATATTAAAAGCAACGAAAAAATGCACTCATTTACACACAAAGATATGATATCATCAAAAAAAATCACATAGTATATTGAAGTGGCTTGTGATTGTTTTTATATAAAAAAATATATTTGTGAGCACAACTAGTTTAGTTGGTGCACCAAGGGTTTGTTTCACCAATTGCCTCTAGGCATGCCCCCGTGTCTTATTTAGTGATTTAAATTTTTTGTATTAATTTCACAATTATTAATTTCATATCACAATTATTAATTTCATATCACAATTATTAATTAAGAACTAAAACCCTAACATAACAATATCGAAAAATTTTTATTAGTGAGCTCGTGGTTAGAATCTCACATGCCTTCTAGGAGTGTAGAAGAAGAATTGACATAAAATATATATTGTAAAAAAATGTACATGTGGTAGTGCATGTAGAACTAACCACTTTCACTTTGAGAGGCTTGTTGATCTTTTGCCCAAAAAATATGGTGTATTAGATCTCAGGCTAATCCAACTAAGTGGCATGGTATTTGAAGTTGGATCAAGTTCAGCTTTATTGACCCATTTCATATACCATAATAACTTTGAGAGAGAAGACATAGTCAAATTGATTATGATCATAGATCTTTCGATTAGATTTTTAGATGATTATATGGTAATAAGTATTATGTAAACTTATTTCTAACTTGCATATCATAGGATTCCTTAGTTCTTTAGTAGGAATGATATAAATTTAGAAAAAAAATAATAGAGTAGTATCCATAATGTTTGATATCTAGATTTGTCATGATAATGCATCATTTGTCATATCACCCACTATGTAGATTCAAAATGAAAATTTAATAAAAAAATTTTCTAAGTTTCTGCGATCTTTAATCCTCATGATGGTTCTGTCATATATGAGCGTATGATAATGGTTTTTAGGGAATATAAATTATTTTTTAAAATATTAGAGGCAAGATATTAAATAAAAATTTTCACATCAGATGTATGTGACATGCTATAAACCTAATAGTACTGGCATGAATGAAGGTTATCCCCCCCCCCCTAAAAAAGTAAGAAATTTACTAAAATACCTTATGATGCATAGTAGATTATAAGAGTTTGGTAGTATCTATTTTTTAGTTGAGGCTAAAAAAGAAAAAAAATCCAAACAAATATGAGATACCATTAGAATTATACTTACCTTATGTTGGAGTCATGTGTTTGCTTCCAACATGTAATATCTGACTATATGAATAGTAAGAGTAATGAACTTATTATTTATGATTTGGATTAGAATAAAAAAATAATCTATGAAAAATTTGAAAATTTTTTATGACACAATGATAGAGGTATCAATTGGGTCGGGTGACCTGGGCACGACAATACTCAATTTAGAACCATGCATTAACATTACATGGTCCAGCTTGCTGCACAGGTCATGTCATGCATAGCCAAAGTTTTTGTCAAGAAAGATGCAACATGGCATGACCCCAGCACAATGTCCCATGCATCCTAGTTTTGGCCTGGCTGGCCAAACAAGCGAGCATGGTCCTAACCCATGTTATCCTGGCCTGACCTAGACTAACCTAGAATGAACCAATCTAGCCTAGTATGAACCAATCTAGCCTAATATGAACCAATCCAGCCTAGAATGCACCATGCTAGGCTTTCCTAGACTAAACTTAAGATAGCATAGAATGAACTAGGCTAGCATGGCCATGCCTGACTCAACTTGCCATAACCTAACCAAAATTTATACCAATGGGTCGTGTTGACCTTCTTATTTTTAAAGTCATTCCAGGATGGAATGACCCATGCTAAAAACATACTTAGCAAGTATAGAGTATGCATGGCTATTGAGATAAATACTAAGTATATAAAATACTAGGATACCCTAGTGCATGGTTGGCTCTATGTATCCCAAGGTTAAGGTGGAAAAGGTAGAAAATATACTAAGATATATATCTACCTGCATTTAACCAAATACATGAACCAGAAGGTTTTATTCATGAAAAATTAAGTGAGGTATTTATATATTATGACCCTAAGTATGGTAGTTATAGCAAGTTTCTGAGTATGGGCATGAACACCCAATTCGAAGATAATGACTTTTTCATTCAATTATGTAGAGACAAATGATAGAGTGGTCCATAGAATATGAGTAAACTATCTTGATACTTAGATATTGATTACTACTTTGTCCTTTCACATGATGATAATATAAATTTAGATATTTTAAGTTAGTAAAAATTATACAAATCCACTTATCCCATGTTATCTAAAATAACATATGATTTTACTGACCCCTTAGATATCTAACATAGCATAAAAGTATATTTTTTTATTGCAGCTAATATTTTTCAGATAAGAGATCAATACTACAACTGGATATCAAAAAGGTACTTATATGCATAAAGGATTGCGAAAATTCAAGATTGTGAATTTAAGAGTTGTTGGTGGACTATGACTAATTGAATATCAAGATCAAAGATATTGAAACCATCACTAGCAATACCTTCAGAAGTATACATGAAAATTCTGATCTATATAGTCAATGCTACCATACTACAAATACTGATTAATGATGACGACTCAAGCTATTTTGGATCTTTTTTCATATGATATGATATTTTTTTTTATTTTTTTATTTTTGTAAGTTATGCTTAATCATTATGTATCAATATGTTATTTATCATATTGATATTATAATTATGAATTATTTTTTCATTTAAGTGATTTTCCATTTTTATTTTGCATAAATATAAAATTATAATTTTCATAAATTTTCATTTAGGCATGACCTAGCACCACCCGACATGATACTACACAACCTTAAAAGACCATCATGAGTTTGCTTGACCGTGGACCTAATAAATTATGTGTTATGCTGTGACTAGCACGACATGATGAAATTATCGGGCCACTTAAAATGGGCTAGCCCACTTGATACCTCTAAGTTGAGAAGATAACAAACAAAATATAAGTAAGCAATACTTACATAGAAGATGCTCAACATGAAATGTCAGTGAAAAACACTAAACCTACTAATCTACACACGTATGTACCTATTTTATCTAAATATGAGTCAAAGTATGATGTCAACATGGATGCCTCTAATGATATGTTAAGTATAATTGTTAAAGATAGAACATTAGATGATATATATATATATATATATATATATATATATATATATATATGTATATATATATATATATGTATATATATCAAAGATACATTACTCTTCAATTGAGCCACTCAACTTTAAAAAGACAGTACAATATCAAGTATGGACCTAAGCTATGAGAAAAAAATAGATACCATAGACCAAAATAATACTTGGACATTAGTTAACTTACCCCACAATAAACACAATATAAAGGTAAAATGGCTATTCAAAATTAAAGACATAACCGACAAAAAAACACTTATATACAAAGCACATTAGTAGCCAATAGCTATTCCTAAAAGGCTAGATACAACTACATTGATACATAAGCTCCAATAGCTCATTTAGAAATAATAAGAGTTATAATAGCTCTACTTGTATAGAAGGATGACCATTGTTATAGCTAGACGTTAAGCATGTCTTCCTAAATGGTATTCTCAAGGAAGAAATCTATGTTGACCAACCCCCTAGGTTTGTTAAAAAGATAGCTAAATACTATGTTTATATATTAAACAAGATTATTTATGGATTGAAACAAAAACTAATGTTTAGTATGACCAAATCAACTCATAAATGTTAAACCAAGGCTTCAACAAAGTATGAATTAGCCCAAATTATACATCAAGAAAACACATAATTTTAAAATTATTGTGTCAATTTATGTTGATGATATTATATTTAATAGTAATAGGACTTAAAAGATATTCCTTTAGGAAAGGTATGTTGGAAAGTTATGAGATGTCAGATATGAGATCTTTCTATCATTTCTTATGCTTGGAAGTACTACAAGACCTCACTAGAGTGATTATAAACCAATCCAAATGTATACTCTCTATTTTATAGACCAGTTGATAAAAACTCTTACAGGCCTTATATGAAGCTTGATATATGCCACAGCATCTCGACCATACATTGTCTATGTAATAAATATACTATTTAGAATTATGTATTCACCAAATCACCTATATTTTGGTGCTACACAAAGGATGCTAAGATACCTTAATTGAAATATTCAAAAATTTAAAATACAAAAATACTATGACATTTTTACACTATTTACACTATGACATGCATGTTGAGAAGTTGTGGAATCCTTTCTTGGCCATGACTCTATAAATAAGTCATAAAAATAATTACACACTATGACTCTACTACTTAGTTATCATAGTTGTTTACTTTGTAACATATTCTTCTCAATCATAATATTATCTTAGAGTCACGGACATTAGTTCTAAAATACAAATTCAACCATCTTATTTTTTTATGTCATGGAAACTAAATGCCAAATTGGTACTAGAAATTATGATATTTTCTAGTTTCATGACATTCATTACAAAGTGAAGATTATACATCACTAAGTAATTATTAGTTATGACAAACTTTTATGCTATTACTTTGTTCTAGAGAGGAATTCCCTCAGTTATAATATTTTGTACCCACATGATTTTGTGTTTTAGGAAAAAATTACCTATATTGGTACATTCTTGCTGCTATGATCATGTGCTCTAGATAGGAATTCCCTTAGTTGTGAGCATTCTTATAATCATGACTTTGTGTTTCAGAAAGAAATTACTTTACTCATAGCATTCTTGCCATAGTGACTATGTGCTCCATAACAGAATTCTTTAATCCATGGCCATTCTTTACCATAATGGCTTTGTACTCTAAACAAGATTTAAAATAGATTTAGAACCACAGACTCAATATAAATTCATGACTTTCAACTTGAAGATTTGCATAATACCTGAAGAAACCCCAATTATATAAAAGGGAACATTAAGACCTTCAAAAAGAGGGCTTAGAGAATTAGAAATTGAGATCAAGAATATATACACCAAGAAGAGCAGAAATTCTAACCATCAATTATAGGTAAATTCAAGCTAACCAGAATCAAGGATGTATTAAGATTTGGATTTGAGAACTAGATCTTCAAGCCAACTGTCATTGAGAATCCTTGATTTTGATGAGATGATACTCCAATCTTTCACATGAAATCTTCTCCAATATAAAGCTAATTAGGGATTTATAGGTGGTGTGTGTGTGTGTGTGTGTGTGTGTGTGTGTGTTAATTGTATATTTATATTGTTTAATTATGAAATTATTATGTTTTGAATACTAAGGGATATGAGGGTTAATTAGAATAGAGAGTTTGAGTTTTACACAAAAAAGATTTGTGTGTTGCCCATGAAAGACTGTGATAGGTAAGTCACAAGACACACTCAGAAATTGGATTCAAAGGAAGTGACAAACTTTTTATTCTTACCTCATGAGATGAAATTATATATGGAATCCCTAAATTTATGTAAGTTTGATTGAAATGAGCATGATGCTCATGAAGCCAAAAACACAAACAAAATGATGACAATTCCATTATCTATATTCTAGAAGAGTTATCCTTCAAATAATATAGAGGTTATATAGAACAACTAATCTAAGGTTTCACCATAGTATAGGAGTCGATTGTTGGATGTGATGGATAATGATACGTAAGTCATGGAACACATGCAAATGGATTTGCTTCATAAAATGGTGATGCCCTTGCTATCATTTCTTCTTGAATGATTTCCATAGGTGAGATCATTAGGAAGATGTATATTATTTGATATGAGTATAGTACTTAAGAAACTAAAAGCTCAAACATAAGTATTATCACATTATTTTAGATCTTTCAATATAATTTAGGTTGGAAAATAAAAATATATACCCAAAGCATTTGTCAATGGCAACTAACTTATTATCTAAAAAAGTAGAAGGGTGGATGATTCAAAAATAGAGTAAGCATGAATATAGTGGTAAAATGCCAAAAAACAACGATAAGAAGACCATCCTTGATAGTGGTAGTTAAAGTTTGGTTACCACCTTGTGTGCCAAGCGGAAAAAATGATAAATCTACATCCTCATATCCTTCATACAATTATCAAGTATGACATTGCCATAATATAATCAAAAATCATCATACATTAAGAAGTAAACCAAGCCTAGAGAACTCAAGTATCAATCTGAGACCCAAGTTTATCTTCTCAACTCGAGTAATAGTTAATTTATTATTAGTTAGTCAAATTGCTCATATAATCTATGTGAGATCAATAACTAAACTTATAACGACTTTATTATTTGTATGAATCATAATCAATAGATTTCTATTGGACATGTTCAATCATTTAATGCATCTTTGGAGTCGTGTTCTAAATAATAAGATTTGACACTATAAAAAAGTCATAACAAATTTGTGATATTGTTGGTGAGGATAATGTTTAGTTTGATAAGTCAACTTGAGTTAATATAACTATAATTAAAAAGAGATAGTTCTATTTCTAGTAGGATGGATAACTATTTTTGTTTATTATTTCTTTTGAGTTTGTGTATTTTTTTTTCATTTTATAGCCACAATAATTTATAAATCAAAGATCTAAGATAGATTAAACATGTCTAGACCCATAAATTGAAAAAAAATGAGAATATATATATTGAGATAGAAAATTAAAAGAGCAAGTATAAACAATAATTGCTATAATGGGAATACCTAAGGGGTATAGAACAATTAGTTTAATAACTCATTCCTCACTAGATGCTAGAAGAGTTTTGGAGACCAACATTAATGAGCTTCTACTTTAGGATTTAAATACATTTGATACATGCAAATTATTTTGAGTTGAACCCTAGCCTCATAGCTATGTTGCAACAACATCAGTATATGGTGGATGATTTTTAAAAGACCCAAGAAATCATGTCATAATTTTTTTGGAACTTTGCAACACAATGAATATGAATAGAATTAGCCCAGATATGATAAAGTTGTGAATTTCCTATTTTTCTTGAAAGACAAGATAATGAGTTGGTTCTAGTAATGGTTTAGAGGATACATTGAGAGTTAAAAAGAACTTGTACAAGAATTTCTAACCAATTTTCCCACCTTAAAAAATTACATCACAATCAATGGAAGAGATAAGCTAGTTGGGACAAGTAAAGAATAAGATATTGTATCATCTTTGGAACCGATTCAAAACTATACTAAGCATGTTCCTACAACATAGATTCAAATTATGATTCCAAGCCAAGATATTCTAAAATAGTTTGAACTACATGATGAGGTGTATAATTAATGTAGCTTCGAGTAGTTCCAACATTAACATATAACTTGAGAAAGATCATTTTTTATTTTAAGAAGCTAAACAAGAACAACTATCAAACTCAAAATGAAAAAACAAATGGAAGGAAACATGGTGGAGTATTGAAGTTGGATAGAATAATGGAGATTGATATTAAGTTTGATGTGTTTTTCAACAAGTTTGGAGCCCAACATGACACAAGGCCTAGTGTGGGGGAAATAATAGTTTTTGAAATAATAAAAAGTATCCAATTTTGACATAATTTATTATGTAGAAGAAGCCAACCTTATGTAGAATAGTGGGTATATTTTCAAATCCAACAATATAAGTTTTAGAATAGGGTAATGTCACTCGAACATGTGAAATCATAAAAATTTATCATATGAGAGTCAGGGAATTGCGTAGCAAAAAATGAGACAATATCAAAAGAAATTTGGATAAAACTCATCGAAGTGCCAAATGCAAGGAGTTTTGAGTTTCAACGATAACTAATAGAAGGGAGTACAAAACTTATTATTTAAAGAGAACATTCTCATGATCCTCATACAGACATAGAGAATGAATGATGTGTAAGAGAACCAAATAAAATGAATGGAAATAAGACTAGATCATAAAGATGCCAAGATGAAGACTATTCAAAATAAAATTTGGATAATATCACTAATAATGAAAGATAAGAACATCAATAGACTACCAAAAGATATCGATGCAAATCCAAAAAGATATATATCCATAATATTCAGAAGCAATAAAGAATTAGAAAGGAAAAAAATAAAAGAAAAATCCAAATAAGTGGCTAATGTTGAAAAGGAATGTGTGGTTAACAATGCTACTACAGTCCAAAGTCATGCTTCCCATACCATGACATCCTATGCCACTCCATTTTCCTAACACATGGCACAACCAAATCCCATTGCCCAACCTATTTTCATATAAAATGTAAAATTACTGAAACAATTCCTACACAATTGATATCTAGATTTACATGTACTTTATTATGTGTAATTCATATGCTTATGGATTTCCATTGGATGAAATCAATTTTCTAACTAGCTTTTCATGTCATGCCACAAAAAAAAAAGTTTTGAGACTATAACAAAGTTGCAACAAGGAGAAATTAGTATGGTCACCATTTTCATGTCTTGCAAAGGAAATAATGAGAAAAATGTGCCATAATTATTCCCCAAATTTGAGAATAGGAGGAACCAGTACAAAAAAAAATCCAAAATATTTTACTCACTTACTAAAATTCAAAGAAAGAAATTTCAAATAAAAAAAATGAAGGAAGGGAGAATAGTGATGTCATCTTTCCCAAAGGCATGTCTGGGAAGAAATAGAGTTAATTATGGATGAAAAATCTTTAAATCACTTAAGTAAGTGTGAATTGGTTGAACATTTGAAATGTTTGATGCTTGGTACAACAAGTAACTAGAATGTGATTTATCTTAGTAGATGCTTATGAAAATACCATGAAAAAATGCCTAACATTCACAATATGCCACTTCATTGCAACCTCTTCCAAAAACACTCCAATGAGGTTACCAAACATCCAAAAGATATTTTTTCTTCGCAACAACTTGCCAATATCTTTCGGTCCATAGCATAATTCTTCATGTCTTTCATCTTTCATCAATTGATATAAAAATAAAATATTTCTTATATTTTATCCACCATTACCAATAAAAAATCTTCAATAAATGCTTCTTATCTTATGTCTATCTTATATTTAATATTTTTTTGCTCATTAGGTTTCATAGTATTTTAGTCCATTAATACAAAATTAAGTTTATTTGTGAGGGTCAATGAGTGCTAGTTTTTCCTTGTCTTGAAAGACATTTTCTTTGTATAGTTTTCACTAATGCCCATTCACTTTAAAAATAAAAATTTGTCGCTATATTAGCTATCTCTATGACACTATTCAAAAGTTTGTGGTGACTCCATACTACAATAACTGCATAAATCTTCTAAGACTTATGTTCCTCTATTGCATAGTTCTGCTATTACTTGTAAATTTTTACAAGGTATTGCATATTTATTTATGTACTTTGATATTTGTTTAGTCTAAAAGTATTTTTTAGAGTTTTCAAAAGGTATTGCAAAGCTTTCATTAATTTTTCATTTGCATGCAACCCAAATTACCTCCATCTTGATAATTTTCACATGGATTTATGAACTTTTTCACATGATTTCTATTCTTTTCAATTTCTTTCAATTATAAACATATTTTTCATAATACCATGTGCTTATTTAAAAGATTAAAGTATCCAAAAAACTAAAAGTAATATATATATCCTTGAGATACCAATTGAATTAATAGTAAAATATTAATACTCAAAAAAAAATTAATAAGAGGAAAAAGAAGCTACTCTGTATGACTTACATATTATTAGTCCATTGACCATGAAAAAGTGGAAAGAACAAACATGAAATATATTTCTCTTTTTTCATTATTACCTTTTTTTTTGTATTTTCTATTTTGTCTTATTTGGCTCTCTTTTCTATTTTGTAATTTTCAAAATTATATTGCAGACTTAACAAAAAAAAATAAAAAAAATATCTCCCCCAGCCAAATTAATATTTTCTACAATGTTGCATGAAGAAAAACAAACTCGAGAAAGAAGAACATAGGTATATGAATCATGCAATGTATGTATCAAACTTAAAATAAAAACTAAGTGGTAAAACATGGATGTGTTCCATAGATATAAAAAAAAGAGTTCTCACAAGAAATAGTTGATGGAATAAACATGAGTGATCAAACATTATTTATGAACCTAAACTCTCCACTTACTTGGGGATGATGATATATGATCAAAATTACCTAACATGGATACTTATTGTATTAAGAATTAGGGTCATCCACTGAGATGTATTTTTGTGTTGTGATAGGAAAAAAGAAATACAAGCAAAATTAGATGGTTGAATGTGTTGTAGAATAATTTCATAATACCATTCAAAATTTATTGGATTATTTAGATAACAACTTGATAAAAATCCTAAGAATTACAATTAGGGACACATAATATACACAGCTAATTATTGTCTAAGAATTATAATATTGTCATTTAAAACTAACATTCTTAAAATAAATGAGTGATTTTCATAGATAAACTTTTTAATTCATATTATTGAATCTTTATTACACTACCCAAACTTGGTTATTTGTTGAATGGTTCAAAAATCTATTGGATGATTGAATATGTCTAATAGAAATCCAAAAGTATATGGCTTACATAAGTAATGAGATAGACATAAGTCCAAATATCAATCTAATAGGAATTGTATGAGCACTTTAACAAATCAATAACAAATTAATAGCTGATAAAGTTAAGAAGATAAACTTGACACTTAGATTGATACTTAGACTCTAAGGTTGATTTACTTTCTTATGTATGATGAATTTTCTTTACTATTAAAACAATGTTAAGCTTGATTGTTCAACGAATGGTAAGATGATAAAGATTTTCCCATTTGTCCTCTTGGAATACATGGTTGTTGTTATCCTTGAATTTCTATGATCGAGGATTGTCCCATTTTAGTTGTTCATTCAGTATTTTGCCACCAAAAGTACCCTTATTCTATCTATAGGTCATTTATATTTCTACTACATTTAGGCAATATATCAATTATCCTTGATTGCTACTTGGGGTATACATTTCTCTTCTCCAACTTCAATAGTAATAAAAGATATGAAATAATATGCTAATAATTATATTTGTGGTTTTGACTCCATATACATTCCTATCTCAATTCATCCTCTCAATCATTAGCTAGAAAGATGGGATAAACTCTCAAATCCTTGCTCATCCACAATTTTTTGCTTTAGTAGGTGTCATCTATCTCCTCCCATTTTATATCAAAAAAATAAGTTCAAGCACCAAGATTGAAAGTATATTTTGACTATAGTTGCCTTACATCACTTCCTTTTAGTCTAATGACTCAGTTTAGCTTCCTCTCTTCTTATCCTAAGCTTAGAAATAAGAATTTATTTATTCATTGAGACATTGAATCACAAAAAATTGTTATGACTATTTTGATTAGTTGTGGAAAGAGGAGGAGATGAATATTTGGGCAAAAATTAGGATTTATGGTATTTTATAGAGTTGGGATTTTAGTCATCACTAATTAAAAAATAATTATGATTTTGCCCAATGTCATGATTTTTCTTTAAAAATATAATTGCAATAGGGTTTAACCACCATAACTCTATTTGTTTTGAAAAAAAAAGTCATGGATAGGTTTGAGTGTTGTACCTTTATTTTGATGTATGTACAAGTATTTGATTTCACAAAATATTTATAAAAAAATAGCACACAAGCACAAAAATACACATTGGATAGCTTCCAAGCAATGTTATATTTAATTACTTTAGCAATATTAAATCTTCAATTTATTTTATAACTTTGTTATAATACTAAAACTTATTGTTTATGACACAATCATAAAAATTTGTTGGGAGAATGACTTTTGTGCAAAGGAGTTCTACAAGCATATGGGTCATACAAGTAATAAAGTAAAAATAAGTCTAGATGTCCATCCCACAAAAATTATATAGGCAGATCTATTAACTGACTGAACTAAATGATGCTCAAGTTTAATATATAGTTTCAATTTTCAGAAAGATACTTAACCTCAATAGTTGACTCACTTCATTGTGCATGATCATATTTTTATAGTATTTGGGCAATGTTGTATTCAAATTTCAAATGAATAATAAACAATATGAAAATGTCTCAGTACTTTCTTGGCATACAAGATAACTATCATCCTTGAACTATCACCACTAAGAATGATCTTCTCATAGTTATATCATTTATATTTCACCATTGAAACTATATGTTATTCCATTAATGTGTTACTCGAATGTCTACTCTTTTCAAGGAATATATCATTTTTCCTTGATAATTATTTTGAGTGTGTATTTATATTCTCTAATCTCTAATACCTTAAAGATACAAAATGATATGGTAATAATAATATTTTTACTTTCAGTTTCATAAGCACTTTACTCATAGCAAATTACATACTTCTTTCTACGAATCTCACATATGAAAATCACACAAGATAAAATAACTCACATGATTGTCACCAACATACAAAGTACCTCTACATGTATATGTCTTATGACTTACACATGACCACCATACTCTTGGAAAGACTACAACTTTTCTATTTTCTTTCTTTAACATAAACACATGGTAAAAATACACACTAAAGTAGATGCTCTCTAAAATATAAAGTTGTAACAAAAAATATTGTTGCGACTAAAAATACTTGATGTTTTAGCTATATACTAATAAAGTCATGATGCTAAAAAATATCACGATTACTTACATGGTTATCACTAACATATGAAGTAGCTATACTTGATTGTCGAGACATGAAAATAAAATCAAAAGCATCATTATGTTTTAGAGTTAGTACAGCCATAACTCCAAGAAAATATCACAACTATGAAGTTTATGTTGCATAACAAAATGTCCATAAACTCAATAGTAGAATCTTCATGCACATAGATTATCACAACTTATTTTATATAGTCCCAACTAAGAAAGAATATCGTAAATATTTGATAGGCTCTTGAATAATATAAGTAAGTTGTGATGTAAGAAATATTATAACTTATTTTGTCAAATTTCTTCAAAATGATCATTTGATGGAATCTCTTCATTTAACATTCAAATAAGTACAAACACTATATAATAACATATCAAAAAACAACAAAAAATCAATACAAGGATTACCAAAGCATCTCTATTTGATACATAAGATAATTGTTTGTAGATATCAATAAGCATGCATTATTTTGAATTAGCTTACCCAATAGTCCTCAACGCAATTCTGAGCAAAACATATAAGAGTTGTGGATATTTAACATAATAATTACTTGTAAATTATAATCTAAAAGCCTTAATAATATAGTTAACATCAAACTTGCTCAATTGAGAATACAAACTAGCTACATATCAATTACATTAAGTTGTTAAATGTTGGTTGAAGATTATAGAGAAAAGGCAACTCTAAAACTATATAGTCTTGGATTCTAAAGTTGTACAGAAATTTAAAACATGCTTTCAATATACCTTTTTGCCACTATTTCACTAGTCACAAATCATTGAGGATAATGAGGGTTGAAACATAAATATAAATGTAATTACTTAGGTTAATAAGGGATACATATTCTTGACATGATTTTACCTTCTTAAAATTATATATTTATACCTTCTTAAAAGACATTCAGAATAAGTATATTTGTCAACCTAGCATTATAAGACATTCAAACTAATTAATAAAATGTCTATAATAGTGTACAATAGAAGTACAATAAATTCATAATTTTTCTATGTTTATAACATATTACCACATTAAACTCATGAAGAAGCAAGAAACAAAGTAGTTAGTTGATGAACAATCACAAAAAACAACATTACAGTTAAAGAAATTTTATATGGTATAGTTGTGGCTTGTGGTTTTATAAAAAAGATATATGCATGAGCATAACTATTCCTAGTTGGAGTACCATGAACCCAAACCCTAAGCCTATTTTTGTACTTTAAATTTTTTTATTGGTTTTCTAATTATTAATTTCATCTTACATTTAAGAATTGTTATAAAAATAAAACCCCCAAAAACACATTGAAAATAGAAAATTAAAACCTTAAGATAATAAAATAAATAATACAATAAAAGAAATACAAGCTAAAAGGGAATTGGGATTGGGATATATTTCAAGGATGGGGATCCTCTTTTTATAGAAGAAAATGTTGGAAATCCCAAATGGATTTATAATGTGGACAAAGTGATGTTTCACCTACCCTCATTAATATTATATTCTCTCACTTGAAAATTACCTTTGTCACTTGTCTATGCTTGCTTACGTTCTTGCTAAGCCACATAAAGTTCTATACCATTCAAACTTATCAGTGTTGATCAGTTTTGATCAAAATATCCACTATGTTGTCATTAGTGTGAATCTTTTGCATATTCATACATCCTTCTTCAAATTTCTCTTGTATAAAATAATATTGTACTCTAATGTGTTTCATCTTCGAGTGAAATATTGGATTTCTTACTAAGTATAGAGCACTCTGACTATCACAAAATAAAGTAACTTTATTTTGTTTATGTCCAAGCTTTTCTAATAGTATCGGAAACTAGATTACCTCTTTACCAGCTTGTGTAGCTGCAATCAACATATTTTGCCTCTATCATAAAAGTAGACACAATATACTAACTTTGAAACCCAACTTACAGCTCCTCTAACAAGAGTAAAAGTATGGTACATGGTAGATTTGCTATTATCAATATCACCAACATAGTCTATATCAATATAGCCTCTTACAATAAGGTTTGAATATCCATGACATAATGCAGTATTTGAGATTCCTCTAATATATATGATAATCCTTTTTTTAGTAATATAATGTTCTATGCCAGGATTTTCCATAAATCAACTAACCACTTCCATAGCTTGTACAATGTTTGGTCTCGTACAAATTATTACAAACATTAAACTTCTTTTTATTGATGAACATGATACTTGATACATCTTTCTCTTCTCTTCTTATGAGCTAGGACACATACTTAAAAATAATTTGAAATTAACAAGAAGTGAGGTAAAAATTAGCTTACATCCTTGCATGTTGAAGTGTCATAAAATCTTGTTGAAATAGTTTTCTTGAGAAAGTCAAATCTTTCTGTTGTTTTTGTCTTGGTAAATCTATATTCCTAGAATCTTATTTTTTAGTCCAAATTCCTTCATATCAAATTCCCTAGCCTACCATGTCTTCAATTCTTGGATTCGATATTTATTGGAGCCTAATATCAATATGTCAACCACGTATAATAATAAAATGATAAAATTATTTTTATCCTCAAATATCTTATAGTACGTACAATGGTCTGAACTAAGTCTATTGAACCCAAAGATAATGATGAAGGAATCAAGTCTTTTATACCAGCACTTTAGTACTTATTTGAGACCATATAGAGATTTGTTCAACTTATAAACTAAGTTTTCCTTATCTATTTCAACAAATCCTTTTGGATAGAATAAATAAAGTTCTTCAATTTCTCCATGAAGAAATCTAGTTTTAACATCCAACTACTCTAGATATAAATTAAATATAGCACATAGCCTCATTACCACTATGATTGTTATAAGATGAACCATCAGAAAAAAATCTTATTGAAGTTAATGCCTTCTTTCTGAGCTTATTCCTTTATCATCAATCTTGTACGATACCATTCTACTTGATCATTGCTATCCTACTTGATCTTGTAAACCCATTTATTACCAATAACTTTTCTTTCTAGTGGTAATAATACTAACTTTCTTGTTTTTTTCTTGTGTAGAGCTTCAATTTTTACTTCTATTGCTATCATCCACAGATAAGCATCTAGACTATTTAAAGATTCATTAAATATTGAAGATTTTTTATCATCTATTAGAAGATAATATACAATATTGATCTACATAACAACCCTACATGCTAAGCTAGCATCCTTCTATCACATATAGGATGATTAACTTCTTAGAGCCTTAGACTCGACTTGCTCTTGTACTTTGTGCTCTAGTTCTTTTTCTATAGATATTAGAATATTGTCTATGATTATTTTATACTTGTACAATGATAGTTTCTGAAGCCTATTTCAACATGTTATCATTATCATCAATTTTTTTATCATTGGTTTTCTACAAAGATTATAACTCTACTGATAAGTAACTTGTGGGTAGTGGATCCCATAGTTGATACCCCATCACTCATTTACCTAAGAATATATACTTTCTAGATTTTGGATCTAACTTAGTTCTTTCTTGGGTGTTGTAGGACACATATGTAGGATATCAAAAAAGTATAAAGTAGAGTGATCTACTGGCATACCACTCCACATCTCCATCAGCATCTTCAAATTAATCATAGTTAATGGTGAATGATTTATCACATAATATATGGTACGAGTTGCTTCCACCCAAAAATAATACAGTAGAATTATAGTCTTCAACATTATTCTCATCTATTCTATAAAAGTTCTGTTCAAACATTCTGTTGCTCCATTTTGTTGTGGTATGTTTGTTATTATGAACTATTATTTGATACTTTCTTAATTACAAAGAGCATAAAACTTTTCTTTAATTCAAGTTTTAAAAGTGTTATGAAGTCTCTAAAAATTAAAAATACATCTGATTTCTTCTTGATTGGATATACCCAACATCTCCTTGATTAATCGTCAATGAAAGATACAAAATATTTTACTCCTCATAATTATTTATGATGATTCTCATACATCAAGCTATATCAAGTTTAGAATACATTTATTTTTTTATATTGATCTACTAAATACTAATCTATTTTGTTTACGTATAATACAATATTCACAAAAAAAAAGGTAAATTTATGGATTTGAGCAATGGGAGTAGTTTTTTGTTAGAAAGAATCTTCAAACATTATTCTAATATGTGGCCTAGTTTGAGATATCATATCATTGTCGATTCTTCTCCTTTTTTAATTGATGTAGCACATGCATTAACTTTATTACTATTTCTCCTTTAAGCATGAATAAATTTGTTGTTATCTTTTCTCATTTTATAACTATAAGTGTGCATCTCATAATCTTTATCATCCTATTCTAAATATGGGCTTTACACCCAAGATTTTATATTTGTCCAAGAGATAATAGATTTTCTTGAATGGTACAAACCATACTATCAAATATTTATATTTTGATAGTACTGATACTAATAATCTTTAAAGCATGATCATCATTAATGAGCATAGAACATAGAGTTGTCAAACAAGTCATGCCATGTCAGCACAACATGACTCAATTTTGGTCAGCCCAACATGGCCCATTGACCAGAGTTTGGCTGATTTCATGTCGGGTCATACTGGGTCATGTTGAGTTGGGCTAGTTCGGGCCTAATTTTCTAGCTTAACCTAGATTTATCATGGCTAGGTTTTAGGAGGCTAAGACTTCGAGTTCGATTCCGAGACTAACTTGTACAATCATACTCAACTCAGCATCTCGGTATCAGAATTTTGGATTAATTATTTAATTTTTTTATGAATTTTATATTTTAAGTTAATATTTATGAGTTGTGAGTGCGACATTACATTATATTATTTATTAAGTTCACATAAATCACAAAAAAAAATCAAAATAAAACAAATCAATTATTTATTTATCATTCAATCCAAAAATAAATAATATAACACAAAGTTATAACTTATAAATCATGACAATAACATAAAATAAATATCATCAATCTCAATCATAATAATAATAATGTAGCAAGCTCAATTATCTCAATGGCTCAATTTAAATGTCAACCCATATGAATATGCAATTGATCATCATCGCATAAGTATCTGATGGTATCACTAGCAGTGGGTTCCACCTCTTCAAAGTCCCATGAGTGATCATCTATTAGTAATTCCTCCACTCTTATTCCAGCATGATCTTGATCATATTTACCCAACCTCAAATCCTCCCAATCATTCATGCATGCTAATGTCTCAATGATATCTTACCTTAGTCTTGATCTCCTATCCGAAATCACATTAAATGCAATAGAAAAAGTAGACTTTGATGCTATGCTCGACACTAGAAGAGTCAGTAGATCCTATGCCATTTTAGACAGCATGGGATTGGTGGATTCATATGTTTTCTACAATTGTAAAATATCAAGGTTTTTCTCATCAGTGTATGATAGGATTGAGAAGTAATCAGTATCTAAGTACCAAGATAACTCACTCCTATTCGATGGTCCATCCCATTATTTCCCCCTCGCTAACTGAATGGAGAAGTCATCATCTCCGAATAAGGTATCTATGTCCATACATGGAGTTTGGCTCCTACTACCACCATACCTAGTATCATAGTATATAAATAACTCAGTTAACTTCTCATAAATGAACTTTTCAGGTTGGTGTTCTTGGTTCATGCACGAGGATATGTATATCAAAATATTCTTTACCTCTTCCACTTTAACCATAGAGTCCATGTATGCAGCCATACAATAAAGAGATGGGATGGTGGATCATTACTTTAAGTACTTGGTTTTTTTATCAAGAGTCATGTTACTAAATATCGAGTCATATCTAAATTTCCTAAATATGCTACTAATATTGCATATGCACCTGAGTACAATTTAAATCATGAGAGTATAAACTAGCAAACACATGTTTGTTGTGTTATAATAATTTTTTTGGATTTTCATAAATGAAATTTTTGTATCCCAATCAGTGTCATCAATAATAAGTTCATTACTCTTACTATTGATATAGTTGGATATCACTCGTTCATATCTAACACATAACTCCAACATTATGTATATGTAATTCCAATGGTGTATTTCATCCATTTGGAATTTATTTTTTTGACTCATTGACAAATAAAGACGACTAAATTCTTATTGTTAGCTAGACATTCAAAGATATTTTAGTGAGTTATGATTTTTTTCTAAAATGAGGGAAACAACCTTCATATCTGCTTGTATTATAAGGTTAATGATGTGACACGTGCATCTAACATGAAAAATCTTTCCTAAGAGTTCATTTCTAATGGTCGTAACAAACATGTTAATGATTACTCCATTATTAGATACAATATTAAATGTAATACTATATATTTTATTTTGAATATTAATTATCTAAATATTCTCATCTTACACTCATATATGGCCGGGCTGGACCATCATGAGGATGGAGAATCTCTAAAAATCTTAATATCTTTTTATTTTATGTCCATGTAGAATTTATATAGTAGGTAGTGAGACATGCATAAGATACATCATCATGACTAGTCCATATATCAGGCATCACGGACACCACATCACTTTATTCCTTAAATTCATTAGTTATTATTTATTTTTCTAACTTATTGTATTTTAGTATGTCCTTCTTAAATATGGACCTAGGAATCCTATGATATGCAGGCTGAAAAAAAGTCAGTATGATACTAACTACCCTTAGATCCTTCAAAAATCTAATTGAATGACTCAACGTGGTGATCAATTTGGTAATACCACCTCTCCCTAACTTGTTGTGGTATATGAAGGGAGTCAACATAGAAGCTAAACTCGATCCAATCTTAAAGACCACATTTCTCAGTTGGGTTTGCTTAAGATATAATGCACCATATTTTTTGGTGCATTATTCAACATTCATCTTTAGATGCCCAGCCTCACATACACTCTTATAGGTTAATATTCTCTGATAATATTTATATTATTTTGATTCTTCATCAACACCCCTAATATTTTTATTTTATATAATGTTAAAGTGAGTCCGAATTATAGATTTTATTCTACTTTTTTTATTTCTTAGATATTTAAGTCGATACCATTGGAGAAAATAAGATTTCAGTGGTCTTGCATCTTTCTGTAGAGTTATTAATATTAAATTTATCTATGTTTATGTTAATATAAATCTCATTCTCATCATTAAATTCATGATTTGTCATTTTAGATTTTTATTATTTTATTAATTATATTCTAAATTATATTTTTAAAATTAAATAATATTTGATTTTAAATTATTAATAAAGATTAAAATTTAAAAACTAACTACAATTTTAAAAATAATAGCTATTTGGCCATTTATTGAATGTCGATTGTCGAAGCTGATGTTCGATGTCTTATATTCAATGTTCATAGTTCCCACCCAAGTACTGAGACTAAGAAGTAATAGGAAAGCTAAAAGCCAAATGCCCAAATGAGAGAGGACAAACGATAGAGAAAGTGTTTTGAGACTAGAGAGTGTGTGTGTGTGTGTGAGGTGTAAGATTGAGAAGTGAGGGAGAGAATATATATAGATATTATAAAGATCTTTTTTTTCATTATTATTTTTTATTATTTTATAATTTTTTAAAAATTTTTTAGTGCAGAAACATGATAGCTATCAGATTTTCTATCGTAACCATTGGGGGTGCTTCCAATGGCTAGATGCATCTCAATTTAAATATTTTTTTGGATCATTAGGTCAGTTTAACCTCGACTATTCTAGAAGGTTCTAGATTCGGGCAAGGGCCGAGGGCCCGACGAGGTGAGGTGAGCAACAAGCCTAACCCCAAATAGTCATGGGAACTCGGGCAGTTGTGCTCAGTCCAATTAGACCATGCCCGAAACCTAGCCTAAGTTCTGGGGCATAATGCTAGATCATTTATTGGAATGTGTCTTCGTGCCAAGCAACTGAGGTATGCCTGGCCCGGCACGAGACTTGGTAGGCTGGCACCCCATGGCCTAACATGGCACAAGCTATGCCTAGAGGCAACATGGCATGGACCTAGACATGATTCATAACCATGTCGTGCCAAGCCAGGAAATGCTTAGTCAGATTGTGCTCGTGTTGGGCTGGGACTGCCTGGCCCACTTGACACCTTTAGTAGAACTTTTTGAGAAATGTTTATATTTGTGAAACCAATCTCTTCGAGATGTCATGTGTCATGAAGCTCCTAAGTCTATCAACCAATCATTACCAAACTACTTTCTTATTTCAACTATTATTACCACCTTGTAGTATAAGATGTAGCCATCATCATCGATATTTGTAACATTTCATTGAGTATGTGATAACTCATTATTTTCACTCTTTTTTCTTAAACCAAGAATCTCTTTTGAAGTGTCATTTTTAGTCACCATTGTAGCACTTTATATTTTTATTACTTCTTGATTTTGGTCTATCATAATTTTGACTCCCACTAGGATCACACTTCATTGATCTCCCTCATATCATTATCAAGGCTTCTACTTGATGTATATTTGCATATCTATTCTCATTTTTGTATCTACTTTCTTCTTCTAAGATGGAAGAGATAATATCATTGAAGATTAGACTATTTATTAGAATATCGTTCATCAAATTTATGATGAGTTGATCAATAGAAACAGGTAGACTCTGAAGTAAAATCTTAGCATATTCAACTTCTTATATTTTATGACCCAACATACTAAGTTGAGTAAATGGAGTATTCAAAGTGTTAATATGATCAGTTACCATAATAGATTTTAACATTTGAAGAGTGTAAAGTCTTCTCTTTAAGAAGATCTTGTTATGAAGTATATTTGTCTCGTATAATCTTATGAGACTGTCCCAAATTTCTTTTGCTATATTTTTATATTCCATACTCAAAAATACAAAATTAGCTAGTGCCAAATATATATTGGCAATCATATTACCATCCATATTTTTTTATTTATCTTCAAGAATCCCGGTTGACCATTTTCCAATTGCATATAAGTAATTATCATTCCTTCAAAATTACCTTAATTTTTAATTTCCATAATAAAAAATTATTATCATTGATTTTTTCTACTTCAAATTATGCTTCCATTTGTTTTATTTTTATAGTAAATAGTAACCAAGAAAAATAGTAATTATTTGTATTATAACACAAAAAAAGTTCCCGGCTAAGTGGAGTGGTGTAATATCGTCTTAAAAACCAAAGACCTTAAAGCTCTTATCACGCTTTTGACATAATTTTCCTTGACATGCATTAACTACAAAAACTAGTATCTAAACCTCACCTCTGATACCGTTGTTATAAAAATAAAATTCACAATAATAATTGAATATAAGTAATTCAACTCTAAAGACAATAAAATAAATAATATAATAAAAGAAAACAAAGCTAAAAAAGAATTATGATTGGGATACATTTCAAGGAGGGTGAACATCTTTTTATAGGATAAAAAGTTTAAAATCCTAAATTTGATCTCCAATGTGAGCAAGGTAATGTTTCACCTATCCTAATTAATGTTACAAGAACCCTAACCCTAACATAACAATATTATTTCCATATATTAATAAAGTCAATGTGCCCATCTAAACATAATTTTCTATCATAGAATTTCATATAAGCTAGTATTTCATTGTATCTACTTTAGTATCTTCCACACATGTTGAGCTTGGAAAAATAAAAAAAAAATTGTTCTCTAATCTTTTTTTTATTTTAATAAAAAGAACCTAAGATTATAAATATTTTTGTTTTATTCATATTTTATATGTGATTAAGAAATTACCCTTAGTTTGTTAAAAAAACTTGAACTATTTTTTGAATATTATTCAAGAAAAAAAATCATTTTCAAAAAATGATATACATACATACATACATATACATATACATATACATATACATATACATTTACATATACATATACATACATACATTATATATATATATACTCACACATATATCATATAACTGCATATAACATATATAAGTTAAACCTTGCTAATTTTGTTAATGTTTTAGGCACACACACACACAGACATAAATGTATTTAAATATATAAATACATTTATGTATATATTTATTTTAGATGTGTGTGTGTGTGTGTGTGTGTGTGTGTATTTATTTATTTATTTATTTATATTTATAATTATATTGCATATATATGTGTATGCATATACATGCATTTGCATACACACACACGCACGTACACACACACACATATATATACATATTTAAATATGTGTGTGTGTGTACATATCTAAAATGTATTTATATATGTTTCAATTTTTTAATTGTTCATATTATTATATATTTAAATACATATACATACACACACACATACATACATACATACATACATACATACATATATATATATATATATTCACCTAAGAAATGATTTGATTTCAGTAGTTTTTGTCTATTTTTTAAAAAGTTTAAAAGAATAGACCAAAACAAAAATATTTTCATTTTGGATCTCTCAAACAAATTGCATTTTTCAAACATAATATTCTCAATAAAGATTATTCATAAATCTTTATTAAGAATACTATATATATTTGTAATGGATGAAAAGTGTTTAGTTGAGAAATCTTCCACTCGTGTTTTAAATTGTTAGGAAAATCAACTCATTGTTTTAAATAGTTCATTTGTATATGGAACATAATGCATAACTTATTTGATAACCTAAAAGAAGACTCACCTTGTATATGCAAGAAATTGTGGGAGAGGATGTATCAAGCTTGTAGGAAGCAAATATCATTTATCAAATGTTAGACATCCCATGAGTAAGCACTATTAAGGTGGTGCCCAAAAGTTTGGATCAATAATTATGAAAAATCAAATGGATAACTTCATTCTTATAAAATTAATAACCTGATAGAAAATGTTTTATTTAGTATCAAATATTGAATGAAGTAATGTTGGAAAATAACTTATCTATTTCTTTTATTAATCAAATATTTGAAATGATTTTGGGGTAATCGTATTTTTTATTTTTTGATGGTTATTTGAGGTAATACTATAATGCAAACTACTTATAGATGCAGACTACTTCTCCATAGATCTTATAATAGTCCTCCCACTATGAGATCTACAAAATTTGGATTTCCTATTTGAAGTTATGGGTGATGCAAGTGATGTTGTACATGGGGTAGTTCTTGACCATTGAAAAAATAAAAATAAATATATTATATACTATGCCAGCAAAACTTTTAAAAACAATCAAAAAATATATATATAACCACAAAGAAAAAAACTTCTTGCAGAGATGTTTTCCTTACAGCAATATTGGGCATATCTCATAGGATCTCCTATCATAATTTATGTGGATCATTTATCATTTTAAATGTCTTTGAAATAGACAAGATTTATTGAAAGAATTATGGGTTGGATACTTATACTTCATAATTCAACATGGAATTAAAAAATATGAAGAGGGTTCAAAGGATAGTGTTGGATCACTTATCGTGTATCTCCATTGAATGTATCTTTCTAAACCCTCTATAGATGAAATAATAATGGGGTGAGCCACTTTTAGGTTTGTAAACTACTCCATGGAAAATACACATAGTGAGACTCCTGAAAAATAGGCCGAACATAGAAAAAAGTTTTCTTGTCATAGATCCATAATTATTAATATAAAAGATATGCTTACACATGTATTAAGTAGATAATATAATCCAAATATGTATTTTTGGAGAAGAATAACATAGTATTTAATTCATTATCATTCATGTGCATGAATTAGCACCTTTTTGACTCAAAAATTGGGTTAAAGTATTGCAATTGAATTTCAATTAATCTATCTTATTTAGAGATGCTCAATTTTTATATAAGATTTGTTATATTTTTGAAGGATAAATTAGTTCATAAAAAGGATTGCAATGTCATGTAAGCTCATTTTGGTGGCAGATATTTTTGGTATTTTTGAAATAGTGCCCTTTCCCAACTCATTCAATGAATGTATATCTTAGTGGGCATGAATTGTCTTTTCAAGTGGGTTGAAGTTATATCTTATGAATATGATAACCATGAATTGTCTTTCCCAACATTCATGATACCAAAAGCTATTATATGTGATGGTTGAAGTCATTGTTGCATTAGAGATTTTAGAAATCTTCTAGCTAAATATGATATATTAGAAATGATAGCTATTTGTTATCATCCTCAAATTAATTAGCAAGGAAAGCTAACTAACTAAGAAATAAAATATTGTTAGAACTAAATTTATAGTAAGAGTTATTTTATTATCATGGATATTTATTTAATATTATTCTATTATTTCATTTCTATGAGAATCTACACAAGCTATGTTTGCATCAAAATATAATGTAAGTATGTCTTTTATTCGATATAGTATATGATTTAATATGTAGAGTTCAACTTACATAAAGATGATCAACTCATCGGTTCTTGTGAAATATAAATATGATATTAATACTCTAAATAGAGTTGGACACACTATTGGTAAGATTGTAGTACCAAATTATAATAGGTTTTTCTTGACTATGAGAAATAATAAAATTCTAACATCTTGCCCTCGTAGACTTGTGCATTATGAATGGGACCAACTTGGGATAATTATTTTATTTTAACACATAAATTAATCAATACCTCATAGTTATTGTGAATACTATTACTCTTAATTTTGAATTAATAAAAAATACGCGTACTTATTGAAAATTGTTTTAATTCATATAGAGTGACATCTATAAATAAATAAATAATCTCAGCGAATTGGATAACTATATCACTTTTATGATGAATATTAATTATTGATGAAATTTATATCCTATTTAAAGAATTAATTATACCCCCTTAAGGATACCTATAAATTTTGACAATATAAAACCCTACAGGTGGATTTTTATCTGGCATATTAGATAATTTAAGTGGAAAGTCTCAAGAAAATACAATAAGTTGATTAAATGAAATTGATAGTAATTTAATTTAATTAATGAGTATATGTAATCTTAAAATTAGAAAAGTAATGAATATTAAATAACAAAAAGCTTAAATTGTATTTTGAATAAGTGAGTGTAATTATAATTTTGTAATTAAATGAATTATAATTAATATAAATAATTATTTAATTTACATTGGAATCCCAAAAATCTTATTTAAGCTTAAGTCCATTCCATAGCCTTAGCAAGTGCCATAAAAGATAACATGATCGATTACATTTAAAGATTTTTTTTTAATTTATATATATATATATAATCAGTATAAGTCATTTTATTTAATAAATAAAATAAATAAATCACTATGTGATTTTAGATATAAATATGTCACTTTATGTAATGTGTGGAAGGCAATCAAAAAGGGAAAAGAGATAAGATTCCCATGGCTCTTCTTTTATTATTTGTGTTAAAGGACAAACAGGAGAAGCTCTAAGCTATAGGTGACATATCAAAATTGAGTTAAATTATGTAATCAAATTTTTTCTCATAACATTTCCAGCTTCGAATTGCACAAGCAAAATCATAGTGATATTGGGATACAAGATCCAATAGAAACATCCTAGCAAAGGTAGTGCAAATCAACTAAATGGAATTGTCCTTAAAGCATGCATATTATGTCTAAGCTTATTAGATAATCAATAAAACAATATTGAGTAAAATTTCTTATCATCTTTATATTTAAAACTTATAATATATCGGTTGAGTTAGAATATAAAATTTGATGATATTTAAAAAAAATATAATTTCAACAAATAGGAAGGTGGATAAAAAATATTTTTAGAAATCAATGACCTAGAGGAGTTAAATAATGATGATTACTTCAATATAAGGGATATTAAAGTTAAGTCTAACTGGCACAATTAATTCTTATCATAAAAATAATTTCAAGTATGGTATAAAGCTTTGTTATATGATTCAAAGTTACATCTCTTCCTAGAAAATTTGAAATCTAGATGGACTAGGCCACATAAATTAAAACACTACAAGAAAAACCCAAATAGCTAGTGAAATTTCCCTAGCTATTATAAGAAATTATGTCGCTAAAATATAATAGCGGTAGATTTATGACAAATATTATTTCAAGCTAAAGTGCTTATCACAAAATATTAACGAGAAAAACAAATTCCCTAGCAAATTTTTGAATGATAGAAATTCTCTAGCTAATTATATTTTTTTTTCCTTACTAATTTTGATCATAATTAAAAGTAGTAATTAATATTTTTTGACTAAATATATACAGAAAATTCTCTTGATAAATTAGCGATGGAAAATTATCTAGCTATTTTCATTCCAAAACTATTTTCACAATTTTATTTTTTTACAAAAAAATTGATTACATATTTAAACATTTTTATATTAAATTGAATAAAAACATATACTATAAACTATTTTTTATAATTAACAAAAAGTAAAGGCAATTCAGAAATTATTCTGATACAATAGTTACATAGTTAAAACAAAAACATAACATAGATATATAAATATTTAGAACTAAATCATCATCCTCATCATTAGATGGTGCATTTGTGCTAGCCTCTCCTATTTGGTTTCTCTGCTGAAAATTGGTATGCTATCTATCACATCAAGGTAGCTAAATGTGACTCCATATAGGATATTTGTTATTGCATTGCATTCTTAATTTCTTTCATCTCATCATTCACTTCTTTTATTTCCTATTTTTTTTTCCTTCAAACGAGTAATATGATGATCATTCTCTTTCATTTATGTCTCCATAAATACAAAAAGTTTATTTATTTCAATTACTTTTTGTTCGACTGCATCATCCACCACTACCGTGACAGAGGAACTAGAATCACGACTACTAGAACAAAAAGCCACTTCCTTCGAGTCGATGTCGTACACTTGTTGTTTCTTCTAACCTCCTATGGTCTCCAAAAGATAGGATCATAATCACTTGGTTGAAGATTCATAGAGCCCTCAACTGGCTGAGAAGTAGTATCACACATTCCTCCACGAGGTCTTATGATAAAATAGAATAAAATATTGTGTTAGATATAAATAAAATAAATCAAATATTTTTCATTCCACCCAACTTTCAAAATTTACTGTAGTATTCTAAAAGTTTATTAATATAAAAAATTTTTACAGCAATCATCTAAGACTTGTCAACAAACTGCTCATCCACTTTCTTCACATGCATCTTCCTGAAAATCTCATAAAATTAAAATCTCAAACAATTATTCAGCCTAAAGTATGTATTTATTAACTCAATATATATATATATATATATGTTAGAAAATTTTAGTAAAAATTGCAAAACCATGCAAAGATTTGAATAATGGACAATTAGGCCAACTGCTAAATATATATATGCTTTAAAGTTATAAATTATACCAAATCTTGAGTATACACAATACTCGACTTTGACCCTCTTGTGTAATGAGACATTCTTGTACCTAGTCCAGCTACCTCAGTATATTAGTTTTTTGCTAGCTATCTATGATTTCTTTCTTCACTTCTGTCTCCTCCCAAAACTTAAGCCACTCGAGCCACTCTTCCTCAGGCATAAAATTAGGCATATCTTTTAGAATCTTGAATTTATGGACAAAATCTGAGTATCATTTGACAATTTTGCTCTACCATAATGACTTTATCTGTCCATCAAATTGGGGTGCCCATGTACATTGATTCTATATATAGAAAATTCACAAAAAAAATTATTAATAACAAGGAATATTCTTTTATGCTTGAATAATAACTAACATAATAGTTAACTAATTAGATAATTAATTTTCAATGCTTTTGTTTCTTTATTTTTACCTGAAAGTCATAAAAGTTAGTCTTTTTTATTGATTCAGAAACTTTCTTCCACGAGAATATTTTGGAATCAACCATTTTCTTGAAAGACTTTGTAATTATAGCTGAACACTTGTGAGATGGAATGAAATTGTAAAAATAAACAAATAACATTGAAAACAAGCAATTCATAACTATATAAAAAAAACAAAATCACTAAGAGAAACATCATAATTTTTTATTAAAGTAATATTTGCATATTTCTTATACCTCCAATCCATAATCTCTATTACTGACTTAGCACTACCTGTAGAGGAAGCTACAGCATTTATTGATGTCGATGGTACTTTAAATGAGGGAACAATTGATGGTGTAAAATGTGGTGTAGATGATGGTGATGGATTATAAGTGTATGTAGGAATGACAATGGGTGGTGGCCTTATATCTGATAAAGGTGATGGTAAAGGTGTCAATGATGGTGATGGTGATATTGAAGTCTGGATAGGGTGGGTATGAGATGGTACTGAATGTACAAAATGACATTAAATACTAGATGAATCTCATCTATGTCTGCGTTCATGTCCACCTCCACCGCGCCCACCTCTTTTATGTGCTATCTACTATACAAAAAGTAAAAACATAGAACAAATAATAGAGATATAATGAAAATATAAATTAATATTGTATGATGAATACCCATGCATTTTAGAATAACACACACCAATGGATTGCAACACAATATAGAAAGTCTTTGAAACTATAATATTCTAATACAATTATAACAATCCAATTATCATTATCAGTATCAGTATCATCTTTTAATGGATCTTCTAACATTTCATCTGATTCTGATAGAAGTACCAACTCATCTTTAGATAGAAAATGATCATCTTTAATTTTTATTAGGCCACCATTTGAGTCACATAAATTTTCTAGATCTTCATCTACATGCACATGCTCAATATTTTTTATGCCATCTTCTTGAAATGCCTGTGTAATAGCTAAGTTTGCTCTTTTTTGTTGAGATATTGGTACTTCAAAATTTGGTTGAGCTTTGATTTTGTAAATAGCCCACTAGTCACTCTTATTATGAGATAAACTTGGATATGTACAATAATATACTTGAGTGGCTTGAACTGCCATAATAAATAGCTCATATCGATTAAATTTGCATTTATGGTAAACATCCACTAGCTTATAATTTGAATGAATCTTTGTACCCACATTTCGTGTAGGATCAAACCACTCACATTTTAATAATACAATTCTAATATATTTAAGTCTAGAATACTTCAACTCAATAACTTCTACTAGTTGACCATAATAATCAATCTCATTTGCACTATAATTTGAGCCTTTAATACACATACCACGATTCATAATTACTTTAGAAGAACCATACCCTATTGAGTGAAATTTATATCCATTGACAATATACTCAGGATAGGTTGTTACATAACTAAACGTGCCATACTTAGATTTTGTATGAATATGTTGGAATCTCCATTTTAAGGATCATTTTTTTTTAATATTATTTATTAATTACCACCCTCTCTTTTGGCGGAGGAATACCATTTTTACAAACTAACATCTACCCTTAACCCTAATACACCCATTATTTAAGAAAAACTTTAAAATTTACATCAATCTAAGTGTATACATATATTGAGAAATGCTTTTGAGATTATTGAGTTCTTCCTTTAAGCTTTGCAAATTGATAGATCTTTCTAATGATAACAAGGCTGAGTCTTTATTCGTCTTGCAATGATTAGCGCAGTCTTTTTCAAGTGTCCAAGTCTCTTCAATGTCTTGTGATATAAGATCTTTTAATCTTCCTGTTGGAATTTTGCTTTGCTTCTTTGAAATTCAGTTGGAACTCTACTTCATGCTGGAATTCTTCTTGTAAAATTGATCTTTGAGAAATGCTAGAATTCAACTGCTTTTTTAGTGTATCTCGCCTTGAATATCAGCATATATGCTCATGCATATATGTTGATATATGCTGGAACTCTACTTCAGCATATATGCTAATGCATCTGCCAGGTGTGCTTGCTAATCGGCAGCTCTTATCTTTTAATTTCTGCTTAACCTGCAAAATTCCAGCCTGCATAAAATCAAGAGCATCATATTCGTATAACATGATAACCCATTTACCATCAATTCCTGGATATTTCAACCAGAAAATTCAGCAACAGTCTCATTCGTTGTATCATTAAGTTATCTTGTCGTTGATCTTCAGACTATTTCAAGCAATTTCTGAATCCTTCCATATCTGAGCTGTAAGAGTTCTTTGCTTGGCTGCCTCCCTCCATGCTTTTTAATCTTTGATCTTCATTTACTATACTATTACATTACTTTACATGGACTCCATACTTAACACAACTCAATTAAAATTTACAGACTTCCAGCAACTTTTCTAAAATAACACAGACTTCATAAAAAAACACAGCATTCTACTTTTAACAAATAGCACAGACTTCCAGCAAATAAAAAAATACAGCATTCTAAAATTTACAGACTCCATACACATATAAAAAGAAAAGTAAACCAAAAGTCAGCAGCCTCTTTATCCGGCTTTGTATCATTTTCATATACTTAGTTACCTGCAAGAAATATCTACATGCATATATATAATCTACTCTATTATTAAATACTTAAATATTACTGTTCTAATCTATTATTAAAGCTGGCACTATGTCCAGCTTTATATCATTATATAATCTGCAAGAAAGATTCTTCAAATTAGCCCTGCAATGTTACTGTTCTTTTTTTTTTTTTATAAGCCTGTAAAACAGAAGCAAAAAAACAATGCATACTATAAAAACCTGCAGTGTTACTGTATTTTTGAGCCCCCTAAACCTGCAGTCTTACCAAGCTGTACAGTAATGTATCCCAACCATCATAGTAACATCCCCCAGGACCAGGATAAGACGATAAAGATATGAACTTTATTCCGTTTATTCATCATACAGAGAATACCAAAATAAACACAAAAAAAGTCCTTGTAACTAAAAATTATTATTTTTAATTTTTCTAATATAAGGGAAATCCTTGCTATCTAATTTAATAATACCAAAATACTTTTTTGGTAAATTATTTTCCCTATACTCCTGATCTCCACTCTTCCTACCATCTTTAGATAATGCATCAGCCAAAGCGTTAGCTTCTCTGAAGATGTGTTTTATAGTGAAATCTAATGAATTTATATCATGCAGAATTTCTTCTATCTCATTTTCATATTTCCACATAATTGACTGTATTTTAATTAGATTTACAACTATTTTTGAATCAATTTGAATATCTACATTCTTGATATCTAAGTTTTTACATATTCTTATTCCTTCTTTTAGTGCTAATATCTCGGCATGTAGAACAGATGATGCTTGCAATCTTCTAGTGAAAGCTAAAATTAACTTCCCCTCCGAGTTTCTAATTGCTCCTCCTCCTCCAGCTTCCCCCATATCTCTATCGAAACTACCATCTGTATTTAAAGTAAACCTTCCTCTTGCTGGTTTTTCCCATTTTATGCTAATTATTTTAAACTGCTTAAGTGGTTTTTCTTTTAGGTTCCAAAACTGTAAGGTATCCTTATCCATCTTTGAACCTTGAGTTTTTATAGGGCATATCTCTGAAATTTTTCTTGTTTCCTCTTTTATTTCTTTCCAGATATCTTCCACCATCATATTATATCCCTCGAATCTACTTTTATTCCTAGCTTTCCAAATGCACCAAATGACTATTGGTGGAACATTACTTTTAATCCATTTCTGTGCCATGCTAGGAACTTTTGAGTTACACCATTTTTTAAACCTACAATTTAGAGGGAGATGTTCATATTTTATCTGTATTTTTGATGCTAATCTTTTCCATATTTCTGTAGCTACTCTCCCTTCTGAAAAGAGGTGATCTAATGTTTCAATCTCATTTAAGCAACATTCACATCTAGAAACTAGCTGAATTCCTTTCTGCTTTAAATTATTATCAATTGGGATAATATTAGATAAAACTTTCCACTTAAAAGTTTTAATTTTTTGTGGATTTTCATTATTCCAAGCCCATTTAAATAATATTTGTTCTTTTTTCTTTTTTCTTAAGACATTTTTCACTATTTTAAGCGAAAACGTGCCCTCCGGAGTTAATGTCCATCTCCATCCTTTTTTCGTGTGTTTAGAGTAATTTTCAACTAAATCTCTTTGTTTAAGCATTTGATTCCAAACCTGTGAACTCATACTTTTATTTTTTATTTTATTAATGTCATCCTTTATGCAGTACTTTGCTCGCATAAATTTAGACCATAAACTTTCATTTTCTTTTAAATTCCACCATCTCTTGCTAGCCCCTGCTTTGGCTAAATCAATGATGTTGACAAAGCCTAAACCAGCTTCTTGGACAGGGTAACATAAATCTCTCCATTTTTTCCAATAAAGTTTATGTTTACCCTCTTTTTTACCCCACAAAAAATTGGCTAATTCTTTTTCAATTTCTTTTATAAATTTGATTGAAGGCTGCGTGATCATAATATTATGTAATATTAAACTTTCTAAAACATTTTTTATAAGAGTTATTCTGCCCCCCATACTTAGGTATTCTACTTTCCATCCTGCAATTTTCTTTTTTAATTTATTTATTAGAAGCGCTGAGTATTCTATCTTGAACTTTTCTTCATAAATCGGGCAACCTAAATAAATCATTTCTCCTTTTTTGTGAGAGATACCTGTGATATTTTTAATTTTATGTGATAATGCAGTTGGGGATTTATAAGATATCATATATTGACATTTTCTTTTGTTTAATTTTTGACCTGTTTCTTCCTCCATGCATTTTAATAAATCTATCATATTACTTAATGATTTACCGCATCCATTAGTGAATATCATTACATCATCTGCATATGCTAAACAACTTACAAGAGGCGTGTTCTTCGGCTGTCTAAAAGTACATATAAGACCATTTAACATTTTATTTTTAAGAATAACTATCAAGAGTTCTAGATAAATGTTAAATAGTGATGGCGATAGCGGGTCACCTTGTCTTAAACCTCTAACTGGCTTTATTTCCTTTCCAACTTTCCCATTTGTTATAATTCTTGCCCATGTGTTTAATATACATCTGTAAATCAGATCTATCCATGTTTCAGAGAAACCCATTTTTCTCATCGTTGAATAGAGAATACTCCATTCAACTCTATCAAATGCTTTGGAAAGATCTAGCTTAATTAATACATTATTACCTCTTGTTTTAGTACCTATTTCTCTACACATTTCTTTTGCCAAGCAGATATTATCCATAATCAATCTATTTTTCATAAAACCAGTTTGTTCTTTAGAAATAATTTTTGGTAATAGCAATGCTAATCTATTTTGTAGAATTTTGGCTAAAATTTTATATATTGAATTACAAAGACTAATTGGCCTAAAGTCCTCTCCTTTCTGTGGATTTTCCACTTTCTGAATGAGAATTAAATGAAAACTACCCCATTTCTTACCTATTTCAGCTCCACATAATATACTATTTATGGCTTTTTCTAAATCTTTTTTTATTATTTCCCAGCAAACCTGAAAGAAGCAATTGTTCCAACCATCAGGGCCAGCAGCATTGTCTTTGTTCATACTAAAAATTGCATTTCTAATTTCTTCTTCTTCAGGGAATTTTGTTAGCATATTATTATCATCTGAAGAAATTTTATTTTAAATGTTTTGTATAAGTGTATTACCTTTTAGCTCTCTTATTCCACCTAAGTGATTCTCAAAAAACTTTGTAAAGTAATTTTGTATATCTAAGTCTTTTTCCAGCCATACATTCTCATTGTTTTTTATTCCCCTAATTCTATGTTTTTGATATTTTAGTTTAGCCACTTTTTGAAAAAATTTTGTGTTTTTATCTCCTTCTTTCAACCATTTAATTTTCGCTTTTTGTTTCCAGAAAGCTTCCTCCATTAAAAGTTTTGATTTTAATTCCGCTTGTGCCTTGCTAAGAGTTCTTCTATTGTTTATGCTTTGGTCTATTTCAAATTCTAATTCACTTTTTAGTACTAATTCTTCTGCATCTTTTATATTTTTAATTATATTTCCAAATGTTTCATTATTCCATTTT
Source organism: Sapria himalayana (assembly GCA_029783825.1). NCBI lineage: Eukaryota > Viridiplantae > Streptophyta > Magnoliopsida > Malpighiales > Rafflesiaceae > Sapria > Sapria himalayana. Next base: position 1,900,647 of record JAREIK010001079.1, on the reverse strand, counting down.
TTTAATTCAACCTTTAATTTGCCCAATTTATTATTTAGAATTTGAATCGGATTTCCTGAAACCTCAATATTCCAGGAGTCCTTTATCTTATTCAAGAATTCATGATGTAAACACCATGAATTTTGAAATTTAAAGGAACCTCCTGTGTAAATAATTTTTTTTAACAGAAATCAATAATGGACTGTGATCGGAGCAGGTTCTATTTAAATGATTAACCTCTGTAGAACCAAACTATTCTAACCATTTAAGGATTAAATAAGACCCTGTCTAATCTAGCCCATATTGTGCCCTTCTTTTTCCAGTTATTGCACCATGTGAAAGATGAGCCATTAAATTTGGGTTCTATTAGATTAGTATTATTTATTATGTCATTAAATTGAGCCATCCCTCTCTTATTTGGTGATCTACCACCCTTCTTTTCATTAAATTTTCTAATCCTATTGAAGTCTCCACCTATTATCCAGGGCTTATTTTCCAAGGCAATTTTTTCATTTCCTCCCATAATTCTTTTCTCTCCTCTTTTTTATATTTGGCATAAACTATCGTTATTATTTCATTTTCATTTTGACTTAGACTCAGGTTTATTAATTGATTAGTATCTTTTAATATTTTTATGTATAAATTATTTTTCCACAATATCCAGATTTTGCCGTTATTATTAGAGTAACCATGATTAAATCCTAAAATAGTTTTATAGTATTCTAGTTGAGTTTTTTCCACCATCAGTTCAGCAATTAAAACAAGGTTAATTTTATGCATGTATATTAGTTTTTTCAATCTATTCCTTGAAGGGGAGTTTGCAATTCCCCTTATATTCTAATAAATGTAATTATACATTCTTTATGGATTTGGCTTGCGCTCTAGTAGTGCATTTGGTCTCATATATTTTATTTAAGTGTTTTTTCATGTTCCTTGGTTTTCTAAGTGAGCTTAATTCTCCTCCTTTCTCCACTTTCCATTCTCTATTTACTTGGATAGCCATTATTTTTAACTCTTCAATTGCCCAATCCTTATTTCCCATTTTTTGTTTTGTTTTAGAATTTTCTAAATTTATATCATCTTTAGTTGTTCTTTGCTTTAGCTCATTTTCCTCCACATCCGTATAGAGGGAGGTCAAACTTTTTATTTCAAATTCTTCCTCCGAGTCCTCTTCAGCAAGGACAGCCCAACTTTTATTTTTTTGGGATTTAGTTTTCATTTGAACTCTAGTTCTTTTATTTAATTCTGAAATTTTTCTAATCAACTCCCTCCTCTTACTCTCTTCTATTTCTGCCCTTTCATCTTCTATATTCGGTTTGTTATATTCAATTAATTTTAGTTTTTCCACCTCACCATTCTGAATTTCTAGTTGAGCAGTGTGTGTATTCTGTGGTTTTATTTGATATCTAATCAAATCTCCTCTTCTACCTACTGCCATTTTTCTTTCCTCTTGTTTTAGCTTATCATCTGTTCTTTTCTTGTTCACTAAATAGGCTTCTAAACCATGACCCATCTTTTTGCAGCAAGAGCAGAAAGGAGGGAGGTATTCTGGAATAATTTGTTGCCAAAATCCCCCTCCATCTATAGTTCCAATCCAGATACGATTGGGTAATGGTTTCTGTAAGTCCAGCTCAACACAAACACGTGCAACACTCGGTCTAGAAAGAATTGCAGTAGCACCATCAAGAAGAAGAGGAGAGCCAAGCAAACAAGCAATACGGTATAAAGCATACTTATCAAATAGATGAATCGGAAGCATGGGAAACAGCAGCCATACCGGGGCCAAGGAGGATTCTTCCTTCGTCGTGAAGTTAGGGGTCCATCTGAACATTCTCATGGGATAACCCATGATATACCAGACGCCTTTCAACCATAGACGATGGAAATCCTCTTCGGAATGTAGTTGTATCAGCACGTGTTTATCTTCTATAAGCCCGATTTTAATCAAATCTTTGAGCTTCAATGCTTCAAAGAAGGAGCGAATATCATCAATACGAGGTCTACCATGCAAGAATTTACCCACAAGTGTGTGTCTATGAGGTTCAGAGAGCATTCGAAGGTCTTCGGCAGAAAAAAATATCGAGGGTTCCTCGATATTTTTTTTTCTTGAGTGTCCGAGGAAGACGAAGGAGGCGCAGTCCTCTTAACAAAATCCGAAAATGATTTCTTATTAACTAAGAAATCCATTGTCTTCAAAATTCGCTTAAAATTTGCTTCTTCCTCAACAAAAATTACAGATTATCTCTCTAGAAAAATTTTCTCTCTCTAGAAAGTTGAGAGCATTTTCAAAGAAGAAGAAGGATCATTTGTCTATTGCATAGAATCAATAAATGATGTTAAAAAATATAAGATAATAATAAATCAAATTATTCAAAAAATTAAGGCTTAATAATTCTCACATAGTTCTTGAACTATGTGAGAATGGTTGGTTGCCTATGTTTTGTTTCTAGCATTGAATCGACCTCATGGCTGGGAATGGTTGGTTGCCTATGTTTTAACTGCTCAACATAAATACTGTACAAATATAAATAGAAGGAGAATAATAAATATCAGTTTTTAATTATTCCTATTCAAGACAAATTATCCTATTATAAAACCTGCAACCATTTTGGAAATACATACTCAATATACGGTGCAACCTCATCACAATTAAGTAAAACATAGTTTTGGGTTGCTGTACTCTTTATCTGTCTTACATCTTTTCGTTGCTCTTCCAAATGCTCTTCTCGGGTGTTTGAAGATAAATAGCTTGTCCTCAAATTCATCTTCTACCGGCACATCATCATATTATGAGACACATTTCTATTCTTTGTATTGACATGGTCCTCAAAATAATAAGAACAAAAAGATGATGCTTCTTTTACTAAATATGCAGTGCAGATTGAACCTTCAACTTTGGCCTTATTTATAACATACAATTTCAACTTACGAAGATACCTACAATCATTATGTTAGGTTTTAATTAAATCACATTACAATATTAATTTATGCTTGAAATAATAAAATACAACTACTTATATTTATTTACCTCTCAAAAATATACATCCTTCTGTATTGCATTGGCCCGGCTATCCTTGCTTCATAAGCCAAATGGACCGGCAAACTCTCCATTGAGTCAAAAAAAGCTCAGTGGGAATATCCGTTGAAGCTTACAAAGAATGAGAGGTATGTCATTCTCCAGTCTCACTATGTCATTTGTTTTGATTGTAGTTGCGGTTAGCTATTTGAAGGACATTGTCAAATACATTTTTTCAATATGCATTACATCCGAGTTATGATGAATTAAATTAGACCTCCAACAGGGCAAGTCCCAAAAAATAATGCATTTTTTCTAGCCAAATATTTTGCATATTGGTCCATTAGTTCCTGTAGCATCCATTTCAATTACCTTCTTTAGACCCAAACTCTAAATCTCTGTCAATATATCATCTCCTAAACAAATAGCTAGTGGAACTACTATCACTATTTTATTTATTCAAAATGCAGTTCTATTTATAGGAAATGGATTATTTGTAGGCAGAAACTTACAATGGTTATCAAACCATAACTATTTACCATTGAATTTGAGAGTAAAAGCATGGGACTTGTCCATGCAATACGGGCATGCTAACCATCCTATAGTACTCCAACCATACAATATTGAATTTGCAGAAAAATTACATACTGCCCACATAATGGTAGACCCCAGAATGAAAAATTGCTTCTTTGAGATGTCATATGTATTCACGCCAAATCCCACAAATGATTCAACTCTATTATAAGAGGCTGTAAGAAAACATCCAACATGTCTTTTGGATTTTTTGGCCCTTGAACCAATATTGACATAAACATATATTGCTCCTTCATACATAACCATGGAGGCGAATTGTAAGTTGTCACTATCACTGGCCATGGAGAATACTATTGTCCAGATTGGCCAAATGGTTGAAACCCATCAGTGTAGAGACTCAATCTCACATTTTGACTTTCAGCAGCAAAATCTTGATGTATATAATTAAAATTCTTCGAAGTAAATGAATCTGATGGATGAGACATCACCCCTTGTTTAACCTCATGCTCAAAATGCCACCTCATTTCATGTGCTATAGCATTTGATGCATATAGTCTTTGTAATTGAGGAATTAAAGGGAAGTAATTAATACAACTTCTTAAATACAACTTTTATCTTCTGTCGCATTTTCACAACACGAGGTACCTTCTTAAACCAAGGATGATTACAAAACTTACAGCTAATTAAATCACTATCACTATCCTAATATAACATACATCAATTGAAATAACAAATTATTATCCAGAATAATCTCATTCATTAGTTCTGTCACCTAATCAAATAATTTCCTAGACATTTGATTTTCTGACTTCATGCTCATAAGTCGAGCTACAAGTGACAATTATGAATGTATTTTACAACTAGGTCACAACCCATTATCTGTAGCTTCAAGCATATCATAAAAGTGTTGAGCTTCAAGATTAAGTGGTTCATCCGTGTAATCAATACATAAAAATGAGTTTAGATCTAGCAGCTTCCATGAGCATTCTATGGTATGTGTTTTATGCTTCTTCACTACATAGATACGATTCAATACCCTCATTTTGGTCAATGTTCACCATTATACTTTCCCCTTGATAAATCCAAACAAAATAATTTGGTACAAAGTCATATTTAGCCACATGATATCTAATAGTGTTTACATCACAAAAAGATATATTCTGACACTTACAGTTATTACATGCATACTTAATTTTATCTCCATCCATCTAGATTGACTACAAGCAAAGTTGATGAAAGTTTCTAACCCACTCAAAAAATCTTTATTCAAAATTTCATTTATAAACCTTTTGTATATTCATTGATGATCTGAGCTCATTTTGCCCTGTTATATTTGCAAAGAATTATGCTCAATCATAATTCTGAATGAAACAAACAATGACTTCAAATAATACTATTAATTAAATAAAATCACTTACAAATGAATATGAAAAGCTAAAATATCATGTATATCTAGGCAATGCTTTGTAGAATCTGCATGAAGAAACAAAGCATTTATTAGCATGCTAATACTAAAAAGATATCACACTATTGCTAGATGAATAGAGCATATCTCTTCCAGTGCACCAATCAAAGCCACACAAAAAGGCAAGAATTATGAGAACACAAGATCTAAGTTAAAGGACAAGAAAGGGAAGCAAAAAAGAAAGGACTTACAAGTTTGAAGGGGTAAGTTTCTTATTTCTCAATGAAGATCAAAGATCAAAATTTCAACTATGATTTAACCAATCTCTGAATATAAAAATAAATAGGAAAGAAAAAAAATAAATGGAATAAAGATCCAATTCCAAGAACTCTTGGCAAATGAATTAATGAAGAATTCAGACATGAACAATAACAAATTTGGACTAAAAAATATATCATACAAAGTATTATACTAGAAAACATAGATGTGAAACAACCTGTAATTATAGATTTCTATCATTCCAAATATGGACTGATTAGAGATATGAACAATTACAAACATTAACATTAACATATTTTGTAGAAAACTGCAATCAAAAGATAGTTTGCTAAAAAAACTGACTGAAATAAAAAGAATGAGAATTAAGCAAAACTAGTTGACTACATAGCTCTTAGTAATTCTGTCACATCCTACATTAAGTTTACTAACAAGATAGAGATTAAAAAATGGATGAATATAATATAGTAAAACTAAAGCTTAATATTAAAGAGACACATGACTGTAACACCATAAGTAAAGGACAAAGAAATACATAAATAAATAGTTAATTGAAGTAGCAGCCAAAGGACACACCATTTAATGAACTAAAGAACTGCCAAAAAAATAGCAGTGCAAAATAAATTTATCCTAGTATTTTAGTAATTTACTTAAAGATTATTTACATACACATCAATTCAAACTTAAACAATACGTGAAGGATGACAACTTATTAATTTAGCAAAAATTATAGCTATGATCATCACTTATATACTTTTGTCGTTTAGATATTTAACTGAGAAATTAATTTTTTGTATTGAAAAGACTATTTTCATTTTCTATGATGGTTGTTAGCTCACATAATATGTTATTATCAATTTAATCTTTCATGAGCAGACTGAACACATAAAAGTATTATGATACACATAAATACAAAAAAAAAGATTATACATACATACATACATATGTGTGTGTGTGTGTATCATATATCAAGAGTATCATCAATTGCTCAAATAAATTTATTAACATATGATAAATCTAAAATAATTGAAAAGAAAAAAAAAATAAAAGGAAAACATATGTGCTATATCAAGAGTATCATATTATGCATTAATGATAATTTTTGATTTTGTTTATCATTAATTTTTTATTGCTAAATGTTGAATTTAACAAAAAATATACTACTGGAATAGTATTAAATCTAAAATATCACACCAATATTAAAGATATTTTTTCATATGAGATTTAGATCCAATAAATAATTTTAATTAAAAAACTTTACTTTGATATATTGATTCTCAGTAATAATCTCATAATCAGCATTAGATCATAGTCAAATTTTTGAAAGTCATTATTAAATGACGTGTTTCAACTTGTATGATTTTTTTTTCATTTAGTTGTACAATATTATTTTTGATAATTTTTAATTTTTTGTATGTGTGACAAATAAATTGGCAAGTTTTTTGTGTACAAAAGTAAATTGGTTCATATATTTCATTGTAAACAATAAATAATGTGCATGTAAAGCAAACATATATTGCACTAAATAAGCAACTTCATATGTACCACACATCTACTATTTTGGATATATATACTCTATGCATATTTTTTAAAAAACAGAAGGGTATACTCTATTACTAATCAAATTATCTATCATATTACTCATGTGAACATTATATAATGATGGAATAATTACTTATTATAAATGTATACATGAAATAAGTCACCATGCATGGCCAGTGTGCTTTGAGAATGCATGGTATCTAATAAAACACTTTGAGAAAATTATGTACAATGTTTGTTCCCATACTTACAATAATGTATAGTCTGATTTGGGTTCTTAGTCTTCTATACCTCTCATTTCTCCATCAAGTGTGTTTTGATTCTAGATGCCAATATTTGATATATATATTAAATACTTAGTGTAGTGAATTTTTTTCAATAGTACTATTAAACAATAATTAATATAGGCCAATTAAATTAATAAAAGCATCTACAATCTTAAGAAAATCGAATTACTATTGAATTTATTGGGTGCCCTAATTAAAGACCATAAAATATAATTTATTAAGAAAAAAATTTCACTACTAATTTATCATTAACATAGAAGAACTCAACAAAAAAGAACCATATAACTCATTATCGATTTTAAATTTGCAAAACTCATTACTAATTTATCATTAATTTATAATGAAAATAAACAAAAAACACACACAGAGAGAGAGAGAGAGAGATATTCTTTGTTTGATATGGTTTTTCGAAATGATGCTGCGATGGTGGTGTGTTCTAAGAGTCGAAGATTTTTCAAAAGTAAACTAACCTAATTACGTAGAGATGGTCAGATAGGGGAGAGATGGGTCAGAGATAGAAAATATTAGAAAACAAAATATTTTATATTTAACCATTGATTATATTATTTCATAAATAAATAAATTTATGGTTAATAATTAATGAATTTTTATGGTTATTTTTTATAATATTATTTTAAAAATAATAAAATAAATTTCAAAAATAAAAAAATTAATTTATGGTTATAACAATAGAGAAAATAAATAATATTACTAATAACAATGAAAACTATTAATTAATAATTATATTTTCATATTATTTCATTTATTAAAAAATATATTATTTCATATAACCATTGATAAATTATATAAGTGTATAACCATACAAAAGTTATAAAATCTTAATTAAATAAAAAATATATAACCAAGTAAATAATGAATAAGTAAAATATCAATAATATTCAAATAACTAATAAAATATCTGACCATAAAAAATAAAAATATATAATCTTAACATTATCTAAAAAAATAAAATTAAAAAATAATTACTTAAAAATATAACTCATAAAAATAAGACTACAAATAAAACCAACAGTAAAAAAAGACAAAAGCAACTAAATTTCAACTTGTTTATTACTATAACATATGATTTTAAATAACTTTTTAGTAGCTATTTCAATATTTTAATAAAACAATAAAAAAATATTAAGCAAATAATAATTTTCTATGCTATGATTATTAACTTATGAGTTAATAATCATACATATAACTAAAAATATGAGTTATGAAGACTATAGTACATAACAAATGAGAAGTATCAACAACTTTTAAAAAAAGATTTATTTACTTCTTTAAAGTAAGCATAACTTTAGAGGAGCTATATGAAGGCTTCTAAATGACAATGATAATTAACTTGTCTCCCTCAATACCCAATAATACTTTTAGCCTCATTCATATATAGATAAAACTACTAATAGCTCTCTATGATATATCATTTCTTCATATGATATATACAATATAAAGATAATCTCTTGTGTATGCATACAAACATCATATTGCACATCACTATTTTCTCAGTTGCGTATTTATATTAAAGTATACAATTTTATATATAATGACATATGATTATATAAATGTATAAGTATTTAGATATAATGTTGTGTTTAAAATATTTTTATAAATGTTACTTATATAAAAATATTATATATATAAAGCATTAGTATAGCATCATATTGCACATTACTATTATCTCGGTTGCACATATATTTATTTGAATCAGTGAAAGAATTGCAAAACTCAACAATTCTTTTACTAATTATGAATATTCTTGATTTTATGAGTATTCTAATTTGAGTTGGATATAAGTTGTAAGCAAAAATTAATAATTTTTATAATTTTTAAAATATAATCATTAAATATTATTTCTTGATAAAATAAATATTTATTATATTTTAACATAACACAAAGTCAACTTGACAATTCAAGTAGCACAACCTGAGTCGGTATTCACTTGTAAACTAAGCAACAAAGATTTAGGTTGAGTATTTTCGGGCTACTAAATCAATGTGCACAACCAAACTCATTGGATATTAGTTTTGACTTACTTAATTTTCAATTAAACTAATACATGGCTTAACCCAAAATATCATCTCTAGCACAAACACAATATAGAGTCGAGACTCTCATCACTTTTAAGCTCTTTTGTATCATACACCAGAAAATATATGATTTGTTTTTAATTAAATTATTCATGAATAAATAAAACATATTGTGTTAAACAATAATTTAAACAATATGATTTAAGAGAATACTAACATTTCATCCTATGCATTATTTGTGATTAGTTAGCATTCATAAAAATTTTATATAATCCTCATATCAATTATTTCTCAAGTAAGCTTGGTGTTTATGTTGTATGTATGCCAACTTGAATGGAAGTTGAGACTAGCGTTAAATTGTTTTTCATGGTTTAAAATGTTGTACATAAAGGTTCACCAACCTATTTCCAATTTTTAAATATCTATAACCTAATTTATGCATATTTTATTTAGAATATTTACATTCAAACATGTTGTAGAATTAACAATGATTGTATGATTTACCATAGCAAAATAAGCTGCTGTTATCAGCCCAACACCAACGCCCTTTAACTTCATGTATTACAAAAATAATGTCATCAAATTAAACTTCAGTTTAAAAATGAAAGAATGTCAAAAAGTAGACACTTAATCACACTAACTTGATCAAAAGAAATGTTGCCCATGAAACAAATGCACAAAAAATTAGGTATAGTGAATAAACTAACAGTCTCGACGTATACATGAAAATTGAACAAATTCAGTATCCTAGGATAATAGGTAATCAACATGTAATTATAACATAAAAAATATAAAATTAATAAAAGATACTACAGAGAGTTTCCTAGCAGATATCTGATTGATATACTTTAAGAAAATTGTTAAGCAGTAGATTCCAAGGACTCACTTCCATTTTTGTCCCGACTGTTCAATCCTGGGTACATAGTTCCTCCTATCACTCGCCCAAGTAGATACCTAATTTTAATAAATGGTAAGAACAATGAGTTTAAACTTTTCAAAAAGATCCATGGAAAAAAAATTATCTTGTGCAAGATTGATCAAAATTACCAAGTTCAATCATCAAACCAATTCCAAAAATCATATATTCTATTCTTCGTCAAAAACTAAAATCATGGACCAAATAACGCAACAAATGCTAACACAAAATGAGGTCTTCAAATTGAAAGAATGTCAATTAGGTTATGTATCAAGATAATTCATGTTTTAGAAAATATATAAAATAAACGAATCAAAAAGTCAAGAGCACCGATCATAATTAGAATGATGAAGCATAACACGCTACCAAAAATGTTCCATAAGCAAATTGCCTCTTTGATGCTATTTTGCTCGGCCACCGATTAAGTTATTGTTCATGTTTAACTTGTTTTAATTTTAAATATTAATATTTATTTATTTATTTATTATTTTAAGGTTACATATTTTATTTTAAATTTAATATTATTTTTATTTTCTTTTTAAGTTATGATTATAATTTACTCAATGCTTTAATTCTTATAAATATTAGTAGTGGCAAAAATAAAACTAATTAAAATCAACTTATGGTCAGTTTGGTAGTGATTTTCAAAAGTATTAATAGGGCTAAAAATAATTTTAAATATATTTGGGACAAAAATATCATTAGTAATATTTTAAAAAACTTTTTTTAAACCCCATAAAAAAACACGTAAAGTATTCTTTTAATAAGCACTTGGAGATATTTTTGTTATTACTCATCTAAAGTTTTTGGATATAATTAAAACATCAATTTATTTATCCTTATATATCAATTTATTTTATTTTAAATTTAATGAAAAATATGTTTTTTTTATAATTCAATAATTCAAATCTTTTAGTAATAATTTAAAAAAAACCCCTATAATCATTAAAAAAATTTATTAAGTTTTATTAGTATAATCATACAATATTTAATGAATTTTGAAAAAAAAAATTATTAAATAAATTTAATGAACATTCATCAAAAGTATTCTTTTACTCGTTTATTTGTTAATTCAGATTTTTTGTAAATATTTTTTTATAATCATACAAATAATGATTTTAGGTTTTTATTAATACAAATATTTATGAATGTTCATTTATTATTTCAAATATTTTTAAAAATGTTTATAATTATATAATTAATTATTTAATGTATTTATTGATACAAATATATAAATATCTTTATTAATGAATTCAAATAATATTTTGTATATTATTTAAAATTTTATAATCATAATAATAGTTATTTTAGTCTTTATTAATATAAATTTTTATTTGTATTTATATATATTTGAAATTAATTATATATTATATCCTACTTTTATAATTATATGAGGAGAAGGCATCTTTCAAGGATCCCTCATCCATAGACCATGATAAACTTTAGATATACAAAATTATTACAAATATTAAAATAAATAATATATAAAACAAAAAAAAATAATTCGGTATAGATTAACGACGGAAATAATCCCAAGCTAAATAGCTAGAGAAAAATCCCTAGCTAAATGTCTATATTTTGTGAAAATTATAATTTAAGAACTAACCGCTTGCTATTAATATATAATTGTAAAAAAATTTATATAATGATTTAGCGAGGGATTTTTTTTCTCGAGCTAATTAGCTAGGAAAAATCCATCCCAATTGTAAAATATAATCAAGGTTAAGAGTGCCTCTTGGGAAGGTTTTCGGGACTACTTATTAGAATATGAGATTACATCCCAATTATCTGGACCTAGTGTTCAACAATAAAATGATGTAGCATAAAGAAAGGATAGAACTTTTATGGATATGATGAGATTAATAATGAATTATTCATAAATATTTGATTCCGTCTAGGGATATGCATTAAAAATAACAACTTATTTTCTTTACTTGGTATCATCTAAGTCAGTAACAACTACCACAACTAAATTATGGATTGGGCATAAGCCTAGTCTAAAGTACATGTGTTGAAAGTGAAAATAGAAAATTTTGAAATGAGAATAAAAGTGTCTTTTTGTGGGATATCCTAGAGAAACCAAAGGTTTTTGTTCTGTAGTCCAAAGGATCAGAATGTTATTGTTAATCCTGATTCATAGTAGAACACTATAAAACAAACCATATGCCCATAGGTAAGATTTTTCTAAAAGAATTGAGAAGGAATAAACTAGCCCAAACACTTTCAATACTAGTAATACAAAAAAAAATACCACAATGTAATATTCCAAATTGTTAATCTCAACTCATTATCTCATCATAGTGGAAGGATTTTGAAGAAGATATTCATGTTGAACCTTGTGAATCTATCATTGACATGCCAATTATATGGCCATGATGGTTTGTAAGAATCAATATCTACACATCACACCATTTAAGGTATCTTAGTGGGAGAAATATTCATAAAACTTCGTAGTATACATACTTGGGAATGTCTTATGTAGATTTCTTGATAAGGTAAATACTAATTCCTATAATTATGATGAAGTACTTAGGGATAAAGATATAAATATTTGGAAAAATGATATTAAATTAGAAATATGAATCATGTACTATAATCAAGTCTGAGATCTTATGGAACCACCTGAAGAGATAAAACTCATTAAGTACAAGTGGATCTATAAAAAAAGGAATAGATTAAAAAATTGAAACTTATAAGGTTAGGAATATTGCATTCAGAAAGAGGGAATCGACTATGAGGAGACAATTCATCCAATAGCTATGCTAAAGTTTATTTAGATTCTCCTTATCCATATCAACTCATTACAACTATGAGGATTGGAAAATGGATGTAAAAACTATATTTTTAATTGAGCATCTTTGAGCGTTCATCGACATGAAGTAACTAGATGATTTCATAGTAAATGGCGAAGAGTACATGTTATACATACTTAAAAGATCTAGTTTAGACTAAAGAAAATATCAAAATCTTAGAATACTTAATTTGATCAGACCATTAAATCTTATGGATTTTATCAATACCCAAATAAGTCTTGTGTATACAAAAATTATAGTGGTAGAATATTGGTATCCTTGGTGTTGTATGTATATGATATATTACCCATTTGAAATGATGTGAGAGTGTTTTTCTCAATCAAAGTTTAGTTATCAAGTCAATTTGATATGATAGACTTGGGAGAGGCTAGTCATATTCATGGGATTAAACTTTTTCAAAATCACAAACTAAGAATATTAGGCTTATCTCAGACTGCATATATTGATCAAATATTGACACACTTTAGAATGCAATAAATCAATAAAGATTTTCTTCCTTTCTGATATGGAATCACTCTATCAAATAAGTAATATCTCAAAACACTTGGCGAGATTGAAAAGATGAAAAAAAAAATTTATACATCTACAATAGGAAGACTTATATATGTAATACTTTGCACAAAATTTTGACATTTTATATGTTGTAGCCATTGTCAATGGATATCAATCTAACATAGGGAAATAACATTAGATGATATTAAAATATACAATTAAGTAGTTGAAAAATGACTAGAGATTAAATATTAGTATACCAGGCATACAATCTTACAACAATATCATAAATAGATTCTTATTTTTAATTAGATAATTATTTAAGAAATAATACCTTGAGTTATGTGTTTACCTTAAAGAGTGAAGCTATTAATTGGAGGAACATAAAGCAATCTTGTATTGCTAATTCCACCATGGAGGCCAAGTTTGTGGATGCTATAGAGGTAACCAAAGTGGCAGCATGGCTTAGAAACCTTTTGATGGATCTAAAAGCCATTCCTTTTATGTGATCACCTATTATACTTTATTATGATAATAGTGGAGTTGTTTCCAACTCGAGAAACCTAGAACTAATAAAAAGTAAAAACACATTGAGCACAAATATCATCTAATAAAAAATATTATAAAAAGAAAAAATATAATAGTAGCAAATATAGCATCAGAAAACAACCAGGTAGATCATTTTATGAAAAGTTTACCAAGTAAAACTTATGATAGACATGCGAAAGGAATATGAGTAAGATATATGGCATCATAGCTTTCAGTCTAAGTAAAAGATAATTAGAACAATTTTGTACTAAAAGCTATTTTTGATTGTTTTCTTTTTAGTTGGTTGGACCGTTGGTTCATTTTGTTATTTTAATGAATATATTTATAATGAGTTGAGTTTGCATAGGCATGTTGTCTTCTTTATTCTACATAGTAGATGAATTGATGCATAGAGTTTGACTTACACATAGTAGATCAAATCATCAGTTCTTATAGAATATAAGTTTATTGTGTACAATTGATATAGAGTCTGATACTATATTAGAAATATTGTAGCAATTAATTTCAGTAGGTTTATCTTGACTAAGAAGAATGATAAAATTCTAACTTCTTGTGATGATACACTTATCTATATTGAACAAAACAATCATGGTGTGATTATTTTGTACCAACATACAAATAAAAATACATCATCATTATTATGAACACAATTGCTTTTAATATTAAAATACTTAAATACACATATACTTGTTAATAATCATTTTGATTCATAAAAAGTGAGATTTATAAATAGATTAATAAACTCGATGAGTAGGATAACTTTATCAATTGTAAGGTGAATACTTTTTATTGATGAACTTTGTATCTTATAAAAAGGATTGATAATAGCTTATTGAGGATGCATATAAGTTTTGATATTGTCAAACCATATAGGTAGATTTTGATCTAGCATATCCAATAAGTTAAGTGGAATGTCTCAAAAAAATAATAAAAGATAATTATTGAATCAGATTATTAATAATTCATTCAATTGAAGGATATCTATAATCGTAACATGCAAAGTTTAACTAATTGTCAAATAAACATAGGCTCACATTATTTTAAATAAGTGAGATAGTGTAATTATGATTATATAGTGGAATGAATTATTATTAGTACAATTGGTATAATATAATTTATATTAGCAGCTCGAAACCTTATTTTAGTAAGGGTCCCTTCTATTGCCTAACTTAATGCCATTAGAAATATTTAATTATCATTAAAGATTTCATTTATTTGTTTATAGTATATATATGCATAAAATATGGTTGTTTAATTTGATTGAAATTATATTAATTAATCTTATTAATTGATGTTAATTAAAATCAAATTAAATATTTGATTTATATATATATATATATATATATATATATATATAAGGACAATATTTATATTAATAATTTAAATATAAATTAAAAGAGAAAATATCACATCACTTTAGAAAAGTGATGTGTCATGCTCTTTTTATTTTTTATTTTATTTTTTTTGCATTTTCAGTTTATTTTGGTAGAAGAGAAAAACAATCTACACTATTCTTCTTCTTCCTTGAAATGATGGAGCAAGAAATATGGGAGAATAGCCTAGGCACACAAAGAGGATGTAAAATCAAGGTATGCAGTAAACGATTCTACAATATTCTTCTTCCCATAACAAGAAATTGTAAAATGATTAATGACATCATGCAATATCTTGGTCAAAGGATTTTAAAAACTAACACGCTTTAGATTGCAAGAGTTCTATCTAATCAATCTATATATTGAGAAATATACACTTTTTTTATAATTACTATTAGTACACAAATTCTTAGAAAAAAAGCTTCACATAGTAATATATAAGAAATTGAGATTAACTCACTCGATATGTTTGTAGTTTATGCATGTGTTTCTTCCCAAGAAGGAATTTTTGTTAAACCCTTCCTTTCTTAGGGTTTAAAAAGTTCTTCATGGTATGAAGTGATATTGTTAAATTATTCAAGTTGTCAAGATTGAGTTCCATATGACTTGCATGTGAAGGAATAATTTCTCGGCCTCTAGGTTTTTGTGCTTAATATGTAAAGTTTCATGTGCATCTACTTTGTATTTCTTTGTACAAAATATGCTTACTATTTTTACTGGTTCGAAGCAAGCTTTTAAGGTGTCGTTAGTTGATGTTTCTCAAATTTAGTTATAGGGTCAAAATGATGTCATTTTGGTGTTCCATGTATATATTACAGCTAGAGCTATTGAATTTTGCAGTCTATGATTTAATATGCATATTACTTTTTTTGCTTTTTTTTTGAGAAAAAAAAAAGAAATCGACAATGCATATTGACATTCTCTCTTTGTTTTGATAATTAAATTTGTCCTCATATTGTAATTGTTCAAAATAATATAATTGAAGCATTCTTTGGTGTAGATTAATATTTACATGATAGAAAACCACATAATTTCTAGAATGGTGGTTGTATTAGAAGTGATCCAATTCAAAGAGTTGGATGGAAGGTGAATCAATAATTTTTGGTTTTACTAATTATTTGTCTGTTTCCAGTTATTTATTTATTTTTTCTCTTAAATATTATTAGACGAGTGAAGTGCCAGTAATGGAGAATCTTCCAAAGGTATTATCAAAGAAGAGGACCAATATCTATTTAACAAAAATAAAAGAATGCTAGGGTAACATGTAACTTTTAGTTTTATGTAATCTAGAGGCACACCAAGTCAGGATCCTGATTTTTAATTTTTTTTCTTTTCATTTGGTAACTTGTTGAAAGTGTCTTTTAAGTTTCTATTACTAATAGAAATTTAGAAAAGAAGATATGGAATAATCTGAGAGATATGCATACAAACAAAGATCAAATGCATAGTGAATTTTTATGCTTATTTGAATTCATTGTGATTACTTGAAGATCATTATCCCCATGGGTTAATTCAGATGGTAGAGCTAAATCTATGTTTGTGGATTATGTATGAGATTTTAGATTTGAATACTAGTTTTTTATTAACTTTTAACAACTCAGAGTTATGTTCAATCTTTAGTTTTAATAGGGCAATAAAGCTCGTGTGATCCATACATTGGTATTCAAGGATGAATTACTATATTGCTACAAATAATGTCTAGGACAAGTGTTTATTATAATCAAAATAGATGACCCAAAATAAGTCATACAACAAGATCCCAACACATATCAATGAATCAAAACTATAGTAAATCAAATGCATTTCCTATTGAAATTAATATTAAATTTAATAAAGTGATGACAATGATAAGGAAAAAAGTCATCCACCTCCTCTCCTAACTCTTGTCTCGTTAGATACAAATTGCTAAAGATGTTTGGGCTTCCATTTAGCCCTCTTGCCTCGGCCCAAATCTAATCCAATCACCAATGTCATTAAATTTCTCAAAGTGAACATTGTTCCGATGCCTCAACTCAGAATAATTGGTAATAATGGTGGACAAGTTCTCTGAGGATGCCTCCTTCTCAATAAAATGTTCCCCACTATACTAGTACTTGGATTACTTGCTATTCTAAATAAGAAATAGCTAGTGGACATAAGAATTTGGAATGCCTAACATGCATTCCTCACAATCAATCAATGATGATAAAGAAGTATCATTGGTTGAGTGATTCCCTTTGCACACATTCCTGCATGAAAAATGGAATACCATGTGCAAGTGTATAGTTGGTGGTAGCTCTAGATTGTATGCAACTTGATCAGTACATTTAATGCTATGGAATGACCCAAAGTAGTCATGACTAAATTTGGTGCAAGAAGATAGGCACAAGTATATTTATCGATAAGGTTGTAACTTTACAAACAACAACTATCCTTCAAGAAAAGAGTGACTAGATTAATTGTGCTAACTTTAGGTTTGTGGAACATGTATGAGTTTTTAGATTAATATTTTAGTTTTTTATTTAATTTTTAAAAACTAGTTTTTTTATGTGCATTTTTTGGGTTTTAATAGGAAGATAAAGCTCATGTGATTCAGATATTGGTATTTATGAATGAATTAATACATTATTGCAAATAATGTTTGGGACAAGAGTTTGTTATATTCAAAATAGAAGATCATCAAAATTCCTATAGGAAGATCCCAACACAAATCAATAAATCAAACTATAAGAAAGCAATTAGAAATTGTATTGAAATTGCTATTCAATTCAATTCATTGTTGACATTGGAAAAGAAAGATAGAAGGGTTTAAAAAATTAAAATTTTTCTAATATGGGCTAGAGATGAAATAAAGGAACAAAGAAATTGAGTAATAAAGACATAAGACATATAACTCATCTCTTAACCTCTCGTCTCATGGAGAGACAAATTGTTCAAGATGTTTGAGCTTCCTTTTAGCCATGTTGCCACAACCCTAATCTAATTCAATGTCAAGATATTTCTCATCTTGCTGATTGTTTCCTCCATTGATTCATTATGTGTCACGATGACCCTTTCAAGGCCCTTGATCACAACATTACCCTTCCCATCAAAATGAACTTTGTCTATACGGTTCAACTCAAGAGATAATTGGTAATAATGGTGGACAAGTCTACCCAAGTGTTTTCTTTCTCAGTCAAATGTTCCCACTATACAAATATTTGGATTATTTGCTATCACAAATGAAAAATGGATAGTGGACACAAGAATTTTGAAGGCCTAATGTGCACTCCTCCCAAATATGTCAATGGTGATAGGGGTGCAATATTAGTTGAGTATTTTCCTTTGCTCTCTTTCAAGAATGAAATATGTAATACCATGTGCAAGCACACAAATAGGTGTTAACTCAAGCTTGTATTTGACTTGACAAATACATTTAGTGATATGAAATGGCATAAAGTAGAAGTGACTAAGTTTGGTATAATTAGTTGGGCACAACTATAGTTGTCCATAAGCCAGTAAGTTCACAAACACCAATTCACCTTCAAGAAAAGAGCGATAAGATTGTTGGTGCTAACTTAGGTTTGTGGGTTATCCATGAGTTTTTAGGTATGAATACTAGTATTTTATTAATTTTTAAAAACTAGTTTTTTTTTGTGCTCATGTGATCTCGACATTAGTATTCATGAAAGAATTAATACATTACTGAAAATAATATTTGGGACAAAAGTCTATCATAATCACAATATATCACCCAACAGAATTTCTACAACAAGATTCCAACACAAATTAATGAATCAAGATTATAAGGAATCAAATGGAATTCTTATAGAAATTAGTTCTAAATTCAATCTAGTGATGACAATGGCAAAAAAAGATAGAAGGGTTTCAAAAATAAAAATCTTTCCAATATAGACTAGGGTAGTAAGAAAAGAAAAAGAAAATATAATAATAAAGACAAAAGACATCCACCTCCTCTTCTAACCTATTATCTTAAAGAGATACAAATTGCTCAAGATTTTGAGCCACCTTTTAGCCCTCTTGCATGGGACATAGTCCAATCAATTATCATGATATTTCTCATGTTACTGATTATTTGCTATGAATTATACCAAGTAAAATAGTTTTTTTGATAAATATGCATGATTTATTATATAGAAAAAAGCTTTAGAATGAATAAGTTTACTAGATAATAGTTTTTGATGAAGTATGATGAATAAAATTGTAATTAAAAAATTTTTATGTGAAATGAAGACATGATGGATTGTTGAGAAGTAGAGAAGCAAAAAGTCATGTAAAGTCATAATACTTCTTATGCTATTAATTTATCATATCTCGATGATCTATAAGGTAGTTTTAATATCTATATTCTTAATCAAAACTCTACATAAATAGTCATGATAATATTAGTATGTCATGACTATATCATCTTATTGATATAATTACTTTACTATATAATACATTTTTTTTGGATACATAACTTTCTCAGAGTTGTAGCCACATTAACTCATAATAATTCTTATTGACGTGATATTAATTTCACATTACAACAACTAAATATCGTAGTAGAGCTCAAAGCCCCAACAAATCTTTCGTGTCATAACTTTTTTGTAATAGAGCCAATAAGTCAGGCAAAAGCTACTTTTCTATTCCAAGCACTATGACTTTTAGCTACAACAAATTCCAAAGAGAAATACCCAATTCATGCCCATTTCTAGAGCCACAACTTTTGCTCTAGATAAATGACTAAAGTCATGACTTATTCCTAGTTCTGTGACTTTTGATTACATTGAAAAAATGTATAGTAATAGATATATCCTTAGTATCATAGGCATCTGATACAAGAGAGAAACTAAGGTCATTTCCATTTCCCAGTACCATAACTTAGCATTTCAGAGACAAAATGAGTAGTTATGGCTATTCTCAATGCATTAATTATCTAATGAAGAAAAGAGACCAAGGTTGTGACCCATTCTCAGTGCCATAGGTTTGTGTTCTATAGATAAAATATCTGGCCATGGCCATTTTTATTGCCATAGCATTCTAAAATTAGAAAGAGACCAAGGTTATGACTTTTTTACAAAAAAAAATCATGACTTTTGCCTTTAACTCCGCACCTAGTAGTTTAGTGTATAAAGAAAAAACTAGAATTTTGAGAGGGAGTTCTAGGGCATAATAAAACATACAGAAGCTTAGATTTTTGGAGCCAAATTTTGCTCAATCCTAGGGGAGATTCAGGAGAAAATGTGCAATGCAAGGCATATGCATAAACTTTAGGGAGATATGAATTTCAACTCTCCCTATGGAAAATCTAAGGCATAAAAATTAAGTATTTTGTATTTAGGGTTTGATTCCTATATACTATTAAGGGCTATCATTAGGAACCAAAAATTTACAAGATATATCCCAAATTATTACATGTGAATTCCTAGGTATATGGTTGTTGTGCATATGAAAGATAACTTATGAATCAAATTTATATTTAAATGTTGTTGTGGTTTGGATATTCTTAGATGTGGTAATTATGTAGAATTGAAATTAGAATTTTGTTATTGGTATGTTTGTGGGTGTTATGGCGATGGATAATGATAGATAAACTATAAAGCATACTCACTCATAATTGTAGAAAAGAAGTAATTTTTCTTTTGATCATAATATGTAAGATAATGTTATGCATTTAAACCTAACATTGAGGTATGTTATTCATATGAGCATAATTCTAATGAAACTGAAGTGTGAATGCTTTTATAAGCCATTTTATTGTGCATGTCTTAAAATAATTGACCGACCCTCAATTAATAATGATTTTTTACATAATATTTTTCCAAGAGTTTTGCCTTTAATGTAAGAGTAGTGTATTACCATGGTAGATGGTGACAGGTAAGTTACAAGATAAGCATGATTGGATATGACTCATAAAGTGATGATAATCCAATGAGTTCATTTCTATCATATGTGAGATTTCAAAAAAAAAGCAATGTTAAATATGTGAGTGAATATGATACTTACAAAGCTATAAGTTTAAATGCTTTTAATACCATGATAGTTAATGAGTTACCTAAAAGGTATAAACTTGTGGATGACACTCAAATAGAGATGATTTATTATTTTAGTGATTCAATATCGAGGGATAGCTATGAATGGATAATCATTGGAAAGAACCAAATAATTGATAACCACCTTGTATGCTAGTAAGGTTCTAGGACATTTCTATAATAATCTTACTTTCATTCTTTAACTAAGCTCAATGATATCTAAACTATTTAGATAAGTCATCATACTAGGTTCAATTTAGAATAAATGGTAATAATGGTAGACAAGTCCTCCCATGTTGCTTTTTTCTTGATTAAATGTTCCTACTATATTAGTACTTGGATTACTTGTTGTCCCAAATGAGAAATAACTAGTGGATGCAATAATTTGGAAGACCTATCATGCACTCCTTCCAAATATATCAAGGTGGGTAAGGGAACAACATTAGTTAAGTGATTCTCTTTGCACTATTTCAAGCATGAAACATGGAATATCATGTGTAAACATGTAGCAGATGGTAGCTCATGCTAGCATCTAACTTGGCCAATATATTTAATGATTAGGAATGGCCAAGGGTATTGGTGACTAATTTTGGTTTAAGCAGCTAGACACAAGGATAACTATTTGTAATGTGGTAACATCAAAAATACCAACTCACTTTCAAGAAAAGAGCCATTAGAGCGATGATGAAATGCCTAAATCCTCATTAAGGAAGATATCATGAAAGAGAAGGAGGTGAGTGACCATAAACTACTTCACTAGGTGTCAAAGTGGTAGAAGTGTGATAAGCCTTATTGTACCAAAATTTTTCTCATGATAAGAAGTGTACCCATCGATCAGATTCACCATCCACCAAACATCAAAGATATAAATCAAAGAACTTTAATCAATGCTTCCATATATCCATCAATCTATGGATGTCATGCACTATTCATTGCCAAGGTAGTCAGTTAAAAGCAAAACAACTCAAACCAAAAATTTGAAAGAAATTTTGAGTATCTATTAGATATAATGCTTCTAGGCATCATATGGTGGTGCACTATCTCTTAGAAAAATTACCACACCCCATATTGAATTGTTAACCATGAGACATGGCAATAAAGTGCCCATTTTTAGTCAAATGAACCACCACAACCATTACTATATATTTACCTTGACTTGGAAGAAGTTTTGTTATGAATTTAAGAAAGTTATATTCCCAATTGCAATTAGGAACTAGAAGGGATTGCAAGAGACTCACATGTTCCATGGTAGAATTCTTAGTTTGATGGGAAACTAAGCTACACTCTATATATTATTCCATTTAACAGCACAAGCCCAATCAAACCACATTTGATGTCAAACACTCATAGGTTCTTAGTACTCTTGCATGCCCACCAACTACTGTGTTTTGAAATTCTATAAGAAGAGTGGTGCAATGTTTTGGAGAGAATAAAAAATATGCCATGATATAAATGAATCACATCTCGAACTAAATAAGAATTTTGGAAGGATCATTTTTGCTAGCAACCTCTATCAACGATATGGTCTTGGGATCCATAAGAAGTTCCTCAAAAAGTTGGGTGAACCAAGACAATTTTGGAAGTGATATTGCTACCAACTAAGGATTATTAGCTAATTGAATAACCTATTCGATGAGTCTCTTGAAATGCTATTGGTTACTTTTAGTAATAAATGGTCTACCAAAAAAGTATTGATGTCAATGCTACATTACTTAGTAATAGTATATATTTCATGATTATAAACTGAAGAAAGGTACATTTGGTTTGTGAATTTTTGACTATAATATGCTATAGGATCTAGTGGGGAATGAAGCATAGTATAAGCATGATTGTAATTGGACCTAAATGTGGAAGTCCTAGAGTCACAGGGATAGAGAAATTTTGTCTTTATTATTATATTTCCTTTAACTTTCTTTTTTTCCCTAATCTCTATCAAAGAGATTTTAATTTTTGAAACCCTTCTACCTTTCCTTGCCAATGTCATCACTAGACTAGATTTAATACTAATTTCAATAGAAATTACATTTGAGTTCCTATAGTTTTGATTCATTGATTTCTGTTGGGATCTTGTTATAGAAATTATGTTGTGTCGTCTATTTTTATTATAGCATGTGGTGCTCTCATTTCCTAATATCCATGGAAAATAGTACATGAGTGAAGGTGTTAGATGATCAAATAAAAAAGGTCAGTCAAAATTACTCCCTCTCTACCTCTTGACAACCATTATAGAGATTGTATCAATTGTTTGGTCAATCAACAATGAAACAACTCAATTCTAATAAAATAGATATTTCTTATTTTAGTATCAATATTAAATACTAGAATTTGTTAATTTAATTTATGTGATATATGTTCAAATAATTTAAAAAATATATTAGATTTAGATAAAGAATGAAGGTTTGATTATTGTGTAATAACTTTGTCCTAGTGGCATACAAAGTGGTTATCTGTGTAATAACTTTGTCCTAGTAGCATACAAAGTGATTATTACCATTGAGCAAGTACCAATAATGGCCCCCTCATAGTTATCTCCTTGGTAATTTACCATCAAGACAACAAATCATCCATGCTTAATAATCATTCACAATCACATAATTTTTAGGTAACTCATCAATTTTCCTTGATAGTTATTTCATATATATACTCTCATTCTCTAATCTCATGTGTCATAAAGACCAAGACCTGTCATGATTAATAAGTATTTGAACTTTCAATTTTTTAAGTATTCTACTCACACAATTAATATATGTTTCTTTCATATTTCATTGATTAGAAACCATATGAGTGAAAGTAACTCAAATGGTTGTCACCAGCTTGTGGGTCATAATATACTCATGTATGTCTCCTAAATTAATTGTTACCATTCTTTTTAGTGATGATATAACTCACATGCTAAAGATAAAACCATTAAAATAATATTTTATAAAATATCCATTTCAATCGATAACTAGTTCTTCTAAGACATATACTTTAGATTGGCATGTAAAATTATTCTTGCTTTTAATTTCATAAGCACCATACTTATAATAATTAACATACCGAAATTTTGAGTATTAATATATAGGTTTATCTCATATATTATAGTTGAAAGGCTATTACTTTTTTCTGACCATATGCATGAGTGAGCTTCATGGTTAACTATCATTGACTATCATAATAACTCACATAAAACCACCAATAGTTAAATCTCTAATTCAAGTTCTATTTAATCACCACATATATTAGTTTCTATAACACAACTTCAATCAAAAAAAAATTATTAATATAAACATTAATTATACATCACACGAATAAAATTACTTAAACTTTTGACCACACACTAATTTGATATATTTTTTTTGAATCTACCTTTGAGAGGGGATTTTTGAGAGTCATGCCCTCTAAATTTAGGGTTTATCTTATCTCTTGAATCTCTTACTTGTAGTTCCCCTAAGGAGTGCAAAAATTACTCCCAGAGTTTAATTGTTATGCTTTGCATCTAATTGGTGCATAGAAAGAAGAAAATTTCTCTTTTTTTCATTTTTTTATACTATAATATTCACACATTACTTTTAAGTAGAAATTCATGATTTTTAGAAGAAAATTTTGACTTTGATATTCAACTCTTGAGCTTGAGTTCATGACTCTTAGAAAAGATTCATCTAGAATGTGTTCTAATATTTTTTTAAGACAAAATCATAGTACTGAAAAATGTCAACAACTTAGTCCTACTATCTTTGTAATATAAAGTCATAATTTTAGAAATAGTTCCGGCTTCAACATGTCTTTCTCTTTCATTATATGGTCATAATGCTAAGAATTACCATGATGTTAAGAATTGCCTTTCAAGTTCATCATATGGCCCTAGCACTGGGAGTGACTATGGCATTGGCATTGGCTTCTTTTAATCATCATATAGTCTTAGTGCAAGAAATGACCATAATGTTGGAAATTATCTATCATGTCCATCATATGGTTGTGATACTAAAAATGACTATGACATAAAGAATAGTCTTTCTTATATATCAAATTGCTATAATGGTGGGATTGACAATGATATTGGCCTTGATTTCTCTCATATATCACATGGTCGTGGTGTTGTAAAAAATGCCATGCCACTAGTAAATTTCATGAACATAAAAGTAGTGACTTTATCTTCTCTTAAGGACCAGAGTCATGGCCATGGGAAATGGTCATACGTGAGAAAATGCTCTTTCTAATATTTCATGTCCAAAAGTGGTGATGAATAATTACCACAGCTTCAGCCCGAGTAGTTTTGGCTTTTTATTTTTTTATAGTTCAGAATATATGGCTTTATAAAAAGGTCATAACTGGTAAAGATAAACTCGCAATGCTAAAAGTGCCCCTGACTATTAGCACTTATGAGATACTTAGTTACTGCAATATGAAATTAATATCGTAGTCATTTATTTATTAATAGATAAGTATAGCTATGACTTCATGATAATATCACATACACAAAAAAATTTATTGCATAGTTGAAAGATTATACTAATGAGGCGATAGAGTCATGACATACAAAGATTGTCTTGATTAAATTGGTAGAGTTTTGGTTAACAATGGATGCCAAAATTTATTGATGATACATAATTTGCCATTTAGCCAAAAACTTCTAAAACCTCATCGATTTCATGATTATTCATCAAAATTCATTAAAACTAAAAAGTTATGAAATTGATCAATTTATATCTCATTCTCGTATTTACGCATCATCCAAAAATATCAAAATTCTTGAGAATATTTGATAATTTAAATGTCGAATACTTATCTCATTCTCAGCACAAATCTAATATAATGTCATGATATTTTTTATCTTGTTGATATGTTTCCTCTCTTGATTCAACATATGTCATAATGAACCTCTCAAGTTCTTCGGTCAGTAATTGATCACTTTAATCATATTTAATAATAGAGAAATTAAATACCTCATAATTCTTGCAAAAAAAAATATGTTTGTCATTTTAAAAATAAATACATCTTATTTTGAGATATGGGTACTTTTATGGGAAAGCATGATTGGACAAGAAGATATGAAACACATATATGGTATAATAGTTACAGTAGAGAAGGAAAATCTAGAAAATAAAGGCAAGACTATATTTACCATTATTATGGAAGTACGTCACCAAGTCAATTGAAATAATGTTTGCTCACTTTTTTTTTGCCCATTCTTGATACTGTTAAGTGTAATTTGGTGGTAGGGTAAACTTGGACCAATAGAGAAGTTCCATTGGTAATTCATTTGTTGAAAATAGTGAGTTCTATATGAGATTCATAAGTTTAAACATATCAATAAAAAGTTTGTGTAGAGTTAATTTAGATTTTGAATATCGGATTCAAAGAATAGGTTGCCTCTTAATGCAAATAATTTTCATGACAAATCAATTATTATTAAAACACATGGTTTTCAAAAGGGTAAGCACCTATCATTAAGAAGGATGTCAACGTTTACTTTTGAGTTTTATCTCATCCAGCGATCATGTAATGTTATAAAAGAGAATGCTCTCCTTGAGAGTCAAGTATCCCCTAGAAAGCTTCACCAAGCAGCCTTGATGAAAAACCATTTTACTGACACTATACTCAAGGCTCGGGAAAATTTTATTAAAAAGATCTCTTATTGTTATCATCATTTTGGGGAAAGGTTATACAACTTTTTTTAGACTGAAAAATAAATTCATTTGTATTTCTGAGTGTGTCATGCAAGTGTAAGCAATGTTTTACTTGGAAAAATAGTTGTGTGCAGCCCAAGAAGTAGGTTATTCTATTCATAAACATGAAAGAAGTGCAAGAAATCATACGAATCTTGATATGCTTATTTTTAATTAATTTGTAGATTGAGACGGAGAAACTTTTGGCACATATTATGGCAGAAAAAATAAGAAAGCATATGCTATTCTATTTTATTTTTTTTTTTGTTCCTCATAGTTTTATATAGGTGTGTTCAATCAATGACTCATAGTGATGGAAGATAAGCTAATATTTTTTAATGCACTAATAATGTTTCTTAAGCTAATGCTTATATGTTGAGTGCTTGTGTTTTTTTTTTTTGGTTTTTGAATATTTACTGCAAAAGGAAGATATCTTCTAAGGGAAGAAAATTTATGCTATAAGTCACTTTTTTTTGTTACGAGAATTGAGGAACTTTTCCATCTAACTTTGATTATGATTCAATTTGATTACATTTGTAATGGAAATGGTTAATTAGCATTTTTTAAGACACATATCTCAGTCTATGTTGTTTTAATACAACACAGTACCCTACAAGTGGTAGGATACATCAGCTAGGATATTCTAGCTACTCATTTTTCTTTCTAGTCTTCTTGTTGTGTTATTTATTTATGTGTTTATTGATATTTAGTAATCATGTGTTCTATTAAATTCAAGTCCTTGATGATGATCTCAAGATTTGTGAATGTCAATTTTAATTATGCTTATTGATTATTACAAATATATTTTATTATTTTTTTTTTCTTTTGTTTATAGGTTACAAATGAAATTGATATTATTAATGGCATTAAAACAAGATAAATTATTGTCTTAAAGATAATTCTAAAAATCATGAAAGCAAAATTATTAATATCATATACTAGGCACTAGCATATTATGATTTATGTTAATATATGCCTTAGTTTATGTTATTATGTTGAGAGAATATTTAATTATTATTTCAATACTATCTATGTAATTGATATATATTTAACTGGTTCCAATAATTGTTTATATAGTAATTGTATATAAATTTTTAAAAATTCATTAGCAAATTTTTTATTTAATATTCTAGAGTGACATTGTATTTTTCTTTATTTTAATTATAATAAATTCATCAGTTTAATGAAAAATAAAATTAATTTTTTCTATTAGAACATGTGCAAAGATAATGCATGAAAAACATGTCATTAAAAAAATTGATATTGATTCCATTAATGATCATCTATGAACTTAATGATGATTCAATTGGGCAGCATCTTTAATTTCAATTTTCACTGATGCTCCTAAAAAAATATAATTGAATATGACCTAAATATGATGCTCGATAAAAGTTTTTTTGTACAACAAAACTTTTAATTGCCGGAATATAATAGGGAAGCATCATCAATTAACATTAATTACATTTTTTTCTTGTTATGAAATCAATACTTCATGTCACCATTCATTATTTTATATCCAATGTGATATTCAATGTAATTTCTATTCTTATATTAAAAAAAGGGGTGAAACTATGTTTAAGAGATTCAAAATAAAAATATTTATGTTTTGGTCTATTTTTTAAATTTTTTTAAATATTTCCTAAAACTAAAATCTTTGTATTTTGAGGCTAAAAAACTAGAAACACAATTTTGTCGCTACAATTTTCTATATTTTTTTTAAAATTAGTCAAGTTTTGACCAACAAACTTAGTAATTATTATGGTGGTGGGATTCAAACCGAAGACCTAAAACTTGATTTTGCACTAAAAATCATCTAACTACTGACATCAAATCATTTCTCAAGTGAATATATACATGCATGCATACATACATAGATATATATATGTGTGTGTGTGTGTTTTTAAATATATAAACATATACAAATACACACACACACACACACATATATATATATATATTTATTTATTTATTTATGCTTGTGTGTGTGTGTGTGTGTGTACTTATTTATATATGTATATATGTATGTATATGTATACACGTATATGTGTATGAATATTTATACATATATATATACATGTATAAATACACACACACACACACACACATACATACATATATATATATATATTTATTTATTTATTTATTTATTTATATTTATATTTATATATTTATATATTGATATATTTATATATTTAAGTACATTTATGTGTATATATATTTATATATATGTATATTTATTTTTCATTTAATAATTGATTTGATATATATATATATATATATATATATTTCCTATTTACTTCTAGCCTCTAGGTCTTTGAATAAAATCGTATAATTGTATAAATATCTAATTTGCATACAGTTTTGAAAATTGCTAAACATCTTTTTTTTATTTGATAACTACAAGAGAAAAATTGGATTTCTAATTTTTTTTGGGCCTAAAATATATGTTTTATATACAAATATCATTTTGGAAATACCACAAAATTTTAAAACATTTGGCAGCTAGATGAGAGTAATTACAACTGCCTTGGTTGTACATGTAGTACTCCAACTTAAATTGGTATGCTTCCACTTATGTTTTTAGAAGAATTATGTTTTGTGGTACTGCCTCAGAAATATTTAAAGATCTGAAACTAATATTCTAATATTGAAATAATATCACTAAATTCGTAATAAATTAAAACCTGGGGTACTCTTTTACATTTATCCTAAATTGCCTTCTCTCTCTCACATCGGCCCTCAACCTCTCTCAAAGGCCATGGCCATATCCTATCGGCCTTGGCCCTCTCTCAAAGGCCATGGCCATATCCTATCGGCCTTGGCCCTCTCTCATCAGCTCTCACCCTCTCCCATCAAGCTCGTGGTCGTGCTCATGGAGCTCGACCGAGAGCTCCTTCGAGCTCTAGGATCTGGTCGACCTTCTTCTAGAGCTCATCATCGAGCTCCAGGAGCTCAGGGCGAGATCCTTGAGCTAAGAGTCGAGCTAGACCGAGAGCACCATCGAGGTCCAGGAGCTCGACGGAGCTCTCGGTTGAGCTCCAGGAGCTCGGCACGAGTTCCTTGTGCTCGGCGGAGAGAACAATGATGAGCTCTTAGAGCTCGACCGAGAGCTCTCCATCGAGCTCCTGGACCTCTATGGTGCTCTCGGTCGAGCTCGATGCCGAGCTCTAGAAACTCATGCCGAGCTCTAGGTGCTCGACGGAGCTCTCGATCAAGCTCCATGAGCGTGACCACGAGCTCGATGAGAGAGGGTGAGGGCTGATGGAAGAAGATGAGAAAAATTTAGTATAAATATAATAGAGTGCCCCAAATTTTTATTTATTATGAATTTGGTGACATTTTTCAAATATTAAAATATCAATTTCAAATCTTTAAATATTTTCATGTAAGTATCCGAAAACATAATTCCCCCTATGTTTTTTGTATAAGAGGAATAGCTAGCCGCATTTGTAAAATATTTTTGTATAAAATATCAATTTCTCTATCTTCCTCATCATTAATTGCCTCTGCCATGTTTTTTCTTAAGGGATTTGTGTTTAAATGCAACAAATATAAAATATTTGTATTTTGATGCACCAAATATATAAAAAAGTTTATTATGTTCTAAAATAATTAAGTTTTAGTATACTAAAATTCATCAACTCGATTTTGTCCTACGAAATTTAGATAAAACAAAAAAGTTTTATTTAAATAATGATGAAATTATTGTTGGAATACTAGAAATTAATTAATGATATAGAAGGGGCAAGTTGGAATTCAAATTCATTTCATCCCTTTGCAAAAACACAACAAACCACCCAATCATACGTTTATTATCACATAGAAACAAATAAGTATATATAATTATATTTGGATACATAAACATATATATAAATTGACAAATATATGTACACACACACACACACACATATAAAAATATATATTCATACATATAAACATATATATATATATATATATATAATTATACATATCTATATAAATATAATTATATTTATATAAAAATGTGTGTGTGTGTGTGTGTGTGTGTGTGTGTATTTATTTATTTATTTATGCATATATGTGTGTGTGTGTGTGTGTATTTCAATATATATATGTTTTCATATATATATGTGTGTGTGTGTGTGTGTGTGTGTTTATATCTAAATATATTTATGTATGTATATATAAGTTTTGTATGTTATTATAAGTATTTCAATTTGTCTATTACATAATAATAAACTTGTGTAGAGTAGTTTGTTGCATTTTTGTGAGGGGACATTGGTTTGAATTCCACCTTGCCCCTTCTATATCATTAATTAGTTACTCAATTTGCAATATTAATTTCCAAATTAATTAAATTAATTTTTAAATTTTTTTCCAAATTTCAAAAGACAAAATCAGCTTGATGAATTTTAATGCAACAAAACCTTAATTATTTTAGAATTTGGTATCATTTTTTTTAATTATGAAAAGTTTGGTTCTCAAAATATAAATATTTTGCTTTTGGTGAACTAAAACACAAATCTACTTTTTCTTAAAGTATACTTTATTATTTGTGAAAAAATTATAAACATCACGTCATGTACTAAGTAATGACTAGCATTTAATATTAATGAATTTTTTTTTTTTTCTTGAAAGAATTATGTCTTAGGGTGCTCCCCCATAAATTTTAAGAATTTGAAATTTATCTTTTTAAATTTGAAAAAATATCACCAAAATCATAAAAAATTGAAATTTGGGGCACTCTATTACATTTATCCTAAATTACCCTCACCCTCTCCCATCATCCCTCTCCCATCGGTCCTCGTCCTCCCCCATCATCCCTCGCCCTCTCCCATCAAGCTCGTTGGAGCTCGACCATGAGCTCCATCGAGCTACTAGAGCCCGTTATCAGGCTCCTGGAACTCAACCGAGAGCTCTTTCGAGCTCGACTGAGAGATCCTTCGAGCTCCTAGAGCTCCAACAAATGTACCATCGAGCTTTTAGAGCTTGACTGAAAGCTCTTTAGAGCTCCTAGAGTTTGAGCGAGAGATCCATCGAGCTCATGTGCGAGCTCAAGGAGCTCGGCATCAAGCTCAGGAACTCATGCCGAGCTCATGGAGCTCGGCGACGAGCTTGATGGAGCTTGCGATCGAGCTCTAGGAGCTCATAGTCGTTGTCCTTGAGCTTGGCGTAGAGCTCCATCGAGCTTCAAGAGCTCAACAGAGCTCTCAGTCAAGCTCTTGGAGCTTGATGGAGCTCGACGCCAAGCTCTAAGAGAACGACTACGAGCTCATGGAGCTCGACCAAGAGCTCCATTAAGCTCATGGTCGAGCTCGAGGAGCTCAGCGTAAAGCTCAAGGAACTCGTGCCAAGATCTTGGAGCTCAACGAAACTCTAAGTCAAGCTCAAGGAGCGCAACCACAAGCTCGATGGGAGAGGGCGAGGGCTGATGGGAGAGGGCAGGGGCTGATGGAAGAGGGTACGGGCCGATGGGATCATACGGTGAAGGCTGATGGGAGAGGGCGAACGCCGATGGGCGAAGACAAGGGCCGATGGGCGAGGACGTGGGCAATTTAAGATAAATATAATAGAGTACCAAAATTTTTAATTTTTTCAGATTTTGGTCATATTTTTTCAAATTTTAAAATATAAGTTTCAAATTCTTAAATTTTTCTTGGAGATCACCCCCAAAATTTAATTCCTCCTTTTCTTTCCTTTATAGAAAGTTACTTTACAACTTTTCCCAATTTGTCTTAGTAAACTACTGCATTCCTTCTTCTGGCGACCGTATTGAATTTTCATTCATAGTAGTGTTTGAATTTTGCTATGGTACCAACCATTATTTCTTCTCCCATCTTTATAAGAATTACTTAGTTGGATAACACATTCACTACACCATTTTTTTCTAATGAGGATATGATACCAGTAGATGCTAGCTCATTATAATATTCTAATGTTTCTTGCCTAAGAAATCGACAATCTAAGAATTTTGAAAATAACATTTTATCATTTCTCTAAATACTAATTGAATTCAATGAGTAAATTAATCGAGTTTCTATTTATGTATGACCATTAAAACAAAATACAAAGTCGAAAAGTAAAGATTATGTCTTGATTTCATATCCTAGTAGTTTTTACTCCTAAATTGAACTTTTTGTTAAAAAAACTATATTTAATAGAGTTATGAATGAATGTAATTTCAACCCTTTATTTGTATACATATATGAAGTATGTGTATTTATGTATGTCTATGATGCATGTGTATGTATGTATATGTGTAGTGATTATATATTAGTCATTGTTGAGAGACATAAAGGTCATGCAAAGAGGTGGAGGGGAGATATCATCAACTTCATCTATATTTTTTCCTATCTCTTGCACTTTTTGCCCCAATCTCTCTTTCTCTCTCTCTCCCTCTATATATCTATGATATGTATATGTATGTATATATTTTGATGTATGTATATATTAGTGGTGGTTGAGAGACAAGTGAAGGAGGGGGAAAGAGGTAGATGGTAGATATAATTTATCCTTGACTAAAAATAATTTCTTAAATTTTTGAAATATATCTCCCCACCTAGGGAAGAGGGAGATTTGTTGGGTTTGGCCAAGTTCAATAGATTGAGAACTAATGAAATAATGCAGAATGATTATAAAATATTTTCGACAAAAATCCAAGGTTTATGTTATTACTTTGAATTAAGGTATTATATGGTTTTATATTTCGAAAATTAATGTAGTTCAAAACATATGGTCTTATATTCTCTACAAAAAACTTAATTATATGGTTTATTACTTTAATATTGGTTGTCTTGTAAACATATGGTCTTATACCCTAAAATTAAGTTCTTGATTATTGGTACCCCAAAATGCAAATATTTAGGTTTTCGGGTTTATTTTTATAAATTTTTTTGAGAGGTACCAAGACATAAATTAATTTTGTTTTGTAGCACAAAAACATTATTTTTTTCATGAAAAAAATACATTTTTTTATAAGTGTTTTGGTTATTTTTTAAAATATTTTAATTTTATGAACCTTTTGATAATTTTTTCATTAAAATTATCGAAGCACAATATATTGCTATCAAATTGTTATAAAAAAATCATATTGTAACTTTTCTTGATGGAGTTGCATAGTAATTGTTACTAAAATTACTCAAGTCAGTAAAATTTCTCTATTATTGTCGGATAGATAAGTGAAATTAAAATTTCTAATTAAGCATTAATATAAATAGTTAAGTACAAATTTATCTTAAAAAATGTTGATATTATTAATTTTATTCAATATATTACATCAAAATTTATTTAAATATTTTTTCATATAACATAATCAACACGTAAGTTGCACAAAAATCTCATAAAAAATCATGATGTGGGAACCCTGCCAAATCTTATATAGATTATAATTGAGTTAACTATGAGCAAGACTTAGCAATTAGGTAGATTTAAGTAAATAGTTCTCTTTCTAGGGCTACAATTAAGGGTACAAGGCCAAGTGCTAGTATCATTTTCAATCTGAAAGCATCATGATGTGATACTTTGGGATGTTTTCCTTGAGTATGCTTCTCATATTTTATTGGAAAAGTGCTCTCCCATCTGATAGGAGAGCCAACCATGATGGTTGTAAAAATTGATTTAGTTTCATGAAAAACAACAAGCATGTATCTCTTGTGTCATTCACGCTAAAATAGGGGCATGAAGATAAAAGGAATTTAAACAAGAGTGTGATTCAAAAAAAAATGTGAGATAGAAAAAAGAAAAAGGGAAAGAAATTAAAAGAATAAAAAAAAGTGAAAAAAGAAAACAAAGTATAAAAAAAAAAGATATGAGCAAATAAGAAATAAATGAAATAAAGAGAAAAGTGTTTTTATGTAAATCTTTGCCTATTATTGTTTCATCTTTTTTATAAAATTTTGATGTTGTATTCCTTATGGATTGTCTTAGTAGTTTTCCACCATTTAGATATATAGAGCAACAAATTCATTTCAATCATATAATCTCAATTCCAAATAAACACTAATCTCATGAAAATAAAGAAATTTTAAT
Organism: Sapria himalayana; assembly: GCA_029783825.1. Lineage (NCBI taxonomy): Eukaryota > Viridiplantae > Streptophyta > Magnoliopsida > Malpighiales > Rafflesiaceae > Sapria > Sapria himalayana. The sequence continues at coordinate 1,865,781 of JAREIK010001079.1, read as the reverse complement.
TTCAAGTAGAGGAATTATTGGCAAAAGGATATGTGGGAGAGAGCCTTAGTCTTTGAACTGTACCTATTCTGTTTGTGCCCAAAAATGATGGCTTGTGAAGGATGTGTATTGATTATCATGCCATTAACAATATTATGATAATGTATTCTCATTATATTCCTAGATTAGGCAGTCTACTTGATGAGCTACATGAATCTTGCTTGTTTTTTAAAATTTAATTAGAAAAGTGCTTGTCATCAAATTAGAATGAAAGAAAAATCAATTGAAAACTATTTTCAAAACTAAATATGAATTGCACGAACATGTAGAAGTGTCATTTGAATCAACTAATGTACCTAGTACATTCATGAGGTTGATGAATATTATTTTGCAAATGTTTCTTTGAAAATTTGTTATTGTCTGCTTTGACTTTTTGGTATATAGCAAAAGTTTGGAAAAATATGTTGAAATTTAAAATATGTTCATGTGGTTTAAAAGTAAAAAAAAAAACTATTTGCCAATTATAAAATATATTTATTTTGCACATAAATAGTAAAGTTTTGAAAATATATTGTTGGAGAAAATGCAATTAAATTGATGATGAAGGGGTTAAGGCAATCAAAGAATGACCAATACCAAAAAAAAATATCTAAGATAACAACTTTTCAAGACTAATTAAATTTTATCATCATTTCATTAGAGATATTAACACGATGCACCATTCACAGAAATGATAAAAAATATATTGATTTTAAATAAAGAGTAGAAAAAAAAAGATGCATTTCAATTGCTTAAAAATAAATTGTGCACTAATCGATTACATATTTTGCTAAGTTTCTTAAAAACTTTTGAAATTAAGTGTGATGGATCAATAATAGGTTTTGGTGCTATTTTAATATGGGAAATAAAGCTAATTACTTACTTTAGTAAAAATCTCAATGGTGCTACCTTAAAGTACTCAACCTATGTGAAAGAAATTTATACTTTTGTAAGGGATTTACAAACTTGGCAACAATACCTATGGTCAAAAAAAATTTCATCCAAATGGACTATGAGTTCATAAAATACTTGAAGGGACAAATGAAGTTGAAAAAATACCAAGCTAGTGAATGAAATGATAAGTTTAGATGGGCATCATAAGGCAGAGATTGCGAAGAAACTTCATGGGACCATTCGACAACAAAATGAAAAATATGTAATGAAAGGAAACTAAGGGCGTTGAAAGGTCATCTTCAAACTTTAAGAATGGGTTTGGGGCCATTTGAGAAAGGAATGATTTCCATCTCATATTCTTTCTATGATAAATCTACAAGAAGATGGTCATTTTCAAGTCTAAAAGCACATCAATGACACTGTTTACATGATAGACCTTCAAATGCCAGTTGATCCAATCACAATGGCAAGGACAAATAAGCTTCAAGAGGTGTTACTTGGGTTCATGGAGGAGTTTATTCATGATAAAACTAGCTCTAAAAAAGAATCTAAATCAAATAAAGCCTTGGAAAAAATTATACCTAAAATCAAAAATAAAAAATACAAAAATATGATTATGGTTATGCTTGGAAATAATCTATATATTTCAGGTCTTTAAAATTATACCTAAAATCACTTTTAGATTTTCCTTCACCCTGTTACAAAGGTGATATTGCATTTGTGAGGTTTTCTTTACTATGTGAGGTCTTGCGAGACTTTTTGAGCCTATCAAGATTAATTCCTAATAGTATTCAAATTTACAGCTCTTGATTCTTTTATAATCAAGGGGATGAAGTTATATATCTTTTGTTCTTGTGGCTTTTTATTTCATATAATCACGGGGATGAAGATGCAACTTTCATACGTATGGCTCTTGAATCAATATAGTCAAGGTTACGGGGTCACATTTACATCATATTTGAAGATACTTAAAGTAATTCATAATACTTGATAAATCTTAAAGCAACACACAATGGAGTTCACATCAAGATATGTCCAAAACTACTCTAAGGCAAACTTCTTGGCAATAAGTTTTTTTTTAATTGTTATATTTTTTTTTCAATCTTTATTTAGAAATTTGTGGCATAGTGTATAACTTATTTGTTTATATCTTATCATTGGTCACGAAATATTCCATGTGCTATATCACTTGCATCAACCATATCACATGGGAGATCCAACTTTTATAGATCTCATAATGGGAGCACCATTGGAAGTTGTGAGAACACTACACAAGTCAAAATTTGTTCTTCGATAAGTAAACATATGGAAGCAATAAATAAAAGTAGTTTTTTGATCATCTAAGAGCATATCCAACAAGGCTATCTAAAATAGCTACTCAAAATATATTTATAAATATTATATTATATATTTTAATTAACCACTTTTTCAAATTCACTCCAACAATGCTATCTATTTTAGCTATCCACTTCAACTAACTTTTAATAATAAAATCTAAAATATTATATAGTATGCCATGTCATCAAGAAGGAGAGGCACTTGCGAGAAAGATGGCTCGCTAGATGTGGTGAGGGAAATGAAGGCTAGGGAAATTAGATAGCAAAATATCTAGGCTATTGGAATTTAATTTTAAGGTAGAAACTATCTAAAATAGCTAAGGGAAGAAATTTATTGAGCATTTTGGAGATGATCTAATGTTACTTAAGTTTAGGAGTACCATAAACAATCATCAAAAAACAAAAAAAAACATAAGAGTGTGCCAAAATCATTTGAAGTATTTGATTAATATAAGAAAGAGATAACTTATCTTTCCTTATTACCTCATTCAATCTCTGATACACCATAAAAATCTTCTACTTAATTATTTATTTTATAAGAATGAATTCAATCATTTTATTTTTTTAAAATTATTGATCGAAACTTTTTTGGCACCACCTAAGTAGTGTGTATCCATTGGGTGCCTAAAATTGGACAAATGATATTTGCTTCCAACAAGTTTAAAACATCCTCTCACAATTTTTTGCATTTATGAGGTGAGCCTTTTTTTTAGGGTACCAAATAAGGTATGCATTCTATTCCATATATGAATGAACTATTTAAAATAATGAGTTGAATTTTTCAATGAATTGCTTCTTCATGCTTCTCCAAAATTTTCACCAATAAACACTCTTGAAAAGTTGTTAGGGTGGAAATATCACAACTTAAAAGATTTTGCCACGTCCAAGAATATATATTTGAGTATGCTCAACTTGAGTTGTTAAAGAACTATTTGAGGATGCTTCTCCAAATTAATGAGTTGTTAGAGTGCTCATTTAGTATCCTTTCACATTGAGAACTCTTGAAAAGATGTTAGAATGAACTATTTGTGTATGAAAGGGTTTAAGAATGAGTGATTTTTCTACCACCAGGACAACCTTTTCAAAATACTTTATTGTAGTTTTATCATTACAATATATGAAATAAGAACCACTTTAAGGTAATATAGTCACAATAGTATAATGGTCTATAATTGACTCTAAGATGAGTATTAAGGCTCAGAATGGTCAAAACAATAATAAATATCATGCTTTGATTGATACACTACCCATGAAAAAAAGATTGACAAGAACAAGAAATCATAGGAGTTGGGAATATATTGAAAAACAAGTTTAACACTAATTAGTTTTTGAATTCCTACAAATTATAATTCAGATATATATTTGCTTGATGTTGAGAACTAATGAAATTTTCAATTTCAATCTTTATCTGTATAATCATGATCATGAAATTTCGATGAGGTATAGTCAAACTCACATAATAAATATTTTTAAATCCATTAATACCAAACTTTCTAACATTTGTGAATTTTCTTCTTTGCTTGATTTTCATAATTTCTTATTCTTTTGGTTATAATCATTTTTCTGATAATTATTTGAGCATAATATGAGATGTAAAGTACTCAGAAAACACCAAAAATACATTTACAACAATAGAATTATTATAATTTAAGGTTCTTAGCATAGTAATTGGAATATTTATGATTAATAACCACTCAAATTTTATTAAATTAGTTCAAATTCTTGATAAATATATATTTGCAAAAATTATATTTTAGGACTATGTTCTTCAAAATTTTAATAAAAAGTACTTTAAAATAAAAAATATTTTTGGTTTGATCCAATTATATATATAATTACTAAAACATCCTTAATATATTAGAAAAATAACTATTTTTGAAAAATATTATTCTCAGAAGTGTTTTCGAAAACTAAACATTATTTTCAAATAATGCTTCGCGAAAAAAAATATCATTTTTTGAAAAAAATACATACATAATACATATATATATTAGGATAGACCAATCAAATCATGGGTTAATTCGAAAAAAAAATTAGGAATATAATGAAAATTAAATTTCAACAAATATAGTGTTTCCAAACATTATATGTTAGGATAGACTAGTCAAACCATGGTCAAATAAAGGTTATTTCGAAACAAAAAAATCATGTCAAATAATGGTGTACACACACACACACATATGGAACATAAACTTTAATTACTTTACTTAAAATTAATTTCCAACAATTAGAAATAATAACAAACCAAAACAATGAAACTCCAGTATAATGAAAATTCCAAAGTTCAAATATATATAACTACTTACTGCTAACATGAATAATGTATGCTACATACTTATTACAGGTATAAAATATCAATAAAAGATACATTGTCATAATTTATGTTTTGGACACAAATATATTTTTCTAGTATATAAAATCTTATAAATCACAAATCCACACCAAATATGTAAGCATGATATTTTGGGGAGGAAACTTAGAATATCATTGCACATTATTCTTTAGGGGGGGGGAATTATGTTTTGGGGTGCTTCCCCATTAATTTTTAATAATTAGAAACTAAACTTTTGATATTTGTTAAAAAATCACAAAACTATAAATAAATTAAAATTAAAGACACTCAAATTTATAAGTCTTAAACTAACCTCGCCCCTTGCCCCTCTTCTCTCGCCCCTTGCCCCTCTTCTCTCGCCCCTCGCACTTGCCCTCGCCCCTCACCCCCACCCCTCGCCCACAAAAGAACTCCTTCATGGAGCTCAACGTGGAGCTACACGATGAGCTCCTTCGTGGAGCTCATGGAGTTCCGTCGAGCTCCTTTGTGGAGCTCGTGGAGCTCCACGTCGAGCTGACGAAGCTCTAGTGAGCTCCTTCGTAGACTTCCATTGAGCTCTAGAGCTCTAGTGAGCTCGACATGGAGCTCGACGAGCTCCTTCATGGAGATCATTGAGCTGCATGATGGAGCTCGAGGAGCTCCAGTGAACTCTTTCATAGAGCTCATCGAGCTTTGCGAAGGAGCTCACTATAGCTCCTCGAGCTCCATCGTGGAGCTCGACAGGAACTCCAGGAACTCCAGGAGCTCCACGAAGTAACTCATCAAGCTCTACGAAGTAACTCATCGAGCTCCACGAAGTAACTCATCGAGCTCCAGTGAGCTCCACTTCAAGCTCGTTGGGGCTCAAGGAGCTCCTTGGTGGGTGAGGGGCAAGGGCGATAGGTGAGGGCGAGTGTGAGGGGAGGGGAGAGGGATGAGGAAATGTGAGAGGTGGGAGGGTAGTTTAGTACTTACGAATTTGAGTGCACTTGTTTTTAATTTATTTATAGTTTTGTGATTTTTTTACAAATATCAAAAATTTAGTTTCTAATTATTAAAAATTTCTGGGATATCACCCCAAAACATAATTCTCCCTCAAATCTTTCTACAAAAATAAGAAAATCTTTTTTATGTTAAAAAACACAAATGCCTCAACCTATCTTTTGCTTTTTTTTATTGGTAAAACTCAATAATGATGAGCACACTTCTCCCATCCAAAAGGGACCTCATGTGCCTCTCGCAAAAAATTAAGAATATTATGATTTTTTATTATTTTTAAATTTTTAGAACATGTGAATTTATGTCACATTTAGTTACATGTTATATTATATATATATATATATATATATATATATATATATATATATATATATCTAGTTACATATAGTTTAAAAATACACATGTTAAACACTATATCTATCCATTTTTTATTTTAAAATAAATATATACATTATATATTGTTTTAAATTATATACATATTTTAAACTATACACTTAAATGTTATATATTTGAAATGTTTATATTATATATATATATATTATTTTTGAATTATAATATTTTTTCACAAATAATGTTTTCGGAAAACATTTAAAGCTTCTTTAATATATTAAGAGCAGTTTCGTAATCACATACAAAATTTGACGAAAATATAAATATTTTTTAGTTTTTGGTACTTTTTTTTTAATTTTTAAAAAATGATACCAGGATATAAATATTTTTATTTGATATTGTCAAACTCAAGGTGAATGGCAAGACACTAAAGTTGTACTTCCTTTGAAGTTGGATTTGAATCCCCAAAAGCTACACCGTGATAAGGAAATTATGCCCACATTGCTCAATTTGAAAAATTATTTATTTTTATGTATGTAAATATAAGATTTAAGCTTTGAGAGTCTATGTTAAAATATTTACATCCAAAATGATCATCATAAATTAAAAATTTTAATATAAATTGTATATTATAAAAAACTTTTACTCCCCATAAATATTTTAAAATTAATCATTTTTAAATATTATATTATTTAATTTGAAAGATTTTAATTATTAAATTGCTATTGATTCTTTTTTATAATTTTAAATATTATAAATGAATGATATATAACACTACCCAACCCGCTCAAGTTGTTGCCCTATGTTCAGATGGGCATATTGGCTTGATTAATATATGGAATTCTAACAATGAACTCACTAATAAAAATGTATTGATATTGTTATTTTATGGTTAGGGTTCTTAATTGTAATATGAAATTAATAATTTGCAAACGAATAAAAAAGTAAAATCACAAAATAAGATATGGGCATTTTTATGGTGATCCAACTAAAAATAATCGTGGTTACACTTAAATGTTTTATATAAAAGAAATGACAAGCCACGTTTACAACATATTTTCTCTAATTAATTAACATACAAAATTTCTAGATTTTCATTTAGGAATGAAATGCCTAAATTAGTTAATTGGTTTTCAAAGATATAACTCCATAATCTACCAAAATTCTCAATTTACATAATCATGGACAATAGAAGATATCATTTAAAAAATGATAGAAAGTGTCCATGATACCTTGGTAGAATATCAAATATCATTTTATGAGATTATAGAAGGGAGATTTGTGGGTTTGTGTAATTAATTGTGTGAGATCATGCATCTTGTTAATAGAAATTCTCAACTCAAATTATGGTAGATCTTGTATTTATATATGCCCTCCAAGAAAAAATGCATCTCTGGGATTGTTACCTCTATAGTATGTGAAGCTAAGGTACATAGTAAGTAAAGTGGGGGGAGAGAGAGAGAGAGTTTAAAAGTCTTAACTTTTATTTATGCATCTCTTGTTAATTAAATTTTCAAAAATATTCTATATCTATAAAATATGACAAAAATCCATCCTTTAAAAGACACGTATTTATAGTTCTAGTATAATTCACATATGTCCACCATCCATTAGCTAGAAAGAAAAAAGAAGGGGGTATAAAATATCATAAGAATTGAGTGGTCCCAAGTAATGTTATAAACAACTTGCCAACTACCAAGTCCTTCTGTAAGTGGATGATGTCTTTGTAATTTTAGAAGTGCTTGCAAACAATTGAATTATTTTGCTTAACTGACATTGTTCATAAGATTTCACAAAAATCTGAAAATTTAGGAAGTATTTAGTCCATGTATCTTATGAAGTCTCATCAATGCAATGCCTTATATTTCATAAGTACATGCAAAATTATGAATTCATCTACCTAGATGGGTATTCTGCAAACCAAGTTCACAATTCTTGGGGGATCCCTACAAGAGCTTGCATATGCTATTTTTCACTATCATATCTCATTTTTTAGTTTTGTCTTCTAACATTGTGATTTTATTATTTTCTAAGATGAAATGAAGAGTTACAATGTTGGATGTATTTAAACCTTCACTAATGCATTGAATCTCATAAAAACTCCAATGTTAAATGTGCTTAGTCACAATCACCACTGAGATAATTGACTAGTAAGGAAGTTTTTCATTTGCATCTACCATGGGGTTGGTAAGGGGGGAGTGGGGAGATGGTGAAAAAAAATATAGAGTTACAATATCAAAAATACAACCAATTCAATGAAAAATAATTACAATATAATTGAGAACTATTATTATATAAATTCAATTAACAATAATTAGTTACTACTCAACATTGCTTAAATCAATAGAAAATCAATTTGTAAATCACTACAAATGTCATCACTACAAAAAGAAAATAACAATACTATTAATATGACACCATCAATAACAACTATATTTTAACTACTTGAACAAGCATGTCAAAAATAATTTATGAACCTAAGCTCTCCACATTTAGTTTTTTATGTATGAATAAGAATTATCTAATATGAACTAACATAGTATAATAATTTAGGGGTGTCCAATGAAATGAGTTTTCTTAGTGAAAGAGCTGAGAAATATTTCTTTGAATAATACATACAATTTTTAATTCAAAACTTTGAATAATGCATTTAATTTTTCATATAATCATGATAGTGAATGATGTGAAGCAAGATAAACTACCACTTTTTTTTTCATTGAGGAACAAGCAAGCCACTAAAGGCAATATATATATTTTGTGATGAAAGGTGAATTTTGAACTCCATATATCAAGTCCACTAAACAACTAGGAGATTTGTTTATAAATTAGTGCCAAATACTATATATTTTTTCTTTGTTCTAAGTTAGGGATGAAAAATGTGTTTTCTCCAGTTTAAGGGGGAGTGTTGAATTTTTTATTTAAGTCATTTTAGTGTTTTAATGATTTTGCAATGCTATCAAACACACACACACACACATATCATGTCACAGTGATGTCATATGATTTATTGTGCAGATTACTATGATTTTCCAACTTTACTAGAGCATGAAGAGAAGATCCATTATGATGGATCCTTTTTCCTATTGAGGTGCAGCATGTATAGAGCACACATTTGAGTCTTCCAAGTTTGTGGTGTCAATTTGATCCATTGCCTACACAAACTTTTTCTTTATTATTCGTTCATTATGATTATATAAAGGAGAAGATATGAAACAAAGGTCATTCTATCATTATCTGGTATTAACATGATATATTTTGCTTCCTTATTGTAAGTTTATGTTTAAGTTAACAAAATAATGAAAAAAAAAATAAAAGAAAAATATAAAAAGCAAAATTTCATTGTTGATGCATGATTTTTTCATTGTTAGGGATGAAGAATGTATGAGTCATGAGAAGTGATCAATAAAAAAAAAGTACATATTTATGAAGTGAATTTTTAGTAATTTAATAATTTTAAGTAGAAATTATTCATATTTAACTAAATTAGCATGCTATAGACACTAGTTTATAATATTTTTATCTTTGGAGCATTTTAGCACCTCAAAAATTTCAAATGATTTTGGAATGTTAATGGATAGAATTATAGAATCATCATAATTAAGCTAAAGAAAAATCTCTCACAAGGACATTCAAAAATTTTCATTGTGTTGTCTATAGAAATAATAATATTATCATAGGAGTCTACAAGGTGAATTTTCTCAACATCTTGTGAAAAATATAGTAACTACCACATTATAGGCAGATACATTTGGATTGAACTTGTCCCATAAAATAAAAATTAAATCTTTCATTTGTTGAATATTATTTCTTTCAACACTTGTATATCTCTCCACGATATCTCTATCTACCCCTTCATAGATAACAATCCAAATAATATGTGACTAGACTGTTTGCTTTCCTAGGAGAAGAAATTATTTAGATGCAAGGTCTATAGTAAGTAGTATCTTGAATTTCAATTTCATGTTTATTATCTCGAATGGTTACTCTCAAAATCTTTAAATGTCTTTGTATATTTATGCCGGATGTATATTAATTGATATATTATTATGATACCATAGTGACTATCACTAGATCAATCATCTTCCAAATCATTTTATTAATTAACCATGGTTAGATAAATTGAGATGCGTGTGGTTGTGTGTGTGTGTGTGTGTAGATTATACAATTAATCTATGAAAATCATTTATCTATTTTGAGAATGTTATTTTTAAATGTGAATGTTAAAATTTTAGACAATAATTAGCCATGTTTATTATGTATGCTTAATTGTAGTTCTTAGGATTTTTATCAAGTTGTCTATGTTATCTCAATTATGCAATGATATTAAAATGATATTGTGAAATTGTTCTACAACTAATTCTATCATTTGATTTTCTTTGTATTTTCTTTTCCTAGCTCTCCTCATAGTACAAACATATATTTAGTGAATGACCCAAAATCTGATTGCACTGTGTGTTCATGTTAGGTATTTTTGATGATGCACCACCAAACATACGTGAAGAATTTAGATTCATAAATTGTTGTTGATCACACATGATTATACAATCAAATACTTCTTTTGATAACTCTCTGTCTATATCTATGGAATGCACCCAAGTTTTACCACTTATTTTCTATTTTGAGTTTGATACATACATTGCATGTTCCATATATTACCATATTCCATTCTTGTTTATTTTTTATTCATGCAACATTGTGTAATTGTTAATTTGGTGTGGAGAGTTGTTATTTTGTTTCCTTGTTGTTAAAAGTGTAATGCAATTTTGAAAAGAAGGAAAAATAAAAGAAAAAAGAAAGAGAAAAATAACACAAAATTTAAAAAAAGAAAAAAGGTGAAAAAGAAAAACAGAAATATATTTTATATTTATTCTTTCATCTTTTTAATGGTCAATAGACTAATAATATACAAGTTATTATTAGTGGAAAGCAATTCATTTTTCCTCCTACTATGTTATTTTTGAGCATTAATTATTCACGATTAAATCAATTGGTATGTTAAAAGGCCTATATTGCATTATTTTTATTCTTGAATCGCTATTGGTTTTTTTTTTGAGATTTTTACCTCTTAAATATGCTCTCGGTATTGTGAAAAATACAATTATCATGTAAAGAAATTGAAAAGAATAGAAATCACATGAAAAAAGTTCATAGATCGTTGTGAAATTTCTTAAGGTGAAAAGTTTTGGGTTGCAAGGAAATAAAAAAGTAACGAGGGTTTTAGCAAAACCTCGTCAGAATTTAGAAAATACTATTATATTGGGAAGATACTGAAATACATAGATAATTGTGCAATACCTTGTGAAATTTCACAAGCAGTTATACAAGTATGCAACAAATAAATAAAAGTAACCTAGAAGATATATGCAGTTGTTGGTGGAACAGTGGCTTGAAAAATTTTTAAATGGCGTGATGGAGATAACTAATAAAACTATGAATATTTATTTAAAGTGAATGGGCATTAGTGAAAACTACATAAAGAAATGTTCTGTCAAGACAGGGAGGAATTATTCCTCATTGACCTTCTTTGCTAAACTTGATTTTGTGTTAATGTACTAATCCTTTCTCTTTCTATGTATCCATCTTTTATTTATGTTTTTTATAATTTTGTTTGTTTGCATAGAAAAAATGAATAAAATAACACAAAACATTGTAAGCCATAAAATAATAAATAGAAAATATACATAGGAAGTATTTATCTATGATTTGTTTTGGTGATGGTGAACAAAATATATACAATATATTATTTTAATCTCATTTGATGAAACTTGAAAGACATGAAAAGCTATGCTATGCTCCAAATGATTTTTGTTGGTTGTTGCGAAGAAGAAATATCTTTTAATTGTTTGATAGTCTCATTGCAGTGTTTTTGGAAGAGGTTGCAAAGAAGCAACATACGTTGTGAATGTTAGCTAGTTTCTTATTGTATTTTCACACGTAGCTGCCAAGATAAATCACATCATAGTTGTTAGTTAATTTGTGGGTATTCTTAGTTATTTGTACTAAGTAACTAACAATGTTTGTTTTACCAAACATCAATATTTTTAAATGTTCAGCCAATTCACACTTGAGCACTTGAAAGATATATGGTGCTTATTTAACTGTATTTCTTCTTAGACATCTCTTTGGGAAAAATGGCTTCACAGTTATTTTTTCCATACTTATCAATGTATATGAAATTTCTTTCTTTGAATTTTTATTTTCTTTCTTTTAATTTTTGCTAGTGAAAGTAAATTTTTTTTTTGGGTTTTTCTTTTTTTTATTGGCTCCCCCCTTTTCTCAAATTTGGTGATGATTTTGGTACATGTATTCCCATTGTTTTCTTTGCAAGATTTCTGAAATCAATGACCATGCTAATTCTTCTTCTCTTTTTTTTTTTCAAATATCTTCTTCATTAATTAATATATTGGATATTCATAAATTCTTGCAAAATTTTCTACTTAAATTTCTTTTTTTTAATTTGAACGTTGATTTGCCTCAGTTGAACTTGTGTTTCCTCCATTTTTAGATTGAGATTGTGGTGTTAGCTACTTAAATTACCTACTGCTCCTCAATGAATGGCTTGAATTTTATTAATTTTGGAACCATTTTTCTTCAACTTCCCACCACAAGATATTCATCAGATTTAATTGAGGTTTAGTTAATAATTTTCCCTTTCTTGCACCAAGGAACACGAGTCTCAATACACAATACTTCACATTATCAATCTCTTTGGATAGATGTTTTTTCCAACTTCTCATCACCCTTTCGAGATTATTCTTCAATTTATCCATTCATTGATATGATATAAGATGGATAGAGTCTTGCTTAGAAATGAATTCTCTCATAGCTTTGCTTAAGTTAATTATGATGTTGGTATCAAAGAAGATTATTAAGTATTCTGCATATTAAAAAAGAATAATGAGTGATTATTTATCAAAAAAGTTGAAGTGGTTCTTCCAACTAGAACTATATGTCTTATCGAATGAGAAAATTTGGGGTTACTTGAAACTTCCAATTAGCATTGGCTTGATCATGTAATAACTCTCTCTCTCTCTCTCTCTCTCTCTCTCTTCATGGGCACAAAAAAGCATTGTTCTATTTCATGTCCACGCAATTGGTAAGTAAATCATTCTAGTGGAAGGTTGCTCACAATCTTTGAATATTTAAGTCGCCTAATATCCAAGCCTTCCAACCTTCTAGTGATAGAACTTATCTTTTCTCTTACATCTAACACTTTATTCAAGTTTAGATAACTTTCCCATTGGACTAAGTTGTTACTTACCTCTTTTAAATTGGCCACCAATTGATACATGACAACTTTTTGAAACATTAGTCACATCACATGAAAAATTAAAGGTGTTATCTAGATATGTCTACTAAGTCACTATCACACATATTTTTCAATAGTTGTTTCATTATAGGTGGAATTTCTACATAAAAATAACAATATATATATATATATGAAATCCATGATGTAGGAAAGAAGTTATAGAATTTATATATCTTATCCAATATTCATAAAGCTTATTAACTTTCAAGAGCTATAAAATTTATAATTTGTTCTTTCAACTCATTGTTGCCAATAATTTCATTATAACTTCCCTTTTTAAATTGTCACAAGCATGAATATTTCTATGTTTCAATGAATTATATGTATTAGATGCAGTCAAATATATATAAATGATATAAGTCTTCACCTTATCCTTCATCCTCAGAAAATATTTTTTGTTATCTTTCAAAAAAGAAGAAGAAAAAATTGTATTAGATGTGGTCAAATAATTATATGTTTGGTTGATCTTTGATGATAGATATAGCGTATCATAATAGGTTAAATATTGTGATTCTTCTCTTAATGTTCATTTTAAACTTGTTCATCTTCATCAAAAAATTGAATTATTTTAAAGAAACTTTCATCATGAGTTCCTGAAAATATAGAGTCACTATTATACAATCTTTCTCTAATGTTACGAATCCATAGTGGCATATGAAGTCCATATCCATTTATTGCAACAAAAAAAAAATAGCCCTTTTATTTGAACACTATTATCAACAATAGTGTCCTTTTGGTTGCATTTGCCAACTAGGTGATATCAAAATAAATTTATAAGTCTAAACATTTTACTTTGGATAGATCATGTGATATCAAGAATTACCTTAAATGAACAACCAATGTATAACAATTAGGGTCATCCACTATGATGGATTAACATAGTGTAGAAGTTCAAAAAGAGAAATGTAGATATGTTTATAGTTGATCAAGTAATGAAATTTCTAAATTTGTATTTAGAAATGAGATCCCTAAAATTAGCTTAATAATTTTCACATATTAACTCCCAAACAATAATTTCTCAATTTTTTTTACCTAATTGTGAATAATATATGATATATTTTGACAAATAATAAAATTATTGACAAAATTATAGCTATTTTAGTTGAATATCAAATAAATATGATATAATCTAAGAAAGAAATTTATGGTTATACTAAGTAATTGTGCAAAATCATAAGTATTTAATTAGAAATTTATATAGGGTTCTTTGGTGGCGTGATGGCAAGAGAGAAAGAGAGAGAACAAGATAAATTATAAAATCTTAATCAAAAATTATAAAAATAACAAAAAGCTTTCAATGAAAGGTTTACCTCTCATTTTATAGTTCTAATATATTATGTGGTCTTCCTTCGGATTTATCAAGTGTTTGTGAAATTTCAAAGCATTCTTATAATAGTCTTCCTTTGGATTTTTCATGTGCTAGTAAGCTTCCAAAAACTTATACTTATCTGTCATCTTTGTAATTTTGTAAGTGCTTGCAAACATTCAAAGTTTTTTGCTCAAATATAGTTTTTCTTTGTTTTCACAAGTTCTTGTGAACTAATTAAGCTTTCTTCCCATATATGCAATTTGTATATAAGCTATGTAGCACCTTCTAAATTTTTGTAAATGCTTGCCAACTATATTTTCACCATCATTCGCAATCTTTTCAATTTCGCTTGCTATTATTTTGCTTACATAATCTTCTAAGACCACATCAAGAGATAAAACATTCCAAATATGCCTCAAACTCTATAAATATACTTATATTTTATTTGGGGATTATTAACATATAAATTGAGTTAATTATGAATAATTAATCATTGGAAGTGGCTAATTTGAGAAAAAAATTAGCATAAATATATACCTTTTGGGTATAATCAAGTGCATGTCTCTCATATTCACTTTCATTTCTTTTAAATTTATTCCAACAACAAAAAATATATAAAAACCATATAATCCATTCCTAATATTCATCATTGATTCTTATGATCCTTTCCTCTCTTTTTTTAGGAAAGAAACAAGAAATCAAAAAAACCAATACAAATCAAAATAGGATGGACAAACTAGCTATGAAATGCAAACGTTCATAAAGTAGATGTCATTTTCATAGTAATTGAAGGATGAAAAACTCATATTTTCTCGGAGTGTACTACTTTAATTGAAGGAAACCCATTAACGTTAATAATTGAAGAAAGTTTAGATGACATTTTTTTATAGCTCTATTAGATACACTTATTTCACTACAAGAAATTATCTGTTTAGCTATATAAAATTAGCTAGAAAAATAATCCCTAGTTAATTTGTGAGGGATTAGCTAGGGAATAACAAGATATGTTTGATTTTACATTGAATGAAAAATCTGCAACAGATTTGTGATGGATTAGAGATAGAAATGCGTGATGGATTTTACATTGAAATGCTTATTTATTTATGTCCCCTACTCTTTGAAATTCTCAAAGACTTCAGACTTATGGTATATCAAATAAATATATTTGTACCTTGAGTAATCATCAATAAATATGATGAAATACTCAAAGCCACACAACAATAATTTTTTAATTAGACTATGTATAAAACATAGTCTTTTATATATAAACTGCATTTTCCAAACCATAGTCTATGTGAGTGTAGTCAAAAGTGTGAGTGTGGTTAAAAGTCTCATGTTTAGACTATTTTTTAGATAGTTAAATAGTAAAAAAAAAGTCTTTAAATATATTTAGAATATGTTTTTTATCAGAAAATATAGTCTATAATTGTACAAAAGACTACATTTATTTGAATTGTAATTATGTCTATTATGAACAAAAGACTACGTTTTTAAACATAGTTAAACTACTTTTAACTACATTTTTTGATTTTTAACTACGTATATTCTGTACAAAAGACTACATTTTAGATATAGTTAAATTACTTTAACTACGTTTTTTTTTCTTTTAACTACATCTATAACTATACAAAAGATTAATTTTTTATGAAAAACATAGTCTATTATGAACATTAAAATTATATTTTTCGAAACTTAGTATAATATTCAATCCTTTCATGCAAACATAAACTTTCAATTCCAAAAAAAACCAAAAATATTGAATTGAAATATCCAATACTATCATACAAATATCCAATATAGTTTTATAAACAAACATCCATAATATTTCTTTAAATGAAGCCTTGCAAGTAGTCAACCCATTCTCCATGTATAATGTTGTTGATCTCTTCTTGTTCTTCTCGCCAAGATACATATATACATAAGTTACTTAAAAAAATAGCACTAAATGAAATGACACAAAAATATAAAATCATAAAAATTCTACTTGTATAATCACATATGCACTAATAACCTACCTTTTCAACCAGATGTTGTGCAGTTTTGATTTCTAGAGTTGGTTGTACAAATAGCTACACAAAGAAATATGCAACACTATTATTATAATACACAAATATTGCAGCCACACAAATGAAGTCACCAAACAAAATATTTTATTTATTCAAACACAATAACTAAGCTAATATGGTTACAACCAATATATCAAGCCTCATGCAAACAAAATTATCATACAGAAATTCAACTTCAATTAAATTGCATCATGGAACAAAATCACTATTGCATCACACATGCACCATGACATTACATTAATGCCACCAAATAAACCACAATGAAAACCACCATCAAAAAATGTCACACACTCATCAAATCATCATGAAACCATCATTGAATTTCCATGGGCCACTATCCACACCACCACGACCATAATAACATGTGAAAAACCAACATTACTTGTGAGAATGTTCAATGCTAAAATGAAAAGCTAGCAATGAAAACTAGTATTGCATTTCATGGGCCATTATCTACACCACCATTATGAAAAACCAACAAGAACACAAAAATAATAAGTATGTTATATTTGTGTGTGAGAAATTAGTTATTTAGTATACTCATTATTATATCAATACATTAATATTATTATTAGTCTTTTTCAAAAACTTCACCCTAATGTGACCAGCTTGTTATGTCAAACTAAGCAAGAAATTTTTTGTTGAGCAGCCTAGTATGACATGGTGGGTAAAATATAATGTGCCGAATCAAGCCAGAAAATAGACCTCATTGTTATATGGGTTGATCTTTACCTACATATTAATATAGTCTAAATATTATTATTTATTCAATGATCACATAAATAATCTAGTGACCAATTTTCCTAACAATTGAAGACTAGTGGCTTCTCTCATCCTCCACCTCAAATATTTTTTTTAACAGACTCGTATTGTAATCAATTATAGAAACCTAATTCATTTTTGACTATGAATAGTTTAATTTAGCCAAAAAAATAGTAATCAAGTTCGAAATATACATATAAATGATCACCTCTAGATAAATATGCAAAGAAGTGTCTAGTGTGGATATATACATGCATATATAAATATATACATACATATGTGTGTGTGTGTGTGTGTGTGTGTGTAATAGAGTTAGATATGGAAAGACAATAATAAAATTCTACTGATGCTGGAATAAAATATTAAAAGCAAAAAATATTACAATTTAACTATTTAATATTATAATTGGATCAATATCAATATTACCAAAATCAAAATCCATAATAACATCATGAATGGTTATTGTAATATCAAAGATTCTAAAAACTAAAAAAGAAATTATAGGAAATGGTTATCTTTGATATGATTGTTGGTTCTTAAATCTAATAATCATGAAACCTCCTAAAGGTTTTGTAACTTATCAAAAATGTTGTATAGTATATTCATTCATAAGAATTAGAATAAATTATATAATTGAATTATGTGATTACCTAATTCTATGTGCATTCTTCAAATGAAGCCTTGTAAGTACTCGACTCGACCCATTCTCCATGAATAATGTTGATCACTTCTTGTTTATAAGATTTCTTCTTGCCACATTGTATATATACATAAGTTACTAAGAAAAAAATCATTAAATAATATGACATAAAAAACTAAAACCATAAAAGTGCTACTAATATGAATCACATATGCAATAATAACCTACATTTTCATTGGTTGAAATGATATGATTTTTAATGATCTTTTTCATATACATGATGGTATAATAATCACATTCAACACCTGATGATTGCTTAGGACACTTGAAAAATGGATTTTAATGTTTTTATAAGATTCAAACAAATAAGATCTAATTTTATGAATTATTAAAAATAATGTGCAACTTAATTTAATTTTATAGACTCCCAAATAAGTTTTTAACAACTTGGTCAGTTTTAGCATTGTATATTTTAAGTGCACTAATTTAATAAAGTATAATAATAGTGTGAGACTCAAATGATATAATTCAGGAATATTATTGTAAAAATAAAAATAAATATATACTTACATATTAATAACACATTTCAATTATTTTCGTGCTGAATGTCCAATAGAATCACAAAAATATATTTTATTTTTATGAGGGTCAATAGCCACCAAGAACTAGTGATCTCTACATAAACATAATAATAATAATAATCAACTACTTAATTTTAAAAAGATCAATTTTTATTAAAAAACTACTTATCTATAGTTATAAGGAGCTAGAAATAATTAATCTTCATAACTACAATCTAAATCTTTTAGCAATCAAATCTAATAATGATCCAGCCAATCCAGAGTTTACAGAGATTTGTCCAAGGTTTATGAAGCCATATATGTTGAGTTGTTATGATATCTTGAGTTGGTTGTACAAATATCTATACAAATCTAATTATTTAATTCTACAATTTTTATTAGAAACTTGTAACATATAGTAATTATATATGACATGCAAAAAAAATTAAAATATCTTATTACCTCATATATAGCACAATATAACTAGAAGTAAAATTCTCCATTAAGACAAAGTTAGCAATATCTTTACAAATAATATAACAGACTCATTCATAATCAAAGATACCAATATCTAATACCACATATATTGTATTTGTATCTCACAAACTTTTTGTAATATGATTCTATAAATATGACAAACTCCAAGGATCCTTTTCTTTGTTAACTATAACTTTTGTGAAATAGTCTTATCATATTCATAATAATAAAATTCAATTTCCATATGTTACATAACAAATAATTTATCATTATAAATTAATCATAAATTTATAGATAAGTTAAAAAGGTTTAAGATACCTTTTAACTTTCATAGCATCAACACCAATTTATATTAAAAGGAGTGCATCATCATCAAAACAAATATCAATAGATACATGATAATTATGAATACCTAAAAAACTCCATGTACTAGAGTTTGATACTACATTCACAATCACTATACCATATCCAATTATATTATTGATATATTCTACTACCAATATGCATGGTTTTACCTTCAAAGCAATAATATAAAAAAAATATAAGTATTATGAATTAAATAAAATTCTATAAATATAAGTAAATATTAACATACCTTTTGATAATTTCTTAATGAAAATTAATTTTATATTTGCATCATTTTGTGTATCAGAAGCAACAATAGTTTTATTTGGATGCAATTTTTTAATTGAATAGTAGCTTCTTTTGTTTGAACCATATTGAGCACTTGCAGTAATTTTAGGAATTTCTCTCAACTATATATTTTCTTCATAAAGTTGATATAACTAATCAAGTAATGATTTTCTTTCCTCAGCATCTTCTCTTTGTTATTGATTTAGTTTTTTTGTTCTTCTAACAAATGTTATAAGAGTTTGCTTGTTTGAATTCTTTTAGGAAGATTGAAATAGGTTGTAGGTGTAACCATGCCTCCCAACACTCCTTACTCGACCACTATGTTCGGGATTTCTCAATGTAATTCATAGTAAGTCTTTTTGTCCTGATTCTTATCTTGATCCATTTTCACCATCATAGTATATTCATTCTGATACATAGATAAAATGAACCATATATTAGAAAGTTATAAAAAATCTATAATTGGCTATTAAATTAATAATAACATATTTCCTTATAATTTTCTATATGACTTCTTGGATGACTTCACTATCAGAACCATCACCTTTTTAATAAATAACTTTTCATACAACACTTCATCCAATGTCTTCATTAATGCTCATTGCTTTTTTCTATAATTATTAGACAACAAATAGGTGTAACCTTTTGAACTAAATATTCAAGACTTATTATCTTTTCTTCCACATTAACAAGCCCATGCCTATATGAATGATGTTGATACTCATTATTTGTTGCTCTTTCACTTTGCAACCTACTTCATTCATGAAATTCAGGAGAACTACACCTACTGACAAAGGCATTCCAATCATCATATTGGATTTAAGAAACTTTTTTTCAACCTGAACTTAAATTATCTCCATTTTCTACAAGTAGATGAAAAAAATACATTTCTTTCTTTCAACTGACATATTATAAGTTTTCTAAAAATATATAGAAATATATAAGAGCATACTAATGAAATAAAAAATTAATTAAAAAAATTAAGAAAAAACTCACCTTTTTTTGAATCCAAAATTTTTTTTTCACTTCTTTAGGAATTGAAAGCCAATTTTTAAAATTAATAGGTAGAGTGATTTAAGAAATAACACCTAGATAACTTTGCATTTCTATATTAACATCTTCTAGAGATTGTCCTCTTCTATGGTAAGTGACATCCTTTACTTCTCCATGAAACCTACTTTTTACTACTCTAGGCATAGCTATTGGATCCCTTTTTCTTTTGACATTTTCTATGCTTGACATAAGTTCTTCATTCACAATTAGCAACTTGTACAATAAGAGTAAATTATAATTATTTTAACAAATATAATTATATATATAAAAACATATATAATAAAATTTAAAAATAAGTGAATATACGATTAACAAAGTTATTATCATTTCATGTTAATTATTGGAAATCCAAGCATCCTCACTATTATCCCACACATGAGGTAGTTGAGAATCATCCAAAATATTAAAAGAGAGTATATCAGGCAATGATCTGATAACACAATATTTAATATCATATCACTTGACTCAACATCATTTGAAAAACCATTAAACATGTGTCTTGAGTTTGGAACTATAGTCGACCAAGCAAGTTCATTTCCATCTTCTACATAAAATACTTACTAGGCATGATTAGACAAAATAAAAGAATCCGAGTTGTCTGATTTTGCTAAGATTAACCAATGTGTATTCACCTTCATCTTATTTAATTCCACTAGAGTTCTCTACCTATTGACACTTAAAAACTACCACCTTAAATTCAATATAATGAAGTTCTTATATATCTTGACGAACTCCATAAAAGGACATATTTGAAATCATTAGATTCTTGACCTTCAAGTTAGACACTTGCATTGTTCTAGTAGTTAAGGTGAAAAGACTATTCTGAACACATCTAGTACTATCATGTTTTTGGGGGTGAAATTGAACTCTATTTATAATATATCCATCATATCTTATCACTTGGGGTTGGGGTCCTTGAGATATCCACCTCAGCGTATTAGAAATTATGTTATGGGATTCCTTCATCTCTAATGCAACCTAAATTCATTTTTAAGATTCAACAATAAAAAATAATAGTTGAGTATAAACAAATGTTGATTTCTTATATGATGTAAAGCACATAGTCATATACCTTTTCATACAACAAATTTAAGAATATTTGATTATGCTCATTCTAAAGAAACTTTTATTTCTTTGTTTTATTTGGATTATTTGTCTTTAATTCTTCCATGTGTTGCCTATATGTTGAAATTTATTCAATTATAACACATACTTTAACAATAAGATTTTTATTGAGACTCAAATGACATGTGATGGGTCTGACATACTCTATTTAGGCTTCAATTTCTGTTGTATTTTCTAACGCATAAAAATGTGCTTGCTCTAACTTTTTTACATTAGCTCTAAATACATGAGAACTAATAAATAGGTTTCCAATACTTTCTTGACCATCACACTCATTTCTCATTGTTGGGAGCCCAAATTCTTTCATATTTGATGGGTACTCTGAATAATATTCTTCATCTTCCTCAACAATATAACATTCTATAATGTAACCTTCTAGCCTATTGCGAGCATGTCAAAAATAATGTTACATTATACAATGTAACATTCAACAATATAACATTCTACAATGTACTTTGAATAATAGTATACATCCTTTTAAGATTTTCATGAATCATTCAAAAGGATACATCCATCTTAAATAGACTGATCCACATAACTGGACTTCGCATACAAGGTGTATTATTAAATAGACCATCATGTCAAAAAATAATGGAGGATAATTCTTTTCCATCAAACATAATGTCTTCACAAGTTCTTCTTTTAGAAAACTAAGATTGCAAGTATCCACAACTTTGTTGCAAAGTGCATTGAAGAAAATACTTAGTCTAGTTGTTATAAATCTCATGTTCTTATTCAATAATCCTCATAATATCAATGGAAGAATTTGATGGATCAAAGTGTGGTAGTCATGAAAATTTAGGCCATAAAGCTTCAATTCTTCCATAGAAATGCAATTTCTTAAGTTAGATCAGTATTCATCGGGAACTTTAAGTATGGATAATATCTTGCAAAATTTAATTTTCTCACTTTGAATTCCCATATTTAGTAGATTTAAATGACTGGTTAGTCCGTCCTTTGAATTTCTAGGTATATCAAGAAGGATTCCCATGATGCTCACACATACATTTTTCTTAATATACAATTCAATACATCTAATACATGATAAACATGAAGAAACTCCCAGGTACTCAAGATCAAAAAATAATGACCTATTTTTTCATGCAACTTTAGACTTTTCCTATTGAATTTTATCTTACTTTTTTGAATTCTCAACATGCATTGTATTTGCTTGTTTTTTCTCATATACATAATTAATATTTCTGGTATTTTGTAAAATTTCTATTATAGTTAAAGGTTAAGGCTTAAGATCAATCTTTTGACAACCATTAAATATCTTTTTTACTAATCTATATAGATGATTTCTGTGCAAAAAATATTCTATGACCTTGGTATATATATTTTTGACTATGTTTCAAGTATACACTCTGTGTATTTTCAGCACAAATTGGGCAAGCCAAATAACTCTTAAAACCTTTGTCACTCAAATTTCCTGAAGTAGGAAAATCATATATCATCCAAAGTAATATGACATTTAAGGTGAATGCCACTTACAAATATGTATCATAAACTTGAACACCAACATCTCTTAGCATTTTTAAATCAGTAATAAGTGGTTGCGAGAAGACGTCAATATCATTTCCCGGCTACTTATGACTAGATATTAATAAGGTTAATATCATGAATTTTCACTTCATACATATATAACCATTATGGGAGGGTGTAGGTAATAAATATGATATGGCCATGTACTATGAAAACTACTTAATGAGCTATGTGGATTTATCCCATCTTCTAAGAGTGCCAAATAGAGATTTTGTTGCTCACATGTGAAATTAGACTATTTGTGGTCTATTAATTTTCATGATGCTGCATTAGCTGGATGTCGAATGTAATTGACAACTTCTTTTTCACTTGAATGCCATATCAATTCTTTTGATATTTGATGAGTACCATACATTCTTCTAGACTTGAGTATAGAGAAAAATACTATATAATTTTTGCCAGCATGCCTACTTTTGGATTATTAGATCATTTAGGATTTTTCCATCTTGATTTAGAACAATATGGGCATACTTAAACCTCCTTGTTTGCATTTCTATTTAAAAAACAAAATTCAATCATTTGGGTATGTGTGTATCTTTTCATATTACATTCCTAAGGTACACAATGTCTTTTTTGTTTCATATATTGATGTTGACATTAAATTTCCTTTTTGAAGCACATCACTCCAAAAGCTTAATAGCTCATTAAAATTTGCATCGCTCCACCCATAATTTATTTTAAAGTTGTATAATCATACAAAAACAAAAAACTTAGTGAAATCACTAGAACTAGTGTATAAAGGGCACTTGGCATCGTCTAACAAGTAAATGAATTTCTCTGGATTACATTCAAATAGATCTCTATCTGCTTCAACCATTTCCACAACATTTATATCATCATTGTATTGAAGACAACATTCTTCTACATCTAAGGCTCACTTATATTTCTCAACATTACACATATTTTTGCCATGTCATGTCTATACGTCATAACTTGAGTTGATACCTTTACAAAAACGATGATCTTTAACCACTGTGATCTCATGAACTTTCATATTCCTATTTTTTTGTGTATTGACATTGTATGGAACTAAGGTCACCTAAATTTTTAACATAATTCAAAAAAGCTTTAACACCATCCTGATATCTTTTTGTATGTCTATCAAAGAGTACCATGCCTTATCTAGTCTATTTTATTCCAAACAAAAATAAGTAGTTAATTAAATCAATAAATATAAATGATTTTATCTAACAAACTAATTAAATTTATCAAACCATATACAAGTAAAAAAATTTAAAAAATGATAAGTAAATTTAAAAGATAAATAATAACTTACATTGTTTCAGCTTTATTTGATTTGTTATCAATTTCTTTTGACTTATTTTTTATACCTAGTGAATCCACCATCTATATCCCTAAAATGGAAATAGAAACTAAATCTGCTTATATATATATATATATATATATATATAAGCAAAAAATGATTATGCTCACTACATATATACAAAAATAAGATTCAGCATTCTTCATGATTTATTTGTATCTCGTGTAGGAAATTAAGCATGAAATCATTATCACAAAGAGGTAAATCGCATAGCACTAGTTTCACCATTTCCAAAAGGAACTCACATGGTTGATAGTCATTGAATTAAGCAAATCACATATCAAAACTACCTTTTAAGTAACCATGAAATGAAATAAAAATTACATAATCTTATAAATGAATTTTTTGAATTTCTAGATTATATTCACTTTGCAATTTGAAGTTATAATTGAGATCAATTTATATATATTCAATTTCTAAGCAATTTTAACTTAAACAATTTAAAAATGAGAGCTTAGAGCTTGTATAGTCCAAGTCCAGAATACTGGAAGCCTAACGGAACTTGTTGGACTCGTCTTAAATAAGACTACATTCTAAATTCGAAGAGAAAAAAATTGTATATATAAGATAATTTAATATTGTAGTCTTTTATATCATAAGATAATGTAATACTATAGTCTTTTATATATAAGATAAATTTTTTTTTGTTTTTTTATCTTTTTTAGGAAAATGATAAAAGACTACATTCTTAATTATGAGAGAACAAAAAATTTTAGTTTTATATTAAACCATATTTTAAATAAGATTGTAGTCTTTTATATTATAAAATAATGTAAGACTATGACTTCATTTATAATGTATCATTTTATATCATAAGATAAATAAGATTATAGCTTAATTAACAACACAGTCTTTTTATATTAAAAGATAATATAATACTATGGTTTAATCAAAGGTAGTCTTTTTATGTTATAAGATAATATAAGACTATACTTTTAATTATAGACACAGTCATTTAATTTATGAAAAATTGTAAAAACATGGTCTAAAATATTATACTATATTTATTAATAAAAACATAGTCTTTTTATATTATAAGATAATATAAGACTATGCTTTTAATTATAGACACAGTCATTTAATTTATGAAAAATTGTAAAAACATAGTCTAAAATATTAGACTATGTTTATTAATAAAAGCGTAGTCTTTTTCTTAAAACCAACTTTAATTTATTTAACTTTTTATAATAGTGCCACCTCTCTCTTTGATAGTCATAGTCCCACACAAATTAGATTGAACATGTTCTAGTTGTTCCTTGGCTTTATAGTCCTAAGCTGTAAAGACTCTTTGGTCATTTTTCCTTCTAGGCAAGAATTGTAGGCTGGAATTGTTTCTACTTTCAATGAACCTAGATGACAATCCTTAACCATCCTTGAGATCCATTTTAGTTTTATATGATCTAGATGTAAGTGCCAAAGATATGCTTAATTCACTTGGAAAGGTTGCATTCTATTATATAGTAATACATTTGTGTTATTCAATTTATAACATTATAGTATTAGAGAGACAATATTGTTAATATAAAGGTTATTTTTCAATGAACCAAAATAGATAAATATTTTATTCTAATAAATTGTTATAGAATCATTGACTAGAAATAAATATTCATTCTTAACCAAATTGGAAATAGAAATCAAATTCCTTTTAATACAAGATAGATAAAGATAATATTTTTAAATTAAAGTTATATCTCTCTCAATACAATAGCTTCAACCTTCACAATATTTCCCATGTGTAGGTTACTTTCATCCTCACTTAGTTGTCTGGTTTCTTGGAACTACTATAAAGAATTGTAATTTTGATTAGTAGTTTCTATATCTACACACCAATTTTTAGTTGATACTACCACTAAACATATCTCAACTACCAGTGAATGAGATTTTCTTGAAACATTTACATTGTTGAGATTAGCTAAATTTGTCTTGACTATTTGTAGTGAAAATATTTTTTTCTTTGGATTTTTTATTAATATTTGTGATCTAGGAGTTTCATGGGAAACATGAACATATTTTTAAAACTTTTTTTTCTTACCTTTTGGCTTAGAAGAAGGCCTTTTCAATAACAAGGATATGAGATTACTTATTGATAAAACCTTTAGCTTATACTAATTCCTTAAGCAATTGTGTCAATGTCCAATCTTGTTAATGCATATTATAGTTTAGAAAAAATAGCCTATATAAATCTAGTAATAATTGAAGAATCATATCAATCTGAAATCCCCATTAATTTTAGCTCTAATGATCTCTTATTCATTGAGAAGACCAATTATCTTTAGATTATGATCTCTTAATGAGTTGATTTCAATAATTATTGTATTCATTAGAACTTTCATTTCTTTTTTCCCAGTAGAACAAGTTTGATTCCTAGATATTTCTTTAAGATTCGACAGTATATCATAGGTAGAGTAGGCATGAACAGATGCTAATGTTAAAGTATATTTGACATAGAAGCCAGAATATAACACCTAGACATCTCATTAGCCCTTATCCACTTCTCATGAGGCTTGGCTTCTATTTTAGTTATTCCTTCATGAGGTTTGTTCATACATGAATCTACGAGTACAAACTTATAGTTCTAAGCTATTAGAATAATATTTAGATTATTTTTCTAATCTATGTAATTCATTCCATTGAGTTTGTTTTTTTCATGAATAATGGTGAGTGAATTGAAAATCATTTTAAAGCCTAAAATAAAAATACAAAGAGGTGATCTATTTAGAATTATATTTCAAGTATTAGTTCTAACAATCAAATCTCAAACTGAATTCACCATCAATCTGGTATACTATGAATAGAATGCCTCGATGGGATGACAACTATTATTCATCATTTATCTAGATAAACTAATTCCTTTTAATTTTACTATCTAGGAAATATACTATCCTAAACAAGATTAAATAGATGATTTAGCTTTAGTCTTATAAATAATAGTACTGATTCATATATAAAGAATACTTATATTTTTAGGTAAGTATATACTACCACATAATTCCAAATTTATAATCTATAAATGAATCCTTCAAGTGGTGAAGTGATTCATTTTAACAATATGTTAACTTACCTCATGGTGGCTTGTACTCGATGCTCACGAGTCAATTAGTTCGATATGGGGGAAGGTATCTAGACTCACACGCTAATTAACTTGCATCACTTACAAACAAGTAATGGAGACCATAAAATTTATTCATGATGATTTCCCTCACCCACTTAGGTTTTGGTAAGATTGAAAATTTTTAACATAAATTAAATTTACTAATTCCATCTAAAAAAGATATCTTTAAAAATGGGAATTAGTTTAATTTATTTTATATTTTATTTTAAAAAATGTAATCCTTTATTTGAATGTTTACTGACAGAAACATTATGTAATTTTTTATATGTGACTTTCACCCAAGTTGTTACATTAATTCATTATACACATTTCATGTCGTAACATCCATTCATAGAACATGTCATTATATCCATCCATGAAACATGACATCATCTCCATCCATTATACATACCATTACATCCATACATAATGCATGCCATTACATCCATACACCATGCATGCCATTTCATCCATATACTATGCATGCCATCATATGCATTTTTATAACATGTTAACTCATCCATGTATAGATAACAACCAAACTATTGTGCTCATTCCACTTCACCAACTTCCTTTCTAGAAGTTGGGGTTTGGGAAAGCATTCTCGAAGCTTACATGAAATCTATGTTAATTATTGGTTGAAATTATTGTGTTCCGATAGTGATGATATTTTCACCATCAATTTCTGAATTTCATTTATTGAGATTATCTTAATATTTGCAGGAAAACACATTTCTTCTTGCTAAGCCCTAGTACTTTCAGCACCATGAGCTCCACCGTGGTCGCCTTTCACCACTATGAACTCCACCATGGTCATCTTTCATCAGCATGAGCTCCACCATGGTCGCCCTATGCCACCATGAGCTTTATCATGGTTGCCTTTTTACTACCATGAGCTCCACCATTATCACAATCAAGTATAGAGTGATTTATTTTGATTTACATTTCAAATGACATAATAAAATTAAAAAAAAAATCAAAACCTTATGTAATCTTAAACATCACACCAAATACATGTGCCAAATTACAACCTCTAAATTATTTAACATAAATCTCCATCAAGACACATTTCCATTCACACATTATAGTTGGGTTTCCATTTACTTACAATAGAGGTTAGAAATCCTCCGTTGTGTTCAAGTTAGTAATCCATTCCAACATTCAAGTTAAAAACATTATTAATCCATATGCAAATATCATAACCAAAGTTCTAATACCATTTTTAGTTTCTTAAATCTTTTGATCAAGATATTACATGTAGTGTTACATCATTTTACAATTTCTTGTTATGGGAAGAAGTTTATTGTAGAATCATTTACTGCTTACTTTGATAGTTTGATTTCATGTGCTCTTTGTATGCCCATACTCTTCTCCCATATTGCCAGCTCTCATTGCTCTATCATAATGAGGAAAGAAGAACAATGTGGGCTATTCTTCTCTTCTGCCAATATAAATTGAGAATGCAAAAAAAATCATATTAAAAGAGTGCATCACTTTAATTTTCTAATGGTATGTGATATTTTCTTTTTTAAATTATATTTAAATTAATACTATAGAGATCATAAATATATATATATACAAAATCAATTAATTAAATATATCTTACTTCATATCAATTAATAAGATTAATTAATATAATTTCAATCAAATTAATCATCCTAATTCTATGCATATATATACTATAAACAAATATTTAAATCTTTAATTATTATTAAAATGTTTATAATGGCACTAGATTAGCAATGGAACGGACTTTAGCTAAAATAAGATTTCATGGTCCCAATATAAATTATATTATACTATTTATATTAATTATAATTTATTCTACTATAAAATAATAATTGTACTCCCTCACTTATTTAAAACAAATTCAAGCATATTGTTATTTGATAATTATTTAAATTCTCGATGTTAAGATTATGGATATTATTCAATTTAATGAATTACTAATAATCTAATTCAATCAATCTTTTTTTATTATTTTTTCGAGACATTCCACTTAACGTATTTGATATGTCAGGTCAAAATACATGTATAAGGTCTGACAATATCAAAACTTATAAGTATCCTCAAGAGAGTATCAACAATCCATTTTACAAGATACATATTCTATCAATAAATAATATTCACCATATAATTGATAAAGTTATCAAACTCACCAAATTTATTAATCTATTTATAGATTTTATTCTTTATGAATCAAAATATTGATTAATAAGTGTACGTATTTATTAATTATTTCAAGATTAGGAGTAATAATATTCATAATAACAATGGTGTATTTTTATTTTATATGTTAGTATAAAAAAATTACATTGTAGTAGTATCATTCAATGCGCATAAGTGTACTAGCATATAAAGTTATAATTCTATCATTTCTTATGGTCAAGATAGACCTACTAAAATTATCTACTATACTCTTACTAATAGTGTGTTCAACTCTATCTAAATTGTGAATGTTAAACTTATATTCTATAAGAACTGATGATTTGATTTTTCGTATGTAAGCTGAACTCCATCTACTAAATCATCTACTATGAAGAATAAAGGATACATGCATATATACACAACTCAACTCATTGTAAATTTACGCATTCAAACAAAAAAAAAATGAACCCAACCAAAAGTAAACAATCAAAAATGATTTTCAATATAAAATAGGTATAATAGAGAGAAACATGGGCATTATGTAGACTGGAAAAATTATACCTCACTGGAGGTGGAAAATAGGGTCTGTCAATCTAATATGATCCATTTTTTTGTGACCCAAGTCTAGTCACCATGTTGAGCGATTTAAAATCGTTCAAATGAACTACAATGTCCTTGCCTCATGGCATGGGTCATGCCTCGCCTACCATGACAACCATGCCTGCTTAAGTCATGCCTTGACATAGCTTAGGCATGGTACGCACCCATGGACCATGCCTAGCACACCCAATCTGGTATAGGTTTGTGCATAGGAGATAAGGGGCTAGCCTTGGCTTGTGCCTAGGCTACTTCATTAGCCATTAATCCATGGGGCTAGGCTCTAATGGGAAGTGGTTTGTGGTCGTGTTGTACATCAACCACACATAGTTGGTTTGGAGTGTGTCATGTTGCTAGTGTTGTACAATCATTTTCATAGACACACAATCTATAATGGAGTGGGTCGTGGGTTCTGACTGTGTTGTTCTATACAAGTGATAGAGAGGATGATGATCATCTCATATTTAAAATATTTTGCTTCCATCCCAATAATTATTTTACTTAATATAAGTATTTTTTAATATTATTTAAATATATTACTTATGTTGCATATGTATCTAAATATAATATATGACGCGTACATGTATAGAGAGGAACACAAATTCATAGTATCATAATTTTAATAATGAAAATTCAACATCCCAATCAAATTTATTTATTATTATTTCACTAATTTAATTTTTACAAAATTTAAATATAATATGTTAATAAGCAACACATGAATTCAATTTCATATATAATGAATTCCAATAATGTTTAACATTTGAAAAATATTAATTTAATAAACATTTAGCATTGATTTTGTTGGGATCTTCCATCATTGATGCTCCAAGTAATGCAAATACTCTATTTAATATCTAGTCCTACCCAATATCAACTAGTAATGAAGTGCACAGCCAATATTCCGATAAATATATTATATTTAATATTAATTTAATAAGATTTCATGGTTAATATCCATTGTTTGCTATTTTTTTGTTCCTAATAGATATGGGGATCATCTTTGATATGATATTTTGTTCTTCATTGAAATAAGACTAATTTAATGAGGAATGATTTCTTATGTCCCCACAACTATGATTCATAATTTTATTAGTTTTCTAACAATTATCAAACTTGTATCTAAAATATTGTTTTATAATGTTAATTTGTCATTAAGTTTCAAAAGACAAATGAGATTTAATTTTTTTAAGAAAAAATTTTGCTTTGGTGCCTTATTATAATGATAATTGAATATTAGTGCCATAGTTTTTAAAAATCTAAAAAACATGCTCAACGAAACAAATTTCTCATACGGTATCTTCTTCTCTTATTTAGAATTTCAGCACAAAAATAAACTTGATCATACCATACCACCATGCCACATCAACATACTAATAATGTTTAATTTTTTTTAAATACTAGAGTATATATGCATGCTGGCACGTTGATGTGGCAAGCACTAGAGTATACATTCGAGCAATTCTTTTTGGGTTGTGGGAATATTTTTTAAACTTACAAAAATTAGGGTAATACTAATAATGTTTAATTTTTTTTTTTAAAAAGGCAAAAAACACAATTTTCAATTTTTTCCGGGTTGTCGGGCGACATTATTTTTCGAGGCATTTTTTTGGAAAACCTCTAAATTACATCCTTGAACTTGTGAGGAGGAACCTGAAGATTCCAAGAACAAGAACATGTTCGGGTTAAACCATTTTCAGGAAATTGAAATTTCAGCATTTCACTTAGCTCCCATCACTACCTCCGTTCGGTGCTGGAATCTATCTTCTATTCTTGATCACAATATTTTCAGCTGAAATTAGGTGCAATTAGGAGGATGAGTGATTGAATCTTGGCACAATACTTGTATGCTTGCCTTGATTCTTTTTGGCGGGAACAATGGAATTACGCAGTTCTGAAATTGGAGATATTACTGTGTTGGACGCAGAATTGCTGCAATTATCTGAAGTTGCTCCTTTTGGTGTTAAATCATACCCGGAATTTGCACAATCACTGTTCGACCAGTGGTTAGCTCTTCCTGATGCTCACCGGCTGGTATTGTTCATTTCTCTTATCACTGTGCGTGTTACTAATAATATAATATTTATCATGCTTTCCTATCAAGCTCATGCCTTCATATCAGCGTTATTGCTTATATCTGAACAGTAGATGGTGAGTTTTCTTCTTGAAGAAATTGGATTTTGTATTGTGTGTGATATGTGAAAATTCGCCACATTGGTTAAATGAGCCATCTGACGTGTGAATTTGAGGACCCAAGTTCTTTTCTACTAATTTCTAGCTCCCTAAGGGAGAGTTTTACATGTTAATATGTTATCCAGTTTATGGTATATTACGGTGTGCGTGTTTCATCCTTTTTCTGCATTAAAAAGAATTTGGGTTGGCAAAAAAATTTTATCAAATGGTCTCTAATTATGCCCAATTTCATGTTTTTTTGTTACACTGAGTATTTATCGTGGGAATATAATAATTTGGGTTCTCTTGCACATCCAATTCAAAAGAATGAAAATTGATTAAGATATAGGCTGTTTAAACATGATTCATGTTGAGATTTGTTTTAGTATGTATGTTTATTTTTTATTATTAATTTATTTTCTTTTTTTTTATATTATTTGGAAATATCCAACATATGAGCTATCCTAAATCATATTTATAAGAAATTATAATTTTTATTTTTTGAAAATTTTAATGAAAATGTTTTATTTTTTTTTTATTTTTTTTCTTATTCCTCTCCCCCCCAATAGAGTGAGAATTGATGAAAATATAGATTGTTTAAGAATTGTTACTGTTGAAATTTGTTTCAATATGTAAATTATTTTATATTATTAATATATATTTTTTTATTTTTACATTGTTTGGGAATATCAGACATATAGGTTTCCTTAAAACATATATACAGGAAAATTATTTATTTTATTTTTTTAAGTTTGAAATATTTTATTTTTCTATTTTTGTTTCTTTTTAATGAAAACTCTTTGACATGCGGGCTATCCCAAAGTAAGGGTGGCGCAATGAGTTTCTTGTGGTGGCACATCTTCTACAAGTGCTGATGAGTAGTTTCAACAATGGTTGGCATCGGGAATGATGGTGTTAGGTTCTAGACATTTTTATTAATGTCATTGTTTGAGTTTTGGTGTATGTGCATAAATAATTGTAGCTGTTGGATGTCCAATGACTATTTCAACAAAGGTGTTGATGGTCGCTGCCACAGTGCTTTGTATGTCGATGCTAGTACAAAGTTAGTACATAACTGATACATGGTCGTGGTGATGCTTAAATTGGGTTTTAGCTTTTGTTTTTAAACTTTGGAGTGAATTTATGTGATCTGGTGTTGCATGCGTGATGTTGTGGGAAATTACTCGTGTGCCATTTATACAAGGAGAAAGGATGACTGAAATTAGTGTGAGATATTAGAAATAATTTCGTTGTAATTCTATTTAGCTTTAATTGCTTTACCTATACTATTACTTTAGATTTTTGAATTATTAACACATGAGCAAATATTCATATTACTAGAAATTATATTTAATTTTTTATATTTTTTTCATTCTGAGAATGTCATTGTCGTTAATAAAAAATACTTGAATGTCATAAGATATGGTATTATTTATATTTATTCTTTGTTATTTTTTTGTATCATATTTATTATTAATTTTTTTGTTAATTTATATTTTATGAGTTGTCTTTCTAGATAATATAACTTTTATTTTATTTTTATTTTTACTGATATTTATTTGTATGATCAATAAATTTTGAGAAAAATTTAATATGAAATTTAGCAGATTGGATTGCTTGTTATTTTTTTGTGATATGTTTTTTCTATAAATGTATGAGTATTTTTGATTTATTATTTGTGTATTCTCAGTTTGGATATTTATTATTGACCAAATTAAGAATACTTTATTTTAATTTTAATGATATTTTGATCATAAAGTATGAAATATATTATCTAAGAAAGTTTATCAGAGTTTATTATCCTGCATGTTAGTCTGATTAGAGTAGGGAGCTATTCAATTTAATATACTTAGATGTATAAGGATTTAGTAGAGATATATCATAAAATAATTTAGGTATTTAATCATGTTTATTGTTGACTGTTTGAGATATATTTAAATATATATTTTTTTGTGATAATGTAATAGATTATATGTCAGACCAATTTAACACATTATATGGGTGATGAGATTTTATACCAGACTTCTACATCGGCACACCCACACCCCAACAAAATGAGATAGATGAAAGAAAAAATAGATATTTAATTGAGATGATTTAGACACGCATACTTGCAAAGAGTATTTTACAATATTTTTGGAGACTTTTAACTGTTATCTTTTTCATCAATTAAATAATTTTTTTTTATTTTTTATTGTATATCCTTTCATATCCTATACCTTAGAGAAATATTATTTAGCTTATATTTCAAAATTTTTAGATATAATTATTTTATTTTTCATTCTTTTTTAGGATGAGACAAATTGATATCTAGGATTTTGAGTTATATTTTCTATGGATACTCTATTACTTAAAGAGGGGACAACCATTTCATATAAAATATTGGTAATATTTTAGTGAGTGTATATGTTAATTTTTTTGATTACGACTTATTTTTTAACGAGTCTAGGAAAAGTGTAAATATAAATATTGTATCTGGATCCATTATTTATTAGTTGGTAGTGAGGGTCACCCAATGATTATATCTAATAATATTGATGCTGAATATGATATTATTTTTATTAGGTCATCATAATTATTAATACATTCAAATCATATTGAGTTTAGAAAAATTAAAAGTTAATGAGTATTAAGATCTCATTGAGACCTAGATGATGTGGTATTACATGAGTTTATATTAATACTGATTTATATTGAGTTGACAATTAAGAGATTTGATCACTTAGGATTTAAGAGTCTATATTAGAAGAAAAAGAGATATGCTCATCCTTATTAGACTTGAGATGATCCTATCGAGGAGCCTATCTTGATTTTTTGTTCACTTTTTGGAAGGCATAAAAGAGATGTGCTTATCATTCAATTTTATATGTTTTGTCGTACTTAAGTTTTGTTTATTTTTTTATTTATCTTGATGGTACTAAAATGTTGATTATCTCATGTTATCTCGATACTAGTATATATAAATTTTTTTCTAATATATTATCTCATCTATGATGACATCGGATCATGATAGATGAGATGCATGCCTTCTACTCTAATGCGACATGAGAATTAATATCATGATGTTCATAAAGATTTGTTATTACTTGTAGTTAAGTGTTCACAATGAAAATATTTTTAGATTAGAGGTGTCAAACAGGCCGTGCTGTGCTGACAAGACTTGTTTTTTCCAGACATTTTCATGCCACCATGCCATGTCATGTCTTGCACAACATGGTTAAATTCCTATGCTATGATAGGCATGACACAGTGATGTAGTCCATCGGTCCAGCATGGCACCGTGGCACGAGCAAGTGCACGGTTGTGCTAGGCCATGCCTCGCTACCCGTTGAGCGATGAGTGGTTGGTTTACGAGCTGATCAATTACAATCGGTCACGTGGTTGATTATTCAAAAAAATTGGACCATTTTGTGACAGGGCGGTTGATTTTTTTTTTAAAATTTTTGACTGCTTAGGGTATTGCTCGATGGGGACTTTGTCGGGCAATCATCTTGGCCAATTTACTATCTTGCCAGGCCAGACACATATTTTGTGTCTAAACCAACACAAGGAATGATGCATGACTCATGCCAACCCAACTCGGTATTAACCCTGCCATGGGATGGCTCGGCTAGGCTCGAGGCATGGTTTTGTGGACCGTGCCATTTTAGGCTAGGTACTATTGAATCGGGCTGGGCCATGTGCAGTACTTGGGCTGTCCAATTTATTAGACACCTCTAATTTAGATGAGAAGGTTGATTATTCTAAGGTGAGACTTGTAACGATGAGATACAATCATATATTTGGTGTGAACTATTAGGATACTTACTATCCAATAATTAAAATAGTCTTAATATATATTTTTATTTCTCTTGCAACATCTTATAATTGGAGGATATACTAACTAGACGTTATAAATATATTTCTTTATGATAATCTTGATGAGAAGATTTATACGGAGCAACTACTGAGATTTTGAGAAGTAGAATCAGGTGTAGTTTACATATTACGAAAGATTTTGTGCGACTTAAAGTAGTCACTTAGATCATGATTTTTGATATTTTCATAGGTAGTCACTTTATTTAGGTTATACATGTGCATTGTTGATTTTTTTTATTTGTTCGGAAGAGTTCTGATAGTCGGATATTTTTTTTTGATTTATATGAGTGATATTCTAATTATGAGAGATAATAAGTAAAGAATCATCCAATTCTATAAATATCTTTAAACATAATTCTAGATGAATGATCTTGAGTTGCTCAAATATTTTTTTGACATAAAAATAATTAATTCTTTGAGCTATATTATCTTGTCACATAAGAGATATGTACTTAATATTCTTATAGATATTAATATTTTTGGTTTTGCCCTAGTATATTCTTTTTGATGAAGGTACCGATTTTACTTCTAATATGTTGTCTTTAGTCGACTTAATTATTAATATGAGAATTATATGAAATATTAATTATTTGATTATGATCATATTATATATAGCACATATAATTAATATAGTTAGCCATTTTTTAGATTTTTTCTTGGTAGATTTATCTTGATATAATTATTTGTATATTGAGGTATGTGAAGAAGTCTTTAGGATTTGTGATTTTTTTTGGGGATTATGAATACTTGCAGTCGACCAGGCATTTAGATATTAGCTGAACTTCAACATACGTCTATAAGAGATCAATGGGAAGATTTTTGTATTTTTCTAAGAGGTAAAATCGTCTCTCGAAAAAGTAAGAGAAATATTTATTTTGAGATTTAGTACAAATGTATAATTCAGAGTGATGATTATAATTACTTGTGAGATAATTTGGATAAGATATCTTTTTGATAAGATTGGGCACGTACTCTTCTCTTCCACGATTCTTTACTGTGACAGATAATGAGATATATTGTCTCAAATCTAGTATTTTATGAGCGGACAAAACATATCTAGTCAAATATTTATTTCTCAGGTTAAAGATTCATGATGAGATTATTATTATATTATATATTCGAACAGCAAAGCAACTAGAAGATATATTGTATGAATTAGTTTGACGAGAGTATTATGATTCTATTTAGTTTTTCTTTTTTATTAAATGTTGTTTGATGCGAGCACTCAATCTTTTTGTTGCCCCAATCACCCATCCCCAATATTTTTTGTCAAAGGGTGGTTGCATATCATATTTTACATATCGATTGATGTTTTTATTCTATAATTAGTCTCTAAATCCTACAAGCCATCCTATTTTATTTTTTTGTACATATGTATTATTTGTGGACTATATTTGTGTGGATTTAGTTTGTGGGCCAAAGATATGTGAGATATTTGTTGGTAGAATCACTCAATACTAAGTTAGATGAATGATTATATAATTACTAGTATATTTATGTTAGTCGATTGATCCAAATGTGTTTAGTGAGTTTGCTTTTTGTAACACATGCAATAAGGTTTGAGATTTAACTATGTGAATGTATTCGTCGAGGATATTTCAGGTTTGATAAACAATATGCTAGATTATTGGATTCTCCATGTGTACACTTATTGACTTTGTTATATTTATTCAAGAGAAATATTCTAGATTTCTTTTCTATCATTGTTAGCTCTAATTGGATATCTTATATATATATATATATATATTATTCTTTTATTTCACCACTTCTTTCTGGATTCCTCTATCATAGATTCGAGAGCTAAAACTAAGTTACATATGATCACACTCTATTCATTTTTTTTATAATGTCTAAAATTTTTTATATTGTCATAATGAATGTTATCGTTGTGTCTTGGAGCATATCAATGCTAGTGCTAGGTCTTTTTCTTTGACACGAGTTTATTTTTGTTTAAAAGTTTTACTTTATCATAATTTATTTTTAGTATGTTATTTTACTAAATATTTAGGTTATGATAGTTTTATAGATTTTGATATTTTTATATGAGATTAACATACTAAATAATGACTTCCCTAAGAATTGAGTAAGATGAATTATATATTTTTTTTTGTCCACATGAGTTCTTATAGGTGTT
Source organism: Sapria himalayana (assembly GCA_029783825.1). NCBI lineage: Eukaryota > Viridiplantae > Streptophyta > Magnoliopsida > Malpighiales > Rafflesiaceae > Sapria > Sapria himalayana. The sequence continues at coordinate 1,827,089 of JAREIK010001079.1, read as the reverse complement.
TGACAATCATTATACATGACAAAAAGATATTGTTGGGCTGGCATAATCTTATTGGTGGCTCAACCATGCCACTATGTCATTTTGTGTTTTGATGGAATGGTTGAAATTAAGGGCAACCCAACATGACACCACTGGGTTGTGCTTGCCTTGTTGGGTCAGGTAAATCCAGAAAAAAACTTGCACGAATCAGTTGTGGGCATGGATTGTTCATGATTTGGCATATGATTAACCTAGGTTAGCATGGATGCAAACCAGGCAAACCTGGTGCCCTGGCCAGACCGCAAGCTCTATGCTTAAAGGTACCTTGCTTGCCCATGACCTCAGGCCATGGATTTTTGGGGCCAATGTCACTGACCTTCCCTAAAGGTGTCAAACGGATTGTGGTATGCAAGTACGACTTATTTTTTAGGCTCATCTAGGTAGTTGTGCCGGCATGGCATGACATGACATGCCAATGGGTAGTTCGGCATAGCTTATTGGCATGCCTTTTTCTCGGATCATGCCAAGCTAGATCGGCCTAGTCAATCTAGTCAGGTTTATTTCATGCTAGCTTGATTTATTTTTGGTTAGCCCGGGTTGGTTCAGGACAGCCTGTTTGCTTAGTGGGGGCAAAACTAGCTCACACGGGTCGTCATATGTCGTGCCATGATATGCCTCTCGTGCTAGCAACTTTTGCTTAGTATGACTCGAGCTTTATCGTAGGCTAGTCGTGATATGTTTAGGCATGACTTTGAACTAGACAATACTGTGCTAGACACGATTGAATCTTGTCGTGCCTCATGTTACGCCTAGGTTGCCAACCTAATTGATATCTCTAATTTTTCACATCAAGCTGGGGCTACAATGTTGTGGCAGCTTGTTGACTGTTGTGTCTGGGTGCTATTGCTACATGTTGGAGTTGGTTACAATTGGCTATAGTCGTAGGTTTGCTGCCTATAAGCTTGCATCTACAAGTGTAGGCTATAGTGTAGTGCACTTAAGTTTGTATATATATATAAATATAATTAATTATATAATATAATGATTTATTTGAAATAAAAAAAAGCTTAAATAATAATGAAGAAAATTTTATAATTTAAAATTACAATGTGAATTAAAATTCATTAAAAAAATATATTATATAAACATACTTTTAAAATATAAACTAATAACATTTTTCAAAATGAAAAGATGAAAACATAATAAATTATAAAGTCGTAAAGCAATAAAGTAAGTGTAATGCATCATTCAGTGTTCTTGGTGGTGACTACTAGATAACTATCATTGTCTGTCATTATGATTGGTTTTGATCGGCACAACTCTAAGTTTTATCATATAAATAAACATCTATATCTAGTTGTGAAGTTTGGACTTGATCTTGAAGAATTATTCGTGGATATTTTCAATCTTTTTAAGTTTGATAAAACTATGATAATATTTGATCATAGTCTTGTCATTCAATATGAAATAGTATTTATAGTCAATAAAAAAAAATTCTGATAATATATTAAATATTAGAGGGGTTACTAGATTACATATCATTTTAAATAGTAGGAAAAATGTGAATTCTTTTAATTTTCACCAATTTAGTGTCTATTTTTTATATAATTTTGTGATAATATAAAATATTAATTAGTTTCTAAGTATCTTGATAGTTTATACCTATTCAATGGACTATCATGTCGTGTATAGTTTATTCTTAGATAACTGAATAAATAATTTATAATCTTTGAACAAAATTTCAATCTTCATATTTAGAGGCTCGTTAAAACTAATATATTTATTTTTATAATATTTAAATAAGTTTTTTAATTATTCATAAATTATATTTATTGATTATTGTGGTTGGTTAAAACTAATAAATCTTAATCATAAGATTTATATAAACATTAAGCAATAAAGATATAAAATTATAGTCTAGTATTTTAAATATATATTTTTCATGTTAATAGTCATGATACTATATTATGTTTAAATATATTGATTAAATATATTATTAATATCTTTAATCAGAGAGATGAGATAGAGAAGTAGAAGGTGAGAGAATTAGAGATAGAGAATTAAATTTTAAAGAAATGTTTATTTTTTATTCATAGAAAATTTTTATATTATTTTTTTTTAAATATACATATGTAGAAACTCGATTAGAGGTGTCAAAGGGCCGTGTTGTTTCGGTATAGCTTGTTTGAGTGTGACATGATTGCGTTACCCTGCTATATCGGACACGGTATGATATGATTTCTCTGCCTAGCACGACATGGTTGGTCTGCACAATGCATGGCTGTGCCAGACCATGTCGTAGTCAGACCATTTTTGTCAGAAGCCCATTGCGTGAAAACACAATGGGTGACCAGCTTACGTGGCTAGTCAATTGTAATTGGTTATATAAGCAAGATTTGATTTATGTGATTGATTTTTTTTTTAAATAATTCATCTTATTGGGTGGACACTTGATTGGACTTGATCTGTGACCCATAGTCGGTCCAGATTCACCGGCTGGTGGACCATACCACTGGGTTAGACACGAGGCATGGCTCACGCAGCCTAGCACGATATGAGTATTGTCACTGGGCGGCATGGCTCAGGACCAGACACGATGCTGGGCCGTGCCTTGCATAGTTGAGAAAGGCGTGCTTAATGCGCGCCTAGGCTCAAGGCACAACCACTCCCTAGCTATAGCGTCTCGCCTTCCAAGGCATGCGCCTTACTGAAGAGGCGTGCCTTATATACTATTTTTTTAAAAAAAAAATATATTTATTCTCAAAATTTGTAATTATATATTCGTCAATCCTTTCTTTTGTTTCATGTGATTAATTCATGCAAATTAATATAGAGATATCTAAAAGGCTATGTCTGGTTGACATGACTATTTTTTTAGGCTCAGCTAAGTCACTATGCTTTGTTGGGCATGACATGTTTTTAGCACAAGTCATGCTGTGTAAGCACTGCTCTAAAAAAGGCAGCCTAGTATGACCATTTTGCCTGCCTATTGCCTGAGTCATGCCATGTCATGTCCGACAGGTAGTGTTGGGCTAAACCTCGACACACCCTACACTAGGAACGAGGCTAGCCTTGGTTTATTTCAGGATAACTTGGTTTAGCTAGTCGGGCCAAAACTGGCTTGCACGGGCTAGCATGTTAGGTCTGGCCAAAACTGGCCTGCATGGGCATGCATGCTAGGTCTGGCCATGCTACATCATTTTTAGCACGTGGGCCAAAAATTGTGGTCCAACACAACCCAAAAACTCTTATGTTCAAATGGTATCTCTATTGAAGTTCTAGGGCATCCTTGATTCTCTAGGGTCAAAGATTTTGAGCTAACATCTATGCTATAAGTAACTATATCTTTTTTACTTCTTTTGTAGAGTATAGAGTTATTGATATTATTATGACCAATGACATTGTTATACAAGAGGCTATGCCAATATTTTTTTGATATGCTTTTTTTATTTGATTTTCATGATAATTTATTTGTTAGTTATTTTATTAAACATTTAAGTTTTGACATTGTTTTATCTTTTTCAGATGTTTTTGTGTAGAATAATAAGATTAGAAGAATGATTTTCTTAGAGATTGAGCAAGATGCACTATACTTATTTTCGTTCACTCAAAGGAGTATCTTCCTAGGTGATTGACTACTATTGATTCACTAATAGAGGTGTTAAATAGGTTGTGTCGTGCTAGCACGACCTATTTTTTTAGGACTGTCCGGGCCATCATGTCTTGTCGGGCACAACATGATATGATTTTAAAAAGGCGGAGCCCAACACTATCCTTTGGCATGGCTTTTGGGCGTTATGCCAAGCCAGTTCTGGCTTGGATGGGCTTACCTGGTTGGTTCTAAGCTAGCATGGGTTTGTTCTAGGTTAGCCTAGGTTCAAGTCATACTAGCCTGGGTTAGGCCAGGCTCGCTGGTTTGGTAAGCTGGGCCAAACCTGGCATGCACTGGCCATCGTTTAGTGCCATGCCTCGTGCTAAAATGTTTGGCCCGACATGACCCAAGCCGTGTCGTGGGCTAGCCTAGCTAATGACATGTCTTGGCATGGTTCTAAACTGTGCTGTGACAGATATGATTGAACTGTGCTATGTCGCGAGCTATGTTTGAGCTGTCCGACTTAGTTGAAACCTCTATCCACTAATTACACATTCTCAGCTTGAATTTCCTTCATTGGATATATTGCAAATTCTAGAACCCAACATCATAATGATGACTTTTATTGAAATTGAGGTGCATCAATTAGGATTTATACTAGTATTTTATATTATATATATCAAGAGTATATTAGGAGAGATTTATTTTATTTGATTATTGCATATATTTGAGGATCTTGTAAGATGATTATATTTGATGGTTTAGAGTATTGTATTATAGTTATTGATTATTTTATTAGATATACATGTTTGTTTGTTTTTAAAGAAGTATATCAAATTTATTTATTTTTATGAAATTTTATGATATAATAAAAATATAATTTGATTGTAATATTAAAATTTTGAAATATAATAATACTTTGGAATACACTTATTAATTTTTTTATTTCTTTAGGGATTATTAAATGATTCATCATATATCTTATACTAATAATAATGCATAAAATAAGATAACTGAAAGAAGAATAAATATTTTATTGAGAAGACATGAATAATTCTTTTATATAGAAGTATTTCTAGACACCCTTGGGGAGAAGTGGTGTTAAATGCTAATTTCTTAATCAATTGAGTTTTATTTTGTTTTCTTAGGTTATATCACGTATTAACTTTGGTATTTATGAGAGATATTTTTATTTTTTACTTAATTTTTGAGTGTTTATTTTATTCATGATTTTTATTTGGATAGCCTAGATGATTGCTCATGTCATCAAGCATGCATTCTCTGGGTACTCAAAATGAATCTTTGTGCTACCCATCAAAGGTTAAAATGATCTTTATGAGTGTAGATGTGATAATTTTTGAGAATATTTTTTTTAATAACCCAATGTAAAAGAATGCACTTTTGGAAATTATATTGATATGGTCTTTTTTCTTCCTAGTTGTTACTTCTCATAGAGTGATAGCTGAAACAATAGTTACATTTGATACTATTGATACAATTAGTTTTGAGAAAATAGTGGTACATTCTTTGGAGATGTGTGTCATGAGGATTTTTATTTACTATTGATACAATAGTAAATAAATACAGGTTAAGTGATTTAATGATTCCAATCTAAATATATATACTAAACAGATACATCCACATCTTTTACTTGGTGAGTTCCTTGCCATGTCAATTCATTTAATTATGAATATTAATTCTGACCTTTTGATTGATCTATAAAAAGAATAAAGAATGTGTTCTATCCCGTAAATATTGTCACATCTAATCTTTTTTTCTCATTTTAATTTTATATGTTCTAATTTTTTATTCTTTTTTGATAATTGTAGGATCTCTGATATATTTTTTTGATATATTTAGTCATCCAAAGTATGGTAAGTTATGTTGGATGAATTGAGTTGTAATTATTTTAAATCATACGTATGTTTTTGTTTTGAATTGTTCATGTAAGCTTGTAGTGGGATGCAAGAGAATTTGCACAATGAAGATTTGATTTGAAAGGAAAGTTGTTCAAGTTAAGGCCATATTGATAATCAATAGATTTATCTACACTTATAGTGTAGATTATTGAAATGTTTTTTTCTTAGTAGTTGAAATGATTACTATTAAATTATTAATTTTTATTGTTGCTTCTTATAAGTTGAGTATATATTAGTTGGATGTGATAAATATATATTTTAATGTTAATCTTAAAGAGAAAAAATTTATGTAGTTACATGGTTTTGCTATTCTAGGGAGTGCATGTATGGTGGGTAAGGTAGATTGTGGATTAAATGAAGCAATCTCATAAGGTATGATTCAATAAGTTTCTATCAATACTTATTATTTTTGGTATTGGCAGATGTGTGTTAGATTATATTTGAGTTTACTAATGTGAATCAGGGGAATAATATGTGATATTAATAATATATATTGATAATATTTTGATTTTATGAGAAATAATAAATGATCTATTATGAATTGATGTTTTACTATTTTGTTATCGAACTGAATTTTTAATATTGTTATTGGATTTTTTGTGAAAAATATTGTTATTGAAAGAGATATATCTATGATTTATTATGAAAATAAAAGCAATCTCTTTAATTTTTTAATTGACTTTTTTATTATTTTGTAAAAGATTTGAAAAATTAAAAAAAATATGTGATCTATTATAAAAAAGATGTATTATTGTATATCTTGAGTAATTATCAATAAAAGTTATTAGATGCCTAAATTTAGTTCTAAATGAATTTTAATTAGTTCTTCATATATCTGATTATATCAGATTGAATGTGTTTCTACTCAAACCAGACTGACGTATTGGATAGGAAGCTCTAGTAAGTTTTTTTAAATGATGTGCCTCACACTTTACGATTGAAATATACTTAAGACTAGGGTATAATATTTTTAACTTTGTCAATGTTGAATGACCAAATTGAGAATGCAAAAGTAATAAGTCAAAATACTCTGAGTTCTTTTCCCATCCCACTTAAAGTTTTTTTTACATGGTTAGGGTAAAGGTGTCAACTGGGTTGGGTGGATTGGGCATGGTTTGTGACACGGCATGGTTCAGCCATTCCTAGTTTGCCCCAGCATGATCTAACACATTGCTTGGTCTTGGACCGTGTCTATCCATGGAACAACTCTTGCTGTGCTAAGTTGGTGCGAGTCATGCTTTGTGCTAGACCTGACATGATTTGTGTGCTTGACTTGATGGTATGGTCCACCATCCTAGTGACTTGGGATCAACTACAGTCAAGTCTTGGATCATGCGTCTTGTCCTGTTGGTGACCGTCTAATGAGGTGTTTTATTTAAATGACCACGTAAGCTAGATATTGTTTATGTGAGCGGTCACAATTGTGTGTTTATTTTAAATTGGTTCCTGCTGGTAGGAACTAACCCGAACAGCTAACCCTACATGACTTTGCAATTTGTAGGCCAACCATGCCATGATGGGCTGCTAGTCTGGTTCCCCTGCTATGCCGAGCATGACAAGGTAACCCTCCCATGTCGTGCCTGGCATGGTTGTGCCACACTATAACCATTCTTGCCGCACTGTAACCAGTCTCGCCGCACTGTAATGCGCCATGTCATACTATAATGAGCTCTACCACACTATAATGGGCAGTGCTGCATTGTAATGGATTGTTTCATGCTGACATGATCTATTTGACACATCTAGGTTAGGTTCATGTCACACAGAGGGGAAATATCTAAAATACGATCTTATCATTGAAGAAAGAATATATAATGTATTCAGCTAATTCTTTGATCCTGTAAATAAATATCAATAAAAATAAAGACAAACTAATAGTTGATTTGTTTGGAAAGATAATTTACAGAGAGTAAATTAACAGAATAATTAAAAATAAGAACAAACTAGAAAAATAACAAAAGGTCAAATATGAATAATATCGTATCTAATAACTTTTAAAATATTTGTCATTGACTATAATAATATTTTCATAACTTAAAAATAATATAGTGAACATGATACGATTATCAATAATATAAATGTTTGATATTATATTGATAATTTAAGAGTATGAAGTTAGAGTGAATGAAGTAATCAGTATTACTTAAAAGAAAGGAACAATCTATTTCTGTCTTAGAGATAAGTTTTGGATATTTTTCTTTAGTAAGTTTTATGATAGATAAATTTTATGAGAACTCCTAGATGACTTCGGTAGATATCCTTTTTGGAGAGTCTCCTCTCTTGAAATAATATTTAATAAATATCTCTTGTGTGTCCTATTTTCATAATGTATACATTGAATTAAGACTCTTTTTCATGAATATCTACTATGATAATTAATACTAATTCCTTCAAAAATAAAATTGTATTAAATCTTATTTTTTACCAAACTGAATTAGAGTAAACATTTTTTTTTAATATTGTCAAAACCCAATTAGGGTTTTTGTCCACAAATAACTATTGCATGCCAACAAGTTTCCCATTAAGCACACCACTGTGCCCTTGTGCTTTGGTGCACCATTGTCCACTTGCACAACTAAAACACTACTGTGAACGTGCCTATTGTGTGTTTTTACTCCTTCCTCTTACATAATGTGCATGTGCATTGTGCTTGTACAATGGACACAATTTGTTATTTTATGGTATGCTAAAAATATTTTTCGCATACACAACTCAATTTTGATATCATGATGAATTTAACACAAATTAAAATGATGCAATAACACACATAACAAAATTAATATATCTAATTCTCTTATATAATGGTCAACATTATTCGGAGAAGATATATATGAAGTAATAATTTGAGTTTTCAACGATCCAATTATATTCAATTTGTAAAATGTGAAAAATATTATATGATCTGAAGTAATTAATGAGAGTTTGGTTTGCGAGATTATCACTTGCAATCACTTCTTTTAACCTATACAAGTATATCATATATTTCTCATTGTAATTTTTAGAATAGCTTAGATGTCATGTTGATCTTGTTATTGTGTATGTGAATGATGTTCTTATTATAAAAAAATAATGAGTTCATAATTATCTAACTTAAGAAATATTATAGTCATAATTTCAAATGAATATTTTTCTAAGACTCAAATATATTCTTGGGATAAAGGTAACCTACTCAATAAGGGTGTTGATGGTGTCATAAAGGAGATATGCAAATGATACTCACATAGTTGGTCATTTAGATTATGATATGACAAATATTTGATTGACTTAATTATTGATTTTATCTTTGATGTGACTTGTTCAATTTATCATACTACTTAAAAAAGAATTATTTGAAATATTATTTTTTTGACTGTCATCAGATTATATTTAACTTTTATAGTTAAGTATAATGATTATAATTAGCTATTTCTTATTTTTTTAATGATGTATTCACTTAGATGTAAACTTTATATATTGAGACATATAAAGCAATTTTTTAGGTTTGAGATTTTATTTGGTTATCATGGGCACATATATTTAGTTGGATATTTAAACTTGAGTTAATCATTAGCTTGTATTGAGAATAAGTGTACTCATAGTTATTTAAGGCGTAAGGCGCACTGAGACGCAAAAGTCTTTTGGGGCCTTAAGGCGCAAGGCGAACTTGAGGCGTGAACTTTTTTATTTGAGGCGCACCCAGCCTAATACACATAAAAATTATACATTTTACTAAATATAGTCTTTAATTTACATTTAATAATAAACTAAAGAATATTAAAGATAAAAATCAAATATTAATAGTGCTCTCAACATCCAAACATTCAAAGTTTCAAAATAAAATAACAAACATTCAAAGTTCTAAAACAAAATCAACACTCATGTATCTACATCTAAATCTAAATCAAGAAAGTCTTCATCAATATCATCCCCATCATCAATCTTCTATTCTCCCTCTTCTTCATCTTCTTCTCCTGATGAATAGATCATCTCTTCATTTTCATCAATCAAAGAAAGAGTAGGAGTATATTTAGAGCTAGATGGTCTTGACTTTGGTTTTGGTATTGGTGTTTGTGTTTTTCTTGGTTTAGCTCTTGTATAAATCCTAAGCTCCTCAGCTTCACTAGCTCTTGCCACATCACCCCATATTAAATCATCACCTTCAAACACCAAATCATCTTCTGCAACACCTTCATCTTCATTCTTCCCATCAATCATTCGTTGTTATCATCTATTTCTTTCAAGATAATGGGATCAATGGTATGACGCTCAGTATATCTTTTCACAAGGTTCGGTTGTACTTAATGTACATTAAATCATTCAAGTATTGATGGTTCAACCTATTTCTCCTCTTGCTATGAATCTGAAAAAATAAATAATTTTCATGATTATATCTCAATGTTTTAGTTTAGAAGAATCTAAGTTATATTAAATAATATTGTAACTTAAAGACACAAATTCAATTGCATGTAATTACTTTAGTAACTTATATTCTCAAAGATATTTCAATTTCTTTTACAACCTGATGCACTACATGTTTGGTTGAGAATCCTAAATGCAAACTTTTACAAATTTCTAGCACTTGATCCAAATATACCCCACCATTCAGCTATAATTAATATAAATAAATTATTAGTTGAACATTTTACCTATTTTAACCAAACATATATAATAATTTCAATGCACAAATTAACAAAACTAAAGGACTAACCTGAAGGTTTAGTCTTCCTTGTTCTAATGGCAAACTGATTACCAAAATGGTCTCTAGCATGCATGTATAAGTCGAGTTGTGATATAATTGCATCTTGTTCATCTATGTTTTTCACCAATCTCGAAATGCAACTACATACATCTTCAAAGATTTTTGAAAACTAGGTCAATTCCTAATCCTTCTGTATCATAATAGAATTGTGGGTTCAAAAAATACCCAGCGGAATGCAAATGCCGATGAAGTTGAACCTCCCACCTCCTATCAATGATTTTCATGATTTCCCTATACTTCTCTTCATTCCCATTAAAACTTTTGATGATGATTTTCTTCGGCTTTTTCATGACTGCATAAATGTAACCCATAGGAGGTCTCTTTTCACCATCCACCAAACGAAGCACACGTACAAGAGGGTCTGACACCTTCAAATAAAACACTACAGTATTCCAAAAAGAAGACATGAAAATTATATTGACTATAATTTTTTCCTTTTGCTCATCTGCATATTTACTTTCCGTCCAATCTGAACTAGTAAACATCTTCCTTAAGTTGTTTCTTTTATTCATTGATACGAGATAAGGTGGTAAAGGCCGTTGTAAACCAAGTCTTAGCAGGCCTTAACAACTTCCTTTGCTCAGTAAATCGCCTCATCATGTTGAGCAAACCCGTTCTATTATAGATGTAGCTGCTTATGGATATGATCCTCTCTATTATCTTCTTGATATGTGATAGTTTTCCAATATCTTCTAGTATCAAGTCAAGACAATGTGTGGCACATGGTGTCCAATATAAATGTGGTCTTTTCATTTTCAACAACCTCCCTATATAATTTAAACACATAATAAATAGATAATAGAGGTAATCACTTACATAAATAAGTAAATGAAAATTTGAAATTAAATTATAAGTACCTGCCGCCACATAATTTGAAGCATTATCTGTTATCACTTGAATAATATTGGCTTCACCAGCTTTCTCGATCAACTGTTAAGTAAATCAAATAATTTCTCTTCCGTCTTGACCATAGAAGAAGTATCAATATATTTCATAAACACGGTCCTTCTTGAAGAATTCACCAAGAAATTCACCAATGATCTTTCATTCCTATCAGTCCATCTATCTGACATAATTGAATATCTATTTTGCTTCCATTCTGTGAAATGAATCTTCATTGAAGCCTTTGTGAGAGCCAATTCTTTCTTGAGGTTAGTAACCCTTACATTATGAAAACTTGGTCCCTTGTAACCCACACCATATTGCCCAATTGCCTCAAGCATTGGTTGGAAACTAGCATAGTTCACTGCATTAAATGGAATCGTAGCATCATACATCAATCTATAAAATAGTATATCAGCTCTCTCATTGGCCTCTTTCTTGTATGTATTGTTGATAGTAGTTTGAGTATTTTTTCTATTTTGAATAATTATTTTTAGATTAGAAGTAAAGAAATGATCCATAGGACCTTTCTGCCTCATTCTCTTTATGTAACTACCACTAACACTACCACCACTTCCCCCTCCATTGCTACCTCCACTAGAAACATTATTTCTTCCCCATTTGCTAGTAACCTAATGGTCTTCATCATCTTCATCTTGGAACCCAAACATATCCTCATTCACATTATGACTTCCAAAACTTATTTGATTTTTTTGAGTTTTTTTGGGTAGCATATAATCTTCTATTTCTTTTCTAACATGTTCGGGACATCTTGTACACTTTTTCGAATTTCTAAACCCTCCAACAAGGTGTTGCTTTTATCTATAAATGACTCCTTTAGTTATTTTATCACAAAAAATACAAATGAGTGTACATGTATCTTTCTCATTTAATAAACGAGTATATTTCTATCCCGGATCTTTTCTTCTACTTGAGGCATATACTTCAACTTTAATCTCTTTATCTATTTTTATGTATCTTTACAATAAATCTACAATAAAATGATAAATATATTAAGAAAAAAATGAAAATATATACATAATATATTATATATTATAAATCTATAAATTATAAACATACTCAATCTTTGCCAAACAACTAAAACTATTTATAATTTTTGTTCTAATTATTTCATAATTTTCATAATTTTTTTCATGATTTTTTTCTATTTTTTGTTAATTTTCAGAATTATTTTCCATTTTTTCTGTATTAGTTTTTTGAAAATTATATATTTTTTTCAAAGTATTATTCAAAAAAATTTCCCCTAGTTTTTAAGTATTTTTTGAAAATGTTTTTTTACATTTCGAAGAATTTTTTCACGACAAAAATAGGTAAAATGAAAAAAATACCTTTTGAGCATCTTCTTCTTATTCTCTCCTCTTTAATTCAGCCTTAAGAGTATTTTGGGAGGGTTGTTTTTAGGGTTTTAGGGTGTAGCCCGAGAAAGAGGGGATTTTATAGGGCTTAAAATCACATAACTTCAAAATGGTATCGTTTTGATTCATGAAAGACCAAAATGACGTCGTTTTGGAGGTGACGTTTTTTTATTTTAAATCAGAACCTCATAACGACATCGTTTTGAGAGTTTTGTTTTTTTTTTTAAAAATCAAAACCAACCCAAAACAACGTCGTTTTGGGTTATTTTGATTTTTTAAAAAAAATATAACCCAACCCAAAACGACATTGTTTTGGGTTGGATTAGCCAAATACGCCATTTTTCTCGACGTGCTCCTCCTGTGTTTTGCCTGGTTCTGCCTCTCGCCGTTTCTCTCACCATTGCTTTGCCCTTCTTCTCCGACGAAATTTCCCCATTTCCGACGGTGAATCCGGCAAAAAAAATGGAGAGGAGAAGAAGAGTAAGAAGGAGAAAAAGGGCGTACCTGGCTCGACGCCTGCCGCCGGCGAAATTGGAAGTCGACGCCTGCTGTGCCTCACCCGCCTGCGCCTCGCCTGAAGAGAGATATTTTTCCCGGGAGTGGTGGTGCCTGAGCTTTAGGCGCGCCTTTCATAACTATGCGTGTACTATAAGTTTTATGCTCTTATTGGAAGTCATTTTATCTCCTAAAAAAATAAGATAAATAATTATTTTAAAATTTAATATAAATATAAAGTGTACTGTGATTTAGTGTGATATTTAAATTTGATTTAATCATTATCTTGTATTGAGAATAAATGTACTATAAGTTTTATACTCTTATTGGAAGTCATTTTATCTCCTAAAATAATAAGACAATTATTTTTAAATTTAATATAAATATATGGTTTACCGTGATGCTGGCTTTTACCTTCAAGATATTTTGGGTCAACTATTTATTTGGAGAGATTAATATTTATTTTCTTCCCATACTTTTTTTTATTGTGATAATCTGATTTTGAGATATAATTTTCATTTCGATATTTTATGAGTGTATGAAATAAATAGATATTGATTATTTGTTTTCTTAGTAAGAAGATTTATAATGATATTTTTGCTATAACTTATGTTTCTATACTATATTAGTTTGTAAATACCTTCATAAAAATTTAAAAAATGTATTAATTTAATTTTTCTTCAAATTTAGTATTTTTGATCTTTATGCACTAACTTGAGTGAGATATGATTTATAGTTTTTTGTTTTTATTTATTTCTTTTTGTTTATCTATTTTATTATGTTATGGATGAAAGTACTCTTGTGGTTGACCCAATCTAGTTAGCCTATTGTATAAGTCTCTCCTATACATATTTTATTACTGAGTATTTTTCATTTGTGCTTTTTGGAGGTTGCAAAATTCAACATGAAGTATTGGATGTATTAGTCTTTCAAATTTCAATTCTTTTTATTCTCACACACACACACACACACATATCATAATGTATAATTTTGATTTTTTAAGAAAATTGTGTTCTCCATTATACTTTTTTTCACAATATTAATTGTAATACTTAGTGTTTATGTAGATATAATAGTTAGCATATTTTAATGGTATTAATAGTATCTATAATAATTTGATTATTGTTAATATTGGAACAAGGTGAGTAATTAATAATAGTAGTAAAGTGGTGTAAATCATCATGATTGTTATGTCTATTAGATCCCTAGATATCAATCAAATTGGCTGCTGTTGTTTTTTTTTTTTTAATTTTTTTCTTTGTAATATATAAAAGTCCAGGCTATACAACAAAGTATTAAGGTGACAATCATCCAAGTGCAAACAAAGTATAAAAATAAAATCTATACAGCAAATAATACAAATAATATTCATAACACCTAATATGACCAAGCGATGCAACTATGCATCCTTCTGAACATGCAAGATAGTGGAGATACTTTTCTTTGGCTAAATTTTTTATGCTGCCATTAATTGATATTGTTCTTCTGATTGTTTTAACAACACTTTTGAAAGAACTTATCAATCCAACTTAATCAAACATATTTTTTTGTGAATTTAATTATTTTTGTTTGTAAGGCCTTCTAGAATAGCTTTAATTCCTTATACCTTTTTTTTTGTCTAGGTGACGTCTTTACTTAATGATGTCCAGACAGGAATCCCCCTGAACATGTCAGGCAGCTCTTGTAGTGCAAGTGCATCCACCAGTAGTTCCTTACCTTCCATCTTTCCTTCGGCAAGTACACCGCCCCTATCTCCAAGAAGCATGTCTGGTTCACCTCGCATATTGAAATCGAAGGCTGGCCTTTCTAATTTAGGATCTCCTTTAAAGGTCATCAGCGAACCACCAAGAGAATTGATACCACAGGTTTACTATCTCTGTTCCACAAATAATCTAGCCACTTATATTTCACCATTGTTTTCTGAGATATGGATTCTTATTCTTTTCAACTCCTTCAGTTCTACTTTCAAGATGGCCGCCCCCCTCCAATTGATCTTAAAGAGCATTGTTTTCTTCAGATAAATCATATCTTTTATGGCCGCCCAGAAGGACTGCATATGCATGGTGAGATATTATTGTGCTAAATTGCAATGCCAATAGAACTGAACCTTTACTATGGCTTTTTTATTTGGTTCAGAATTCAAAATAGTCACGAGAGAGATATCCAAGTTACCTTCTTTTTTCTCTGCTGTTCTTTTCAGAAATATTGATATCAATAACTGTGGTTCAGTGACAAGGTATGCTTTTCTCATATTGATACAAGGTTGTTTCATGTAGTACAATTTGCATCCTAAAAGTCATTTTGACATTTTACAATTCCAGTCAAGCAATCTGATATAATGTCTTGTCTTATAATTAAACTGATTGTTGTTTATATATAAATGAGATTATTAAAGATGAATTAAATTTAATTTTAATTAGATTAAGCTGTGATTATCTATGATATAATATATAATATTTTTTTGATATATTATTCAACATGTCTTTTAACATATTATTTGTCATTATTAATTTTGAAGATATGTGTTTTTTATAATATTTAAATAAGACTAAATGTACTTGTCTGTCATATTAAAGTGTGCCAACATAGTAAATGAGCATCTGTTAACCTTAAATTTTTTGATTGTTGAGAGAGATTGCCAAAGATACTAGAATAGGTTCAAATATTTACATAATCAAAGATTATAAATTCATATGCATTAAATATAATATGTTTATCATTTAGTTGATTAAGATTTATGTTAATATTTAAAAGAAAAAAACTACTTGAGGATTAGGAGTTAGAAGGAAGAAACTAATAAAACCAAATAAAATAATAAAATACTTAAATTTTATTATGCTAATTACTTATGGGCTGTAATGTTATTATTTACTTGATATCTTTATAATTTTAAGGTTAGAATTGTAAAAATTCAATACTTAAAAAGTAAATATTGAGAGAAAAGATTAATCAAATAGAGAACTGTATGAGAAAGAAAGATACACACACACACACACACACATATATATATATATATTAGTAATTATAGATATTTATGGATTAATTATCACTTTTTTTGATAATCCATCATTGTTGACTTGCAATGTATTGTTTGAATTAATTATAAAACATGTCACACCTTGATGTAGTGGTAAGTCCCTTCTCTCCAAGGTAGTAGCTCTTGGATTCAAGATAGTCATATATGATTTCTTTGATTTATTAGAATTAAGATTTGTCGAGATACATCTCTTTCATACCAACATAGCACTTATTATATGTATATTTGATTATATACTAGACTTTTTATACTAATATAATCCAAAAAATGGGGCTACTAAATGAAGGATAAGTATGTAATTGAGATAACTCAAATACTTTTACTTAAAAAATATGTTCCAAAATATTTAGTGGATATATGGTTTTAACCATCATATACCTCATCAATCATATGTTCTATTTTGTCTGTTTTTATTTCTTTGTTTTTATGGAGTATTGATGACAAAATAATTTTGGTGGTTATTTACGTGGATGTTATTCTGATTATGAGAAATAATATTTTGGAGATCTTCTAACTCAATGAATACTTTCATACATATTTTCAGTTGGATTTTAGGAGATTCATGTATTTTTTTAGTATAAAAGTGATTTGTTTGTTAGGGGTATCATTTATTATATACCTATATACATTTGATATTTGTATAAATGTTAGTCTTTTAGGTTGTGTTCTTGCATATATTCGTATTGATGCAAATATTGATTTTAATTTTGTTATGTTTTTTTTAGTTAACTCTACTACTTATAAAAGAATCTAGAGAAGATTGTCATATCAGATATAACGTACTTTATTTGTATAGTTAATTATTTTTTTTATTCTATTTGGTAGGTTCAACTTTATGTAACTTTTCACATACATAGGTATGAGAAGAAGTCTCCTTGACTTGGGATATTTTTAGGGATTAATGACACTTCCAGTTGTTTGAATATTCAAATTTGACTTGGGCATCGACATATAATGAGAGGAGTTTACAACATGATTCTATACTTTTCATGGATGTAATTTTAATTAATAGAAAAGTAAAAGAAATTTAATTATTTTGAGATTGAGTGAGTGTATATGCATTGTTCAATGTGATGATAATCATTTATGAAATACTTTAAATGCATTTTCTACTCAAGGAGATTGGGTATGTCCTCTTATCTTTTATTATCCTTTATTATGATAGCCAGATAATAAGACATGTCTTTCAATTTTATCTAGAGGTGTCAAATATGTCGGGCCGGGCCATCCAAGCCCAATTTTTGATGGCCCAATCGGGCCACCGTGCTGTGTCGGGCACATCATGGTATATTAACCATGCCATGCCTGGTATGACACAACTTAAGAACTGGCTCGGCATGTCCGGCGGGCTGGGTCGAGCCTGGACTTGTTGGGTCGGACCGGGTGAGGACGAGTCGGGCTATTTCGGCCCTTTAAGAATTGGGTCATCCCAAATTTTAAAATTATTATAAATTTTAAATTTTAATATTAAAATTAAATTAATTAATTAATTAAATTAATAAAACAAAAACACAAAATTAATATCATAAGCCACAAGTCACAAGTCACAACTAAAAACATATAAATTATAAAATAATAAAACAAGATCAAGATTAAATCTTTAAAAGATAAAAAACAATATATCAAAGATATACTCATAAACATAAAATATGAATTCTCATAAGTGTTTGAATAAACAAAGAACATGGTAACAAAAAAAATAGCAAACTTAAGCCTCGAAGTCAAATGACAAAAATAAATAAATAAAGACAATCCAAAAATGATAAATCTCATCAGCATGTGATGGTAATAGTATCACTAGCGGTAGATTGTATGAATACAATAGGCACAGCTCAATGTCTCAATCTCATCTCAATTGTTATTAAAGTCTTATAAATTATCATCAACAACTTATTCCTTTGTTCTTGCTGCAGTTACAGCATGATCCCGGATGCTCAAGCTCGAATACTTTCAATCTTTCATGCATGCAAATACCTTCATAATATATGGTCGTAATCTCAATCTCCTATCTGAAATTATATTCATTGCAACAAAAAAAATATACTCCGATATTATGTTCGACACCGAATAAGTTAGTAGATCCCATGTTTTCTTAAATAGTACGAGATAAGTGGACTCATATAATTTTTACTATGGTAAAATATAAAGATTTTTTTTATCAGTATGTGATATAATTGAGTAGCAATCGGTATCTAAGTACCGAGACAACTGTCTCCTATTTAATGATCTATTTCGTCATTTTTCTCTCGCTAACTGAATAAAAAAGTCATCATTAATGAATATTGTATCTATGTCCGTACTCAGAGTCTCACCACCACCACCACCACCATATCTAGTATCGTAATATTTAAATATCTTAGTTAATTTCTCATGAATAAATTCTTTAGGTTAGTTTTTTTGGTTCATGCATGAGGATACGTATGTCAAAATATTCACTATCCCTTCCATATTAATCTTATGGTCTATGCAAGCAGCCAAACAATAAAAATATGGAATTATGGACTAATACTTGATTTCATCTTTATAACTATATCGCTACATATTGGGTCATCTCTAACTTTCCTAAACATACTACTAATATTGCATATGTACTTGAGTATAATGTAAGTTGTAGGAGTATAAATTGATGAACATATGTTTGTCGTGTCATAAAAAAATATTCATGAATTTTATAAATGAAATTTTTATAATTCAGTCAATATTATCACTAATAAGTTCATCACTCTTACTATTGACGTAGTCGAATATCACGTGTTCGTATTCAACACATGACTCTAACATCAGATATGTGTATTTTTAACGGTGTCTCACATATGATTGTAATTTCTTTTTTTTTTTTAAATTCGCAGATAAACAGAAACTATCAAACTTCAATTGGTTATGAGACATACGATAAAATTTTAGCGAGTTATGTATGTTTTCTAAAGTGAGGGAAATACTTTTTATTCTCGCTTGTATAATGAGGTTGATGATGTGGTACATGTATCTAACATGGAAAATCATTTATAATGACTAATTTTTAATAGTTTTAAAAAAAATATTAATGATTACTCAATTATTAGATATATTATCGAATATTATACTATATATTTTATTTTGAATATTATATTCTCTAAAAATTCTCATTATGCACTCATAACTAGCCGGATCATCACGAAGATGAAGAATCTCTGAGAATCCTAATATTTTTTTATTTAGTATCTATTTTGAATCTACATAGTGGGCGGTGAGGTATGTGTGGAATATAAGGCGAAGCGCCAAAACATGAAATAAAAAGGTTTTCTCTCTCTCTCTCTCTCTCTCTCTCTCTTTCTTTTTCAACATGGTATCGGAGCGATTGAATAATATGACTCCCACGGGGCCACGATAATCGGCGTCGATCATACTTGCTCCGACGTCGATGCCGTGTTTCACGGCCAGCCCTAATCTCGGCGCGATGCAAGCATATGTGCTTTCGGGAATAGATATGCTCAAATCGGTACCGACCAATGCTCATCCTCTCGCCGGCACCGTGATCTCATAAGCACTGGCAAGATCATATCTTGCTGAAAGAAGAGAAGCTCTTGTCGATCTCTTAAATCGAGTTCAAGCTCCGTTTGTTTTTTTATTGCTTCAGTTCTGAAACTCTATTCCTTGCCTCTTCAACCTTTCGGGTATTGCCACGCCACAATCTGGAGTTGTACTAGGGTTCTTTTCAATCTGAAGTAGATATGACTGCTAATACTTCTATTTTTTCCTCTATTATATCTGGATTTCCTATGATTACTTCGGAGAAATTGGTTGGCAGTGACAATTATCTTTCCTGGTCAGCTTCTGTTGAACTATGGTTTATGGGTCAATGATATGAGGATCACCTGGTTACACAGGAGACATATATCCCTGAGGTTGACCGCGTACATTGGAGGAAGATAGATGCCCAGTTATGTAGTATATTGTGGCAATCAGTTGATCCTAAGATTCTTTTTCATCTTTGGGCCTACAAAACTTGTTTTAAAATTTGGACTCAAGCTAAAGGATTATACATGAATGATATCTAGCGTCTTCATAAGGTGGCTTCTGCTATTGTCCATCTCATCCAACAGGACTTGGATCTATCTACTTATATTGGTCAGATTGCTTCTCTTAAAGAAGAGCTCTTGATTGTGATGCCTCTTACTTCTGATGTTGGGGCTCAACAAACACAGTTTGATAAGTTCTTCATGGTCCTTACTCTTATTGGCCTTCGTCCGGATCTTGAGCCTGTCCGTGATCAGATTCTTGGCAGTTCATCAATTCCGTCATTGGATGATGTGTTTGCTCGTCTCCTTCGTATCTTATCCACTCAGACTTTGCCATCTGATAGCAATTCAGATTCTTCTGTGTTAGTTTCTCACACTACCTCTCAAGGAGGCCGCAGAGGTAACCGAGGTAGGGGCCAACGTCCTCATTGCACCTATTGCAATAAACTTGGCCACACTCGTGATCGTTGCTATCAGTTACATGGACGGCCTCCTCGCACTGCCCATATGGTCCAGTCCTCTGATTCTCAGCTGTCTCAGCCTTCGAGCTCCTCCGCATCTCAGGCATATCATGCTTCTGTTGCTTCTGTTGCCTTTGTTGCCCAGCCTGGTAATACCTCTGCCTGCCTTACCCACACATCTTCTCTTGGATCCTGGATTCTAGATTCTGGAGCTTCTGATCACATATATGGTAATAAGGATTTTTTCTCCTCTATTTCTACTACCTCTGCTTTACCTACTGTTACCTTAGCTAATGGTTCTCAAACTGTGGCTAAAGATATTGGTTTGGCCCTTCCTCTACCTTCTCTATCTCTCACTTCTGTCCTTTATACTCCTAAATGTCCTTTTAATCTTATTTCCATCAGCAAAATCACTCGTACTCTTAATTGCTCTATTATCTTTTCTAATAAATTTGTGACCTTGCAGGACCGGAGTACGAGGAAGATGATTGGTATAAGACGTGAGTCTCAAGGCCTCTATCACCTCACCTCGGATTCATCTCCTGCAGTTTGCATTTTCACTGATGCTCCTCTCCTCATTCACAGTTGTTTGGGCCACCCTAGTCTCTCTAAGTTCCAGAAGATGGTCCCTCGTTTTTCCACCTTGTCGTCGTTTTCGTGTGAGTCATGTCAGCTTGGGAAACATACTCGTGTCTCGTTCCCAAAGCATTTGGATAATCGGGCAAAGTCTCCTTTTGAGTTTGTCCACACTGATGTTTGGGGTCCTTGTCGGACTGCGTCTACTTTAGGATTTCAGTATTTTGTCACTTTTATTGATGACTATTCTTGATATACTTGGTTATTTTTAATGAAAAATCGAGCTGAGTTATTTTCTATTTTTCAGAAATTTTATGCTGAAATCCAGACCCAATTCAATATTTCTATTCGTGTGTTACGCAGTGACAATGCCAGGGAATATTTTTCATCCCCATTTACTTCATTTATGTCTCATCATGAGATTCTTTATCAGTCTTCTTGTGCTCATACTCCTCAACAAAATGGGGTAGCTGAGCACAAGAATCGACATCTTGTTGAGACAGCTTGTACTATCATCCTTCATAGTAATGTCTCTCTTTGTTTTTGGGGGGACGTTGTTCTTACCGCTTGTTATTTGATTAATCGTATGCCCTCATCTGTTTTACATGATCAGATTCCTCATTTCATTCTCTTCCCTGACCAACCACTTTATTTTCTTCCTCCTCGTGTCTTTGGTTGTACTTGCTTTGTTCATATTCTCACTCCTGGACAGGACAAGCTTTCAGCCAAAGTCATGAGGTGTCTCTTCTTGGGATATTCCAGACTTCAGAAGGGTTATCGTTGTTATTCTCTTGAGACTCATCGCTACTTTATCTCCACTGATGTTATTTCTTTAAGGACTCACAATTCTTTTCCATCACTTCTGAGTCTCTTCCTGTTTCTGCCGTCTTGCCCATTCCCATTGTCTCTTCACCTGATGTTGTGCCTCCTCGACCACTTCAGGTTTATCATCGTCGCCCTCGTGTCGATGCTCATTTGTCGTTTGCTGAGGCACCTGCTGACTCACTTTCTATCCCTTTGGCTTCTCCTGCCCCGGCTCCACCCTTTCCTGATGACTTACCCATTGCTACTCGGAAAGGTAATTGCTCTACTCGTAATCCTCATCCTATTTATAATTTTTTGAGTTATCATCGATTATCTTCACCCTATTCTACTTTTGTCTCTGCTATATCCTTTGTTTCTCTTCCAAAGAGCACCCATGAAGCTCTTTCCCATCCAGACTGGCGACAAGCAATGGTGGATGAAATGACTGCTCTACACTCTAATGGCAATTGAGATCTTGTTGTTTTACCCTCTGGTAAATATACAGTTGGTTGTTGTTGGGTCTATGCAATTAAGGTTGGTCCTGATGGTCAGGTTGATCGCCTTAAGACCCGCTTAGTTGCTAAAGGCTATACTTAGATTTATGGTTCTGATTATGCTGACACATTCTCCCCTGTTGCCAAGATTGCTTCTGTTTGTCTGCTTCTCTCCATGGTTGCTATGTGTTCTTGGCCTCTTTATCAGTTGGATATTAAAAATGCCTTCATTCATGGTGATCTTGCCGAGTAAATTTATATAAAGCAATCTCCTGGTTTTGTTGCTCAGGGGGAGTCTGGTTTAGTGTGCAAGTTACGCCGTTCTCTATATGGCTTGAAACAATCTCCTTGAGCATGGTTTGGTCGTTTTAGTTCTGTTGTTCAAGTGTTTGGCATGCTTCGAATCACAGCAGACCATTCAGTTTTCCTTCATCATAACTCCTTGGGGCAATGTATTTTTCTGGTTGTTTATGTGGATGACATTGTCATTACAGGCAGTGATCAGGATGATATTCAGAAACTAAAGCAATATCTTTTTACCCATTTTCAGACCAAAGATTTGGGGAAACTCAAGTATTTCTTGGGAATTGAGATAGCTCAATCCAGTTTCGGTGTGGTCATTTTCCAAAGGATGTATACTTTAGACATCCTGGAAGATACCGGTATGTTAGATTGTAAACTGGTAGACACACCTATGGATCCAAATGTCAAACTTGTACCAGGACATGGGGAGCCTTTAGGAGACCCTGAGAGATATCGACGACTCGTAGGTAAATTGAACTATCTCACCATTACTCGTCCAGACATTTCTTTTCCTGTGAGTGTTGTTAGTCAATTCCTACAGTCACCATGTGATAGCCATTGAGATGCCGTAATTCGTATTCTTCGATATATCAAAAGTACACCAGGCCAAGGTGTGTTGTACGAGAACAGAGGTCATACTCAGGTTGTTGGTTACCCAGATGCTGATTGGGCTGGCTCACCCACAGATAGACGTTCCACTTCAGGGTACTGTGTTTTTATTGGAGGTAATCTAATATCTTGGAAGAGTAAGAAACAAGATGTAGTGGCGAGATCAAGCGCTGAAGCCGAGTATCGAGCTATAGCTTTGGCAACATGTGAACTCATATGGGTGAAACATCTTCTTTGAGAGTTGAGATTTGGAAAGGATGAAGAGATGAAACTCATCTGTGATAACCAGGCCACATTACATATTGCATCCAATCCAGTCTTTCATGAAAAGACCAAGCATATTGAAGTTGATTGTCACTTCATTAGAGAGAAGATCGCATCAGGATGTGTTGCTACAAGTTTTGTTAATTCAGATGATCAACTAGTAGATATCTTCACTAAATCTCTCAGTCGTCCTAGGATTAAATACATTTGTAACAAGCTTGGTGCATATGACGTATATGCTCCAGCTTGAGGGGGAGTGTGAAATATAAGGCGAAGTGCCAAAACATGAAAAAAAAGTTTTTTTTTTCTCTCTCTTTCTTTTTCAACAGTATGCATAAGATACATTATCATGATTAGTCTAGATATTAAATATCACGGATACTACTCTATCATATTCCTTAAATTTATTAATTATTATTCCTTTTATAAGTTATAATATTTTAGTAAGTCATTCCTAGATGTGAATCTATGAATTATATGATATATAGACTAAAAATGTGTTATAAGTTTGCATGATTTTGAGTATTGACTATCCTTGGATTCTCTAAAAATCTAATTAGAGAACTCATTGTTGTGATCAATTTGGTCATGTTTTTCCTTATAAACTCATCGTGGTATATGAAGGTGGTCAATATTGAGATTGAATTGGATCTACCTTAGATGTGTCAAATGGGCTGGGCCGGCCTTGACCAGATACGGTTTGGATGGCCTTGGCCCGACACAGCATGGGAGTGATCCGTGCCTATGCTCGTTGGGCTTGTTCACGACACGTGTCGTGCTAATGCCAACCAGGCCATGTGTCGGGTAGAGTTGTCAAACAGGATGTGCTGATCGGCCCAGTATTGTTTTAGGCTGCCTAACCGGGCTACCGTGTTGGGCCCGACACGACATGGTTTTGTGGAGGTCAGGCCCGACATGGGCCCACGACACGAAATCTGCCGGGTTTGCTTGGTTTGGGTCGGGCGAACACCCTAATTTAAAAAAAAATTAGGGTTTCGATGACACCCGCCGCACCGCATGCATCTTTGCCCTTTCGGAGCATGACAGGCCTTAATAAAAAAAATTAAATTTTACCGTGTCGGGTCAGGCCCGTACGGGCTTGTTTAAAAAAATTAATATTTTTTGTTTTTAATATTTATGTATTTATAAAATATATATTATATTAGATAATTTTTAAAAATTTTTAAATTGTAACTTGAAAATTGTTGAATAGTTATAAAATTTAATTTTTTTTTATTATGTTTTAATAAATTTAGAATATAATTTATTAAAATTAAATTATAGAATTTATAATAAAAGTTTTAAACACAAAATAAATTAAACACAATTTCTTTAATAAAAATTACAAAGTCACAAAGCCAAACGCAAACCAAACGTCCAATCAGCCAACTCCAAACCAAAGTAAATACAACTTAATGTAAATAAAAAAGCCTACAAAATAAAATATCGAAATCAATAATCAGAATCAAGAATAACACAAATCATCAATCATGTCCGCGAGGCATCAAAATCAAGTGGCAATGGCATATGGTGTGGCAACTGGCAACTGGCAACGGACAACCATATCAATCATCAATCGGCATATCATAATCATCATCAACCGTAATATCAAAATCACTATTATATGGATCGTCATCATCAGTAATTAACTCCTTCACTTTCGCAGCGGCTGTAGTCTCTGTTTCAGTACGATCCTGGATGCTAAACCTTGAATCCTCCAGTCCTTCATACATGCTAAGGCCTCATCATTATTCGGATGTAATCTTAATCTTCTATCCAAAATCATATTCACTGTAACAAAAAAAATAGACTCCGATGCTACGCTCGACATAGAGAAGTCAATAGATCATGTGCCATCCTAGATAGCACGAGAAAGGTGGACTCATATGATTTGCACCACTGTAATATATCAAAATTTTTAGTATCAGAATGTGATATGATTGATTAATAATCGAGTACTAACTACCGAGAAAGCTCGCTCATATGCAACGGTCCACCCCGTCGTTTCCCCCTAAATAACTGAATAGAAAAATCATTATCTTCGAAGATGATTTCTATGTCCGTACTCACAGTCTCACTCCCACCACTACCATACTTAGTATTGTAGTATGTGAAAAAGGTCAGTCAACTTCTTGTGAATGAATCCTTCAGGTTTGACTTCCATGTTCATGCACAAAAATGTAGGCCAAAATACTATTTATCCATTCCACCTAACCTTAGGGTCCATGTATGTAGTAAGACAGTAAAGAGATGGAATGAAGGACCTGTACTTTAAGTACTTGGTTTCCATTTCTGTAACTATATGGCTAAGTGTCGGATCAGCTCGATATTTTCTAAACATGCTATTAATGTTGTATATACACCTGAGTGCAATGCAAGTTGTGAGAGTATAAATCGACAAACATATGTTTTTTCGTATCATAAAAAATTTTCAGGAATTTTATAAATAAAATTTTTGTAGTTCAGTCACTGTCATTAATAAAAAGTTCGTCATTCTTACTATTGACGTAATCGGATATCACGTGTTCGTATTCAACACATGACTCCAACATCAAGTAGATGTAATTCCAACGGTGTCTCACATCCGATTGAAATTTATTCTTTTTAAGAATTGTGGACAAACAGAGACTACCAAATTTTTGTTGTCTGTGAGGCGTGCGAATAGAGGTGTCAAACGTGCCGGCCCGGCCCAGCACGAGGCATGGCACGGTTCGGCTGTGCCTGGGCCGGCCCGGCACGTTCTTAAACCGGGCCCGAGCCCGGGTTAAGATCTTAGCGTGCCTGGCCCGGCACGCGTGGCACTGGCGGCGTGCCACCCGTGGCGTGAGTCACGACTCACGCCTTGTGACCCATCCCGCCAGGCTGCCCCCCCCCCCCCCCCGGTAAAAATACAGCGGGTCGGGTCTGTTTGGACCCGACCCGCGGTCTTTTCTGCCGATTCCCGACGCCCATAGACCCGATCCGAGCAATTCTAACGGTAAAAAAAAAAAATTTCAAACTTGAGCGATTTTCAGCCCTTGGATTCACCTCCAACGGCTAGGGGGCAGAATCCAACGGTCCTCGTGATTCTGCCCCTTAAAAATAGTAAAAAAATTCAAAAAATTAATAAAAAAATATCTTTTTTTATTAAAAAAAACAATCTTTTGCCTATAAATTCTACCCCCCTCCCTATAACATTTATGTTTTTCAAAAATATAAAACCTCTAAATACTTTCTCTCTCTTACATAAACTGTGCATCTCTCTCTTGGGCCTCGTGATTTTGATTTCGGCTTGGATTTTCGTGAAACTCAACTTGAGTTTTGAACATCAGAGCTTCCTGCGGTGCACCTTGCACGTGACTGACCTCATTGCTTTTACCGGGTAATATATTTTACGTTTTTTGTACATTCTCTCTCTAAAGCTTCTCTCTCTAGAAAAACTTGCGAAAAATAAAAAATGACAAATACACCTAACACGTATTTAAATTTGGAAAATGAAAATGTTAGTGTTACACAGACGTCTGTGGCTCCTGAAACTTTGGTTTCTCCTGTCGTCTCAGCCCAAAGTTCTAAAAAATAAAAAACTAGGAGGACTTCTGTAGTTTGGACACATTTTAAAATCATAACACAAGTAGATGTTAGGGGTGAGGAACATGAAATGACACAGTGCAAATATTGTATGAGACTTTTAACATGTAAGAGTACATGTGGGACTGGGCATCTTAAGAGGCATGCTGAAATATGCTCCAAAAGACATGGACCCTTAGATCCTAGGCAAACCCAACTTGGCACTACTTTTTTTGAGACTGGATCGAGTTCAGTCTCAAAGTTTACTCCTTTCGTATACTCCAGCGAGTTGAGTAGGGACGGCATGACCAGGCTCATCAAATTGATGAGTCTTCCGATCAGATTTTCGGAAGATCCGAGGGTAGTGCGCATCATGCAGACTTATTTTCAGCCATCCTATCGTAGGATTCCTAAGTCCACATTTAGGAGTGACATACTAAAGATATATAAGTTAGAAAAACAAAAAATAATTAAGGAATTTTTGGCATTTAGTGGAGTGGTGTCCGTGACATCCGATATATGGACATGTTACGATGATTCTTCTTATGCATGTCTCACGAGTCATTATGTAGATTCTAACTGGACAATCAATAAAAAAATATTAGGATTCACTGAGATTCTTCATCCTCATGATGGCCCGGCCATTTTTGAGTGTATGATGAAAATATTTAGGGAATATAAAATTCAAAATAAAATTTTTAGTGTCACTTTCGATAATGCTGCGAATAATGAAGTAACGATCAATATGTTTGTTAGGAATATTAGAGACGCACCATTAGGAGAGATCTTTCATGTCAGATGCATGTGTCATTTGATTAACCTGATAGTTCAAGCGGGTATGAAGGTATGTTCCCCCACGTTGGAAAATTTACGCAATGCACTCAAGTATATTCGCACTCCTCGCAGACTACAAGAGTTTGGTAATCTCTATTTGTCTGCGAATTTTAAGAAGAAATTCCAATCAGATGTGAGACATCGTTGGAATTACACGTACCTGATGTTGGAATCATGTGTTGGATACGAACACGTGATATCCGACTACGTCAATAGTAAGAGTGGCGAACTTATTATTGACGACACTGACTTAGCTTCAGGAATTTCATAAATGAAATTCCTGAAGATATTTTATGACACGACGAACATGTATTCGTCGGTGTATACGCTCACCACTTGCATTGCACTTCGTTGTATATGCAACATTAGTAGCATGTTTAGGAAGTATCGAGCGGACCCGACGCTTAGCCATATGGTTGCAGAGATGGAGACCAAGTACATGAAGTACTGGTCCACCATTCCATCTCTTTATTGCCTCGCAGCATGCATGGACCCTAGGGCTAAGGTGGAAGGGGTTGAAAATACCCTGACTTTCATTTCCTCGTGTATGAACTTGGAAGAGCCACCTGAAGGGTTCATTTACGAGAAGTTGACAGACCTGTTCACATACTACGATACTAGGTATGGTGGTGGTGGTGGTGAGACTGTGAGTACGGACACTGATACCTTGTTCGGAGATGACGATTATTCCATTAACCTAGCGAGAGGGAAACGTAGGGGTGGACCTTCACATAGGAGCGAGCTGTCTCGGTACTTAGATACCGATTACTGCTCAATCCTATCACCTTCTGATAATAAGAATCTTGATTTATTACAGTGGTGGAAATCATTTAAGTCTGTCTATCCCGTGCTATCTAGGATGACACGGGATCTACTGACTCATCCGGTGTCGAGCGTAGCATCGGAGTCTGCTTTTTCTGTTGCAGTGAACGTGATTTTGGATAGAAGATCGAGATTACGTCCAGTTATGGTTGAGGCCTTGGCATGTTTGAAAGATTGGGAGGAATCGAGATTTAGCATCAGTGATCGTGCTGAAGCTGGGACTGTGAAAGACACTGCAGTCGCATCCACATCCACTACGATGGCGGAGGAGCTGATTGCCGATGATGATGATCCATATGATACTGATCTTGATGTTGCGGCTGATGATTCTCATGATATGCCGCTTGACGATTGATGCTCATCTGCTCTTTTTTTTTGATGTTTTTTTATTTATTTTATTTATACGCTTTGTTTGTACTTTGTAGTTTGTACCATACGTTGTGTTGAAATTTATACTTGTTTTGTTCGGACTATTGGTTTCAAAAGCATGAATGGTAATTTTTCATTTATGTAGTTTAATTTTTTTTTTAATTATAATTTTTACTAACTTAATGTATTTATTTATTATTTTACGATTTAAATTTTATTTTAAAATTTAATAACTTTAAATTTTAATATATAATTAATAAATTAAAATAATAAAAAAAGCTAAACTTAATTGAAAAATTTTTTTTTTTTTTCTAATTTTTGTTTGTTTTATTTAATTTTAAATGTTATAATTTTTACAAAAAATTATATTTTTTAATTATTACTAATACTCTAAAGTCTATACAGTAACTTAATAAAAAAATTTACAATTAAAAAAAAAAATTTCTAATCTGCCATTTTGGCATTTTCAGCCCGTGCTCGTGCTGGCGGCTGGCCTCCCGGGACCCAGACCCCGGTTGACCCGGTCCCGCGTTGCAGACTGCGGTGCGGCTTTCGCCCCGCCTACCCTGCCGGTGCCGTGCCGCCTGGCTTTGCCTGTATTGGCAAGGCGTGCCCGAGCGGGCCGGGCACGGCACGGCACGGCCTTGCCGTGCCTACGGGCCGTGCCCTTCCCGCCTAAAACTCACCGTGCTCGTGAAAAAATGGGCCATGCCGTGCTGGTTTGACACCTCTACGTGCGAATGTATTTTTGTACATTATTTATATTATCCAAAGTGAGGGAACACACTTTCATACCCGCTTGTACAATTAGGTTAATCACGGCACACAAACATCTGATGTGAAAAATTCTTCCTATTGGTGTATCTCTAATATTCATAACAAATATATTAATTGCTACTCCATTATTAGATACATTATCGAATGTGATACTAAAAATTTTATCTTGAATTTTATATTCTCTAAAGGTTTTTATCATACACTTAAAAATGACCGGGTCATCATGAGGATGAAAAATCTCAGAGAATCTTAAAATTTTTGTACACTTAAGGTTTTTATCATACACTTAAGGTAGCACGAC
This sequence comes from Sapria himalayana, assembly GCA_029783825.1. Classification (NCBI taxonomy): domain Eukaryota; kingdom Viridiplantae; phylum Streptophyta; class Magnoliopsida; order Malpighiales; family Rafflesiaceae; genus Sapria; species Sapria himalayana. The sequence continues at coordinate 1,796,913 of JAREIK010001079.1, read as the reverse complement.
CGTGCTCGTGAAAAACGGGCCATGCCGTGCTGGGCCGGCCCGTTTGACACCTCTACGTGCGAATGTATTTTTGTACATTATTTATATTATCCAAAGTGAGGGAACACACTTTCATACCCGCTTGTACAATTAGGTTAATCACGACACACAAGCATCTGATGTGAAAAATTTTTCCTATTGGTGTATCTCTAATATTCATAACAAATATGTTAATTGCTACTCCATTATTAGATACATTATCGAATGTGATACTAAAAATTTTATTTTGAATTTTATATTCTCTAAAAGTTTTTATCATACACTTAAAAATGACCGGGTCATCATGAGGATGAAAAATCTCAGATAATCCTAAAATTTGTTATTCAATGTCTATTTAGAATCAACATAGTTGGCGGTGAGACATGCATAAGATGAATCATCGTGACTTGTCCATATATCATGGATATCACTCCACTATATGTCATAAATTTATTAATTATTGTTTATTTTTCTAATTTATAAAATTTTAGTATGTCGTTCCTAGATGTGAACCTAGGAATCCTACGATAAGCAGACTAAAAATATGTCTGTATGATGCTCACTACTCTTTGATCTTCCGAAAATTTGATCGGGAGACCTATCAATGTGATAAGTTTGACTATGCCTTTCCTACCCAACTCGTTGCGGTATATGAAGGGAGTAAACTTTGAGATTAAACTCGATTCAGTCTCAAAAAATACAGTGCTAAGTTGGGTTTGCCTATAATCTAATTGATAATATTTTTTGGTGCATAATTCGACATGTTTTTTAAGGTGCACAGTCCCAAACGAAATTTTTAATGTGAAATTTCTCATATAATATTTGTACTGCATCATTTTTTCTTCCTCACCCCTAACATTTTTTTGTTTTATTATATTAAAATGAGTCCAACCTACAGAAATCCTAATTTTTTATTTTTTAGAAGTTTTGGTTGAGACGACTGGAGAAACCAAAGTTTCAGCAGCCTCAGAACTTAGTGTAAGATTTTCTTTTTCTAAATTTAAATATGTTTCATTAGTATTAGTTATTTTTTTTGATTTTTGTTAGACAAGAGGTAGAACATAGATGATAAAATAGATTAAAGATTAGAGACAAGAGAGTAGAGACTAGAGAGAGAGAATGTAAACAAAAATACTAATTATTTTTAAATATTAATTATTAAGTTAATAGTTTTAGTTAAATAATAAACATAAATTAAAAATACCCATAAAGTAGTGAGGTAGATCCCGTGCACCACAGTTCACACTAAGATTCAAACTTCCAAAGCTGAGCATGAGTTGCGAGTCTCGAAAAGTAGAGCCTGAGTTGCGAGTCCCGAAAAGCCAAGCTGAATGACAAAATACCAAGAGACAGACGAGATTTGAGAGAATGATAATATATGTTTTTGAAAATTATAAAGATTATAGAGAGGGGAGGAGTTTATAAATTATAGAAATGATTTTTTTAAAAAAAAGTAATTTTTATGTATTTTTTTAATTTGTTATTGATAATTAGAGGGCAAAATCTATAGGTGTCAATCAGCCCGGCACGAGGAACGACATGATTTGGCTATGTTTGGGCCGGCTCGACACGGGAATTTCTCGTGCCCATGCCTTGCCCGAGCACCGCACCAATCATGTCGTGCCTAGGTCAACTGGGTCTTGTGCCGTGCCTGACGTGGCATGATTCTGTTGCTTGTGGCATGGCCCGCCAGCATGAGACATCAGACCTACCGCACCCCACCACCAGTGCCATATGGATCGGGAAAATGTGCGGGCACGGGTCCGAATCCACTCTGACCCGACCCGCTGTCCCGCCCTACCTGAATCCCCTCCTCCCCGCCAATGATTAAAAAAAATAAAATAAAATTTGAATATTAGTCGTTGGATTTTGCCTCAAACGGCTAGGGGGCAGAATTCGACGACCCTCATGATTCTGCCCCCTAAATATCAATAAAAAATTAAAAAAAATATTAAAATTATTTTTTTAAAAAAATTTCTTTCCTTTAATCTATAAAAAACTTTTCTCCCTATAAATTTTATGTTTTTCATAAATATTTATTCTCTCTCTCAAATTTCTCTCAAAGTTCCTGTTCTTCTCTCTCTGGACATGGGATTTTGTCATTTGGCTTGGCTTTTCGGGACTCAACTTGGGTTGGGAAGTTTGAACTGTATTATGGTGCACCGTGCACGTGATCTACCTTACTGCTTTACGGGTATTTTACTTTTTGTTTAGTATTGAACTATAACTTTTAACTTAATTATTATTTAAAAAATCAAGTATTTTTTTATTCTCTCTCTATAGCTTCTCTCCCTTACTCTCTACTCTATAGTTTCTCCCTCACTCTATAGTTTCTCTCTCTTTCTCTCACTCTATAGTTTCTCTCTCTTTCTCTCACTCTATAGTTTCTCTCTCTTTCTCTCACTCTATAGTTTCTCTCTCTTTCTCACACTCTATAGTTTCTCTCTCTTTCTCCCACTCTATAGTTTCTCTCTCTTTCTCCTACTCTATAGTTTCTCTCTCTTTCTCCCACTCTATAGTTTCTCTTTCTTTCTCCCACTCTATAGTTTCTCTCTCTTTCTCCCACTCTATAGTTTCTCTATCTTTCTCCCACTCTATAGTTTCTCTCTCTTTCTCCCACTCTATAGTTTCTCTCTCTTTCTCCCACTCTATAGTTTCTCTCTCTTTCTCCCACTCTATAGTTTCTCTCTCTTTCTCCCACTCTATAGTTTCTCTCTCTTTCTCCCACTCTATAGTTTCTCTCTCTTTCTCCCACTCTATAGTTTCTCTCTGTTTCTCCCACTCTATAGTTTCTCTCTGTTTCTCCCACTCTATAGTTTCTCTCTCTTTCTCCCACTCTATAGTTTCTCTCTCTTTCTCCCACTCTATAGTTTCTCTCTCTTTCTCCCACTCTATAGTTTCTCTCTCTTTCTCCCACTCTAATAGTTTTCTCTCTCTTTCTCCCACTCTATAGTTTCTCTCTCTTTCCTCCCACTCTATAGTTTTCTCTCTCTTTCTCCCACTCTATAGTTTCTCTCTCTTTCTCCCACTCTAGAGTTTCTCTCTCTTTCTCCACTCTATAGTTTCTCTCTCTTTCTCCACTCTATAGTTCCTCTCTTTCTCTCACTCTATAGTTTCTCTCTCTCGTTTCTCTCACTCTATAGTTTCTCTCTCTTTCTCTCACTCTATAGTTTCTCTCTCTTTCTCTCACTCTATAGTTTCTCTCTCTTTCTCTCACTCTATAGTTTCTCTCTCTTTCTCTCACTCTATAGTTCCTCTCTTTCTCTCACTCTATAGTTTCTCTCTCTTTCTCTCACTCTATAGTTTCTCTCTCTTTCTCTCACTCTATAGTTTCTCTCTCTTTCTCTCACTCTATAGTTTCTCTCTCTTTCTCTCACTCTATAGTTTCTCTCTCTTTCTCTCACTCTATAGTTTCTCTCTCTTTCTCTCACTCTATAGTTTCTCTCTCTTTCTCCCACTCTATAGTTTCTCTCTCTTTCTCCCACTCTATAGTTTCTCTCTCTTTCTCCCACTCTATAGTTTCTCTCTCTTTCTCCCACTCTATAGTTTCTCTCTCTTTCTCCCACTCTATAGTTTCTCTCTCTTTCTACCACTCTATAGTTTCTCTCTCTTTCTCCACTCTATAGTTTCTCTCTCTTTCTCCCACTCTATAGTTTCTCTCTCTTTCTCCCCTCCCACTCTATAGTTTCTCTCTCTTTCTCCCACTCTATAGTTTCTCTCTCTTTCTCCCACTCTATAGTTTCTCTCTCTTTCTCCCACTCTATAGTTTCTCTCATCTTTCTCCCACTCTATAGTTTCTCTCTCTTTCTCCCACTCTATAGTTTTCTCTCTTTCTCCCACTCTATAGTTTCTCTCTCTTTCTCCCACTCTATAGTTTCTCTCTCTTTTCTCTTGTTCCCACTCTATAAGTTTCTCTCTCTTTCTCCCACTCTATAGTTTCTCTCTCTTTCTCCCACTCTATAGTTTCTCTCTCTTTCTCCCACTCTATAGTTTCTCTCTCTTTCTCCCACTCTATAGTTTCTCTCTCTTTCTCCCACTCTATAGTTTTCTCTCTCTTTCTCCTCTCACTCTATAGTTTCTCTCTCTTTCTCCCCTCTATAGTTTCTCTCTCTTTCTCCCACTCTATAGTTTTCTCTCTTTCTCCCACTCTATCTTTAGTTCTCTCTCTTTCTCCCACTCTATAGTTTCTCTCTCTTTCTCCCACTCTATAGTTTTCTCTCTCTTTCTCCCACTCTATAGTTTCTCTCTCTTTCTCCCATCTATAGTTTCTCTCTCTTTCTCCTACTCTATAGTTTTCTCTCTCTTTCTCCCACTCTATAGTTTCTCTCTCTTTCTCCCACTCTATAGTTTCTCTCTCTTTCTCCCACTCTATAGTTCTCTCTCTTTCTCCCACTCTATAGTTTCTCTCTCTTTCTCCCACTCTATAGTTTCTCTCTCTTTCTCCCACTCTATAGTTTTCTCTCTCTTTCTCCCACTCTATAGTTTCTCTCTCTTTCTCCCACTCTATAGTTTCTCTCTTCTTTCTCCCACTCCATAGTTTCTCTCTCTTTCTCCCACTCCATAGTTTCTCTCTCTTTCTCCCACTCCATAGTTTCTCTCTCTTTCTCCCACTCGATAGTTTCTCTCTCTTTCTTCCACTCTATAGTTTCTCTCTCTTTCTCCCACTCTATAGTTTCTCTCTCTTTCTCCCACTCTATAGTTTCTCTCTCTTTCCTCCCACTCTATAGTTTCTCTCTCTTCTCCCCCCACTCTATAGTTTCTACTCTTTCTCCCACTCTATAGTTTCTATCTCTTTCTACCACTCTATAGTTTCTCTCTCTTTCTCCCACTCTATAGTTTCTCTCTCTTTCTCCCACTCTATAGTTTCTCTCTCTTTCTCCCACTCTATAGTTTCTCTCTCTTTCTCCCACTCTATAGTTTCTCTCTCTTTCTCCCACTCTATAGTTTCTCTCTCTTTCTCCCACTCTATAGTTTCTCTCTCTTTCTACCACTCTATAGTTTCTCTCTCTTCTACCACTCTATATTTTCTCTCTCTTTCTCACACTCTATAGTTTCTCTCTCTTTCCCCACTCTATAGTTTCTCTCTTTTCTCCCACTCTATAGTTTCTCTCTCTTTCTCCCACTCTATAGTTTCTCTCTCTTTCTCCCACTCTATAGTTTCTCTCTCTTTCTCCCACTCTATAGTTTCTCTCTCTTTCTCCCACTCTATAGTTTCTCTCTCTTTCTCCCACTCTATAGTTTCTCTCTCTTCTCCCACTCTATAGTTTCTCTCTCTTTCTCCCACTCTATAGTTTCTCTCTCTTTCTCCCACTCTATAGTTTCTCTCTCTTTCTCCCACTCTATAGTTTCTCTCTCTTTCTCTCACTCTATAGTTTCTCTCTCTTTCTCTCACTCTATAGTTTCTCTCTCTTTCTCTCACTCTATAGTTTCTCTCTCTTTCTCTCACTCTATAGTTTCTCTCTCTTTGTCTCACTCTATAGTTTCTCTCTCTTTGTCTCACTCTATAGTTTCTCTCTCTTTGTCTCACTCTATAGTTTCTCTCTCTTTCTCTCACTCTATAGTTTCTCTCTCTTTCTCTCACTCTATAGTTTCTCTCTCTTTCTCCCACTCTATAGTTTCTCTCTCTTTCTCCCACTCTATAGTTTTCTCTCTTTCTCCCACTCTATAGTTTCTCTCTATTTCTCCCACTCTATAGTTTCTCTCTCTTTCTCCCACTCTATAGTTTCTCTCTCTTTCTACCACTCTATAGTTTCTCTCTCTTTCTACCACTCTATAGTTTCTCTCTCTTTCTACCACTCTATAGTTTCTCTCTCTTTCTACCACTCTATAGTTTCTCTCTCTTTCTACCACTCTATAGTTTCTCTCTCTTTCTACCACTCTATAGTTTCTCTCTCTTTCTCCCACTCTATAGTTTCTCTCTCTTTCTCCCACTCTATAGTTTCTCTCTCTTTCTCCCACTCTATAGTTTCTCTCTCTTTCTCCCACTCTATAGTTTCTCTCTCTTTCTCCCACTCTATAGTTTCTCTCTCTTTCTCCCACTCTATAGTTTCTCTCTCTTTCTCCACTCTATAGTTTCTCTCTCTTTCTCCCCACTCTATAGTTTCTCTCTCTTTCTCCCACTCTATAGTTTTCTCTCTCTTTCTCCCACTCTATAGTTTCTCTCTCTTTCTCCCACTCTATAGTTCCTCTCTCTTTCTCTCACTCTATAGTTTCTCTCTCTTTCTCACACTCTATAGTTTCTCTCTCTTTCTCTCACTCTATAGTTTCTCTCTCTTTCTCTCACTCTATAGTTTCTCTCTCTTTCTCTCACTCTATAGTTTCTCTCTCTTTCTCTCACTCTATAGTTTCTCTCTCTTTCTCTCACTCTATAGTTTCTCTCTCTTTCTCTCACTCTATAGTTTCTCTCTCTTTCTCCCACTCTATAGTTTCTCTCTTTTTCTCCCACTCTATAGTTTCTCTCTCTTTCTCCCACTCTATAGTTTCTCTCTCTTTCTCCCACTCTATAGTTTCTCTCTCTTTCTCCCACTCTATAGATTCTCTCTCTTTCTCCCACTCTATAGTTTCTCTCTCTTTCTCCCACTCTATAGTTTCTCTCTCTTTCTCCCACTATAGTTTCTCTCTCTTTCTCCCACTCTATAGTTTCTCTCTCTTTCTCTCACTCTATAGTTTCTCTCTCTTTCTCTCACTCTATAGTTTCTCTTTCTTTCTCCCACTCTATAGTTTCTCTCTCTTTCTCCCACTCTATAGTTTCTCTCTCTTTCTCCCACTCTATAGTTTCTCTATCTTTCTCCCACTCTATAGTTTCTCTCTCTTTCTCCCACTCTATAGTTTCTCTCTCTTTCTCCCACTCTATAGTTTCTCTCTCTTTCTCCCACTCTATAGTTTCTCTCTCTTTCTACCACTCTATAGTTTCTCTCTCTTTCTACCACTCTATAGTTTCTCTCTCTTTCTACCACTCTATAGTTTCTCTCTCTTTCTCCCACTCTATAGTTTCTCTCTCTTTCTACCACTCTATAGTTTCTCTCTCTTTCTACCACTCTATAGTTTCTCTCTCTTTCTCCCACTCTATAGTTTCTCTCTCTTTCTCCCACTCTATAGTTTCTCTCTCTTTCTCCCACTCTATAGTTTCTCTCTCTTTCTCCCACTCTATAGTTCCTCTCTCTTTCTCCCACTCTATAGTTTCTCTCTCTTTCTCTCACTCTATAGTTTCTCTCTCTTTGTCTCACTCTTTAGTTTCTCTCTCTCTCTCTCTCTCACTCTATAGTCTCTCTCTCTCTCTCTCACTCTATAATTTCTCTTTCTTTCTCTCACTCTATAGTTTCTCTCTCTTTCTCTCACTCTATAGTTTCTCTCTCTTTATCTCACTCTATAGTTTCTCTCTCTTTCTCTCACTCTATAGTTTCTCTCTCTTTCTCTCACTCTATAGTTTCTCTCTCTTCTCTCACTCTATAGTTTCTCTCTCTTTCTCTCACTCTATAGTTTCTCTCTCTTTCTCTCACTCTATAGTTTCTCTCTCTTTCTCTCACTCTATAGTTTCTCTCTCTTTCTCTCACTCTATAGTTTCTCTCTCTTTCTCTCACTCTATAGTTTCTCTCTCTTTCTCTCACTCTATAGTTTCTCTCTCTTTCTCTCACTCTATAGTTTTCTCTCTTTCTCTCACTCTATAGTTTCTCTCTCTTTCTCTCACTCTATAGTTTCTCTCTCTTTCTCCCACTCTATAGTTTCTCTCTCTTTCTCCCACTCTATAGTTTCTCTCTCTTTCTCCCACTCTATAGTTTCTCTCTCTTTCTACCACTCTATAGTTTCTCTCTCTTTCTACCACTCTATAGTTTCTCTCTCTTTCTCCCACTCTATAGTTTCTCTCTCTTTCTCCCACTCTATAGTTTCTCTCTCTTTCTCCCACTCTATAGTTTCTCTCTCTTTCTCCCACTCTATAGTTTCTCTCTCTTTCTCCCCACTCTATAGTTTCTCTCTCTTTCTCCCACTCTATAGTTTCTCTCTCTTTCTCCCACTCTATAGTTTCTCTCTCTTTCTCCCACTCTATAGTTTCTCTCTCTTTCTCCCACTCTATAGTTTCTCTCTCTTTCTCCCACTCTATAGTTCCTCTCTCTTTCTCTCACTCTATAGTTTCTCTCTCTTTCTCTCACTCTATAGTTTCTCTCTCTTTCTCCCACTCTATAGTTCCTCTCTCTTTCTCTCACTCTATAGTTTCTCTCTCTTTCTCTCACTCTATAGTTTCTCTCTCTTTGTCTCACTCTATAGTTTCTCTCTCTTTGTCTCACTCTATAGTTTCTCTCTCTCTCACTCTCTCACTCTATAGTCTCTCTCTCTCTCTCTCACTCTATAATTTCTCTTTCTTTCTCTCACTCTATAGTTTCTCTCTCTTTCTCTCACTCTATAGTTTCTATCTCTTTCTCTCACTCTATAGTTTCTCTCTCTTTCTCTCACTCTATAGTTTCTCTCTCTTTGTCTCACTCTATAGTTTCTCTCTCTTTCTCTCACTCTATAGTTTCTCTCTCTTTCTCCCACTCTATAGTTTCTCTCTCTTTCTCCCACTCTATAGTTTCTCTCTCTTTCTCCCACTCTATAGTTCTCTCTCTTTCTACCACTCTATAGTTTCTCTCTCTTTCTACCACTCTATAGTTTCTCTCTCTTTCTCCCACTCTATAGTTTCTCTCTCTTTCTCCCACTCTATAGTTTCTCTCTCTTTCTCCCACTCTATAGTTTCTCTCTCTTTTCCCACTCTATAGTTTCTCACTCTTTCTCCCACTCTATAGTTTCTCTCTCTTTCTCCCACTCTATAGTTTCTCTCTCTTTCTCCCACTCTATAGTTCCTCTCTCTTTCTCTCACTCTATAGTTTCTCTCTCTTTCTCTCACTCTATAGTTTCTCTCTCTTTCTCTCACTCTATAGTTTCTCTCTCTTTCTCTCACTCTATAGTTTCTCTCTCTTTCTCTCACTCTATAGTTTCTCTCTCTTTCTCCCACTCTATAGTTTCTCTCTCTTTCTCTCACTCTATAGTTTCTCTCTCTTTCTCTCACTCTATAGTTTCTCTCTCTTTCTCTCACTCTATAGTTTCTCTCTCTTTCTCTCACTCTATAGTTCCTCTCTCTTTCTCCCACTCTATAGTTCCTCTCTCTTTCTCTCACTCTATAGTTTCTCTCTCTTTCTCTCACTCTATAGTTTCTCTCTCTTTCTCTCACTCTATAGTTTCTCTCTCTTTCTCTCACTCTATAGTTCTCTCTCTTTCTCTCACTCTATAGTTTCTCTCTCTTTCTCTCACTCTATAGTTTCTCTCTCTTTCTCTCACTCTATAGTTTCTCTCTCTTTCTCTCACTCTATAGTTTCTCTCTCTTTCTCTCACTCTATAGTTTCTCTTTCTTTCTCCCACTCTATAGTTTCTCTTTCTTTCTCCCACTCTATAGTTTCTCTCTTTCTCCCACTCTATAGTTTCTCTATCTTTCTCCCACTCTATAGTTTCTTTATCTTTCTCCCACTCTATAGTTTCTCTCTCTTTCTCCCACTCTATAGTTTCTCTCTCTTTCTCCCACTCTATAGTTTCTCTCTCTTTCTCCCACTCTATAGTTTCTCTCTCTTTCTCCCACTCTATAGTTTCTCTCTCTTTCTCCCACTCTATAGTTTCTCTCTCTTTCTCCTCTTTCTCCCACTCTATAGTTTCTCTCTCTTTCTCCCACTCTATAGTTTCTCTCTCTTTCTCCCACTCCATAGTTTCTCTCTCTTTCTCCCACTCCATAGTTTCTCTCTCTTTCTCCCACTCCATAGTTTCTCTCTCTTTCTCCCACTCTATAGTTTCTCTCTCTTTCTCCCACTCTATAGTTTCTCTCTCTTTCTCCCACTCTATAGTTTCTCTCTCTTTCTCCCACTCTATAGTTTCTCTCTCTTTCTCTCACTCTATAGTTTCTCTCTCTTTCTCTCACTCTATAGTCTCTCTCTCTCTCTCTCTCACTCTATAGTCTCTCTCTCTCTCTCTATCTATAATTTCTCTTTCTTTCTCTCACTCTATAGTTTCTCTCTCTTTCTCTCACTCTATAGTCTCTCTCTCTCTCTCTCTCTCACTCTATAGTCTCTCTCTCTCTCTCTCACTCTATAATTTCTCTTTCTTTCTCTCACTCTATAGTTTCTCTCTCTTTCTCTCACTCTATAGTTTCTCTCTCTTTCTCTCACTCTATAGTTTCTCTCTCTTTCTCTCACTCTATAGTTTCTCTCTCTTTCTCTCACTCTATAGTTTCTCTCTCTTTCTCTCACTCTATAGTTTCTCTCTCTTTCTCTCACTCTATAGTTTCTCTCTCTTTCTCTCACTCTATAGTTTCTCTCTCTTTCTCTCACTCTATAGTTTCTCTCTCTTTCTCTCACTCTATAGTTTCTCTCCTTTCTCTCACTCTATAGTTTCTCTCTCTTTCTCTCACTCTATAGTTTCTCTCTCTTTCTCTCACTCTATAGTTTCTCTCTCTTTCTCTCACTCTATAGTTCTCTCTCTTTCTCTCACTCTATAGTTTCTCTCTCTTTCTCTCACTCTATAGTTTCTCTCTCTTTCTCTCACTCTATAGTTTCTCTCTCTTTCTCTCACTCTATAGTTTCTCTCTCTTTCTCTCACTCTATAGTTTCTCTCTCTTTCTCCCACTCTATAGTTTCTCTCTCTTTCTCCCACTCTATAGTTTCTCTCTCTTTCTCCCACTCTATAGTTTCTCTCTCTTTCTCCCACTCTATAGTTTCTCTCTCTTTCTCCACTCTATAGTTTCTCTCTCTTTCTCCCACTCTATAGTTTCTCTCTCTTTCCCCACTCTATAGTTTCTCTCTCTTTCTACCACTCTATAGTTTCTCTCTCTTTCTACCACTCTATAGTTTCTCTCTTTTCTCCCACTCTATAGTTTCTCTCTCTTTCTCCCACTCTATAGTTTCTCTCTCTTTCTCCCACTCTATAGTTTCTCTCTCTTTCTCCCACTCTATAGTTTCTCTCTCTCTTTCTCCCACTCTATAGTTTCTCTCTCTTTCTCCCACTCTATAGTTTCTCTCTCTTTCTCCCACTCTATAGTTTCTCTCTCTTTCTCTCACTCTATAGTTTCTCTCTCTTTCTCTCACTCTATAGTTTCTCTCTCTTTCTCTCACTCTATAGTTTCTCTCTCTTTGTCTCACTCTATAGTTTCTCTCTCTTTGTCTCACTCTATAGTCTCTCTCTCTCTCTCTCACTCTATAGTCTCTCTCTCTCTCTCTCACTCTATAGTCTCTCTCTCTCTCTCACTCTATAGTTTCTCTCTCTTTCTCTCACTCTATAGTTTCTCTCACTCTATAGTTTCTCTCACTCTATAGTTTCTCTCTCTTTCTCTCACTCTATAGTTTCTCTCACTCTATAGTTTCTCTCACTCTATAGTTTCTCTCTCTTTCTCTCACTCTATAGTTTCTCTCTCTTTCTCTCACTCTATAGTTTCTCTCTCTTTCTCTCACTTTCTCTCACTCTATAGTTTCTCTCTCTTTCTCCCACTCTATAGTTTCTCTCTCTTTCTCCCACTCTATAGTTTCTCTCTCTTTCTCCCACTCTATAGTTTCTCTCTTTTTCTCCCACTCTATAGTTTCTCTCTCTTTCTCCCACTCTATAGTTTCTCTCTTTCTCCCACTCTATAGTTTCTCTCTCTTTCTCCCACTCTATAGTTTCTCTCTCTTTCTCCCACTCTATAGTTTTTCTCTCTTTCTCCACTCTATAGTTTCTCTCTCTTTCTCCCACTCTATAGTTTTATCTCTCTTTCTCCCACTCTATAGTTTCTCTCTCTTTCTCCCACTCTATAGTTTCTCTCTCTTTCTCCCACTCTATAGTTTCTCTCTCTTTCTCCCACTCTATAGTTTCTCTCTCTTTCTCCCACTCTATAGTTTCTCTCTCTTTCTCCCACTCTATAGTTTCTCTCTCTTTCTCCCACTCTATAGTTTCTCTCTCTTTCTCCCACTCTATAGTTTTCTCTCTCTTTCTCCCACTCTATAGTTTCTCTCTCTTTCTCCCATCTATAGTTTCTCTCTCTTTCTCTCACTCTATAGTTTCTCTCTCTTTCTCCCACTCTATAGTTTCTCTCTCTTTCTCTCACTCTATAGTTTCTCTCTTTCTCTCACTCTATAGTTTCTCTCTTTCTCTCACTCTATAGTTTCTCTCTCTTTCTCTCTCTCTATAGTTTTTTTTTCTCTCTCTCTATAGTTTTTCTCTCTCTCTCTATAGTTTTTCTCTCTCTCTCTCTATAGTTTCTCTCTCTCTCTCTATAGTTTCTCTCTCTTTCTCTCACTCTATAGTTTTTCTCTCTCTCTAGTTTCTCTCTCTCTCTATAGTTTCTCTCTCTTTCTCTCTCTCTCTATAGTTTCTCTCTCTCTCTCTATAGTTTCTCTCTCTCTCACTCTATAGTTTCTCTCTCTCTCACTCTATAGTCTCTCTCTCTCTCTCTCTTACTCTATAGTTTCTCTCTCTCTCTCTCTCTCTCACTCTATAGTTTCTCTCTCTCTCTCTCTCTCACTCTATAGTTTTCTCTCTCTCTCTCTCTCTATAGTTTCTCTCTCTCTCTCACTCTATAGTTTCTCTCTCTCTCTCTCACTCTATAGTTTCTCTCTCTCTCACTCTATAGTTTTCTCTCTCTCTCTCTCACTCTATAGTTTCTCTCTCTCTCTCTCACTCTATAGTTTCTCTCTCTCTCTCTCTCACTCTATAGTTTCTCTCTCTCTCTCTCACTCTATAGTTTCTCTCTCTCTCTCACTCTATAGTTTCTCTCTCTCTCTCTCTCACTCTATAGTTTCTCTCTCTCTCTCTCTCACTCTATAGTTTCTCTCTCTTTCTCTCTCACTCTATAGTTTCTCTCTCTTTCTCTCTCACTCTATAGTTTCTCTCTCTTTCTCTCTCACTCTATAGTTTCTCTCTCTTTCTCTCTCACTCTATAGTTTCTCTCTCTTTCTCTCACTCTATAGTTTCTCTCTCTTTCTCTCTCACTCTATAGTTTTCTCTCTCTTTCTCTCTCACTCTATAGTTTCTCTCTCTTTCTCTCTCACTCTATAGTTTCTCTCTCTTTCTCTCTCACTCTATAGTTTCTCTCTCTTTCTCTCTCTCTATAGTTTCTCTCTCTTTCTCTCTCTCTATAGTTTCTCTCTCTTTCTCTCTCACTCTATAGTTTCTCTCTCTTTCTCTCTCACTCTATAGTTTCTCTCTCTTTCTCTCTCACTCTATAGTTTCTCTTTCTTTCTCTCTCACTCTATAGTTTCTCTCTCTTTCTCTCTCACTCTATAGTTTCTCTCTCTTTCTCTCTCACTCTATAGTTTCTCTCTCTTCTCTCTCACTCTATAGTTTCTCTCTCTTTCTCTCTCACTCTATAGTTTCTCTCTCTTTCTCTCTCACTCTATAGTTTCTCTCTCTTTCTCTCTCACTCTATAGTTTCTCTCTCTTTCTCTCTCACTCTATAGTTTCTCTCTCTTTCTCTCTCACTCTATAGTTTCTCTCTCTTTCTCTCTCACTCTATAGTTTCTCTCTCTTCTCTCTCACTCTATAGTTTCTCTCTCTTCTCTCTCACTCTATAGTTTCTCTCTCTTTCTCTCTCACTCTATAGTTTCTCTCTCTTTCTCTCTCACTCTATAGTTTCTCTCTCTTTCTCTCTCACTCTATAGTTTCTCTCTCTTTCTCTCTCACTCTATAGTTTCCTCTCTTTCTCTCTCACTCTATAGTTTCTCTCTCTTCTCTCTCACTCTATAGTTTCTCTCTCTTTCTCTCTCTCTATAGTTTCTCTCTCTTTCTCTCTCCTATAGTTTCTCTCTCTTTCTCTCTCACTCTATAGTTTCTCTCTCTTTCTCTCTCACTCTATAGTTTCTCTTTCTTTCTCTCTCACTCTATAGTTTCTCTCTCTTTCTCTCTCACTCTATAGTTTCTCTCTCTTTCTCTCTCACTCTATAGTTTCTCTCTCTTTCTCTCTCACTCTATAGTTTCTCTCTCTTTCTCTCTCACTCTATAGTTTCTCTATCTGTCTCTCTCACTCTATAGTTTCTCTCTCTTTCTCTCTCACTCTATAGTTTCTCTCCTCTTTCTCTCTCACTCTATAGTTTCTCTCTTTCTTCTCTCTCACTCTATAGTTTCTCTCTCTTCTCTCTCACTCATAGTTTCTCTCTCTCTCTCTCTCACTCTATAGTTTCTCTCTCTTTCTCTCTCACTCTATAGTTTCTCTCTCTTTCTCTCACTCTATAGTTTCTCTCTCTTTCTCTCTCACTCTATAGTTTCTCTCTCTTTCTCTCTCACTCTATAGTTTCTCTCTCTTTCTCTCTCACTCTATAGTTTCTCTCTCTTTCTCTCTCACTCTATAGTTTCTCTCTCTTTCTCTCTCACTCTATAATTTCTCTCTCTCTTTCTCTCTCTATTGTTTCTCTCTCTTTCTCTCTCTATAGTTTCTCTCTCTTTCTCTCTCTATAGTTTCTCTCTCTTTCTCTCTCTATAGTTTCTCTCTCTTTCTCTCACTCTATAGTTTCTCTCTCTTTCTCTCACTCTATAGTTTCTCTCTCTTTCTCTCACTCTATAGTTCCTCTCTCTCTCTCTCACACTCTATAGTCCTCTCTCTCTCTCTCTCACACTCTATAGTTCCTCTCTCTCTCTCTCTCTCTCACTCTATAGTTCCTCTCTCTCTCTCTCTCTCTCACTCTATAGTTCCTCTCTCACTCTATAGTTCCTCTCTCTCTCTCTCTCTCTCTCTCACTCTATAGTTCCTCTCTCACTCTCTCTCACTCTATAGTTCCTCTCTCACTCTCTCTCACTCTATAGTTCCTCTCTCTCTCTCTCTATAGTTCCTCTCTCTCTCTCTCTCACTCTATAGTTCCTCTCTCTCTCACTCTATAGTTCCTCTCTCTCTCTCACTCTATAGTTCCTCTCTCTCTCTCTCTCACTCTATAGTTCTCTCTCTCTCTCTCACTCTATAGTTCCTCTCTCTCTCTCTCTCTCACTCATCTATAGTTCCTCTCTCTCTCTCTCACTCACTCTATAGTTCCTCTCTCTCTCTCTCACTCACTCTATAGTTCCTCTCTCTCTCTCTCACTCTATAGTTCCTCTCTTTCTCTCTCTCTCTCTCACTCTATAGTTCCTCTCTCTCTCTCACTCTATAGTTCCTCTCTCTCTCTCTCTCTCACTCTATAGTTCCTCTCTCTCTCTCTCTCACTCTATAGTTCCTCTCTCTCTCTCTCTCACTCACTCTATAGTTCCTCTCTCTCTCTCTCACTCACTCTATAGTTCCTCTCTCTCTCTCTCACTCACTCTATAGTTCCTCTCTCTCTCTCTCTCACTCTATAGTTCCTCTCTCTCTCTCTCTCTCTCACTCTATAGTTCCTCTCTTTCTCTCTCTCTCTCTCACTCTATAGTTCCTCTCTCTCTCTCTCTCACTCTATAGTTCCTCTCTCTCTCACTCTCACTCTATAGTTCCTCTCTCTCTCACTCTCACTCTATAGTTCCTCTCTCTCTCTCACTCTATAGTTCCTCTCTCTCTCTCTCTCACTCTATAGTTCCTCTCTCTCTCTCTCTCTCTCTCTCACTCTATAGTTCCTCTCTCTCTCTCTCTCACTCTATAGTTCCTCTCTCTCTCTCACTCTATAGTTCCTCTCTCTCTCTCTCACTCTATAGTTCCTCTCTCTCACTCTATAGTTCCTCTTTCTCTCTCACTCTATAGTTCCTCTCTCTCTCTCTCACTCTATAGTTCCTCTCTCTCTCTCTCACTCTACAGTTCCTCTCTCCTCCTCTCTCACTCTACAGTTCCTCCTCTCTCTCTAACTCTATAGTTCCTCTCTCTCTCTCCACTCTATAGTTCCTCTCTCTCTCGCTCACTCTATAGTTCCTCTCTCTCTCTCTCACTCTATAGTTCCTCTCTCTCCTCTCTCTCACTCTATAGTTCCCTCTCTATCTCTTCTCACCTCTATAGTTCATCTCTCTCTCTCTCCTCACTCTATAGTTCCTCTCTCTCTCTCTCAATCTATAGTTCCTCTCTCTCTCTCATCTCTATAGTTCCTCTCTCTCTCTCACTCTATAGAATTCCTCTCTCTCTCTCACTCTATAGTTCCTCTCTCCTCTCAACTCTATAGTTCCTCTCTCTCTCTCTCACTCCTATAGTTCCTCTCTCTCTCTCCTCACTCACTCATCTCTATAGTTTCCTCTCTCTCTCTCTCACTCACTCTATAGTTCCCTCCTCTCTCTCTCACTCACTCTATAGTTCCTCTCTCTCTCTCTCTCTCACTCTATAGTTCCTCTCTCTCTCTCTCACTCTATAGTTCCTCTCTCTCTCTCTCTCACTCTATAGTTCCTCTCTCTCTCTCACTCTCTAGTCCTCTCTCTCTCTCTCTAGTTCCTCTTTCTCTCTCTCTCACTCTCTAGTTCCTCTCTCTCTCTCTCTCACTCTCTAGTTCCTCCTCTCTCTCTCTCTCTCACTCTCTAGCTCCTCTCTCTCTCTCTCACTCTCTAGTTCCTCTCTCTCTCTCTCTCTCACTCTCTAGTTCCTCTCTCTCTCTCTCACTCTCTAGTTCCTCTCTCTCTCTCTCACTCTCTAGTTTCCTCTCTCTCTCTCTCACTCTCTAGTTCCCTCTCTCTCTCTCTCACTCTCTAGTTCCTCTCTCTCTCTCTCTCACTCTCTAGTTCCTCTCTCTCTTCTCTGTTCCTCTCTGCCACTTCTCTAGTTAATCTCTCTCTCTCTCTCACTCCTAGTCTCTCTCTCTCACTCTCTAGTTCCTCTCTATCTTCACACTCTATAGTTCCTCTCTCTCTCTCTCACACTCTATAGTTCCTCTCTCTCCTCTCACTCTATAGTTCCTCCTTCTCACTCTATAGTTCCTCTCTCTCTAACTCTATAGTTCCTCTCTCTCTCAATCTATAGTCCTCTCTCTACTCTCTCTCACTCTATAGGTTCCTCTCTCTCTCTCTCTCCACTCTATTAGTCCTCTCTCTCTCTCTCTCTCTCTATAGTTCCTCTCTCTCTCTCTCACTCTATAGTTCCTCTCTCTCTCTCTCACTCTATAGTTCCTCTCTCTCACTCACTCTATAGTTCCTCTCACTCACTCACTCACTCACTCTATAGTTTTCTCGCACTCTCACTCACTCTATAGTTTCTCTCTCACTCTCTCTCACTCTCTCTCACTCTCTCTCACTCTCTCTCACTCTCTCACTCTCTCTCACTCTTTCTCACTCTATAGTTTCTCTCTCTCTCTCTCTCTCACACTCTATAGTTCTATCTCTCTTTCACTCTATAGTTCTCTCTCTCTCTCACTCTATAGCTCTCTCTCTCACTCTATAGTTCTCTCTCTCTCTATAGTTCTCTCTCTCTCTCTCTATAGTTTTTTTCTCTTTATAGTTTCTCTCTCTCTCTCTATAGTTTCTCTCTCTCTCTCTAGTTTTTTTCTCTCTGTATAGTTTTTTTCTCTCTGTATAGTTTTTTCTCTCTCTATAGTTTTTTATCTCTCTCTATAGTTTTTTATCTCTCTCTATAGTTTTTTATCTCTCTCTATAGTTTTTTATCTCTCTCTATAGTTTTTTATCTCTCTATAGTTTTTTATCTCTCTATAGTTTTTTATCTCTCTATAGTTTTTTATCTCTCTCTATAGTTTTTTATCTCTCTATAGTTTTTTATCTCTCTCTATAGTTTTTTATCT
Organism: Sapria himalayana; assembly: GCA_029783825.1. Lineage (NCBI taxonomy): Eukaryota > Viridiplantae > Streptophyta > Magnoliopsida > Malpighiales > Rafflesiaceae > Sapria > Sapria himalayana. Next base: position 1,779,253 of record JAREIK010001079.1, on the reverse strand, counting down.
CTCTCTATAGTTTTTTATCTCTCTCTATAGTTTTTTGATCTCTCTCTATAGTTTTTTATCTCTCTCTATAGTTTTTTATCTCTCTCTATAGTTTTTTATCTCTCTCTATAGTTTTTTATCTCTCTCTATAGTTTTTTATCTCTCTCTATAGTTTTTTATCTCTCTCTATAGTTTTTTATTTCTCTCTATAGTTTTTTATTTCTCTCTATAGTTTTTTATTTCTCTCTATAGTTTTTTATCTCTCTCTATAGTTTTTTATTTCTCTCTATAGTTTTTTATCTCTCTCTATAGTTTTTTATTTCTCTCTATAGTTTTTTATTTTTCTCTATAGTTTTTTATTTCTCTCTATAGTTTTTTATCTCTCTCTATAGTTTTTTATCTCTCTCTATAGTTTTTTATCTCTCTCTATAGTTTTTTATCTCTCTCTATAGTTTTTTATCTCTCTCTATAGTTTTTTATCTCTCTATAGTTTTTTATCTCTCTATAGTTTTTTATCTCTCTATAGTTTTTTATCTTTCTATAGTTTCTCTCTCTCTCTATAGTTTCTCTCTTAAATCTAAATATCTAAAATCTATCATCTAGGCTCTGCTTCCTGTTTAAAAAAATCCAAAAAAATAATAAATACTAATGAAACATATTTAAATTTAGTAAAAGAAATTCTTACGCTGAGATTTGAGACTGTTGAAATTTTGGTTTCTCTAGACGTCTCAACCCAAACTTCTAAAAAACAAAAAATTAGGAGGACTTCTGTAATTTGGACTTATTTTAATATAATAAAACAAAAAAATATTAGGGGTGAGGAAGAAGAATTGACGCAGTGTAAATATTATATGAAAAATTTAACATTTAAGAGTTCGTTTAGGACTGTGCACCTTAAGAAGCATGCTGAATTATGCACCAAAAAATATTGTGCATTAGATCATAGGTAAATCCAACTTAGTACTGTAATTTTTGAGACTAGATCGAGTACAGTCTCAAAGTTTATTTCCTTCATATACCGCAATGAGTTGAGTAAAGAAGACATGACCAAACTTATCACATTGATGGGTCTTCCAGTCAGATCTTCGGAAGATCTAAGGGTAGTGAGCATCATTTAGATATATTTTCAGCATGTTATCGTAAGATTTCTAAGTTCATATCTAGGAATGACATACTAAAATTTTATAAGTTAGAAAAATAAAAAATAATTAATAAATTTATGACATATAGTGGAGTAGTGTTCGTGATGTCCGATATTTGGACAAGTTATAATGAATCACTTATACATGTATCACCGGCCAATATGTAGATTTTAAATGGACAATGAATAAAAAAATTTTAGGATTTTATGAGATTCTCCATCCATATGATGATCCGGTCATTTTAGAGTGTATGATGAAAATTTTTAGAGAATATAAAATTCAAAATAAAATTTTTAGTATCATATTCGATAACGTATCTAATAATTGAGTAGTGATTAACATGTTTGTTATGAATATTAGAGACGTACTATTAGAAAAGATTTTTCATCTCAGAAGTATGTGTTACGTAATTAACTTATTGTACAATTGGGTATGAAGGTGTGTTCCCCCACGTTAGATAATATACGTAATATACTAAAATATATTCGCACTCCTTGCAGACAACATAAGTTTGATAATATTTATTTGTCTGCAAATCTTATGAAGAAGAAATTCCAATCGGATGTGAGACATCGTTGGAATTACACGTTCCTAGTGTTGAAGTTATATGTTGGATACAAACACGTGATATCCGACTACGTCAATAGTAAGAGTGACAAACTTATTATTGACAATACTGCCTGGGCTTCAGGAATTTTATTTATGATATTCTTGAAAATTTTTTATGGCACGACGAACTAGAGGTGTCAACCAGGTAGGGCCGGCCAGGACTGACATGAGGCACGACATGATTTGGCCGTGCCTGGGCCAGCTAGACACGGGAATTTTTTGTGCCCGTGCCCGTGCCTGTGCCTGTGCCGTGCCTATCCATGACACCAACTATGTCGTGCTGTGATGAGGCCAACCAGGCCTCGTGTCGTGCCTAGCCCGGCTCGGTATCGTGGCCCATTGGCATGATATCTCGGTACGATCCGAGAAACCTTCCCAACTGTAGAAGCTGAGCCCGACGGGCAAAACTTGTCGACCCCTAATAGTGAAGAAGCATTATGGCAGCATATCGGCGAACGACACGACGACGTGCCACCAAACCCTAATTTTTTATAAAATAAAGGCATGACTTGATCGGGTCGAATAGGGCAGGTTCGTGCCGCAGGCTCATGCCGGGCTGATCTCTACAGAACCATGCTGGGCCAGGCACAACACGGTACAGTAACCGTGTCGTGTCTGGCCTGGCACGAAAGCACGGTCAGGCCGGTTAAAAATGGGTTAGTCCGGCCCGACACGTTCCGTTTGATATCTCAACGACGAACATGTGTTCATCGATTTATACTCCCACGATTTGTATTGTACTCAAGTATATATGCAATCTTAGTAGTATGTTTAGTAAGTATCGAGCTGACCCGACACTAGCCATATAGTTGCAGAGATGAAAATCAAGTACCTAAAATATTAGTCAACTGTTCTATCTCTTTATTATCTCACTGCATGCATGGACCCTAGAGTTAATGTGGAATGGGTAGATAACATATTGACTTATATTTTCTCGTGCATGAAACTGGAAGATTTATTTGAAGGGTTCATTCACGAGAAATTGACTTACTTGTTCATATACTACGATACTAGGTATGATGACAGTAGTAGTGAGATTATGATTACAAACATAGATACCTTCTTCGGAGATTATGATTTTTTCATTCAGTTAGCGAGGGAGAAATAACGGGGTGGGCCGTCACATAGGAGCGAGCTTTCTTCGTACTTGATACTGAGTACTGCTCAATTTTATCATATTCTGATACTAAGAATCTTGATATATTACAGTGGTGGAAATCATATGAGTCCATTTTTTTCGTGCCATCTAGGATGACACGAGATCTACTGACTCCTCCGGTGTGGAGCTTAATATCAGAGTTTGCTTTTTCTATTACATTGAATGTGATTTTGGATAGGAGATCGAGATTATGTTCATATATTGTTGAGACATTGGCCTATTTGAAGGATTGAGAAGATTCATGGTTTAGCATCTAGGATCATGCTGGAGTTGGGACATGGACTGCATCTGCCGTGAAAGCGGATGAGTTAATTTTCGATGATGATGATTCATATGATAGTGATTTTGATGTTGTGGTTGATGATGATCATGATATGTCGATTAACGATTGACGTAGTTGCCGGTTGCCCCTGCCCGTTGCTAGATGCCAATTGCCAATGCCAATGCCAATGCCACTCCATATGCCAATTATCATTGTCACTTGATTTTGATTTTTGATATCTCATGATCATGGACACATTTGATTTGTGTCATTCTTGATTGTGATATTTGATTTTGATATTTTGTTTTGTATTGATTGTACATTTTTTTATTTATGTTATGTTGTTTTTGCTTTGGTTCGATGTCTATTGGCCAATTGGACATTTGGTCTGCTTATTTTTCGTGACTTTGTAATTTTTTTAACAAAAATTTTTGTTTAATTTAATTTTGTAAATTTTTCATTAAAAATTTTATGATTTAATTCTAATAAATTATAATCTAAATTTATTAAAAAATAATAAAAAAATGTAAATTTAATTAATATTATATATTCAATAATTTTTAAGTTACAAATTTAAAATTGTTAAACATTATCTATATATAATATATATTTTATAAATAGTTTAATACAAAAATTTAAATATTTAAAAATTAAAAATTTTTTTTTTTAAAAAATAGGCTCATACGTGGCTGACACGGCACGATACATTTATCACCGGGCTGGTGGGCCGTGCCGGGCCTGGCTTGAATAAATTGTGTCGGGCCATGCACAACACGATAGAGTAATTGGGCCAGGCACAACACGATACAGTAACGGTGCCTGGCCTGGCATGAAAGCACGATCGTGCTTATAAAAAACGAGCCGGCTCGGCCCGACATGTCCTGTTTGACACCTCTAGCAGAATCATGAGGGCCATTGGATTATGCCCCATAGTTGTTGGAGGCGAAATCCAACGGCTAAAATTCAAATTAATTTTTTTTTAATATCGAATCTTGGGAGGGGGGGATTGGGGGTGGGCCCATGGTTCGTGTTGGGAGGGGTGGAGTGGATTCGGACCCTGGCCTGGGCGGTCTCCAGAAGGCAGTGCTGCTGTGCCACTGGTGCTCGGTGGGACGGTGGGTCGATATCTCGGGTCGTGCCGAGTTATTGTGCCAACAGGCCATGGAACTCGGGCCAGGCACGGCACGAGTCCCGGTTGGCCTCGGCACGACACGACATGATTGGTGCTGTGGACAGGCACGATACGGGCACGAGGACAAGAAATTTTTTTTGCCAGGCTAGCCCAAGCACGGCTGAATTGTGCCATGCCTCGTGCCGGGCCCGGCCGGCCCGGCATGGTTGACACCTCTAGGCCTGGCACGGCACGACTCGTGCAGTAGATGCTCCCGGCACGGCCCAGGCTCGGGCACGACACTGTAACATGCTGTGCTTGGCCTAATGGTTGAACCGTGCCGTGTCTCGTGCCGGGCTGGGCTAGCAGTGCATGTTTGACACCTCTAGTGTCGGGCCAGGCACGACCCAATATCGAGGTACGTGGGCATGGTTTCTTGGTACGAGCTGGGAAATTCCCCGACCCATCCTTCACGACTCCCCTGTCTCGAATTGAAAACTCGAGGCTCGAGGGATCCAAAAGTTTCGTCAGTCCTGAACATGGCCCATTGTCTTTTTTGAACCGAGTCTGAGGCCTGATTCCTTCTGGTCGATTTGAGAGTCGAACCGACCCAAACGGTAAAAAAAATTTGATTCTAAACTGTTGGATTTCACCTCCAACGGCTATGGGGTAAAATCCGACGAATCTAAGGATTTTGCTTATTTTTTAATGATTAAAAATAAAAAAAATCAATAAAAATTACTTAAAAAATCATTTTGATAATCTATAAAATCTTCCTCTTCCTCACTCTAAGATTTATGTTTTTTTAAAATATAAATTTGGGCTCTTGCTCTTCTCTCTTTCTCTAATTTTATCTCATGGGATTTCAGCCTTCGGGACTTGCAACTCAGCTTTGTTCTTTAGTTTTGTGGTGCACATTCGGCATGGATATAAAAAAACTAAAGTTTATGCGTTTTTGTTTATGGTTATTTCTTATTTCTTTTAATTAGTTAACTAGTATTTCTCTCTACTCTCAACTCTCTAGTCTAAATAAAAAAAAATAAAAAAAAATAATAAATAGTAATTTAAATAACGAGATTGAAATTAATTTTAATTTAGAAAATAAAAATCTTATGGAAATGTCCGAAACTGCTGAAACTGCTGAAACTTTGATTTCTCTGGTTGTCTCGACCTAAATATCTAAAAAACAAAAAACTAGAAGGATTTTAATATTTTGAACTCACTTTAATATAATAAAACAAAAAAATTTTTTGAGTGCCAAAGAAGAATTGACACAGTGCAAATATTGTAAAAAAATTTTAAGGTGTAAGAGTTCGTGTGTGACTGGACACCTTAAGAGACATGCTGAATTATGCATCAAAAAATATGGTGCATTAGATCATAGGCAAACCCAACTCAGCGGTGGGTTTTTGAGGCTAAAACTAATTCAGTCTCAAAGTTTACTCATTTTAGTTACCATAACAAGTTGGGGAGGAAAGAAATGACTAAGCTAATTACCATGATGAGTCTTTTGATTAGATTTTTAGAGGATTCAAGAGTAATCAGTATCATGTATACATATTTTCAGTTTTTATATCGTACGATTCCTAGGTCTACATTTAGGGAACGACATATTAAAATATTATAAGTTAGAAAAACACATAATATTTAATGAATTTAGGAAATATATAGAGTGATATCTGTGATATCCGATATCTAGACTAGTCACAATGATGCATCTTATGTATGTCTCATCACGTACTATGTAGATTTAAAATGAACTCTAAATAAAAAAATATTTGGATTCTTTGAGATTCTTCATCCTTATAATAGCCTAGTAATTTTCGAGTGCACGATGAAGATTTTAGAGAATTTCAAAAAAAAAGTATTACATTCGATATTACATCTAATAATGGAGTAGCGATTAACATGTTTGTTAGAAATATTAAAGATGAACCAGCATGACATGTGCCTTGAGCCAGCATGGGCCCATGCATGGTTCTTGATTGTTAAGGTTAGGTATGGTAGAGTCTGGCCTAGCCTCGGATTGGGCTAGAGGTGTCAAACGGGCCGGCCCAGCACGGCACGACCCATTTTTCACAAGCACGGTCGTGCCACCGTGCCGTGCCGTGCCCGGCACGGCCTTTAACTCACCGTGCCTCGTGCCGGCCCAGGCACGGCCGAACCGTGCCTCGTGCAGGGCCGACCGGCCCGTTTGACACCTCTAGATTGGGCTCAGGCTGCCCGGCCCGTTTGACATTTCTACCCGACAAGATTTGCGTCATCATGCCACATGATCGTCCTAGGTTATGATTTTCATAGGCATGCTTGGGCAGCATTATCCGACTTTCACACCGGGCCATTTTAACATTACCCAGTGTCCCAGTGTGGGCCAAACAAAATTAGTCATGCCAGCCTGACATGACTTATAATTTATCTCTATGCAAAACTATAGACATATGCATACTATATGACGTGTGTGCATGTGAGTGTCAGGCATGCATGGTGTAGTTTACATACATGTCACATACATGGTGTGTTGTGGGGCAATGTCGTTTGTGCAAGATATTGCGTGGTGTATGCTAAATGTGTGTGCGACAATGTGTGGCATGGTGTGGGTTTGATAGATTTGCGACATATGGTAGTGTGTGTGATAGTGTGTTGTTGTGCATGATAGTAGTTCTTTAAGTGTGATAATGTTGAACGTTGTGATGCATGATAGTTGTTCTGTAAGTGTGACAATGTCGAACTTTGTGGTGCAGTGTGGTGTGTGTGATAATCTGGTGTAATGTGATGTGTCAGTGTGGTCTGATAATTTGGTGTAGTGTGGTACACATAATAATGTAGTGTGATCTTTGAGATATTTTATTGTATTTACAATTAGTATACATATGTTACTATGATATTTTTCTACTACGCTACTAGATGCAGCAAGTAAATGTCTCAATTATTTATAATTTGAAAGATAAGAAAGAGGGACTATAAAGAATAATCTGGTGGAGTTCACACATAGTTCTTAGTTAAAGATAAACTTGATCATCTGACAGCAAGGAAGCACGGACATGGCTCCCTACAGCCGTGTCCATGTGTCCGACACCTGGACACGATACGGACACGGCATGGATACGCGTCCTATACGCCAAGTGGCGTATCATTGATAAATCCGTATATGATACGCCACGTGCCGTATCGAACGGTGGCGTATCGGATGTCCAGTGGCCAACGTTGCCGAATGGGCGATGTTGGCAACTCGACGCAGGCGGCGGGCGCGATTTGACGGGGGGAGGCAGGGGGCAGGTGCGAATTGAGGGGGGGAGGCAGGGGGCGGGCGCGAATTGAGGGGGGGGGGGGAGGTAGGGGCGGGCGGGAATTGAGGGCGGGGGGAGGCAGGGGGCGAGCAGGAATTGAGGGGGGAGACAGTCTGGCACTAAACTAAAATAAAATATTTTAATAAAATAAAATAAAATATTTTTTTTTATAAAATAAAAAAATATATTTTTATATAATATAAGATAATTTTAAAATATTATTTTATAAAATAAAATAATTATAAATATTATCTTATAAAATAAAATAAAATACAAAATTTTTATTTTATAAAATAAAAAAAAATATATTTATTTTATAAAATAAAAAAAAATATATTTATTTTATAAAATAAAATATTTTAATTTAATTTAATTTATTTTATAAAATACATAATATTTATAAAGAAAATAATCTTTATTTTTAATTCTATTTTTTTTATCATGCCGTATCCTAGTCGTATCCGTATCTTAGTTTTTTAGAATTTGTCGTGTTCCCGTATCCTGCCATGTCGTATCCCCGTGTCCGTGTCCGTGATTCTTAGTCTGACAGAGTACATCTCTAATAAAAAGACATGATGTCTGATTATAATTTGATTTTTGATTATTGATTACATTATGATAATCTATTGAGACAAGAATTTATTTAGTTTTTATATCTTGTAGTTGCATTTTTAGTAATGCGTTGTGAAAGGTTGTAACATCTTTATATTCATCCAATTCTACTAAGATATATGATGTGTTATCCTAATTAATGTGATTAAGATTAGATAAGTTTAGAAAGCTGAAATATATTGTTGCGCACTTTAATTGGTTCATACAATTATTTATCTAGTTTTTGGAAGTTTTTCTAATAGAGATAAAAGTGGTTGGTATGATGAGATAGAAAGAGTATTTTTTGACATTATATTATTATTTTCTTATCTTGTTAGTTTTGTGGGATTTTGGATACATATCTTGATTGTTCGTACTTTCTTACGTATTAAAGATTTATTATTGAATAATGTAATACCTATTCCAAATGAAGTAGACAAAGGCCTCATGAAAAGATTTCAAATTGTTTATTTTAAAACATGAGGAATACTGATTATGGTAGAGGAAGACATGATATCCTTAGTAAAATACATACACCGTAGAAAAAGTGATCTATCATGGAAAATTATTGAGAGTTAATTCTAAATAGAAGATCAAGAATAATTTAGATTGCTGAGAAAGGTAAGTTGATTATTAGATTTATTTAGATGTTTGTTAGACACCTAATTTTATTGTTTGGTGCATTTTAAAAGTTAATTGGGTGTAAATCTCTTGTTCAATGTATTTTTGTAAGTATATGAATTATATAAGTAATAAAATAAATTTTTAGTTCAAATATTAATCTCATAGAGATTGCATTCGCATGTTAGATTAGTCAATAATAATTAATAATTATTCTAATACTGATGATAAACATGATTCAAGTCATTAATTCTAGATTTAAGGGATAATTAATATTTTATTTGTGATAGAATTTATAAATAGTCTTGTTATGATTATGCTCAGTTAGAGAATAAAGACTAGATAATTATAGAATGACTTCTTGTTAGAGGTGTCAAGTGGATCAGACAGCCCTGTAATGCCACAATTTGCGTCTCAAAATATCCTAACTAGGTCCAATATAACAAGGTCCAAACCTATGCTGACCCACTTTTATCTCTATTATAAATGGATATATATTTTTATAAATGGTAATGTAGACTCGTGACATTTAGAATACAATTTTTAATTTTATTTGAATATTATATTGCTTGGCTATTTATATGGATCTTAAGATCAAAGTAGAAGAATTAGAAAATTATTAAGATATATATTTACTTGCATGAATTAAGCAAATGAACTTGAAAGTTTAATTCATAAAAAATTAACTAGCATGTTTATATTATACGATATTAGGTATGATTATTATAGTGAGACTTCAAGTATGAATATTAACATCATATTAAGAGAATGATTTTTCTATTTAATTATTTATTGGTAAATGATGAGGTGATTTATTGAATATGAGCGAGCTGTCTCAGTATTTAAATACTAATTGCTTTTCTATTATATCATATGATGATAATAAACAGTTTAACATCATACATTATTTTTTTTATGGTTGTCAATATTATTTCAGATAAAAGATTCAGATTATGATTAAATATCAAAAAACATGTGCATGCTACTAAGAATATTCAGGTTGGATGGTAAGGATAAAATAAAAGAATTGCTCATAGATGATGACTCATGAGACATCAAGGATGTTGAGATTGCCAGTGGTGCTAGCCTAAGAAGCAAGGACACGGATATAGACATGAGAATACGACACGACAGAATATGAGGACATGATAAATTTTAAAAAACTAGGATATGGATACGGCTAGGATGCGACATAATAAAATAAAAAAAATATAAATATTATCTTTAAAAAATAATTATATTTACATATTGCATATTTAAAAACTAAAATCATGCATTTAAACCCCCACCCCATTGCTCCAGTTTCATAATTTCATGTAATTTTTTTGTTTATTAATATTGTATATTAATTATAATTTTTAAAAAATAATTATATTTAAATATAATTTTTAATTTAATATTATATTCGACACCCCCTATGTTACTTTTTAGAAATTCCTCCCCCCTGTTATTTCTTCGAAATCCCAAAGACAACCCCCAACCCCTCGTCATTACCTCAACGTCGTCGGACACTCGACGTTGTCCATAGGCTTAATTACCTGTTAGATACGTATTTGATGCGTTCGTTCAATATGCCATGTGGCGTATCGGACACGGATTAGTCAACGATACGCTACATGGTGTATTAGACACATATCCAATGCATGTCCGTACCATATTCATGTGTCCACGTGTTGGACACGGGGACATGACTGTAGTATGATATATCCATGCTTCTTAGGCACTAGCTTCAAAATCATATATGGCAATCATAATCTACATTCGTATCACCATGCTACAATCACATATTGATCATAGCTATTAGAAGACTCGCATATGAAATATAATGTATATTTTTTTATTCTGCTTTTTCTCATGAATTATATTTATGATTTTATGTTTATGAATAATTTTTTGTTATTTATATTTTTGAGTTTTTTTAAAGTTTGTAATTAATAAGTTCTGATTGTATTATTTTTTTTTATGATATCTTGATCCGAATATAAAATAAATTTTTTAATTATTAATTTAATTCCTTTAAATTTATAGTGCATTATAGTTTTTATTATTTTGATATTTAATTTTTTTATATAAAGATAAATTAAATTTTTTAAAAAATTGTAATCAATTTTTTTGGCCACCCATAACCAGCATGATCCGGAATTCACTTTGTATGACTCAGCATGGAAGTGCCAGGTAGTAGTCCTCAATACGAAGTCGTGTCGGTATGGCACAACATAACTCATCTCATTTCATGTTAGGTATGACATGGTGGCCAGATCGGGCCAAAAAAAATTGTCATCTAGCATATCATGACTCATTTGATACCTCTACCACAAATTGATCAGAATATAGAATTGTTTTATCGATGAACTTATGGCATTGCAAAATCAATTCAACATAGAATCAATGTTTAACATTGCATGAAGAGTAAACCTCTGGCGATTCATTGATAGAATGGTGCACAAGCCGTGTTGTTGTGTTGAAACTCTTGGCTCATGACACAAAAACATAATTCTAAGGCTTACCACTACAATACTTAGCCCAAGAAGTAGATTATTATCTCCAGGGAAAGTATGATAGCCTATTATCCTAAGACACTATATGCATGCCTAGAGTTTCATGTTTCAATGTTATCTTCATAGTCAGACATAATATCGACTCTTAGGCAATTGACTCATAAATCAACACTTAAATCAAAATTGATTGTATTTTTTTTATTTCTTTTCCAAGTCTATAGTCATTGAATTACTTGACTTGAACTAGGTAATACCCAAGTAGATAATTAGTGCACTGATTAATTTCACTAGCTAACTTCTCATTGTGTTTGACTCTCCTTATTATGATAATCATGTATGATCTTTAATTTACTTTTAATATAAAAAAATATATATATTATTAATTCAACTCAATTAATTATATAATAAAAATTATCTTAGTATGGTTGCATGTTATCTAAACATTAAAAAAATATATATAAAAATAATTGAATTCCATTCATTCAAAGTTAATTACAATATAGAAATTATATCCAATCGTATCATTTATGTCTTATATGAGTGCAACAAAACTTATCGGATAATTCCAATCATCTTACATAAGATAACATCCAACACGAGAATTATTAATGTGCATACTCAATTTTTTTTTATAGGCAAACTATTTGGTTCAATTTTATAATGAATATGTCTGTGTATCATATAATTAATGTAATGCTTAAATAGAGGACAAAAATTATTATTAAATCACTACAAAAATTAAGAATGCAATATATTAGAAAGGTCATTTGGTTCAATGTTATAATGAAATTTCAAAATATTACAAAGTCAAAAAATTAAAACCTAAAGGATTTGCTTTTAATATATATAATATGAGATATTATATACATAATAATGAAGAAAATATTACAATATAATATGATAATATTTATTTTTTATAATTCTTAAATTATATCTGAAAATATTTTAACCTATTAGAAATTTTTTTAAAAAAATAATTTAATCAAAAAATATTATAATTTCTTTGTTGTTTTACCTCTTATTTATTATCCTATCAGTTTCATAGACCACATCACTAAATTATATTATGTTTTGACTTGTGTAAATTAATATTGGTGATAATAAAATATTATAAGCAATCCAGTACATGCAAAAAAAAAATCTAAATATTGAAATTAAATTTCACTGCTATACAATTTGAGTTATATTATATCCAAAAATAAATTTGGAAAGTTTTTGCCTCACATTTATTTCATAAGGAGATTTATTTGTTTTTTGAGATTTTCACATGTAATTACCTCATTTGTGTAATTTTACCCATCATCTATATGGTTGATATTCTAATTAAGATAAAATATCAAAGTTTTAATTGAAGGATTTTGGGAGGTTCAAATTTATCTTGGGATAAAGATTGTTTATTCTTTGAAGAGTATTATTGTTTGAAAGATGAGATATATATTTAACATTTTTTGTAGAAGTTGATCTTTTGAGTTTTATTTTAGTAAATACTTTTATTGATTTAAGTATTAATTTTATCTTTGATATGATTTTTTTAGTTAATTCTATTACTTATATGATAATCATAATGAATATTAATTTTATGACTATGTTCAAATTAGATATAATACATGCAATTAACATATAAAGTCATTTATTAGATTCTCTTCAACAATTTCACCGTGACGTAACTCTTTGCATATAATGATATGTGAAGAAGTCTCTTAGGCTTGAATCATTTTTAGGGTTTATGCACACTTGTAATTGATCGGACATTTAGATTTGAATTGGACATCAACATATCAATTTAATCTCCAAGACATTTAGATTCAAGTTCACTACATCATGATTTTGTATTTTTTATGAAGTAATATTGTCACTTGTGTGATATTATTTTATTTTTTAAAATTTTATATTTTTGATGAGAACATCCAATCTGTGTGTTATCATAATTCTTTTTTATCTATTTTATTAGGACATGCATATATGATATCATTGGATATTATTATGTTTTAATTTTCTATATTAATTGGTTAGAACTTAGAAGTATAATTGTAGTATTTATACTAATTATAAATTCTAATATGAATATATTATAATTGAAACATTAAATAATTAATACTTTTTTTTTGGGTAAATAATGCTATTTTGTGGGAATTACATGTCTATAAGCTCATTTTGAAACATTGTGAATATCGTACTAATGTTGGCTTAGCCATGTTCTGCATATAATTGTTAATGCTGTATGTGCAATGCATGATTTTTCATGGATTTGACACTCATCCTATGCTTAGTAGTTTCTTTATGGCTTATTATAACAGTAATTTCCTGAATTGGCTCTTCGATACCATTATTCAATGATTTTTAACTAATTGCATGTTTATTGTGTTCTAGGGATGCTTTTATTGATTATTGGATAAATGGTAAGATGTTGACAATGGATATGACTACCCAAATCTTCTCAATTTTGAAGCAACCAAATCTCAAGTATCTTGTTCAGGTATGGAACTGCATGTGAGGTGTATATGTTCACGTTGGCCAATTATTCTTCTCCCAGTTCTATTTGCATGATAACTGTTGAACTTAGACTGAAAAATCAAAACTAATTGACAAAACTTAATATTTTTTATGTTTATAATGTGATACAAACTGCACATATTTAAAATAAAACTAGAAAGAAAAATTCTACCAGACTATAATGTACAATCACACATCTTATCTGTTATATCATAAATGTAAATAACATAAACTAATCAGTAACACCCTTTTTAGCTGATATGTATATGTCTCAAACACCAACCTTGCAATGGATAAAATTTAGGATCATTTGAGAGATTTCATGAATATATCTACTATTTAGTCAATTTTAGGTACCTAGGAAGTAATAATTGAACTATTCTGATTCTTATTTTGAATGAAATGACTATATTTTAATATATTTTATTTATTAACGAAAAATTAAATTAGAAGCAATAAATCATATTGTTTGGCTATAACAAAAAATATCAATAAGGTCCAACTTAAATTTTGTTAAAATTTGTTGGAGTTTGCATCTTATTTCTCGTTTATTTTTTTATAGTTTATTACGTAATGAATAGGAACACCCAATGTATGTGTTATCTTAATCTAATTAACATATTATATAATGGCATCACATGTACATTTTATTTTATTGAGTTTTTTATTGGAGTTTGAAGATTTTATGACTTGATTTTATATATGGTATCAAAGCCAAACTCTAGGTAGAGGAATGAAACCATAGGTTTTCTGGAGAGAAAGACGTGCATTATAATTACATACTTCATGCATCCACAATCATGTAGTCGTGCATTTGTGTGGACTATAGGCATGCAATAAGCACCTACCATGCACAATAGGCACACAACAAGTTCATAAGGAAGGAGAAAGTTGGGAGAAAATGCACAAACATGCAAACATCATGCAATGCAACAAACATCCAAACATTGTTCAAAAAACATGCACAATAGGCATTCATTGTGTGCAATAGGCAGCATAGTAGGAGAGTGTAAGAAAAAAAATGGTAGAATTTTGTTGCAATGGTTGTGATTGTCTAATCCACTTTTGGTGTCAGCATTTGTGTGACAAATCATATCAGACAACTTGAATTAAACTCATATTAAATATTAGAACTAAATCTAGTTTTGTCTGAATTCTAGTGATAAAATTTTAGGTATTAGATAAACTTTTCTCTGATACCAAATGTAGAGGATCTTAATACTAGATGTAACATCTAATATCGAATGCAGGGTCTCCACAAGTGTTATAGAAATGGCGAATCTTGGTTCTCTCTTCCTAAGTATCTCATGAAGGGGGGGAGAGGAAACTTTAAAAGGAGCACATATGCTTGCGCCCGATTCAAACATGTGGGGAGAGAAGAGAGAATACATGAATTGTAAGGAAAAAGATTTTTACTCGAAACTTATTCTTTTGAGATTACATTATACTTTCCATTATATTTATAAATATTTAAATAGAAAATGAAAAATCTTTTTAAAATTTAATATCTAAGTTGTGACATCAAATCTATGTCACAATTTTATTCATGTTGTGTCTAGAGGTGTTAGATGGGCCATGTCGTGTCGGCATGACCCATTTTAGGTGGCCTAGTCGGCCTACCATGCCTTGCTGGGCTTGCCTGGTAAAGAATTTGTGCTGTGCCTAGCATAATATTTTGCCTAGCCTGGCACGACATTACCAGCATGTGTTCGGAAAGAATCAGGCCGAGTCGTAATGGTATGTGCTGAGAGTTGAGTCATGCTATTTTTTGATTTTAATTACGTAAATTGTGATGCAAAAATATGAAAAAATACAATCATATCTTACATTTGATATTCGTATGAAATAAAAAAAATATTCATCATGATATCATCCAAATAAAAAAAATATAATCGTCAATCCTAATGTCGATTGATATCTGTATACAAATCATCATCATAATCGTGTTAGCTTCTGATAGTATCATTAGCGGTGATCTAAATATTTTAAGTCACATAAATCATTATTTGCCACTAATTTCCAGTGCTCTCATTTTAGCTTCAGTCCTATCTTAGATTCTTAATCTTAAAGTTTTTTAATCCTTCATGTATACTAGTGCCTCAATGATATCTAAAGGCGTCAAATAGGTCGAGAAGCTTAGACACGACCCGGTTCAGTCATGCATGGCCCATCACGGCATGATCCAGAACTGTGCCTCGTGCCGTGCTAGGCCGTCATGAGCTGTGCCTCGTGTTGGGCTAGGCACGACCTATGTGCTTGCCTTGGCAGCAAGTAAACTAGCTAGGGTGATTGCCCAATGGGGTCCTTGTTGGGCGATCACATGAGCGATCAATTTCTTTTTTTAAAAATTTGATTGCCAAATGAAGAGGCAGTCTAATTTTATTAAGACAATCGGCCATGTGGCTGATTGTAATTGACTGGCTCATAAGTAGCCACTCGTCATGCAACAGGTAATGGGGCATGGCCCGGCATGGTCGTGCACTCGGTTGTGCCACCGTGTCATGCTGGGCTGGTGGATTGCATTACCGTGCTGTACCTGGAATGACATGGAATTTGCATGGCTTAGTGGCATGGTCGTGCCTTAAAAAATGAGCTTTGCCGATATGACACACTCCTTTTGACACTTATAATGATATCTGATCATAGTTTCGATCTTTTATCTGAAATGATATTGACTACAATAGAAAAAATACACTTCAATACTATAGTCAAAATCAGATGAGTCTGTAGATCCCATATCATCTTAGATTATATGAGATAGTTGAATTCATATAATTTTTATTATAGTTAAATATCAAGGTTCTTGTTATTATTATGTGATAAGATTGAGTAATAATTAATATCTAAGTATCAAGATAACTCTCATATTTGATGAACCTCATTGTTTTACTCTTGCTAGCTGAATAGAGAAGTTATCATCTTCGAATATAGTGTCAATGTTCGTAATCAGTGCCTAAATATAACTACTATCATACTTAATATCATAATATTTAAATAAATTAGTTAATTTTGTGTGAATGAACTCTTTTGGTTAGTGTCCTTGGTTCATGCATATGAATATGCATATAAAAATATTCTCTACCCCTTCCACCTTAACCCTACGATCCATACAAGTAGCTAGATAATAAAAAGCTGAAATGGTGGATCAATATTTTAATTACTTGGCTTTCATCTCAACATACAAGACACAAAATGTAGGTCATGTATAAATTTACTAAATATATTATTAATATTGCGTATGCGTCTTGTAATGTAAGTTGTGAGGGTGTACACAAATAGACACATATTTGTTGTGACATTAAAAATTTTTAAGAATTTTATAAAAGAAATTTTTTTATCACAGTTAGTGTCGTAAATAATAAATTTATCACTATTATAATTTGTGTAGTCAGATATCATGTGTTTGTATTCAATACATGATTTTAACATCAAGTATAATTTAAATAGTGTTTCACATTCATTTAGAATTTTTTCTTCCTTAGGCGTGCAGATAAACAAAAACTATCAAACTTCTGTTGTCTGCTTTTTTTGCTAAAATATTTTAGTAAGTTTTTTATTTTTTCTAATTTAGGAAAAATAATTTTTATTTCTGCTTAAACTATCAAGTTAATAATGTGATACATATATTTAACATGAAAAATTTTACATAATAATTTGTCTATAATGATCCTAACAAACATATTAATTACTACTTCATTATTAGATATATTATTAAATATAATACTACATATTTTATCTTAAATATGATAATGGGCTGGTATGAAAAATGTGAAATTAAAGATTCACATTATGCACTCATATATGGCAGGACTATCATTAGAATGAAGAATCTCAAAAAATTCTAAATTTTTTTATTAAGTTCTCATATAGAATTTAGATAATGGGTTTACATACAAAAGATGCATCATCGCAAAAAGTCTAGATATCGGACTTCATTGATACCACATCATTATGTTGTTTAAATTTATTAATTATTATTTATTTTTTAAACTTATAATATTTTATTATATTATTTCTACATGTAGATCTAGGAATTTTATGATAAGTAGGCAATAAGTAAGTCTGTATGATATTGATAATCCTAAGATTCTCCTAAAATTTAATCGGAAAATCTATGATAGTAATTAGTTTGATCATGTATTTTCTCTCTAAATTATTATTCTATATGAAGAAGATCTAAGAAGCTGAACTATATTCAACATCAAAGACTCTACCACTCATGCTCATGTGGGTTTGTCTAAGATCTATTGCACCATATTTTTTGATGTATTTATTTGCATATTTTTCAGTCCCATTTGCACTCGTACACACACACACACATAATATTTATATTGTGCTGATTCTTCATTATTATTCCTAATATTTTTATTTTTTATAATGTTAAAGTGATTTTAAATTATAAATGTCCTTTTAATTTTTTATTTTTTAGGTTTTTGAGTATTAATCGATGCAATTAGAAAAAATATGATTTTGACCTCAAATCTTTTTGTAAGGTTATTATTATTATCTATATTTAAATTAAATTTAAATATCGTTATCGTTATATTCATTATTAACCATTTTTTTAATGTTATGAATAATTTATTGTATATAACTATATTTAAAAAAAATTAAAATAATACTTGGATTCTGTTATGGAGAGCAGGGAAATAAATCAGTATCCCTCAATCCGCAGTAACAGGTAATGGAACACCAATAAAAACTCCAACTTTAAATTGTTTTAAGTTTTAAAAAAAATTCTAATATTTAAACTTTAAAGTTTAAATATTAAAGAGAGAGAGAGAGAGCAGAGAACAAAGAGCAGAAAGGAAAGATAATAGATGAGATAGTTGAGATTGAGAACAGAAGTAAAAATAGAAAATTTTAAATTCCTAATTTATATTTATACATTTTTGTAATAAAAAAAAATATATATTTTTTTAAAAAAATTTGTAACTTTAAAATTGGGCAGAACCTGATAGCATTTGTATTTCCGTCCTAACCATTGGAATGAAATTCAATGTCCATGATTTAAGTATTATTTAAATTTTTAATTTTTTTTTAAATTTTTGGCTAAATAACCTTTGGGGTTGCAGGTCAGATGTGGGCAGGCACATCCTGCAGTGTGCCTGCGCCTTGAGCTCCATGTCTGAGTGTCAAGTCCATTGGCCCAAGTGCCATGCCCATGCTCAACAGTCAAGTGCAGGCAACAGCCAAAAGCTGTCGGTGTTGGGGTCTCGAACGTGCCTGACGGATGGTGCTTTTAAGGCCAGCCATGTGGCAGATTTTTTAAAAAAATTTAATGAAGATTTTTTTTTAAAAAAAAATATCTGGTTTTGGGCGGGTCATGCTAGCCAAGTGGATCGCACCCACTTTCTGGTAACTTGATTCCTGACTTCTTGGTCTCGGGCATGCTGGTGGACCGTGCCGATGGGCTAAGCACGTAGGTCATTCCTGGCCCAACACGAGGCACTGTTGCATCTGGCCTAACATAGCATGAGCCATACCTCGGGTAGGCCTTACCTAGGTCCAAGCATAGTTTTGAACCGTGTCGTGCCGTGCTGGGCCAGACATAACTCAGTCAGGCCATGCCTCATGTCGTGCCTAGGCCGCCCAACTCACTTAACTTATTTAGTTTTGATACAATAAAACATGATTACGACATAAATTTTTAAGTTGGGTAGTTATATCAACCCAAAATTTAGTATAACTATAATGATATCACAATACTATATATCAAGGTCACGAATTTATTTGTATCGTCATTTCATAAAATATGATTATGATATCATTAATGTCGTGACATTACAAAATATTATCGCGACACTAAGTTATATCTTATAGTTTTAGTTGAGTCATAATTTTACATTACACTTTGCGACTCCAAGGCATATTTTATAGTTTCAGTTCAAGTTGTGACATCAAAGAATAAAATTGTAATTTCATTTGAATTGTGATTTTATAATCTAAGTCATAATGCCAAATACATTGTCTTCTAGTCTTAACACAGAAGATAAGTTATAAATTCAATATAATCACGATTTTATAATTTAGGTCATGACACTGAACACCAATTACAATTTCAAAAATATAAGCTAATTCCAACACACCAACTCATTGTTAGTGTCAACTGAGAGAGTATTGATATGACATTAAATAACATGCTTAAAAAAATTCTTTTTATAGTATACATATTTTAGGAAGAAAGAATATACCAAAAAGATGTGTTGATAATTATCTTAAGAGTGGAGTTCAAGAGCACTAAAGAGTATAGAGCGATACATGTTGATTACCATATCCATGTAAAGGTATTCAAAGTGTTCATTCACAATGATACTTACTAGAAAGAATTGTACAAAATCTCTCTTTAAGATAATATCAAATATTTTATATTTTGTAAGTATTTTTATTTTTGTAACTTGTATTTTTACTAATGATTCTTCGAATTGTTAACTCAATTGTTAATTATCATATTATAAATAATTATTTTTTTAGCTATATCTTTTTTATATTAATTGAGTATTATAATATTCAATGATAAATCTTTAAAAATTATTGATTATGATAATATTTAATTTAGTTTTTATTTCTTTCATGCATTCAATTTTTTCCTAATTATTCATTTATTTTTCTTTATGAAATTTGTTTTTCTAGATAATTTAATTTTAATTTTTTTTTCTATTGATATTTGTTTGTCAGATTGAAAAAATTTGAGAGATTTTATTTATAATTTCTAGAGTGGACTGCATGTTTTTTCATATATGGTAGGATATCTCATCAACTATTTTTTAAGTAACATTGATTTATTGTTTGTCTATTCTTGACTTGATACTTTATTACTAATTAATTTGAGAATGCTAGATCTTAATGATCGAGACATTTCTATATTAGAGTTTGAGATATGTCAATTAGGAAAATATTTCAAAATTTATTATATTGCCAATTAGATCTGTGTGATCAAGGAAATATTTGATTTTATATATTCAGATATATAAAGACCTAATTGAGACAAGATCTAGAATTATTCAAATATTTTATTATATTTTTTAATAATTATACATATTTTATTTCATTGATTTTTATCTAGTTTAGATAATAATTTTTTTATTATTAAGTCATTTAATAAAAAAAATATAAAATTAATATAACAAAAACAATAAAATTAGAATGATAATGTATTAAAAATATGTTGGGTAATTTTTGTACTTTTTTATCAATAATGATACTATACATCATACTTTCAATATTAGTACACATTTACAAAAATAAGGTTATATAGAGAAATAATAAATATTTAGTTGAAACAACTCAAATACTTCATTTTTATAGGAGTATTTTGTTGTATTTTTGGTGAGATGCTTGTCAATCACAAATTAACTTATTAATTGATATTCTTTTTTTGTTATTTCTCACCATGTTTTTTTTAGATTCTGTATTCTGGAGAGATATTATTTAGTATATCTCTTAGAGTATTTTGGAATATTTGTCATCTTGTATCTCTTCTTAAATTGTTATATGATGACACCTATGATATTAAAATATGTATTTATTGGGTACTCTAGTATTACAAAAGAGTAATAATATTTTATATCAGTTAGATAGAATATTAATGAGTATTGACATTATCTTTTTTAAATAAACATTATTTTTATTTAAATTTGATCCTATGAAGAGTAAATGTCTGTAAGATATATCTGAATTTATTCTTTTTTCTTACTCATTTATAATTTCACTTAAACCTTTAGGTAAAAGAGATAATTACTTATCAATATCTAAGATCATTGGTCTAATTCATGATGACACTCCTTTGGAGTTATTATGCGTACTAGCAAGCATAAAACAAGTTGATTTTAGTAAGAGTGATTTTCTAGGAGCGGAAATCTCTGAGTCTAGATGATCTGGTAGTCAACAAGTCTACTCTACTTTTGACTCATGATGAATTGTAAACTAAGAGACTTGATCACTCAGAGCTTAGTGTCTATACTAGGAGAGTGAGATATACATAGTTTATTTAGAGCATAAGATAGTCTTCTTAGAAACTTGTTGGTCTTGTAATAAGTTCGTTTAATCTTAATTTTTTTGATTGTTTTTTAGAAGAAACATATAGATTGTATTGAATATCTTATTTCATCGGTATATTTATATTCTTTCTTTATTCTTCAATCTTCCTTATTTCTCTTAATGATAATAAGATATCCATATCTTCTTTTGAGATATTATCTCAATCATAATAGCTTGATGACATGATGAAAGAGATATACATCTCTACTCGAATAAAACTTGAGAATAATATATCTATTTTAAAAAAAATTTGTTGTTTGGTAGAAAATCTAATGTGATATTCATTGCAAGATGTTTTTTTATACGTTAATGTGAGTTAACATGATATTTTCTCTTTAGTATTCAAAATGATTTTTTTCCAGATTTTTATGTTATATATAATATCTCATAGAGGGACGATAAACTAACAAGATGTGAAATTATATTTTTTCATGATAGATATTGTATGACCTGAAATAGCTATCAAATATTTTTTTATGAGGTTTTAACATGTAATCACTTCTTTTTGTCAACGTGTGAGTTATTATTTTTTTATTGTTTTTTTTTTTGAGGAGCTCGTGTTATAAGTTGTTCTTGCTCACTTTATATGTGAACACTAGTCTTATCACAAGAGGATGAGTTAGAAATTATCTAACTCAAGAAATGCCTTTATTCATAGTTTTAGAAGAAGAATTCTATGGGACTTAGATATTTTCAAGGAATAGAGGCGACATATTCTAGGAAAGAAATTATGTTGTCACATAGGAGGTATATATTTTATACACTCATAAGTAGGTTTGCTAAGTTATTTTTTAATAGGTGTTCTTATTGTTCTAAATATTAATCTTTTTTTTCAATGTAACTCATCTAGTTGATTTTACTTTTTGTTAGAGCATTGTTAAAAAAATTAATTATCTAATTATTATCAGATCAATATAACTTACTATCACGTACTTATCATGTATGTTCATATCTCTAGCTGAATACTTTATCGAATATCAAACATGCCGACGACTTTGAGTAGAAATGTATGAGAATGCTATAACAGGGAAGTGCAAGTATATTGAAGGCAATGTTTCTTTGAAGTTCAGACATGGTAACTCTGTTAAGTTTGGAGATCTTATCACCCACATTGAGACTTGACTATGAAAAAGGGTATTGGCCTACATTGTACAAATTGATTGAGAGTTGGAGTCACATTTATGAAGAGTTTGAGGCAGGGCAGAATTTGTCAGCATAGAGGCATGAAATGTAGCATGACGTCTTGGTTTCATGAAAGTTTTGATGTAAGAATGCCACACGAGTTGCATTATTGTCTAAATGAGTAGACCCATGAAAAATGATATCAAAGTGGGACAAAAGGTTATCAATAAGGGATGTTGTATTTCATTGATTTTGCTTGCCGAAAGTCTTTTTCTTCTGCAAATACATAGTAGCTGATGAAGCTGCATGTGAAGATAGATTAAGAGGACTCGTATTTCTCCAAAATGAAAAAAGTGTCAATTGCTATCTAGTAGCGCGTAACGGGGTGCTTGCTTATTAGGGGTGAAATTTTTACTATATGTGCTACTTTCGAGATAGAAGAGTGGGAATTCAATTTATGACTTTGGGAAGTTGTGTCTTTGATGAGAGGCATCCTTTTTGGCCCAAGGAATCAACGTGAACCTTAATGGATTAAAGCTCATGTGAAGGAACAATTTTTGAAGGTGGAGATCAGTGAAAGGTGCAAAGCATGAGAGCGTGCAAAATATTGGGTGGGGGGGGGGGGTGGGGAATGTCATTGACTTATTATGTGTGTTTGTGATCATAATTGAAGACTTTATTGAATATCAAACATGTTGATGAGTTTTAATAGAAATATGTTAGGGTGACCCAACATGAGAGTGCAAATGTATTGAAAGTGATATTTCTTTGAAGTTTAAGCATGTTGATCATGTTAAGTTTGAGAAGCTTGTTGCTAGTTTGTGAGTTGACTATGTAGAAGGGTTTTGACATACCTTGTACAACTTGGTTTGGAGTTAGAGCTATTCTCATGATGAACCTGAGGCAGTACGAAATCAATCAATATAGAGGCATGAAGTATAGCATGATAGGTTGGGTCTCACAAAAGTATTGATGTGAAACCACTGCATGGGTTGCATTGCTGTGTGAATGAGTAGGCTTGTGACACTGTGCTTTCAATATAATTAATTATTTTTTATATTCTCTACGACATGTCCACTTAGATGTAACTCCTCATATATTGAAGTATGAGAAAAAGTTTAATGGGCTTTAGATTTTATTTGGTGATACTTGATCATGAGCACTTTTAGTTAGTCATATATTTAGATTTGAGTTAAGTATCAGCTTGTACTAATAAGAGATGTACTATGAGATTTTATATTTTTTTCAGAGGTAATCTTATTTCTTGAAAATATAAGAAATAATTATTTTGAGTTTATAATAATAAGAGATTTTATATTATTTCTTGAAAATAATAAGAGATTTTATATTAGTTAAAATATAAAGATAGAGTTTAGAATAATAATGATAGTTACATATGATATATTTTGAATTGTGCATATACTTGAAGAGATTATTGCCCACTTTCTTCTATTGCTATTCTCTAATGTGATGATAAAATTATGAGACATATAATCTTCAATACTATATTTCACATGCAAATGAATGACATAAAAGTGAATTACTTTATTTTAGGAAAAAGATTGGTGATGAAATTATTGTTACATCCTATATCTCAACAATCCAATGAACCCATTATATATAAGGGTCTTATATGTACATTTCATTTAATTGAAAATTTTATTAGAGTTTAGAGATTTTATGATTTGATTTTCCAAAAAATTGAATAAGTTTTTATAATTTTGTTTATAGAGGTCATATTAAGTGCATAAAGCTTCTGTTTAGTACAAAATTAATGAGAGATTAATATCTCAAAAATATTATTTCTAAAAATTTAAGAAATTATATCTGATAAGTATTTACTAAGACACTTGCAATCATTATTTTTGTGATATGTGATCACCTTTGGACTAAGACACTTGCATATATTTTTTTAGATATCATTATGTTGAAGTTTGATTTTGTTTTTTTATTTTTGTTTATTTTTTCTTGTTTTCTTTCATTGTTTAGGAGCAGTTGGCATGTGAGCAGCCCTACATCTTATACATAGATAATAATTGATATTGTATTTTTATATATTATTCTATGTATTAGTGGAATTATTTTTTTCTTTCCCCCGTTTTTACTCTTTCTCATGATTCATTAACTCTACCTTGGACAAATCCTTATTTGGTAATAGATTTCTACTATGGAAACTATCATTGTTCACTCCTATTGGCTTCTGGATTACCAAACTCATATCGTTGCATCTATGATAGCCATGAGATATCAACAAATTTATAAAAACACTCATTATATGTAAGTTTATACCTCAACATTATGACAACTTTGTCATCACAACTACCAATCATTAGCATACATGGTCACCAACACCATAGAGAGATGTGTTGTGTTGTCGCCAACACAACCAAATATCACTAATATGTAGAAGGGTAGCTCTAACACCAAATAAAACAAATACAATCACTGTGTGCGATTTAAAGTGTATGAAATTTTTATTTTTAGAAGTTTTGAATAAAACCAAGGTATTTTATGCAAGTTTGTCTATATTTCATATTTTTGTAGAAATTTATCATGCTGTGAGGTTGCTTTTTAGGTAAAAAGAAGGTATATGGTTGGAATTAATGAGAGACTATTGTGAATCATTAATTGGGAATTAAGAAAAGATACTTCTTATGGGCTACGTTAATGAGGATTTCATTTGTAACTAAAAGTTTTTTGGAAATCTTACTTTATACTAAGATTGATAAGAGGATAATAATTGATGTACAATTACTAATTGGCCACATCAATTTATCTTAGTGTGTCCAATTTGTTTGATGCTTATGACATGTATAAGAAGGTTCGAGATTTAATCATATCAATATATTTTTTGAGGATGTTTTATATGTATGATGATATTACTTAATTGTTGATATAGATTATTTTCAAAATTTTTTAGGACTTGTTCAATATTTTGTAGCACATTTCTATAATATTTGTATGAAAAATTCTTATGATTTTTCATATTTAGATGGTAGTATGTTGAGATATTATTATTGGGTTAGAATATATATATTTTACTTTGTAATCTATTGGTCTCCTCTACTTGATAAACATAGTCAAAATTTGTCATAACTTGTAGTTGCAAAAAAATAATTTCTCAATTCCTTTTTTTTTCCTCTTAGGCTTCTAACTTTATATAAATACTTCTATCTTTTCCTCTTTTATATTGAATACGTCCAATTCCAATATTCCTACTCGTCTTCTATAAAAGATATGTTTATTCAGATTTTAATAGTTATTCTTTTCTAACTCTTAAGATAAATAATATATTTTCTTAGGTAATTTGTTTATAATCAATCTACCAGATACCTCATAAATAATGCATATCATCATGTGATTCAACCTATTATAGAAAGTTTGAGATTTGAAACATAACTCAAATTCTTATTGAAGATAACTGTTCAATTTCTTAAAATGGTCCTAAACATCATACAAAGTTATTAACTCATCATGATGAAATTTATTTATCTCACTATGTAACTAGGAGATGATTTGAGGTTTAGAAAATTTTATAAAAAAAGCTTCAACAAGTTCATTCAAACTCTCAATTGAGCCTTGAAATAAGTACTAAAATAACTTCATGTAGAGATAGGTGGACTATTGAATAGCTTGCTCATTGTCTCTTTGTGATGCTTTATTGCTACTAGTGCTTTTCATGTGTTCTAGCTCTCTGTTTCAAAAGTTTTCTTATGATTCTCTTAATCTCTAGGTTTATAGGTGTTAAATTAGTCATAAACTTTCTACTTAAATCTGGTATCCACAAAAAAAAATAAAAAGTAATGAAAAGATACAAACAAGTATTACAAGACAAGCAATGCAAATCAAGGTGTAAAATTAATATGTTATTATCCAAGCTATTAAAATTAGAATTATCTTTTTTTGAGGATAGTTATATCAACTAAAATTGATTAATCAAATTAAATTATTTCCAACACTAATATTAAAAACTTATTATGACTTTGTTATGATGTTCATTGAGTGAGAATTTTTTATCTAATAAGACTCGCAGGTATATGGATCATACAAATTATAAAGTAGATATTAAAATATAGATGTTGATCCTATAAAGATTGTATTTTTAGTTCGATAAACTAACTATCAATCAATTGTTACTCTAGTTGAAAGGATATAACTAGATTTTTGGTAAGATTCATAGATTCAAAGGTTAGTGCATTTCATAATGAATTATGACCTGTCTAAATTGTTTAGTTGGTATTTTACTTGGTTATAGAGCGAAAATATGATTATTGTGAAAATATTATAGTTCTCTATTGACATACAAAGTGATTATTAATTATTAAGTTCTTAATGATAATTCACTAGTAACTGTCATCTTTGTACTTTAATACTGAAATAACAAATCATTCATGTTCGAAGATCATTGGCAAGATCAAATATTTTAAAGAAATTATTAATTTCTTTTGATGATTATTTTATATATATATTCATATTATTCAATCTTATCTGTCATAAAGACTTGAATTAATGTGATGTTAAAAGTATATGTACTTTCAGTTTATATATCATATTTATTGCATATTTGTTAATTTTTTAAACTTTATTTACTTATATATCATATTTGTTAATATTTAAAATTTATTTTGTGTTAACTATTTTAATTTTGTTGGTAAATTTGGATCCTTCTGTAGCCTTATCATACAAGAAATGGGTAAATTTTGTGGAGGATGAAGATGATAATGATGATGTATGATATTTGTCATAACTTTAATTTATGATGATATGTGTAATATATTATAATTTTGGATTTTAGATCTGATTTGGTTTAGATTATATATAACTTTATATTTTATTTATGATGTTAATTTTATTATGTTGGATATAGTAAAATTATTTTTTTAAAGATGGTAGATATATGTAATATTTGTCAATTTTTTTATATTTTAAATTAGGAACAATATTTTTATATATTAATATTTATTTTTTCTAATATTAAAATTTTTTCAAATAAACTTTTTTTTATATATTAATATTTATTGCATAATTATGTAATATGATATTTATTAGTTATTATAATGTATATGTAATATGTTGTAAAATATAAATATTTTTATGTTTTTATTTTGGGAATAAATTTTTGATATATTCTTTATAAAAAACTTAATTTTAAAAAAATTAAGTTTTAAAAATAATATATGTATGTATTATTATTTTTTATATTTTAATGATGTGATATATATTAAAAATTTAATAGTAATGATTTTCTATATTTTTCATAAAACGCTTAATGAAAATCATATATATGTATATATTAAAAAATAAAATAAAAAAATGAAAGTAATTCTTAAAAAAGGTAACATAGTTGTAATTGCACCGCCCAACCCTATTAATGTAATTTCTTATCCTGTCCCACCCTGTGCTAAATGGGGCACGAGGTGAGGGTGGGGTTAGAAAATCCTTGATGGATTAGGGTATAGGGAGGGTTGCCCTGGCGCCACCCCACTTTGCCATACCTAATACCTTGCATCATTAGAGATTACATCTTTTAGAATGTATTATGTGACTTGTGATTAAGTATCAATTTGATACATTATCAATTGTGCAAAAATTAAATTTTGATAAAATTATTCTAATATTTCTTAATCTAAATGATAGATCATACTATCAATCACCTAGATGAAATTATCAAAGATATATTGATCAAAGTGAGTATATTTATATTTCTAGTGGATTTCGTGGCAATGAATATGAGGGAAAACAACTATATATCATTAATATTGAGATGATCATTTTTTGTCATGGAACTAGTTCTTATTGACATAAAGAAATAAGAGTTAACTCTCTATGTTAGTAAGGAACAAATATAGTTCGATCTTTATAATAACTTATGAGGTCTAGACAATGATCAAGTTAAGTGTTAAAAAATAATCAATATTTTCTGTATCACAATACAACAAAAAGTTGATTTTCAATGGAATAATTTTATAGAAGTCTGATAGCCGGATGAAAACAAATGGTATGAATTAGAAGAATAACTTTAGAGCTATGATAGTGATGAAGACAAAAATACTAAGAGAAAGAATTAGAGTTATGAAAATGAGAAAATAGAGAAAATTGACTGCTATAAGGTCACAATATTCTTCAAAGATGTAACATTTGAAGAGTCTCATGTTGACAACTTGAAGAAAGTCAAGAGATCAAAGGAGAAAAACATGACAGAGATTAAAATTATAAAGGAATCATTCAAAGACAAGACCATGAATATGTACAATATAATGACTATGGTATTACATAATCAAAATTGCCAAAGAAATATTGAAGAGAAAGCTATGACTGTGCATAATATAAATACTTTAATGATACATTTAGAAAATAACCAAGGAAAAAGTAAAGACAGCCTTGACTATGCCTAGTCTAATGATTTTTGGGATACATAATAAATTAGTATATCCAAAATTTAAAGACAAAGTCATAGCTATACACAATGTCACAATTTTGGAGTTACATTATGAAAAGTAGTAAGTAAAATCTTAAAGGCAAAATCATGGTCGTATTCAATATCGTGATTCTGGGATTCATGAAGAAAAGAGACAAAATGGCATAAAAGAAAGAGCTAAGACATTCACTAAAGAAATAAGATCCAACAATGTGAAAACCAAAGAAATAAGTGTAGCATAAGCTAGACTGAAAGAAGAAACAAATAAGAAAAAGATAAAAAAACATACTGAAAAGATAACGTAGATATTTGAAATCTCTAATGAAGAAAAATAAAATTCGATAGCATAACTCTAAATGTTAAATGTAGTGTTTGTTGAGAGGTAACCCAATAATTTTTTTTATTACATTTTGATGTAATAAATACCTATATTTAGTACATAAATGAATATACATATTCAATGACCTAAAAGTATAGTCATAAAACTTAAATCCCACTATGATTATCAATATGTTTGTTTGAAGCTCTACTAATTTTTAGAATATGTGATACTTAAACCTAGTCATATTAATTTTTAGAAATGATAAAAATTGTCACTAAGGGGGAAGTAATTTTTTGGGGATGATTAATTATTTTAGTTTATAAGTTTGATTACTATTCAAACTACTAAATATTTGTATGTATTTTGGTATTTTATAATATTGTGTAGTTATGAAATGAGGAAAATTTTGGATTGATTTAATTATTTTGGAGTTTTGGCGAGTTTTGATGAATACTCATGAAATCAAAAATTTTTTTTGAAATGTTTAATAGATATTAGAGGTGTCAAACGGGCCGACCCGATCTAGTCTTATGTGGCTCATGGGACACCGGGCTGTACTTGGCTTGACACGGTACAGTGACCCTACCATGCCCGACCTTGCACTATTTCATCAGACAAGGCTAGGCATGGCTCGCCGGCCTGACAAGTGATGAAACCATGTTGGGTCGGGCCTGGATGGGCTAGTTTTAAGTTTTTAAAATATTTAAATTTTTTTATTTAGGTCTTATAATTTTTAAAGAATAATAAAATTTAAAGTTTTAAAATTAATTTATAATTATTTAATTATATACTTTAAAAGAATAAATGTTTTTGTTATTATTTTTAGTAATTAGTTAATGTTAATAGTAAATAGTTAATGTTAATAGTAAATAATTAATGTTAATTGTTAACTATGAATAAATAATTAATTTTTAAATATTTATTTATTTTAAATTTAATAAAATATTAAGTTTATTTATTATAATAAACAACTAAAATTTTAAAAATAAATGTGTATCAGTATAAGCGTATGAATTAATAAATATTAAAAGTAAAATATGAATAAAAACCAATACAAAATGAAAATTTAAAAAAAATTAATATTCAAGTTTTAAGCATAAATCTACAAAGGCACAAACTTAAAGTAATATCATAAATAACAAATAAATAAATACAATGTAAATGAGTAAATCAAAATTTAATATCAGATATCAGTGTTTCAATCCATCAATCGTTAACCATCAACGCCATCAAACATCAAATTATTCTCAATATCAATATCACACGGATCATTATCAGTTATTAATTTCTCCACATTTGTTGCAGTTCCAGCATGATCCTGGTTGTGCAAGCTTGAATTCTCATATCTGAAATAACATTCACCATAACAGAAAAAATAAACTCTGATATTATATTCAATATTGGATGAGTCAGTAGATCTTGTACCTTCTTAGATAACATGAGAAATGTGGATTTGTATGATTTCTATCACTGTAATATATCAAGATTCTTAGTATTTGAATGCGATATGATTGAACAGTAATCGATATCTAAGTACCAAAAAAACTTACTCATATTTGATGGTTTTTTTCATTATTTTTTCCTCACTACTTGAAGGGAAAAGTCATCATCTACGAATATGGTATCTATGTTCATACTCGGAGCCTCACTGATACTACCACAATATCTAGTATCGTAGTATGTAAAGAGTTCAGTCAATTTCTCGTGAATGAACTCTTCAGGTGGGTCTTCCTAGTTCATGCACGAGTATATTATGCCAAAATATTTTCTGCTCCTTTCACATTAACCCTATGGTCTATGTAGGAAGCCAGATAATAAAGAGATAGAATGGTAGATGGTGAGACATGCATAAGATGCATCGTCCTGACTAGTCTATATATTAGACTTCATAGATACTACTCCACTATATTTTAAAAATTTATTAATTATTATTTATTTTTCTAACTTATAATATTTTAGTATGTCATTTTTAGTTATTGACCTAAGAATTCTATGATATGTATGCTGAAAATATGTCTGCATGATACTGATTATCCTTGGATCATCCGAAAATCTAATCGGAAGACCTATTGTGGTAATCAGTTTGATAATATCTTTCATCTCTAACTTGTTGTGGTATATGAATGAGGTAAACTTTACGGCTGAACTAAATCAAATCTCAAAAAACTCACAACTGAGTTGAGTTTGCCTAGGATCTAATGCATCATATTTTTTGGTGTATAATTTGACATATTTCTTAAGATGCTTAGTTTCACATGAACTCTTATAATTTAATATTTATTTACAATATTTGCATTGCGTTGATTTTTTTTGGGTACTCCTAATATTTTTTAAATATATAAAGTAAGTCCAAACTATTGAAATTTTTTTATTTTTTTTGTTTTTTAGATATTTTGGTCGAGGCGATCGGAGAAATCAAAATTTTGGCAGCCTAGAGGTGTCAAACAGGCCGTGCCGGGCCGACCCGGGCCAACCCATCACAGTTTTAGGTCGCCCAACCGGGCTATCGTGTTGGGTCATGCATGACATGGTTATTGTACCGTGCCATGCCTGACTCGACTCGGTTCTGTGGAGGTCAGGCCCCACAAGGGCCCACAACACAAAATATGCCGTGTTCTACCTGGTTCGGCCCATTTTGGGTTGGACCAAAACCCTAATTTTTTTAAAAATTAGGGTTTCTATGGCTCGGCGCCGTGCTGCCACACACCTTTGCCCTTTTTGGGCTTGGCGAGCGTTGCTCATTGGGCATAGGCTCGTCGTGACCACACTTGGTGCGTGGTCACACTTTCCGTGCCTATGTGCTAGGTGTGTTGTGCTGTGCCTGACACGACATGCGGGCTGAAAACATTGGCCCAACACATCACTTCTCGTTCGATAGGTGCGCCTGACATGGGCTTGAGTACAACACTATAGCATGTCGTGCCGGCCCAAGCACCGTTGAACAGTGCCGTGCATCATGCAAGGCTGGCCCGACTCGGCCTGCTTGACACATCTATGGCAGCCCCATACATTTTCGCAGAATTTTTGTTAACTAAATTATAATTAATTTAATTTTCGTTATTAAAATTATTATTTATCATTTTTTATAAGATTTGACTTAAGACTTAAGAGTTAGGATTAAGAGAGAGAGAGGGAGAGAGAGAGAGCGAGAGACTAGATTCGAGAGAAGAAGTAGAAGATTTTAGATTTAAATTTTAAAACTTTAAAATTCAAAAACTAATAAATAAAAAAAAGACCCGTAAATCATAATATGTAAATTTTAACTTTTTATGTCTACACCGCATGTGCATCATAATTTACACCACAGTCGAGTACCTAAGGGTGAAATGCAGAAAGCATGGAACTGATATTCAAAAATCCAAGAGAGAGAAAATTAGAGAGAAAGAGAGATAGATTAATGTTTTGAAAACATAAATCTTAGGGGGGGGGGATTTATAGATAAAGAAAAGATACTTTTAAAAAAATATAATTTTTTTGATTTTTTATAATTAAAAAACGGGAAGAATTCATAAAGCCGTCGGATTCTGCTCCATAGTCGTTAGAGGTAAAATCCAATGACTTAGATTTGAATATTATTTTATTTTATTTTTTTATTGTCAATTGGGTTACGGGCCCAATGAAAATATCAGATCAGCCAGGCCTTGGGTTTGGGTTGGGGGCGTGAGGTTGGGGCATATCTTAGCTCGTACAGAGATACCGTGCCCATGGGCCATTGTACCGGGCTATGCCTGGCTTGGCACGTGGCCCGGTTAGCCTAGGCATGACATGGTACGAGCCTTGCCTTGAGCAAGCCTAACACGAGCACGAGCATAGGCATGACCAAGTCGGGCCGTTCCCGGGTCGCCCTATCCGTTTGATACCTCTAGTAAAAATGATAGAATAATGAGTCTTCTATAATTTTATGATTTATTCTTGATTGAAATTTTATCTAATTCTACATGATAATTTTTGTACACCATGATTCTATAAATTCCTTAGCACAATCCGTTTACTATGTGACATATTCTTAGTAGCCATAATATTATCATGAAGTCACAATCATACTTATCTCGTGAAATTTAAATAACTACTATATTAATTATATATTATAATAATCAAGTATCTTACTAGTGTTCAAAATAATAGTCTAATCAAAGAGTTGCAATTTTATTTTTAATATGATTATGTAGTCTTAAGTTAGAATTGTAGTTTTTTTATAAAGTTATGATTTTTGAAATAAAAAAAAATTAGAGAAGCAAAACTACTCAGTTCGAAATCATGGCTATTATTCAAAGCAATGATTCGTGAGACACTCAAAGTTATATAGAATATTACTTAAATATGACAAAAATGTACTCGAGCTAATTGTCAGTGATATGTCATTCTTGGGGTGTTACGACAATATGATATATGAAAGAATAGAAGGTCAATGTTGTGGATGCCAAATATTGTATCATGATCCTTTTCATAGTGGCATATAACATGATTTACACGATCTTAATATTATGACTATATCATAACATCGTGACCATATAATAATAAAAATAGTTCAATGTTAATGTTGTGAGGCTAAATATTAATATGAAAAGTCTTTTATTATGTAATGATTTTATCAATACATCATGATTTTATCAATACATCATGGCATTCTTTTATTATGTCATGATTTTATCAATACATCATGACATTCTTTGCATTTTACAACTCTATCTCTCTGTTGTCATATTCTTTTATTATGTAATATATTCTTTGTAACTATAATATTATTCTAGATTTGTGGCTATATTGCTTCCAAACAAAATCTTCAATTGCAATGCTATTTCTATGTTGGGATCACTAAGTGCCTATTTGAAACTTAAAATTGTGACATTTTTTAACACTGGTATATTCTTTACATAACTAAAAGAAGATAATATTTGATGATTTTATGTTATGATATTATTTAACACTATAATATTTTATTTTAGAGAGTAATTCCTCACATCTCAATATTATTTGCTATTGCAACATTGTGATCTAGAGAATAATATTTTTCAGTGCCATGACCTTATTCTCATGCACCCATACTATGTTGTGATATTGCTCTTGACATCTCGTGACATGATGATTTAAAGGAGATATAAAGTTTATTCAATGTTGTGACTTCATTCCAATTTTATGATTTTTAATTCATTAAAATGCTACAATATATGATAGGTCCCAAATATATTAAAAGTAGACTTATAGAATTTCAAATGGCTAAGAGCAAGCAAGAAGTGGAAAACATGGATAATCCAATTCCACATCAAGGTGCACCACCTTCCTCAATTAGGAATATAATCTCAAGACAAGTGCGAAGCAAAATAGATTGGGACCTAGATCTGAAATCTAGATACTTATGTCAATGATTACTAGGAATGCTTGATTTTATGAGATAATTTTCTAATCTTTTGGTAAAAAATATTCTTCAATGTCAGACTAATTAAAAACCTAGGATTGAATTATGTAATTATATATGATGATCATAGTACTATAATGAATAATTGTGATACTACTATGCTTAAATAATGAATAACATTTGACAATTGTCTTTTTCATCAATTGAAAAAAATACCTCAAGTTGACCCAAATTATATATATATATAGAATTAATGTTACATTTTAAAAATAGTTTTTCATAATAAATGAAAATTTTTATATTTTAGTTTTTTCTTTCTCTTATCTCTCATTATTAATGAAATGAATTCCATCTTAATTGAGCCCGAATTAGATCGTAATAGTGTAAGAAACTATTATGAGATTGAATATTGAGTTGAGTACTCAATTTTGATTTTATGCCTAGAGTAATTAATGGATCCAAGTTAATGTTACACGCTAGATCAATTTATGATGATGTTGGTTTTCTCTAGTATGGTTGTGGATGTGTCAGTCTAATATTTTGTGATCTATTTTCAAATGGGGGGTTTACTTCACTTCCATAATTTTATATCTTTCTGGAATGGATTATAGTGATACTTTCTGAGATGTCTCCAAGCATTATTTAAATCAAATGATGATGGTTGTAAAAGAATATCTTTAAATTAAAATTTTATGAGCAATCACTACAAGCATAATAAAGAATTTACTATCACTAGTTTAATAGAGTTATTATTTGAGATTGAATTAATAAAAAAAGAGTTATTCTTTAAGAATATTATATCAATACACACAATATTATTTTCATATTAGTAGAATAATATTCGTGCTCATTTTGAGTACTTTAATAACTAAGGAAGTCACATTTAATGATATATACTATCATCTTATCTCATCTAGTAGAATGATCCTAAAAAAATAAATATATCTTAAATATTTTGGGTGGTAACTGAAATAATCTCTCATGTGGAAAGATAATTTGATATTTGATATTTCCTAAATATTCAACACACATGAACTAAAAATATAATAATATGCATATGAAATATCAAATATTTTTATATAATGGACAAAAATGATGAAGCTACCCAAAAGTAATGGGTTTTCATGAAAAATATAAAAAACTAAAATTAAATAATAGAAAAACTGCAATATCCTCAGTCAAGTCCCTATAAAATTATATAAAGAAGCAAATAAAAAAGTTAAATGAGTGATGAATTAACTTATGTTTGAGGCATATGATGAATTGTTATATAAACTATAAAATAAAAAGAAAAAAAATAATATTAATAAGTTGATTAGGACGAGAGAGAAGAAAAGCCCATACATTAGTCAAGGAAAATATATTAAAAATAAAAATAATTAGATTCTAATAAAAAATGGAAAAAATTTAAAAAGGGATAAAAATATATTTTTATGATATTTTAAACAATTTATGAATTCAAATTTGAATATTGAGGGTGATAGATAACTAAATAATTTTAAATATGTAGCTAAGATATAAACCATGGAGGTTAGAAAAATTTTCTAGAAAATGAATGATATAAAAGCTTTAGGGCCCAATAATATTTATATTGAAGTTTGAAGGGTCATGGGAGAATAATTTGTTTGACTAGGTGTTTAACAAGATTATGATAGCTAAAATGATGCTGGATTAATGGATACAACTGTTATAATTATTATTTATAAAAATATGAGATATGTTTAAGATTATAATAATTATCAAGATACTAATATCTTGAGTTATACTATGAAACTTTGAGAAAAATAATCGACCACATACTAAGAAGAGTAATGCAGATTTTAGAGAATCAATTTGAATTTATGCTAGATTGGTATATTCTGAAAAATATTTACTTAATTAGATAATTAATCGAGAAATATATAGAAAATAAGAAAAATTTATGCAAGATATTTATTGATTTAAAAAACTTATGATAAAGTTCCAAAAGATGTAATTCAGTGGATATTATATAAGAAAAAGAATTTCAAATACCTATATTGAATTTAACAAGGATATATATGCAAGAATGATATTCAGAGTTAGATCGATTCAATGTGTTACGAGTTTTCAATAACTATGAAACTATATAAATGATCATTACTCAATTATTATATTTTTGTGTTAATTATAAATAAATTAATAAGAAATTTTTAAGAAAATATTCTTGATATATGTTATTTGCAAATACCATATTATTAGTTGGTGAGACTAAAGAATGATTAGGTATTAGATTAGAAACATAGAGAGTTATATTTGAGTTTAAGGTGTTTATGATTAGTAGAAACAAGACGTAATCTTTGAAATATGAATTTAATCATATAAGAGTGATACTAATATGATAATCAAAATGAAAAAATAAAAATATCAAATATCAATAATTTTAAGTATTGAAGTTTCATATTTCGTAAAGACAGTGAGATTGATGAGAATATATTATATATCATCTTAAAATTTTTTTCACATGCTTTTTTTTTGCAAAGGGTGTCTCTAAAGTTAATATATCATAAATAATCTAAGAAATGATTAATTATACTGATTATTTAAATTATATCTAATATAGTAATAGTTAAATAATTACTTATTTCTATTATTCTTCTCTACGTAGTAAAGTTAATTGGATGATTTTATATCAAATAAGAAATTAATATATGATTCAATAGGAATTTCTATTGGGGAATAATCCAAAAATCAAATTTTGAAAGAGTATTCAATAAATACTTTTTGTGACAACATAAGACTATCTAAACTGTCTCAATCCCACAAAAATATTTGAGCTTCTAAATATTTTCTTAGTGTGTTGGTTAGAAAACATGTGAATGTTCGAGTAAAAGTAGAAAAAAAAATTAGTGGTAGGTTTAGAATGAATTTAAAAGAAGTGATACATAAAAATTTAATAATTAAAGAGTTGAGAGTGGATATAAGTTTTAATAAAGTGAATTATAAAAATATGATATAATTGATGTCAAGTAGTTAGGATAAATTTTGATTGATAATGATAATGATAAGGCCGAGAGTACTACAAAATATTAAGAAAGATATATTGATTATTAGATTTATTAACATATTCTCATATATTTCATATACTATAATACTCTGTGTCGATATATCTGTACATAATGAGGTTGTAAAAATAATTAATAAATATCTGTTTGAGATAATTCTGACATTATTATTTGATAGGAGTGTTTCAAAGTATTTTAGAGGAGATGCGTTGTTAATCGCAAATTATCTTAACAACTAGATTTTTGTTTCTATCATTTTTTAATATGAGTCATTTTAGATCATATATTTCATGGAGATATTATTTAGTTTGTCGTATAAAATTTTTGAGAATATTTATTTTGTTAATAATATTATCTCAAGAAGGGATAAAAATGATACCAAGGGTCTTGAAATATATCTTTTTGCTTTCTCAAATACTTAAAAAAGATATACATGTTTTTTATTAGGATCTGATGGAATTTTAGTGAATGCCGACATAATGATGAAAGTTATCATATGTAACAAGTATAAATCAAGTTGATTCTAGATAGAGTGAGTTTCTCATGGGAGGAAATTTTGCTCTAGTCTAGACTACACAATATTTTTTGAGTTTATACTAGTTAAAGTTTATGATAAGTCAAAGATTGTGAAACTTAGCCATCAATGATTTATAATTTATGTTATAAGAATGAGACATAGATAATTTACTCAAACTAGATATGAGTCTACCTAAGAATTAGATGATTTTGCAACCATCCCTATTGATCTTGACTTTTTTACCACTCTTCAGAAAGTGATATATCATTTGTACTTAATACTTGATCTTACATGTTATGTCATTTATTATTTTTGTGTTCATTATTTTTTTTTAATTTTATTTTTGATGATATTAGGATAATTAAGTTTTCTTTTAAGACATTATTTCACTTAAGATGACAAATCATATTGAAAGAAATAGATATCATACATTGTAATTGGAGAATTAGTATAATGACTTTTGGAAGATTCTACTTTTAGTTGTAGGTAAATATTTATTTTGAAGACAAATTCAAATGAGAAGATATATCGTCTTAAAGTGAGAGGTGTAGTGGGCATGTTCAATCAAATGTTTATTGTTGATTAGTAGGATATTTTCTCTCCTTTGATCAAGTTGATCTCTATATGGATTCTTATTTTAATAGACAATATCTTATAGATGAAACATATATTAGTTAGACGTGAAGAATATATTTCTTTTAGATAATATCAAGGAGGATATGCATATGAAGCTATTATATGGGTTTCGAGAATTATAGTTAGACATAATTTGTAAATTATGGAAGATAATATATGTCTTAAAATAATTACTGAGAGCTTGATTTAAAAAGATTTTCATATATAATTATCTCTTTTGGTTTATGTATAGATATTATAAATTTTTTAAAGATTTTTTAGAGGAATTTTGATGGAATGATAATTTTATTGATAATGTACGTGAATGATATTTTAATCGTGAAAGACGAGTTGAAAATCATCCAATTTAAAAAAATATCTTTAGTAATAATTTCAATTGAAAAACATCAAGTCTTATACTTTCTTGGGATAAAAAGTTGAATATTCAAGAAAAAATATTTTTTTATCATTAATGAGTTTGTGATTAATATTCTTATAAATATTATATTTTTGGGTTGTACTTTATTAGATATACTTGTTGAATTAGATGTTTATTTTTTATTTAATATGATTTTTCTAGTTGATTTATTTATTTATTGGAAAATTATATGGACTACTATTTGATTATTATCAAACTATATATAATTTGTGTTGTTAATATAATTAGTTATATTTAGATTCTTCTCAATATATTCACCTAGACATGATTTTTTGATTATTTGTAGTTTGTTGAGTATTTAAAATTTTAGTTGTTCATATTCTTGTACTGAGAGAAAATTATTATAATATTTTATTATTTTCTTGAAAGTTATGAAAGAATATTAGATAAATAATTATTTTGAGATCTAGTAGAGAGAGAGAGAGAGAGGAAAGAGAGGAGAGAGAGGAGGGAGAATCCATAGTTATGATAATAATTATTTATGAAATATTTTGGATTCAATACTTATTCGAGTATATCTATTTTTATTATTATTCTTTATTATGACAATCATATAATGATATATATTATCTCAAATTTGATATTTCATAAGTGGATAAAGAACATTTAGATGAATTATTTTTACTTCATAGAGAATATCCATGACGATATGATTATTATAACTTATATTTAGACTTTAGATAAGTTACTATACAACTTCATTAAAGTATTGGAAGAGAAATTAATATTTTTTTTCCTAAAAACATAATGTTTTAGACCTATACGTCCAAGCTTTAGAGGAGGTGTTATAGTTTATAATTTTTTATTTTGATTTTTATTTTTTATTATTTTATTATATTATATTATGGTTTGGAACACTAACTTGTATGTTGTTCCAATCCTAATAGCCTATTATATAAGGGTGTTTCATGTATATATATATTTTGTTGAGTGTCCATTGATATTTTATTACTTTTTGTAACTGACTTTTTAGAAAAAATTATAAATAAAAATAAAATATAATAGATAATATTATAATAATCAATGACTTAAAATATTATATCATCTAGCTGTGACAACATAAAGAAAGCAAACACAAAGGGTAGTAAATAAGAAATTGTGATATATGATGAGACTGATTGTTCCCGAGCAGAAATCAAGAGTAAAATGATAATGATGAAAAATATAGTACCTTAAATATGAAAAAAAATCTGTCATCACATTGCTAATGAAAAATTTTGTATATTTCTTTTTTGTGAGGGGCACAAAGAGAGAAATATGTGATGATAACTGAATGAATATGATAGTCAGTCTATCTTATCTAACAATCTACAGTTCTTTTAGTCTATTCTTTAAAAATAATTAACAATAATTTTTTTTTGATATATTCATCCTACTTACAGTGTGTGTAATGCAATGAGATTCTTCTGTTTCAGTTTCTATCTTGATTAATACTCTCTCTATCTCAAAAGAAATCAGTCTGAGATATTCTGCAACTAAATTTTTATCTATTTTATCCATATAAATATTATCATGTTTGAAGATAAATTTCTAATCATTGAAGAAAAGTATGAATGCTAAGAATCTAATTTTCAAATCTCACAAAGCTATTCAACAAGAGAATATAAGAGTATAATATCAAAAAAATACTCTCTTGTACCAGCTACCACATCTACCTAAAATGGCAATACCTTTAAAAATTGGGTAGCTAACTGTATGAACTAAGTAAAATGAGTAGTGATCTGCTTTGGTTCTCTAAGCTCCTCTAATCATATTCTTTTTAACATGAATATCATATCATGTATCTGAGTAGAACTGAATGAA
Source organism: Sapria himalayana (assembly GCA_029783825.1). Lineage (NCBI taxonomy): Eukaryota > Viridiplantae > Streptophyta > Magnoliopsida > Malpighiales > Rafflesiaceae > Sapria > Sapria himalayana. The sequence goes on along the minus strand of JAREIK010001079.1, from coordinate 1,737,846 downwards.
TTTAAAGATATCACAAGTTTCCATAACACATTGTAGTTATTGAAATATGTAAAAATTGAGTATACCCATGGCTCAATATTTTGTAATAATATAATTCATAATTATGAAATATTTAATAACCTAAGCTCTCTTCGTTTTATCACTATGGAGTTTTTAATATAATTCTTATGTCTCAGTATTCACACAGTAATAATTAAGTTTTTAATTTATTTCATCTAGCCGTGCAACAAGAAAAATAACAAGGGCAACTACTGTCACATCACACTGCACATGTGCACCAAACTACATACCACACTGTCACGTGCGCACAACCCTGCACCCCACATTGTTACATGTGCACAATTATGCACCCTACACTGTCACGTGCACACCACCCGGCACCCACATTGTCACAACTCACATGTGTCCAAACCACTGTTTTGTACACGTTGCACTGAACACCCATTGGTACTCTGCATACACCATGTTTCCACTATTCTACACATACATTTCTGCACACCTACTTATGTGCTGCACACCTCACTTTGTCACTGCTTTACAGATGTATGTCACCCACACATTCAACATCTTCATCATGCTTGCTTGCACATGGAGCTTGCCACACACATACATACACCACGTTTTCACTGTATACACTATTTCTGACACACACACCCACGCGCGCGCGCGCACACACACACACACACACACACACACACACACACTTCATGCTTACTGCAAGCAGACACACACTACATGCACATAACACATTCTCTCTCTAGGGTGAGCCAACTCTGTGTATGATATCATGGTAAAATGAAAATTATAGAATAATGAAATTCAATAATAAAATTCATCACATATAGAGGAAATCTTAAGCCTATAATTAGAACATAGAAATACATGGGACATCTCATAGATTAAGTGCTCTTATCATTAACAAAAGAATAGCGACCCCAAACAACATAAAACCACAGCAAATGCAAACATGTTCATAGAGAAAAGCTGAAAAGAAAATGACATCCTATACTATGGAACATCATCATAGAGTACACTTAAACATAACATAAAGTTAACTAAGATTATCTAATCTACAATAGTAACAATTCTGTTCTCTTTTTATATGTTAGTATCAGTTTGGTTTCTCTTTTTTATGACAAGTTCCAATTAATTTTAGGATGACTTTAAACCTCTGCTTCGAGAATTACTGGCCACTCATCCTGGATTAGAGTTCTTACAGAGCACACCTGAGTTTCAGGAAAGATATGGTACATCCACACTTTTAATTTCATGCACTGTAGTTGTTTGCATTGTGTTTATGATGACATAGCATGAAACCACACCAATAGGTCAAGATAACCATGATGTGGGAACTATTAAATTATAACACGATAACAAAGATGATGATTTAATGATGAGGGTATGTGAGTTTATTTCTGAACTCAAACCCATTTCATGGCTCATGCTCTATGTTTACAAAAATAAGTAGGGCAACATATAAATAAATGAGGCATAAAGAGGTGTTTCCCTATCTGAATGGGGTAGTCCACATGTTGTTTTTGTTGTAATTATTGTTCTTTCCAATAGCAGATTTGTTATGCATGCCACACAGTAGTGCAAATCCAATCATTATGTTACCATTTTCTCCATTAACTCGTTCTACTTGACGAGTATGAATGTTGTTGTGAAGTAAAATAGAGACGTTATTGTTACAACAATAATATTAAAAACATTAATAGAAATAACATTCTAATAAATTTTTATATTACAAATATTTGTATATAAATATTAAAGTGATTGAGATAATCTATATGTCTAGTGCTTCTATTAGATAAAAAAAAAGAAAACTATAACACCAAGCTAGTATTGTAATTTGGAAGAAAGGAAGGTAAAGTGATGTTTCTTCAAGGTTTTTGTGAAAATATCCACTGATTACTTTGCTATCTGAATGTATATTGTAATAATGATTATATTATAATTTGTTTTTCTTAGAAATATATAATTAATCTCAAAGTATTTTATCAGCTTGTAAAATGTTGAATTAGAGTTTATATATTTTGCTGCCTGATTATTATAGTAAAATGTAATGAGAGAAAAAAGTTTATACTTTATTTTTTCAAGAAGATAATACATTCAAAATATTTTGTAAGTAACTATTGTTATCATTCTGAACTTTATTTGTGTATTGGTTCTCAAAAAAATTCTACCTCTTATTTTTTTTATGATATATGATTTTTTTTAGAATAAATATTGTTAAGTTGATATGTACAAGTTTATAATAGAGGTGTCAAATGAGTTGTGCTGGGCTGGCCCAGCCTATTTTTAGTGAGCCCGACCGTGCTTTTGTGTTGGGCCAGACACGACATGGTTACTATTCTGTGTCGTGCCTGGCCTAACATGGTTTATTCAGGCCAGGCCCGACATTAAGTGTACCGAATCTCTCTGATTGCAGTCTTGGATCGAGAAAGCTCCGCCCATAGTGCCTTAGGCCGGTCCCCGGAGGCTAAGATCGACTGCTTCAGAGAACCAGACCCGGTACGCCAAGTCGGTTGCCTTTTATTCAACTCTTGGGATAAGGGGCAGATTGTATTTTGACTCTTTCCTACGGACTTGATTTCTTCTTTATTGAAGTCAGGATAGCTTGTCCCCGCAAATGCATGGTCTGTTGCCAGCATGGTCGGTTATTTTACTTTGCAGGATCAGGCCCATATGGGCCGGTTTAAAAAAAAATAATTTTTTTTGTTTTTAATATTTATGTATTTATAAAATATATATTAAATTAAATAATATTTAAAAATATTTAAATTGTAACTTGAAAATTGTTGAATAGTTATAAAATTTAATTTTTTTAATTATGTTTTAATTAGATTCATTAATAGATTTAAATTATAATTTATTAGATCTAAATTAAATAATTTTTAATAAAAATTTTAAATATAAAAATAAATTAAACACAAAATTTCTTTCACAAAAATTACAAAATCACAAAGCTAAACATAAATCAAATGTCCAATCGGTCAATCCCAAACCAAAGTAAATGCAACGTAACATCAATAAAAAAGCGCACAAAACAAAACATCGAAATCAAAAATCAGAATTAAGAATAACACAAAACTTATAAGCTTAAGCATAAATGTAATATAAGTGTCACAATCTCACAATCGCCAACTACGAGGCATCAAAATCAAGTGACAATGACATGTGCCATGACGATGGACAACCTCATCAATCGTCCATCAGCATATCATGATCATCATCAACCACAATATCAAAATCACTATTATATGGATCATCATCAACAACAATCAATTCCTTCATTTTCGCCGTGACTGCAGTCACTGTTCCAGCACGATCATGGATGCTAAACCTTGAATCCTCCAAGTCCTTCATGCATGCTAAGGTCTCAATAATATCTGAATATAATCTCGATCTCCTATCCAAAATCATATTCACTGCAATAGAAAAAGTAGATTTTGATGCTATGCTCGACACTGGAGGAGTCAGTAGATCGATATCTAAGTACCGAGAAAGCTCGCTCCTATACGACGGTTCACCCTGTCGTTTCTCCCTTGCTAACTGAATAGAAAAATCATCATCTCCTAAGATGATATCTATGTCCGTACTCAGCCTCACTACTACTATCACCACCATGCTTAGTATCGTATTATGTGAAAAGATCAGTCAACTTTTCGTGAATGAACCCTTCAGGTTGGTCTTTCAGGTTCATGCACGAGGAAATGTAGGTCAAAATATTATCTACTTCTTCCACCTTAATCTTAGGGTCCATGCATGCAGTGAGATAGTAAATAGATGAAGTGGTGGACCAGTACTTTAAGTACTTGGTTTTCATCTCTGTACCCATATGGCTAAGTGTCAGGTCTGCTCTATACTTTCTAAAAATACTATTAATATTGTATATGAACTTGAATACAATGCAAGTCGTAAGAGTATAAACCGACGAACACATGTTCGTCATGTTATAAAAAATTTTTAGGAATTTCATAAATAATTTTTTTTATACTAATCACTGTTATCAATAAAAAGTTTGTCACTCTTACTATTGACGTAGTTGGATATCACGTATTTATATTCAACACATGACTCCAACATCAGGTATGTGTAATTTCTTCGGTATTTCACATTCGATTGAATTTTTTTTTTCTTAATATTAACAGATAAATAAAGACTATCAAACTCTTGTTATTTACGAGACATGCGAATGTATTTTAGTGCATTACGTATATTATCTAAAGTGGTGGAACACACCTAAATACCCGCTTGTACAATTAGGCTAATCACGTGACACATGTATCTGATGTGCTACTCCATTATTAGATGCGTTATTGAATATGATATTAAAAAAGTGTATTTTAAATTTTATATTCTCTAAAGATCTTAATCATAAACTCAAAAATGATCGGGTCATCATGATGATGAAGAATCTTAGAGAATCCTAAATTTTTTTTATTCTTTATCTATTTAGAATCTACATAGTGAGTGGTGAGACATGCATAAGATGAATCATCGTGACATGTTCAGATATCAGACGTCATTGACATCACTTCATTATATGCCATAAATTCATTAATTATTATTTATTTTTCTAACTTATAATATTTTAGTATGTCGTTCCTAGATGTGGACCTAGGAATCCTATGATAAGCATGCTTAAAACATATTTCCATAATGCTAACTATCCTTGGATTTTCTGAAAATCTGATTGGAGGACTCATCAATATGATAAGTTTAATCATGCATTCCCTATCCAACTTGCTGTGGTATATGAAAGGAGTAAATTTTGAGATTGAACTCGATCTAGTCTCAAAAAATATACCGCTAAGTTGGGTTTGCCTAGGATCAAATGCATCATATTTTTTAGTGTATATTTCGGCACGTCTCTTAAGGTGTTTAGTCTTAAACGAACTCTTACAAGTTAAATTTTTCATATAATACTTGTAATGTGTCATTTCTTCATCCTCACCATTAATATTTTTTTTTTATTTTATTATATTAAAATAAGTCTAAACTACAAAAAGTCTTCTTATTTCTTTGTTTTTTAGATGTTTGAGTTGAGATGTCTAGAGAAATCAAATTTTCAACAATTTCGGATATCTGTGCAAAATTTTTATTTTCTAAATTTAAATATATTTCATTAGTCTTAGTCATTTTTTTTTATTTTGTTAGACAAGAGATAGAGCATAGATGATAGAATTAGTTTAGAGACTAGAGAATGAGAGAGAGAGAGAGAAAGTAAATAAAAATACTAATTATTTTTAAATATTAATTATTAAGTTAACAGTTTTAGTTAAATAAAAATTAAAAATATCCGTAAAGCAGTGAGGTAGATCACGTCCACCACAGTCCATATTAAGATTCAAACTTCCAAAGCTGAGCCCGAGTTGCGAGTCCTGAAAAGTCGAGTCAAATAACGAAATCTCGAGTGAGAAAAGATATATGAGAGAGATTTGAGAGAGTGAGAATATATGTTTTTGAAAAACATAAAAATTATAGAGAGAGAAGATATTATAGGAATGATTTTTTTTTAAAGTAATTTTTATGTAATTATTTTAATTTTTTTATTGATAATTAGGGGGCAAAATTCACAAGGGCCGTCAGATTTTGTCCCTTAGCTGTTGGAGGCAAAATCTGACGGCTAAAATTCAAATTATTTTATTTTTATTTTTTTTAAATATTGAATCGTTGGGGGGGGGGGGGGGGGGGATTGGGGGCGGGCCCGGGGGTCGGGTTGGGAGGGGTGGAGTGGATTTGGACCTGGACCCGGGTCATCTCCGAAAGGCAGTGCTATCGTGCCGCTGGTGCTGGGTGGGACGATGGATCGATATCTCAGGTTGTGCCGAGTTATCGTACCAACGAGCCATGGAACCATGCAATGCACGAGGCCCGGTTGGCATCGACACGGTCGGTGCCATGGACAGGCACAACACGAGCACGAGAAATTCTTGTGTCAGGCCATCCCATGCACGGCCAAATCATGCCGTGCCTCGTGTCGGGCAGGCCCGACCGGGTTGACACCTAGTTTATAATATAAAGTTTGTAAGAAAGAAAAGTAATTTGAGATCTTGTTAAGGCCTTCTTGAAAATGTCTGTTGGTTGTTTTACTATCTGAATATATATTGTAATAATGATCATATTTTGAATTTTCTTTCATAGAAGAAGCAATCTATCTGTATTTGTTTTGTCAGCTTATGAAATATTAGATTAGAGACTATATGTCTCTCTGTTTAATTATCACAATAAAAAGTAGTAGGAGAAGATATTACAGACCCAATCTTCTTGAGCAGAAGTCTCATCTAAAATATTTTATAATTGTTATAATTGCTTTGAATTTTATTTTACATTTGATCTCGAAATAGTTCTTTGTATTTTTTTTATAGGAGACAAAATTGTTTCTAAGAGAAGTGCAAAACCTTGTCATAGACTTATTCTTGATGTATTTTGGTGTCCAACTTAACTAAATATTCAGTTAACTATAAGTTTTCATGATTTCTAGAAGAGATTTCAAGTCTTGTCTTGAAGATTTTTTTTTACATATCCTAGTATGTCAAGAGTTGCATTAAGGTGAACATGTCAAGAAAAATCTGGAAATTAGCTAACTATATTAACTGTGTATGTCATATATGATTTAATCAAAGTCAGATAATTAATATTTTTTATAAGTTATCGAGTAAATATGAGCGTTTATATAAAAAAATGTGATTATCTAAATTAATATAAGTATTTGCTGAAGCATAATCTTTCCTTCAATTTGGTGTTTTCATGATCATTGTCGTGCTGATGTTTGGACATTAGATAACCACTAATGAGGGAATGACTCATGGAGGCTTGGGTGCGTGAGGGTTTCATGTATGTGGTTGTGTTGTACATATTGTGTGCATCACCTTTCTATGGCTCTATGTGTCTAACAAATTCATGAAATGTGTCCCATAAAGCATGTATGGGTGGCCCAACATGGCCCATGTAGGTGAGTTGAGCTGTGGACAGGGTCGGGTTTTTTGTCCTATTTGACATCTTTATCTATTATTTAAAACATGGGTAGTAATCATGATAGTGTCCTTGGCTTTATCATCAGTGAGGAATTGGTGAGGGCATTGAGAAACCCCACATTTGCCTAAAATTCTTAATTCGAGGGTATCCTTGCTCTAATACCATGCAGAATAGAAACATATTATGAAAAGTTGACATAGGTAACAATAATGATTAAATCAACATATTGAGTGGTTGTATCATAAACAAGGTACATGTAAGAAAAAAAGACAAAATGAATCAAGGCGACAAAAATGACAAGTGCTAATCCCAAGATCATGGCTAGTGGCTGTGTGATGAAGAGACTGTGTGATCTAGTGATTATATGAAATTTGTGTCTTTATCAATTATGTATGTCATATGGTAAATATTAAGGCCACATACGTAAAAAATTCATCATCTCAATTTGAAATAATATAGATAAGAAAAGCTGATTGGGACAATCCACAAAATGAGTGTTCATATCAAAACATAAAGGAAAATAAAAAGAGAGAAGCTAAAACACAAAGTTGTAAACTTTAATACCTTATTTAAACTAATGTATAAAAGTCTAGAACATCAAGTTTTATGGAGAGAAAGATAAGTTGTTTTTTAAGGTCTTCATAATAAATATTTATTAGTTCTGATATCTGAATATATATTGTAGTGATAGTTTTATCATGAATCTTTTTCTTTGCGAATATGCAATATGTTTGTGTATGATTTGTTTGTTTGTGAAATATCATATTTCAGGCTACATGCTTCATTGTCTAACTATTATAATAAAAACGAATAAATCTAAAAATGAATATATGATATTCTCAAGTGTTAAATCTAAAATATTTTGCAAATGACTATTATTATCACCTTCAATTTTGTTTTTATATTGGATTCTGAAATGATTAATAATCTCTTATTTTTATAGGAGTTAAATTATTCACTTTTTTGTATAAAAATTTATAATATTTCTTATCTTGGTATAAATTAGTATCTAACTCGAATTTGTATATCTGGCTAATTGCATGTGACTATAGGTGTCAACCGTGCCGGGCCGGGCAATTCTGTGCCGTGCCCGGGTTTGGCACGAGCCGTGCCATGCCGTGCCTAGCCCACGGCACGGCAAACCGGCACGGGTTTATCCCGTGCCGGGTGTCCTGTGAGCCCGACCCCATGATGCCTCTCCCGCAAAAAAAGACCGCGGGTCGGGTCTGATTCAACCCGACCCGCGGTCTCCCGTATCCCGAACTGCTAGGACATGAATGCCCGAGCGGGCCAGGCGAGGCACGGCACGGCCCGCCGTGCCTGCGGGGCATGATGGGCCCGGGTTTTTTAACCCGGGCCGGGCCGGGCACGACATGGTACAGTAACCGTGCCCGGCCTGGCACGGAAGCACAATCGTGCTTTAAAATAACGTGCCGGGCCGTTTGACACATCTACATGTGACTATGATCGTTGAACAAATCATAAGTCATAGAAACATCTTTATATATCTCAATATGTGAAAAGTTATATCTAAGTAAACTCATCAAAATGAATCTAGAAATACCTAACTATATTAACTATATATATAATATTTGCTTTAGTAATATTCAGTTAGTTAATATTACTTTTTATTTTTCTATAAATCATAGAGGCAACTAGAGGCATCACATTAGAAATATACATATTATCTGGTTCCATTAGAGCATCTATAGAGCATAATCCAAAAGTCTAACCTCTATAAGAAAATCAATCACATACCTTTTATATGATCAGACTATTTTTTCCCGAGTAAGTTATTTTTATACCAAAAAAATATAAGTCTTCTAAGATTATTTTAGTAGAACTATAACAAAAGATACTATTTTAGTTGAGTGATCCTCAACTTATCTTTTCCCTTAATCATAATATTATTAACATATATAATAAGTAAAATTATTCTGTTATCAGGACTCATTCAAAAAAATAAAAAAAAAGTCGATAATACATATTTTTATGAATTCCATGAGGTGATTGCTTATGAGTATCTTCATTTATATTTTGGTAATCATTTTAGGGTTTATAATATCTTTCATAATTTATAAATTATGTTTGACTGAGGACCTCAAAACTTAAGTACCGGCTTCTCATATACCTTCTTTTTAATGTTTTTGTGAATAAATATATTATTTATATTTAGTTGATTTACCTTTTATCTGTAAGATGTTATCAGTGAAATAAATATTCTTACGGAAGATATCTTGATTATTTGAGAGAAAATATCATAGTAATCCACACTAAACATCTGAATGAAACTTTACGTTAAAAATCTAGCCTTAAGGTGATCTATATTCCTTTTTAGATATGTCTTTATCGTGAATATTTACTTGCAACTAATAACAAACCTTCTTGTATATGATATTAGTTCTCAAATTTTATTAGATTAAAAGGTCTTGATCTATTCTATCATGGCGTAGTGTTATTTGGGATGAAAGAATATCTCAAAAGGAGACTTGAGTTTCTTAGTATAAGAGAAGAAATTAAAATATTATTAAAAAAATGAAAAAATGTATTAGTATTTAGTGCAACAAAATTTGTAAAATTGAATATTAAGTATAGTTTTTCTATTCTTTCTGGAAACATGCTTGCTCCTTGACAAGACATTGGATGACAATTAGAAGGTCAAGGTTAGAGGGGTTGGCTGTAGAATCATCTAGTTTTTTAATAGACTAATCTCTTGTCTAAGTTGATTGTATACATTTCCTTCTCCTAGCTTAAATTATAAAATCTAGGTCATCAAAGTCTTCTAGTTCCTTAGTATGAACCTTGTAGAAATTATAATCAACAAATAATACCCAATGATGAAATTCATATAAATGCTTTTATATAACGGACAAATCTTATTGGGTATCCCACTAGTTTGGTGCTCCAACGAACATACTAAAAGAAAAAATATAATAATAATAAAGCTAAAAACTTTAATACTACATATTAAATTGGTGCATACAAGTCCAAAATATAAAATTTAAAGGAAAAAAGGTAAATCAGTCTTTTCACGATATTAGTGAATATGCCTTGACTATTTTGATATTTGAATATATGTTATAATGATGGTCATATTCTTGATCTTCTTTTAGATGAATAAGTAATTTATCTCTACCAGAGAAATGTGAATCATTATGGAGATTATCTTGCTTATCGGAGAGAAAATCTTCTGGTAATCTATATCAAATATCAAAGTGAATTATTTTAGTACAAGTTTTGCCTTATAGTGATCTATTTTCCAATTTGTATATCTCTTTATAGTGAATAATCATCTACAATAAATAATAAACATTTAGTAAGTTGTGGTACTAGTTTCTAAGTTTCTTGGAGTGAATATATATATCTTTTTAAATATAGATTAATGATATCATGAGTAAGATAATGTCTTTAAAAGAGATTTATATATTTTAGCACAATCAAGATGAGTAGTAAAAGAAGTGAGAAGACATGTATAATAATATCTATATAGGTCTTCTTCCTATTATGGGTCCTACGTTTTGGATTGTCAGGTTTCTTAGTTTCCAACTTATCATTAGCTTGTTGGTACATATAACGACTTGAAATGAGTATCATGATAATATGGACTAATAATTTTAGATATAGTAAATGAGTGATTCTTTTTCCTAGTTGGTTGTCAAAGTGAGACTATTAAGGAGTAAGAAAAATTATTGGGTTCAGATATATCTTTTATACTTTATCTCTTTATAAGTTCACTAAATATGACTCGAGCTAAAAAAATGTGACATCAATATTCTTTAAAATATTATCACTCTTATAAAATATACTTATACCTACGGTAGGTATTGGAGCAACCAAGGGAGATATATCTCAATGTCTTGAAGATTATTGTATCCTATCTTAGGGAGAAATCATGAGCAAAACAAGAATTCTTCAAAATTATGGGAGGCAAACTAAATGATTTCTCGCTATGATGCAAGATCTAAAAGAGTAGGTATTGTGAAATGATAGAAGATGGCTTCTAGGTGATGATATACTTTGTGGTTAAAATCAAATCTCACAAAAAATGTTTTGTAACATTTATTTTAAATTAGAATGTTGACATTTCTCTATTAAATATTTATTTTTTCTCTCAATTATTTTATTATGTATGGGTGTGTTGACATAAAAAGTCTAATGTATAATTATATGATTCATATATTAATATTGAATTTGTCTGACTTAAATTCAAATGCATTGTTATTCCTTATTTTTTTTTTAATATTTTTATTAAATTAATTTTTTATTATTTTATAAAATATCTTAAAAATAAAATATACTTATGATTTATGATGGAAAATAATATCTATGTATATTATGATCAATCATTAATAAAGGTGGTCAGATACCTAAAATTCTTTCAGAAGAAAAAAAAGTAAAAACTCGCTATGAAACCTTAAACCTTGGGACCCATTGATTCTACATGCATTTGTGCTACAATTAATTTCCCAAAATCCTAAATTGAGTTTTCAAAGCCCTAAAAATGAGTATTACTATGCACTCCCATTGCACCACCTTTGTACCACCTTTATGCCATCGACACACCTATTACCTTGCTAATGGTATCCATGTAGTGGGCATCATTGCCCTATTGCACATAATGTGTGTGCAATGACAATATTTAATGACACATAGTGATTTTGTTTCCTGTTATCTCTTTCAAATTGAATGTGCATGCATTGTGTTATTATCATGCACATGTTTTTTTTTATCTAGAGTTTATAGATCTCCTCTACACATGCATATTTGGGTTTATTTTTCTTAGAGATTGCTCTGATATCATATAGAAATTATAATCAACGTGTGATACTCAATGATAAAACTCATAAATAATATCCTCATATAATAAGTCAATCATACTAGGGATGTGTAAGTTACAAGTTGAGTATTATCATTAATATAATAATATTAAAGTTAAAATTGACAATAAACTAGATATATATCTATTGGTATGTTTGATGATTCATTTGAGTAACATCCTTCTGTGAATCAACAAGTTCAATAGTAGTCGGTGGATAATTGTCTCTACCAATTGATGATTGAGGTGGAACTAAATGTGACAAAAGGAAAAATATTGGGTTTAGGTGTTGATCCTAGACTTACATTCTTTTTGGACTGGCTAAATAATAAGTCCTACTAAACAAGGTCACATCAATTTTTATTAACCTATCAAGTTCTTGTGAAAAATACTTGTATATTTGTTAGATACTAGACTATTTAAGAAAAATATATCGTAAGACTATGTATCATTTTATCTCGTTTTGAGGAGATATTTGTACAAAATAAATGCTCATAAAGATTATGAGAGGTAAGTTGAATAATTTTTTTTAGGATATAAAATTTGAAATGACATACTATGAGAAATAATATAAAAAAATGTTCAATTGATGAGATAATTTGTGTTTAGAATTATATTTTTAAAAAAATATTCTAGAATATTTCTTTCAAAGAGAAAAATCTAAGCTATCTCAATCATATATCTATTCTTTATATGTGCAACCTCATTATGTAGGAGTGTATACTGTATAGACACTTGAAATGTGGGCTATGATTCGTGTTAAGTAAATACAGAAACTATCTAACGACTAACATATATTATAATACATTATTATTTGTTATATTTTATATATTTTTATTAGATTGAGATTTTATCATTTTATAAAATATTTGAAATAATAAAAAAATTTATGATTTAAAATGAAAAAGAAACTGCCAAATAAAATTAAGAAAAATCATCAATAAAACTATAAAAGTAACAAAATATTTGACTCTCAGATCTCATCTCTATCTTGACCATATATGTCTTAGTGTATGAGATAAACGAGTCCTTGACATGTTTTGCTTATTATCACATCATATGCTCATGGGTAGGGATATCCTTTAGATTTGATGAATTCTTATCATTTAAAAGAAGATATAAAATTTGCTTTGTTCAGTCTTAAAAAAGTCTTTTTCAGAGTCTTATATTCCTTGAAACAAATATCAGCAAAAATAAAAATATATTTGGAATTGAGTAGTCTTTATAAATTCTTTAAAAAAGTTTGACAAGTTAATCAATAATAAACAAAATATGTTGAAGAAATAAATGATCAAATTGAATACTATTTTATCTAATGAATTTTAAGAGATTATCATCCAGTATAATAGTAATATGTGAGCACAAAAAGAAAATGGTGAAATATCTATTACCTATAGTATGAGTATTAACTCATGAGATAATAATCTGAGTGTGAAGAGAAATGAATAGTCGTGAGAGCTATAATGCATGTGAAAGGATATGTTGTCTTGTTGAGGAAAGATCCCAATTCTCAAATGCCTCATTTTGGCAGGAGTTATGGTGGGATGACTTTGTGTGAATCTTTAGATTATTCTGATAGTAAATATGTCTCTTTCATTATTGTGTAATATTTTTAGTTTCGTATCTAGAAATAGTATCTACATTATATATGATGGGACTCATTATTCTATAGTGTATATATTGAATTGATATTCTTGTATGTTTGTCTATGCTGTAAGTATAGTTAGTTTGTCACAGTGAATCATTCTAATTTTCATGCTTAATAATTAGAATTTTCATTTCCACCTTATGAAATAATCTACAAAACCACCAAAAAATATAATTACCAACATTAGGGTTTTAAATTTGGAACCATAATTTGAGAAAGATCAAAATTTGCCCTTCAATGATTTAGGGTTTCAGATGAAACCAAACTCCTCCCTCTCTGCACACTATTGAGCCTCGAAAATGGATCCTGTCACCTCCAAAAAAAACAAGCACACCTCTACAATCATGCTTTTAAAAATCAAAAATAGGTTCTGCCATCTCCAGTACCTCCACAGCCGTCAAAATTTTGGCTATGTTATCACCTACGACGTCGTCACCTGTTGCACACAATGGATGTGGGACATCAGGGGCTGGAACATAGTAAGTATGCCCTCTCTCTTTGGTTCGTAGTCCTCAACTACACATGTATGTTATTATACACCATATGCATTATTTTACTTAGGATATTAGCTATGATAATATACATAGGATAAGGCCACACTCATAAATAAATTCATCAACTCGATTTGAAATAATATACATGAGAATTCCTTATATAATAGATAAACTGATTGAAATATGTCACATGTTGGATGTTCTCATCATTCATCAGAATATTATATAAAACAAAAAGAGAATAAAAATAAAAATACAAAGTAGTAATTTCAATAATATAATTTCTGTTCTTTAAATATAATTATATTTTCTTTGTTTCCTATCTGGAAAAAGGAAACCAAATTGATTTCCTTTATTAATTGTTTTTTCTCACATGATTTTTTTTTGTATGACCAGCTGAAACAGTAATATACAGAATTTTTTTCTACATGAATAGAGCTGGGGATGGTCATCTTACTCTGAGAGAGTTGAGACGTGGGAACTTGATTACTGCTCTACTACATGCTGATGAAGAGGAAGACATTAACAAAGTTTTAAGGTATGTAACCTTGTAAAGAATTCGACATGCAATTGTATAGTGGGATTGATGTTCTAACCTGTCTTCAAATTGGTAGAACATAAAACAACTCTTTGGACCATATTCAGCACAAAAAGTCTTTTCATGAAATAGAGTCAGTTGACTTCTACCATGTATGTGCTTATCAGATTGTTTTGTTTTGTTTTGTGTGAGCACATCTTTTACAGGTATTTCTCTTATGAGCACTTCTATGTGATATACTGCAAGTTTTGGGAGCTCGACACAGATCATGACTTTCTGATTGACAAAGAAAATCTTGTCAGATATGGCAACCATGCACTGACCTACCGCATTGTTGAACGAGTATTTTCCCAGGTTTTTCTTACCTGATGAATTTTTTTTTTAGTCAAACTGTTTGTTGATTTCTGTAGTAGTGTTCTCACAATAAGTTTGTATTTTATAATTATAATTGGACTGCTTGTTTAAAATTCTAGTTTGTATTTTAAAATTTAAATTATAAGTGTATATTGAACTGCTTGTTTATTTGTCACATTAATATGCAATATCTCATATTTGATAGGATTAAACCGATATTCCACATTAAATTATATTTTCCAAAATCATTACATTTTGTATATTAGAATGCTTGCATAAGAAATATCTGAGTCGGATCACATTAATGATCTACTTTAAGTTCATATATATTTGTTTTAATTTTAGATGAATTGAACAAAGATAATTTAGTGTATGTTATATGCTGTTGATATTATCATAATTGATGAAATTAATAATGAACATAGAATATGTAGTTTAATTTTCAATCAGAAGAAAGTGACAATTTAATTTAGATTGCTTGTTTTAAGATTTTTAAATGTGATTTTTTTTTTAAAATATTTGAGATCTATTATTAAAAGAATGATGAAATTACAAAAAGACATAGATAACATGATTTAACTCACTAAGATGAAATGCAAGATGATGTCATGAGTGATTTGTGAAAAAAAAATATTTTATAGATAATAATAATAATATTATAAGATAATTATTAGATTAATGTGATTGTTTTATAATTCATAAAAAAATTAATGCAATAAACCAACCACACAATCCCTATGAAAAAAAATACTCAATAAATATGAATGTAAAAAGGGTGCTCTTATGCAATGAATAATTTGGAATGGGGTAGCTCATATATTGGCGCTCTCATTCAATATGAAATAAATCATAAAAAACAAAGAAAAAAAAATGTAAATTAAAACTATGGCCTCCTCAAGCCGATACATAAAAATCTAGGATATCAAGTTTAGAAGAAAGAAACATAAAATAAAGCATTTTTATGTTTTTTGTAAAAATGTTTATTAGGTGAAATGTTGTAAGAATATAAATTCTAGTAATAGGCTCATCTCAAATCTTTTATCTAAGAAAGAAATAATATATCACTATATATTTTATTTGCTTGTAAAATATCACTTTGAAGACTATATGTCTTGTTTCCTAATTGTCATGATAGAAGTAATAAGAGAAAAAAATCAAACTTAATCTCTTCAAATAAGTATTGAATCGGAAGTATATTATAGGTGACTGTATTAGATTTTGAAATAATTATTTATCTTTATTTTTTAATCAGATAATATTGTTTCTATAAAAAGTATAAAAATTTATAATAGATATTCTTTTATTGCAAGTTAATGCCCAATTTTAATTTGTATTCGTGGTTATTGAGTTTTAGATGTCGTATTTATTTTTTATTGTTTAAAAGCACTTGAATTGTGGGCTGCCCCTAATCATATATGGTCATGTTATATTAAAATTTGTGCTTTTCATTTTAATAATAGTTTTCTTATTTTTTATGTTTTTTTCCTAATTTCCTCTTCCTTCTACTATGCAAAGCTTAGCACAATAATATAACATGGTATCAAAGGGATATCTCCAATGAAGGGGCACTGAAATTATGGTGCACGGTTGAAGTTGCACTATTTCGAACAACCAAAAACCATAATTTTTGGAAGATTCGATGATGGTGGTAGCTGTTATTATTTTCTAAGACTATCAAAACTCATAATTAAATGCCATGGCCACAAACCATAGTTGAGTAAGGATTTATCTTTCAATGTAGTCCTATAAGTATATGTTTTGTACAAGTAATAAAATGGTCAAAAAGTTTAGATATTAATTTCACGAGGATTATTTTGATAATTCAATCAATCAATATTGAATTGATGACTGCATGAACTGAATATATATATATATATATATATATATATATATATATATATATATATATATATATATATATATAGTCATAGCGAGTATACTGAGACTCTAGGATCGATGCACATATATGTTTATAATGATGTTTCTTGGTGTTTGATCAATACCATCTTTGTTTGTTGAGTGAATAATAAACTATTGTAAGAAAATTCGCATGCCTTTTAGCATACAAGATAGTTATTGTTCGTTGAACTGTCATTATCAAGGATGATTCCCTCATAGTAGTCTTTTTAATATTTTAATATTGAAGTGATATGTCATTTCGTGTAATGATCATTACCATATCTATTCCTTTAGAAAATATCGTCAATTATTCTTGATGATTGTTTTGAGTATGTATTTTTATTTTTAAATTTTTAATTGTTTAAATAACTTGAGATAATATAATACTATATCATTTGTGTTTTTGGCTTTATAAATGTTATACTTATAATAATTAAATATATGTATTCTCATGAATTTTATCCATGAAAGTCATACAAATGAAAATAATTTGTAGGACTATCATCATCTTACTAGTATTTTTCATTTGTATTTATGTCATGACATATATGTCATCATCTATTATAATCAACACATGACTAATACATTAAGGTGAAACTTTTTAGTAAGTTGTTTTACTTAATCTCCACATAATTCAATGGTTATTTTTTCTAGATTATACATAATATATTAATTTTTCATAAGTTCGTACTTTTAGTTTTATAAATATTATACTTGTAATGATTAATATATCTTAACTTTGAGTTTGTACTTGTTGATTTATATTATTTGTTAAAATTAGAAAGATTGTCACTTCCTTTTATTTGAAATACTTGAATATATCACATGACTTATCTGACATTGTATGTTATGACCGACACGTATAAATGGCATATTCATGAAAATTTTAATTCTTGATTCTAAATTATATCCATATTCATAAACATCTAAATATGAAAGTAACACAAAAATAAATTCATTAATTTCATTATTTATCATTACACATATACACCACCAATTCTAAAATTAAATTTAATTGGATATTGGGGGTAAGTCACGTGAGATGTATTGGAATAGATCTCGTGGATTCTAAATTTTCAATAAATACTCAAACTAATTTCTAAGCATAAAATCTCAATTTCAATTGGTGTTGCTTTTTATTTATTTTTGATTTGTACTTAATTGGGATTGATTATGCATTGCTTTGGATGTCGTGTGTCATTCTCTTCTCTCTCTCTCTCTCTCTTCTAATTCTAATTTTTATAATTCAGAAATTCATGATATTTTTTGGAAGTTGTGTCATAGAATTGAGGTTATGACTTTGTTATTTTTTTTAATTTCATTTCTAGTATAAATGTTACATTGTTGAGAATAATCATGATTAATATAACACTTTATAATACAAAGTTGTGACACTGAAATTGATTGTGATTTTGATCTTGACTTTGTGAGCAAAATATTATAGCATTGAGATTGTCTTGATAGGGTACTTGCACTTTTGAATACAAAGTTGTGATGCTAAGAATTGACCTTGACATTGGTTTTGATTCATTAGATAAAATGTCACAGTGCTAGAATTGACAGCAACTAAGGCATTATTCTCAGGAACACAAAATCATATCATTTGAATTTGTTATAATTTTAATCTTGGTTTGCTGAACAAAATGTCATTGTTTTGGAATTGACTATGACCGATTAATTTCTTCATGGATTGGAAAATTGTGACAAAAAATAATATCATGACCAAATATGTTTTGGCTTTGTCTTGAATAAGTTGTTCCTCTAAAATGTATCGTGACTACTTGTATCATTGAGATTCTCAATTGCCACGACGTTAAAATAATATCATGATTATTAAGTAGTTTAGAGCTAATATGACCGTAACTCCAAGAAAATATCGTGGCCACACTAATTGTATTATAAAATGAAATGATTGTGTTATCTCAGTACTAGAGTTGTAATATGCAAAGACTATCATAATTGTTTTGGTAGAATTACTATATAGTAAAGTTGTTGTAATTACTTAAAAATATTATGGAAAGTGTATATAAGTCACGACAAGAGAATTTTCATGATCTTCCATCATTTTTCTCCTTTGCAAGTCTTTTCTTTACCGAGTCTTTCAATTTCACAAAAATTTATTAAGATTTTATTAATATTTATCAAATTCTTCCAAAATAATAATTTATGAAAATCTATTTGTCACAATATAAATGATATTGTGATTATCGAACAATAGTGTTGTCAGACTATAGCAGTAAAACATATGTACAATGAGTGTTTTAAGTTTATTTTTGTGTTTGAAGTTGTCGGATGTCCGACGTTGTATTTTTTGGGTAAAAAGAGATTTTTTTGGTAATGCGGTGACGACGCTACATAAGTATCGCCGACATTATATTTCAAAATCTTACTTTTGTTTCTTTTTAGTAAAAAAACTATCTTGGTGTCCTTTTGTGTAGGGCTTTTATATTTTGTGTAAAACAACCTTGTGATATTTTTTTATGTAGGGAAATTTAGTATTGGAGAGCAGCTCACATTTTATGTAAGACATCTCCTTGGTATTCTTTTATGTAGGGCAATCCGCAATTTTTTTATTTATAAAAAAATAAAATATGTTTTAGCTAATTTTATATTTTGGTTGTTTTTCTTTTATGTAGAAATTTGCATTATAGTAAGTTAAAGATGACTGTAATTAATGTGGGTCTACTAGGGATAATCCAATAAAAATTGAGGATAAATATTTTCTCTTTAGATTATATTAGTGAGAGTTTGATTTGTCGTCCAAAGTTATGTGAGTCATTTATTGAAAAATACAACTCAAATTGAGACTAATTAATTAATGCATATTGATGCGCAACTACTAGTGCACTTATGGTAATTAATTGATTCTAGTTATTGAGCGTGTTTGAGATATGATTTCTTCACTTTATTTTTTAAGGATATTTCATTTATATGATATTATTACTCTTTTGTGAATAAATATATTGACTGATCAGGTTGAGATAACTCACTATATAACTTGGACATAACTTTGAGAGATAATTATTAGTATGACACTAATATTGACAGATCAGATGACATTGGGGAGACTTGATGAGTTGATGTGCAAATTGTAATATATTCTACATGGGAAGTAGATGCTTCTATCTCTACTGGATATTTATTATTAGAGAGTGACTCATGCGACGATAACTATCCTTAGGTATAGTGGAGTTGATAATGCCAGTTGCAGCACAGTGACATCTTTGTTACACATTATTGATGAGAGAATTGGGAGGCCTGGAAGAAGTGCACCAAGAGATAGAAAAGTAATAGTAGCTCATTCCTTCTATGAGAGATCATGACATATTCAGGAAATGTGTTGGATGTTGAATTTTGAGTTATGATGAATTTTTCACGGTTCAGAGATTATACATCAAACTACTTGATCTACTCGGGTTTGATTTTTTGGGATCATATTCATTGGACTACTCTAAACTATGTTCTTTGGGTAGTATTGGATCATGTACATCTATATTTATTGTATTTTTTGGCTCATCTCCTTACTCTAGATTGTTGGGTATAGGGCTCAGTGGCTAATATTTATGCTATAGGTAACTATATTATTTTTATTTCTTTTATAAAATTTAGAGCCTTTGATATTGTCGTGTCTAATGATATTGTTGTATGTGTTATGGGACATAACAATGTCAATGTTAGTTTTTTTTACATATATTTTATATATTCTAAAGTTTCATTGTAATTTGTTTTTTATTAGTTGTTTTATGAAGCAACAAGATTGTAATATTATTTTTTTTATTTTAGGTATTTTAATGTAGAATCGTCAGGCCAGATGTATGATTTTCTTGGGGATTGAGCAAGATAAATTGTATCTCTTATTCTTGTTTGACATATGCCCTTTTAGATACATTTATCATTATTGATTCACATGCATTTCACTTTTGACTTGGATATTCATAATTGAAAAAGTTGAAAATAATAGATTTGAGCATTAGATGAGTAATATCTATTAATTGTGAGTTATATACGTTAGAAAAATATGCTAGAGCTTCTTATCCGATATGTCAGGGGGTACTAGGTGAGACCCATTCTACCTGATCCACTCAGATACTTGAGGACCCTAGAGACTGATGACATATGATAATTTGAGATTTTTTTTTGTTGATGATTATATTTTATTTACATAATTGTTAGATTTAAAGAAATATTTTAATTCGTTTCTTTGAAAAGCATGAAATGATGGATCTGGTATGTTGTATTGGTATTTTTATACAAAATAAAATTGTTGAGAGAAAGAATTGACATATGATTAAAATGACTAAGATGCTCATACTTCAAAAGAGATTGACTAGAAGTTTTTGGGGAGAAACAATGACTTCATGATCAATTAGATGTAATCTTTAATTTTCTTATGCAATATCTCATTTTAGCTCATATATTCAAAAAAATTGATTTTTTAACCTTTTATCCAAGAGTTTTGGGTGTCATTTTTTTATTTAGGATCTCTCTCTAAGCAGAAAGGTGGTTGCACATGTCATCAATTGTATATTTGTTAGGTACCTCAGTACTCAAAAATGGTATAAATATTATCTATCAAAATCTAAAATAGTTATTTTGTATGACAATTTGCCTTGCACATGTCATCAATTGTATATTTGTTAGTTATTTTAGTACTCAAAAAAATTATAAATATTATTTATCAAAATCTAAAAGAGTTATGTGTGACAATTTGTGTTTGAGGATATGTTTTTTTAAGAACTCAATTCAAAAGAACATATCTTTAGACATTATAATAGTTATCTTATTTTCTTGCTCAAAAGGTTAGATTCCATTAGAGAGTAATGATTCTCCCTATTCATATGTTTATATTGGAAATGGCTAGCATGACTAGTTTTGAGGAGAGTTATGCTCAAGAGAGGAGTCTAGTATGAGTCTTTCACTGGATATGAGGTGTGAATTTTTCCAAGACAAGGAGATGAGAGTTGTGAGACTTGATGATGTTAATCAAAAGATATTTATTAGATATATATGTCTATAATCTATTTTAGATAAATCTTTTGTCATATCAACTGATTAATCGTGTAGTAATGACTTGGGGATTTTTGATTGTATTACATAAAAAATTAAAGATATGTTCTACTTAATATTCTTTATCTCTAATGCTTTCTTATTCTTATTTTGGTACTATACTTTTGAGATTTTTATCTTCACTTAATAATTGCAAGATCTCATATATTTTTTTTAAATACTTATTCATCCAGGATGGCGACAAGCTATGTTGGAAGAATATATTATATTATTCTAACTATACATGAGATCTCATTCCAAAATTAGTAGCTAAACTTGTAGTGAGATGTATATGAGTGTATATGATGAAGATGAGATCTGAGAGAAATATTAATTGACTCAAAATTAGGTTGGTTGTGAGATATTTTATGCAGATATATGACATTGACTACTGGTATATATATATATTTGATAATTAAAATGATATCCACGAGGTTCTTACTTTGTATTGTAGCATCACTTATATATATTATTAATCAGTTAGATGTAAGGAATATACTTCGTAATAATTTAAAGAAAAAATATTCATGTAATAACCACCAAGGTTTACTTTTCTTTGGAGCATATATATGGTGAGCAAATTATGTAAGATACTTTTATGGCCTAAAGTAGTTTGTTTGGGCATTTAATAGATTTTTAGATACTAATTATGTTTGGTTTTAGAAGACATATGTTAGACTATCTTTGTTTTTTTCGACTTAGATCAGTAGGTGAGCATGTGATATTATTTGTATTCATCGAAAATATTTTAATTGTTAGAGATACTTAGTTGGATATATTTCAATTGAAATTATTTTTATAGATTTTATTTTAAACGAAAGCTTTAGAACACTTGATATATTTTCTTAGTATAGATGTCAGATACTTAGGAGATTTGATCTTTTTTTCTTAGAAGATTAACTTTAGATTTTTTATCAGACATGAGTATGTCAGGTTGTGCACCTACTGACTCATCATTTGATTTAGGTATAAACTTACACACACACACACACACACACACACACACACACACAGGTTGTCAATTAATTCAATTAGATATGTGATGATCGTATGAAAATTAAATTAATAGGAACTAGGTCATATTTTACTAATTATATTAGTATAATTAGTTATTTTCCAAATGCTCATAGACATATTCATATGAATGTAGTATCTAGGACACTTGGGTATGTGAAGAAAGCTTTGAGATGTGAGATTACGTTTAAAGATCATTAGCATAGTTTGATAGTAATTTATTCATATTCTAGTTAAGCTTTTGTTAGTATAGATATGAGATCCATAATAGGTTTTTATATTTTTTTATAGGTAACATTATCTCTTAGAAGAGTAAAAGATAATTATTATGAGATTTAGTGTAGAGACAGTTGGTAGCTATGATATCAATTATTTGTGAGTTCCAATGATTTAGTCTATTCTTAGAGGAGCTTTGCATACTAGTTCATAGGTTGATTTTATTTTACTAAGATAGTCAGACATGCTGAAATATTATGGCCAACTTGGTATTTCATGAGTTGGCGAAATATATTTAGATTGATTTCCACTTTATTTTGGATAAGATTATTGTTACTTCCGTTTGTGTCTATGTGCTTATCAACGATTAAATTGTAGACATCTTCATTAAGGGTTTGAGGGGATAATATGGTACTTTTATTTCTATTGGGCTAAGAATTTGTGACATGTATGCTTCGACTTGAAGGAGATAGAGGTGTCAAACGGGCCGGGGCCGGCCCGGCCCAGCACGAGGCACGGCACGGTTCGGCCGTGCCTGGGCCGGCCCGGCACGATAAAAAAACGTGCCGGGCCGTGCCTGGCCCGGCACGAGCCGTGCCTTGGCACGGCATGCCAGCCCGCGTGCCTGCGTCGTGAGTCGTGAGTCGCGACTCACGAGTCGCGACTCACTGAGTCGTGACTCACTGAGTCGTGACTCGTGACCCAACCGGGCCCCGCCCCCGGTAAAAAGACCGCGGGTCGGGTCCAAACAGACCCGCCCCGCCTGCCCTGCCTTGCCGTGCGCCCGTGCCCGAGCGGGCAGGCACGGCACGGCACGGCCTTGCCGTGCCCGAATTTAAAAAACCGTGCCGGGCACGGCACGGCACGGTAGCACGGCTGGGCACGTGAAAAATGGGCCGTGCTGGGCCGGCCCGTTTGACACCTCTAGAAGGAGAGTATTATTTTTTAGTTATTTTATATGTTTTATAATATTTGGGATCACCCAACATTTGGCTGTCCCAAATCATACATATGGGCATGTATTAAAAAATTGCACTTTTAATTTTAATAATAGTTTTTGCTATTTTTTGTGTTTTCTTCTTTTTATCTTCTTTCCCAATTATTTGAAATCTTAGCACAATAAATTAATAATAGCTAACTTCAAATGTTTGTGATCAGCAAAAGAAATCTCAATTTCATGTAATTTTCACACATACATCAATTTGCAAAATGTTATGCCCAAGTGAATTTGTCTAGGAGAATTTTATAAATAATTAATTATAATAATTATATTTAGTCTAACGATAATCAAATAGTTACTTTTTTGTTATAGTTCTCTTGTAATAATTAAGTCAACAATATGAATATAATCTAACTAGAAATTAGATATGGGTCAATCAAAGTATCTACTAGAACATAATTCAAATATTCAAACTTTGTAAGAGCATTAACTACATACTTTAATATGTGATAATACCATATTTTTTTTGGAATAAGTTATCTATATCCCAAGAAAATATATGAGCATCCCAAGATTTGTTGTCTGAAATTATGATTGAAAATAAATTTTGAGTTAGATGGTTTTTAATTCTTCATTTCTCATAATAAAAATAGGGAAATTATGTTTAGGGAGGTCTAAAACCAAAGTATTTATGTTTTGGTCCATATTTTAAGAAATGTTAATAAACACAATCACAAAACATAAATATATATGTTTTGCAGCTATATAATTTGTTGATACAAAATCTTCCTCCCTCCTCATGTTACTAGCATGTGCATGCATCATGCTAGTAACGAATAGAGGTGTTGGGTGGGCCGTGCTAGGCTGACACGATCTATTTTTTGGTGGATCACTCGAGTCACCATGCTGTGATTTGCAAGATAGGACTCAAAAAAGGCAGGCCCAGTTTGGCCTAACCAGCCCCTGTTAGCCGGATTCAGGTTGGTTCGTGCCTGCCTTGGGGATTCCGTGCCGGGTCATATCGAGTCATGTCGGGATGTGTCTGGACATGCTGTTTTTTTCCGTTTAGAATCGGGGTATCTTTAATTCTAAATATTCTAAATTTTACTGCAAAATTAAATAAATAAATAAATATAATAAATAAATAAAATTATAAATTACAAGTCACAACTCATAACTTATAAAAATAACCTAACATAAATATTATAAAATTCAATCGCTTTATTTTCGTTATATAATACAAGTGCAAAATAACAAAATATGCTCAAAAAACAAAAATTAATATATCAAAGATCAATCTTGTAAGCGTCTGAATTAATATAAGAATAAATTAATAATGTAAGTTCAAAAGGAAAAAATCAATAGACAATACATCAATGATTAATTTCATAAGTGTCCGATGATATTACTAGTGGTAGGCTCAATCATAATCATCATCAAAGTTTCAATAATCATCATTTGCTATTAACTTTTCTATTCTTGTTGTAGTTGTAGTACGATCTTAGATGCCCAAGCTTGAATTCTCTCAATCTTTTATGCATGCTAATGTCTCAATAATATTTGGCTATAATATTGATCTCTCATCTGAAATCACATTCATTGTTATATAAAAAGTAAACTTCGATGTTATGTTTGATACAAATGGAGTCAGTAGATCTGGTGCATCTTAGGACAACACGAGTTAGGTGGACTCATATGATTTTCAACACTATAAAATATTAAGGGTTTTGTTATTAGTATGTAATAAGATTGAACAGTAATTGGTATCTAAATATCGAGATTGATCACTACTATTCGACGGTCCATCCTATTGTTTTCTCATTGCTAATTTAATGAAGATGTCATCATCTCCGAATATGATATTTATGTTTATACAGAGTCTGGCTACAACTACTATCATACCTAATATTATAGTATATAAATAACTCAGTTAATTTCTCATAAATGAATTTTTTAAGTTGATGTTTCTAGTTCATACACGAGGATATGCATGTTAAAATATTCTTTATCACTTTCACCTTAATTCTAGGGTCTGTGCATACAGTCAGATAATAAAAAGATGAAATGATGGACAAATACTTTAAATATTTAGTTTTTATCTCAATAACTATGTCACTAAATATCGAGTTATCTCTAAACTTCCTTAACATGCTATTAATGTTGCATATGCGCTTGAGTGTAATACAAGTCGTGAGAGTATAAATTGACTGACACATGTTCTTTGGGTCATAAAAAATTTTCAGAAATTTCTTAAATAAATTTTCTATAGTCTAGTTAGTTTTATCAATAATAAATTTGTCACTCTTATTATTAACATAGTTAGATATCAAGTGTTATTATCTAACATATAACTCTAATATAATATATGTATAATTTTAATGGTATCTCATATCCGATTGAAATTTCTTTCTTTTTAGACTCGCAGACAAACATAGACTATCAGATTTCTATTGTCTGTGAGGTGTACGAAAAAATTTTAGTGAGTTACATATATTTTTTAAAGTAGGTGAATAAACTTTCATCCTCGCTTATACAATGAGATTAATGATGTGACACATATATCTAACGTGAAAAATTTCTTTTAATGGTTTATCTCTAATGATTCTAACAAATATATTAATTACTATTTAGTTTTTTTAGTCCATTCGAAAGACCCATCGTAGTGATCAATCATGCCTTCCATCTCTAACTTGTTGCGGTATATAAAGGTGGTCAGCATAGAGGTTAAACTGGATCTAATCTCAAAGATCTCACCGTTGAGTTGAGTTTGCCTAAGATATAATGTATCATATTTTTTAGTTCATTATTTGACATGCCTATTAAAGTGTTCACTCCCACATGTACTCTTTTAGATTAATATTTTTTTATAATATTTGTATTGTACTATTTTTTCATCTATGCCCTTAATATTTTTATTTTGTATAATATTACAATGAGTCTAAATTATTAATTTTTTTCTAGTTTTTATATTTTTTAGATGTTTGGGTTGAGACCACAGGAAAAAATAAATTTTCAGCAGCCTCAAACTTTTTCACAGGGTTATCGTTATCTATATTAAAATTAATTATATTTTCATTAATATTAATTTCGTTATCATAATTAAAATTATTATTTGTTATTTTTAATTTTTATTAGTTTATTAATTACATTCTAAATTATATTTTTTAAATTAAATATTATTTTATATTAAATTAAAAATTTTAAAAAAAATTAAATAAAATATTAAAAATAATATCTGTAAAGCATATATTTTTTTTTGCTTGACAAAATGCGATGTTTGATATCTAAATTTGATATCTTATATTTGAATCTGATGTTTGCATCATAGTCCACACTCGAGTCCCTAAAGGAGAGAGCAAGAAAGATAATACGAGAGAGAGAGAGAGAATGCCGATAGAAATAAGATATATATTAAAGAATAAGAGGAGTATATTTATGAAATGAAAAAGATTTTTTTTAATCATTTTTTGAATTTTTTATTTTTTTTAAATTTTTATTTTGGAGAGAAACGTGACAGTCATAGGATTTTTGCCCTTAGTTGTTGGGTGTGAATCCAATGGCTGAAAAACACGTGGCTTTTTAATTTTTTTGTTGGGGGTTGGTTCGATCCGACGGTTCTAGAACCTTTGGCTTTTAGGCTCGGGGCTGGGTTTGTTGAAACATAAACTTATTTTAGAAAAAATAATAATTTTGAATTTTGAAAATTTAAAGCCAAGTACTTGGTCTAAGTTAGTTGAATTTTGAATTTCGAATTAGTTTAAGGTGGTTGAGATTTTAGTGTGTTCTTGTACCATATAAATAGCTCTATTATATTTGTATTTGAGATATTCTATTCTTAAGTGTTTGAAGTATTTTTTTTAAGTGTTTATTTTAAGTAAATTTTATTATTATTATTTTTTCTTTATCTTCTTCCATCTTATTTCCAATAGGGTTTAAAGCTGATGGATCACTGGAGTCGGGCAGACGAGTGTCTCTGGTAGTCGAGTTTGGATCATGCCCGAACCCGGCTTGAGATCAGGGACAAGGTTTGGGCCGTGCTGAAGAATCATAGTTTTAAAAAGTGCAAGGTGCACCAAGGCGCAAAGGTTTCTTGGAGCCTCGAGGCACAAGACGTACCTAAAGCGTGAGCTTTTGTGAAGCGAAATGTAATTTTAGATGCATATAAATTTTTATTAAATATGATTTTATTGATAAAAAAATAAATATTCTTAATATTTAAATTAATTTTGATGAAAAAAATAAATAAAATTATATAAATTTTAATATATAATTACAAATTTTGAGAATAAATGTATTTTTTTAAAAAATTATTATATATAAGGCGCACCTCTTCAGTAAGACACATGCATTAGAAGACAAGATATTATAGCTAGGGAGTGATTGTGCCTTGAGCCTAGGCGCACCTTAAGCGCGTCTTTTACAACTATGTGAAGAACCATGCCTTCGGGCCAGACAATTATATCGTGCTTGACCCTACACAAGGTATGGGATACCTCGGTACGACACGTCATGAATCGTGCCTCGAGTCAGCCAGGCACGGGCCTAGGCATAGTTTTGGACCGTGCCGTGCAGGGCCAAGCCCGGTTCAATCAGGCAATGCCTTTGCTGGGTCTGGGCTGCCCGACCCACTTGACACCTATAATAATGAAATATCAACTCAACACATTAAGAAAATACAAATCCTTATATTTTGTCTAAGAGATTGATATCTCGATAATATTACTGCTTTTGGACGAATGCATTTTTTTGGCCTTTATACACATATATATTTTTTAATTTTATATTTTTTACATGAAATAAATGAATAAAATTTATTTTTCACATTAATTATTAATATGTAATACTTAAGAATTAATGAAATCAAAAATAGGACACTGTTTTAAATTTAAAATTTGTATTTGTTTCTGAAATTTTTTGTTAATTATTTTAATCCTTTTCAAAAATTGGAAGATAAATGTTATTTTCCAAAATTTTTGCAAAGCATGATAACCATTTATAAATTGTAAAATATATAGGTAATGACTACACATTCACATTAATATAAATGAAAATAATTGTCTTGTGATATTCACATATCTAATATATTTTGTATTTTTTTTTTTTGGAGAATAGAAAATTATCATTTGCAATGAAAGTAAAATGCAGGATCGGGTTTCTAAAAGTAAATACGACTTCTGTCTTAAGATTTATTGTCCGACTTGTTTTGTGTTTTTTATTTTATTTCTATTAGACATATTTTGATCTTAAAAAGCTCATTCGACAGCCAAAGTTAGATTCTTTTCCCTCTTATTGTAGGTTCCGAAAAGGTTTACCAGTGTTGTTGAAGGAAAGATGGGATATGAAGATTTTGTTTACTTCATACTCTCTGAGGAAGATAAATCATCCGAACCTAGCCTCGAGTTTTGGTAATATTTTCACATTACTTTACTTACTCTTGGATATGCTTATTTGATTAATTTCATCTTTTCACACATTAATTCTCATCTTTATACTATCTAGTTTAAACTTTGTAGGTTCGAATAAATTTTGGGTTATTCCTTGATCTGACATGATTAATTTTTAATGCATTTGTATTATTGATGATGTTTACTATACAAGTAAATTAGTTGGATACAGTGGAAAATGCACCACAAATTTAATGGAACTGAAAATAATAACTTTCTAAAAATACATTTTAATGACATTATTTCCAAACTTTTTTTAAAGTTTTCATTTTTCTAATGCTTTCTTAAATTCTCATTGTTTTTCATTACATTATTGGAAGGATTTTAAGGGAAACAAGTTTTATGCATCACTGTGTTTCTAGCTGATCATGCTGAAGTTCTCCGAAATTTGTAAATTTATCAGCGCTTTCTTTAATTTCAAGATTTTTAATTTCTCAAATGATTTTTTCTTTTAACTAAAAAATATTGATTCTAATTGCAAAAAAGAAAATATTTATGGTCAATGTGAAAGTATATTGGAATCAACAAGCACACTTGTAATCATCTAATCCAGACTAGACGGACGTAATTACTCATATTGCTCTAGAGTAGCTTGAACATTGTTTCTTGGGAAAGGGTATGAGAATCACTTGATAGATGCCCCTCCTCTAGGTGATCTGAATTTTTCTTCTTTAAAGGCTTGAAGAAAGATTGATGCTTAACTGATAAGTATTTGTGGTTTAAATTAAGATCTGATTCCAAACTTTCTTTCAAGATTATTACTCTAGCAAGGAGATAAACCTAGGCAAAGAATATGTTTCCTTGAGACAATACCCATATTTATGACATTATTTTTGACATGCTCAAGTCACACACAACACACACACTCACACACACACAATTGTGAAAATTCTGTTACCAGGTTCAATCAATCACAAAAGTTAATTACATGGTCTTAGGAGGCCATGTCATACCACTAATTCACATGAAGCTTTTCTTTAGATAGATTGATTTTTTACTATTATTCATCACTTATTTTTTGGTGATTCTATTTTAGTGAATGTCTGCTTTAGATATTCTAATTCACAAAGTTTTCTCATCATTATTTTATTTTTTGTATATTTGATGGGAGCACTGGTATGTGAGCTGTCCCGATTTTTTTTATATATTATAAATATTTTATATGTAAATTTTATCAGTGTATTATTTATATTTGTTTTTTAATATTGATTTGTAACATGATATCTTAGCTAACCAAGGGAAAAAAATTCAATCCTTAGTTTATTGAGAGATATGTGTGCCTGTAAATTGACAGCGTGCCTGGTGTGTATGGTGTCAAAAGCCATGCACCCATGGTGGTGGTGATAGTAGGCATGCACGACGGTGGCAACATGCATGTACAATTGAGGGACATTAGACATGAGCGCATGGTGGTGGCGAGCAGTGGTACATAGTGGTGACGGCACGTGGGTAGAAACACTAACTATTTCAGTAGAATTATAAAAAAAATCAAAAGATGGATTTTGCAAGAAACCTTAATTGGGTTTTATTTTTTTAAAAAATTTTTGGAGGAATCATAATTTTGTCACAATATGAAGAGAAATTATCATATTAAATATAGATGGATGGGAATCTCGGTTCAGTCAATCTACTATAGGATAATAAACTACATTAGATTTAATTATTGGGTGTTATATCTAGAGATGAGATTCGAAGCTCTACACAATATTAAGAAATATATGCTAATTACGAGAGTTATCCAAGGATTTTTATAGAGTTTATCTATCATAATACTTAAACATATTAGAAAAGAGTATAAAAAAATATTTCTAAGGATAATAGTACATTTTTTTTTTCTTTTACTTATCACAAGTTCTTTCACTTATATACTTATTGTATATTTTTGAATTATTGATCCATTAGCTAATATGTACATTATTAATAATTATATTTTATTAATTATATATATATTTTATATTCAATAAATATTATAATACCTAATGATAATTATTTGAATGTTTATGAATACGATGATGTTTAACGGATGTCTTTTTATATTTTTTGTCTTGCTTATTTTTAGTTATTTTGTTAGTTTGTTTTTTTACTTATCACAAGTTGTTTCACTTGTACACTTATTTTATATTTTTAGATTATTCATATAATAGCTAATACTTATATTACTGATAATCATATTTTATTTATTATATTTTTTTTATGTTTTACAAATATTATAATAACTAATGATAATCATTTGAAAGTCATTGGATATGATATTATTTAATTTGAGTCTTTTTATTTTTTTCATATCTTGCTTATTTTTAATTATTTTGTTTGTTTATTTTATGTGAATTATTTTTTCAAATAATTTAACTCTAATTTTGTTTTTATATCTAATAATATTTATTTGAAATATTGAGAGATTCTAAGGAAGATATCATTTTAGATTGAATAGTTTAGATTGTGTATTATCTTTTTGATGGTATGATCTTTTTCTAGATATTAGAGTATGTTATAATTTTTACTTGTGCATTCTTAGTTTTGATTATCATCATTGATTAAGTTGAAAATAATTGACATTAGTTTTAAAGGTATTTGGTTCATAAAGTATAAGATCTATTCATTATGAAAATTTATCAAAGTTTATTATGACATGTAATTTTGACTTGAATAGAATTTATTAGATTTGATATACTGAAATATATGAGGTTCTAGTAGAGATGCTGTTAGAGATTGATTTAAGTATATGATCATTTTTTAATTTTTTAGATCTAAAATTTAAAAAATTGATAAATAATGGAAATATGTGAGACCGATTTAATACTCACTATATGAATAATATGATTATACATTATGTGTCAACACATCCTAATAGATGAGATTATAGAATGAAAGAATATATTTTTGATTAAGAAAGTTCTTATCCTCCTTAGAAAGATGTTCTAAAATATTTTTGGAGAAATTTAGTTTTTATTATATTCTACCTCATAAATTAGATGTTATCTTTAGCCTTTTTTCATCATATATCTTCTCATATCATATATTCTAGAGATAAATTATGTAGTTTATCTCATAGAATTTTTTGAACATATTTATTTTATTCTCGATAACTCTTTAGGATGAAACAAATTAGTATTTAGGGCTTTAAGATATATATTTCTTCATTACTTATATACCCAAGAGGGTACAACTATTTTTCATTAGATTTTGATATAATTTTAATAAATGTGATATTTTTTTTGTTCAAAACTCATTTTTCAACAAGTTTAAGAATATAATCTCAATGTTGTATATGAATCAATTACTCTCACACTTACCTATAAGCTTTTTTGGACTATTTGATGGTAGATAAAGTTATTTGTTGGCTATATTCGAGCATATTGATATTCATTATGATATTATTTTTGTTAAGTTATTATTTTCACTAACAAATTTAAATTATGCTGAGTCTGGAGAGAATGTAATTTCTTGGATAGAAATATCTCTTTCAAACTTAGATGATCTACGAGCCTCAAGCCTTTATCAGTACATATTCATATTGAGTCGTTAACTAGAAAACTAGACTACTCAAGACTTATGCGTATACAAGGAGAGAGAAAAAGTAGGAAAAAACATGTTCAGCCTGCTCTGCCAAAAATGAATCTGTCAAGTTGCCAATGCCATATAATCTTGCTTTTAGTCTCTTTGATTTTTTTTTTTATTTTTGTTGAAGATACTAGGATATCTAAATCTTCTCTTAAGGCATTATCCACATGGTATTAGGGAGGAAAAGTAATTGATCTATGTGTATATCTAGATTAGAGGTGTCAAACGGCCTGACCCATCTTTTGGTGGCCCATTCAGGCTGCCTTGCCGTGCCCGGCATTACTCAGTATAATAATTGTGCCGTGTCAGACATGTCACGGCTTGAGAACCACAGGCTCTGCACGACACAACTTGAGAACTGCCGGCCTGGCATGGCTTGCCAACTCGGTTTATACCCTATTCGTGCTGGATTGTGCCTAGACTTGCCAGGTCTAGCCGAATCATATTTGGTTTTTTTAGCAGAATTTTTTAAAAATTCAGCTAGGTCCCCAGGCTGATTTATTGTGCCTCTATGCCAGGCATATGGGTAATGCCAGACTTGGCATGAGGCCTGTGGCACAATTCTAAACCATGCCGTGTCGGGCTAGGCATGACTGAACTGGGTCGGCCGACCTATTTGACACATCTAATCTGGATCCACACTCTTCCTAAGTTCATTAAAAAATAAGTAATAGTCAAAATGGACAATATTATCATTTACTTAAATCGTATTAATTTTTGATAAAAAATATTTATATTTTCTTTGAATATTATAATATCAAAAGAAGATATATCTCTAAGTCCTATATGATAATTTGTCTCCTCTTTAGAGCGAACGAAGGTAAAACATGTGCTTTTAAATATTCATGGAGGCAAGCTAAGTAGTCAATCTCTATGATATAAGGTGTGTAATGATATATGATGAGAAATGACAAAAGTTGACATATGATTAATGAGTAATATTATGATTAAACTTATATCTTTATAAAAAATATTTCAAAAATATTTTTTCTAAGTAGTAGTATCGAAATTATTTCAATCAGCTACATATTCTTACTTTATGTAATCTTATTTTAAATAAGTATATATTTTTATAATTTATATAATAAATATTGAAGTAGTCTAATATATATTTTAATATATTATTAATTTTTAATTTTTTTAATATTTTATCAATTTAATTTTATATTATTTTATAAAAAAATATAAAAAACAAAAAAATATGTGATTTATCGTGAAATAGATGTCTATTTATATTTCAAGTAGTAATTAATAAAATTGATCTTATACCGAATTTTTTTTGGTCACATTTCTAATATGTTCTCATACGTCAAAGTGTATTATATTGAATATGTCCGTACTAAGGTCAGGTTGGTATAGATGATAGAAAGTTCTTATAAGACTTGGATAAAGCAATTTCAATTTGGCTAATGATGTGTGACTAAACTAAGAATGTACAAGTGAAGGATCAAACACACTCACACCTTTAGGAGTTCTTATTATTGAAGAGAGAATATATAATGTATCTTGCATAAAGGTGTTAGATGGGTCGGGACTGGGCTGCTCGGCCCGAGGCACTACTTGACTCAGTTGTTCCTAGCCCGGCATGACATGGTCCAGAATTGTGCCTGGGCCCTTGTCGGGCTGGCTTGAGGCACGTCTCGTTCCGTGCCATGCCATGGTAACCCATGTCTTGTGCTGGGACATGCATAACCCGGTATCGTGGATCGAATGCACTGTTCATCGGTACAACCCGAATCATGCCCCGCCCCTTGCCCCAAATGGCTGGACTCGGATCTCGAGCTGGTGTTCAGACTTCGATGTTCGAAGTCTAATCGAACTCTGAACCCAACTTTGACTCCCAACCTTTTGACTTTGGTCTATTGATTTTAGAAGTCGAAGCTTCTAGGATCTGTGACCGTTGAGGTCGGTTCGACAGTTGAATTGATCCTACGGTCAAAAAAAAATTAAACTAATTGTGTTTTTTAATTTTAGTCGTTAGATTTGTCAGCCTCAATGACTAGGGGCAGAATCCACGGCTATCGTGATTCTGCCTTTATAATTATAAAAAAAAAAATTTAAAAAATGAAAAAATGATTAAAAAAAATTTATTTTTAAAATCTATATATTATTCTTTCTCATTCTTAATTTGTATTAACTCCCTCTCTCTTTATCTCTCTCGTATTAACCATAGTTATTAAAGGCGCAAGGTGCACTGAGGCGCAAAAATCTTTTGGGGTCTTAAGGCGCAAGATGCACTTGAGACACGTGATTTTTTATTTGAGGCACACCCAGCCTAATATACATAAAAATTATATATTTTACTAAATATAGTCTTTAATTTTCATCTAATAATAAACTAAAGAATATCAAAGATAAAAATCAAATATTAATAGTGCTCCCATCATCCAAACATTCAAAGTTTCAAAATAAAATAACAAACATTCAAAGTTATAAAATAAAATAAATACTCATGTATCTACATCTAAATTTAAATCAAGAAAGTCTTCATCAATATCATCTTCATCATCAATCTTCCACTCT
This sequence comes from Sapria himalayana, assembly GCA_029783825.1. Classification (NCBI taxonomy): domain Eukaryota; kingdom Viridiplantae; phylum Streptophyta; class Magnoliopsida; order Malpighiales; family Rafflesiaceae; genus Sapria; species Sapria himalayana. The sequence goes on along the minus strand of JAREIK010001079.1, from coordinate 1,702,369 downwards.
CCATCTTCTTCATCTTTCTTTCCCGATGAATAAATCATCTCTTCATCTTCATCAATCAAAGCAAGAGTAGGAGTATGTTTAGAGCTATATAGTCTTGACTTTGGTTTTAGTGCTGGTGTTTGTGTTTTGCTTAGTTTAGCACGGATACGGACACGGGGATACGACACGGCAGGATACGAAGACACGACAAATTCTAAAAAACAAGGATACAGATACGGCTAGGATACGTCATGATAAAAAAAATAAAATTAAAAATAAAAATTATTTTCTTTATAAATATTAGGTATTTTATAAAATAAAATAAATTAAGTTAAAATATTTTAGTTTATAAAATAAATAAATATATGTTTATTTTATAAAATAAAAATATTGTATTTTATTTTATTTTATAAGATAATATTTATAATTATTTTATTTTATAAAATAATATTTTAAAATTATCTTATATTATATAAAAATATATTTTTTTATTTTATAAAATAAAAATATTTTATTTTATTTTATTAAAATATTTTATTTTATTTTACCGCCCGCCTGCCTTCCCCCTCAATTCCCATCCGCTTGCCTCCCTCCTCAATTTTCGCCCGCCTGCCTCATCCCTCAATTTCCACCCGCCTGCCTTCCCCTCAATTCTCGCCTGCCCCCTGCCTCCTCCCCCTCAATTCCCGCCCGCCTGCCTCCTTCCCCCTCAATTCCTGCCCGTCCCCTGCCTCTCCCTCAATTCGTGCCCGCCCCTTGCCTCCCCCCTCAATTCGCGTTCGCCCACTGCCTCCCCCCCTCAATTCGTGCCTACCCTCTGCCCTATGTCGCCCACTGGACATCCGATACGCCACCGTCCGATATGCCACGTGGCGTATTGGATACAGATTTATCAATGATATGCCACGTGGTGTATCGGACACATATCCGTGCCATGTCCGTGCTTCCTTGCCTGCTGCACCTCACCCGTCTATGCCTCGCCTGAAGTGAGGCGTTTTTCTCGGGAGTGGTGGCGCCTGAGCTTTAGGCGCACCTCAGGTGCGCTTTCATAACTATGGTATTAACTCATTCTTTCTGTCTTTCTCTTGGCTCTCATCTTTTTATTTCTTTCTCTCTTGGTCACTTCTTTTTGTTTTGGCTTTTGAGAATTAGGTGCGGAGTGTGGACTAGCGATTGTGGTGCAGATATCATAAAACAAATGAGATTTTATGCTTTATGGATATTAATTTTTAAATTTTATTTAGTTTTTTTAATTTTAATATTTGTTAAAATTTTTTGTTTAATTAATATTAATTAATATATAATTTTAAAAACAAAAAATATAATATACTTAATAAACTAATAAAAAAATGAAAATAGTAATTTTAATGACGATAACAAAATTAATTTAAGCGTAAGCATTAAAAATTTTAATATGGATAACGATAACCCTGCGGAAAGGTCCGAGGATGTCAAAATTTTGTTTTCTCCAATCATCTCGACTCAAACATCTAAAAAATAAAAAATTAGAAGAAAATCGATAATTTGAACTAACTTTAATTAAAATACAACATAAAAATATTAGGAGCGTCAATGAAGAATCGTCACAATACATATATTATAAAGAAAATATTAACTTGTAAGAGTTCATGTGGGATTGGACATCTTAAGAAGCATGTCAAATAATGTATCAAAAAACATAATGTATTAGATTTTAGACAAACCCAACTTAGTGGTGAGTTCTTTGAGGCTGGATTCAATACAGTCTCAATGTTGACCCCCTTCATATACCACAATGAATTAGAGAAGGAAGACATATCCAAAGTGATCATCACAATGAGTCTTCTAATTAGTTTTTTAAGGATTCAAGGGTAGTTAGTATTATACAGATTTATTTTTAGCATGCATTTTATAGGATTCTTAGATTTATATCTAGGAACGACATACTAAAATATTATAACTTAGAAAAGAAATAATAATTTATAAATTTAGGGAATATAATGAAATGATATTCTTGACGTCCGATATCTAAACTAGTCACGATGATATATCTTATTCATGTCTCATCGTCTACTATGTAGATTAAAAATGATACTAAATAAAAAATATTAAGATTCTCATAGATTCTCAATCTTCGTGATGACTCTATCATTTATGAGTATATGATAAAAAATTTTTAGAAAATATAATATTAAAAATAAAATATATAATATCATATTTGATAATATATCTAATAATAGAGTAGTCATCAACATGTTTGTTAGGACTATTAGAGATTAACTATTAGGATAAATTTTCTACGTTAGATACATGTGTCATGTCATTAATCTCAGAGTAAAAGCGGGACTAAAGGTTTATCTCATTTTATAAAGTATATGTAACTTGCTAAAATATTTGCGTACATCTCGTAGATAACAGGAATTTGGTAGTCTCTATTTATTTGCAGGTCTAAAGAAGAAACAATTTCAATCAGATATAAGACACTATTGAAATTATACATACATAATATTGGAGTCATGTGTTGGACACGAACACGTGATATCTGACTTCTTTAATAGTAAAAATGATGAATTTATTATTAATGATATTGACTAGGCTACAAGAATTTTATTTATAAAATTCTAAAGATTTTTTATGACATAACGAATATGTATTTGTCAGTTTATATTCCTACCACTTGCATTGCACCTATGTGCATATGCAATATTAATATCATATTTAGAAAGTTTAGAGATGACCTAATATTTAGCGATATGGTTATAGAGATGGAAATCAAATACTTAAAGTAATGGTCTACTATTCAATATTTCTATTGTCTGACTGCATGCATGAATCCTAAGATTAAGGTAAAAAGAGTAGAGAATATTTTGACACATATTCTTGTGCATGAACCAGTAAGACCCATTTGAAGGATCCATTTACAAAAAATTGACCGAGCTATTTACATACTGTAATACTAGGTATGATGATAGTAATAGTGAGATTCCGAGTATGGGTATGGATATCATATTTGGATATAATAGCTTATCTATTAAGTTAGTGAGGTGAAAATGATGGGAGGATCGTCAAATAAGATCGAGCTGTCTCGGTACCTAGATATCGATTACTACTCACTCCTATCACATATCGATAATAAGAATTTTGATATTTTATAGTGGTGAAAATTATATGAGTCTGCCTATCTCATACTGTCTAAGATGACATGGGATATACTGATTCTTTTGATGTCGAGCATAGTATCATAATCTATTTTTTTTGTTACAATGAATGTGATTATAGATAGAAGATCTAGATTATGGTCAGATATTATTGAAGTATTAGCATGTTTGAAGGATTGAGGGGATTTGAGCTTTAACATCCATGATTGTGTTACAACTACTGCAAGTACAGATGAGTTAGTTGCTAATAATGATTCATTAAATTTTGATGATAATTGACTATTGAGATGAGATTGAGACATTGAGCCTGCTGTACTTCCTATGGCCTACCATTAGTGATACTGATGTCATCCTAGTTATATGCTGACGAGATTTATTAATTTTGGATTATTTTTATTTATTTAGATACTTCTTTATGAGATTCATGTTTTATGCTTATAAGTTTATCTTTGATGTATTACTTTTGATTTTTTAATAATTTAATCTTATTTTATTATTTTGTAATTTGTACGTGTTTTAATTTTTAGTTGAGTTATCACTCGTGGTTGTAATTTTATTTTTTTTTTGTTTTATTAATTTAAATTAATTAATTAATTAATTAATTTAGTATTAAAATTTAAAATTTATAATAATTTTGAAGTTTGGGAATTAATATAAATTTATAATAATTTAAAATTTAATTTAGTATTCACTTGTGGTAGTAATAAGATCAAGCCCGACTCGGAAGTCCAAGCACAACCCGACCTAAACTGGGTACAAAGCGGGCCTTCGGGTCGTGCCGGGCCTGAACTTCTCAAGTCATCCATGCCAAGCATGATCTTACTAACAAATTTTAATTGATATAAAAACAAAATAAATATTAAGTTATTTAGAAATACAACTTACTATGAGGAAACTAATAGAACAATTAGAAATAAATAAAATATAAGAAAATAACAAAAACTAAAATTTAATACTATCATATTTAATAATATTTGGATATTTATTATTTAATATAATAAAATTTATAGAATAAAAAAATAAAATAATGTATATGATATAATTATCACTAGTGTGCATATTAGTTAAAATAATGATAACCCATGAATCTGAAGTGACTGAGTGAAACAACCAATGATATATAGAAAAAATAAAAAATATATTGATGCCTTGAGATGATATTTTCATCTTTCTATCTAGTAAGTATAAGTGTTGTTTTGGATGAATTTTATGATAACTTATCAAAGACTCTGGTAGCTAGTTCATCTCCTTATTACTGGATAAAATTATTAGTATAATCTCTGGATATAATATCAAATAGTTATCTATTGTATGACTCATTTTTTTTTAGTATACATAAATAGAAATTCTCCTCCATCTATCTGTATTATAATAATTTATTTTCATACTCTATTGTACCATAAAATTATAATTCCCCAAAACAAAAAATAATATTTAGTTTTTTTGTTAATCCTAACTATTTTTTTAATAATTCTGTCAAAACATTAGTTAAAGTTTTTGCCTAAAATGTCATTATGCGTTGCTATGCTCCACCATCACCTGCAATTAGGGTTGAGCCCAAAGTGTCGCCACATGCCACTACCAATTGCCCTCATTCGCCACCATCATGAGCTTATTTTTGTTCATGTTTGTTGTTCCTCAATCGTAGTTGCCTGTTGCCACCACCTTAGCTACCACCACTACATGTGTTTGCTGCCATCTCTACTCAAGCCTACTGCTAACACCCCGTTTGCGTCTACCACCACCACCATATGTTACTCTGCTTCCATCACTATGTGTGCTTTTGCTACACCACTGCACTATGTACAGTTGTACACTACCACTCTACAAGTATACAACTTTGTCCACACACTTGAGGTTTATTTTTTTTAGGCTTGCTCAGTTAATAATTGGTGTAATACATAAGTTGGATATTCTCATCAAAAATATAAAAAATAAAAAATTAATAGGAAAAATTAAAACTTATACTTTTGATAAGAGTATAACACAAGGGTGGGTATAACACATACATCAAATGAAACTCATACATCAAATATTTTTTATATAATAAACAAAAATAATTAGTATAACATATAAATTGAGTATTCTCATCAAAAATATAAAAAAAAAATAATAAGAAAAATTATAAGTTATATTTTTGATGGGAATTTTCGATGTATGAGTTGTCTTAATTAAATTTGTTAATGTTATAATGATATTATCTGGTACTTGAATTTTATTGATTATTGTTATATTATTTCTCATTATTATCTTGAAATTCATCAAGGTAGTTATCATAGAGGTGGAAACCAGGCTGGGAGACCCGTGCATGATTCGTGGCATGATATGGTTCAGTCGTGTCTGGCCTGGTACGACAAGATCTAGAATCGTGCCTAGTCTTGGACTGTGATGCCCCATGGCATGGTTCATTATGTGCTGGGCCTGCACGAGCCATGCCTCATGTCGAGCTAGGCACGACCAACATGCCTAGCTTGATTGTGCGGTTTATTGGCACGGGGACCCGGGATTGACTACGAGTCATGGATTTTGTTCCATCGAGTGATAGCTCGATGTGGCGAGTTAATTTTTTTTTTTAAAATTTGGTCATTTATACTAAATCTTGTTTACGTGGCTGATTTAGAGGCATCAAATGGTATCTAAGTACTGAGAAAGCTTGCTTCTATGTGATGGTTCACCCCTACGTTTCCCACTCGCTAGCTGAATGAAAAAATTTTCATCTTCGAACAAGATATCTATGTCTGTAATCACAGTCTCACCACAACCACCACCATACCTAGTATCGTAGTATGTGAAGAGGTCAGTCAACTTCTCGTGAATGAACACTTCAGGTGGCTCTTCCAGGTTCATGCATGAGAAAATGTAAGTCAGTGTATTTTCTACCCCTTCTACCTTAACCCTAAGATCCATGCATTCAGTGAGACAATAAAGAGATGAAATAGTAGACTAATACTTTAAGTACTTGGTTTCTATCTTTGCAACCATATGGCTAAGTGTCGGGTCAGCTCGATACTTCCTAAACATGCTTCTAATGTTGCATATGCACCGGAGTGCAATGCAAGTCGTGGGCATATAAACCGACGAACACATGTTCGTCGTGTCATACAAAATCTTTAGGAATTTCATAAATGAAATTTCTGAAGCCTAGTCAGTATCGTCAATAATAAGTTCGTCACTCTTACTATTGACGTAGTTGGATATCACGTGTTCGTATCCAACACATGATTCCAACATCAGATACGTGTAATTCTAACGATGTCTCACATCCGCTTAGAATTTTTTCTTCTTAAGATTCACAGACAAATAGAGATTACCAAACTCTTGTTGTCTGTGAGGAGTGCGAATATATTTTAGTACATTACATATATTATCCAACGCGGTGGAACACACCTTCATACCCGCTTGAACAATCAGGTTAATCACGTGACACATGCATATGACATGAAAAATCTCTTCTAATGATGCGTCTCTAATATTCCTAACAAACATGTTAATCGCTACTACATTATTAGATACGTTATTGAATGTGATAAAAAAAATTTTATTTTGAATTTTATATTTCCTAAAGATTTTCATCATATACTCAAAAATGATCAGGTTATCATGAGGATGAAGAATCTCAGAGAATCCTAAAATTTTTTTATTCATAATCCAATTAGAATCTACATAGTGGCTGGTGAGATGCATAAGATGATTCATCGTGACTTGTCCAGATATCGGACGTCACGGACACTACTCCATTATATGTCATAAATTCATTAATTATTTTTTTTGTTTTTATAACTTATATTAATAGTATTGTCATTCCTAGATGTGGGCCTAAGAATCCTATAATAAACAGGCTGAAAATATGTTTGCATGATGCGCATAACCCTTGGATCATTCGAAAATATGATCGGAAGACTCATCAATGTGATAAATCTGGCCATGCCGTCTCTACCCAACTCGCTGGAGTATATGAAGGGAGTAAACTTTGAGATTGGACTCGATCCAGTCTCAAAAAATGCAGTTTCAAGTTAGGTTTGCCTAGGATCTAATGGAACATATTTTTTGGTGTATAATTCGGCATGCCTCTTAAGGTGTCAAGTTCCAAACAAGCTCTTACATGTTAAAAGTCTCATATAATATTTGCACTATGTCATTTCTTCTTCCTCATCCCTAATATATTTTTTTATTTTATTATAGTAAAATGAGTCTAAACTACATAAGTCCTCCGAATTTTTTGTTTTTTAGAAGTTTGGGTTGAGACGACTACAGAAATCAAAGTTTCAGCAGCCTTAGATCTCTATGTAATATTTTTATTTTCTAAATTTAAATATGTTTCATTAGTATTTGTCATTTTTTAGGATTTTTCTTAATCAAAATAGTTATTTAGAGACTAGATGACTGATTTTAAAATTTTTTATTTTTGGTATAGAGAGAGAAACTAGAGAGAGAGAGAGAGAGTAAAAAAACTTAAAATAAATTACCTGGTAAAAGCAATGAGGTCGATCATGTGCACGGTGCACCACAGTCAAGCTCAAAATTTAAAACTCAAGTTGAGATTCCCAAAAATCCAAGCCGAATGCCAAACTCCCGAGTCTCGAGAGAGAGGATCATGATTTTTGAGAGAGAAAATGTGAGATTTGAGGGAAAAAATATTTATGAAAAATATAAATGGTATAGAGAGGGGGGGGTGTGAAATTTATAGATTAAAGAAAATATTTTTTTAAAAAAAAATTATTTTTTTGATTTTTTTTAATTTTTTAGGGGGCAGAATCATGAGGGCCATTGGATTCTGCCCCCTAGCCGTTGGAGGCGAGATCTAACGGCTGAAATTTAATTTTTTTTTTTAATTTTTTTTTGCTCGTTGGGGGACGGGAGGGAATTGGGTCGGCTCGGGGGACCGAGGGTCGGGTCCAATCAGACTCGACCCGCGGTCTTTTTTGCGGGAGGGGCGAAACGAGGGGGACACGGGGCGAACCTGTGCCGGTGTGCCGTGCCATGGGCACCAAACCGTGCCGGGTCAGGCACGACACATCACGGGTCAGGCACGGCACGACTCGTGCCTTACCCGGGCACGGGATTTTCCCGTGCTGGCCCGGCCCGATTGACACCTCTAGGCCGATTGCAATTGGACAGTCATGTATACTGGCCATCTATTATTTTGTTATGCAACAGACTTCCAATATGGATGGTTCGGTACGACCTTGTACTATGTTGGCAATTGTGTCGTGCCTGGCAATACATGAGAATCATATTATGTCGTGTTCGGCACGGCACAGTGGCACGACCGTGCCACACTTAAACGGGTCATGCTAGTATGATATGACTTATTTGACATGTCTAATTTGTCTTTACATCAAGGTATAATCTCAAATAGATGCATGCAACATGAAAAGTTTTCAAATATTTATTTGTCTTCCACACTTAAATGGGTCATGCCGGGATGATATGATTTATTTGACACATCTAATTTGTCATTGCATCAAGGTATAAATTTCAAATAGATGCAAGCAACATGAAAAGTTTTCAAATATTCATTTTAGTATTATTCTTCTTGAAACACTTTTAATATTGGAGCTCCAACATGATCAAATGTATTTGTGTAATTGCACACAAACCCTAGCTAAGTATATCATTGTAAATCATTATTGATATTGAGTTTTGATAGATTTGTTTCTTTTAATTAATAAAAAGTTTTATATGTGATGAAGTAATCACAAAATACTTGGTTAGAGAATTTTTTCTGTGTTGGTTTCCTCTTGGTTACACAAGTCTACCTCATATTATTTTTGCTTTTATTGGAGGGATTATGATGACGTACTTATTTTGCTTTTTATGTTCGTTAATGATATTATTATTAATATTATTATTAGTAGAGATGATAAATTAGAAAACATTAAATTCAAATATGTCTTGCATATTTTGTTGAGGGATTGACTTAAGGTGACCCAAATATTTTATTGGGATTAAAGTTGATCTATTATGTATATAAATGATTTTATCCTAGTGATTTTGCTTTGAGATTTTGATAGAATTTAATTTTTTGGATATTTTTTTTCGTTGATTCACTAATTAGAATAAATTTAGATTTTATAATCTATTTGTTCTTTAGTTAATCTTACAAGATTTAGGTAAATTATAGGAAAATTTAATTATCTAATACTATTATATATCTCTTATATTGATAATTTAGTTTATCATTTTCTTGATTCTCTATGTGGGATACATGTAGAGGTTGATCTTCACATACTTAGATGTTTGGACTCCCATGGACGTAATATCTTATTCTAGTTGGACAATAGTCATGATCGATAAGACGTACACCATAGGGTTTTATTTATTTCTATGCCCTAATCTTATCTAATATAAAAGAAAGAAATAGGTTTTCATTGTCAAATCTATTGTATTGGCCAAGTATATAGTTATGAATATTGTCACTTGTGAATTGTTTGCATTAGATATATTTTTCTTTGTTTTGATAATTAGATGGTCTATACTTGTGCGGCAGGAGTCTTGTGCGTAGACATGAATTTACACAGTTTATGATTTGATCTTTTACCTTCAAATAAAAAAAATATAAAGATTGATTATTAATTCCTCATAAATATATATATATAAGATAGATCTATTTTGACTGCTCACGTATATCTATAAGAGATCAGCTTGTAAATATTTTCATGAAAATATTAAAAAAAATGTCAGATTTTTAATGATGCTTATAATTTGGGCATGCTAGACTTGTATACATCAGGCTGATGATAATTGCTGAGATTTTTTTTTTTTTAGCTTTTTTCTGCACTAGCAATTGATTTTTGGAATTTGGAAATATCTCAATCTTTGATGTTTGTTCAATCATTTATACATTTTTTCTTTATTATAAATATCATTTATGTATGATTTCACTCTAAAATGAGTATTATTTGTTTTCACTATAAAATCATGGCATAAATATCATATAGGCTTATGTGGTTGTCAAAATCAGTTGTTAGTCATAGTGTTAGGCAAAGCTCTAATCATATGTGGGCACACAAAATTCGTCTATTAGCTGATTTCCAATCTTGACCTATGTATGTCAAAATTAAATCATACTGATTTTTATGTCATATGACTGAATAATTATGTCACCTGTATTGCATGCACAAGTTGGATATTATGTCTTGGTGTGATGTCAAGTACATCTGTTTTAGGATGGTAAGTTTCGAGTTTGAGATTCATGAGACAGCCTCTTCAATTTTTAAAGATAAAGTTGTTGGGATATTAAATTCTTTCAAACCACGTTGTAAAGTATGATTATTGTTCATTGGGTATGATCTTCATCTCCATATTTCTAAGTAATTAAATTATTTTCTAAAAAAGTATCAGTGCCGGTGATCGATTTTCTGTTTAAAAGAGATGATTTGCCCATTGAGAGATGGTCGCACATAGAATGAAACACACAAGCAAGTTGTTAGTAAGCATGTTGAATTAGTCCGACAGCTGGATGGTTAGCCATTTGGGTGGATAACTAAATTCAAGTACAATGCTGACCGAGATGGGCATTATGAATAAATAAAAGCATGTTGTTAGTAAGAGATGATTGCCAATGGGTGCTCCAAAGATGATTTGCACACATGACATGTAAATAAAAGTAGATAATGCTGTCCGACAGCTGGGTGAAACCAGTGTGCCTTGTGCTAGAGCCTTGATGCTCAATCTCTCTCTCTCTCTCTCTCTCCCTCTCTCTCTCTCAGGTTTAAATGCATAGATTTGGATGGAAATGGTGTTATAACTCGCAATGAGATGCAGTTTTTTTATGAGGAGCAATTGCATCGAATGGAGTGCATGGCCCAAGAGCCTGTCCTTTTTGAAGATATATTATGCCAGATAATCGACATGATTGGGCCAGAGGTCTGCCTTTTTGGCATATTTTTTTGTTGTTCCATTCTCTCTCTGAGGCAACGCTTTCTCTGATTCCCTAATGGGTGGTGGTTTCCTCGCAGAATAAATGTTACATTACTCTCCGCGACATTAAATGCTCCAAACTTTCCGGACACGTGTTTAACATCCTTTTCAACCTTAATAAATTTATGGCATTTGAAACCCGCGACCCCTTTCTGATTCGTCAGGTTTTTTTTTTTATTATTTTTTTTCCTTCTTTTTCTTTTATTGCTGCTGCTTTCTTGGTTAAGAAAGAGAAAGCCCTGATGGAATTCGTTGGAAAAATAGGAGCGAGAGAATCCAAGTCTGACAGAGTGGGATCGATTTGCCCATAGAGAATATATCAGGCTTTCGATGGAAGAGGATGTAGAAGATGCCTCTAATGGAAGTGCTGATGTTTGGGATGAATCCCTCGAGGCTCCTTTCTGACTTTCAATGAGTAAGAAAAAAATATGGCCAAAACAGACCGAGGTGGGTTAGGTCACAGATCTTCATTCTGGGCTAGTTGGTCAGCCACCTGATTCCAGGAAATCATTGATTGATTGGTTGGTTGGTTGGTTGGTTGGATGGTTGATTGATTGGTTGATTGGTTGGCTGGTTGTTTGATTGATTGGTTTGTTGGTTGGGTCATTGGTTGGTTGATTGATTGGTTGATTAAATTGGCTGATTGATAAGTTTTTGTATTTATTTTTCCCCCATGAATTTCTCGCAGTGATGATGGAACATCAAACTTCTTATTTCCGTGGAACAAAAAATAAAAAAAAAATTGAAGAGAAATGGAAACTGCAAGGCCCAAAACCGATGGCTCTGGAGAGCCTGTTTTGGTGTACCAGAAGTGGAACGCATACACATCTGCAGAACCATATTAACGGAGGCAGTATTACAATGAAAGGCCTGTTTGGGATGATGCTCAAAATTCGTGTTAAAGATGATAATTATTTGGCCGTAAGTAGCATTTCCTGGGACGCCTGCTTTAGGCATTTCGCTTAGCCTTTTGACATTGTTTTCTGGTACATATACATTTCGTCATTTCTCATACTGTGCTTAATTTCGACTATCTGTAATATATATATATATATATATACTGTGACTCCAATGTTTTTGTTTCATTATTGAGTGCGTTGATTATATATATACATGAACTAAAAAAGTTTATGTAATTGATGAATGCTTCAGTATCCTGGGAATGGTTCAATTTTGAATTTGTTTCACATTCCACCAAGAGGAGGTTTCTAATTCTTAAATTTTTTTCTTTGAAATGAAACAAGCTCTTTAATCTAGCTGTTGGGTCCAAATTACACCTTAAAATTGAATACAATGTATTTTCAAATTTGCGCAGATGTTGAGCAAGAGAGGAATGTCCAGTTCCACATTGGCTAGCTAAAACATCCATACATGAAAAGAATTTTGATCTATTAAATACGTTGATAGTTTTAAAAATAATTCTTCATGTTTTCTTTGAGAACACTTTTTCCTCAAGGCATGGCTATCCTAATGAAATGGTAGGCAAATTTTAACCAATATAAGCAAACTGAAAATATTTGTAGTTCACAATTTTTTGATTGTTTGGTGATGAACTATAAAACAAAGACCATATCAACTATAAGCTATAAGATTGTAGTTTAATGTTTATTATTATATTTTATTTTCATTTACAAGCTAAGGTATATTTAGAAGATTTGTGTTTTGATATATCAAATGATATAATTTTTGTGTTTTGGTATAGTAAATTTTTTATAATTTTTAAAAACATACAAAAATTTTAAATTAATTAAGTTTTAATGTTCAAAAATTAATCAACCCAATTTAACTATAAGAAATTTGCAAAATAAAATTAATTTAGACACTATTGTTGCCATCTAAGAAATAATGTTGTCAAGCTTGGAAATCATAATGTTGTATATAATTTGTTTTGATAAATTATTTTGTATAATCAAAATTATTTTCTGTTTCAATATTTTTAATATTAGTGCAGAAAAAAAATATTGAGAGATTGAAAATGCAGTAATAGCACAATAACGGGGATCCCGCTGCCCGGTCAGCGGGCTGAAGAAAATTTTGGAGCACAACCTGATCTATCCAAGTGATCGGACTCACTCCGTTATTGATATCGAAAAAACTGTTTAATATAAATTGATTTTTATTTATGTTTTTTACTGCGGTAATTTTTCTTGTGAAACTATTTATCTCCTCATTTTTCTCCTCTTTGCATAATTTTTCTTCGCGATTGCTACTGCTAAGAAATATGTAAGATATTTTTGGTTATAATCTGCAAGTATTTTCTGGTAGATATAGCTAGTCATACTAAATGACTAGTGAACCACGTTATTTTTCTGTGATTCTACTATGATTTTGATTTTCTGTCGTGGTTTGTTGGATTGTGGATATATTGTTTATTGTTTTATATTTTCTTCTTCTTGTGAATCTGAGAAATCATAAACATTGGGAGTAGAATTACCTAACACAATTTTTTGATACTCAAAACATGATTTTAAAAATATAAAAGCATTACCATATGGGGAGAGAGAGATTCAAACCCATGCTGGCATGCCCTCCTCACCACAAAAATGATTTCTTACCAGCAGTCACAAGTTTGATTGTGTCAATGCCAGAATAATTATATATATGCATAGAGAGACATATATAACTATCTATCTTTCTATGTGTGTGTGTGTGTGTGTGTGTAGTAAAAATTATTAAAGGAGCACTTTTTATTAAAAAGACACACAAGCATCCATGCAAATATATACATGTTTATTGGAGAGATGGATGTGAATAAAATGCATATATTTAAACAAATCAATAAGAAAAGTCAACAATGATGTCACATAAAAAATAGGCCACATGTTAGATTGAAGACTGTAAATTCTCTTTGATTGAAAACTTCATCATTTGCTCAAATTGTTTGATTTACCATCTTATGAGTTGTGTATCACAATAGGAATAAAAGTAAAGTACAACATATCTTAAAGTAGGAGCAAAGACATTCACGCTTTGTTTCATACATTTATTTGGAAATCACTAGTTCCATTACTTGAAAGAGCAAATTATCTTGCAATATTCATTGATGATTATTTGAGAGGATATTACGTGTACTCAATCAAGCACAAGGTAGATATATTTGTAGTTTTGAAAGCATTCAAGTTGTGGGTAGAACTTGAAACTTGAAGAATGATCAAATGTTTGTCAAATAGACAATAAAAAGGAATTTACTAGCAATAAGTTTCATGTATTTTGTGAAAGAGATAACCTGAAGAGATAGTTTATGATGGCATACACACATTAACAAATGGATTAGTAGATTGAATGAGTAAGACATTATTATATATAACTAGAGAAATGTTGGTAGTAGTTATCAAATTAGTGCACATTACATGTATAATTGATCACCATGGGTGGCTATTGTGAGAATGAAATCTAACATTCTCAAACTTTGATTGCCTTACCCTTGTCACATGGTTGGCCTTGGGTTTTGGGCATATTCATATGGTATTCACTTACATGTTGCCATTTCCCATGTCTCACATAAAGATTGTTGGAACTATTTTATACTAAAAGTTATTTTTGTTATTTTCCTTTTGATTTGTTTGTATTATTTTCTTATTTTAATGAATAAATTTGCAATGACGTGAATTTGTTGAAATGCATATGTCATTTATTCTGTATAGCAAATAATTTGGTGCATAGTATTTGACTTACACATAAAAAATTGAATCATTAGTTCTTATGGAATATACATTTATTATTTATAATCTAGATATAATTGGACAATTTATCGGTAAGATTGTAACACAAGATTTCAATAGAATTATCCTGACAACGGAGAATAATAAAGTTCTAATTTCTAGTAGTAGTATGTTTTTGTGTATTGACATGTAAAATAAAATATATCATTATTATTATAAATATTATTACTCTTAACCTTGAAGCAATTAATACTCATGGTCACTTGTTAATAGTTATTTTGATTTGTGAAAATTATGATCTAGAAAAAAATTTATAAAATCTATAAATTGAATAATTCTACCAAGTGTATGGTAAATATTAATTACTAATGAAATCCATATCTTGTTAGAAGAATTGATAATGTTTTATTTAGGAAGCTTATAAGTTTTGATATTGTCAAATTCTACTAATAATTATGATCTAACATTTTAAATAAGTTAGATTGAGAGTCTGGAAGAAATAATTAGAGATTGATTAAATTAGATTATCAGTAATTTAATTCAATCAATATGTATATATAATCTTAATAAGTGTCGTTTAATAGTTGTTAAATAATAATAGACACAAATAATTTTGAATAAGAGAGTGAATACAACTAAAATTCTATAGTGATATAAATTATAGTTAATATAAATTATAGTGCAAAATATTTTTCATTGGAGTCTAAGATCTTATTCAGGCCAGGATCTCTTCTGTAGCCTTTTCTAGTATCATGGAAATGTATTATAATTTTTATTTATTTGGAATATATGTGTATGTATATAATCAGAGTAATTGATTTAATTGAAATCGAATTAATTGATTTATTAAATCAGGTTAATTGATTTATGTTAATATAATATGATTATACACACACACACACATATAAAATAAGTAAATTTTTAATTATATTTTAAAAAGAAATATAAATAAATAAAAGATTAAAAGTAGATGTCACATTAACTCTTAAAAGCTGATGTGACATTTATTATTTTTAATTCTTTTATTTAAATTATATTTACTTTTTTTATTAAAAATATTGGAGAAGATGATGT
Source organism: Sapria himalayana (assembly GCA_029783825.1). Taxonomy (NCBI): domain Eukaryota; kingdom Viridiplantae; phylum Streptophyta; class Magnoliopsida; order Malpighiales; family Rafflesiaceae; genus Sapria; species Sapria himalayana. The sequence continues at coordinate 1,686,594 of JAREIK010001079.1, read as the reverse complement.
CGTACCCACTATTACATTGTCTTCTTCCTCACGAAGCTAGTGAATAATGCTATATGGGAGAAGCTTTTGGTCAAATGAGCATGGTATGATTTAGAATTAGAAGTGTCAAACGGGCCAGGCCGGCCCGACCCGACACAAGGCACGGCACGGTTCGGCCGTCCGTGGGCTGGCCCGGCACGGTTCGGCCGTCCCTGGGCCGGCCCTGCACGTTTTTTAACCGTGCCAGGGCCCGTGCCGTGCCTGGCCCGGCACGGCTCGTGCCGGGGAACGGCACGCCGGCACGGTTTCTCCCGTGCCAGTTAGGTTTCACGCGGGCACACCGCACGCGTGGGCGTGACCCACACCCTCCTGAAATAAAGCCCGCGGGTCGGGTCTGAATGGACCCGACCCACGGTCCCGACATTTTGACCCAATCCCAACGGGAAAAAAAAATTCAAATCTGATTGAATTTCAGCCGTTGGATTCGACTCCAACGGCTAGGGGGCAGAATCCAACGGTCCTCGTGATTCTGCCCCCTTATTTTATATTAAAAAATCAAAAAAATATAAAAAAATATATTTTTTTATAAAAAATTAATATCTTTAATCTATAAATTCTACCCCACTCCCTATAACAATTATGTTTTTCAAAAACATATAATCTCTCAAAATTTTCTCTCTCTCACATAAACCATGCATCTCTCTCTCGGGCCTCGGGATTTTGCATTTGGCTTGGATTTTCGTGAAACTCGACTTGTGTTTTGAATATCAGAGCTTCCTGCGGTGCACATTGCATGTGATCGACCTCATTGCTTTTACTGAGTAATATATTTTACGTTTTTATTTACTTTCTCTCTCTAAAGCTTCTCTCTTTAGAAAAACATAGGAAAAAATAAAAAACATAAAAAATGACAAATACACCTGACACGTATTTAAATTTAGAAAATGAAAATGTTAGTGTTACACAGACGTCTGCGGCTGCTGAAACTTTGGTTTCTCCAGTCGTCTCAACCCAAAGTTCTAAAAAACAAAAAACTAGGAGGACTTCTGTAGTTTGGACTCATTTTAAAATCATAACACAAAAAAATGTTAGGGGTGAGGAACTAGAAATGGCACAGTGCAAATATTGTATGAGACATTTAACATGCAAGAGTTCATGTGAGACTGGGCACCTTAAGAGGCATGCAGAATTATGCACCAAAAAACATGGACCCTTAGATCCTAGGCAAACCCAACTTGGCACTACATTTTTTGAGACTGGATCAAGTTCAGTCTCAAAGTTTACTCCCTTCGTATACTCCAGCGAGTTGGGTAGGGACGGCATGGCCAGGCCCATCACATTGATGGGTCTTCCGATCAGATTTTCGGAAGATCTGAGGATAGTGTGCTTCATGCAGACTTATTTTCAGCATTCCTATCGTAGGATTCCTAGGACCACATCTAGGAGTGACATACTAAAGATATATAAGTTATAAAAACAAAAAATTATTAAGGAATTTATGGCATATAGTGGAGCGGTGTCCGTGATGTCCGATATATGGACAAGTCACGATGATTCTTCTTATGCATGTCTCACGAGTCACTATGTAGATTCTAACTGGACAATCAATAAAAAAAATTTTATGATTCACTGAGATTCTTCATCCTCATGATGGCCCGACCATTTTTGAGTGTATGAAGAAAATATTTAGGGAATATAAAATTCAAAATAAAATTTTTAGTGTCACATTCGATAACGCTTCTAATAATGGAGTAGCGATCAATATGTTTGTTAGAAATATTAGAGACGCACCATTAGGAGAGATCTTTCATGTCAGATGCATGTGTCACGTGATTAACCTGATTGTTCAAGCAGGTATGAAGGTGTGTTCCTTCGCGTTGGATAATATATGCAATGCACTAAAGTATATTCGCACTCCTCGCAAACAACAAGAGTTTGATAGTCTCTGTTTATCTGTGAATCTTAAGAAGAAGAAATTCCAATCGGATGTGAGACATCGTTGGAATTACACGTACCTGATGTTGGAATCATGTGTTGGATACGAACACGTGATATCCGACTACGTCAATAGTAAGAGTGACGAACTTATTATTGACGACACTGACTGGGCTTCAGGAATTTCATTTATGAAATTCCGGAAGATATTTTATGACACGACGAACATGTGTTCGTCGGTTTATACGCTCACCACTTGCATTGCACTCCGGTGCATATGCAACATTAGTAGCATGTTTAGGAAGTATCGAGCTGACCCGACGCTTAGCCATATGGTTGCAGAGATGGAGACCAAGTACTTGAAGTACTGGTCCACCGTTCCATCTCTTTATTGCCTCGGTGCATGCATGGACCCTAGGGTTAAGGTGGAAGGGGTAGAAAATACCCTGACTTTCATTTCCTCGTGCATGAACCTGGAAGAGCCACCTGAAGGGTTCATTCACGAGAAGTTGACTGACCTATTCACATACTACGATACTAGGTATGATGGTGGTAGTAGTGAGACTGTGATTATGGACATTGATACCTTGTTCGGAGATGATGATTATTCAATTCAGCTAGCGAGGGGGAAACGTAGGGGTGGACCATCACATAGGAGCGAGCTGTCTCGGTACTTAGATACCGATTACTGCTCAATCCTATCACATTCTGATACTAAGAATCTTGATTTATTACAGTGGTGGAAATCATATGAGTCCACCTATCCCGTGCTATCTAGGATGGCATGGGATCTACTGACTCCTCTGCTGTCGAGCGTAGCATCGGAGTCTACTTTTTCTATTGTAGTGAACGTGATTTTGGATAGGAGATCGAGATTACGTCCAGATATGGTTAAGGCCTTGGCTTGTTTGAAGGATTGGGAGGATTCGAGGTTTAGCATCCATGATCGTGCTGGAGCTGGGACTGGGACAGACACTGCAGTCGCATCCACATCCAATACGATGGCGGAGGAGTTGATTGCCGATGATGATGATCCATATGATACTGATCTTGATGTTGCGGCTGATGATTCTCATTATATGCCGATTGACGATTGATGATGATCTGCTGTTTTTTTTTCGATATTTTTTTATTCATTGTATTTGTATGCTTTGTTTGTACGTTGTGTTGAAACTTATACTTGTTTTGTTCGGACCATCGGTTTCAAATGCATGATTGGTAATTTTTTATTTCTATTGTTTAATTTTTTTTTTTGTTTTTATTTATAATAACATAATGTATTGATTTATTTTTTTTACGATTTAAATTTTATTTTAAAAATTAATTACTTTAATATATAATTAATAAATATAATAAAAGCTAAACTAATTTGAATTTGAAAAAAAAATACTTTTCTAAAATTTGTTTTTTATTTTATTTTTATTTTTAACATTTTTTAAAAAAATTATTTTTATTAATTAATACTCTACACTTAAGTCTTAAGCAATACAATTTACATTATATAAATTTAAAAAAAAAACAATATTCTGCCTGTCCGTACGGCCTCCGGCCTGCCCCTGCCGGCCTGCCCTGCCTCTCACCCCTTTCTCTCACTCTCAGTCTCTCTCAGGACTCGGGCTCGACCGCTCGGGTCAACCTCTGCCCTGGCCTGTATGGCCGTGCCGGGCCCGAGCGGGCCCTCCTATATTAAACAGTGCCGGGCACGGTACGGTGGCACGATCGTGCCGGTTTAAAACGGGCCTGGCCGGGGTGGTCCGGCCAGTTTGACACCTCTATATTGAATAACCTCTCCTCATCTTCGTATAAGAACATAAAATTAAAATGATAGTATTTTGTTTTCCATACATGATGTATCTAAATCCAAAAGCTCCAACAAATAGTATCGGAGTTGGTTTGACACACACGTATAGAACTATTAATTTTTAATATGCATAGACATAAATAAATATCCTTGATAATAACAAAGGCATTCTAATCTTTATTAATTGATACCTACAACCTAGTTTTTTGAGTTTTTTCTTATGTATTTGAATGTGTTAAATTTAAGATGCGTTTGGAAGCATTTGATTGTAATCTAAGTTAAAACAATGTTTATTCATTTTTTGTGTTGTAATTTTGTATTTGATTTGTTTGATTTTCTAAATCACATGGGGATATAATTTCAAGAAAGGCAAACATTCTATAATGAACAAGCATCTAGCCATGGAGGAGCTTGTAGTGGTGAACCAAGTTATGGAGGAGTTCATGGTGGCCGAATGTTACCGTCGTAGAGTTTATGATGGTGAGCCATCCTTTTTTTTTTTTTGGAAACAAAGAGCTTCAGGGCCCACTTGCGTGGTCCCCTACATCCCCTTGGGCCCCCGAAAATCCGAGTAGGCATAAAATATCTCTAGTACCCCCCCCCCACTAGTTAGAGTTAAACTCCTGACCTACTAGACATTGTCAAGAGTCCCAACCAGCTAAGCTCCTTATGAGAGGAGTATGGTGAGCCATCCATGGTGGAGCTCATGATGGGCAAACACTGATGTGGTGAAGCTTGTAGTGGTGAGCCATCTATGGTGGAGCTCATAGTTCCTGGACACTAATATGGAGGAACTTGCAATGAAGAGTCATTCGTGGGGGATCTCATTGCGGTGCTTGGAGAAGATCTCAACATATATATTTTTTTTTGTTTTCTATTTTTCCTTTTTTTTTATTCTGGGTTGCTATCCTAGGAACTTCAATAATAATAAAAAATGGAAGGGAGGGAAATGCCTTCATTATGCGACCGCCTCAAAGCAAGGACTTCCTTGAATGAAGTCCTTGGCCAATAAAGTTTTAAAACTAATAAAAACTAGGTTGTTGAACCTAGGAATTATGTGATGATATACCCATCACATAAATATGGAATACATGTGTGTAATGAGATAGTCATCACATGAATTTGTGAATGTATATGTTATAACATATCTTATGGATGTATATGTTATAACATTTTATTGTGATGTAATATTATGATTAGATTGATGAATATTATAGCATGTATATAAGTATATCTACTTTTGTGATAGTTGTATGTTGAAAATAGTTAGTACACTTAACATTCATACATACATGTATATAAGTATAACATCATTTCTATCTGAGATACTACTATTATTTGAAGGACCAAAGATAAGTTATCAGTTTAATCTTGTTTGACAAGTCTCATTGTCTAAATAGCAAGATTAATATGAATTGATCTGTTTGAATAAATAATGAATAGTAGACATCCTCTCATCAAGGTATACTATTCATGGAGTATCAAACTGATGACAGATTTATTCAAGAATTTGTGGAAGGAACCAATTCTCGTGATAAAATTCATCATAATATGCTCATTATAATTTTTTCAGGTATTTTAAAGAAAATATCATTCAACTCACTCGCCACTATTCTCAAAGAGATAAACTTAATGAGATCAATTACATATTTTAGAAAAAATATATTGATATTATTTTGATTGTAGAGAACTACAAGTTTGTAGAGATCTATGCCCAAATAAATATCATAAATAGGCAACCGATGAGGAAGCCAAGCCTTAAGAGAAATGAGTAAAGATTAATGAGATATCAAGATATTATATTTTAATGTCTATTTCAAATATACTTCAATATTATTAATCCATAAACACTGATATGATATGATGTCAAATTTCAAAGAAATATTTAGGAATCAAACTCATTCTGCTAGATATAAAGTCATGAGGAATCTGATAAATATAATGATTACTGAAAACACCCTAGTGAAAGATCGTGTTCTGAAGATGATTGGTCTTTTAAATGAACTAGAGATTCATATAGTTGAGATTGATGTGGATTCTCAGATTGATATTATTCTCTAGTCAAACTAGATTTTTATAGGAAATCTGCCTAAACTATAATATGAATAAACTTGATTGGATATTAGATTAATTGCTTAAAGAATTAGTTTCAGTTGAGAGTATTATTAAGAAACTATCTCGATGGCTGAAAAGACTTTTTCTAAACAAAATGAAAAGAAAAGAAAGTGATTTTAGATATATGTTCATGTTCCACACACAAATCCTAACTCATAAGTGGGAGTGAAAAAATAAAAGGGTAAATGTTTTCATTATAAACAGTCAAGGCCCTAGAAGAGTATAGGATAGAAATGAAGAAATACCTTAATAAATATCTCAAGACACTATGATCCGATCATGGTATTCTACCCATCTTAAACCTTTTGTGAGAGTTTAATGACTACTTATTGGAATAAAGGATTACATCTTATTTGTCTGCGCATGGTATTCTACAACACATTGGTATAACATAAAAATAGAATATGACTTGATAAAATCAATGATGAGTAATTCAAATATGTCTGATTCCTTATGGGGATATCCATTAAAAATAGTAGATTCTATTTTGATATTGGTTCTATCTAGTCTATATTCATTACTCCAACTAAATTGTGGACTAGATGTAAACTCAATTTGAAACACATTCATTTATGGTGTTGCCTAGCACATCTGATTAAAGGGAAAGTGAGAACAAAGAATAGAAGCTTGTTTTTTTGAGGGATATCCAAGAGGAACTAAAGGTAGATTATTTTATAGTCTAAATGATCAGAAAGTCATTATTAGTACCAATGTCTGGTTCCTACTAGAAGACTATATAACAAACTATAATTCCAAAAATAAGATAATTCTAGAAGATTTAAGAGGAGATAAACCAGTCCAAACTCTTTTAATACTAGTAATACAAGAAGAAATACCATATGATGACATTCCAGATACCTCATGGCCTCATCATATTGGAAGAACTATTGGCAATGGTGTTGATACTGAACCTTATGAACCTAACATTGATATACAAATTACACAATCAAAGAGCAATGATTATAATGGGTCACAAGCATCAATATCAATGCAGCATATCACTGAAAGTTACAACTAAGAGGAGTGTCTCATTGTAGCGGGAGGGTTATATTCCTCATCCTACATGGTATACACTCTTAGGAGAGATATGACAAAGTATGCTGAAGTACTTAAAGATAAAGATACATAATTATGTAAAAACACTATGAAATTAGAGATGTGGTATATGCACTCCAATCACATATGAGGTCTTATGGAATTACCTAAAGAGATAAAACACATCAAGTGTAGGTAAATTTATATGAAAGAGAGGAATAGGTGGTAACATTGAGACTTATAAAGTTAGACTTGTTATAAAATATTTTACTTAGAAAGAGAGAATCAATTATGAGAAAACATTTTTTACGTAGCTATGTTGAAGTCAATTTATATTCTCTTGTCCTTTGCAACTCATTATGAATATGAGATTTAATAGATGGACATAAATACTGCATTTTTGAATAAGCATCTTAAAGAATATATCTATATGATATAGCTGGATGGTTTCATAGAGAAAGATATATGCACATATTATATAAATTTAAAATGTTCATTTATGAACTAAAACAAACATCTAGATCTTAGAATACTCATTTTGATCAAACCATTAAGTCTTATGACTTTGATCAATGTTAGGATGAATATTATATGTATATGAAGCAAAATAGTTTCATGATGATATTCTTGATATTGAATGTTGATATATTAATAATTAGTAATGATGTGGGTTTGTTATCTTTGGTTAAGGTCTAGTTTTCTGGTCAATTAGATATGAAAAACTTATTAGAAGCTACTCATATTCTTGTGAGTTCATAAGCATATCTCAAGCTATTTATATCGTTCAGATATTAACTCATTTTAGCATGTAAGATTCCAAGAAATATTTTCTTCCTTTCAGACATAAAATTACTCTATCAAAAAAATCAACATCTCAAAAGACCCAACGAGATAGATAAAATGAAGGAAGTTTATTATGCACCTGTAGTAGGAAGCTTGATATTTAAAATGCTTTGTACTATATATGATATCTATTTTGTTGCAGACATGGTCAATATATATCAATCTAATCTAGGACAAGAATATTATATATAAGTAAAACATGTAATCAAGTACTTGAAAAGGATTAGATATTATATATTAGTGTATTAAGCAGACAATCTTAGACATATTTGGTATACAAACTCAAATTTCTAATTAGATGAGGATTTAAGAAAATCCATCCCAAGTTATGTATTTATCTTAGGGGGTAGAGCCATAAGTTGGAGGGGTATCAAGCAATTGCATATTTTTGTTTCCATCATGAAGGTAAAATATGTGGTAGCCTAGGAGGCAGCCAAGGAAATTGTATGGCTCAGGAACTTTTTGATGGATCTATGGATATTTCCTTTTACACAATTACTTATTACATTCTATTGTGATAATAGTGGAGTAGTTCCTAACTCAAAGGAACTAAGAATCCATATGAAAGCAAAATACATCGAGCATAAATAGAGGTGTCGGCAGGGCTGGACCGGCACATTTTTAGGTGGTCCAATTGGGTCACCGTGACGTGCCAGGAATAGCACGGCTTCAGCACAGCCAGCCTGATATGGCCCGTCGGCCAATCTATTTAGTAATCCAGGCTAGGTCATGCTTGGATAGGCTAGATTTGGTTTGTTCGGGTTGGGTTTGATCGTTTAGGGAGGGTTCAGGCCGGGTTTGGGCATGGTTCGGGCCATTTGGAAAAATTTTAATCCAAAATTCAAAATTATTAAAAAATTTAAATTTTAATTATTTAATACTTAAATAGTTTATAGTTAAATTAACATGAATAAATACTTATTTAATTTTTAATATATTAAATTAATTAAAACATAAACTCATAAATCATAAATAACTAATATTTTAAAACTTAACATTGTCTGAATTAATAAAACTAAAACATTAATACAAACCAATGCAAATCATAAAAAATATACGTGTCTGAATCAAGCCTCAAAGTAAAATGAAAAAAAATAAAGACAATGTCAATCCAAACAAGATAAATAAAAATAAAAAATATCACCAGCATATGATCAATGTTGATATCCGTATCAGTGTATTAATAGTAATAGGCCATTGGTAATTAAGTAGGCTCAAACGCTCAGCTCAATCATCAATGTCTCAATCTCATTCTCATATCAGTCATCAATCATCATCAATATCCAACATATTATCATCAACAACCAATTCGTCTACTTTTATTGTAGTCCCAGCATAATCCTATATGCCCAAGCTCAAATCCTTCCAATACTTCATTCATGCTAATACCTCATTAATATTTGGTCATAATCTCAATCTCTTATCTACAATCATATTCACTGTAATAGAAAAAGTAGACTCTGATGCTATGCTTGATACTAGAAGAGTCAGTAGATCCCATGTCATCTTAGATAACACGGGATTGGTGGACTCATAATTTCTACCACTGTAAAATATCAATTCTTATTTCTTATTATCGAAATATGATAAGATTGAGCAGTAATCAGTATCTAAGTACAGAGATGGATCGCTCTTATTCGATGGTCCACCATGTTATTTCCCCCTCACTACCTGAATGGAAAAGTCATTGTTTCCGGATATTGTATCCATTTCTATACTTGGAGCCTCACTACTACTACTACCATACCTAGTATCATAGTATGTAAAGATCTCAATCAACTTCTCGTGAATTAAACCTTGAGGTTGGTATTCCTAGTTCATGCACGAGGATATATATGTCAAAATATTCTCTATCCTTTCCACCTTAACCCTAGGTTCCATGCAAGAAGCCAGACAATAAAGAGATGGAATGGTGGATCAGTACTTTAAGTACTTAGTTTCCATCTCTATAACCATATCGCTAAGTGTCGGGTCATCTCTAAACTTCACAAACATGCTACTAATATTGCATATGCACCCGAGGGCAATGCAAGTGATTGGAGTATAAACTGATGAATATATGTTCATCATGTCATAAAAAATCTTTAATAATTTCATAAATAAAATTCTTGTAGCCTAGTCAGCGTCGTCAATAATAAGTTCATCATTTTTACTATTGAAGTAATCGGATATCACGTATTCATATCCAACACATGACTCCAACATAAGGTATGTGTAATTTCAATGGTGTCTCATATCCGATTGAAATTTCTTCTTTAGACCCACAGAAAAAAAGAGAGTACCGAACTTCTGCTGTCTGTGAGGCATACAAAGAAGTTTTAATAAGTTACGTATGTTTTCTAAAGTGTGGAAATAACCTTCATCTCTGCTTGTACTGTAATGTTAATAACGTGACACATGTATCTAACATGAAAAATATCTCCTAATGGTCCATCTCTAATAGTCATAACAAATATGTTAATAGCTACTCTATTGTTAGATGTATGATCAAAAGTGATACTATATATTTTATTTTAAATTTTATATTCTCTAAAAATTTTAATCAAGCACTCATAAATGACCGGGATATCATGAGGATGAAGAATCTTATTTTTTTTTATTTAGTGTCCATTTAAAATCTATATAGTGGGTAGTGAGGCATGCATAAGATACATCATTGCGACTAGTCTAGATATCAGATGTCAAGGACACTACTCACTATAATTCCTACATTTTTTAATTATTTTTTTTCTATAAGTTATATTATTTTAGTTTGTCATTCCTAGATGCAGACCTAGGAATCCTACTATATGTAAGCTAAAAATAAGTCTGCATAATACTGACTATCCTCGGATCCTACGAAAACCTAATCAAAAGACCCATTATGGTGATCAGTTTGGTCATGCCTTCCCTCCCTTACTCATTGTGGCGTATGAAGGGGATCAACATTGAGGCTGAACTGGATCCAGCCTCAAAAAATCCACCATTGAGTTGGATTTGCCTAGGATTTAATGCATCATATTTTTTGATGTATAGTTTGACATATCTCTTAAGGTGCCAAGTCCCACATGAACTCTTACAATTTAAAATATTTTTATAATATTTGCATTGTGTCAATTCTTATTTGGCACCCCAAATATTTTCAGTAGCCTCAGAATTTTTCGTAGGGTTTTCGTTATTTGTCCCACCATCAAGGCTTTCCGTTTCCATTTTATTATTATTAACCTCCCCTGACACAAGCATCAAGAAAGAAAATGAACAAGATGCATGGGACTCCATGACTAAGCATTTTTTCGATTGCAACTTAGAAAATAATTTATTTCTGCAACATCTCCTTTCTGGCCCCTACTGAAGATTCAAAAGGCGAGCACTCTCCTTCAAGGTAAGAGATCAGTATAAAGGTTAGTATTATATCCCTTCCATGCATCAACAACATGTTTGAAAAAACCACTGGATGTTGATCCCACGCATCGTAGGCCTCCCATAAGCGCCAAAGATCGGTGATGTTGTTATCTTAATTAAAATTACTATTTATCATATTTATACTTTATTTATTTTTAAATTATATTGTATTTTATGTTTTTAAATTAATATATTAATTAAAATTAATTAAATTAAAATTTAATTCTTAAAGTTTAAACTTTAAACTAACATTAATTAAAATTAAAAAAAACAATAAAAAACCCCATCAACCATAATGTGTAACATAACTTTGCCTTTTTGATGTTCACACCGCACCACAATCCACACCCAAGTCCCGAAAGCTGAAAATCGATAGCGAGTTATATATTCCAGAAGCTTCGGCTTCTGGAACCCTTTGGCTCGAGTTGGCAATGGGGATAAGCGAGAAATGGGCCAGGTCAGGTCGAGTTATGGGATTAACGAAATTTTGGGCTTGGGGTCAAGCATCGTATCGGGCATTGGGGTGGGAGAGGAGCACGGTTTGGGTTGTGCCGAATTTGCATCCCCTCAGGCCATGGTACCCGGCCATGCTTGGCCTAGCACGAGGCTTGGTAGACCTAGGCACGACATGGTATGGCATGAGCCATGCCGTGAGCCAGCCTGACATGGGAACGGGCACAGGTCTGGGCTGTGTCGAGCTAAGCACCGCCGAGTCAGGTTGTGCCTCGGGCTGGGTTTGGGCTGCTTGGCTTATTTAGCACCTCTAAGCATAAACATAATCTAATAAGAGATATTATAAAAAAGAGACTATATGGTGGTCAAAAGTGGCATCATAGATAACTCAGTTAAACCTATTACGAAGAGCATTCTAGCTAAAATTTTTGAAAGACGTGGAAAAAATATGAGTAAGATATGTGGCATCATTGCTTTAAGTCTAAGTGAGAGATTATTGGAATTATTTTATAGTAAAAGCTATTTGTTTGTTATTTTTCTTTTGATTGGTTTGTATCATTTTATTATTTTAATCAATACATTTTCAAAGAGCCGAATTAGTGGAAATACATGTGTCATTTATTTTGTATAATAGATAATTTGGTGCACAGAGTTCAGGTTATGCATGAAAAATCAAATTATTTGTTTTTGTAGAATATAAGTTTATTGTTCACAATATGGTTAGAATTAAATATTCTATCTGTAAGATTATAGCACAAGATTTTAGCATGCCTATCTTGACTATAGAGAGTGCTGAAGTTCTAACTTCTAGTGCTAGTACCTTGTATGTATTGAATGAGACTATTTTGGTGTGCTTATGTTGTATTATCCTATAAAACAAAATATACTTTTGTTATTATAAATATTATTACTCTTAATCTTGAAGTAATTAATAACAAAATATTATAAATATTTTGTTATTATAAACAAAATAACTATTAACAAGTGTTAATAGTTATTTTGATTCATAAAAAGTGAGATCTAAAAATAGATTTATGAACTTTATGAATTGGATAACTTTATCAAGTATGTGATGAATATTGATTTGTAATGGAATTTATGTCCTACTAAAAGGATTGATGATACCCCATTGAGGAAGCTAATAAGTTTTTATTTTTACAAACCCTACAGATAGATTTTGATCTAGCATTTCGAATAAGTCAAGTGTAAAGTCTTAAGGAAATAATTATGATTGATTGAACTAGATTATTAGTGATTGTATTTAATCAATAATTATAAATAATATCAATAGAGTTTAATAAGTATTAAATAACAAATAACACAAGTTATTTTGAATAAATGAGAGAGTAAAATTATAATTCTATAGTGGTATGATTTTTAATAAATATAAATTATGGAGCAATAAAATTTTTATTAGAGCATGAGATCTTATTTAGGCCAGGTCTTTTCAGTAGGTTTATCTAGTACCATAAGAAATATTTTAAAGATTTTATTTATTTTTTTAGAGTATATGTGTATATATAATTAGAATAATTAATTTGACTAGAATTGAATTCTTTTATTTTATTATTAAATCAAATTAAATGATTTGTATTAAATTAATTTTGATATATATATATATATATATAATCTTTTATATTTGACTTACAAATTAAAAATAAAAGAAAACAAAATGTCTTGTTATTAAATGATATGTAAGACTTAATGTGATGATTTTCTTTTCTTTTTTTTAAATGGTAAGGACAATGCTTCACCACCATAGCATTTTCACCTTCATCGAGAATAGATACAAGGGATATGAAAGACATCTCTGCTGAATGTAATACTCCCTATTCAAGTATGTCACTCTTCTTAAAAACAACAATAATTTCTAAACAACAAAATAATCACATCCTACATGCATTATCATGATAAGAATTTGTAAAATCCTTGGTTCCCTAATAATGGTATCAATGGAATTGTATTGATATTGTGCGTGGATGGATTAAGTTTTAATAGTTTAGGTATTGAATGGATTATCACATTAATTTAAATAGAGGAAAAATAACCTCTGTCGACTAGATGAACAACCCAATTATGTTCTTATGAATTATGGTTTTAGGTATTATTTGTTTGGATACATTTCATTTAAAGATTGTAATTTATATTTGTTAATGTGTTATTTTTTGCACCGAGTGTAATTTTTAATTCTCGCACTTCGTTTAAGCTTTCTATAACAATGAAGGAGTCTGCTACCGGTGATGGTGATTATGGGGATTGTTGTGGCCAATGATAGTGTTGGTGGTGGTATTCATTGCTAGTAATAGTGCGTATGAAGGTTGTCACGGCCAATGAAAGTGTTGGTGTTGGTATTTTCAGCTGGCAATGATGCCTATGCTATTAATGTGGCCAATGATGTTGTCTCTTGTGGTGGCAACAACCAACATAGTGCACACAGTAGATCTCACAGTGAAAATGGTAAAGATCATGGCCAAAAATTCAAAGACCTAGGCAAATTATATTATATTTTATTTTGGGGACACTACCCCAAGCCATTATAATTTAAATTGGGTATATTTGACTTGGTTTAGAGCATTATCACAAACCCTAAACTTTCACATGGAAAGCCTAAGGTTATATTGCCATAAGACCAATAAAACTAGGTTGTTCAACATTTATATAAATGTGATGCTTAGTCATCATGTATTTTGTGTCAAGTGAATATTATATATATATATATATATATATATATATATATATATATATATATATATATATATATATAAAATATTGTGGCATGTCTAGTGAATTTGTATATTATGGCATGTAGTTGTGGTTGTGTTGACATAATTTAATTGATGCATATGTATAAGTATAACATTTATTATGATAGTTGTGTGCCAAAGGTGGCAAGTTCATGTAACCTTCATATATACACATTTTACAAAGCCATTAAAAGATTCCTATTTTGTTTAAAAATAAAAACTATCAATTTAAATGTATCTAAGTGGGCGAGAAAATTCATTAAGAATGAATCCCATGATTTCTATCATTGATTTGAAAATTAAGCAAGTCAGTTAGCATGTTTTTGTTGGTGCCTTTTCTCTATCAGACTAGCTGGCTTGTAGGTATACTTAGCACAAACTACCATAATATAATTTTATGGATTGTTTGAATGAATCACTTCTCTATAAGAATAATTCATTTAAGGATCAATTGGTTTAAAACTAAGTGATGGTTTATACTTGGTTATGAATAATGACATCTTTTCTATCATAGTCACTACTATTATTTATAAGATCAAAAATAAATTATTAGTTTAATCTTGTGTGACATGACCTATTGCCTAGATAACATGTTTAATAAGAATTGACATATCTGTATAAATAATTAATAGTAGACATCCTCCCATGGATGCATACTATTAATAGAATGTCAGATTGATGATAAATTCATTCAATAATTGGTGGAGGGAACCATAATTCTCAAAGAAAATAAATTTGATGAGACCAATTACTTAGATTGGAAAAGAAATTTTGACATTATCCTTACTATTGAAAACTATAAATTTGTACTCATAGATTTATGATTGGATAAACCTCATGAAGGAATAGTCAATGAGGAAGTCAAGCCTTATGAGAAATGGGTAAAGGCTGATGAGATGTTGAGGTGTTATATTTTGGCTTCTATGTCAAATATACTCTAACATCAACATCAGTCCATCTCTATTATCGATTATATGATCTCTAATCTCAAAGAAATATTTGTGAATCATACTCGTTCTACCAAACAAAAAGACACGAGGAATTTGATGAATACTACTGTGGCAGAAAATATCTCAGTGAGGGATCATATTCTGAAGATGATTGGTCTTCTAAATGAATTAGAGATCCTTAGAGTTGAGGTTAATATGTATTCTTAGATTGATATTATTCTATAGTCACTACTAGATTATTATTGGCAATTAGTCCTAAACTGTAATATAAATTAACTTGATTGGATTTAGCACAATAACTTAATGAATTGATATTGGCTGAAAGTATTATTAGGAAACTATCTAGAGTGTTTGTGGCTAAAAAGATCACTTCTAAACTGAAAGAAAATAAGAGGAAGAAATTTCAGAAACATGCTCATGTTCCACATATAGCTCCTAAGTCATAAGTGGGAGTAAAAAACCAAGGGTAAATATTTTTATTGCAAGCAGTCAAGACACTAGAAGAAGCAGTGTCTAATTTATATCAACAAGGTAAATAATCAAGGTAAATCTCAATTAGTGCAAGTTGAGACATGTTTAGTGAACATATTTATGGATACTTAGTGTGTAGATACATGAACTACTAATCATGTTTGTAATTCTTTGTAGTGGTTCTAGAAAATCAGAAAACTAAGTAACGGTGAGATCGATCATGACATGAGAAATACTACAAAAGCAACATCTATTGCAATAGGAGATTTCTTGCTTCTGTTTGAGAAAAATATTATTTTAGGTTTAAGGGATTGTTTTTATGTACCGTCAATCAGAAAAAACTTAATTTCTATTTCCAGTTTGATTAATGATGAATTTTCCTTTTTATTCAATGACTTTGTCATAATTTACTTGAATAAAAACTTGATCACTACTCTACTACAATGGTACAAGTCCAATAATATAAACATCTTACCATATAAAAGAAAATATATTTCTTATATAAACTAGAGGTATCTTTGACACTTATGCCTAGGGTCATATAAATTTAAAATTAATTTTGAGAGTAGCTAAAGATGACCAAACAACCCTTTGTGACTAAGGGCTATAGATCCAAATAGAATTTAGAGCCAAACCATTCTGATCTATGTGAACCCATGATTACCCAAGCAAGAGATGATTTTGAGTACTTCATCATATTTATTGATGATTACTCAAGATGCAAGTATTTTTATTTGATATTTCATAAGTCTAATATTTGAACACATGTTTTAAGACACAATGATCTGATCATTATGGTATCTCTTGAAAGAAATTAGGGACTCCTTATTAGATTAAGGGATTACATCATAGTTTTCTCTACTTAGCATTCAACACCAGAATGATATGGGAGAATGAAGGATTATGGCTCATATGAACATAGTGGAAGGAGTGTCTATACATCATGTCACTAAAAGTATATAACTGAGAGGAGTGTCTCATCATTGCAGGATGGTTATTCATCAACCTATATAATATATACTCTTGGGAGAGTCTTATAACATTATTCATAATTAGTTATTTGGATATGTTTGATGCCTTTCTGATGATATATATTAGAAACATCAGATTATATTTTGAACTTAGTTCCATCTAACTTTTAACATGCTACTCTAAGTAAATTGTGAATTGGACATAAGCCTAGTCTCAAACACATTTATTTGTGGGATTACCCAGTACAAGTGTTGAAAGGAAAAACATATAAGTTGGAACCAAAAATAAAAATTTATTTTTTCTTGGGATATCCTAGAGGAACTAAAGGTAGTTTGATTTATAGTCCAAAGGATTAGAAGGTCATTATTCGTATCAATACTTGATTCATAGAACAAGAATATATAACAAATAATAAGCCCAAAAGTATGATTGTTCTAGAGTATTGAGAAGAGATAATCTAATCCAAACTCTTTCAATATCAGTAAAACAAGAAGTAACACCATAAGGTAATATTTTAGATACTTCATTCCCTAATTATAATGGGAGAATCATTGATATGTCGATTTCATATCCAAAGGGCAATGATCATATTGGTCTACAAGGATAAGTATTTATACATCATGTCACTAAAATTATATAATTGAGAGGAGTATCTCATCATAGTGGGAAAGTTATTCATCAACCTATACAATATATACTATTGGGAGAGTCTTATGACATAATTCCTGATGAGATAGATAATAATCCTAGATGTTATGATGAAATTCTTAAAGATGCAAATGTAGAACATTGGAATAATACTATGGAATCTAAAATGTTTTTACTACCCTCCAATCATGGTTGAGATCTTTTGGAACTACCTAAAGGAATAAAAACATCAAGTGTAGATAGATTTATAAGAAAGAGGTGAGGGATGAATAGTAACGTTGATACATATACAACTATGCTTGTTATAAAAGATAATACTCAAAAAGAGGAAATCAATTATGAGGAAACATTTTTGCTTATACTAATGCTAAAGTCAATCTAGATTCTCTTATCCATTGCAAGACATTATGAGTATGAGATTTAGAAAATAAACATAAAAACAATATTTTTGAATGTGTATCTTGAAGAATGCATCTAGATGATGTAGCCTGATATTTTCATAGAAAAGGGCCAAAAGAATAATTTGTGTAAATAAAAGAAATTTATTTATGGACTAAAACAAACATCTAGATGAAAGTATCATACTTATGGCTTTGATTAATGTTAGATGAGTATTGTGTGTATATGAAGTGATGTGGTTGAGTGGTGGTATTATTGGTGTTATATGTTGATGATATATTACTCATTAATAATGGTGTGAATTTGCTTTCTTTGGTTAAGGTCTACTTGTTTGGTTTATTAAATATGATAAAATTAAAAGAAAGTACTCATATTCTTGAGATTCAGCTTTTGTGAGATCACAAATAAAAAATGCTGAACTTGTCTCAAAAGCTTTTTACATCGATCAAATCTTGACTAATTTTAGCATGAAAGATTCCAAGAAAGGATTTTTTTTCTTTTAGACATATAATCACTCTATCAAAAGATTAGTGTCATAAAATATCTAGTGAGATAAAGAAAATGAAGGTAGTTACTTATGCACCAGGTCTAGTAGTAGGAAGCCTGATGTATGTAATGTTTTGCACCACACTTAATATCTATTTTACTGTAAGATTGGTAAGTAGATATCAAACAAAACAAAGATAAGAATATTGGATATTAGTAATACATTCAATCAAGTACCTAAAATAGACTAGACATTAAATGTTGGTATACCAATTGGACAATCTTGTACCTATTTAGTATACAAACTCATATTTCTAATTAGATGAGAATTTGAGAACATCCACCTTATGTTATGTGTTTACCTTGAGAAGTGGAGTCATACATTGAGGGATAATTAAGCAATCTTGTATTGTTGATTCCACAATAGAGACCAAGTATGCGTTAGCTTCAAAGGCAACCAAAGAGGCTATATGGCTTAAGAACATTCTAAGAGACCTAGGGGTTTTTCCTTATATGCAACTGCCCACTACACTTTTTTTTATGATAATAGTGGAGCAATTGCTAACTTGAAGGAAGCTAGAACCTACATGAAGGTGAACACATCGAGAATAAATATTTGATAAATATGTGGAAGGAATGGGATTCAAACTTATGACATCATGATTTTAAGACTATGTGAGAGATTGTTGGAATTATTTTATACTAAAAGTCATTATTAGAACTATTTTATTGAATAAATTTGCAATGAGCTAAATTTATGGACATACATGTATCCTTTATTTTGCATAGTAGAGGATTTGGTACATAAAATTTGGATTATGCATGAAAGATCATATCTAGGTTTTGTTGAATATAAGTTTTTTTGTTCACAATCTAGATTGAACTAAAGAATCTATTAGTAAGATTGTAGTATAAAAATTTAGTAGGTCAATATTGATAATGAAGAATGCTAATGTTCTAACTTTTAGTGCTAGTATACTTATGTATATTGAACTTGATCACCTGGGTATGATTATTTTGTATTGAAATGTAAAATAAAATATATCATTTTAATTATAAATATTGTTGCTTTTATTATCGAAGTAATTAATATTTAAGGAAGCTTATAAGTTTTGAAATTTTCAAAACCAACATGTGGATTTTGATTCAGCATTACAAATAAGTTAGTGAAAAGTCAAGAAGAAAAAAAATTAAAGATTAATTAAATTAAATTGTCTGTAATTTAATTCAATCAAATGGTATCTATAATCTTAACATGGAGATTATAATAAGTATTAAATAATAAAATATATAAATTATTTTGAATATGTAATAGAGTGTAATTATAATTATGTAGTTGCATGAATTATAACTAATGTAAATTATTATTCAAAACAATTTACATTCTCATCGAAAAATCTTATTTAGGTTAGAGACCCTCCTACCAATACCATAAATTTCTTTTAAAGATTTTATATATTTATTTAGAGTATGTGTGTATATATTAGTAGAATATTAAATTTGATTAGAATCAAATTTTTTAATTTTATTATTAAATCAAATTAATTAATTTGTATTAAATTAATTTTGATTATATATATATATATGTATGTATGTATGTATGTATATATGTATATATATGTATATATAAAATATGATCTTTAATAATATATTTTTAAGATTACAAATAAAAGAAAACATAACATCACATTATTGATTTAATTTTATGAATTGTTGTGACAATTTTGGTTTTTTAATAAAATTAGCTCAAACAATACTACACCACTATAGGGTTGTCTTGTTAAAAACAATGAGGGATACAGGAGATATATCTACCGAATGACATACTCCCCTGTTGAAGTAAGTTGCACTTGTTAAAAACAATGATAATTATTAAACAACAAAAAAAATCACATCCTTCATACATTATCATGATAAGGATTTTTAAATCCTTGGTTCCCTAACAATCCAACTATAATCTTGGAATCTAAGACATGTGATCAGAAATAACCTGGTAGGGTAATAAACTCTAAACCTTAGTTTTTCAAAATAAAATAACAATAATTTTTAAATTAAGGCTCCACAATATTAAGGGTAAACATTGATGCAAACCGAATGAACATCAATACTGTTAAAAAACTTGAATCTCAAGAACACTTATCAATCCATTTTGTGATTTTTGTGAACTGGATAGAGGAGATACTTTAATTTGAATTTAGAAAGCTTCGCTTATAATGGATCCATCGCTCGAAGCTTAGTCTTCTTCCGTATATCCCACACCACTAAAATGAATGAGAAAAAGAGAATCGATTCTTTTTTTTTCTACCTCTTTTAACAAGCACCTCTTAATCACATAAAATGATGTGACTTTATCATTAATCATGCAAATAAATAGAAGTTTATTAGATATATATATATATATATAAACAAATAAATAAAATCTTTTATCATGATTTATGAAGCTATCACTTATTATATTAGTTAAGTCTACAGAAGGAACCTTAAGCTTAAATTAGATTTTGAGCATTAAATAATAATTAAATAATCTTATGTATATTAATTATAATTTTTTCACTATAGAAATATAATTTCACTCTCTCACTTATTCGTAATACAATTAAAGTTTTTTTTTATTAATTTAATACTTATTTATCTTCTCATATTAAAATTATAGATATCCATCAATTAAATTAAATTATTGATAATTTCATTCAATTAATATCTTATCATTTCTTTGAGACCTTTCACATGACATATCAAATGTTAGAGTAAAAATCTACATGTGTGATTTAACTTAATCAAAAGTTATAAATATTCTCAATGGGGAATCATTAATCCTTTTAACAAGACATGAATTTCATTAATAATTAATATTTACCATATAATTGATATAACTATTCAACTCACTGAGCATATTAATCTATTTATGGATTACATCTTTGTAAATCAAAATAGCCATCAATAAATATATGTGTTTGTTAATTTTCTCAAGATTAAAAGTAATAGTATTCATAATAGTTATGAGATATTAATTATGTTATCTATCAGTATAAAATAATTACCTCAAATTGGTCTCATTAATTAAAAACAAACAAGTATACTAGTACAAGAGGTTAAAACTTTATCATTCTTCGTAGTCAAGATAAACTCACTAATATCTTGTACTACAATCTTACTAGTAGTGTATAAATTTTATTTATATTGTGAATAGAAGTCTTAAATTTTACAAGAACTAATGAGGTTAGACATGTCAATCTTCATCATAAGCTATCCATTCAAAGTATAAATTATCTTCTTATTATTTTTAATCAGAAACATATCATCTACATATAGAGTAAGATCATGAAATCAGTGCATAAATTATCTTATTATATACACTAATTCATCTCACTTCTTCTGATATTCAATTGAAGGAAATAAGTATCAAATTTTTAGTACCACATCTTTGGCGATTGCTTTAGATCATACAAAGACTTCTCCAGCTTACATACCAAGTCCTCTTTCCATTTATTCTCAGATTCTTTTGGTTGTAACATGTATATCTCTTCCTTTAGGACACCATGATGATAAGATATCTTCACATCTAGCTACTCCACCTATAAATCATACCAAGATGCAACAACTTGAACCACCAAAATAGAGGTCATCTTGGCCACAATGGAGAAAACCTCATCATAGTCTATCCCCTCCATATGAGAATACTCATTGGCTACCAACTATGCCTTGTACTTCTCAAGGTTATTATTATCATTGATTTTCTACTTGAACATGCACTTGAACCTAGAGGTGTCAAACGGGCCTGCCCGGCACGGCACGGCCCGTTTTTCACGAGCACGATCGTGCTACCGTGCCGTGCCCGGCACGGCACGGTTTGTATATAGGCGGGCACGCTTTGGCCATACAGGCTAGGCGGCACGGCAGAGCAGGCGGGAGCCGTGATGCGGGCGGCGGGACCGGGTCACCGGGGTCCGGGAGGCCGCACGGGCTAACCGCTGACGGACAGGCAGATGGCTCATGGTCATGGCAGATTAGAATTTTTTTTTATTGTAAATTTTTTGATAAAGTAACCGTATAGACTATAGAGTATTAAATATTAAATATAATTTTTTGTAAAAATTATAAAAATTAAAATTAAATAAAACAAACAAATATTAGAAAATTTTTTTTTTATCAAATTAAATTTATTTTAGCTTTTTTTATATTTATAATTTATTAATTATATATTAAAATTTAAAGTTATTAATTTTTAAAATAAAATTTAAATCGTAAAATAATAAATAAATACATTATGTTAGTAAAAATTAAAATTAAAAAAAAATTAAACTACACAAATGAAAAATTATCAATCATGCTTTTGAAACCAATGGTCCGAACAAAACAAGTATAAGTTTCAACACAACGTATGGTACAAAGTACAAACAAAGCGTATAAATAAAATAAATAAAAAAATATCGAAAAAAAAAGAGCAGATGAGCATCAATCGTCAAGCGGCATATCATGAGAATCATCAGCCGCAACATCAAGATCAATATCAAATGAATCATCATCATCGGCAATCAGCTCCTCCGCCATCGTAGTGAATGTGGATGCGACTGTAGTGTCTGTCACAGTCCCAGCTTCAGCACGATCACTGATGCTAAATCTCGATTCCTCCCAATCCTTCAAACATGCCAAGGCCTCAATCATATCTGGACGTAATCTCGATCTCCTATCCGAAATCACGTTCACTGCAACAGAAAAAGCAGACTCCGATGCTACGCTCGACACCGGAGGAGTTAGTAGATCCTGTGCCATCCTAGATAGCACGGGATAGGTGGACTCATATGATTTCCACCACTGTAATAAATCAAGATTCTTATTATTAGAATGTGATAGGATTGAGCAGTAATCAGTATCTAAGTACCGAGACAGCTCGCTCCTATGTGATGGTCCACCCCTACGTTTCCCCCTCGCTAAGTTAATGGAATAATCGTCATCTCTGAACAAGGTATCAGTGTCCGTAATCACAGTCTCACCACCACCACCACCACACCTAGTATCGTAGTATGTGAACAGGTCTGTCAACTTCTCGTAAATGAACCCTTCAGGTGGCTCTTCCAGGTTCATGCACGAGGAAATGAAAGTCAGGGTGTTTTCAACCCCTTTCACCTTAGCCCTAGGGTCCATGCATGCTGCGAGGCAATAAAGAGATGGAATGATGGACCAGTACTTCAGGTACTTGGTCTCCATCTCTGCAACCATATGGCTAAGCATCGAGTCCGCTCGATACTTCCTAAACATGCTACTAATGTTGCATATGCAATGGAGTGCAATGCAAGTGGTGGGCGTATAAACCGACGAACACATATTCGTCGTGTCATAAAATAACTTCAGGAATTTCATAAATGAAATTTTTGAAGCCCAGTCAGTGTCGTCAATAATAAGTTCGCCACTCTTACTATTGACGTAGTCGGATATCACGTGTTCGTATCTAACACATGATTCCAACATCAGGTACGTGTAATTCCAACGATGTCTCACATCCGATTGGAATTTCTTCTTCTTAAGATTCGCAGACAAACAGAGATTACCAAACTCTTGTAGTCTGCGAGGTGTGCGAATATACTTGAGTGCATTGCGTATATTTTCCAACGTGGGGGAACACACCTTCATACCCGCTTGAACTATCAGGTTAATCACATGACACATGCATCTGACATGAAAGATCTCTCCTAATGGTGCGTCTTTAATATTCCTAACAAACATATTGATCGCTACTCCATTATTCGCAGCATTATCGAAAGTGACACAAAATTTTATTTTGAATTTTATATTCCCTAAATATTTTCATCATACACTCAAAAATGACCGGGTCATCATGAGGATGAAGAATCTCAGTGAATCCTAATATTTTTTTATTGATTGTCCAGTTAGAATCTACATGATGACTCGTGAGACATGCATAAGAAGAATCATCGTGACATGTCCATATATCGGACGTCACGGACATCACTCCACTATATGCCAAAAATTCCTTAATTATTTTTTGTTTTTCTAACTTATATATCTTTAGTATGTCACTCCTAGATGTGGACCTAGGAATCCTACGATAGGATGACTGAAAATAAGTCTGCATGATGCGCACTACCCTCGGATCTTCCGAAAATCTAATCGGAAGACCCATCAATGTGATGAGCCTGGTCATGCCGTCCCTACACAACTCGCTGGAGTATACGAAGGGAGTAAACTTTGAGACTGAACTCGTTCCAGTCTCAAAAAATGTAGTGCCAAGTTGGGTTTGCCTAGGATCTAAGAGTCCATGTTTTTTGGTGCATATTTCGGCATGCCTCTTAAGGTGCCCAGTCCCACATGTACTCTTGCATGTTAAAAGTCTCATACAATATTTGCACTGTGCCATTTCAAGTTTCTCACCCCTAACATTTACTTGTGTTATGATTTTAAAATGTGTCCAAACTACAGAAGTCCTAGTTTTTTGTTTTTTAGAACTTTGGGTTGAGACGATAGGGGAAACCAAAGTTTCAGCAGCCGTAGACGTTTGTGTAACACTAACATTTTCATTTTCCAAATTTAAATACGTGTCATGTGTATTTGTCATTTTTTATGTTTTTTATTTTTTCGTAAGTTTTTGTAGAGAGCGAAGATTTAGAGAGAGAGAAAATAAAAACGTAAAATAAATTACCCGGTAAAAGCAATGAGGTCAATCACGTGCAAGGTGCACCGTAGGAAGCTCTGATGTTCAAAACTCAAGTTGAGTTTCACGAAAATCCAAGCCGAAATCAAAATCACGAGGCCCGAGAGAGAGATGCAGGGTTTATGTAAGAGAGAGAAAGTATTGAGAGATTTTATGTTTTTGAAAAACATAAATGTTATAGGGAGGGGGGTAGATTTTATAGGCTAAAGAAAGTTTTTTTTTTATAAAAAAAGATATTTTTTTATTAATTTTTTGAATTTTTTTAATATTTTTAAGGGGCAGAATCACGAGGACCGTTGGATTCTGCCCCCTAGCCGTTGGAGGCGAATCCAACGGCTGAAAATCGGTGAAGTTTGAATTTTTTTTTGTTTTGGCCGTTGGGATTGGTCGGATCGGATCTATCATCTATGGCCGTCGGGTATCGGCAGTCGAGACCGCGGGTCGGGTCCAATCAGACCCGACCCGCGGCTTTTTACCAGGGGGGGCAGGGGACGGCCGGACGGGTCACGCCACGCCACACGTGACACGCCGCCAGCGCCACACGTGCCTGCGTGAACCGGCACGGGACGGACCCGTGCCGGCGTGCCGTGCCAAGGCACGGCACGGCACGAGCAGTTCTTAACCCGGGCACGGCACAGGCCCGGGCACGGTTTAAAAACGTGTTGGGCCGTCCCAAGCACGACCGAACCGTGCCGTGCCTCGTGCCGGGCCGGGCCGGCACGTTTGACACCTCTACTTGAACCCTATTGCTCGTTGGCACTTGGGTAACTCCACAAGCTTACAGGCATCACTATCCATGACTTGCTCTAGAGGTGTCAAACGGGACGTGCCGGGCCGGCCCCTACCCATTTTTTTCAGGCCCGACTGTGCTTTCGTGTCGGCCAGGCACGTCACGGTTACGGTACCATGCCGTGCCTGGCCCGACATGGTTACTGTACCGTGTCGTGCCTGGCCTGGCACGGTTTTGTGGGGTTCAGCCTGGCACGAGCCCGCGACACGATCCGCCGGATTCGGCCCGGTCGGGCCGAACCCCAAATTAAAAAAAATTAGGGGTTCGGCGCGCCCGAAACCCTAATTTAAAAAAAATTAGGGTTTCGGTATGCCCCAAACCTTAATTTTTTTAAAAAATTAGGATTAGAGCGCGCCCAAACCCCTAATTTTTTTAAAAAAAATTTAGGGTTTCGGTGCTCCCGTAACCTTAATTAAAAAAATTAATTTCAACACGGTACCGTGCCGGGCCATCCACGACACGAGGGCCGGTTGGCCTCGGCACGGCACGACACGATCGTGCCGTGGTCGGGCACGACACGAGTCTGGGCACGAGAAATTTCCGTGCCGGGCTGGCTCAGGCACGGCCGCATCATAACGGGCCGGGCCGGCCCGGCCCGGTTGACACCTCTAGCTTGCTCTCACTACTTTGATTCCCTAGAGGTCATGGTCTCCTCCATAATGTTCAGATCATCTCTTACGATAATAAATACATGGCACACACTATCTACATACATAATAGGTAGATTTTTTATCTTTGTAAACCTTATTAGTGTGGGTGCAATTCACATCTTCCTCATCAAACTTGTCATGCACTATTGAAATTAAATCAACATTCTCTATTTCTTCTTCAGGATTTTGTGTCACAACTTCATAGATTGGTGTTGCAGCATTGTCCGAGTCATGATGTCATAAATACATATGTCATGACCTCACTTCTTCATGGTGTAGATTTGAGGAGAATCATAACATCCAGGTTTAATACCACCATGTTGTAACATGTTGTGATAAACTTTTCTTCATGTTGCCTTTTTTGAGAAGTGTCATGACAACTAAGTTTCACGTCATGATATTGAGTTGAGTTTTAACAACTTAACTACTTGTCATGATATTGAGTTGAGTTTTAACAACTTGACTTCTTGCCATGACTTTGAGGAGAGTCACAATAACTAGCTTGTTCATTGGACTCACTGAACATGTCATCTCTAGAATAGATGAATATTTTGGTCTGAGTTCCACTTATTTGATGCTATTCCTTGTAGCCAATGAATATGTATTTCATAGATTTAAAGTTTTGCTTCTCTTCTCTCTTGGCACATATGCATATGCATCACATCCAAATACTTAGAGGTAAGCTACACATGGCTTTTACCAAATCACCAATTCAAATGAAGTCTACCTCATATATAATTTTCTATTTCCAATCTCATTGACAAGCTAATATATAATTTTCTTTAAGAGATCTCACAAATAAACTTTTGAAATAATCTCACTCAAATACCAAATATCATGAATCTCATTGTCCTTTTTTTTTATACTAAATGTCAGAATCAGAACCAAGAAAGGTTAGATGCCAATGTGAAAGACAAATGTACAACTCAAAATCTTGTTATTAGTACGTTAAATCTACCTCATGCAAACATGAAATAATAAATAATATCAATCATTAGGGTAAATCTATGATATGATTGACATCAAGATTATAAATATGAGTTATAAAAGAGAGAATAAGCACACTCATACATATAAAGAGATTCACACATAAGAGGGAGAATTGGGCAAAGAGAGAACAAATAGAAAATTGCACTTAGAGTTATTTTATTCATGAAATTATTATCATCATAATTTTATCTTATAATAGCCCATTTACTAATCACTAAAAATGTAAACATGAATAAAAGTAAATAAATTCACAATAACATATTCCATGTCATTGGAATAGCGAAGATAGTTGTTCAATGTATCAGTAACAAGTTAAGTATTTATAATATATTTCCATGTCATTGAGATCACTTCAATTATGATAACAAATTACATGTCATGATAATAACCTATGCATGGCCCAAAGGATAGGCTCATCACTTTCACAGATTAAGTAGAATGTTGATGTAGTCACGATGCAGAAGAAGCATATCGTAACATTAACATGTCGTAATGCCTATTTTTCAGACCACAACTTCCTTTTTCATAATAGGTATCTTCCAAGATCCTAGATGATCTATGAGCCAATCCCAATATAAAGAACCAACTGTGATGGAAATGAGGCTATGTATGCTACATGAGATTAATCAACCTAAAAACTTTTGGGTTGAATTAGTGAATATTGTAGTATATCTTCTAAATAGAAGTCCAACAAAAGTCTTGAGGAATATAACTCCTAGTGATCTTTGTAGTAGGATAAGAATGTTTGTTAGAAACTTCGAGGTGTTTGGTTGTGTATGCTTCTCTCATATACTAAAACAAAGGAAAAGAAAGTTAGGTGAAATAAGAAATAAGTGTATTTTTATGGGTTATAGTACATAGTCTAAAGGTTATAGACTCTATACTTTGAAAACCCATGAACTAATTACTAGTCGTGATTTTATCTTTGCTGAAATAGGGTTGGGAAGAAAAACAAACACAAAAAAAAATTGTCATGGAAGAACTTCAAGCAAGAAATTCAGAAGAAAATAAATATGACAAAATCTCAAGTTCTTTTTGTCAAAAATATCCAAGGTCTATTACATTATCTCTTGTATGGAAATATCTCTTATCTATATATTCATCATCTTCTTCGTCTACTACTCCAAAGAAAATGAGAAGCTTGACCGAAACCAATGAATGGTGCAACTTCTAAGTTACTAAACCTTGAGTTTTGAAGAAGCAACAACACATGAGGAATGGACAAATGCAATGAGAATGGAATTACAAGTCCTCAAAAGTAATGATACTTGGTAGTTGATTGAAAACCAAAAGACAAAAATTATTAGAGTAAAATGGAATTATATATTGAAAAAGTATTCTGTTGGTAGGAGTCAAAGACATAGAGCCAGTTTGGTAGATAATCACTTTTCTCAACTATTTGGTATTGATTTTTATGAAATATTTGCCTTGAAAGCTAACCTTGACACTATCAGATCTATTATTGCTATGGTAGTTAAAAAGAATAATTATTGAATCAATAGAATATTAAATTTTCATTTCTAAATAATAGTTAAAAGTCAAAATATATGTGGAATATTCCCAAAGGTTTAGAATTGATTGGAATATAAAACATATTCTATGAACTAAATAAAGTATTGTATGGCTTGAGACAAGTACCCATGTGCTTGGTATATTCAAATAACTAGTTTCCTCATTCAACATTGCTTTAACAATTAAGAGTTAACCAACTTTTTATGTAAAAATAAAACATGATATTTAAATTTCTATTGCTACTTTTTGTGTTGTTGACTTGATTTTTATTGAAAACATCGTGGAAATAATTGAAAAATTCAAAAATGACATGTTAAAACAATATGAAATGACCGATAACGGATTGCTGCACCACTATTTGGGAATTGACATTGCTTAGATGATAATGGTGTGTTCATCTATCAAAACAAATATATTGAAAACTTTCTCAAAAAAATTGATATGTCAAATTGTAATCATGTATCTATTCCATTGATAGCAAATTAGAAGTTAAAAATAAAAAAATATATAGAAAAGTTGGTTGATGAAACTTATTTCAAAAGTGTTCCTGGAAACCTCAGGTACCATATTACAACAAGATTGGATATTTATGCACATCTCTAATCATTTATATTTAGGAGCTGCAAAAAAAGTTTTGACGTACTTTACTAATTATCTCTCTCCCACCCCACCCTCTCTCTCCTGCTCATGTATCTTTCATCATCCCCACTCTTCCTCTCTTCCTCCCAATCTTCATCTTTATTAATATATAATAGTAGTGTGTATACATATAACTATATATTAAGGTGTATATATATAACAATGATATACATACATGATGACACACACACACACACACACATATAATTATATATAAACATCAAAATATTTATATTCACAATGATATATGTATAATCAATATATATATGTTGATATTATATATATGTTGTAATACACACACACACACACACACACACACACACACACACACAAAGATAAATATGTTGTGTGTATATGATTATAGATATATATATAACATTAGATTCAAAATATATATGATATGCATATATACATTTTGTGTATAAAGAGAGTAAGAGAAACAAAGAGAAGGGGAGAAAGGAAGAGAAAAAGTGAGAGGTGGGAGGGAGAGAGAAAGAGGAAAAGTGAGAGGCGATAGAAAGAGGAAGAGAGAAAATGGGCGAGATAGGAAGAAAGAAAAAGTATGAGAAGAGAGAAAATGGGTGAAACAGGAAGAGAGAAAAAGTAAGAGACATGAAGAGAGAAAATGAGTACGACATGAAGAGAGAAAACGGGTGAGAGAGGGGGAGAATGAAAAAAGGTGAGATAGGGGAAGAGAGAAAAAGGGTGAGACAGGGGAAGAGAGAAGAAGGGTGAGCTAGGGGAAGAGAGAAAAAGGGTGAGACAGGGGAAGAGAAAAAAAGGTTGAGACAGGGGAAGAGAGAAAAAGGGTGAGATAGGGGAAGAGAGAAAATGGGTGAGACAAAGGAAAAGAGAAAATGGGTGAGATAGGGGAAAAGAGAAGATGGGTGGGACAGTGGAAGAGAGAAGATGGGTGGGACAGGGGAAGAGAGAAGATGGGTGGGACAGGGGAAGAGAGAAGATGGGTGGGACAGGGGAAGAGAGAAGATGGGTGGGACAGGGGAAGAGAGAAGATGGGTGGGACAGGGGAAGAGAGAAGATGGGTGAGACAGGGGAAGAGAGAAGATGGGTGAGACAGGGGAAGAGAGAAGATGGGTGAGACAGGGGAAGAGAGAAGATGGGTGAGACAGGGGAAGAGAGAAGATGGGTGAGACAGGGGAAGAGAGAAGATGGGTGAGACAGGGGAAGAGAGAAGATGGGTGAGACAGGGGAAGAGAGAAGATGGGTGAGACAGGGGAAGAAAGAAGATGGGTGAGACAGGGGAAGAGAGAAGATGGGTGAGACGGGGGAAGAGAGAAAATGGGTGAGACAGGGGGAAGAGAGAAAATGAGTGGGATAGGGGGAAGAGAGAAAATGAGTGGGATAGGGGGAAGAGAGAAAATGGGCGAGACAAGGGAAAAGAGAAAATGGGTGAGACAGTGGAAGAGAGAAGATGGGTGAGACAGGGGAAGAGAGAAAATGGGTGAAACAGGGGAAGAGATAAAATGAGTGAAACATGGGAAGAGAGAAAATGAGTGAGATAGGGGAAGAGAGAAAATGGGTGAAATAGTGAACAAGAGAAAATGGGCGAGACAAGGGAAGAGAAAATGGGTGTGACAAGGGAAGAGAGAAAATGGGTGAGACAAGGGAAAAGAGAAAATGGATGGGACATAGGAAGAGAGAAAATGGGTGGGACATGGGAATAGAGAAAATGAGTGAGATCATAAGAGAGAGGGAGATAAAAATGAGAAAGAGGAACAATATGAGAAAGAGGAACAAAATGATAGAGAGAGAGAGAGAGGATGGAAAGAAAAGAGAAAATGTAAAATGCTCTTCATTTGAAATTTTAAAAATTTCAAAATTTGAAATTAATTTGAAAAGAGACAGAAAAGAGAGAGGATGAGAGAGAGAGAGGAACTTAATTTTAGGAGGAATTATGTTTTGGGATGCTCCACCAAAATATTTAAAAATTTGAAATTGATATTTTAAAATTTCAAAAAAAGTCATCAAAATCAAAAAGAATTGAAATTTGGGACACTCTATTACGTTTATACTAAAATTCTCTTCATTAAATCACTAAAACCTTCCACATCTTTCATCGGCCCTCACCTTACCCTCTTACATCGGCCCTCGCCTCGCCCTCTCCCTCTCCCTCTCCCATCAGCCCCCCTCACTGGCTCACCCTCTCTCTTCTCTTGGAGCTCGATTTAGAACTGTCGGAGCTCATTGTCGAGCTTAATGGAGCTATTCGTCGAGCTCCAAGAGCTCTTCGTCAACTTCTAAGAGCTCTTCGTCGAGTTTGATGGAGTTTGACGGATGAGTCTTTGAGCTCCATTGAGCTTGACGACAAGTTCTTGGGGCTCGAATATGAGCCTTTCGAGCTCCATCAAGCTCGATTATGAGTTCCTGGAGCTTGAAGACGAGCCCTTCGAGCTCCATCAAGCTCGTCTTCGAGCTTCAGGAGCTAGTCGTCGAGCTTCAAGAGCTCGAAGACGAGCCCTTTGGGGCTCCATCAAGTTCGAAGACGAGCTCCTGGAGCTCAACGATGAGCTCCATCGAGCTTGATGATGAACTCCAGGAGCTCATCTTTGAGCTCTAGGAGATGGGAGCGGGCCGAGGGCGAGGCGAGGACAGATGAGAGAGGGTAGAGGGCATGGTGAGGGCCGATGGAAGAGGGCCGATGTTAGAGGACGAGGTGAGGGTCGATGTTAGAGGGCGAGGCTAGAGCCGAAGTTAGGGGGTGAAACGAGGGCCGATATAATAGTGGGAAGGTTTTATATAAAATTAATTAGTGTGACTAAATATTAGTTTAGTGATTTAATGAAGGACATTTTAGAATAAACATAATAGAGTACCCTAAATTCCAATTTTTTTTTGATTTTGATGACTTTTTTTCAAATTTTAAAATATTAATTTCAAATTCTTAAATATTTCTAGGGAAGCACCCCAAAATATAAATCCCCCTTAAATTTATGTCAACAAAAAAGTTAACATAAATTATATTAAATAAGCATTGTTAAAAAGTTATTATGGTGTAACTTTTTATTATTGATTTACACTTTATATTAAAAAGTTATTATATTAAATAAGCATTGTTAGGGGTGTTCATAAACCATTAAAAACCATCCAAACCACTTAAACTAAACCAAACCAAACCAAACCAAAACTAAGGTTTTTAAAATTAATATGTTTGGATTAGTTTGAGATTTTATAAAAAAATAACATATCAGTTTGGTTCGTGTTTTAGAGGTCAAAACTGACCGAACTGAATCGACCCAAACTACCATATATATTATAAATAATTAAATAGTTTTAACCTAATTTCACATCTTTCAAAATATTTGTAGAGGCACTTGCTTGGCAATTCCCATTTCAAACTTCACTGTTTGAAATGTCGGTAGAAACACTTTTAAAATATATGACAAGAGATATATTGGCAATTCTCATTTCACATATTTAATAGGTTTAGATTTTATTAGATAATTTATATAAATGTTTAAGAGAATTTGTATTACTTGATTTTATTAGGTATTTTAAACTATTTTTCTTATCATATTTGTTGAATATTTTATTATAGAATTTTTATTCTAAGTTTATAAAAAAAATTTAGACTATTTTATTCATATTATTTTTTTTAAATGCAAAAATTAAGTTCAAACCATGGTTCAAACTGTAAACTGAACCGAACCACAATATTAGATTTGGTTGGTTTGAGTACTTTGAATGATTTGGATTGGATTTTAATTTTTTCAAATAGATGCCATAGGTTTGGATTGAATATTATGCTCAAACCGATCCAAACTAACCAAAGAATACCCCTAATAGATGGAAACATATAATACATGACATGCCTTAATAGCATTGGTAAGGATTATTGTTTGTATTATTGAGTGAATATTTTTTATGAATAAAATTAATATTTTACATTGTATCATAATCGAACCTTGTTAAAAAAAGAGTATCTTTGTGTGTGTGTGTTTGTGTGTTTGTGCGAGGCATGTGTTCGCAACTACACAGATATACACATGAAGTTTGTGTGCCTCTGTACAATACACATGTGCGCAAGATGCATGATCGTGCGAGTGATGTAGATGTATGTCACACTTCCATTATTGTGCTAAATCTACACAAAGGTGTGTGATATGTGCACACACACACTATTTGAGTTTCATTGTACACAATGGATGAGTATGCGAACTATGTTGGTGATGTACATGTAGTCTACACAATGTGTGGATGTGTGTGAAGGTGAGAACAAGGTGTGGTTGTAGTGTGGAGAGTAAGTGCTTGAAGTGTGACAGCATGCACACAGTGAAGTGCTTGAAAGATAAATAATATATATATATATATATATTTATTTATTTATTATTACTATGTTTGATGGTTAATATATATATATATTAATCATATGCAATAGGTTCATGTAGTCCACCTATATATATATATATTAATATATATATATATGCTTGTAGTCCACCTATATATATATATATATGCTTGTAGTCCACCTATATATATATATATAGGTGGGACTTTTCTATGTTTGATGATTGATGTAAAAATATTTATTATTACTTTATGGAGGTTCATGTAGTGGAATCATATGCAATAGGTTACTAGAGTTCAAATAATTTTTTGGTAAGAGGAAGATGAACAACTTGATTCTAGTGAGGAGACAACGAAGGTATGGTTATAGATTGAGTCTCGACTATTGGTTGCCATGTAACAATACATTAAGATAGAGTTCATTTCTATCTTCTCATTTTGTATTACCTTAGAGAATTATAATGGGTCGGGCGACCCAACAAAATTTATGGCATGATTCATAAAAAAACTAGGCTTGGTGAGGTGGCCCACATACCACAAGAGCATGTGGAACAACATGACACAAAATGTTAGCCCACATGAGCCATATTTTGTTTGGATCCCCATTTGTGTTCAAGTCATGCCTCTAGGCAAGATGAAGTAATGACCCGAGTATGGCTCATGACACACAAAAATTTTTAAAATGATTGCAGGTCATGTCAAATTGGATAAGAATGTCATATGTCTCCATCAACCTAAGAAAACTTGTCGTCTTTTGACACATCAACTATTATAGTTGGATGAGAATGTCATATGTCATCTATCAATATTAGTGTCAATTGATAATGACACAATATACTATGGAATATAATTCAATGGTTGGATTCTATTTAATCCAATAGTTTGGATAAATAAAAACTTTTTAAAATACATTTTTTTCTATAAGTATAGGAATCTTCCATGAAAATATATTTTCGATCTCAATGCTTTCCTATGACCTCTTTGTCATTTTAAATTTGATTTTTTAATTCTCATTATCAATTTTTGTAATATAATAATAATTAATATTGTAAATTTTAAAATTTATATCTGTGTTAATTAATCATCAATGGTGTCCATCTCTGGTGAACAATGAAACTAGGAAAGTATTGTGTTGCTTACTACATTATTTTATTATGTCTAAGATTTTTTTTTCTAGACAAAAGACAAAGATATTGTTTTTATAATCTACTCATCTCTTCCTAAATCCAAATAAAAAAAATAAAAAGATTATAAAATTAATCAGTTACCTCATATAAAAGTTAAATAATATAGATAATTTTTTTAAAGATAAAAAATGAATCTTATTTTAAAAATAAAATTAATTTTTAAGAAAAATTAGATGTACATAACCCAACTAGATATGATTTGCTTCCTAGTCCTAGGTCTCCCCAAATAAGAAAAAAGGCTAGACTTAATATATAAACTTTTGTAGAATAATTTTAACTTCAATATAATTAAATAGAAAAATATTAGAGGAGTTGAAGAGAATTCTTCTCATTGTAGATATTATAAAAAATATTTATAATTACAAAACTACTTGTGTGATTAGACACTTAAAGAATATATAGAACAATATAACAAAAATATTTGTAATGTATTTAAATAATATAGGAAACACTAATATTTTAGTCAAATAACTATAATAATGGAAAGAAAACATTTAAATTATTAGTAAGTCATTCTCCCACTTTATTACTTAGCAACCTATTTATATCTTAAAATTAAGGAAGAATTTGTAAATAATAATTTAGCATTCATATAAAATTGCATGAAATGACAATAAGAATTAGAGGGACCCACGAATAAATGCATAAGTTATATAAAATTTGACTTATTGGGTTGGAGGAACTCTTATTAATCCACTCATCTCACACAATTTAAAATGTCATATAGTTTATTAACTTCTCTAATATCTACAATAATATTAAAGTCTACATTTTCTATTATTATTTATATAATTACAAATACAAAGACAAGTTCTACATCGGATATATTAGAAGCATTGATATGTTGGAAGGATTGGAAAGATACATGGATGACTCTTCGAGTTCTAGTATACGAATTCCATAAAAAATCCAAAATTTAAATCAAATATTGTCTTCAGATATTTAAGCCATTGTGATTCATCTTCTCACTTCAGACTCATGTGTTATCAACTAATGAGCCAATAGTCATATTGTAGGTAATTACACCTTATTCACTACTTTTCATTCTTGTTCTATGAATGTTACAATATCCACTGAAAAATTATCAAAAGTCCTTTGTTAAGTCAAAATTCAATTTAACACTTTGTTATTTTTTTTGCTTATTCATGGTTGCCTTATTAGTCTTATTTCTATGAGTTATCTTTTAGGGAAACTCAACCATGAGTTTATTTTTTCTTTCATTGATTTTAATTTGTAGGATGAGAAGGTTTCAAAGAAAAATTCTATAGTAGGATATCCCATGAGGTATTTGAGTGCTATTAATTTGTTATATATGTTCATTGTGTATATGATATCTTATCATTAGTCAAACTAAACATAATAGATCCTATTATTAGAGATGTCAGTATAACTCATTTGATCTAATACACTCAAATATATGGGGATAAAGTAGAAATGAGATTCAAGATGAATTTAAATAATTTTTTCATATTTATTGATGATCTTTGGTTTGTTCTTTTCCATTTTAGGCCACATATTTTTCTAATTTTTAGTTATTTCATAAAATATATTAAATCAATTTAATACAAATCATAAGCGGCATTAGGAGTGATAATGCATTAGAATATGTGTCGGATAGCTATATCACTTGTAATATTGATCATTGGATCATATGATAGACTTCATGTGCTAGCATACCCCATGGAACAAGAATGCAAAAAGAAATAATTTATATTTGGTTGAGGCTTGAACACTCCTCTTTGATAGAAGTGTTTCAAAATATTTGGTTGAGGAAATATGGTTTTAGCAATAAACTATCTCATCAACTAGAAGAAGGTTTAACATTTCTTAGCTTGCACCCTTTTAGATCTTAGAATAAAGAGGAGTCATAATTATTTTTGGGAATACTTATTTTGTTTAAGATCTATCCCTTGGAGATAACAAGATGGTACCTAGGAAATAAAGTGTCTTTCTTGTTAACCTAGCACCTAGAAAGAGTACAAATTTAATTTTCTTGAGACTGGTAGAGTATTAGCGAGTGATGATGTTACTTTTTTAGTATGCCTCATTTTATATTGAGCCTAGAAAGAGTATGTGTCCAAAAGATACATCTGAATATTATAATTTTCTTTACACATTTGTAGTCTCACTTGGGTTTCTAGTTAGTAAAAAGAGACACTTTTTAACTACATCTGAACTTATTTGATGACATGATGATTACACTATATATATATATATCCATTCGAGGTATTATCTCATCCAAGATGGCACCAGACTATTTTAGAAGAGATAAATACCCTCCACTCTGATAGGACTTGAGAACTAAGCATCTCGATATTTAGAAAAATTTGTTGTTAGTTTCAGGTGTGTGTTCACTATCAAGACTAGTCTAGATGAAAAGCAACTAAAGGCTAGACTTGTTATGAGAAAATATTTGCTATAGATTACCATGGCGTTGTCTCTTTAGAGACAAAAATGACATTAGTATACATACCTTTATCACTAGTAGATGTCTTATATATGAAGGATACATCATGTTGACATGAAGAATACCTTTCTTCATTATGACCTTGAGGAGGATGTGTATATGGAGTATCCACCCAAAATTCATTTAGTATAAACAAACTTAATTTATAGATTATAAAAGATATTGCATTGTTTGAAGTAGTTTCAGGTTACTCTTTATTTTCCTAAATGAGTTCAAATAGAAAATTATTTTGCCGATTGTATATGAGAATATTGTTCTTGTTATGATAGATGATGACTTAAAAATCATACACCTCAAAGAACACCTTTAGTTATAATTTCAAATGAATGATATTTGGAAGCTCATGTACTTTCTTTGGATAGAGTTGGCCTACTTCATGAGAGGCATTATATTGTCATATAGAGGGTTGTTGTGACTTTGTTATGCCACCTAAATTTGTCGGTTATGTGTTGTTTCCAAAACTAGTTAATGAGAGTATCTCATCAATAGAGATCTGTAAGTATACACGTCATACAAAAAGTTAAATGAAATTTCATCTAAATATCAATCTAGAGGGATTGTATCGATGGTTTGATTATTTAATAATGAAATAACTCATTTCTAGTAAAATAGATATTCAGATAATGGGATAATCTTAGATCCATGAGTTTCTATATTTAATTTATGTGATGCATATTTAAATTATCTTAAATTATATTATGATTAGATATAAAATGAATATTGGGGTGTTGTGTAATGACTTCTTGTTAAACAGCATATAAGGTGGTTGTCTCCATTGAGTCCATCCCAAATTTTGTCCCCTCATAACAATCTTCTTAGTACGTCACCACCTCCTAACAACATTGTGGTATTGTGTAAATAATTCTTGCTCGAGAGTCATTCACAATCTCATATATTTTAGATAACTTTATCAACAATCTTTTAGAGTTGATTCATATGCACACTTTTATTCTCTAGTTTTAGGTGGCATAAAGATCAAGAATTATTAAAGTTT
The DNA here is from genome assembly GCA_029783825.1 of Sapria himalayana. NCBI lineage: Eukaryota > Viridiplantae > Streptophyta > Magnoliopsida > Malpighiales > Rafflesiaceae > Sapria > Sapria himalayana. The sequence continues at coordinate 1,648,178 of JAREIK010001079.1, read as the reverse complement.
GTAAGCATTTGTATTTTTGTATTCATAAGTGGTATACTTACATTATTAATGTATACTTCGCTCATAATTTACTAGTAAAAATCATGAGTCAAAGTAAATTATAATGGCTATCACCACCTTGTGAGTCACAATATACTTATGCATACCCCAAGGATTGCCTATTATCATCTTCATAGGTGACGATGTGACTCTCACACTAATGGTGAAACTCTTAGGTGAATATAACATTGAGTCGCAAATGGAGCCTTCATCAACATAGCCTATAAGGAGTATATATTTGTCCTTATTTTCCAATAGAGTATTCATAGTAGTCTCACATTGATTCTATTGCGAAGAAATTATGTTTGATGATAGACTATAAGGAGTACATATCATGACCCACATAAATTATTCACAATAATCTCACAAATTAGGTCTTCACCAACATAGCCTATTAGGAGTACATATCATGGAAATTATGTTAAATGATTAAAATGGATAAAAACATCACATAAGTTATTACGAGGAAATTCACCAAAACTTATGGGATTGATTAGAATATATTTTTTTCTATTAACAAGATAGTCTCAATTAGATTATTATTTTTTATAATTGCTTCTCACTTATAAAATTTGAGGAGTTCACTTGTAGGGATGAATTATAACACATCCTCAAAATTTTTTTATATGAGGAGTTGAATTCTATTCACAATAACCCTCAAAATTTGAGGAGTTCACTTATAAAATTTGAGGAGTTCACTTCTATTAACAACATAGCCTAGTTATATATGAGGAGTGTCTTTATGAAAATCTAATGGAATAGGTATCTATAACACATCCTCAAAGTTTTTTTTTCTATTCTAAGATGTAGGGATGAATTATAGATTATAAAATTGTTATATAACATAAAGACCATATTTAATGAAAAGTAAATTTTCATAAGGCAAGAATTATAGTGAGTGAGTTCACTTGGACTTATGAAATTAATTAATGCAATTTTTTTATTTTATTAACAAGATAACCAAAAACAATCTCATAAAAAATGACTGGAAAATTTTTTTCAATAGTTTTTATTTTGGTGTAAAAAGATATGTATCATACTTTTTTTATTTTTATTAATATAATTCAAATAGATGTATTAAATTGTTTTGCAATATATTATTATTCTCATTATTAGAAATGATTAATTTCACATCTCATAAGTAAAGTAGTTTTTACTAGGTTTCAATTAAATAATTTAGGTCATCTCAATTATTTTCTCAATATTTAGGTAGCATATGTAGGATACATGATTATTCACTTTGAGAGAAAATAAACTTTAGGCATCCTTTCATAATTTGTCTTATTTGGATGTGCACTAGTTGATTCTCTACTTAATCCTAGTTTGAATATTTATATATGTGTGTGTGTGTGTGTGTGTGTGTGTGTGTGTGTGTGTGTGTGTGTGTGTGTATGTCATTCCTAATACACAATATTTTTGCTTTGCACAAGGACTAAGAGAGGTTTATATCTCAATAGCCTTACCTCCAAAAATCAAAGGCAAGGCTATTAAGATATCTACCTATCTCATAACGCACACTAAATAGTATCCTTGCGCACTAGGTTTGATATCTTTCATGTACATAATGAGCATGATCAATCTATCATTTGAGCTCCTCCAAACAATAAGGAGCTCAAATGATTTAGAAAATTTATCAATATAGAAAAATATTCAAAGAATATAATACTTAAAAAATATAGAAAAATTATAGTGAAAAATGAGTGATTACTTATAATATGATAATTAGCACATAAGTCAAAGATCCAAAAGTCAAAAGTTAAAGTATGTGTCACCAGACAAGAAGTACCTAAAAACATGAAGTATTAAAATTATCTCTGAGAGGAATTTTATATATTTTTCTCTAATAAGTGTCATTGTCAATGAACTTTTTGAGAACCATTATATGATTATGGTATTCAATATGTTATATTTTGATACTCTTTAGTACTTTTGGCTTCTTCTTTTGAAATAATTGTCAGTACATCTTTTAGGTATATCGTTTCTTCCTATAATAAGTAAACTGTATAAAAAATATTATATGCCTATACATTAATGTCATATCAATCCTTTTCCAATTAATATTAATAGTGAGTCGGTGTGTTAGGATTTACTCATATTTTTTAAGCTATAACTATTATACAATGTTGCGACAAGAATTGTGAAGTCACAACTTGAATGGAGTCACAACTTATCTTATATGATTATGACTAGAAGACTATGTATTCAATGTAAAGGTATCAAATAGGCCATGGTTGGACCTAGCCGACTTAGTTTTAGGTGGCCCAACTGGGCCACCTTGCCGTGCCTGGCACGACACTATATAGTAACTGTGTTGGGTTAGGCCCAGACGAGCCAGCTCTGGCCCATTAGGGCATGGTATAATTTTGTTTTTGCCCATTAGGCATGGGTTGGGCCTAATTTAGGCCAATTTTAAATTTTTTAATTATTTTAATTTAGAATATTAAAATTATTATAAAATTTAAAAAATTAATTATTTAATTATATACTTAAATAGTTTTTAGTTAAAAGACAATAGTTAATTGTTAAATTAAAATAAATAATTACTTTTTAAAATTAAATTTTATTAAATTTAATAAAACATTAAGTTTATTATAAATAACAACTAAAATTTTAAAACTAAATAACTAATTGTGTATGAATTATTAAAACTTAAATATTAATACACACGCAAACTAATGTAAATCACAAAAAATTAATATTCAAGCATCAAACTTTAAACTATCACAAACTCAATGTAATATCACAAAAAAACAACGACAAAGACGATGTAAATGAGTAAATTAAATATCAAACATTGGTGTCTCAATTCCTTAATCTTCAACATCATCAATCATCAAATCATCATCAATACCAAAATCACAGATCATCATTAGCAACCAACTCATTTGCTTTTGTTGTAGTCCCAACACAATCCTGGATGTCTAAGCCCAAATCCTTTTAATCCTTCATGGGCCTCAACAATATGTGACCGTAATTTGGATCTCATATTTGAAATCATATTCACTACAATATAAAAAATAGACTACTATGTTATGCTTGATACTATAGGAGTCAATAGATCCCATGCTATCTCTAATAGTGCAGGATAGGTGAACTCATATGATTTCTACCACTGTAAAATATCAAAATTCTTATTATCGGAATGTAATAGGATTGAGTAGTAATCGATATCTAAGTACCAAAAAGCTCACTCTTATTCGGTGGTACACCCCGTGGTTTCCCCCTCGCTACTTGAATGGAAAAGTCATCATCTCCAAATATGGTATCTATATTAATACTCAGAGTCTCACTACTACTACCACTATACCTAGTATCATAGTATGTAAAGAGCTCATTCAACTTCTCATGAATAAATCTTTCAGGTGGGTCTTCCTGATTCATGCACGAGGATATATATGTCAAAATATTCTCTACCCCTTCCACCTTAACCCTAAGGTCCATGCAAGTAGCCAGATAATAAAGAGATAGAATGGTAGACTAATACTTTAAGTACTTGGTTTCCATCTATACAAGCATATCGCTAAGTGTCGGGTGATCTCAAAACTTTCTAAACATGCTACTAATGTTGCATATGTACCCGAATGTAATACAAGTCATGGGAGTATAAACTAACGAACACATGTTCTTCATGTCATTAAAAATCTTTAGAAATTTCATAAATGAAATTCATGTAGCCCATACAATGTCATCAATAATAAGTTTGTCGCTCTTACTATTGACATGATTGAATATCATGTGTTCGTATCTAACACATGACTCCAATACAAGGTATGTATAATCCTAATAATATCTCACATCTGATTTGAATTTCTTCTTTTTTAGACCCGCAAACAAATAGAGACTATCAAACTCCTGCTGTAAGTGATGCGTGTGAATATATTTTAGTTAGTTACATATGTTTTCTAAAGTGGGGACACACACCTTCATTCCTGCTTGTACTATCAGGTTAATAACATGATAATCGCCACTCCATTATTAGATGCATTATTGAATGTGATGCTAAATATTTTATTTTGAATTTTATATTCTCTAAAGATGTTCATCATGTACTCAAAAATAGTCGAACCATCATGATGATGGAGAATTTCAACGATTCCTAATATTTTTTTATTTAGTTCCATTTAGAATCTACATAGTGGGCGGTGAGGTATGCATAAGATGCATCATCATTACAAGTCCAAATATTGGACTTCACGGACACTACTCCACTATATTCCTTAAATTCATTAATTGTTATTTCTTTTTTTAGTTTATAATATTTTAGTACGTCATCCCTTGATGTAGACCTAGGAATCCTACCATATGCATGTTGAAAATATGTCTGCATAATTCTAACTACCCTTTGATCCTCCAAAAACCTAATAGGAAGATCCATTGTGGTGATCAATTTGGTCATCCTTTCCTCCCTAACTCGTTTGGTATATGAAAGAGGTAAACTTTGAGACTGAACTAGATACAGCCTTCAAAAGCTCATAACTAAGTTGGATTTGCCTAGGATCTAATGCACCATGTTTTTAGGGCTTTCATTATCTAAATTATAATTAATTTTATTTTTATTATTAAAATTACCTTTTGCCAATTTTTTTTATTTTAAAAATTTGACTTAGGAGTCAGGAGTTAGGACTATGAAAGAGAGAGACTAGAGAGAAGATTTTAATTTTAGATTTAAAACTGTAAAACTTCAAAACTAATAAATAAAAAAAATACCTATAAATCATAAAGCATAAACTTTGGCTTTTTGATGTTCGCACCGAACGTGCACAACAGTCCACACCACATTTGGATCCCTAAAGGAGAAACCCCGAAAGCCCGAAACCAAAACCAAGAACCTAAGAAATAAAAAATTAGAGAGAGAGAGAGAGAGAGATTTATCTTATGAAATCATAAATCTTAGAATGGAAAAGTTATAGATTAAAAAAATCATAATTTTTTTAAGGATTATTTTTATTTGATTTTTTAATTAAAAAATGGGTAGAATTTTTAGGCCGTCGGATTCTACCCCATAGACGTTGGAGGCGAAGTCCAATGCTTAGATTTGAATTTTTAATTTTTTTTGGACCATTGGGTCGGTTCGACCATCAAACTGATCCAAATGGTCCAAAGTACCAGAAGCTTCAGCTTCTGGAACAATCAGGCTCGGTATGGGCTTTGGAGGGCTCGAAAATTGAATGTGGGTTGGGTTATGGGCCCAACAAAAATTTGGGGTTGGGCTGGGTCAGGACTGGGGCACCACTCGGTTCGTGCCGAAATTATGTGCCCACGTGCCATGGTACCAGGCTGTGCCTGGCCCGGCATGTGGCCTGGTTGGCCTAGGCACGACACACATGAGCCATGCCGTGAGCATGTTTGGCACGGGCCCAGCAGGGCCCGGGCCGCCGATCCTTTTTGACACCTCTAGTTAGGGGTCGAGCTCAATGTATTTTGGAATGTTTAGTGGCTATGCCTTCCTTGGTGAGCAGAGTGATCAAGTCACATGAATAGGACATAGAGATGGTTTTCATTAAAGAACGTGTACATTTAGATATGGGTAATCAAGGATTGGGTCATTCACTAAGATGGTAATCTTTAGTATAGGGAAAAGGTGGTGGGAAATGGGCAGAATTTCCAATCTAATTAGAATATAAATGCAATGAAATTTATAATTTTTATCTTTTGATCCACCAAGGATCACATATGTTTTATAAATATACAAAGAAAGGGTAAATGAAACTTACCTCTTGTATATCGATTCGTCAAGCCTTCAAGTCTGCGTCTTGGTTTATTCGAATCTTCAAAGATGTTGCCTTTTGGAAAATCGATCACCCTCTACCAGTATCCACACATGAACAAATAACAAATAATCTTGTTGAATACTAGTTCAGTTTTCTCTTCTCAAAAATGGAATTAGGGGTTTTCATTTTCTTTGTTTTGAATATTCTCTAAGTAAAAGACGACGGCTTGCTTCATATATGTCTCACATATATATATACAAGTCTTCTAGGGTTTGAGTCAAAAATAAATTTAATATTATTATATATTTAAAACTCTTTTAAATAATAACAATTTATAATTTCAAATCCGTATAAAACCCTTTTATATAAGGAAACACATTTATATATTTAAAATTCTTAAAAAACCCCCTGTAGATTTTTTCCTTTTCCAATAAGAAAATATAATAGATTAATTATTTGTTTAAATAATGAATTTAAACTTTCTCAACATTAAATTTGAATTTAAATAACATCTAATTGTTATTTGTAATTTAAAATATCTCAAAATTTTAAATTACTACAGAGAGTAAAAAACTATAACCATTACTATTCATTCTTAATGTGTGACCCTATAAGTTCAATTAACATTGGCAGTAGGCCTAAATAATATTTTGATCTTATAAGTCATAAGTGGCCTCTAGTAATATATCATGACTACCCAAGTTAAATGAAAATTTCATGATCCGAGACAACCTTGATATAGCTAATGACATAATTCTTTTGTCTCATGATATCTTGATAGAAAATAAGGCTTAGATAAAGTCAACCTTATATTTTTCTATCTTTGATTACTCAAAACCCAATTAGACTGACTAAACAAATGAAATTGATCTCCATCAATTCATTTGAGCACGACCATGCATTTCTCAGTCTCAATTGTCGAGGAGACCTAGAGATATCTCTCTTATAATAAGAGAGACAATTTTTATCTTAATCGCTCATACCTTACTATATAATTCTTATTATGTTCAAGTATAACATTTATAGTCATATGATTAAAGAAAATAATTGATTATGTCAAAACACAATATTCCTTAAGTTGAGAACTATAGCGATCTCAAGTCAAAGTATTTAATGACACAACTATTAGAGATTAACTTATGACTTTGATTCATATATTAATCTCAAGATGGGTCTGTCCAATATTTGTTCTTAACAAATAGATATAAATTTAATTTGTATTTCATATACATATTCATCCCATGAATATCAATTAAATTTTATACTAATCTTAATTCATTGTTATTCACTTAACAATAATTGTTTAGAGACATTTAGAATAATTAATAACTTTATTCAAAGACATTATATATAATAAACATACAAATCATCATAATAATTATTTCTTGCAAATAGTCAAAATATAATGTCCATATGATAGACCTAGAGTACTATTATTAACAAAAGGTTATAGTTCTCCAATCATAAGATTTGAAAGTGAAGATTCTTAGAGAGTCCATTACTTTTGTTTTGTTGTGCACTCAAGTGATATGAATTTTTATTATGTTCTTCATTGCCACTATTACTTGAGTGTGATGAAGAAACATATTGAGGAAGTTCTTGATTGTTGTCTCACATATTAATAGGTAAAGACTGAGTACTAGAGGCAAATACGATTACTTCATACATTAGAGGTAGCTGAGTGGAAGTGGAAATATATCGCAAGAAATTTTATGACACACCTACCACAGACATTACAAGGGCATGATGTAGTTTGGGTAATAATGGACCAATTTACTAAGTCAAAATACTTTCTAGAAGTGTGGATAACCTTCACTCTAGAGAGTTTCTATAGGTTATACATTTGAGAAATTATTTGGTTAATAGAATATCAGTGTCTATAGTGTCGGATCAAAATCCTATGGTAAATAGTTGGTGATGAGCACAACTATTCATCCCCAGATGGATGGTCAATTTGAAAGGACAATTTAGTCGTTATAGGATATGCTACATGCATGCATCATTGATCTCAAAGGTAGAAAGGAAGAGCATTTACTATTAGTGAAATTTGCCTACAATAATTGCTACCAAGTAAGCATACAGATGGCATCATATCAAGTACAACATGGGGGGCTTTTTGATCTTTGGTTTGTTGGATAAAGATGGGAGATATAATCTCTATGTGTCTAAAAATGAATAGAGACACCTCTAAGAAGTTGAATTTGAAATAGGAGAAATTGAATTCACCTTTAAGAAGTTGAATTTGGCTTGTTGGATAGTTGAATTTGATACATGAAATGAATTGAGACACCTCTAATAAATTGAATTTAATAGCTCAAAGCTAGTAGAAGAGCTATGCTAATAGATAACACTAATATTTAGAGTTTGATGTGAAGAATCATGTATTCCAAAAGGTGAACCCCAAGAGGTCATCATTGGCAAGCAATGAAAGTTATCATTGAGATTTATTGGACCCTTTGAAGTATTCAAAAGGGTGGGCATTGTAGCTTATTAGTTGACTTTATTATCATTCTTATCAAGTATTCATGCAGTATTTCATCTCTATACTCCAAAAGTATATTCGAGATCTGACCCATATAGTGAATTAGGGTGAACTCATTATTGATACTAGTGGAACCCTTGAGGAGGGACTGGTGTACATTATGAATAATGAGAAACAAGTTTTATAAGGCAATACTATGAAGCTAGTAAAGGTATTGTGGTAGAATTGAGGATTGAAAGGAGAAATCTAGAATGTATGGACATGTATACTAATTTTCTTTTCTTGTTTAAAGATGAAGGCGTGTTTTAGTCATCCGATAATTAATTGATTGATGCATGTGCATCTGAATTGAAGGTATATGCGTTTCTGAATTTCAGAGGTACATTTTTTTAGGGGGGATGAATGTAAAATCCTAGATAAATTTAAATTCAACAAATTTTTTTTTAGATTCTCATATGATGAAATGGATCCAAAAAAATTAGTGGCATGTTATTTAGGAGTAGCTCAAACTTCAACTAGAGTCTTGAAGAATCTTTGCATCTACATAAGAACAAGAAATAGTGTCATGATGCTTGAGGTCACGACATCCCTTTCTTTGGGTTGTAACATGTCATAATATTACAACAAGTGTTTGATATTACGACATGTTATTTGATGTAGCTACTTTGCCATTATATTGTGGCATGTATTTGTTGTCATGACTATGTCTCAATATCATGACTCGATCTTGATGTCATGATATGTGTTTGATGCCATGATACCAAATTTAATTGAATTTGGCTTATTATAAATAGTGGATTGGGGAGAAAGGAGAAAAAAGAGACAATAAATTTCTTTTCAAAAAAAAGTAGGAAACTCTCGTGAAGGAGAGAAAAAGTGAAGAAATAAAGTAGGTTTTCAAATATTTTCTCTTAGATGTATAGATTTCCATTAGTTTGATTTAATTGAGCCAAGAATCAAAGTTCATCTACTCGATCAAAATCAAGGGATTTCACTAATGTTCCAAAAGAGAGAGTTTAGAAAAATCAAGGTTTTAGGGGTTAGAAGGGTTCATGAGATCTCATTCAATTCTACTGCACTCCAAGGTGTAGGGATTTTTCTTACTCGAGTTTAGTTCCATCCTAAGGGCTGAAATATTCATGGAAATGTTATATAATATGTAATTTCTTTTATCACCCATCTTTATGTTTGGTATGCTTTCTTTTGTTTTTTTTTTTTGGGAATTCCAAGGTTACAAACGAAAATTGTGTAAAAATAAAAGATGTGTAAATATTTTAGAGGAATCATTGTCAAACTTTATTTTTTAAACTTAGGTTTTGTTTTGGACCTAACTTGGCTTCTAGACCTTTGATTTGGACAATTCCAATATGATATGAAAGTTATGAAACATATCTACAAATTTCTAAAACACCAAGAATAGAATCCTAACCATCAAGCCTTGATTTTGAGGTTTAGTTATGAGATAGATTCATTCCCCAATACAAAAATAGTTTACGTGGTTTGTATCATAAGTTGAGCTATATGGATACGAATAAGGTGATTCAAAATTCTTAATTAAATTAGATATTTAGAAGAACAATTTCTTATTAGGTAATATCATATAATATCATTTATAAGGCCAATATTGTCGTCGAATATGTACTTGGGAGCTACCTAATACTTTTAGACAAAATTGGCTAAACTTATAACATGATAATTATGTGACACAAATATTTTTATATGCATGGTGTAATTATAGTCATAAGAATTGATTTATAATATACATTAAAATTGAATATTATTTTGCAATCATATGCATGTGATATGATTATCTTTAATGCATGATGTTTGGAGTTTAAATTACTAAACTTTTTTTGTGTATTTTAATACTTTTAGATGATATATAAGTATGAGAATAATACATAAATGGATCAATTTCAAGACTTTCGAGTTTAAGTAGATTTTGATGAATAATAATAAAATCAATATGTTTTTGTAGGTATTGGCTAATTAGTAGATTATGGATCATCAAGAAATTTCAACATCCATTATTGGATAAAACTCTACCTAATTGGTTGTGATAATCTTTATGCATCATGACTTTATTACATCATTAGCATGATCTTTCAACTGTGCAACATATTTTTTATGGTTATGATATTATTTTGAAGTCCTAATCATACTTATCTAATAATAATTAAATAATTGGTACATTAATTTTAATCACAATAACTAAGCATCCCGTTAATACAAAAAGTTATGACCACTTACTGCCATCGTAACTTTATCTTTAACAAAACTTTATAGTCTCAAGTTAGAGTCATGATCTTTTTAAAAAATTATGACTTTTAAGCCATAGAAACTTACAAAGACAAAATTTGCAAATTATTTAGTGTCATGACTTTTGGACACAAAATATTACAAAGTATATTTATTCGAGTATGGTTATTCCCCAAGGCTATGGCTTTTTTCATCAAGAGAAGGCAAAAAGTAACTTTTATATTTAAGCTAATTGCTAATGCCATAAACTTTTTAAGGTGTTATGGTCATATGATATATGAGAAAGGTCAAGGATAGTATCACAACCATCCCCAACACTACAACCATATGATGCACAAGAGATGCTTTCTTTTACAATGGTCATTCACAATGCTATAGCCATATGATGTACATGTGAAATTATTCCCAATGCTATAGCCATATGATGTACATGAGAAATTATTTTCAATGCAACTAATATTTCAATCACCGTGTCTATTTGTTGATAAAAGTGACTATTCTTTGTGCCATATCTATTTCTATAGTCACGACTATCTTCTACACATGAGAGGCTATTTTCACTATTACGACCATTTTTAGCACCATGGCTTATCATGATTGAAAAATACCAATGCCAAAGTAATGGCTATTCTTAGCATCATTTCCATATTATTCATATGAAAAGTCATTCTTAATTCCATATTCATGCCTAATATTTTGGATGTATGAAGAATGACAGAGATAAATGTCATAGCCATGATCATTCCCAATTCCATGGTTTTATGTTATAGAAAGATATTAGGCCCAAGTTGAAGATATTTCTCAATACTACAACTTTGTGTTATAGAAAGATTGGGTCATATCCTAGAGTCATTACTAGTTTCTAGAGTTGTAACCTCAAGCTCAAGAGATAAAAGCCAAAGTCATGACTTTCTAATTAAAGAATTGGAAAAATATTAAGTATAAAAGAGGAAAAAGACAATGAGAATAGAAAATATGCTTCTTTCAATGCTTCAAATAGAAGTCAAAAAATAATAACCAAACCCTAGGGATTGTTTTCACATTTCTTAGGGGCTCTAATAGTAAGCAAGAAATGCATTAGGTAAGTTAAAACCTAAATTTTGGGGAAGCAACTTTCAAACCTTTCTCTCCCATTATAGGGTAGATTCAAGAAAATCAATCAAAATAACATGTAGTCTTGAATTTATGTAAATTTATTTATATGATGTATAAATAGGTTTAATATTGATAAATATATTTGATTTATATTTTGGAATAGAAATTGATTGATGTGGTAATTAAATAGAACTTACATTTGAGATTTAAGAATTGGTCGGTTTGTTTGAGATGTTAGGGTGGACAATAATTGTAAACCATGAAGCTCACTCACACATGTGGTAGGAAAGAAATGATAGTTTTTCTGTCAGTGATGTGAGAGATAAACTTATATATTAAAACTCAAAATATGAGTATGTTAATCATTTCGATTATGATACTTACAAAGTAAAAAGCATGAATGATTTTACATTTTAATCCATTGTACATATCTTAGAATATTACTTTCTTGATTGAGATAGATATTTTATAGAATATTCTCCTAAGATATTTCAAACCATTATACATATATTAGAATAACTATTTATTGATTAAGATAGATATTTTATAGAATATTTACTTAAGGGTTTCACCTTTAGTATAATAGTCACATAATCACTAAAAATGATAGTGATAAGTAATCCATGAGATATGTATGAGTATATTATGACTCACAAGGTCATGATAGCCCTTTGAATTGCTCTAACTTTTATGGTTCCCAGGGGGGAAACTTAAGGGCATATATTACTTATGTCAATATAGTGCTTAGGATGCTAAAAATGCAAATACTTGCAAACCATATTAGTTCTTTGTGTTTATGATACTTGAGACCATATTAAAAGATTGTACATATAAAATAACTATCAAGAGTAGTAACGAGTTTCCTAAAAGGTATGAACTTATGAATGATTCAAGACTATATATGAATTGTTGTTTATATGGTAATATATTAAAGGTATAACTATGAGGAGACTATCATTAGGATGGGCTCAATGGTGATAACCACCTTATATATTATTGCGAGAACAAGTGATTTCACAACAATCAAATATTTATTCTGTATCCAAACCCAATATAATTTGAACTATTTGAATATGCATCACATAAGTTAAATAGAAAAATCATCAGATCTAAGAGTCATATCAAGATGCATAAATATCTACTTTACTAGAATAGAGTTGTTTCCTCTATTGGATGATCAAACTACTGATATAATTTTTATGAGATCAGTATCTAGATAAAAGTCCCCTTTACTACTTATATGACTGATATAGTTGTTGATCTTTATTGATGAGATACCCCTACAAATAAGCTTTTGTGATACTATATAATCAATAAAATTGGGTAGCATAACAAAGTCACAATAAATTTTTAAAACCATTATCAATGATTGTTTAGTTAGGTTAGTCAATGTGTGTTGATATAATTATCTTTTAAAAAAATTTGTCCTTTTTTTGTAGTTTAAACAGTATTAATTTTGATAAAGTTTATTGAATCTAATAGCTAGTCATATTATTTTATTTGAAAAGTGAATATTTATGTTTTATATTTTTTTTGCATCTTTATACTTGTTTTAGCCACCTTTTATGAGAAGAATATCTGAAACTGAGCTAATTCCTCTAGACCAAGAAACCAAGAAAATCAGGCGAATGATTTTCTAAAAAGAGAGGTGATAAAGAGCTTATAGAGGGAATTAATAGGAATAGAGAGCACCAAGATGGAACTAAGCAAGCTATCCAATAATCCAACCACCTCTACACATTGGGAGATTATTGGTAGCTCGTGATGATTAATAGTTATTCAGATATTTAGATGTAACTAGTGAAAACAAACAATTTTGACTTGAAGCCAAATATGATAGCAATGGTTCAGTGGGACTAGCATAGTGAAAGGATATTAGAGGATCTTAATAGACAAATTAGAATTTTTTTTTTGAATTAAGTGACATGATAAAGATGATTGAAGTTAGCCTCAATGTAATAAGGATATGTCTATTCCCACTCTCATTAAGGGATGAAGTTGGTTCTAGTGCTTATCTCGTGGCTCCATTAAGAGTTGTTATGAACTTGTGAGGCCCCTTCTTACTAAGTTTATCCTACCTCAAATTAATTCTCAGTTAAGGAGCTAGATAAGATAGTTCTGGAAGGATAGGCATGAGACTTTATATGATCCTTAAGACTATTTTAAGGAGTTATTTAGGAAGTACCCTCAACATGGGTTAAATTTCTAGTTCCAAGCTCAAACTTTATATAATAGACTAAATTATATAAAGAGGTGCATGGTTGATGTGGGCAAGAGTTGTTCAATTATGAATAAATTGTTAGAGAAGGTAAAATACTTATTTGAGGAGCTAGCAAAGAATAACTACCAGACATCAACTGATCATTCCATTGGAAGAAGAAAAGCTAAAATATTAGAGTTAGATTAGTTTACTAAAATTGAAGTGAAAATGAAGGCTCTCCTAAAGAATCTTGAAATCAAAGAGGAAAAGAGAAGAGGATCAGAATAAATTGTCATTTTGCAACTAAACAAAATGGTGAACTTTGATCTCATTTGTTAAATGGAGGATGCCGATGGAATACAAAGAAAAGAGTATTTATTTCCATCAAATAATAATATTTCAATGTTTTACCATTCAAACATGAGAAATCATGATAACTTTTTATATGAAGGATGTTAGGGTGAGTTATAGAATGTTGAACAAGCTCCAAAAAACATTGAAAACAATGTGATGAGTTATAATAATCAAGGATGATCAAACTTGAATTGTCAACCATCATGAGGAGAAGATAAGTCAAACATTGAAAAAAACATGAATGTCATTTTAACGGAATTAATAAAGAAAAATGATAACCAAGATACTCAAATAGAAAAGCTTGAAGCAAGATTGAACCATATGAGTTTTGCATTGAAGAATATAGAAAATCAAATTGGAAAATTGACATTATCAAAAAAAAAAAATTGGTGAATTACCAAATGATACTGAGACAAATCCAAAGAATTACTAATCATATTACTTCAAAGCATAAAAGAGCTAGAAAATAAATACATTGAGCAAAAGTATTCAAAAAAATCATGAGCTAATAGCATTGTCACTTCACCAAAAGTCATGGTCCCCATTGAAATTTTCCAAAAAGTAATAGCTCACATTGAATATATTTCCAAGATGAAGGTTGTAATATCATGGCACCTAGAAAGGCTATAACTTTGAAAAAGGTAAAGCCCAACTTTTACTGTCAGTTGCAAATGAAGGAAGCAAAGAAATAGAAGAGTAGATATGAAGATTACCTGAGGCTATGGAGATAAATAAAGGAATCATAATGAAGCCAGGAATATGTATCTGAAGAATTTCATTTTCATAATGTTTTAGAAAGAAAAAATGGGATCAATACTTTGATAAAATTTTCAACATATAATGGAAACTTTAAATGAATATACAATTTTCTGAAGTCTTATCCCAAATGTTATACTATGTGAAGTTATGAAAGATATCATAATTAGCAAGAGGAAGTTGGAGATATATGAGATCATGAATATGACCAAAAAGTATAGTACAAATATTCAAAGAATACTTAAGAGGAAATTGGAGGACCCTAGAAGTTTATTATACCTAGTATAATTAGGGATCACATATTTTGAAAAGTATTATGTGGCATGGGATCAAGTGTTAAGTTGATGCCCTTGTCGATTTTTCATGAAGGTTGAATCTTTTAAAAATTACTCCAACATCTATTTCACTCCAAATGATCGATCTAACTTTCAAGTATATGGATTGAATTATTGAAGATGTTTTAGTTAAGGTCAATTTCTTTATCTTTTTACTAGATTTTATAATATTTGATATGGACAATGATAATTATACACCATTTATTTTTGGATGGCTACTTGATAAGGCCTTATTGATGTCAAGAAATATGAGTTCACTTTTAATATTAGTGAGGAACAAGTAAATTTTAATTTTTATAAAGGATTTTGGCATCTAGATGATGATGAGATGGGTTATTGGAGAGTATATAATTTTATTCATTTTGCAATGCAAAAAAAATTAGACTTTCAATTGAAAGATTTTTTTGAAGACTATGGGTTAGATGAAGATTAAAAAGGTAACATGGAAAAATAATTTTGGAGCGATGAAAGTGATGAAGATGAGCAAGATGACAAGGAAGAACTATTTTGGAGTTGTGAAATTGTGAAAAATGACAACTATGAGGTTGTCGAATTCTTCGAAGTCACAACCTTGGAGGAATCTAATACAAATAACTCCATGGAAGCTAAGGAAATAAGATAGGAAGACAAGTTTGAGATAGAAATTATGAAGGATTTTATCAAAAATATAGTCATGGCAATGCACAATGCTACTACTTTGGGGGTATAGAACAAATTAACCAAGGAAAGCTCAAAACAAATTTATAGCTATGCACAACACTATGACTTTGGTATTTTAAAATGAAATAACCCATCAAAAGTTCAAGGAAAAATTTGTGGATATGCACATCACGAAACTTTGGTGTTGTAGAATGAAATTAGCCAAAACGAGCTCAATGACAAAGTTGTGGATTTCCACAACACTACAACATTGGGGTTACATAATGAAATGGGAAAAGAAAAGATAAAAGACAAAGATGTGCTTGTGCTTAGTACTGTGACTCTGTGGATACATGAACAAAAGGGTTAGGCAAGCATTGAAGAAGAAGTCATGACATTCACCAAATTTGTGGCATCCAAAGAAAAGAATACCAAATAAGGAAGTGTAATTGAAGTAAGAAATGGGAATGAATAAAAAAAGAAAGAAATATAATATAATGAAAACCTAGCATAGACTATAGAGATCACCGACAAAGGAAATCAAGTATTTATGGTCTAGATATGGATGTTAAACATAACACTATTTGAAAGACAACCCAAAGAATTTCATTTTTCACATATGTGATGTAATAAATATCTTATATCCATCACATAAACAATTATTTACATCCAACTTTTCATGAGTATAGCCATAGAACTCAAACCACACAATAATTATCAATATGACCGCTAGAAATAACTCTAGTATTTTGAGATATTATGATAGGCAAACCTAGTCATAAAAGAAAAAAATATTTTTTTGAGATGGAGTAGAGTTTTTTTCTAATGAGTGAGAAGTTATTGCTCGAGGAAGAGTAATAATTTTAGTATGTAAGTTTGTTTGGTATTCAAATTATGAAATATTCTCAACATTCATTCTTGACTGAAACTCTACTTAATTAGTCATGATAATTTTTGTATGTCATGACTCTTCCATCTCATTAGCATAATTTTCAACTATACAACATAATTTTTTTGGTGGTGATATTATTATGGAGTCCTAGTCATACTTATCACATAATAATGAAATGGATATGATATTAATTTTATGTCATTGTAACCAAATAACTTACTAGTATTAAAAGTCATGATCAGTCTAACACCATGACTAACTTTAACAAGGCTTTGTAGTCTCAAGTTAGAGCTATGTCCTTTTTGTAAAGTCATGAATTTTAAGAGTGACATTGTAATTATCTAGTACCATAACATTTGGATACAAAATGTTATGATGATTAATTTCGAGACACTTATATTTAAGCTAATTAAGAGTGCGATGGACTTTTTGCTTAAGCATGGTCATTCCCCAAGGTCACGACTCTTTTCCTCAAGAGAAGGCAATGTCGTGATTTTTATATTTAAGCTAATTAAGAGTACCATGGACTTTTTGCAGCACCATGGTCATATTGACATATAAGAGAGGTCAAAGCCAATGTCGCATCCAGTCCCGATATCACAACCAGTTGATGTATAAGAGAGACCATTTTTTGTATCATAATCATTCTTAATATCATGGTCATAGAATGTACATAAGAGATTATTTCCAATGTTATGACCATTTATAGCATAGTGACTATATGATGATTAAGAGAGACCATTCTTTGTATTATGACCATTCCTAGTGCAATGGACATATGATGCAATTGAGAGCCAATTCTCACCACCATAGTCATTTCTAGCATTGTGGCTATATGATAATTGAGAGGGACCAATGCCAATTCCATAGTCTCTTTCAGCATCACAACCATATGATACACATGAGATGTCATTTCCAATGCTATAGTCATTCCTAGTGTCATAACTCTTGATTGTATTTTGATCTTTCTATAACACAAGTCATGACATTGGAAATGACCAAGATTTATGCCTAATGTCTCTATAACATAAATGTGAGGCACTATTAAGTATCCATGGCTTCATGTATTTGTCTTCTTATTTTAAAAAAGGGTGGGGGTACTAAGAAATGGTTGCAGCAGGGTGAAGGGCCTCTAATTGTTATATGGTCGAGACACTATCAAAAAACCATAATGTTGGCATTGGTCATTTTTGATTATTATATGACCATGACATTGAGAAATAGTCATGGTACTGAGAATTTCTCTTGTGTATTTTATGGCTACGTAGCTGGAAAATTGTAATTGCACGAAGTTTACCCTTCATATATCTTAACCATCCATTTCATTATGGGTAGTCATGACATTAGCCTTCTCTTCTCTCTTATATCATGTTATTGTGGTGTTATACATATGTCATGACACTGCCCAATTAGCTCAATAATAGAAGTCATAGTTTTACTTTTCTTTGAGGATAAGAGTTGTAGCCTTAGGAAAAAATCATTCTCAAGTAATATCCTCTATAAATTTTATTAACACAAAAGTCATGACTTTGAATAATTACCATAGCTTTTGCCTAAGTAATTGTCTATGTAATTTTCTGTAGCTCAAAAATTATAACTTTATAAAAGATCATTGCTTTGACACAATACTACTAAGCCTTAAAGATAAAGTCTTGACACTAGAACATAACCGTGACCTTTAGTATCAATGGGGTACTTGGTTGCTTTGAGATAAAATTATGTCATATTAGTTTAAAATTTATGAGATAAGTATGACTATGAATCCATAATAATATCATAGCCACTAAGAATATATTGAAAAGTAAAAGGATTATGCTAACAAGTTAGTAGGGTTATGACATACACAATTGGAATGACCTTTTAGGTAGGTTTTAGAAGAGAATGAATACCAAAACATCACAAGACTCCATGTTTTACTGCCTTAGTTAAAAAACTCGAAAAACCTATCAATTTCATGATTATTAATCTAAATTCGCAAAAACTCCAAAGTCATAAAATCAATCCATAATTTTTTTATTCAATACCTATACAACATCATGAAGTACCATAATACCTACGAATATTCTATAGTTTAAATACCAAACAAACTCACACATTAAAATAATTGCTCATCCCCAAATAATAACTTTCTCCTCCAAGACCAAAAGCCTTTATCATTTCTAATAATTACTATGACTATGCTTGAGGGTCGTAGGGTCTAAAAATTAGTAGAGTAAGTTCAAGCAGACATGTTGATATAGTCATGGTGGAGTTTGAGTTTCATAACTATACTTGTGGTTCATTTAATGTCTATATTCATTTATGTGGTGGAATTTGGTATTTATTACATCATATATGAAAACAAAATCCTTGAATTTTCTCACAAGAAGTGTGATGTTTAAGTTCCATAGTTAGACCATCAAAACTTTTTCCCTCCATCTAAGATCTCTGATGTCAATGCTATCTTTTTAGTACACTATTTTATATTCTTCTTATTTTGTTTCTTTCTTCAGTCTTACTTTAGCTACACTTTTTAAGGTTCTTCATCATTGGATGCCATGATTTTAGCAAATTTCGTAGCCCCTTCTGTGATGATTTTCTTCTTTTCTTCTTACTCTTAGATCCCCAAAGCCGTGGAATTGAGGACAACTATGGCTTTGCCTTTAAACTTTTTCTTGCTTTTTTTCTTGTAACTCCAAAATCAAGGCATTGAGTGAAGCCACATATTTTTCTTGAAGCTTTTCCTTATCCTTTTCATTCTATAACTCCAAAGTCATGACATTGTGCATAGCCATGGCTTTGTTTTTAAGATTTTGAAGAACTAATTTCTGTTGCATCCCCAAAGTCATGGCATTAAGCATAACTATGATTTTGTCTTCACAATTTTCTTGACTGTTTTTTTTCTATAACACCAAAGTCATGGCATTGTCTATAGTCATGGCTATTTCTTCAAGTTTTTCTTGGTAATTTTTATTCTATAATATCAAAGTCATGCCGTTGTGCATAGCCTTAACTATGTTTTTGATTTGTTCTTCCATAATTTCTATCTTAACCTTATCTTTCTTCATTGATCCATTAGTTTCTTTGGAGTTGTCAATATATGATTCCTTTGAGGTTGTAACTTTGAAAAAATTCATGACCTCATAGTAGTCATCTTTCTATGTTTTATCTGTTTCATAACTCCAATATAATTTTTCCTCTTTGTAATTTTCATTTTCATTGCTATCAAAGCTCCAACATTAATTTTCTACTTCATATCTTTTGTCTTCATCTAGCTAGTAGTATTCTACAAAATTTTCTCATCAAAAATATAATTTTTGTTGCATTATAATATAAAAGAGATTATTGATTCTTCAATACATTGTTTCATTAGTGTCTAAACACAATAAACTTTTATTGATATTGAACTTTACTTGTTCTTCACTAACATGAAGAGTGAATTCTTTTTTCTTGATATTGATAAGGACTTGTTCCATTACCAAAAATGGTCATCCCAATATTAGTGATGTATAATTTTTTTTCTTCATATCCAATACAATGAAATCTACTAGAAAAATAAAGATTCCAACCTTGAACAATATGTCTCTGATGATTCCATCTGAGTGCTTGATAATCCAATCCGTCATTTGAAGTGAGAGAGATATTGAAGTAATTTTTTGAGATTCTATCTTCATATAATTGACAAGGGAATCAAGTTGACATTTGATCCCAAGTTCATACTACATTCTAAAAGGTATGATATCAGATAATACATGGTATAGTAAAACTTTTAGGGTCATTCAATTTCCTCAGATATTTTTTTATATGATTGCACTATATATTTTTGTTATATTCATGGTCTCATACATCTCTAACTTTCCTTTACTACTCATTAATTCTTTCATAAATTTTGTAAAATTTGGTATTTGGGCTAGAACTTCGGTAAATAGTATATTCACTTCTAACTTCTGGAATATATTAAGAAACTTCTCGATGTATTTGTCTAATTTTTTCTTTATAAATCATTAAGGAAATAGAAGATTTATTATCATTAGCTTTATTCTAATTCATTTCTTTATCTACAAAATTTTGGGTAAACTCCATTCACTCATTTATTTCCATATTTCCCTTTTTCTCGTTTTTGGGTGAAACTTGGACTTGCACATCTTTTGGAATCATGACTTTTTTAGGTGTCGCAACATTATATCCTATATATTTCGAGTTCTCTGTTATTTGGGCCATGGATTTTTGAAAAATTTTAGGTGGAACTATAACTTTTGAAAAAATTATCAATTCTATTTTACAAAATACTTTTGTAGTTTTAGAGCTATGTTTTTTGGGAAAGTCATGGCACTAGGACTTCCAATGGTTCTAGAATCTTTTTGTTTAGAATATCTTGGAAGCTCTGTCTTACTTCTAAGAAATATAGAGGAGCAATTCCTAATATTTATTTTTATATCACTTGATAGTTTACTTACTCCTCATCCTTTCATTAATGTCACCAATTATCTTGAGTATCATTTCTCTTTTTCAAGTCTACCAAGATAATTTGCAACCCTTCAATCAAATATGACTTTTTATCTCTATATGATGGTTGGAAATTAAAACTTGAACCTCTTTGATTTGAGTAGCTCACCACATTATTCTTAATATTTCTTGAAGATTACCCAATATTCTACATTCATTTCCCATAGTTTCCAATTGAACAATTCTCATGATTTCTCACATTCAGATGGTAATATATTGAGACATTGTTGTTAGATACAAGTCCACCAATTCATGCAGATGTAAAATAGTTATCTCCCTTGATATTTTTCTTCTTTATTCTTAGGTATCGAGCTTCCTTAAAAATGCTTCCAACTTTGTTTCAATGTTGGTGAACTGATCCAACTCTAATATTCTAACTTGTCTTGTCATAAATGAATAATTTATTAGAGTTTGATAGTTATTTTTGATTAGCACCTCAAAAAAAATAATGTATCATTCGGCAACTTATTCATTATTGACCCTTTAGCAGCCGCATCAACCATTAACTTTGTCATATAGTTCAGCCTTTGTCGAAAGTTTGGGCTTGGAACCTTAACTTAAATCAATATTGAGCATATATATTTAATAACTCCTTAAGATGATCCCAAATATCATATAAATTCTCATGTTCATCTTTTCAAAATTAGCTTATCTTACTCCATAATTGAGATATAATTCGAGATGAGATGAATTTAGTGAAAAGGCATTCACTAATGCATTTCATCTCTCAAAAGAACCATGAGGTAAATATTAAAACCAACTTCATGCCTCATCACTTAATAAAAAATGAAATATTTATAACTTTATTATGTCGAGACTAACTTCATTCATTTTTTCAGTGCCACATAGCTCCAAAAAGATTGAAATATACCCATTAGGATTTTCTAATACACTTTTGTTATATTAGTGCTATTGAACCTTGACTATAAGACTCAGCTTTGGCACAAAGTAGTTGCCTTCCATTGGTTACAATTGAATACTCGAATAATTGTTTATCACCATGGGCCTCTAATAGTTTCCCATGGTATGTTAGTGGATGGGATAGTAGATAGCTTACTTAATATTGCCCTGAGGGTTCTTTATTACTACTAGTACCTTTTGTAGGCTCATTATCTGTTCTTTGTTATTATATGTATAACATATAACTATATGTATAACTCTGTATAACTATTTGTATAACTATATATAAATCTATATAATTATAAGTAATTATATTTATTACTATATATACCAAAATAATGGATATATGTATAACACTATGTATAACTATATTTATAACTATAAATATATTGTTATGTCATAGTGATTATAAATGAAGCAACAATAAATTTTAAACACTAAACACCACTAGTATCCAATGAATTTGATGAAACCAATTAATGAAAATTTTATTCTTGCCTCTTCCATAAAACATACATACAAAATGAGCTAAAATATTATAGGATGCACATGCCCTTTAAAGGCATCCACATTAATTGCCACTAAATAGAATGGATTTGCTAGCACCTTACAACATGTCTTTGTCCCACAAAATGAAATCACTTCTGTGTTTTTCCAAAAAATTAAAATGAAATCACTTCTGTGTTTTTCCAAAAAATTAAAATGAAATCACTCTCAATTTTCAAATCCCTACTTGAAGCGGCCTTTTTTCTCTTCTTGAGATCTTTAATTTTATAAAAATCTCCAAACCTAAAACCATTTTAAATATATAATTAACTTTATTAAATTATTCATTAAAATTAAATTGTATTCAAATCAATTAAAGTGCATAATTAAAAGAATTATTTCCCCTTATTAAATGATTGATTATGATTGAATTTAATTCAAATCAATTTAACTTTATTATTAAAAAAATAAATTATGTTATTAAATGATTCATTCAAATTAAATATAATTCAAAGTCCATTAACTATTGTTGGGCTTGGACTTGGTATATTTAATGGGATAAAGAGAGATCTTTATAACATCCTATTATAATTCATTCTAGGATGACCCTATATGTTTACTCAAATCATATTCTAATCCCACAAGTTATAATTAGTCTCTAGCAAAATATTATAACTACCCAAATCTAGGTAATCCAATGACCCAAAAAACCATACCACAATATGATACTAGACTTTTAGTTTATGATATCTTGTTTAAGCTTGAAACAAACATCTTTACTCGACTTAATCATTCTTTGATTATTAAGAAGAGTGAGTAAACAAATAATAATGATAACTCTTATCAATCTCATTTAAGTAATAGTACATTTCTCAATATTACTTATCAAAAAGTCAATAGACATCTCACTCAATTAAGAGTGAGACAATTCCATTACTATCACTGAAATTCTTTTATGTAATTTTCTACATGTCCAACCATAAACTCTATTACCATCTTATTAAGCATACTAGTGAGCTATGTCAAGATATGAAGTTCCTCATATAGAAATACATGATGAATTTAGGTCAAATGTTTCAAATACCACTAATATAATAAAAATTATTGATCTTATAATCCTTTTAGTATTTCTCATAGTTGCTCAGTCCAATATCATGTCCTTAACATGTATATATTTTTTGCATAACATCCTATGTTCATGATGATCAAAATGTGATCATCTTTCAAAAATCATACTACTCATTTTTCATTATTATTCTTATAATAATGACAGACTATAGACGATTTAGAATAGTGTTTTTATGCCTGAAGGTTTTACTATCAAGTCACATCCTTGATGGTATAAAGTAGAGTTAACTATTAAATGGTTTTATTTTATCAAGTAAAAACACAATTTAACAACAAGTAATTTTGATAAATGCCTCACTTATATAATATAAATACACAATGAAAATATATATGCTATTGGATTTTTGCATGCCGCTAACAATCTCAAATTCTCTAAAGCCAATCAAACATAAATGAAATTCCCAATGATCTAGTATAATTATCATGCTTTGGTTGTGCAAGAGGCTTAGCCAAAGGATCATCAATGATTTCAATAGTATGAACTCTGCATATCTAACATCTTATCACTCAATGATCTTATGAATGAGGTGAAAATACCTGAGTATGTGTTTGGATCATTGATGTGAACTGGGCTCCCAAGATTGAGCAATAGCCCCATTATTCTCACAATAAAGTTCCACTTGGTTTGTAATGCTAGGAACAACACCTAATTAATAAATGAACTTCTTGATCCAAATTACCTACTTAGTTTCATCTAAAGAATCTATGTGCTTAGCATCTATAATAGAATCGACCATGATGTCTTGTTTGGCCCTTCTCCAACTCACAACACTTCCATTCAAAAAAAACACAAAACTAGACTAATATCTAAATTCATCCAAGTTAGACTGAAAGCCAACATCAATATAACTACATAAAACTATCTTGTTATCTTTTCTACCATAGATCAAGAAAACATTATTAGTTCTTCTTATGTATTTAAGGATGTTCTTGACTACTATCCAGTGACACTCATCTTGATCTGACTATAATCTACTTATCATGCTAAAGGTGCAAAAGATATTAGGTTGGGTACAAAGTATGTCATACATGATATAACTAAAAGACATAGCATATAAGATTTATCCATATGATCTTTCTTGTCCTTCATGGTAGGACATTGAAACTTACTAAGCTTAATTCCATGAGACATTAGCATGAGACCTTTCTTGGAATCTTGCATGCTAAACCTCTTTAGAACTTTGACTATGTACCCATTTTGATTTAGGATGTTGGCATCTTTGCATATATCTTTCATTGGAAAATATTTGTCTAACCAAGATTGGACATTCTGCAAGGTAGACATGTCATTTCCAATATGTAAGACATCATCCACATAAAACACTAAGAAGACAATTGTGCTCCCACATACCTTCTTCTATGCACAAGACTCATTTTCATATTTAATAAAGTCAACTCTTTAATAACCTCATCAAAATGAAGATTCTATCTTTTTGAAGCATGCTTTAATTAATAAATAGATCATTAAAGCTTACACACTCTATTAGTATACATAGGATCTACAAAACCCCCATGTTATGTCATTAGTTTTTTGACATTACCAACAAAATCATTGAGTAAGTTTCCATTATGAAATATTTTTTTCGATATCCATTTTTGAAATCTCACAATCATAATATGTAGTGATGGCAAGAAGAATGATAAAAAATGAAAGCATAATGATATGTGAAAAGGTCTCATCATAGTCAATGTCATTAGTTTGTTTGAAACCTTTTATAACAAGTTGAGACTTGAAAGTCTTACCATGTTTTATCTTATGAACCCATATGCAATCAATGACCTTAGCATTCTCAAGTGGATCAACCAAATTTTATATATGGTTATTCTACATTGATTGTATCTTAGACTTTATGGCTTGAAGCTATTTTTTAAAGTCTCCACTCATCATCACATCATGGTAGGCTATGGGCTTATTTTGATCCACATGCTCTATGATTTTATCATCAGTGATGATAAATCTATATCTCTCAGATTCATGAGGAATTCTAATGGACCTTTGTGAGCCATGTACAAAAGATGTCGACTCAACAACTAGTTATAGGTCTTGTAGATTGTCTATGGAAGACTTAGTAATAATTTTAGGTTCTTAAATTTTTTCAAGAGATATCTTACTCCCGCATACTTTTTTGAAAATGAACTATCTTTCCAAAACTCCATTACAAGAAACAAATACTTTATTCTCATATGAGATGGAAAGCTAGAACATACCCTTTTTTTTAATTCGGATATCCCAAAAATAAGAACTTATTGGGTTTGGGTGTTAGTTTATCATAAGTTTGATGCAATAGTCTATTAGATAAGAAAGCAATAGTCTTTAATACATATCCCCGTAATCATATTGGAAGTTATATTCAACTCGTCATAGATTGAATATCTAATAAAATTTAAAATTTCTTTTCGGATACACACTATTCCATTGTGGTTTTCTAGGTGGAGTAAGTTATGAAACTATCCTAGATTCTTTAAGATGATCATCAAACTCTTGGCCTAAAAATTTACCATCTCTATTAGATCGGAGTACTTTTATTCTTTCCTAGCTAATTCTATACTTCATTCTTGCATTACTTGAACTTTTCAATAGATTTGGATTTATGCCTCATTAAGTAAATGTAGCCATATGTACTAAAGTCATTGGTAAAAATAAAACATTGTTAATCTCTTCTAGTAACGAGCTTATTGGTCCATAAACATTTGTATGTATAAGAGCCAAAAAGCCACTAGCCCTCTCATTATGTCTAGTAAAAGGAGTTTTGGATATTTTACCAAGTAAACACGATTCACATGTTTCAAATAATTCAAATTAAATGAATAGAGAATCCCATCTTGATGAAGCATCGAGATGCATTTCTAATTTAAAAGTTAGTTGGATTCAAGTCATTGGACTTGAACCTTTACTATTTATGTTATACATAGATTTGAGTTGTTCCAAGTTTAGAATGTAGAGACCATTAAATAAATTAACATTACCTTAAAACATGTCTCCAATATAAATGGATATAATATTTTTTTTAATAATAAAGTGAAATCCATCCATGCCAAAACAAGAAACTAAAATAATATTTTTGTTCATAATGGGCACACAAAAAAAATTCTATAATTATAAAACAAGTCTACTAGGCAAAGTTAAATCATAAACTCTCATAACTAATACATCAACTCTTGTTTCATTTATTACTTGTAGGCCACTTCGCCTTTAACAAATAACTTACTTCTTTGAAAATCATTCACATTTATACAAAAGTGTAATACCCAAAAATTTGGGTATTCTTTGATCAACCATCAAATTGTGGAAAACTTATGAATGGTGGTTAACCTAACACCGCCATGTCATGTTCCAATTACCATAACTCAAATTAAGAGAAGGAAATGGATAGATCACTAACTATGATATTGATATCTATATCAAGCCCTATATATTTTGAACCTATTCTCTGATACCAAGCCATAATGTCCCATGAATGGAAACTTTATCCAAAAATCCACATCTTAGCCAAAGCCAAAATCACTTTTACAAATAAGGTCTACCCATCAGCTCATTAATCTATATTAAGAAATACATTGAAATATTAAAAATCCATAGTAGTTTATATTTTATCATAATATTCCGACACAAATCTTTAAATAGAAAACTACATCATTCCAATTGTTATATATCAAAACCCAATAATTTATAATCTAGCTTTCCTCAAAAGTGTGACATCATTCCAATTTTATATATCCTATACCTAAAATAATTTCTATGGGTGAGCCATGCCTAGTAGAGAATATTCCTAGTAGAGAATATTATTAAGTGCACATAAAGTAGTCACAATAGCAATCAACACCCATGATTCATAATGCAAATCTCAAACTTAAGATGCTACACACACACACACACACACACTTATATATATATATATATATATATATATATATATATATATATATATATATATATATGTGTGTGTGTGTGTGTGTGTGTGTGTGTGTGTGTGTGTGTGTGTGTGTGTGTGTGTGTGTGTGTGTAATAACAAGAGACCCAAATGTGCATCATTCTCCGAGCTCTTATCAGCTTCCACCATACCATACATATGATAATGTATGATAAACATATCAATGATAAGCACATCTAAGGATTTCTTTTTAAAAAAATTATTATGTTTGTAACCAAAATGCTTTATGGATTGCCACATTTTCAAATTCCTTTTTAAAATCAAATCCCATGTATTTATTGAGTAAATGATTTTTGGTGTCTCACCATATGAATGCCACATACCTACTAATATTTTTTGACCTTTCACTAATGTATATGTCTACTAATCTAGATCTTTCATCCAAGGGAGAATCTAGCACTTTTTGCTCTTACCCATACACATATTTTTTTCATGCTATGCAGCTCTATTGGTTAATATCCAAAGATATCAAGCCCACTCATCAATCAGCAAAAAATGATTGGGCATGGCCATGCATTCACTCCCAGGTAAATGAGATGTACCTATGTATATGAAATGCACTATTCTAATTCATATCAATGTCATGTCACATATAAATAAGGCATAATGCACAATTACATTATGTACATTATCATACACTTTCAATAATCATATCATAGACATATATTTCCAATACATATTCAATCTCAACATATATCACAAGTCAATCCACATGACCATAAATACTATATACATATAAATATGTTTATTTAGAATAATCAGCATGTTATAAGTTTAAGCATAACTCGTATTTAACCAAATACTACCTGAAAGAATTGGGCAACCTCAAAATCTTATTTCAATTATAAATTTAGCTTTTTAATTGACACGTTTTGAAGTGGTACTTTTAAGAATTTATTACCCTTTAAGTCTACTTTACTTAGGGGTTTAATCATCTGCTTTGGATCATCATAACTCAAGTTACGACCCAAACAACAAAATAGTTTCTATGTTTGGGACATAATTATCTCTATGAGTGAAACCTCTAATTCATGGCCTTTTCAATATAATTAAGTATTATGTGACCTCCGAATATATTTTTTTTTTTTGTAATTTTATTATCATTCACCTTCAGTTGGAATCTTCTAATTTGGATGCTCATAGGCAAAGTTATGGTCGAATTAAATTTGAGTCATTTTAAAAATTTTTATAGAACAATTTCTGATTCAATTATACATAATTTTCATCAAATTCATTCTTCAAAATCTTAAAATTTTCCAATACATCCACAACACGTAAACAAAACATACAAACAAGAAGAAAAACAAATAATTTTTTCCCAATACAATCCATTAGGATAGAATTAAACAAAGTAGGAAGAAACTATAAGTCAAGAACCAAATGAGATCTCGTGAATCGAATCCTCTTTATTAACCCCAAAATCTTGGTTTCTCCAAATATGCTCTTGTATACATTGGAAGAACTTTCTAATTTTGGTAAACCCACATAGATCCAATAGAAACAATGAACTTTGATAATTGGATCAAATAAATCCAATCAACAAAAACACTTCATAAATCTAAGAGGGACATTTTCTAAAAAACTTTCTCTCCTTTGTTTTCCTCTACCTCCCTTAGAGTTCATTTAAGCTTTTTAAAAAATAAGTTTCATTATTTCTATTACACGCCCCCCCCCCCCCCCCCCCCGGCTCTTTCTTTCCTTTCAGAATCAAAATCTCATTATTTACAATGATTCAAATTAAGTTATGTTTGGCACCCACAACTTTAGAAAAGATTCTAACTTAATGAAAAGTTATGACTTTAGCAAAAGTCACTAAAACATAGAAGAAAACTACAACAATGGAAAAATCATGACACCTAGAAGGAGGACAATGTTCTGGCTTAAAAAAAAGTCATGGCATTCAGGATGAAAACCCACGACCCTTAAAAAGTCATAAAATTTAGAAAGAAAATCATGATTTTGAGACAAAGTTGAGAACTTTTAACAAGGTTGAAATTTGTAGCACATATTATGATATTTTTGAGATGTCATAACTCCAAGGAAGTGGTTCCATGGCCTCAAACATCACTATTCCAGGTTAATTTCATCCTTGGAGAATCTAGAAAATATTTTTTTGGTGAATTCTATTTTATTTGAGATTTTACATTATTTCCCCTAAAAATATTTCACCCCTAAAATTCACACACACACACACACCTTCAATTCACATATATATGTAATCATCATTTAACACTAAATGACTAAAATATACCTTCATTTTAAAATAAGAAGGGATAATTGGCACACATAGTATCCTTATGCTCTCATGTTTCCTTTTCTATTTCTCAATGCTACCATAACACTTTTATTAGCCTTATAGTTATCCCTCATAAAACTTATTCTTGACTATTGTTTATTATTCAAATTATCAAATATTATTGAGTATTTTGGTACTATTAGATGAACTGTAAGAATGAGAATGTGACATAATTGGGTCTATTTCATAACTTTGTAGTTTTAGTAGATTTTGATAAATAATCATTTAATTGATTTGTTTTTGGAGATATATGACTACTTGATAATTTATGGATCATTAAGAAAATTTGACAAATATTTTTGGCTAAAACTCTACTCTATTAGTTATATTAATATTTATACATCATGACTCTATCACCTCATTAGAATATTTTTTTTAACTATAAAACATATTCACTGTGACTGTGATATTATCAGAGTCATAGCCATACTTATCTCATAATAATTAAATAGCTACAATATTAATATTATGTCATAGTAACCTAATACTATACTAGCGCTAAAAGTCATGATGACTTGTTACCATCATGGTTTTATCTTTAGCAAGACTTTTGAACTACAGAAAGATACAAAGCCAAAATTACTCAAGTCAAAAATGCGAAAATTATCTAGGATGGTGACTTTTGGATACAAAATATTAAAAGAGGTGTTTACTTGAGTAAAATCAATCCCCGAGATCACGACCATTATACTCAAGAAAAGCCAAAACCATAACTTTTATGTTTAGCCTATTTACTAGTATCATAGCTATCTATGGTGTCATGACCATGTAATATATGAGAAAGGTCAAGGCTAAAGTTGTGGTCATTCTTGATATCATGACCATTTGATTCACAAGAAGGAACATTCTTTGTGTTATGGTCATTCTCAGTACTATAACCTTATTGGGTACAAGATAGACTATTTTTAATATTTTTGGTCATTCCTAATACCATGACCATAAAATGCATATGAAAGGACTTTCAATGTCATGACAATTCCAAGTGTCATGAAAATTCCAAGTGTCATGGCCATATGATGAATGAGAGAAAGCAATGACAAAACTAGGATATTTCTTAGCAACACTTGACTTTGAGTTATAGAGACAATAGGCTTAAATTGAAAATACTTCATAGCATAATAACTTAGTGGTATAGATTAAGACATATTTCAAAGTCATGGCTACTTTGTAGAGTCATGATCTTGAGATCAAGAGATGATGAACAAAGCCACAGGATCTTCCAATTGTCATGGCTTTCTACTTAAAGAAATACACAAATATTAGAGTATAAAAGATAAAAGAGAAGAAAATTTGAAAAATATTCTTCTTCTCCACACACTAAGACTAAGTCAAAGCACAAAAAACCAACTATAGTGTTAATTTTTCATTGTCCAAGGGATCAATATGTAAGGAAGAAATGT
This sequence comes from Sapria himalayana, assembly GCA_029783825.1. Lineage (NCBI taxonomy): Eukaryota > Viridiplantae > Streptophyta > Magnoliopsida > Malpighiales > Rafflesiaceae > Sapria > Sapria himalayana. The sequence continues at coordinate 1,616,789 of JAREIK010001079.1, read as the reverse complement.
AATACATAAGCTAAACCCTAGAGTTAGAGACATGATCTCCAAATCCATTCTTCTCTAGGATATATTCAAAAAAATTAATTAAAATAGCATGAGATTTGGATTTTGGTCCGAGATTCTCATTCTCATAAAAGCTATCATTAAGAATCTAAGTTTCATTAAAATTTTTCTCATGTATCTCATGAATCATTCTTTATTGTAAGGCTAAATTGGGGTCTAGGATTTATGTAATTTTACTTATGTGATATATAAATCATTTTCATATTAATAAATATATATGATTTATTTTATGGATTGGAAATTGATGCATATGGTGATTAAATAAAACTTGATAGAGATTTAACTATTTGGTTAGTTTATGTGTAGTGTCATGGTAGATAATAATAGATAAACCATGAGGCTCACTCATACATATAGTATGAAGAAAATGATAGTCTTTTAGAACTTTATGGATTAAACAAACATATATATTAAAACTTGAAATTTGGGTATGTTAGTCATTATGAGTATTGTACTAACAAAGCCAAAAGTATGAATGATTTTACATATTAATCTATTGTACATATCATAGATAAACTAGTTATCAATTGAGGTGCGTATATTATAAAACATTCTTCTAAGAGTTTCATATTTAGTGTGTTCATTGCATTCTTACCAAAGAGGATGGTGAAAGATAATCCATAGGACATGTGAGTATATTATGATTCATAAGGTGGAGACTATCCTTTCAATTTATTTCACTCACATGGTTTTAGCTGGTGAAACTTGATAGAAATATAGTTAAATTATATGAGTATGATACTTATAAAAATGAAAGTACATATGCTTATTGATCACACTAGTTCTTAGTCATTATGACACCTAAGATTAGAAAATAAGATTATAAATATGAAATAACTATCCAAGAAAGCTGATGAGTTTCCTAAAAGATATGAACTTTTGAATGATTTTTGTGCAGTGATGATTTGTTATTTCAATGTTAAAGTACCAAGGGGATAATTATGAAGGAATTATCATTAGGATGAGCTTAATAGTGATGAATACCTTATATGCCATTAGGAAAAATAGTTATTTCACAATACCCTAACCTTCATTTTGTATCCAAACATAATATATGTAATATTATTTAATTATGCATCACATTAATTAAATAGGCAAACCCTAGGATCTAAGATTTATACCAAAATCTCATATTATCTTTTTTACTAGAGTTACATTGTCTCACTGTTAGTTGAACAAACTACTGATACAATCTATGTGGGATCAATATCTAGAAAATATTCTCCTTTACTACTTATATGACCTACATACTTGTGGATCTTTATTGATTATATATACTCGTCAATAGGCTTTTGGAATACTTTCTAATAAATAAAATTAGATAACATAATGAAGTCACAATAAGTTTTTAGTGTTATTATTGGAAATTATTTAGTTTGGTTAATCAACATGAGTTGATGTGATTCTCCTTGAGAAAGAATAATTCTTTTTTAGTAGTCTAGATAGCATTAATTTTGATAAATATTTTTGGATCCAATATCTAGCCTTGTTTATCTTGTTTGAAAAGTGGATTGTTAATTTTTGTATTTTTTTGTCTATTTTATTATCTTTTTCGTCACGTTTTATGAGTAGAAGCTCTACAATTGTAATAAACTCATTGGACCTAAATATTGAGAGAATTAAGAGAGTGAATTAAAAATGTACTATTAAAGAACACACAGTGGGAACTAGTAGTAATAGAGAGAGCCACAAGGTTGTGATGGGCAAGTTATCCAATTACCCATTCACCACCACATATTGGGAAATTATTAACGAACTTTGATGATTGATAGTTATTTAGGTATTTGGAAGCAACAAGTAGAAGTAAACTATTTAGAATTGAATATAAGTCTGATAGTTATGGTCCATTAACACTAGTATAGTGGAAGGATAATAAAGGATATTAATCAACATGTGATATTTTTTGAGCTATGCAATATGATATTGATGATTGGAGTTTTCATTGATGCAATAAGGTTATGTCTCTTCACATTCTTATTAAGGGATAAGGTATGTAGTTCATTTAAATTTTTATCTTATGGATCCATTGAGAGTTGGGATGAACTTGTGAGGACATTTATCACTAAGTTTTTCCCACCTCAAATCACTTCTCAATTACGAATTGAGAAAATTCAGTTTTGGTAGGATGATCAGGAGATTTAATATGATGCTTGGGACTATTTTAAGGTGTTTTTGAGGAGGTGCCTTCAATATGACTTTGAGTTATGCTTCATATACCAAATTTTATATGATGGGCCAATTTTATGATGAGGTACATGATTGATGTGGTCAACAGTAGTTTAAATATTGAATAAATTGTTGGAAAAGACAAATTACTTGTTTTAGGAGCTAGCAAATAATAATTACTAAACTTCATTCAATCATTCATTTGAGAGAAGAGAAGTAGAAGTATTTGAATTGGATTGGTTCATCACAATTGAAGTAAAAATGGAAGTTTTCCTAAAGAAGCTTGAAATTCAAGAGGAAAAGAGTAAAGGGTGGGTACCATTACCCAATAATATACTAATGCAATATCATCTAAACATAAAAAATCATAAAAACTTTTTATATAGAGTCTATGAGAGTGGGCTACAAAATATTAAGCAAGATCTAAGAAACTTTGGAAATAATTCGGTGATCAATATTAATCAAGGAGGATCAAGCATGAATTGTTAACCTTCAAAAAGAGAAGAAAAGTTAACTTCTGAAAAAAGCATGAAATCCATATTAACAAATGATAACCTATACACTTAGATGGGGAGACTTAAAGAATGATTGGATCACTCAAAATCAACAATGAGGAATGTAGAGAATCAAATTGGACAATTGGCATTATCAATGAAGTGAAAATGTTAGAGGGGAAACACTTTGAGCAAGAGTATCCTAGAAATTATTGGGGTGAGAGCACCATGACTTTCTTTAAAGTTGTGGTTCCCATTGAAAATTTTCCAAAATTCATGGCTCCCACTGAACATTTTATGCAATATTTTTGGAGGAGAAAATTAGATAAATATTTTGAGAAATTATTCTTCCAAAAACTAGAAGTGAATATACTATTTGTTGAAACTCTACCCAAAATATCAAACTATATCAAGTTTATGAAGAATATCATGAGTAATAAGAGAATATTCGAGATATACAAGACAATGAATATGATCAATAAGTACACTATAATTATTCAAAGATCACTTCCAAGAAAATTGAAGGATCTTAAAGTTTATGTATTATTCCATTGAAACCCACATATTTCAGCAAATATTATGTGACTTGATATCAAGTTTCAAGATGCTCTTGTCAATTGAGCCAAGAATATATCTTGGAAAATCTACTATAACATCTCTCTCATTTGAAATGACTGATTGGACTATCAAGAACCTAGATGGAACTATTAAAGATGTTTTAGTTAAGGCTGGTATTTTTATCTTTCTAGTAGATTTTATTGTATTAGATATGGAAGAAAATAATTATGCACTATTTTTGGCTACTCGATAAGCCCTTATTAACATCAAGAATAAAAAATTTACTCTCCATGTTGGCAAGGAGTAAGTAAAGTTTAATATTTACAAAGGCTTCTATGGTCCAAATGATGATGAGATAGGGTGTTGGAGAGTAGATAATCTCCTTCATATGGAAATACGACAAAAAGTAGATTTTCAATAAACAAGTTTGTAAAAGACTACTAGCTAGATGAAGATGAATGAGGTGACATGGAAGAATAACTCTAGAGCTATGAAAATGATGAAAATGAGAAAGATGATGAGAGAGAACAACACATGTCTTATTGTTACTTGGTAGAGCCTTGATATACATAAATTATATTATGTTTATGAAAATGGGATGGGGATTGAAAAGAATATATTTTTAGAACTGACACACTCACACATAAAGGTTTCATAAATTTATATAGTTATGTATATGTATAAATATATGTATGGATATCTCAAATTATATTTTAATACTCTTATACTATATATTGGAAAACATATGTGGCTAAGGAGGTAAAATATTAATTTTTCCATGTTTTATTGAGATTTTTTTATTGGCATTAATTGCTCACCCCTATTTTCTTTAGGTCGATGAAATATTGATGACCAAACCAAATTTTGAAGCTTGCAAATCTATGTGAAGGTTTTGGTGAAACATTTAAAAATATATATTTTTAAAACCTTATTATGTATTTGGTCATAGGGGTCACTTTGTATAAATGACTTTACTTTGGCATATGGATATTTTAACTTGATGGTTTCTACATATTCATGATGTTCCTTGGACTTAAGTATGTTTTAAATGGCTAAATATGAAAGATCTTGACCTTTTTTTTGCTTACTTGTACTAAATTATTTTTGAAAATTTAAAAATTGAAACTGAAAAAAGGGAAGAGAATAAGTTATTTTTGATTTGCCAGTAATTTTATATAGACATGTGTGGTCGACCACATGTAGTACTATTTAAATTTTGTATTTTTCTTGATTTTTAATATAAATTTATTAATACGGGTCAATATTTTTAATGAACACCTTCCATCATTTTTTTACATGTATACTATGAGTGATTTACTGAATTTACAAAAGCCTACCATTAAAAATGAAAAACCCCCTCACATTGGATTTTAAATTATTTTTAAATCCTATTAAATTTTATTGATCAAACAAAGTATGTCATAGCTCTCATGTGGGAGTGCCCAGAGATCGTGGCTGCTAACTCCAAGTTATGTGGGGATAATTTTTCTCATGGTTCTTTAAATACCGAGAATAATAAGCTACTACCCTTTGACATTGAATCAAAACACACAAGTTCATTATTAGAGGCATCACAATACAACATGTACCTTTGTTTCTTCTTTGGAACAATGAGAATAGAAGTTGACTGAGTCTCTTCTTCAATTCTTAGAATACCTTCCCGCATGAGTCATTCCACTCAAAATTAATTGCTTTTTGAGTTAGTTTCATCATAGGTGCACAAATTGGGAGAAGCCCTCAATGAATCATATATAGTACCCCACCAATCTAAAGAAATTATGTATTTCAAAGGTTGAACTTTAGTTTTTTCACAACTCATACCTACTTCACCCTTCTCTAGGTCCACAAATACATAAACATGAAGCTGATACTACCTATCCCATGAATCTCATATTAGTAAGCCAAGACTTGTACTTATTAAATTTAGCATACAATTGATAGTCTCTAAAACATTGGAGAACCCTCAAGTGCTCATCATGTTATGCCTTAGATTTAGAGTAGATAAAGATGTCATCAACGAATATCACAAAAAGTTGATCTAGATATGACTGGAGCACCCTAAGTATGAGATCCATGATTGCTACTGGAGCATTTATCAATCTGAATAGCATCACTATGAACACAAAATGCTCATAGTACATCCTAATCTATGTCTTAAAAATATCTACCTTTTTAATCCTCAACTAAGGTTGCCAGTGTGAGAGGATTTGACTTTGAGTAAACATGTGCACTTCTCGGCTAATCAAACAAATCATCAATCATTGGCAAAGGATACCTATTATTGATATTAACCCTATTAAACTTTTTATAATAAATACATAGCTAAAAATCTTATTTTTTTAGCAAATATTATTCTTTTTATAACTATACATAGCCCAATGTGAAGTGATCATGAGTTCTTGCAACTCAAATAATACAATTCTTTGTGGAGTCATAGAAATAAGTCACATACTAGAGTGTAACTTGATGGTGAAGTCCACATACCTATGTGGAGGTATTTTGATTGATTCATCCAGAAAAATCTTTTCATACTTACAAACCATATTGCGAAGACTCAAGTTCTATCTCACCTCATCTTCTAGAGTACGACTTGCATGCCAACTCATAAATTGTCCATGAATCCTAGCATCATACACAGCTTGAGGTTAGGAATTATGCTTATTCATATGAAACATAAAACAAGTATCATCAAATGTATAAGTGGTAACTCTATGATAATTATAATCAATTGCAACCCAGTGCACTTTCTGCCAGTTTGGCTCAAGGATGCCATCAAGCATTGACATGTACATCGCCCTCAGGTCCATAGTGAGCAGAATACCAAAGATTTCTAACTTACAATTCTGACATATTTAATTCATACTTACTCTAGTTCTTATGGGAGAACCCATAAGCAGTGTCTTTTCCAAGGTCTCAACCTTTAAGCCCAAATTCATAGAGCTATCCTAGATGCTATATGCATCATTCAATTCTCTATCAATGGTCATGGTTGTCTTGACCATTAAGTCCATGTCGTGTACTAGGAGTCCTACAATTTTACCTCATATTGATAATTTGAAACTATCCTCGAACTTTCTCATATTTACCAAATTTGTGACCACGAGATTATCAGCTAAACTTGTTAATTTAGTGAACTTCTTAATTTATCCAAGCATCGACATCGTCTCTTAATTCAGCTCCAAGATCTCCTAAGTTTTTGTATGATGGGTAGATGCTAGAAAATACATGCCCTTAAATAGCTCATGGAATTTTTCCCATGTTATTTTCTCTAATTCTTTTGAAGCTTTGACCCAATCTCACCATATCAGGGACTCACTATCTAGTTGGAATGAGGCTAGCAATTTCTTCACGACATCGAAGGTGACTTCCATTTCATCTAAGATCTTCTCAGCATATCAGATCTAATAATAATCTACCATTAGATCTTCTCTTTCCATGAATGCAGTTGTATAATGGTCTTAAATAGTTGAAGGTTACTTGACCCCCCTTGGCTTGTCATTGCACTAGCCTATGCAATGATTGTAGCTACAATGCTTACTTGTTCAATTGATTCAATCATAGCACCAATAGCCACCAAGAAAGCTTGATGATCAAAGGTAAGTAGCATACAGTTATTGCCATACCTAAAACCTATATGTCCATTTCCTTGACGTGTTTTTACACATATCAAATAGATAAACCTAGAGTCCTTTTTCTAGTCTTACTAATGTTGCATATGGCAAGCAATAATAAATATTACATCTTGAACAATTATGTTCATTCCATTTTTGAACCCTTAAGATTATATTATTTGACCCGAGTATTAATTCATTATTTTAGATATTTTATTGTATACATAATTTTGCAATGTAACACAAAATTGCATAGCACTAAATATACAATGCATAAGAAGTATGATGGTTTAAACTCATGCCCATCAAACCCAAGGTAATCATATATCTATGCTTTGTTACAAAGATGTAACACTACAAAATCCATGTATCTATTGACCAACCAACAACCAATGAAAAACTTGGGAATGATAGGTAACCCGACAACACCAAATCATGTCCCAATTGTCAAGACTCAAATTTAAGAGAAGGAATCAAATAGATTCCTAGCTGTGATATTGGTTTCAGACATTGAGCCCAAATATATTTATTAATTTATGCTCTAATACCAAGCTATAATATTTCTTACATGGGAATGCCAACAAAAAGTTTACATATTAGCCAAAATCAAAATAACTTTTAATCTACCCGCTAGCTCATTTAGTCATATCAAGATATATAATGAAATGTTAATAATCATAATAGTTTTCTTTTATCATAACATTCCAACACAAATATTTAAATGAAAAACCATATTATTCCAATTTTTTTATATCAAAATCTGACAAGCTATAATTTAGCTTTCCTAAAAACTATGATCTCTAATGGTTGTTGTTTACTAGTCCATGTCCTACACATGATATGTTTCTCAATGATGAACCACACCTAGTATAGAATATTTTTACAAGGGTTTTACCCTCCTAAGTGCACATGCTATGGTCACAACAACAATCAACACCCATGATTCATAATAAAAATCTTAAATTGAAGATGCTATGTGTATTTATTAAAATTAAACTCAAATGTACTTTATGTCTTGAGCCCTTGATAGATTCCACCATACCATGCGCATACTAATATTTGGTTAAATTATCATTAATGAGGACATCCAATGATTTCCTTTAAAATAACAACCTATTTTATCTGTAACCAAAGTGCTTCGTGGATTTCTAGTATTTCAAAAATTTTCTATCACATTACATGTCATTATTGGGTAGTAGGTTTTGGGGGTTTTACTATAGGAACTCTACATGCCTATCAATATTATATAGCATTTCAGCATCAATTATGACTGACTAGTTTGGGCATTTCACCCATGGGAGAATCTTGGCCTTCTTGCTTTTATACACACACATATCCTTTTTATGCTATGCAATATCATATAGTTCTCTCTGTCACCATCCATTGGTACCAAGTCCGCCAATCTATTATCAAGAAATGGTTGACCATAATCATGCACTCACACTCATATAAATATGATGCCCCTATGCATATGCAATATAATACTCCAATTCATATTTATATCTTGCCACATATAAATAAAAATTAAGGCCCAATTATATCATACACCTTATAGTGCACATTGAGTAACCATGCTAGAGGCATATATTTTCGACCCATATTCAAAATCAACACATGTCATAAGCCAATCCAAATGACCACAATCACTTAATGCTTATAAAGATGTTTATTTAGCATAATCATGATGTTATAAGGTTGAGCATAACTTGCATTTTACAAATTTTATCTGAAGGAATTGGTTATCCTACAAGTCATGTTTCAATTCTAAAAATATACTTTTTAATTGATATGTTTAGAAAATGATTCTATATGGATTTATTATACTTTAAGTCTACTTTTCTTAGAATTTTAAATCATTTGATTTAAACCATAAATCAATCTATGACACAAATAACAAAATTTTTTATGTTGGGGGGCATAAATGTCCTTATGAGTTAAACCTCTAATTCAAGGCCCTTCCGAAATAAATAGGTTATCTGTGTCCTCTAAATATTTTGTTTGGTATTTTCACTTACAGTTTGTGATTTTATCTCATACAAGTACAAAACAAATAGAAATTCGCAACATAATATATCATATATATCCACAATCCAAACACCATAGTAGAAACATAGATATAACGTGGTACACTAGTCATTCAATATGACTAGCTACAACTACCAGAAAAGTATTTATACATTTATAGATAATAACAAATTAATGTCTATGTGAGCAGGAATCGGGAAAAAATCATGCAGAGAATAGAAAGATGAAAAAAATAGTTCCGTAGTGAAAAAAAATAGTTGAGAGTAGAGGTGTCAAACGGGACGTGCCGGGCTAGCCCGGCCCTTTTTTTTCAGGCCCGGCCATGCTTTCGTGCCGGGCTAGGCAAGACACGGTATAGTAAACGTGCCGTGCTTGGCCCGACATGGTTTTGTGGGGGTTTAGCAGGGCACGGGCCCACGGCACGATTCACCGGGTTCGGCCCGGTCGGCCCGAATCCTAAATTAAAAAAATTAGGTGTTCAGCTCACCCGAAACCCTAATTTTAAAAAAATTAGGAATTGGGCGCGTAGAAACCCTAATTTTAAAAAAAAATTAGGGGTTCGGTGCTCCCGTAACCCTAATTTAAAAAAAAAATTGATTTCGGCACGGTACCGTGCCAGGCCATGCACGGCACGATGCCCAGTTGGCCTCGGCACGGCACTGCACGATTGTGCCGTGGTTGGGCACGAGACATTTCCGTGTCGTGCCAGCCCAGGCATGGCCGAACCGTGTCTTGCCTGGCAGGGCCGACCAGGCCCGGTTGACACCTCTAGCTAAGAGAGAAAGTAGAAATAAAAAATGTATATTTATATTAGTATTTTCTCGATATTAATAAACAGAGTAGGTTGGATCACTCGGATGGATTAAGTTATGCTCCCAAAATTTTTTTAGCCCACAAACCGGGCAGTGGAACCCCCATTATTATGCTATTACTGTATTCTCAAACTCTCAATATTTTCTTTCCCACACTAATATTTTAAATATTGAAATATAAAATATTTTATTTATATAAAACAGTTTATCAAAACAAACTATATACAACATATTTATTTATAATTTCATTATCATTCACCTCTAATTGGAATCATCAATGAAGAATTCATTTGGAAAGTTATGGCCAATTAAAATTCAATTTATTAATGAAATTTATATAGAAATTTTTCTAATACAATCATGTATTATTTTCACTCAAATTATTATTCATAACCTTGGAATTTCCCAAATATCCACAACACATATATAGAACACACATAGAAGAAGAAAAATAAATAATTTCTCAAAATACAACCCCTTGGGATAAAATTAAACCAAGCAAGAGTAATCATGCCTAATAACTAAAAGAGATTTCATGAACCCTCTTTTTTATCCTTGAAACATTGATTTCTCCAAATGTGTCCTTTCAAACATCAGTGGAATCCTTTGATTTTAGTTTTTCTACGTGTGTTCAATTGAACTGATGAACTTTGTTTCTTGGTTCAACTAAATATGATCATCAGATCTTCATAGAACTGAGAAGAAAGTTCTATAAAACTTCTTTTCTTCTCTTTTTACCCCTCCCCATGAATTATTTTAAACTTTTTTTTTAATGTTTTGTTTCGATTTCTTCATCTTTCCTTTCACCATCTCACTATTTATAATAACTCTAATTTACTTGTGTTTTTCACCATAGCTTTTGGAAAAGGCAAGACATTAGAAATGATCTTAACTTAATGAAATGGCATGACTTTATAAAAAGTCACAAAAACTTAGAAAGAAAGTCGTAGACATGGAAAACTCACATCATTCAAAAGGAAAATAATGTCCTAACTTTAGAAAAGTCCTGACATTCATGAAGAAAAGCCATGACCTTTAAAAAAGTCACATAATTTAGATGTAAAGTCATGATTTTGAAAAAAAAGTCATGGTATTTGAACAATGCCGCACCTTATGACATTTTTGACATATCATAATCCAAAAAAATATATAGATTTTATAGTCTCAAGCATGACTTTCATGTATCTACCCAAGTTTGAGCCACTTATAATAATATGTATCTAGCTATTCTAGGTCCATTTCATTATCGGAGAATCTAAAAAATATTTTTTTTGTTGAATTTAATTTTATTTCAGGTTTTACAAATTTGAGATCCACATCTTGTATTTAATTCCATGAAGATGAAAAGGATAAATTGATTTATATAATATAGATTTCTGAAGTGGTAATCTCATTTGTCTTTTTTTTTTCTTCTTCTTCAGATCTTCCTAGTAGAGCTTATAGTTCATCTTTCAATGAATTTGCTCATTGCAAAAGAATGAAACTCCATGCTTGGATGGCTTGGGCTTTTTGGCCTTGGGCATGGACTATTCCTTGCCTTTCTTGGCTATATTGTCTTTTTCACATCATTTTCTTTTCATGATTCCCCCTTTATGAACCATGAGCATTGGTTTTATATTTTGAATGTTCTTATAAGCATTCTTTAACATTCCATGCAACCCATTAATATTATTCTCCATGTGGTTCATATTATAGTTTATAAAAAATTGATCATAAGATTCAAGTAATGAATCTAGAATCAGATCAGTAACCAACTCGTGACTAATAGGAGTACCAAAGTTATCAAGCTGATCAATAAAACCTTTCAACTTTAACACATTTGCACTTTTTGAAGAGCCAAAAGCCATCTTGCATGCATTCAATGCTTTGGATGTTGTAATACTCTCTTGATGTGATTGTTTATGAAATATTTTCTTTAGTTACATCATCATATCAAATTCTTTCATTTCCTCATATTGTTTCTGATGCTCAAAGTTTATGATTGCAAGCATAAGATATGTTACATCCAAAAGTTCATTCAAATGCTTACAATAAGAAATTATTTTGGCTTGCAAGGTATTGCTAGAAGGCTCATTAGAGATTTATTATCAAGGGCATACAACTTCTTCTATTATTTAAAAACAATTCTAAAATTTTGAGACCAATCTAATAAGTTTGTCTCAGCAAATTTATCCTTCTCAAGGAAAGATAAAAAAATAATCTTATTGTTTTCTTGTGGTTAAGATCTATGTTTGACTTAAATTAAAGTTAGCATCCATGTTTCTTAGTGGGTTGAGTGCAACTTTTCATCTCCAAGTTGATAGTGAGTCAAAGAGGACCATCTAGACTTTAGAGGACATGCTATAGGCATTCATCATTGATATCAAGGGTAGCTAAGAAAAGCCTTGATCCTTAGTAGAATTTACCTACAATAACAACTACCAACCTAGCATATTAATGATACCCTATCAAACACTATAAGAAATATCATGACAATCTTTAGTTTGTTGGATTCATGTTGGAGACACAACCACTATGGGTCAAGAATTGATTAGAGATACCTTTGCAAAGGTAAATTTTAACGAAATCATCTTCTCACAACTTAGAGTTGGAAGAAGAGTTACGTTGATAGATGATGGTTACCACTATAGTTTGAGGTAGGGGATCAAGTTTTCCTTAAGGTGATGCCTAATAGAGTGGTGGTTAGGTTCAATAAGTGATGAAAGCTATTATCAAGATTTATCAAACTATTCAAGGTACAAAAGAGGTTAAGCATGGTAAATTATCGGTAGTTTAATACCAAGCTTATTGAGTGTTCATATAATATTTCATATATCTATGCTTTGGAAGTACAATTAGATATTACCCATATAGTGGATTAGTGTGAGCATGTTGGTAATCCTGATGAAATCTTCAAGGAGAGACTAGTGCACATTATAGATAGATAGGAATAAGTTTTGTGAGACAAGACTATGAGACTATTAAAGATGTTGTGATAGCATGTAGTAGATGTTGTCGATGTCATTGTGCATGCCAACCATTCTTTCTTGTTGGAAGATGAATGTATCTTTTAGTCATTAGGTAATTAAATGATGGTTTCATATGCAAGTTAATTAATGGTATATCTGTGTATGAATTTTGGAAATTAATCTTTTTGGGAGAAGAATGTAAAAATATAGGTTAATTTAAATTTAACAAAAATTCTGCTAGATATCAAATCATAAAATGGACCCAAAAAACATTCAGGGTCACATTAGTATGAGTGGCTCAAACATTAGTTAAAGTCACCAAGAATCCCCAATAGCAATAGAATAATATGAAATGGTGTAATGATTCTTAAGGTCGCGACATCACTTTTTTGAGGATGTGACATGTCATAATATCATGACTATCCTTGGTGTCACAACATGATCACTTGAGGTTACAACTATACCATGGAGTTGTGAATTCAATTGTGATGTGATAACCATATCTTGGTGTCATGACATGTTGTATGATGATGTGACTATCTTGATGTCATGATGTATTTGTGATGTCACTACAATCTCTTGATGTAAAAACTCAAATAAAATTAAATTCAACAAAAAATATTATCTAAATTATCAGAAAATTAAATGAATTCTAAAATAGCTAGAGGTTGTTGATGCATGGTAGTGATGCTTGAGGCCATGCCATCACTTCCTTAGGATTTTGACATGCCACAAAAATCATAACATGTTTTGCAAGTCATAACTAGTTCAAAGTTCATGATTTTTTTTTCAAAGTCATTACTTTCTTTCTAAATATTATGACTTTTCTCAAGGCCACAATGTTTCTTCTCATTCATCCTGATTTTTCTAAAGTCACAACATTTATCTTCTTCTGGATACTGCAACTTTCTTTGGGGCCATGATTTTCCTTCTTAGTTTTGATGATTTTTTCTTAAGTTATAATAAATGTGATCCTTCCCAAAGTTGTGACTTACCCTAAAGTCATGCAACTAAACTTAAGCAAAACAAGGGTGCTATAATAGTTAGATGTTGAAAAGAAAGGGGAAAAATAAAAAGAAAGAAAATTTTTTTCCAATATGTCTTAAACTAACTCTTAGATCTATGAAGACCCTTTTCTTGGTGTTAGTTGATCAAAGGTTAAAATTCACCGATTCGATGAGATCAATGTGGGGATACCAAATTCGAAAATTTTCACCAAAGTCCGAAAGGGCAGATATGAAAAAATTGAGATTTATGAGTAAATAAAGAGGGTTCACGAGATCACCTTCGACTCTTGAGGTAGAGATTTTTTCTACTTAGTTTTATTCTAATCCTAAAAAAATTCATTGGTGGAATTATTTATTTAATTTTTCTTTTTATATTTTGTTTATGTGTTATGAATGTATTTAGAAATTTCATGGTTATGAATAATGAATTGAGTGAAACTAATGTGTGATTGTATTAGGAAACTTTATGTTGAAATTTCCCTAATAACTAAAATTTGATTTAGCCATACCTAAGGGTGTAACTGAGCCGAGTATTAGGCAGGCTCGGCTCGGCTCGGCTTTATAGGAGTAGGCTCGAGCTTGTTCACGAGCCTGTTTACGAGCTGACGAGCCGAGTTTGAGGGTACTCGGGCTCGACTCGTTTAACTTACCAGCTTGGTTCACGAGCCTGGTTAACGAGCTTGCTCACAAGCCTATTCATGAGCCTATTCACGAGCCTATTTATGAGCTAACGAGCTGAGTTTAAGGGTGCTCGGGCTCGGCTCGTTTAACTTACGAGCCTCGAAATGATGTTCGGGAATTAAAGAAAATGTTCATCTAAAATAGCCAACATACAACTAAATTAAAAAATAAGATAATAAAAGTTCGATTAACTTGATTGAAGTTCAAGAGTTAAAATATTCATCATGTTCATTTGTAGGAAAATTTTGTTGTGCATCAAGCTTCTCCATGTTCACGAGCCTGTTCACGAGCTTGGTTCACGAGCTTGTTCATAAGCTTGGTTAACATTTTGCTCACGAGCCTATTCACGAGCCTGTTTATGAGCTGATGAGCCGAGTTTGAGGGTGCTCGGGCTCGGCTCATTTAACTTACGAGCCTTAAAATGATGTTCGGGCTCGGCTTGTTTACCTTAATAAACGAGTTCGAGCGAGCTTCTAACAAGCCGAATGCCGAGCAGCTCGTAAGTAGCTCGGCTCGATTACAGCCCTAGCAATACCTTGGCCAACGAATCTCCAAATTAGATGATTTTTATTGGAGGTGAAAGATAACAAAATTAAATGAAAATATTTAGAGGAAATTTATAACCTATTTTTATAGGATAATTCTTGAATTAAAATTTTAACTCATAAGGATAGTTATGTCACCAACATATAAGTTGTTTTGTTATTTGGGTAGTAAGTTTTGTTAAAGTGACTCAAACAAGATTATTTAAATCCTTAAGTGATGTTGACTAAATGGATGATAATTTTTTAAAAGAAACATCTTTTAAACATGTCAATTACAAGGATAACCTTGTAATTGAAGTAGTACATGGGAGTTACCCTTTCGCATAAAATAGATTAAAAACATGCTTTTGCTTAACTGTATAACATGATGAATATGCTAAATGAATGTATCTATATGCATGAAGTGATTGTGGTCATGTGGATTGACTTGTCATGTGTATTGAGATTGAATATAAGTTGAAAATTATATGTGATATTATATTGAGGCTTATGGTTTCTATTCATATGTGATATTATATTGAGGCTTATGGTTTCTATTCATATGTGATATTATATTGATATAAAATGGGACATTCAATTACATATGCATAGGAATATTGCATTTGTGTGTGTGTGTGTGTGTGTGTACATGGTCATAGATGGCTGAATTCATTAATGTTGGATGGTGACCAGTAGAGCTGCACAATGTTGCATAACATAGAAAAGGGATATGTGTGTAAGTAATAGAAATAGGGCTAAATTCTTCCTTGCATGAAACTGAAATGCCTAGACTAGTTACACGTTTTATTTTTGAAAGGTCACAAATTATTATTAGGCATTTAGCATTCCTATGATGAGATCATAAAAAGATTTGTTACCCTATAAACATATGATATTTGAATTAAAAAGGAGTATCTATTGGTGAAATCCAAAATAATTTTTGTTTGCAAACAAATAATTTTATTTTTTAAAAGAACACATTAGATATACACATCAATGATGTTTTTACAATATATTAGCAAGTACATGGTATGGTGGAAGTTAGTGAATTCTTGGGACATGGTTTATATTTGAGTCTCACCTAATTGCTTACACATATCATTTTTAATTTTGGAATTACATTTGGAATTGTGGGTGTTGATTAATTGTTGCGACTACTGCACATATACATGCAAAGCGAGTACCTTTATAGATATATTCTTTATTGGGCATGTCTTACCCTTGAGAAATGTTTTATGTTTATGACAGGCATAAGTGGATGGAAACTATTTGAGGTTGTAGTTTTTAAGAAAGCTAGATTGTAGCTTGCTTGGTTTTTATATACAACAATTGGAATGATATTATTTTTCATTTAAACATTTTGTGAAAATGTTGTGATAGAACTTTAAACTATTAAGGACTTTTGATATATCATTTTGTTTCTTTAATATTAATGAATAAGATGTGGTCAACTTTTACTTATAAAGTGATAATGTTATTTGTAAAAATATAGATAATGAATAGAGTTTCTATGCAAGAAGCATCACAACCTTGTATTGGAGCATATGTGTATAAGTACCTAGAGTTCTAGATTTGATGCTAGCCATACATCTATGGATCTATCTAATTCTTTATTTTATGTATGAGTCCTAGTATTTGGAGTGTAATATAGGAGCATCGAGTTACCCAATATCCACTAGTTTTTTGTACGTTGATGATTGATTAACATAGGCCCATAATTTGGGGTGTTATATTTGAGTATCAGAGCTTAGATATATGATTAGCTTAGGCTTGTTGGGCATGGTTTTAGGCCATTGCTCTTATTGTGTATTGGATACTTAGTGCTACACAATTATGTGCTACATTATGAGAATTGTGTGCATGGTGAAATATGTATTATAAAGAATGAGCACAAGGGTCAAAAAATAGAATCATAGGGGTCTGAAAATATAATAAATAGAAGTGATCACAACATAATATTTATTAGTCTTGGTAAATATATTATTAGTAAGACTAGAAAAAAGAGTTTAAATTTTTCTATTTGACATGTGTATTAAGTCAAGGAAAAGGATACATAGGTGGTGGGTGGGGCAACAATTGAATGCCAAAAACCTTTGACCAATAAGTCTTCTTAGAGGCTATTCATGCTGCAATTATGTCTATTGCATAGGAAAGTGCCATGGGAACTATCATTGTACAAGCTAGTGCAACATGTCAAGGAGGTCCAGTAGCTTCCAATGGTTTGAGATACACCATCATCCAACATTCATGGACGAGGGCATCCAATAGTAATTGGTTAGTAGTGTCAACAAGTTGAGATGATCTTATAGGCTATAGAAATTACCTATGATATACCAAGATAAAGCTAGCCTCATTCTAGCTAGAGGGTGAATCCCAAGTATGGTAGGATTGAGTCAAAATCTTAAAAGACTTAAAGGCAATGATATGAGAAGAACTCTATCAGCTCTTCATGGAAAAGTATTTTCCACTCTCTACTCGACATGTAAAAACTCATGCATTTTTGGAACCCCAATAAGGGATGGTGACATTGCTTCAATATGTGGCTAAGTTCAATGAGTTAACCAATTTTGTTGATGATTATATGGCTAAGGATATGGATAAGGTGATAAAGTTTGAGGATAATTTGAAATTATCCATTCAGGATAAAAATGTGGGGATCCTTTTGTAAGACATGGATTGATGGTGAAGAAAACTATGGCTATTGAGATAGAGGTAGATGATGCTCAAAGGATCAAGGATGCGAGTGTAAAAAAAAAGAGGAAGGAAAATAAACCTTCATCTTGTAGCTTTGGAAAGAAGTAGAGAATCTTTACTCTGCAAGTGTTCCACAAATAGGGTTGAGGTTAATAGAGCTAAGGTCAGGATTAACCTTCCAATTGTGGGCGATACACTTCTACTCTCTCATTTATAGGCAAATGTATTATTTGATTTTGATGCATCTCATTTATTTATTGGTACATGTCTAAAAGATTTGGGATTAAATGCTGAAACATTGGAAATGCAAGACCCATGAGTTCTCTACTAGGAAGTAGGGTGAATATTAATTAGAATTCAGACATACTGAATTTTGAGTTAAAGATCTTAGAAATTCAACTTATTATGGATTTGAGGGACATGAATATGATAGCATTTGATGTCATCCTTGGGATGGACTAGTTGATGGTGTACTAAGTCATCAATATTTGTGATCATAAAAGAGTTACTATATACATAATTGATAGTATTTTTTTTTTGTGTTTCAATGGGAAAAGAACAATTCCTTACCCTAGGGTTTGTATGATGCTAGGTGGTATGGGCAGTTGATGAGTTGGCTTGTAAGCCTTACTCTGGAAGTTGAGGTGAAATTAGTCTTGTGTCTACCTCAAGTGAGTTTTGAATATAGAGATGCTTTTTTAGAATAAAATGTCAATATTACCTCCACATAGAAATGTATAGTTCATAGTCAAGTAACACCATGAATTGTCACCTATTTCTATGACATCACATAGAATGACACCATTTGAGTTGTAAGAACTCATGGTTTAACTACAAGAATTATTGAATAAAGTTTTTATAAGAATGAGCACTTCACCATGAGGTATTCCAATACTATTTTTTAAGAAAAATGACAAGACCTTTAAGCTCTATATAGATTATCAATAGTTGAATAGAGTTACTAATAAAAATAGGTACCATTTGCCAAAAAAATTATGATTTGTTTGATCAACTATGAGGAGCACAAGTTTACTCGAAGATAGATCTTCATACTTGCTACCATAAGTTAAGAGTTAGAAAGATATATATTTCTAAGATATCATTTATTATGTAGTATAAGCATCTCAAGTGCATAGTGAAGCCATTTGGATTGAAAAAACCTCCAACAACATCCATGGACCTCATTCATAGTCTGTTCTAGTCCTATGTAGATCATTTTGTTGTAATATTTTATAATGACATCCTAATCTACTCTAATTCTAAGGCAAAACTTGAGGGGCACTTGAGGATTATTTTCCAATGTTTGAGAGATCATCAATTGTATGCTAAATTTAGTAAGTATGCTTTTTGACTTTCTAAGGTGAAATTATCGAGATATGTAGTATTATTGGGTTTGAAGGTATCCATGAACCTGGAAAACATTGAGGTAGTTATGAATTAGGAAAAATAAACTTTTTACAATGCTTTAGAGAAGTTCAAAACTTAGTAGTTCAATTAGTTGTTTGTAAATTAGACCATCTCCTACTTATATACACATCAATAAAAGTGTGTAGAATCTTTGAAAGTGCACTTTTAACCTAGAGAATTCTAGAGAGTTCTAATATGTACATAAAATTATAAGACTATCATGGAATATTCTCAAATACCCTCCCATATTCTATAGTCTTTTACATCCTTTCACACTCTTCCACATAAGTGTTTACTTCTTCAGAATCTTCTAGAACCTTCTATATTTTTCTAGAAAAGAGAGGTCTCTCCGAGTTTCTAGAACCTTTCCATCATCTTCTATACATATGTCGACACTTCCAGTTTATTCAACTATTGTGTAGTCTTCTCTAGGGTCTTCTAGAACCTTCCACATAACTTTGGTCTAAGAAATCTTCATAATTCTCTAGAACATTCCATTTCTTTATATATGGTTTTGGCTAGCTTTCTTATGCCCATAGAAAGAGCTTTCTCTTATGATGGTGGGTTCTAGAGAAAGAGTCTATGACATTTAAGATATTCATTGACAACATCTTTCAATTGGCTACACCTATGTTGAAATTGATTCAAATGGGGGTCAAGTTTGCATATAATAACTTATATGAGAAGACATTATAGGAATTAAAGAAAAGGTTCAATTTAGCTCCTATCCTGATAGTGCCAAAGAGATCATAGAGCTACATATTATATTATGATGCCTCTAATAATAGACTTGGTTGAGTGTTAATGTAATCTAGAAAATTAATAGTTTATGGTTCTCGACAATTAAAGGATCATGAGAAAAATTATCCAACGCATTATATGGAGTGAGCAAACATAATTTTTGCTTTGAAGATTTGGTGCCATTATTTGTATGGCAAATAATTCCAGGTGTTCTCAAATCACAAGAACTTGAAATATATTTATATATAGCAGAACCTCAACATAAGGCAATGCAAATAGATGGAGTATCTGGAAGACTATAATTTTAAATTCTATTATCAAACTAGATAAAAAAAATATAGTGACTAATGCACTTAGTTGGAAGTCACAAGATGCACTAGATAATGTTATATCTCAGAAATGATAGATATAGTCTTAACTTGGCTGATAATCTAAATTTGACTTAGTCATAACTTGGCTTATGTATATCTAAATTAGATGTATCGAATTAGTGGTGAAAGGTAAAAAATTTATATAAAACGTTTTAGAGGACACACATGACCAAATCTTATTGAATGAGCTGAAAATTCTAGGTTTAACTCACAAGTACAATTATATGCTCAACATATAAACTATTTTGTTGCTGAGGTCATAAGTTAAGTTATGGTGACCCAGATGAAATGAGTTAAATGTCTAAGTGACTTTGACTTAATGGGTGATAGTTTCCTAAAATAAGCATCTTATAAACATGCCATTTACAAGGATAGCCTTGTATTGAAGCAGGAATTGTGGTTGCCTTATTCTTTCACACATAATTGATTAAATGCATATTTGTGCCTAACTTTATAGCATGATGAATATGCTAAATAAATATCTTTATGTGTATGAAGTAATTATATGTCTATTGAGATTGAATATTGGTTATAAATTATATTCTCATGACACTATTACCCAATATGTATGGAAATGTGCGTGATGTGATAGGGGCATAATATTTTTATTCATATGTGGTATTACATTGATATGAATTGAAGCATTATATTTCATATTCACATGGATATCACATTTATATGGATATAAGTGCGTGGTTATTGATGAGCGGGCTCATTACCATCAAATGATGACCAATAGATCAATATAATATTACATAGTATGGAAAAAATATGTGTGTTTGTAATATTAGGCATAACTAGATTTCCCCTTTAGTGAAAAGTCCTGATTGGTTAGATATTTCTAGTGAAAGTACATAAAATATTAATAAGGATGCGGTGATCCTATGGTGAGACTGCAAAAATAATCTGCTACTCAATAAACACATGGGATTTGAATTAAAAAGGATTTTAAAATGGTAACATTCATAAAATGTTTTGTTTACAAACAAAAAAGTTTTATTTTTAAAAGCATTGAATGTACACGTCAATGAAGTTTTTACCATATATTAGTTAATACATGGTATGGTGGGAGCCATTTAAGGCTCATGGCATATTTTACATTTGAGTATAATGTCATTGCATACACAACATTTTTTGTTTTGGTATTTACATTTGGAATTATAGGTATTGATCAATTATTGTGGCTAGCATATGTGCTCTTAGGATGGGAATACCCTTGTATAAATATTCTCTATTGGGCATGACTCACCCTTATTAAATATTTTTAGGCATATAATGGACACTACTAGATGGTACCCATTTGATGTCATAGTTTTGAAGAAAGCTAGATTATAGCTTAATGGATATTTTTGTACTATAATTGGATAGATGTCGTTTTCATTTAAATATTTTTAGAAAATGTTGTGATTATGAAATTACACTATTAATAACTTTTGATATATCATTTTGTTTCTAGAATATGGATGAATAAGCCGGTGGGCCACTTTTACTAGTAAAAATGATAATGGTTTTGTAAAAAATATGCATTGTCAGTAGAGTTACTGAGCAAGGTGCCATCCCAACCTTGTATAGAAGAATATGTTTATAAATACCTAGGGTTCTACATTTGATGTTAGCTTTATAGCTATTGATCTATCTGATTCTTAATTTTATTTATGAGTATTGGTAATTAGGGCACAATAGGGTGGCATTGAATTACTAGACATCCACCAGTTTTCCATGAGTTGATGGGTGGTCAATGGACACCCAACATTTGAGGAATATAATTGATGTCATAACATGTTATATAATGTTGCAATAGTGTCTTGGTGTCATGACATGTTATGTGATCTCATGACAGTCTCAAGATATCATGACATGTTATGTTATGCCAACATCAAAGCTAATTCTGATCAATTTATTATATTAGTGGGCTAGTGAAGAACAATGAAAAATAAAAGAGATAATGATTTTTTTCCCCAAAAAGTGACAAACTCACTTGAGGAAGAGAAAAAAGAGAAAAGATAAACTAGGTTTCCAAAACTTCTCTCTTAGATCTATGAGGTTATGTTTATCAAATTTTGTTGAGACAATAATCAAAGTTCATATACTCGAGGAGATATACAAGTTGGTATTGAAATCAAATGATTTCACTAAAATTTCAAAAGAGAGGATCTGGAGAAATTAGGATTTCTATGGTTAGAATGGTTCACTAGATCTCATTCAGTTCTACTGCAATCCAATAGGTAAAGATTTTTCCTTTCCAAGTTTAATTCCTTCCTAAGGGTTGAAACATTCATGAGAGGGGTGTACAAAAATCAATGTTTTATTTGTGTTTGTCTTTATGTGTTTGATTTCTTTTGTTTTAGTTTATTTTTGGAGTGTAGATGGTTAAGGATAAAAACCATCTAAAAAGGTTAGGGGAACTATTGTCACTATTTCCATAAAACTAAAGTTTATTTTTGGCCATATCTTGGCCTTTAGATCTCCAATTTGGATGATTTTAGTTGTAAATGAATTTTAAGAAACATGTCTGCAAATATGTGAAGATCCCAAGAATGAGATCTTAATCAAAGAGCCTTGACCATGAGGTTTATTTCATGAGACTGGTTTTGTCCCCACTATAGAAAAAGTTTCTATGGTTTTAGTTGTAAGTTGAGTTATATTGATCCAAATTGAGGTGATTAAAAGATCTAATAAAAGTACACATGTAGAGGAACTATGTCTTAGAATGTCAAATCATGTAAAAACTTTGTTTACAAGGTCTATATTATAGTCGAATTTGGAGTTAGGAGCTGCCTAATACTTTCATGCAAAATTGGTTAACTTGTTGACTTATTCCTAACATTCTAACATGATAATTATGTTACATGAACATTTCTATATGTATAAAGTATTTATAGTCATATGAATTTACTTTTAATAGCACTGAAAATGAATATTGTTTAGAAATTACATGCATGTGATATAACTATATGGGATGCAGATAAGGAATATGATACAAATGGGCTTTTTTATTTTTATTCATATGTGGTATTATATTGATTTGAAAAACTACATTATATTTCATATACATAGAGACATCACATTAAATGGATATGAGTGTGTGGTTATGATCAATCATAACTCTTGGTGGTTGATAGGTGGGCTTAGTACCAATGGATGGTATGTAATAGAGTCACACGATATTTTATAAAATTGGAAAATAAGTGTGTGGGTAATAGAAAAAGGGCTAGATTCTTCCTAGGGTGAAAGTCTTAGACAAGTTCATACATATTCAATGATGAATATTTAAAAAGTATTGTAAGTTAAGCAAAGTCCTATGGTGAGAAAATCTACCATCTACAAAATACATAGGATTATAATTTTAAAAAGGATCATTGAAAGAGTGGAGTCCATAAAAAGTTTTGGATTATGAATTAACAACTTTAATTTTCAAAGTATTCATTAGAATTGTTCATTAATGATTTTTTAATATATAGTGATATATCCATTGTGAGGTGAGAGCCGATAAGAGCTCAGGGCATGGTACATATTTTAGACTCATTTCATTCCATGCATATAGGTTTTCAATGGTAGAAATTTTATTTTTTGGAATGTGAATATAAATTGAGAGCATGACCATTTCATGTGCACATGTGAGGAGAGCAATCCTTGTATTATTTTTTGTTGTTGGGAATGGATCAAGCTATATGGTAAATATTAGTAGGCAACACTCATTCGAGGTCATAGTTATGAAAAAAATTGGATTATAACTTTGATATAATTTTTTGTAAACAAATTGAAATTATTAAATTTTGGTATAAATGTTTTGAATAATTATGATATAATTAACTCTTAAGGACTTTTGTGGTGTAGTATAAATTAGATTTTGGATAGAGGAAATGTACAAGGGAAGGCTCTACCAAATTTTTATTAATTTATGAGTTATAGAAAATGAGACATAATATAGTGCTACAAGGTTACCCAATATGTACAAGTTTCTACGGGTTGATGGTTGGTCAATGAATAACTAGATTTCAGAGTATCACAAACTATTTATAACTACATGTATAAATATATTTATGAAAAATTTGTTTTTTGATAATCTGTTTGTATACCCAAATATTTAGAAGCTAGGGATGCAGCAGTATCACAATAATGGAGATCCCGCTGTCCGATCAGCAGGCTGAAATTTTTTGGAGCAGAGCTTAACCCGTCCCATGATCCGACCCGCTCCAGTTAAAAGAACCGAGAGAATTTTTATTATAAAATGTTTTGTAATTTTAAATCTCGGGTTGCTATTTATGGACCTGGGGAACTATTCATCATCATCTTCTCTCTCTCTCTACGATTTATGGTGACTACTTAGTGCTGCATACTGTAAGACAATTTTTGTTGGTTTAATCTGTAATGCATAAGTATTTTCTGATGGATATAGCTAGTCATACTAAGCGACTAGCGGACCAAATTATTTCAGGTGTTTTATTTCTCGTTTTTGATTCTGCCATGATTAGATTGCTGGATTGGATATATATTGCTTGTTTTTCTGTTCTTGTTGTCTTCTGTATCTTAATATCACCACCATGAAAGTGCAATTTCCCAACAAATATGTAACTATATGTAACTATGTATATAATTATATGAATAACTATATGTTTAATAATATATACCTATTTATAACTATATATAACTCCATAAACTTATATGTATCTATATTTATAACTATATATACTATATGTATAATTAACAAAATATAACTATTTAGAATTGTATTTAAATATATGTATAATTTTTCACAACATTTTCTAATATAAATGGCCATGTATTTAAATGTATTACTAAATGAATAACTATATATGGGTAATTATATGTAAATATATTTATACTTACATATATAACAACATATATCCAAAATGCTCAACTATATTTAAAATTAAATGTATAACAACATATAACTATATGTATGATAACAAATAACTATCTATATAACTGTATATAACTATTTGTATAATTATATATAACTATATGTTTACCTATATATAATTATATATAATCATTTGTATATGTATATATAGCTCTATATTATTTTTTTATGCAACTATATTTATAACTTTGTATACAATATATATATATCTAATATGTATGTGTGTGTGTGTACACCTATATGTATAACTATATATGTATCTATATAACTATAACACTATAAAAAAGAAACAAATTAGAAATGGACAAATCCATTACTAATTATGTCTTAATTTGCAATTAGCGACCTAAATAGAAATATATAATTTCTGTTTCTAAAAGTATATTTTTAAAATTTTAGAAAAAGATATTGTTTAGGCATTTCTAATATGTTTGACAGAAATTACTATTTCTAACTATAGCGACAAAATCAGGATCTTAATTTCCATTTCTATTCTGATACTAAAATAGTCAAGAAATAGAATAGAAATACAAATTTCATTTCTAAATTAGAAATGGAATTAAAATATCATATTATATTTCTATTTTTTGCAACATGAACATTACCCAATTGTTGTAATTTCTGTATGCTATATATAATATACAAATACATATAGAAACTATATATCATGTAATCCAGTTTGTACTTGCACATTATTCAATCAATAATATTCACTTAACATCCACTAAAAAGTTTAACATCAAATAAAAAATATCAAAGTTCAACCATACTAGTACATAATTATTACATTCAAAAAAAGCAACACAAAAACAAAGTTTAACACAACAAATTTTCTTGCAAAAACATATTAAAATAACATAACAAATAACAAGAGTCATTTTCGAGATGAATATTTTTTTTTAGAGATATGAATGGATCTTCTTCAGAAAGATGAAAAAGAGATGAAGCATCTACCAACTTGCACTAATTTTTTAAATCTTCAAAATTTTTTAATGCAATTCTTACTATCTTTTTAGTCTTTCTTCCTCTTTTTTTTATCTCTTCAATTTACTTCTGCATCTTTTCATTCATTTGTTGTATCTCCTCATTTTTTTGCAAAGTATCATGAATTTTCTATATCACCTCTCACGATTACTCATCAAATAAAATATTGTAATTAGAAGACGAAGATGATGAGCTCCAACCAAAACTTGGATAAAATGTAGATGCATGAGTACCAAGACCATATACTTACCATTTTTTTGGCACTACTCCAATAGCCGGAAGGTAAATATGCACAACAACAAACTATGGAACCTCTGTAGAATGATTTGACAATTATAAATTAATGTCAACAATATTCTCTACAGCTTACTATAACTATTATAATACAATATAACTCATCAGTATTATTTTCAGGTAAAATTTTTTTCAACACATCAAATTGTCAACACTACTAATAATTAATATAAAAAATGAAATGAGTCATTACAGTTAAAGAGTCCATATATAATAACTCATCAGTAATAGTGTAAAAAATACTTGACTTTGGAAATAAATTCCTCTGATTGCCAAAAATTATATTTTTTTACAATTTATTGTTTCATATATTGCAATTTACATAATACACTTAAAGTACAAATTGGGAAACTCATGTTAATATCATTTGATTGTTTGTCTACAAATGATTCATCATTCTTGTGCATTAGCTTGAACACTTCAAATATTTTTGGTCGACATCCCAACTTAGCCTTCTAAAAATAAATAATATTTACTAATGATATATATAATAAATTATCATAAATTTAATATCATTTGTATTCACAAAGTTAAAATCAAAATAAATTAGGAAAGATAATTTTACCAAATCAACTAAATATTGGTAGGTCATCTTTGAACCTCCAATATGTTTGAAAGGTCATTATCCTTCACATGCTTTCTCTAATCAATCATTTTTTGATGTCATATGGAACAGTGCCTTTAACTCTTTACTATTCTAGTATTTTCACTTTTTATCCAAACAACAAAAAGAATACTATTTTGATTTGCATCTTTATCATACTTTTTTCTCCATTTTCCAAGATTATAATTGTATCGAACACTAGCCACATGTTTCCATTTATCCTTCACAGAAATTTAAAAAGTATTATTCCCGTTATATTTTTTTTACAAAAAATAAAAAAAATATTCTCTACAACTAATTTCTCCTTAAAAATCTTCTCGATTATAGAAGTAGATGGAATAAACCTATGAGTAATTTAACATTACCACGTGTATATATATATATATATATATATATATATATATATGTATATATAAACAAAATACACTCATATTTATGGTGCTAAGTTAATATTTTTTTTCATTTATATTATTTATCCAAAACTTTCTAATGTAAATATTATTTTAATTCTCAATAACACCGTTGGATTAGTAATAACATCATAGTTTATTATTAATTAAAATTAACAAAATTTAACCTTAATGATTTATTTATATTTTCATGTACAGATGTAATTTAAATTTGTTACAAACAAAAAGAATGAAAAATGATAATACATCCAAGTAGTAAATTGTTAAAAGGTATGTAGATTTTATTGATAATTATGGGCTGGATAAAGATTTAATCATAAATTTGCATACAAACAATGGATTATGTATATCCAGTCATTGTCGATACTATTGTAGAAATGCATGTACCTTCTAAGATAGTTGGGACAAAGCTAATAATACATATGGTGCATAATGAGACAAAGATCAAATATCAATAGCAATCAATCCATGTGTCTCATGATGAGGTGGTGTCATTGTATCCTCTATAGGAGTAGGAGAATGTGGATATACATGTGTATTGTTGTCATCACTAAATAATTGTTGAATTATTTTTTCATGAACTATTAGTTGACTTCCTCAACCCCTCCCAAATAATTGAGATCCCGGCCACTTGAATTGTCACCTCTCATACCTAATTCAAGTTTCATAAATATCAAAAAATGCAAAGATAATAAAAACATGTAATCATCATATCATTCTAACAAAACATAATGAGAAACACAATGACATTTACATTTATAAAAAAAATTATTTAACACCTAAATTGTAATAGTTACAAAGTAAGCAACATCGCTTAACATCAAAGTTAATAAATCTCTACTCATCATTGGAAAGTTCTAACAAATTAACTTCATCTACATATTCATCCTCATATGATTGTGCAATCAATTCTTTCTTATTATTCTTCTCAACATGTGCATTATCAATATCTAAATAGTTTCTATCTTCACCAAATAATGTTTCAAGCCAATCATCTACCACAAGATTGATTGGAAGAAGTTTCATATTATTCTTTGAAAAATAGGTACTAGTAATAACATCCTTTTCAAGAACTTTTATAGCTGATCTATGTTTTATTTTACAAATAGTCTACTAGGCACAAGCATTTCTTCTTGTGGTTGGATAAGTGGTGTACCACACTTTTTCGAATTGCACCGCAAGAATGAATGGCTCGTACTTATGATAATATTTTTTATGGTGTACATCCACAAGCTTGTATTGATGTTGAATTCTATTACCCAAATTTGGAATATGATCAAACTATTCAACCTTAAATAGAACTATCCTCATAATTAGTAAAACAGGATACTCCAAGTATAGAATTTCAATCAATCAACCATAAAAGTCATTATTAGATGCAGTAGAGTTAGTCCCCTTAATGTGTATACCAATGTTCGTTGTAACTTTATTATAACTATATTTCAAAGTGTGAATTATGTATCCATTTACATAATATATGGGATGTATTTGTAAACTTTATAATGCCCCCTTTTCAAGATCCTTTATTTGTCTATTACATATATTTGATGATGGAAATTATACCCAAAAAATGAAAGAAAATAAAATTTTTTATATTTAATGTTGCATGTTATTTTTTAAAAGAAAAAAAATGATAAGTTATATACTGACAAATTTTTCAAACCAATTTGTGAAATCTTTATCAAACATTGCATCAATGGAAGCATAATCAATATATAGTTTTCTTTGCCTGAATTTCTTAGCATAAATTATACAAAGACAACATTAAAGTTATTTTGAATATTTAAAATGGTATATCACTTACCATGTAATGAAATGATAATGTAAAATAATTATAAATTTTACTCAATATAATGTGTAATTTTTTTCATATTTCAACAAGATAAATGTGTGCACAACATAATACTCTTGTCAACCAAAAGATATCTTAATTTTGCTCTGCCATATGATCGACCCTGCATGGGTGAAAATGGAAAGGATATCATTTTTTTCTAATCCATCTCCAACACCATAATCATTATTTTGATGATATTTTATAATGAAAATTATAAAATTTTGGCAGAAAATAGTGTCCACAAAATATCAAAGTTTCTTCAACCAATTAGACATTGCATATCAATCCTTCAACTTTGGCTTTATTTCGAATAATTTTTTTAATTTTCTAAGATATCTGAAAAATATCTTCATTAAAATAATATTTATTTGTTGGATATATTTAAATTTTTAGATAAACAAATAAAAATTATATAACCTCTCAAATGGATACATCCATTTATATTGCACAAGGCATGCTTTCATAGATTCATAAGGAAAGTGGATCGAGGGATATTCCATGAAGTCAAAGAAGCTAGGAGAAAAAATTCTCTCAAGTTTGAATCTAATTATGGGTATATTATTTTGTAATTACTTCATGTCTTCCTTTGTTATGACACTACAATTTAGAATCTTAAAAAAATGATTATTTTAGTCATTACTTCCCAAACATTCTTTGGAAGTAATTCCCAAAATTCTATGGGTATTAGCCTATACATAAAGATATGATAGTCAAATAACTTATACTTCTCCTTATCAACACATCTTCTCATGTTAGATGCATATCTATCAGGGAACCTGAGTTTTATCAGCTATTTGCACTTCTTTTGCATACTTGTTAAGACTATAACAAGCCTTAGAGAATTTATTTGTTGATTCATCCCCATGTAACTATGGGTATGAACAAAACTTTTTCAAATCCTTTCTTGATTTGGCATTTTCTTTTGTTTTTCCTTCTACATTCATTATAGAACTAAAAATGTAATCAAAAAAGTTCTTCTCAATATGTATAACAACTAAGTTGTGCCTAATTAAGTTGGTTTAATAATAAGGTAAATCTCAAAAGATGTTTTGTTTCTTCCAACCATAGTAATAATTATTTGAAATTTGAACATTAATGCAATCTACATCAACATTTATAAAATTTTAAATCCATTTATTTTATTCCTAGAATATTTTGGCACCTTTCTTCAAAGGTGGTGCACATTTTATAACTATGTGACCTTTTCTAAATGCCTTAAAATTCATCCAAAATGGATGTTCCACAAAGAAGAACTTATGATGGTTATCAAACCAACAAGTCTTTCCTCCTTTATTAAGAGAAAATGCATTAGAGTTCTCTATGTAGTACGTAACGATAAGCTAATTTCCATATAGTACTCCATCCTGATAATATTGAGTAAGTTGTAAAATTACTTAGTCCATATAAGTGTTGCTCACATTTGGATGTTCTACTTTTTAGAAATATCATATATCATATTTAAGCTCCACAATAAGGGATTACAAGAAAAGATCCAACTTGTCTTTTTGGTTTCTTGGACCAGGCATGAGAATTCACAAAAATATGTACTCATCTTTCAAGCACATCCATGACGGTAAATTATATGGTATAATAATCATCAGTCATGAAGAGTATTGTTTTCATGTTTATTTAAATGGTTAAAATACATTTATACATAGCCCTAATCTACTATTTGAATTTCATCTAGAAAAGATAGATTAATATCATCCAAATATTTTGAAATTGGAAAATCTGAGCAATACCATATCATGCCTTCTTTAGTAGTATTATTCTCTTTGTGCCAATTTATAGCATTAGTAATAGGTTCATATATAAATAACTTATGAAAATGTGAAGTCAATGATAAGTAATAAATCTTCTTATGAGGAATATTTGTTTTCTACCTTTTACATGTAGTATATCTTTTGTACCGAGGATAGTGACAGAATGTATAAGTAATTGTTTCATTGTCTTCACCCTAGTATAAAATTCAACCATTTATGGAGCAATATATTTTTATATAGGAAAACCTAAACCTCAAATTAACTTGTTTGTATTGTTAAAGCAATCTATCATGATGTTATTCTTTAGAAACAATTTAGATATCAACTCACAAATTTCATCAAAACATCTTTCTAAAAATGATGTTTTGTTTAAAATTTATGTCTGGCCTATAGGTGTCAAACGGGCCAGTACAGGCCAGCCCGGCCCATTTTTTTTGAGCACGTGCGTGCTTTCGTGTCGGGCCAGGCACGACACGGTTACTGTACCGTGTCGTGCCTGGCCCGTCACGATTTAAAAAAGCCAGGCCCGGCATGGCCCGCAGGCACGACAAGCCTGCTCGGGCCAGGCCTGGCCGTACTGGCCAGAAAATTTTTTTTTTTTAATTTTTTTATTTTTTTTATTTTTTTATTTTTATTTTATTTATATAAATTATTAGATTATATATAAAATTTTAGATAATGTATAATATTATATATTTATAATATGAAAAATGTTAAATTTTATTAAAATAACAAAGTTTAAAATTTTTTTTATAATATAATATAAAATTAGTTTAAGATTTATTAGAATTATAGAATATAGTTATAAATTTTTAAATGAAAAATTAAAACAAAAAAATAAATAAATCAATACATTTTGTTTAAAAAAAATAAAAATTAAAAAAAACATAATCAACTCAAATGAAAAATGACCAATCAGCCATTTGATACCGAAGGTCCGAACCAAACAAATTTCAGTTTCAACATAACGTATAAATAAAGCGTACAATCAATAAAAAACAAAACATCGAAATGAAAAAACAGTAGATAATCATCATCAGCCAGCACGATCATGGATGCTAAACCTCGAATCCTTCCAATCCTTCAAACAAGCCAATGCCTCAACAATATCTAGACGTAATCTCGATGTCTTATCTGAAATCACATTCACTACAATAGAAAAAGTAGATTATAATGCTATGCTCAACACCAGAGGAGTCAGTAGATCCAGTGCCATCCTAGATGGCACAGGAAAGTTGGACTCATATGATTTCCACCACTGTAATATATCAAGATTCTTTGTATCAGAATGTGATAGGATTGAGCAGTAATTGGTATCTAAGTACCGAGAAAGCTCGCTCCTATGTGATGGTCCACTCCTATGTTTCCCCCTCGCTAGCTGAATAGAAAAATCGTCATCTCCGAACAAGGTATCAATGTCCTTAATCACAGTCTCACTATCACCACCACCATACCTAGTATCATAGTATGTGAACAGGTCAGTCAACATCTCGTGAATGAACCCTTCAGGTCGCTCTTCCAGGTTCATGCACGAGGAAATGTAGGTCTGGGTATTTTCTACCTCTTCCACCTTAACCCTATGGTCCATGTATGCGGCGAGGCAATAAAGAGATGGAACGGTGGACTAGTTTTCAAGTACTTGGTTTCCATCTATGCAACCATATGGCTAAGTGTCGGGTCAACTCGATACTTCCTAAATATACTACTAATGTTGCATATGCACTGGAGTGCAACAAAAGTAGTGGGCATATAAACCGACGAACACATGTTCGTCGTGTCATAAAAAATCTTCAGGAATTTCATAAATGAAATTCCTGAAGCCCAGTCAGTGTCGTTGATAATAAGTTCGTCACTTTTACTATTGACGTAGTCGGATATCACGTGTTTGTATCCAACACATGATTCTAACATCAGGTACATGTAATTCTAATGATGTCTCACATCCGATTGAAATTTCTTATTCTTAAGATTAGCAGACAAACAGAAACGATCAAACTTTTGTTGTCTGCGAGGAGTGTGAATACATTTTAGTGCATTACGTATATTATCCAACGCGGGGGAACACACATTCATACCCTCTTGAACAATCAGGTTAATCACGTAACACATGCATCTGACATGAAAAATCTATCCAAATGGTGTGTCTCTAATATTCCTAACAAACATGTTGATCGCTACTCCATTATTAGATGCGTTATCGAATGTGACACAAAATTTTATTTTGAATTTTATATTCCCTAAAGATTTTCATCATGCACTCAAAAATGGCCGGGCCATCATAAGGATGAAAAATCTCAGAGAATCCTAAAATCTTTTTATTTATAGTCCAGTTAGAATCTACATAGTGGATGGTGAGACATGCATAAGATGATTCATCGTGACTTGTCCAGATATTGGACGTCATGGACACCTCTCCGCTATATGTCATAAATTCATTAATTATTTTTTGTTTTTCTAACTTATATATCTTTAGTATGTCATTCCTAGATGTGGACCTAGGAAACCTATAATAAGCAAGCTAAAAATATTTCTGCAATGCGCACTACCCTTTGATCTTCCGAAAATCTGATCGGAAGACCCATCAATGTGATAAGTCTGGTCATGCCGTCCCTACACAACTCGTTTGAGTATATGTAGTGAGTAAACTTTGAGACTGAACTCGATCCAATCTCAAAAAATGCAGTGCCAAGTTGGGTTTGCCTAGGATCTAATGGACCATGTTTTTTGGTGCATAATTCAGCATGCCTCTTAAGGTGCCCAGTCTCAAACGAACTCTTACATACTAAAAGTCTCATACAATATTTGCACTGTGCCATTTCTTATTCCTCACCCCTAACATTTTTTTGTTTTATTATATTAAAATGAGTCCAAACTACATAAGTCCTCCTAGTTTTTTGTTTTTTAGAAGTTTGGGTTTAGATGACTGGAGAAACTAGTTTTTTTGTTTTGTTTTATTATAGCGGGTCAGGTCCAATCAAACCCGACCCGCGATCTTTTTTGCGGGGGGGGGGGACACCCAACACGGGACGAACCCGTGCCGATGTGCCGTGCCACAGGCACCGAACCGTGCCGAGCCAGGCACGGCTCGTGCCCCATCAGGCATTGCTGCATCGGCCATCGTGCGTTGCTCATTGCGTCGTCGCCCTTGTCGTGCCCACGTGCCAGGCACTTGGGTCATGCCTAGCACGACATGCAAGCCGAAAACCCTCGACACAGCACGACATGAATTGTGTCCAGGGTCTGCCCGACACAGGCCTGAGCATGTTCCCGAAACATGTCAGGCTTTGGGCTGGGTCCAAGCCGCCAGACTTATTTGACATCTCTAGTTGCATTAATCTCTTAGGTATTTATCAATTGCCTTCGGTTGTATTTTTCTCATATACAAAAAACTAAATATTTCATATTTATCTATTAAGGATGAAATCATAAAAATTAAGCAAAATTCACATACAAACAAAATATAATAATACATTCCAAGGGAATAAAACAAAATTTCTTTTGACAAAAAAAATCAATATCACATAAAAACAAAAATCACATAAATACATCATCATACTAAATTTGAAAAATGATCTATATTACGTGGGATATGTGCACATAATCATAAATACTTTAAAATAATTATGTAATACTTTATGAGTTTACCCTCCACTTGTTGGGAGTTTAGATTAATTATCATTAATTATAATTTCTTGCATGCAATAATACTCTTTGATTTAAAGATTGTTTGCATGTAGAAGATGTTTGAAGTTGATTGGATAGTAATGTTGTGATGTAAAAAATTATATATGTGCTAGTAATTTGTTTTCAATTCAGTTTATTTATGAAAGATCAAAATATAAAAATATATTGAAGCTTAGAGATTCACTCTTAAGATGTGTAAATATAGTGATCATTCATGAAATTAAGTATTTCTTCATTTAGGATTAATAAAATCAACACTTTGAGATTCTATTATATTTGGGGTTAATAAAACCAATAATAAATTATAATATGAATTGTAATATATGATATTCCAGTGGGATTAAGTGCGCTTGTATTTCTTTGATCTCATTGAATTAAAGTTCCATAAAAATTGATGCTTTTAAAAGTAAAAATATGTAGTAATTACAAGGACTAAAGCATTTTATATAATAGGGATCTTCAAAAAATTCATAATACCAATACATATCAATATGACAAATTAAAATACAACAACTAATGTCAAATAGCGACGGTGCAAAGCAAATAAAAAATTGAACTTCAAAAATCCATTAAATGCATTTTATATGGACGATGTGTATATGGGAAAAATTAAAAAATTAAATTGCATACCTATATGATAGATGATAAGGAAGACAAACACAAGGAAAAAGCAAAACAAGCTCAATTAGGTGGATAAGCAATAATAGATTAGTGATAACTTTTCCCAAACCCTAAATTTTTTTTTCGAACAAACTAAGTGTTTATTTGAAAAAATAATTAACATTAAATAGAGATGGAATAAGTTTTTCTTTATAAAGAAGTGATAGAATTAAATTCCATCACCTAAATTATCAAAGTCTAATAGCAATGGCCTGATATTCTATTTCAAAAAGAGTGATGGAAAGAAATTCTATCACTAAAATCTGAAATGGATCCACAATCCATTTCAAAAATAATTGACATAGAATTCATTTCCATCATAATTTTTAAAGAATTTATTATTTTTAATAACAAATACATATATAATGATAATTTTTGGTCACTAAATGCCATGCAAAGTAATCCAACAATGACCCTCACATGATAATAGCGACGGAAGGTTAAATCATATCAATTTCCATCTCTACTTCCATTTCTAATTCCATTTTTATATAATATGAAATAATCTCATCGTCTGATAGTGACAGATTATTATTCTTTTTCTAATTTTTGTAGCAAAGTGTCCTTTCTATTTTTTAATTTATTTCAATTCCATTCCTAATTTTAGAAACATAATTTGGCATCTCTATTTTTCATTTCTATTTCATCATTTTATTGTAGTGTAAGCAACTATATTTATAATTATATATATTATATGTATAGCCATATGAATAACTATATATATATATATATATATATATATAACTATATGTTTAACTATGTATAACTATATATAATTCTATATATAGCTATATGGAACTATATGTATAATTATGTATGACTATATGTATAACTATATGTATAACTATATGTACAACTATATCTATAATTATGTATAAACATATAGTTATATGACTATATTTATATAATTATGTATAACTATATGACTTTATATGACTATTTGGTTAACTACATGTAACTATATTTATAATGACATATACTATCTGTATAACAACATATAACTATATATAATTATATTTAACTATATGTACAACATTACATAGCTATATGGATAAATATATATAAATATATGCATAACAATATATAACTATATGTCCAATAAAATGTAACTATATAATAATAACTATCCAACATATAACTATATTTTTTAATTATATGTATAACTATTTATAACTACATCTATATTTATATATAACTATATGTAATTCAATTAATATCTATAAATACATGTGTAACTAAATGTTTGACTATATATAACTATTTATAACTATATGTATAACTACATATAACTCTATATAACTACATGTAACTATATTCATAACTATATATACTATATGTATTACAATATATAACTATGTTTAATTATATGAATAACTATATATATTTATATGTATAACTATATATAATTAGATTTATAACTATATATAAGTATATATAACTATAAGAATAACATTGTGTATTTATATGTATTCATTTTTATAATTATATGTATAACAACATATAACTATATACAACTATATTCAACTATATGTATAACTATTATATAACTATATATAATTATGCATAACTATATATATAACTATATATAATTATATGCATAACAATATGTAACTATATGTTTAACTAGATGTATAATTATATGTGTGTATATATATAACTATATGTATAATTTTGTCTATAACAATATAAAACTATATATCATTATATTTAACTATATATATAACTATCAATAACTGTATGTTTAACTATATACAATTATATGCATAACAATAAATAACTATATATACTATATGCATACAACATATAACTATATATACTATATGTATAACAAAATATTAATATATATTTTTGTATTTAAGATATGTACAACTATATATAACTATATGTTTAATTATATATAATTATATTAGTAATCATATATAACTATTTGTATTACTTCATGTATAACTATTTATGTAATTATATGTGATTATATTTATTATTATATGTATAACAACATATAACTATATATAAATGAATTTAACTATTATATAACTATATTTTAGCTATATATAACTATTTATAACTATATGTAACTATATATATGTTCTACACTCAAAGTATCGAGTTTTAGTTTTGTTTTCTTAGTTGTTTCATGATGTGCTTGTACTAAAAATATGCTTTAAAAGCAAACATTTCATTGAATTAAGTTTTTTGATAGATTTTGTTGAATAATAGTATAACCCGACATAATTTTGGATATAAAAGATCATATTGGTAGACAAATAAAATAAATGATATAAGAGTAAAGAAAAAGTCATGTCATTTCAAATATCACAATATTTGTATATTAGTATATGACTATTGATATGTTAAGGTGACTTGTCTTGATGCAAAATGACAAACAAGTCATGATATTTATTTCATGTCATGATTGTATCATCTGGTTATCATAATCATTTAAATTTATAACAAATTCTTTGTAGTCATGATATTTTATTGAGTCATAGCCATGTTTGTTCTAAACAAAATTTCAACTACAATGTTATTTCTACTAATCGAAAACAAGTGCCAAATTAGTATGAAACATTACAATATATTTTTCATTAAAAAATCATACAATACCATATGATATTTAGTCAATGTATTATTTTCCATCATGACTTTGTAGTTTAGAAAAGAATTTTTTCAATCATAGCATATTTTATTATTGTTATTATATTGCCTAGATAGGAACTTTATCAATCATGACATCCTTTGCTATTGTGACTATATACTCTAGAGAGAATTTTCCTCAGTCATTGTACCTTTTGACATGGTGAATAGTGACTATGTGATCCAAAGTGAAACTTCCTCAATCATGGCATCTCTTGTTGTTGTGAGAATTTGTTCTAGAAAATATTGTTTTCATCATATCATCTCTTGTCACTATGCCTTTGTGTTCTTAAAAAAAATGAAAGATCATTTAATGTGGCATCTTCAATCTAACATTGCTACATTCAACTTATTGAACCACTACAAAACATTGCTAGACATTGATGATATGAAATGTAGACTTAAATAAATTCAAGAAGAGTGAGAACTAGCGAATTCAAACTATGAGGTCAACAACATGTCACCCTGAAAGGGCACAAACATTATCCCAATAGGAACAAATTCAAGTTGAACACAAGCAAGGATAAATTAGGAACTATAATTGAGACCGAGATTTTCACATCAACTATCATTGGAAACTATCAATCTGATGAGATGATGATCCAATCTTCTCATATGAAATCTTTTCCAATGTCAGACTAAGTAGCAATCTAGAGTTGATTTATTATAAATGTGAATGATTTTTGTGGTTTTGTAAAGAATAATAATAGCATTTATATGCTTTGAATATTTATTGTTGTTTAGTATAACAAATATTTAGGATTCAACCACCAAATAGGTAAATGCATGTTGGCCATGGTGAACGGTGGCATGTAGGCCACAGAATATACTCATGAGATTGGTATCAAGGAATCGATAGACCTACTATTTAAATCTCATGAATTGAATCTATGTGCTAAAACTTTACATTTATGTAAGCTAAATTAATAAATATATAATGCCTATGAAGCTGAAAGCACAAATTAAATTATGATAATTTCATTATGCGTCTTCTAGAAGAATTATAACTAGCCTTCAAATGTGTGGAAGTTATATGGAATGTCTAACCTAGGATTTCATTATTCTTTGGAGTCATGTATTGGCTATAGTGGATATTGATAGGTAACTCTTGGGACACATATAAGGTGATTTGTTTCATAATGTAGTGACACCACTATGCTGATTTCTTCTTGCATGACTTTCATGTAAAATAACTAGGTAACATATATTGATTGATGTAAGTATAATACTTACAAAATTAAAAGCTCAAATATAATTATTACCATATTATTTTATATCTTTCATTATTATTCAATTTAGAGAATAGACATGTACATTCAAAATAGTTGTAGATAATAGTTTAATTATTACCTAAAAGGAGTAGAAATGTGAATGATGTTTTACTTCATTATGCTACTTAATTTGTTAGTTAGGTGATGTTTTAAAAGCTCATTGGTGAGAACATCTCTTCAAATGCGATCCTCAAGTTCATAGATCATACAAGTAATAAAAAGGATTTTCATTGATGTATCAATCTCATAAAGTTTGTATCAATAATTTAGTTATTCAATAGTGAGCCAACTCAATTCTAGTAAAATAGATATTTGAATTGTGGGCTCAATCTTAAATCAATGGTTTATACATTTAATTTATGTGATGTTTGTTCAAATTATCTAGAATGATATTATGTTTGGATTATAATGAAGTTAGGGCATTAAATAATGATTATTTTCCCTATTGGCATACAAGATAATTTTCATCATTGAGATAATCATTATTGTTATCTCATAATAGCTATCCCCTCAGTAACCCACTACCAAGACAAGAAATAATCCATGTTTGAAAGTCATTCACAATCCTATACCTTTTAGGAAATTTCATCAACTACCCTTGATGCTTACTTCAAATGCGCACTCTTATTCTAGAGTGTCAGGTGTCAAAAAGACTAAGAATTGACATGAATAATAAGTATTTGTACTTTCATATTTGTAAGCATGATACTTAAATAATTAATATATGCTTCTTTCCAATTTTACTAGTGGGAGTCATATGAGTGAAAATACCTCAAAATGGATATCACCATCTTGTGAGACAATAAACGCATGCATGTCCCGAAGATTGCCTATCACCATCATCTTTGATAATGATGTGACTCTAATATTAAAAATGAAATTCTTAACATAATATTCTATATATCATCCATCCCAATTGAGAACTAGTTCATTTAAGACTTGTATAATAGATTGACATATAAAATTATTCACACTTTATGCTTCATAAGTATTATACTCACAATAATTAATAAACCCAAATTTGAATTTTAATATATAAGATTATCTTGCACATCATTGTTGGAAGTACTGTCACTTCCTTCCCACCATATACATGAGTGAGCCCATTATTTATTTATCATGATAATTTTGCATAAACCTACTAATAGTCAAAACTCTTGTTTAAGTTTTATTTGGTTACTCATCCATTAATATACATAAAACAATCTAAATCAAATATATTCAATTTTGTAAAATTATTGTCACATCACATAAAATAAATCACATAAATCCTAAACCACGTGATATTTTAATTGAAATTCCTGAATCTACCAAGAGAGAGAAGTTTGAGAGTAATGCCCTCCCAACTCTAGGGATTAGTATTAAGTCTTGCATCTTTTGATTACTTGTAGATCTCCTAATGAGTGTGAAATTTACCCTTGAAGTTTGGTAGCTACACTATGACTTTGCTTATTGCATGGAGAAAGAAAAAGAAAAAAAATGTGATTTTTTTTAAATTTCTCTTTTATCCACTTTTATGCTCCAGCAATTATATATTACTCTAAGTAGGAAGTCATGACTTTTTGGATAAAGTCACAATTCCAGCATTGCTTCTTAAGCTTGATGGCATGACTCTAGAAATTAGTACTAACTATGAAATATACTCAATCTTTCTGTAATACAAAGTAATGAAGCTAGGGAAATAACTCCAACTTAGAAGAGGTGGCCCAGCCTGGCACGAGGCACGGCACGGTTAGGCCGTGCCTGGCTCGGCCCGGTATGAAGAAATATCATGCCCGGGCACGTGCCATCTCGGGTAAGGCACGACCCGTGCCGTGCCATGCCGAGGCCAACTAGGCCCCGTGCCATGCCTGACCCGGCACGGTTCGGTGGCCCGTGGCATGGCACGGGCACACGGCATTTTCCCCTTCGCCCTTCCCGCAAAAAAGACCGTGGGTCGGGTCCAATCAGACCCGACCCATGGTCCCCCGAGCCGACGCAATTCCCCCCCCAACGGGCAAAAAATAAAAATAAAAAAAAAATTAAATTATAGCCATTGGATCTCGCCTCTAACGGCTAGGGGGCAGAATCCAACGGCCCTCATGATTCTGTTTCCTAAGAAATTAAAAAAATCAAAAAAATGACTTTTTTTACAAAAAAATATTTTCTATAATCTATAAATTTCACCCCCTCTCTCTATAACATTTATGTTTTTCATAAATATTTTTTCTCTCAAATCTCATATTTTCTCTCTCAAAAATCTTGCGTCTCTCTCTTGGGACTCGAGAAGTCGGGATTTCGTCATTTGGCTTGTCTTTTCGGGAATCTCAACTTGGATTTTGAATTTTGAGCTAGACTATGGT
This sequence comes from Sapria himalayana, assembly GCA_029783825.1. NCBI lineage: Eukaryota > Viridiplantae > Streptophyta > Magnoliopsida > Malpighiales > Rafflesiaceae > Sapria > Sapria himalayana. The sequence goes on along the minus strand of JAREIK010001079.1, from coordinate 1,575,328 downwards.
GCACCGTGCATGTGATCGACCTCACTACTTTACTGATTAATTTATTTTAAGTTTTTTTTACTCTCTTACTCTCTCTCTCTAGACCTAAAATAGATAAATTTTAAATCTATCATCTAGTCTCTAAGTAAGTATCCTGATTAAGAAAAATCCTAAAAATGACAAATACTAATGAAACATATTTAAATTTAAAAAATGAAAATATTACACAGAGGTCTGAGGCTGCTGAAACTATGGTTTCTCTAGTCGTCTCAACCCAAACTTCTAAAAAACAAAAAACTATGAGGACTTCTATAGTTTGGACTCATTTTAATATAATAAAACAAAAAAATGTTAGGGGTGATGAAGAAGAAATGGCACATTGCAAATATTGTATGAGACTTTTAACATGTAAAAGTTCGTTTGGGACTGGGCACCTTAAGAGGCATGACGAATTATGCACAAAAAAACATGGTCCATTAGATCCTAGGCAAACCCAACATGGCACTGCATTTTTTGAGACTGGATTGAGTTTAGTCTCAAAGTTTACTCCCTTCATATACTCCAACGAGTTGGATAGGGACAGCATGGCGAGACTTATTACATTGATGGGTCTTCCGATAAGATTTTCGGAAGATCCAAGGGTTGTACGCATCATGCAGATATATTTTCAGCCTGCTTATCGTAGGATTCCTAGGTCCACATCTAGGAATGACATACTAAAATTGTATAAGTTAGAAAAACAAAAAAATAATTAATGAATTTATGGCATATAGTGGAGTGGTGTCCGTGACGTCCGATATCTAGATAAGTCACGATGAATCATCTTATGCATGTCTCACCAGCCACTATGTAGATTCTAACTGGAGAATGAATAAAAATATTTTAGGATTCTCTGAGATTCTTCATCCTCATGATGGTCCGGCCATTTTTGAGTGTATGATGAAAATCTTTAGGGAATATAAAATTCAAAATAAAATTTGGGTCACATTCGATAACGCATCTAATAATGGAGTAGCATTTAAAATGTTTGTTAGGAATATTAGAGACGCACCATTAGGAGAGATTTTTCATGTTAGATGCATGTGTCATGTGATTGACCTAATTGTTCAAGGAGGTATGAAGGTATGTTCCCCCGCGTTGGATAATATACGTAATGCACTAAAATATATTCGCACTCCTCGTAGACAACACGAGTTTGGTAGTCTCTATTTGTCTGCAAATCTTAAGAAGAAGAAATTCCAATCGAATGTGAGACATTGTTGGAATTACACGTACTTGATGTTAGAATCATGTGTTGGATACGAACACGTAATATCCAACTACGTTAATAGTAAGAGTGACGAACTTATTATTGAAAACACTGACTAGGCTTCAAAAATTTCATTTATGAAATTCCTGAAGATTTTTTATGACGTGATGAATATGTGTTCGTTGGTTTATACGCCCATGACTTGCATTGCACTCCGGTGCATATGCAATATTAGTAGCATGTTTAGGAAGTATCGAGCTGACCCGACACTTAGCCATATGGTTGTTGAGATGAAAACCAAGTACTTGAAGTACTGGTCCACCGTTCCATCTCTTTATTGCCTCGCTGCATGCATGGACCCTAGGGTTAAGGTGGAAGGGGTAGAAAACACCATGACTTATATTTCCTCGTGCATGAACCTGGAAGAGCCACCTAAAGGGTTCATTCACGAGAAGTTGACTGACCTGTTCACATACTACGATACTGGGTATGGTGGTGGTAGTAGTGAGACTGTGATTACGGACATGGATACCTTGTTCGGAGATGATGATTTTTCCATTCAGCTAGTGAGGGGGAAACGTAGGGGTGGACCATCACATAGGTGCGAGCTTTCTCGGTACTTAAATATCGATTACTGCTCAATCCTATCACATTCTGATACTAAGAATCTTGATATATTACAGTGGTGAAAATCATATGAGTACACCTTTCCCATGCTATCTAGGTTGGCACGGGATCTACTGACTCCTCTGGTGTCGAGCGTAGCATCAGAGTCTATTTTTTCTGTTGCAGTGAATGTGATTTCGGATAGGAGATCGAGATTATGTCCAGATATTGTTGAAGCATTGGCTTGTTTGAAGGATTGGAAGGATTTGAGGTTTAGCATCCATGATCGTGCTGGAGCTGGGACTGGGACAGGGATTACAGTCGCATCCACTGTGATTGATATTCTAATAATATGTCGATTGAAATATGATACTGATCTTGATGTTGCGGCTGGTGATGCTCATGATATGCCGATTGACGATTGATGATGATCGACTATTTTTTGATTTCAATGTTTTGTTTTTTATTAATTGTATGCTTTATTTATATGTTACGTTGAAACTTTAATTTGTTTGGTTCGGACTTTTGGTATCTAATGGCTGATTGGTCATTTTTCATTTGGTTTGCTTATGTTTTTTTTTTATTTTTAATTTTTTTAACATTATTTATTGATTTATTTATTTTTTTAGTTTTAATTTTTCATTTAAAAATTTAAAACTCTATTATATAATTCTAATAAATTTTAAACTAATTTTATTTTACATTATAAAAAAAATTACACTTTGTAAATTAAATAAATTTTAAACTATATTCATATTATAAATTTATAATATTAAACATTATCTATAATTTTATATATAATTTAATAATTTATATAATTAAAATAAAAATTAAAACAATAAAATTTTAAAAAAAAATTCAAAGCCCATACGGCCTGGCCAGGCTCGAGCGGGCCTGGCCCGGCACGAAAGCACAGTTGTGCTCTAAAAAATGGGCAAGTCGGGCCGGGTCGGCCCATTTGACACCTCTACAACTTAGGCCTAATATCTTTATACACAATGTCTTAGTGTTGTGAAGTGGTCAGACTTCATATGCATGTCATATTGTTCTTCATAAAGGGTCATGGCACTAGGAAAGGCTACAACATTATAAATGTCCTCGAATATTCTTATATTGTTGCAACACTATGAAATAATCATGATATTAGCATAGGTCTTTCTTGATCATTATATAGCTATGACACTAAAAAATAGTCATGGCACTAAGGTTTCTCATTTTTTCTTATTGTCATAGCATTGGGAAATAGTCATGACACAAAATTGCTCTTTATATGTCTAACATGTCCATGGTGCTGTAAGTGGCCATGACACTAGCCTTCACTTCTCTCATATATTACATTATCATGATGCAACAAAGATATCATGACACTTGTAATTACCATGTACATACAAGATATAGTTTTGTCTTTCTTTGAGGATAAAAGTTATTTCCTTAGGGAATGGTCATAATCGAATAATATTTTTTATAATATTTCATGTCAAAAAATTTATGACGCTAAATAATTGTCACAGCTTTCACTAGAGTAATTTCAACTCTATAATTTTTTACATCTCAAAATTGGTAGTTTTATATAAAAGTCTATGACTCTAATTTGAGACTACTTAATCATATTAGAGATAAAGTTATGATGCTAGGACATCTCTCCAGCCTTTAGCACTAGTGTGGTACTTAGTTACTATGATGTAAAATTAAAATCATGGTCATTTAAATTTCATGAGATAAGTTTGGCTGCAACTTCATGATAAAAATATAAAATTTTAGTCACAAAGAATATGTCGTATAGTGGAAAAATTATTCTTGGGAGGGCCTTGATGTACAAAAATTACCATGACAAATAAAGTAAATATTTAGTAAAGAACAAATAATAAAACTACACCTCTTTATACCCTACTCCCTCAGTCAAATATTTCTAAAAACTTATCAATTTTATAACTATTCATTAAAATCCAACAAAACTTGAAAGTCATAAAATCAATCAATAATTATAGTATTTCCATGCATGCATATTATCATAAATTACAAAAATTCATAATAATATTTGATAAATTTAACACCCAACAGATGACTAGTGAACAAAATAAGTGTAGTTTTTGTAGTATACTAGTGAATGGATAACTATTAGAGGGCCATCCAAGGTACTAATAGTTCATGGTTAAAACATTACAATAGGTTGTGCCTAACATTAACAAAATGTTGATTATCATAAAAAAGCAAACATCTCTATATTCAATAAATTATGGTACTTGGATTGTTTTGTGAGATGTGCTCAGGTTAGATATAGATTGAAATTGGATGTTTCTGGCAGGGTCATCATGGTGCAAAATAAGGTGCATACTGCAATTGGATTTTATAGTTTCTATCACATGTGTCATAGAATTAATGTGGATTTTATTGTGATATGTGTTGGGATTGAATATAGATTGAAATTTCGTATTCATCGCTTGGTGATAAAGGTGCATGGTAAGGTGCATGTTGCAATTAGATTTTATGATATTTATCGCATGTGGCATGGCATTGACATGGATAGGCTTGTGATATGTGTTGAGATTGAATATAAATTGAAATCAAATATTTCTGGCATGGTTACCCAAGGTACTTGATAAAATGCATGATATGATTGAGAATTACAATTTTTATTCATATGTCTTATTACATTGATAATTGAGAATAATATGCTTGAGCCTTGGTTTCCCAAGGTGCATGATGTGATTGGGGTAAATTCATGACGTGATTGGGGTAAGGTTCATGATGTGATTGGGATTTATGGGTTCTATTCATATGTGACATTTCATTGATGTTTGGAAATAATATGCATGTGACATGCTTACCCAAGGTCCATGATAAGGTGCATTGGATTGCATATACAAATGATCATCACAATTGCATTGGTGTGTGGGTAAGGTACCATCGGATGGTGATTCATAGAGCCACAAAACATTGTATAGCATAGAAAAAGGATAACTGTGTGTGTAATAACAAACAATACTAGATGCTCCCTTGGGTGAATGGCACAAATTGGTAAGACATTTCATTGGTGAAAGGCCATAAAATGTTGCTAGGCATGTGACATTCCTGTAGTGAGACCCCAACAAGATTTGCTACCCAATAAATACATGGGATTTAAATTAAAAAAGATTTAGAAATGATGACATCCATAAAAAGCTTTATTTACAAAGAAATAAGTTTTACTTTAAAAGAACTCATTTGATGTACATATAAATGATATTTTTACCAAATATTTGCATGTGCATGATATGGTAGGAGCCTCAGAGGGCTCAGGACATATTTTATATTTGAGTCTCATCTTATTGCATACTCATAGAATTTTCAATTTTTGGAATTATATTTGGAATAACAAATATTGATTGATTATTGTGAGCATTGTATGTGAATTAGGATGGGAATACCCTTCTAAAAATGTTTTCTAATAGGTGTGACTCACACTTTAGAAACATTTTAGGTACAGGGCATTCACTAATAGATGGAAACCATCCGAGATCATAGTTTTGAAGAAAGCTAGATTATAGCATATTGGGATTTTATGTTAGAGCAATTTATTGATGTGCTGTTTTACACTTAAATGCTTGTGTGAGAATACTATGATAAAATATAAATTGTTAAGGACTTTGATATGCCATTATATTTTCTTGAGTATTATAATGAGATGGTGGAAAACTTTTCCTCATTATTATGATTTCATTTCTTTTTTTTGTATGGGTAGTTAGATGATTGGATAGAGTTCTTGGGCATGAGATATTACATTGTGACATTAGGTATAAGTTTGTGAATACCTAAGTATCGATGTTCAATACCAGCATTTCATATAGGGATAAATCCAAATCATTTTTTTTATTCTTGAGTCCCAAAAAAAATGGGACACAACATGGTAGTATTGGGTTACCCAATATTCACAATTATTCGCAAGCTAATAATTGGTCAATTGACACCTTAATTATGGGGTGTCACATAGCTTTCTCTCAAAAACATCAAAACTAATAAATCTAGTATCATTATTCACTAGTTTTTATCCCTAAATCATTTTTGAAAATAAAAATAATTTTTAACAATTCTTATCTCTTCTTATTTAACAAATTTGGTCAATTTAGATTAATGGATAAAATTAAGAAATTTTTTTTTGCATGTCACACAATAATTATATATATTTATACTTATATGTATAATAACATATAATTATATGTTTGACTTTATGTATAACCATTTATAACTATATGTATAATTATATATCTCCTCATAACTATATGTAAATGTATTTATATAAAACTATATTACTACCTGTATAAATTTAAGTTTAAGTGTATATATATAATTATGTATATAACCATATTTTTAACTATATATATAACTATTTATAACTACATGTATAACTATATTATCTCTATATAACTATATATAATATGTGTGCAATAGAATATAACTATATATGACTATATGTAATTTTTATCACTATACAAAACTATGTATACCTACATATAATTATATGCATATGTAAAACTATATGTGTAACTATATGTAACTAATTTATAATGATATGTATACTTATATATAACTATATGTATAACTATGTATAACTATTTGTGCAACTATATGTATCTTTATTTATAAATATAACTAAATGAACATATAACTATATATAATAATATTTAACTATATGTAGACTACATTATTATATGTATAACTATATATAATTATATTTACCAACCACATGGTAGTTAGATTGGCTATATGTGCAAATCACAACTTTTTGTTGCGAGTTAGAATCCCACCAACTACCCTGAATGGTTGGGATAGGATTGCCTGCCATTCCCCATGGCTTGGGTAGTTGGTCAATGGCCCAATTGGCTATATGTATCTTTTTATATGCATAACTATATATAACTCTATGTATAGCTATATGCATAATTATATCTAACTATATGCAAAATTATTTGTATTTTGACAATTAACAACATTACTATAAATAACAATATGTATTACTATGCATTATTATATTATATGTATAACTAAATATAATTATATGAATAACTATATATAATTATATATAACTATATCTATTACTTTATGTATAACTATAGATATAATTATATGTAACTATATTTATAATTATACGTATAAAAACATAAAATTAAATATAATCTTATTTTACTATTTATAATTATATTTATAACTCTATCTATAACTATATGTATAAGTATATGACTAATTATATGTAACTATATTAATAATTATATCTATAACAACATACATACCTATTTATAATTGTATTTAAATATTTATGTATAATTATAAATAACAATGTGTATAACGATATGTTATATATAATTGTGTATAACTATATTTGCAACTCTATTTACTAAAAGTATAACTATATTTAAAGTTATGGGGTTAATTATATGTCTAACTATTTTTAACTATGTGTATAATAATAGATCACCCTATGTAAATACATGTAACTATATTTATAACTCAATATACTATATGCATAACTATATTTATAACTATATGTTTAACTATATATAATTTTATGTAAGATTAATTATAATTATATGTATAACTATTTATAATTATACATATAACTATACGTATAAGTATATATAACTGTATATAATTATATGTAACAAAATTTAAAACATTATATATACTATATGTATAATCAAATATAACTATATATAAATGAATATAACTATATGTATAACTAAACATATCAATATTTATAACTATATATAATTATTTTCATAACTGTATCTATAACTAAATATAATTGCATATAACTATATATAACTATATGAATTACCATATGTAATACAATGGGTGAAACTATAGATTACTATGACTATAATATTTACATGTATGAAAACAAATAACTATATATAACTATATTTAACAATATCGATAACTATATATATATCATATTGAAAACTATATATAATTATATGCATAAGTATACATGACTATATCTAACTATATATATAGCAAAATGTGTGTGTGTGTGTGTGTGTGTGATATATGTTTGGGTGAATGATTCATTTTTGAAAAAAGGTTTTTGTTGTGTGATAATTCTATTATAATCTGTATTAAAATAAACATTGATTTGATTTATGTTAATGAACATTTAATTTGATTAAATAATAATCAGAATTTTGATTTTCTGATTAATGAATAATATTTTTATGAAGAACAACATATGTATTATTTTTGATTTATTTTGAATAGATTAGACAAACTGTAATTTGATTATAGAATTTGGAGCAAATTAGGGTTTTTTCAAACCAAAATTTTGGACCAAATAAGATAAAGTGTTTATCATTGTACATGCTAACCGGTTAGCAAGACCGTTGCCTGGGGCACTGCCCTTTGACCATGAATGAATTTGTCACACAAATCATCTTTAACATAATATTATGCAATTGAATTATTATGCAATTTGTGTTCGTTGTTAAATACATAGTGCATAGAATAGCACTTACACCAATGTGATTGGATTTAATTATTTTATTGGGATGTAATTTTTAAAATATGGCCTATGAGTCATTTTTCAATTTGTTGTAATTATTTTATTTTATTATTATTAGATAGTAATTGAATAGTTTAAATTACAACATATTATGTAATGTAAATCAAGACCCAAGGTGCAATACAAAGTATCACGAAGCTTGTCAATGAACACAAGCTTGTACCCCTTAGTGTTTGGATAAATTGGTGGGAATACTAGAATAGTGAAGAGTTCAAGGCCTTATCCCATGTGGCCTCACATAATTGTCGATCAGAAAAAGCAGGTGAATATGATCAAGACCTTCAAAACATATTTGAGGTTCAAAATCAACCTACCAACATTTAGTAGATCTTGTATAATTATTTTTTATTTTTTGGTATTATTAAAATTTTTAGAATCTAAAAAATAATATTTATGTCATAATGAATGATCTACATTGATAGTAACTAATATTTATTTTTAGGAGGCTGAGTTAGGACATCCACTAATATTGTTTGAGTTATTCAAGCAAATACATAAGAAGAATGACAACTCATTTGTGGACAAGCACTCAAATGATATAAATGTGAGTTTCTCATTTTATACTAGAAGTTTCATTTGAAAATTGCAAATAATAAAACAAAAAAAAATATTAAAAAATTGATTATTTGGCATTAACTATAAATAAAATACAAACTCAAGTATATTTTTTTACCATAACTAATGAATTATTATTTATGAACTCAATAAATGTAATTACTAACTACATTTTTAAAATATTTTGTAGTAGCGAGAGGGTAGTTTTTTGTGCTAGTATAAAATTTCTTTTAATATTAAAATTAATGAGTTATGTTGTATTTTAATAATTGTAGGAAGCTGTGAAAAATATGATTATAATTGCTTCTCAATTGACATATCCTTCTACATAGGTGCAAGAGATTGATATTGCGCATATTTACCTTCAGACTATCAAAGTGGAGTCGAAAAATGGCAAGTGTATAGTCTTTGTAACCATGCATCTATATTTTATCCAGGTTCTATTTGGAGTTCTTCATCATCATCTTCAAATTACAATAACATATTTGATGAGAGGTTGCATGAGGAGATGTAGGATATTTAGGATACATTACAAAGGAAAGAATGAGGAGATGTAACAAAGGAATGATGAGAATGCAAAAAAAATTGAAGTAATGAAAAAAAAGAGGCTAAAAGATTGAAAAGAGAGGAGGAAAGATTGAAAAAAGAGGAGGAAATGATGAAAAGAGAGGAAGAAATGCAACGGAAGATTTTGAAGATAGAGAAAATAATGTGTAGGTTGGACGAGGCATAATCAATTTTTGCATCATTCAGAAGAGAATCCATCTAGATCTCTAGAAGAAAATACTTACCAAGAGAAGGACTCTTAGTTGTTTATGATGTGTTATTAATCTTTTTTTAATTGTGTTTTTTATCCGAAATTATGGTTTTTGTTTTAATCTTTTTTAATTACTTTATAAATTGTGTTTTCAAATTTATGGACATTTATGTTTGTTATGTGAATGTTATTAATTTTATTCTATGATGGATGTTATGTGAATGTCATTTGATGAATAATATGTGGATGTACTTATTTAGCCATAGGCCATACCATTTTTATGCGTAATTATATATTGTATACAACATTCATAGACTACACAATTGGAATTTATTCTTATTACAAACAATAGAAATAGAATTTTCCTTTTCTAATTCCATTTCTAAATAGAAATGGATTTTTTCTTTTGTTAGATGATCTATCACTCATTTAGAAACGGATTATATATTTCTGATTTTGACTTCTCAAGATTAGCGACAGAAATTAAGATCTCTTTGCCGTCACAAATTTAGGAACTAAAAAAATTCCATCGCTATTTATAGAAATATCATTGTGTAATCCATTTCTAAAATTTAGAGAGGAGTATTATAGAAACATAATTATTCCATTTCTAAATCCATCACTTTTCAACCATAGCAATGGAATTAGAAATGGAATAGGACATTTTTAATTCCATTTTTACTTATAGTGTATATAGTTATAAAATATTTTTTTGTGTATTTGAAAGGAGTTTCATGAAATTTATATTATTTAATTGAAATATATGATTAATTGATAGAAACTCATGAATTTGAAATCATAAAATTATTTTTTGATAAAGTTAGAAACTCATATACCATATATATTTTTAGAGAAAGTTTTTTTTTCTAAAAATGAGAAAATAATATTTAGTTATGTGTAAATGGGGTCAAAAATTTTAGTTGATAAATTATATGGTTAATTTTGAAATAAGTTTATGTTGATATGCATGTGTAAAATTCTATAAGAAATACTTAGAAGCTCTATGAGATATATGGTATTTTGAATAAAGATGAAATAATTTTTGAAAACATATTTTGAATAAAGATGGAATAAATTTTGAAAACATATTTTGAATATGAGGGTTTAAGGTAATTATTAGTCCTATCAAAGACATAGATTAGTCCTATCAAAGACATAGAGGACTTAAATTACAAGAATATCCATATAGGTCGAGATTAGATAAGTCATAGAGAGAATGACCTTAAATCTCTTGTGCACTTGTGTTGTTTATATGGAGACAATTGTTATCATGCTGGAAACTAGTAAATATCCAATGGTTCTTTTGATTATAAGAATGAGTATCTTTGTTCCTTAATGGAGGTGATAATTTGGCTGAAGCTAGTAGTTTGTTTTTCACTCTTATTTTTTTATTGTGGCATGTTATAGTTTTGTGAAAATATGATGAGATTGAAAAAAGAATGTTTTGAAAACTAACACATATTATAATTTTGTGAATTTGAATAGTCATGTATATGTATAAGCCTATGTATAGATATTTTAAAATTTATTCTCATATACTTAAATTATATGTTGGAAAATATATGTAGCTATTTAGGTAAACCATGAATCTTTTCATATTTTCTTAATAATTTTTTATTAGATATTTGTTGCTCACCTATATTTTACACAACTAGAGGAAATGTTGGTGGCTAATCTAAATTCTAAAGCTTGTAAAGCTATATGAGAGTTTTGGTTGAGCTTTTAGTTAAGTTTTATTTGAAACCTTATTATGTATTTGGCCATATGGGTCATTTTATGTAAATAAATTTACTTTGCATGTGAATGTTTTTACTTGATGGTTCATGCATATTCTGATGTTCTCTACAATTCAATCTATTTCAAATGATCGAATATGAGGCATATTACATATTTTCTTATTTTAACTTGTTTCATTGAAGTTTTGAGATTGTATGTATTTTAGAATGAAATTAAAATAAAAAAGAGGAAGGGAATAAATTATAATCGACATGTCTGTAGTTTCAACAGACATGAAGTTGACCACATGTATTATTCATAATGTAAATTTTTCTTAATTTTTTAGTATAAATTCATTTTTTGGAATCATATTTTTAACATACACCTTCCCATTATTTTTACATGTATTTTATAGGTAATTTACTAAATTTACAAAAAAAAATCCATCATAGAAAATACAAAAAATTTAGACATTATATTTGAAAGTATTTTAAATCCTATTAAATTTAATTAATTAAATAGAACTCATCACAACTCTTGAGTGAGAGTGCCTATAGGTCATGAAAGCTTTTATGATATCATATATAAGATTTCAAAGTTACTTTGTGAGTACATGAATTATTAAGTATATTGGTGCAATTAGAAACTTTGACTTACTTGTTCATATTGTTGATTACATTGTACTTTTGAGTTTCTTTGTCACACACTTTGGATTGTAAGTTGATAATTTCTATTTTTCCTAATATGATTTTTAATAAAGTTGTTTTCCCTCTTTACTTTTAATTTGTAGCTAAGGTACTTCAGTATTAATTTGTGGGCCCGAGAAGAGCATAATGAGTAGTTATGTTTCATAATTTTTAGGGAGTAGTAAATTTGTTCAGCCATGTTGGATAGAGATAATGTCATAGTTCTTGGGGGAATAACATCGGTTGGTCCTTAGTTGTCACATGAGTACGAGAAAATGCATTGACATGCATGATATTTAAATGAGTTTTTGTGGTAGGATGATTTTCTTCACAGGGCTACACACCTGCAAGTAGAATTTTTAAAAAACTACCATATTTTAGCTTTGGTGATGTGGCAGATGATGACAACGGCAGTGTCAACAGTGTCTGCCATGATTTTCAAAGGCTAAAATATGTTGTTCTAGGCTGAATTGGATTTGAGTTCTTTGGGACATATTGAAGGCGAGAACAAGGGCTACACGTTGGTGTAACCAATTTTAAAAACCTCCAAAAATGTATCTCTAGCATGGCGAAGCAAGACAAACGGTGGTGGAGCCCATGCCGGGCTAGGCATGCCCGAGTGGCCCATGCCTCAGGCCGGACCCAAGCTGCCCATCCCATTTAACACCTCTATCTCGAAATATTATTTCCGAGAGAAAATATGGTGGCCAGGAGCTGAAAGTTCCCTCATACTCTGGTGGGCAAGGCTTCTAATGGCATTACATGCCTATCTTAGTTATAGACTTTTCTACGCATGACAATGAACCTAAAAGGTTTGCATGAGTTATGCCTGGAAGATTATAGATATGTTCTGATTCATTTTACTGACGACTCATATTATTTGAGGATCTGAATGAGACGAATGTTATTCATCCACTTGTTGGTGATCAAACTGCTAAAGTGGACTTCATGGTTTAACCTGTTCGAGGAGAGCTTGATCGTACCCACTTGGGTGCAATTCCTTCTACTGCAGATACACATTTACGATGCTTGGACTTTATACATGTTAGCACGTATGATTGGTTGAGACCTACGATTTATTGGGGATGTTGATCAAATCCTGCCTTCTTCTGTCTCACCTAGGGTTCTAGTAGAAGTCGATATTACATGAGATCCAATTATGAACATTTGTATTGGGTCAAAGGATGTTGGATACTGACAGAGGGTGAGGTATTTGAGAGACCCCAAGTATTGCCACTAGTGCTATAAGGTGGGGTACTTAGTAGAGTCATATTATATCAGAGATGCCATCATGTAGAGGTCTTGTGAGAGGACTCATTGGGAAGCGAACACACAGTACCAAATGTAGTGACCTTTAGAGAGTAGGCCCAAGCATACCATCAAATAGGTTTGGAGGCCCAAGATCAGGGCGAGTGAGCCCATGGAGGGAGAAGGTGTGACCATGGGTCACATGTCTCCCATGGTAGAGAAGACTAGGAGGAGGTCTACATGGGTGGCTCGTCAGCCGGTTAAGACCTAAAATAGATTTCAAAGCATGGCGTTGGAGCTAGAGGAGGAGGTCAATTTGGCTGAGAAGAGTATAGTATGGATAGCTAAGGAGGAGATATAGACTACACCGCATATGGATAGCAAGATGGAGATGCATTCAAGCCACCATTTGGACGTTCTTGAGGTATTGCTCATAGAGAAGGATTTGGCGGTAGAGAGATTAGTTGAGATGATCTAGATGATGGAGCAAGTGACAGAGTTGCCTTCAGATGGACTAGAAAGAGTGGATGCACTGATGGACACAGTGTCAGGTGGGCAGAAAGATCATATGTTAGAGAGCAGCTGTGAAACATCACGTCCTAAGGTAGAATTTCGGGCACCTAATGAATAGTAAAAGTTTCAGACATGCAGTGGGATGAAAACTAGTATCAAGCAGATCACCAAGATCAGACACCATTAGAGGAGTGAGAATAGGGTCAACAGTTCCCCTCCAAAGGTAGGTAATTTCTTTACGGACAAGCCTTCTCCATCGAATGCGGTTGAGGATACTAAATTAGTCATGTAGGGTTCTAAGATGGGTAGCCATATAGATATGTTACCAGAGATGATTTAGAGCAATGAGTCAGACATCATCAAGATCTCGTGCACTAGGATATATTTTGGGGAGACAATGAAGGATAGCCTTTCATTTGGTGAGCCCTCTTCTACTTTATTAGATCCTGATTTCTAGCCGGGAGTGGCCAGTGATGTTCTACAGTTAGGGTTAGGGGTTTCTCCCACTTAATTGGGTGGCAGATGGAAAAGATGAGCAAGTCATCATAGAAGTATGGCACACAAGCGGTCTCTTTCCAAGATTCCTACGAGCCTGCCTCCTAGTTGTGCTAAGACTAGGCATCCCCCCATGAATGGGGAGGCCCCGTGGGCCTCACATCGTGATGTGGCTGTGATGCCTAATTTTAGAATATTGGACATTCAACCACTACACACTTTGTTTGATGGAGATTATTTTGTAGCTGTTATAGCGGACGTAGTAGACAATGTCATTCCCTCCCAGGACTACAACATGGGAGAGGGAGACACTTTGCTTATGAGGATGGAGGAGGCCCCCAACCCACATGTGGAGTGTTTGGATTTAGAGGCACCAATATGCGGCATCAACACGGACATCATGTTTACTTTGAGCAAACATGATACGTCTGTGCACGCATCTTCAACACTAGAGATAAGGGCGTGGAAGGATATGATTGACAAGGTTGATGCAAAGATGAGGTTCTGTTTATAGAAGATGAGATCAATTCCACCAAAAGATGCTACCTTGACCCGTAATTATGAGCATCCTCACGAGGAACATTAGGGGTATAAAAAACTCAAGCATTTTAAGAAGAGTTTGGAACTTGTGCAAGAATCATAAGGTTGTGATTCTTGCCATTCTCGAGCCAATCCTCAATAGAGATAGATTGGAAGTGTCACAATCCTACTTTTATAGGCTGTGACCGGTGCTAGGGAATAGGTAGGCTTAAGGCCACTAAACCCGTAGCAAGCCTAAGTCCCATAATTTCTATCGAAAATTTCGGCATGAACTATTCGTTTCTATAATAATGATAAATTCTATTGATCTTCGTGGTCTCCACTAACAAAAACAACCTCAACGGTCTCATCAAAAATATCGAATAAGTTTTCATCAAAAGCAAAATTTATCCCACTCAATAATTAACCTAATAATTAAGTTAATTCACCATGGAGCCTTCTAGAAACAAAAAAAAAATCATTACATTAAAAAAAAATCCAAGTGGTCTAGAAATGTCTGGATTATTCTTTCTTTATCTACCCAGAAAAAAAAAAGAAATCAACAGGGTAAGATATCTCCATGAGCAAAAATATATCACCATACTTGTAAGGCTAGATACTCAGGGCCAGCTCACAAAGATGGTTATGCTTAGAGGTGTCAAACGGGCCGGGCCGGCCCGGCCCGGCACGAGGCACGGCACGGTTCGGCCGTGCCTGGGTCGGCCCGGCACGATAAAAAAACGTGCCCGGGCCCGTGCCGGGCCCGGGCGAACAAACCACGTGCCCGGCACGGCTCGTGCCTTGGCACGGCACGCCGGCCCGCGTGCCTGAGTCGTGACTCGTGACCCAACCGGGCCCCGCCCCCGGTAAAAAGACCGCGGGTCGGGTCCAAACAGACCCGCCCCGCCCCGCCTGCCCTGCCTTGCCGTGCACCCGTGCCCTCGCGGGCCGGCACGGCACGGCACGGCCTTGCCGTGCCCACGGGCCGTGCCGTGCTGGGCCGGCCCGTTTGACACCTCTAGTTATGCTCAATCAATTAATTACCGTACATAGGTTATGCAACAAATTACATTAATATGAACAACAATATCAAATAAAATTTAGAGGTTTGAAACACAAAAATATAGTTTACCATTCAAGAATCTGTACATTTCTTTTTACCTTTATATTGGAATCCATACATTCCTTTTTACCATTATACTGGAATCCATACATTCCAACTAAAGATTCGTAGAACGAGCCGAGTTCCACGCCTAGAGTTTTACATCCTCTCTAGGAAGGCACTAGTTTTTCCCACACTAGAGAGTACCATGTGCACATAGCTTGATGACCTTCCCATCAGTTAGGCTTCTATAATTCTTAGCAATAAATGACATTAATGATTACAAGTTATAGCTGACCATACTCAGCATGAGACAAAAATAACAATATCAAAGAATATAGCTGACCGTACTCAGCATGCAACAAGAGATAATACCAAATACAATAAGAGTTAGCTGACCGTGCTCAACATAAATATTCATCAAGGTACATGATTTGTGGCATATGACAAATTCAATTCAATGAATGCTCAATAATAAGAGTCTTAATCATAGTCAATTACTACGATCAAGTCAAATAATGAAAATATTGCTATACATTTCGAAGGTGCAAGTACGATGATATAAATTTACTCACCTTCCTATTAGTCCCGGCTTAGCTAGGCTATTCACCCTGAATGTGTGAGCTTCCCCAACTTTGTTTGCTATACCAATATTCATGCAAGAAAAAGAAATATAAAGATAACGTCAAAATCATAACGAGCTATACCTTGTTATTCATTACTCAATTAGGTCGTTTACTCATTTCTATTTAATCGCCTAACTTTAGCTTTTTAAATAATTTAAAAAAAAAATCTTTTTTTTTACTTTTCTTACTTTCAACATTCTCTTTTTTTAACATCTAAATACCCAAAATTATTATTTTAATATTCAATTTCACATTTAATTTCTTATGTCTAATGTTTAATCACTATACTTGTTTTTTTATTGGGCATAAGTTAGTATATTGCCCTTATCTTTCTCTATAGATGTCGAAAAGACCTGAAGCTAGTGACAAAATTTCACTAATAGCTATATCTTTTCAATGATATCAAATTTTCTCTAAGATTCATCTATTAGGTTCTCCTATGATTCTGTCTAAGTTGACTTTCAAACAAAAATTCACAATCAATCAATTTTACCCTTAATTCTACTAATTACCACCTCAATTTCATTCTAAATACATTTTCCCCAAATTTTAAACTTACCAGACCTAATTCATATTCATTAGGTCACATTCTATACATTTAAAATACAATTACAACCTAGCATACACATTATAACAATTAATTAATTCCAAACAGTCCTAACTTGATCATCCAAATAACAATCATTCATCATTTCAGCCCCTTTCCTCCAATACAAACCATGCAAAAACCAAAATTAAAAATCATGGAGCTTTTATATACCTTTAGAAGTCTTCCACCATGAAAAATCATAGGTTTTTTCCAAGGAAATTGGCTGCTACAAAATTTTCTTCCGTACTTAGCATTTCGACGCCGAATGGAGAACCTAAGGTTCTTCAATTTTTTTTCTTTCATTTTCTGCTCGATTTTCTGGGGCATGATATTTTTAATAATTAATTCAATATTCCACTTAAGTCCTTATGGGTTTTCATAAATTTTTCCAAGGCCCTAGGAATTATTAAAAATATCTCTTTGGGTCTTGATCAACAAAATATGTTGACTTTTCTCTACCTAATTCACTATTCACATATTTTTATTATTATTTTTTATTTATGTATTTTCATTAATTTTTTTATAACATATATTTGGACCTTAATTTGCTTCAAAAAAATTCCCATAATTTATTTCATTCATTGGGTATTTTTCAAAATTTTATTTTGGTCAACTGCTCAAATTTTGATCTTACCGGGTATATTTTTCATAAAATTCCCTTTAATTGAGAAATAATTCCTAAAAATTATTATAAATTCATGATGAACCTTAAAACACCTAAAACTTAAATTCAATAAAAAAATGAAAAAAATCATTTAAAAAAATATTTGGGGTATTATAAAAAAGAGTTCAGGATTAAACTAAACTTTACTTCTGTCTAGAATAATCATAATAATAAGATTTATATTTTCTAGAAAGAATAGGTTGAGGTGGAGGTCCTTGAGGATAAGATTCATGCGATACATATTGGTGTTCGGAGTTAGCTTTGGAAACATTATTTCTGACACACTATCATATATGCCAAATGTAGTATTCCCAAGAGGAGAGAGCATGGAAGCACATCTATAGCTTTTCGCTTGAGTCTTCCCTACCTTGGTTGGTAGTAGAAGATTTCAATATAATCGTGAGCTGCAATGAGAAAGTATGAGGCAAGCATCCCAAACTAAGAGCAATGGATGATTTCAATGAGTACATGTTAGATAGTGGTCGTGTAGATGCGGGGTTCACTAGATCCCAATTTACCTGGTCTACTCGAAACACATGGGAATGTCTGGATAGAGTCGTGATTAATTATGAGTGGAACAATAAGTTTTATAACTTGAGAGTTTGGCACCTTAATAGGACTGCATCAGATCATGCTTCAGTCTTGATTAAGTGGAGCAATGAAATGATGCAAAGGTGAATAGTAATAAAGTTTCAACACATATGGGTGAAGTACATGGGCTTTCATGAGATCATGAAGATCAGCTGGAACTATCTCACACTTGAGGTCGGCTTAAAGAAGTGGGCCCACTAGCTTTTCTACCTCAAGCAGGCCTTTCATTCTTAAAACAAAAATATTTTTAGGGATATCTTCAAAAATATTTCCAAGGTGAAGGACCTAGTCACAAAGGTGGAGAGGAAATGAGATAGTAGTAAGACGGATGATAGTAGAGAGAGATCGTCCAAGGTCAGGCACGATTTGGACGATCTACTTATGAGATAGAAAATCTATTGGAAGCAGAAGTCAATGATGAAGTGGCTGAGAGAAGGTGACATGAACACCAAGTTCTTCCACTCTTTGGTCAAGAATAGATTCACCAAGTCGTATATTTACTAGATGTGGATCGACGATGAGAATCTATCGACCAATGAGGGAGAAATCTGACAATCATGTGTGGATTTCTTGAGTAGGCTCCTGACCAAGACCAAGGTGTAAGATGAGAGCCTGGATTGTATCCCTTAGATTATCTCGAGAGAGAGGAAGGACTATACTTTGTAGGACTCCCACCTTAGAGAAGGTGAGTGAGGTATTGTTTGCTATCAAGTCGAATAACATTCTATGGATGAATATATTTTATTTTTTGTTCTATAAGTCGTGCTAGGACATAGTTAAGAGGGATGTGTGAGAGGGTTGTATTAGCTTCAAGGGTGAAGAGCTACCAAAAGCATTCTACGGCACCATGATTTTTCTATTCCCCAAGAAGGAGAATCCAATGTTTTAGAAGGATTACATACCACTTAGTCTTTGCAATGTATCGTATAAGATTATATCTAATATGCTGGCTACATAGCTTAAGAAAGTTCTTTATATGTGCATATCAGTGAATCAGGTTAGGTTTGTGCTGGGGAGGAATATTTTTAATATTATTCTTCTAGCATAGGAAATGACTCACCTTATCTCCAAGAAGAATAGTTTCTTTCAGTCCACTTGGAGGCTCCAATAGGGGGATCCACTGACACCAGCCTTCTTCATCCTGATGGAAGAGTACCTCTCGAAGAGATTTAATAGGTTCTATGAGAAGTACCCGAGAGTAAGGTACCTTATGGGTAAAATGTATCAGTCAGCCAACTGGCCTACGTGGATGACACCATTATCTTTACTAATGGGCTAAATAGTTCTAATAGAAACATAAGGAAGATGCTGCATAAGTACGAGCAGATTTTGGGCCATGCCATTAACTTTCTAAAGAGTAATTTTTACTATAAAAAAAATCAGACATAATAGAGTAGTTGAGCTCAAGAATAATCTCGGGATAGAAAAGTATGACTTTTCTATTACATACCTAGGTTGTCCCCTTTTCAATGGGCATAATAAGAGTGTCTATTTCGATGACATCCTGATGAAGTTCTGTTTTCGTATAAAGGGTTGGTCAAACAAATTACTTTCGAAGAGAGAAAATATCATGTTAATCAGGCACATTCTTGCCTTGCTCCCTTTTTATCATATCCAGGCAGTCAAACCCACTCTGATGGTGATCAAGGTGACGGAAAGACTTACATTCAAGTTTTTATGGGGTCATGGAAGATATATGTGGTACATTAGGTAGGCAAAATGTGTGAACCTTCGCAAGCCAGGTGACAATGGTGGCTTGGGATTCAGGAACATTCGAGACATCCTGAAAATGATGGAGATGAAGTTATGGCGGAATTTCTAGACCAAGCAGACCCTTCCCAATAGGTTTTTGAGGGATAGATAATGTGGTTTGGGCTTCCTCGATATGAGGAAGAGATAATCTAACACACAGATGTGGAGGAGAATAAAATAGAGTGTTGAAAATAAGGAGTTCATGACATATTATTTTGGCATGATAAGTGGGTCGATCAGGAGAAGCTTAGATTGCTAGAGGCCTTGAGTCCCCCTGAAAATCTGGTCAACGAGTTTTTCAGGGGTGATTGCTTGGACCTAGAGAAGCTTTAGGAGACGCGCACATCTAGATTGATGGAACGAATTGTTAAGATTAGGATATGTCTGGTGGACAAACCGATCTGGCTTCCTAACATGAGACATTTCAGCTTCAAGCTGGCCTAGGAT
This sequence comes from Sapria himalayana, assembly GCA_029783825.1. Lineage (NCBI taxonomy): Eukaryota > Viridiplantae > Streptophyta > Magnoliopsida > Malpighiales > Rafflesiaceae > Sapria > Sapria himalayana. The sequence goes on along the minus strand of JAREIK010001079.1, from coordinate 1,554,702 downwards.
GTGATATGTTTCAGGGGCGACTTGACAATTTCCAACGAGTATGGCGGAAATACTTTCCTAGTGTGAATACTATAGACTATACGATGAAACAAGCCATGCATATTAACAAATCTTTGAACTTGAAGATTATGACTGATTTACCATGAATCAGGAGGTACACAGCTTTCTTTATTATGCAGAATATTTGGAAGGAGTATAATGATGTCAGATTTAGAAACTTCCATTTTTTTTGTGGATAGAATTATTTTTCGGGTTGACGAGCTTATCAAGACAATTCTATAATCATAATCCCATCATTTAAAAATTTTTAAAATTTAATAGCTGGCATTGTGAATGTTTCTCTTTGATTTAAACCAAAGGTCATTGTTCACAATGCTAAGCGTTGTCACCATGTTTTCAAATGCATTAGATTGGTTATATTTTTCAAATCAGTATTTTAATTCAGATTTTTTATTTAAAAAGGATTATTTTAATACAAAACTCGGGAAGTTGGCCTAATGCCACAACCCACGACCCACAACCCACTACCCCACTAGTGACCTCATGCCAGTTGAGCTTGAGCCCTCGTGACTTAAACGGGTATGGGGCTACGGGCTGCGATAGCAAGGGGCAAGGTGCAAACCGACAATCTCCGATGAGAAGTTGACTATTATTCGCTTCGTATTGCCCCAAGACATAAAAATTAAAAACAAAACGAAAATCTCGAAGCAGTTGTTTAGCTCTCCCTTCCATGTCAACGCCACCATCTTCGTCTCAATTGGCATACACATCAACGGGCAGTTCGTATTTTCCTACACCTTTTCACTTGCAACAATCGGATTCAATGGCTCAGTTCCACAGTGCCTATGTCGCTCCGTCCACAGTCCGACCTATGATGACGCCTATATATCCGGCTCCTGGTCCTTCACTTTACTCTCTTCCTCAGTACCACCAGGTCAGTATATGCTTACACTTTTATTACATTTTGATTTGTGTTTCATAGTTCATGTTGGCGTGATTCTGATGTGCCTCAAGTGTTATTATTGAGTGCTTTCTGATTTAGAATTTGAAACAGCTGTGTTATACTGAAGTCATTTTGTTGTAGCATGCCGAAAATGAATGCCGGAGAACGTTGATTTTTGTCGTTTCTTCTCATGATTTTTTTAGTTGATTATCAGTTTTACTTTCGTGAGCAAGTTCTAAATTGTCGTACTATTTCATAAGGCTAGGTTCAAATGATTAGTTGTAAATTTTATATAAATATATTCTATAAAGTTCATCCATGTTGCATATGATTTTATTAATAGCTTTAACATGCGGGCATGCACACGGGTTTTTGTTGTCTTATGAGAGGGGCATTGGGTGTGAAGAATGTCTCACTATGGTCTAGTGGGTCCGAAATTGTTAAATTAATTTTTTTAAAATTTTTTCGAGCTCCAATATGAGTTCAAATTCTCAAGGGATCTTGATATCAAAGTCAGACAATCACTTATAACATCTCACTATTTACCAATTTATTGCAAAAGCTTTTTTAGCTAAATAATCCAACATTTTTTCACGATGAGTTGCCAAACTAAAATGCATGCTTCAAGGTTGTCTGCATGTCTACCCTTGCTCAACAATTAGGTAATGGCTTCAATGTATCATAAAAAGTTTAGATTATAATTTAATGGTATTCAACCATAATCTATTGTTTGATATCTTTTTACTATAGACTTTCCAACCAAGTACAATGATTAGTACTATGCATTAATAATTTTTTAAGTCGAATTACTATTACAATGTATTTATTAATAGGTAAGACTAACTTGTTTTATGATTATTTAGTTTTAGCTAACGTTCTTTATTGGTAGGTGAATAATATATCACTTGGTGAAATATACTCCACCAAGTGTCATTATAAACATTAGAGTTTCCCAAACTAGTTATAATGAAAGTTTTTCTGACACTTCTAATTTTAAATCTAAAAATATTAATTGATTGATAGATAATACTTTTATGATTTAAATTCATAGTAAAAATCAAAATGAAGTAAGATTTTGATTTTTTTCATATGAGATTTATATCATTGTCGAACTTTTTTTGGACACTTACATTGTGTTTTAGCAAATGAGCTATCACAATTAAATTATATGCTTGATATCTTCTCCCACTTTGTTTGATCTCTTGAGAGTGACATTGGTCTAAGAGAAGTAGAGGTTTATTCTTTTGTTGTTTTTTGTGATAAAAAAATGATATTGAAAGGATTAGTATTTTAAATGTGTTTGTTCTGACTACTACTTTTGTCTTTTATGTTATCTCATAAAGTTAAATTAGAGTTAATCTCAATTGTAGAAAATATAAAAAAGGAATAATTTCATTTCAAATTATTATATATGGTTAGTAATAATACCTATTTATAAAAAAAGAAAAAAAAATTTTACATGCTCACAACTCTTGACAGCTATCCACAGATGTCATAGTTTTTCATAGTTGTTCACACATAATATTTTATATTTCCCCACATGCTGGGTTGTAGATGTTAAGCAACCCTAGTTTTATTGCTAATTGATCAAATTCTTTCCTTGTCAAAGCTTTGGTGAGGATATATGCTGTCACTAGATTAGGTTGAAAAAAGAGAAACTTTTCTTCCAATATAAGTTACTAGTCAACTAGATATTCTTGAAAAAAAGTTATACAATCTATATATGAAGGATGAGATATTTTTCTCCAGGTACCTACATGAGTTCAGCACACATTTGTGAAAAAAATCTCATTAGTACATCCTCAAACAACATGCTAAAAGGAGTTTTATATAGTTTGCAAGGATTTAGATTTTGTGAAGACTAATTGTATAGAAAATAGAAGAGAATTAACTCCAAGTTGACACCTACTAAAGAAAATGATAGTGGTGAACTTAATACACAATGATTTATTTGGAGTAATACTAGAGGCATCACATAAAAAATCAAGGTATTTTGTCTTATTTGTTTATAATTTTTATAGATATGCTTGGGTATATTTTATTTAGAAGAAGTCATTGGTATTGAAAAAGTTCAATGAGTTTAATGTGCTAGTAGAGAATCTTTTCAACAAGAAGATAAATGTTTAATTCATGAATAATAAAGTTGAGTATTCTCTAGTATATCATTTCTATGTCAAGCAAGGTATTGGGAGACAGGACACAATCAGAATGACACCCAACAGATCATTGTAGCTAAAAATCAAAGTAGAATACTAATAGAGAAGATGAGATGCATAATAAACTAGGCAGGCTTGGAACCAAAAATTTGGGCAGAAGCTGTATTTACAATGTTATTGTGGAACATAATCTATTAGAAGTGGTATATGAGAGAAATCCAAGTATGGCTCATTTCCATGTCTTTGGATGTGATGCATATGCACAAATTCCAAGAGAGAAGAACATGTTGGACTCAAATTCATGAAGCATATATTCATTAGCTATAAAGAATGCATCAACTATGGAACCCTAAAAGTTGAATAGTGATCTATTCTTGAGATGTCGTGTTCGAAGTGTTGAATGAGCAAACTATTTGTTGTGACTCCTCAATTTCTTGACATGAAATCTAGTTGTCATAATTCAATTCAACGTCATGACATGAAATTTAGTTGATACAATTTTCCTCAAATGGGTGACATGAAGACATATTTATCATGACTAAACTCAACATCATGACATGCAACTTGGTTTTCATAACTCTTCTCAAATGGTAAATATATATAAAGGTTATCTTAACACGTTTCAATGTGAGGATATGACTCCTCATACTTGTAACTTCTCTCAAAAGCATAACATAAAGAAAGGAGGTTGTGAGATGGATTATGGTGCCGTGACTTGGTTAATAATGCATTAGGAAATTATGAAGTCTCGACTCAAAATCTTGAATAAGAAATAGATAGTGCCAATTCAATTTCATCAATTAGTGTCGAGTTTGATTAGGTAGATATGAAGTCTATACCTACATTAAGAAGGTATACAAGAGTCAGAAATTCATTAATGAGATATATATACATCATGAAGCATACCATTCACTTTTTGAGACATAGGATGGTCTGCAAACTATGGAAGAGACCATAACCTATGTGAAATCAAAGTTGTCGGAGCATTCCTTGGAGGAAGAGATTCAATATTTGGAGGATAATAATACATGGAAGACGGTAGAGTTAACACAAGGGTCAAAGTGATAGTGGGTGTATAGGTGTCAAATGGGTCGTGCTGGGCTAGCATGATTCATTTTTTTCAAGTCCATATGGGCTCGTGTGCTGTGCTAGGCACTACAGTAATCATGCTATGCTTGGCACGAAATGGTTCTTTGGAGGGTAGGCCTGGCACGGTCCCCCAACCGGAGTCAGTTTTGTTTTGGGCTAGTTCACGTCTGGATTTGGGGATACAGGTGCTCCCCAAAGCTGAACGAGCTCTTTCGCTGACTTGCTCAGCTCATCGCATCGCCTGTCATGCATCGTGCCATCGCCACATTGTGGCATTGGGTAGGGCGTGGTCTTGGATCCTAACGTGCCTTGTGCAGTGCTCACGAACCAGGCATTCGGGTCATGCCTAGCACAACATGCGGGCTTAATTCCCTCGCCACCACACCGCACGACATGAGTCGTGTTGAGAGACCACCTGGCCTTGGCTCGGGCAAAGTTTTGGATCGTGTCATGTCTGGCTTGGCACGGCTGAACTAGACTGTGCTTCAGCCTGGGCTTGGCCCGCTTGACAACTCTAAGTGGGTGCAAATAGGTATTCAAGTAGAAAATTAAGATTGATGGTAATCTTCAGAAGTATAAGACATAGTTGGTGGCCAAAGAGTATTCTCAGATTAATGGGTTGGCTATGATAAATTCTTTTTACCGGTGACTAAGATAACTTCTATTCGATTGGATCTAGCTATAGCAGCTCAAAATGATTTATAGGTGGAACAAGTTGAGGTGAATATATCTTTTTTTCTTGGTGACGTAGAGAAAGAGGTTTACATGTCAAATAAAAAGATTTGAAATAAAAATAAAGGATAATTTGGTATGTAAGATGAATAAGTTAGTGTATAGGCTAAAATAATATCCAATAATGTGTTACTAAAATTTGATGCTTATATATCTTTCAGTTAGGTTTTAATAGATGCGAGACAGATTACTGTGTATACAAAAAGAGGTTATGTATTGATTATGTAATGCCTACTCTATATGTGGATAATATGATCTTGATTGGTAATAACAAAAGATGATTTGTACTATGAAAGGATGACTTGCAAGAAAATTGATATGATAGATTTCGAAGAATCTATGAGTATTTTGTGCAATAAAATTGCAAGTGATAAAAAGAACAAGCTGATGTATCTTGGGAAACATAAGTACATTGAAGGGATACTTAGAAAGTTCAACATGTTTGATTAAAAATTGGTTAGTACACATATGCTTGTTGGATTACATTTTTGGGTAGATCACTATCCATCAACATGGAAGGATAAGTAAAAAATGTCTTGTTCAATATGTTACTGTAATTGGCATTTTGATGTATGTTGTGATGTGTACAAGACAAGATATTACATATGTAGTGGAAGTTCTCACAAGTAGTTGTCAATTTTGATTGGGGCATAAATATTAATACTAGAAGATCCACAAGTAGATTTATATTTAGATTGTATGGTGAATCAAAATATTAGTTGAGTAAGTAATAATCTATTGTAACTATGTCATTAACTAAGACGAAGTATATGACTTTTGAAGCAGACAAGGAAGCTATTTGAATTAAGTGATTGTGTGCAAAACTTAGTTTTGAGTAGAAGAACTTGTGACTCAAATATGACCATTAAAGTACTATTTACTTAGTGAATAATCTAGTATTTTATGCATAAACAAAGCATATTGTTATCTAATATTATATCAGAGAACAAGTCAAGAAGAACATTACTTAGTTGGAGAAAGTCGATACGAATGTAAACTGTGTGAACTATTTGATGAAGATAGTGAAAGTTGATATGCTCTAGTTGTGCATAAGTCAGATGGGATTAATGAAATATTCAATAAGTGAGAGAATATTAAGATTAACTCAATCATCTGGAATTTTAGAAGATAAATAATGAAAATAAAGTCATGAAAAAAAGAATAAGTATCATAATATATTGATGTCATGATATTAATATTCTACGTAGCAACTCATCAATATTCGACTTAACTTGTAAAAACTATGATCTTGTTCCTTAGGTTTCCACTCAAGTTGTTGCATGACATGAAATAATATTATGACTAAAGTAGTCTCATGACTATATTTGTTACTAAGACACTGAACAACTGACATCATTATTGATGCAACAAAAAATATACAATTATAGCTAGTTTGGTCATATGACATGAAATATGTCGTTGTGACTATATTTATTTGTATTCATGTTCAACATTTAAGTGATTAGTATGTGAACTATTGCAACATTTGAAAGCATTGATTTCTTGTATGTGCTCTTCTCTGCCACTCCCCCTCTTCTATGTGAATCCCTTTTTGTATATGGTTGTACTTTTTCTCTTTTCTATAGCTCATATATAATTCTGATGTCAATCATTTCAAGAATTTTTCATAACCCATGTCATTACCTATCACCTAGAAGTGAACTAAGGAAGATCTAAAGAATGGATGATAATATCTTGTGGGCAATATGTTTATCCTTCACATTGGTATCAAACATTTCTTGCATGTTAATTTTTGACATTCAGTGCCAACAAAGGGGTGAGGTTTTGATCCTTACAATATAGCTATACATTAGTTATATATAGTTATGTATATAAGTATATATAATAATACATATAATTATATATAGTTATACATATAGTTATATGTTATTATATGTATGATATATATAGTTATATATATAGTTATATATAGTTATATGTTATTATATGTATGATATATAGTTATATATAGCTATATAGCTTTATATGCCTATATATAATTATATCATTATATATAATGAAATAGCTATATAAAATTATATATAGTAAAATATATAGTTATATATATATGTATATAGTTATAAAAAAATAGTGACATATATTTATATAGAAATATGTATAGTTATATATAGTTAGAAATAGTTATACAAACATATAATTATATATATCTATACATATAGTTATACAAAAAGTATAATAAAAATAGTTATATATAAATATAATTATATAGAGTTATACATATAATTATATATATTCATACATATGGTTATGTTTAGTTATACATATAATAAAATATAGTTGTATATAGTTATATGTTGTTGTACATATAATTATAAATATAATTAAATATAGTTACACATAATGTTATAGATATAGATACACATATTATATGTATAAGTTATGCATATAAATATATATAGTTATGCACATTGTTGTTTATAGTTATATCTATATGTAAATATAGTTATATATATTTATGTGTTATACATATAATTATAGATGGTCATATATAGTTATATATATATAAATAGTTATACATATAGGTATACACATGGTATATATAGTTATAAAGATAGTTATTGTACATATAGCAATAAATAGTTATTGTACATATAGAGTAATACACATAGTTATACATATTTATAGATACACACACATAGGCACACATACACACATATAGAGTAATACATATAGCAATACATAGTTATACACATATTTTAACATATTGTTTTATGTTATTTTACATATAATTATAAATATAATTACATATAATAATACATATAGTTACACATATAGTTATATATAGTTATGCTTATAATTATATATAATTATATATATAGTTATCTTTAGGTAGAAATAGTTATATATATATAGTTATACATATAGATATATCTATACATATAGTTAGAAATAGTTATAGTTATACACATGTAATTATATATATGTAGTTAGAAATAGTTATACATATAGTTAAACATATAATTATATATCTTTACTTATAGTTATACAAAAAATATAATAAAAATAGTTATATATAATTATATAGAGTTATACATATAATTATATATATTCATACATATAGTTATGTTTAGTTTAGAGGTGTCAAACGAGCCGTGCCGGGCCGGCTTGACACATTTTTTCCAGGCCCAACCGGGCTTCCGTACCGGGTCAGGCACGACACGGAATAGTAATTGTGTCGTGCATGTTCCAGCACGGTTTTTTGGGGGTTCAGCCCGGCACGGGCCCGCGGCACGATTCGCCGGGTTCGGCCCGGTCGGGCCGAACCCTAAATTAAAAAAAAAATTTAGGGTTTCGGCGCGCCCGAAACCCTAATTTAAAAAAAATTAGGATTTCGGCGCGCCCTAAACCCTAATTCTAAAAAAAATAGGAATTGGGCGCGCCCGAAACCCTAATTTAAAAAAAAAATTAGGGTTTTGGCGCCCAGCAACCCTAATTTTTTTTTAAAACAAATTAAGCACGGTACCGTGCCAAGCACGGCACGAGGCCCGGTTGGTCTCGGCACGATTGTGCCGTGGTCGGGCACGGAACGAGCCCGGGCACGGGAAATTTTTGTGCCGGGCCAGCCCAGGCACGGCTGAACCATGCCGTGCCTTGTGCCGGGCCTGGCCGGCCCGGCCCGGTTGACATATCTAGTATAGTTATACATATAATAAAATATAGTTGTATATAGTTATATGTTATTGTACATATAATTATAAATATAATTAAATATAGTTACACATAATGTTATAGATATAGATACACATATTATATGTATAAGTTATGCATATAAATATATATAGTTATGCACATTGTTGTTTATAGTTATATCTATATGTAAATATAGTTATATATATTTATGTGTTATACATATAATTATAGATGGTCATATATAGTTATATATATATAAATAGTTATACATATAGGTATACACATGGTATATATAGTTATAAAGATAGTTATTGTACATATAGCAATAAATAGTTATTGTACATATAGAGTAATACACATAGTTATACATATTTATAGATACACACACATAGGCACACATACACACATATAGAGTAATACATATAGCAATACATAGTTATACACATATTTTAACATATTGTTTTATGTTATTTTACATATAATTATAAATATAATTACATATAATAATACATATAGTTACACATATAGTTATATATAGTTATGCTTATAATTATATATAATTATATATATAGTTATCTTTAGGTAGAAATAGTTATATATATATAGTTATACATATAGATATATCTATACATATAGTTAGAAATAGTTATAGTTATACACATGTAATTATATATATGTAGTTAGAAATAGTTATACATATAGTTAAACATATAATTATATATATCTTTACTTATAGTTATACAAAAAATATAATAAAAATAGTTATATATAATTATATAGAGTTATACATATAATTATATATATTCATACATATAGTTATGTTTAGTTTAGAGGTGTCAAACGGGCCGTGCCGGGCCGGCTTGACACATTTTTTCCAGGCCCAACCGGGCTTCCGTACCGGGTCAGGCACGACACGGAATAGTAATTGTGTCGTGCATGTTCCAGCACGGTTTTTTGGGGGTTCAGCCCGGCACGGGCCCGCGGCACGATTCGCCGGGTTCGGCCCGGTCGGGCCGAACCCTAAATTAAAAAAAAAATTTAGGGTTTCGGCGCTCCCGAAACCCTAATTTAAAAAAAATTAGGATTTCGGCGCGCCCTAAACCCTAATTCTAAAAAAAATAGGAATTGGGCGCGCCCGAAACCCTAATTTAAAAAAAAAATTAGGGTTTTGGCGCCCAGCAACCCTAATTTTTTTTTAAAACAAATTAAGCACGGTACCGTGCCAAGCACGGCACGAGGCCCGGTTGGTCTCGGCACGATTGTGCCGTGGTCGGGCACGGAACGAGCCCGGGCACGGGAAATTTTTGTGCCGGGCCAGCCCAGGCACGGCTGAACCATGCCGTGCCTTGTTCAGAGTCGTCCGCTTCCTTGAGTCGCGTGCTTTGAGATTGGTTCGAAAAGAGATCGACCTTCAATTTCAATGAAAAATGAGAGTGTTCCCCAACATTTTGTAGTCCCTCATGACTCGTTGAGGCCGGTTTACTTGGTTCAGTAGTTCCTTTCTCTCCTCAAGACCCGCGGAGAGAGAAAATAACATCATCATGGCAAGTACTCCGGTTAGTGAGTAGCCGCCCCCACCTGTAAGCCCGAACTCGTAATCAAACTGGATGTCTTTGACATATCTAGTATAGTTATACATATAATAAAATATAGTTGTATATAGTTATATGTTATTGTACATATAATTATAAATATAATTAAATATAGTTACACATAATGTTATAGATATAGATACACATATTATATGTATAAGTTATGCATATAAATATATATAGTTATGCACATTGTTGTTTATAGTTATATCTATATGTAAATATAGTTATATATATTTATGTGTTATACATATAATTATAGATGGTCATATATAGTTATATATATATATAAATAGTTATACATATAGGTATACACATGGTATATATAGTTATAAAGATAGTTATTGTACATATAGCAATAAATAGTTATTGTACATATAGAGTAATACACATAGTTATACATATTTATAGATACACACACATAGGCACACATACACACATATAGAGTAATACATATAGCAATACATAGTTATACACATATTTTAACATATTGTTTTATGTTAATTTACATATAATTATAAATATAATTATATATAATAACACATATAGTTATACATATAGTTACACATATAGTTATATATAGTTATGCATGTAAATATATATAATTATATATATAGTTATCTATAGTTATGCATATAATTATATATAATTATACATATAGTTATATATATAATTTTATATATAGTTATAAATATAGACGTGTCAACCGAGCCGGGCCGGCCCGGCCCGGCACGAGGCACGACACGGTTTGGCCGTGTCTGACCCGGCCCAACACGGGAATTACCAATGCTCGGGCTTATGTCGTGCCGTGCCGTTCCGAGGCCAACCGAGCCTCGTGTTGTGCCTGACCCGGCATGGTTTGGTGGCCCATGGCACGGCCCGTTGGCACGGTTCGGGGTCACACCAGGCCCCACACCCGCACCCGCAGACCTGAGATCCCGACTCCCTGCACCCTCACGACTCATGAGTCACGGGTCACGGCTCACCCTATTGTGACTCGGTGAGTCGGGCCTAGCTTCTCGCACACAAAGACCACGGGTCGGGTCCAATCAGACCCGACTCGCGGTCCCTTCCGACCCTACCCAATTCTCCCCCTTTCCAACGGGCAAAAAATAAAAATTAAAATTTTAGCTGTTGGATCTCGCCTCCAATGGCTTGGGGGCAGAATCCGACGGCCCTAATGATTCTGCCCCCTAAAAATTTAAAAAAAATTAAAAAAAACAAAAAAAATTATTTTTTTTTAAAAAAATAATTTTTTTTAATCTATAAAATCTTTTTCACCTCTCTATAATATTTATATTTTTCATAAATATTTATTCTCTCAAATCTCATATTTTCTCTCTAAAAAATCTTGCACCTCTCTCTCGGGACTCGGAATTTCGTTATTTGGCTTGGTTTTTTGGGAATCTCAACTCGGGTTTTGAATTTTGAGCTAGGCTGTGGTGTATCATGCACGTTATCAACCTCAATGCTTTACCATGTAATTTATTTTAAGTTTCTCTCTCTCTCTTAGTCTCTCTCTAGTCTAGTCTCTATCTCTAGTCCTAAAATAGTTAAATCTAAAATCTATCATCTAGTCTCTACATAAGTGTTCTGTTTAACAAAAATCATAAAAAATGAAAAATACTAATGAAACATATTTAAATTTAGAAAATAAAAATCTTACACAGAGGTCTGAGGCTGTTGAAACTTTGATTTCTCTAGTCGTCTCAACCCAAACCTCTAAAAAATAAAAAACTAGGAGGACTTCTATATTTTGGACTCATTTTAATATAAAAAAATATTAGAGATGAGAAAGAAAAAATGACAGTGCAAATATTCTATGAGAATTTTAACTTGTAAGAGTTCGTTTGAGACTGAGCAGATTAAAAAGCATGTTGAATTATGTACCAAAAAATATGGTCTATTAGATCCTAGGCAAACCCAACTTGGCACTGTATTTTTTGAGATTGGATCTAGTTCAGTCTCAAGGTTTACTCCCTTCATATATTCCAGCGAGTTGGGTAGGGATGATATGATCAGACTTATCACATTGATGAGTCTTCCAATCTGATTTTCAGAAGATCTAAGGGTATTACGCATCATGCAGACATATTTTCAGCATGTTTATCATAGGATTCCTAGGTCCACATCTAGGAATGACATACTAAAATTGTATAAGTTAGAAAAACAAAAAATAATTAATGAATTTATGGCATATAGTAGAGTGGTATCCGTGACGTCCGATATCTAGATAAGTCACGATAAATCATCTTATGCATGTCTCACCAGCCACTATGTAGATTCTAACTGGAGAATGAATAAAAATATTTTAGGATTCTCTGAGATTCTTCATCCTCATGATGGTCCGGCCATTTTTGAGTGCATGATGAAAATATTTAGGGAATATAAAATTTAAAATAAAATTTTTAGTATCATATTCGATAATGTATCTAATAATGGAGTAGCGATTAACATGTTTGTTAGGAATATTAGAGACGCACCATTAGGAGAGATTTTTCATATCAGATGCATGTGTCACGTGATTAACTTGATTGTTCAAGCGGGTATGAAGGTGTGTTCCCCCGCGTTAGATAATATATGTAATGCACTAAAATATATTTGCATTCCTCGCAGACAACAATAGTTTGATAGTTTCTGTTTGTCTGTAAATCTTAAGAAAAAGAAATTTTAATCGGATGTGAGATATCATTGGAATTACACATACCTGATGTTGGAGTCATGTGTTAGATACGAACACGTGATATCCGACTACGTCAATAGTAAAAGTGATGAATTTATTATTGATAACACTTACTAGGCTTCAGGAATTTCATAAATGAAATTCCTAAAGATTATTTATGACATGACGAATATGTGTTCGTTGGTTTATACGCCCACGACTTGCATTGTACTCAGGTGCATATGCAATATTAGCAGCATATTTAGGAATTATCGAGCTGAATCGATACTTAGCCATATGGTTGTAGAGATGGAAACTAAGTACTTAAAGTACTGGTTTACCATTTAATCTCTTTATTGCCTCGCTGCATGCATGAACCCTAGGGTTAAGGTGGAATGGTTAGAAAACACATTGACTTACATTTTCTTGTGCATGAACCTGAAAGATCCACCTGAATGGTTCATTCATGAGAAGTTGGCTGACCTGTTCACATACTACGATACTAGACATGGTGGTGGTAATGGTAGTAGTGAGACTGTGGTTACGGACATGTATATCTTGTTCAGAGATGATTTTTTCATTCAGCTAGCGAGAGGGAAACGTCGGGGTAGATCATCACATAGGAGCGAGTTTTCTCAGTACTTAGATACCGATTACTGCTCAATCATTTCACATTCTGATACTAATAATCTTGATATATTACAGCGGTAAAAATCATATGAGTTCACCTTTTCCGTGCTATTTAGGATGACATGGGATCTACGGACTCCTCCGGTGTCGAGCGTAGTATCGGAGTCTATTTTTTTTGTTGCAGTGAATGTGATTTCAGATAGGAAATCAAGATTACTTCTAGATATTGTTGAGGCTTTGGCCTGTTTGAAGGATTGATAGGATTTGAGGTTTAACATCTATGATCGTGCTGGAGCTGAGACAGGGACTGCATCCGTATCCACTACGAAAGCGAAGGAGTTGATTGCTAATGATGATGATCCATATGATAGTGATTTTGATGTTGTGGCTGATGATGCTCATGATATGCCGATTGATGATTGATGATGATCCACTGTTTTTTGATTTTGATGTTTTATTTTTTATTGATTGTACACTTTATTTTTATGTTATGTTGAAATTTGAATTTCTTTGGTTCGGACATTCGGTATCTATTGGCTTATTGCATGATTGGTCATTTCTCATCTGGTTTGTTTTGGTTTTTTTGACTATTTAATTTTTTCTAACGAAATTTTTTGTTTAATTTATTTGTTATTTTAAATTTTTTATTTAAAAATCTTAAACTCTAATTTAATTCTAATAAATTTTATACTAATTTTATTTTAAATTATATAAAAAATTAAACTTTGTAATTTAATAAAATTTTAACAATCTTTATTTTATAATTTTAATATATTATACTTTATCTATAATTCTATATTTAATATAATATATATTTTATTTAAACTAGAAAATTAAACTTTAAAAATTTAAAAAAAAATTTAAACCAGGCTCGTACGGCTAGGTTTGGCCTGCCATTCCTGGTCTGGCTTTGATAAACCGTGCCGGGCCAAGTACTGCACGGTACATTAAGCGTGCCGTGCCTGGCCCGGTACGAAAGCACAACCGTGCTCCAAAAAAATGGGCTAGCCCAGCCTGGCCCGACCCGTTTGACACCTCTATATAAATAGTTATATCTAGTTATATAAATAGTTATATATATATATATATATATATAATTTTATATAGTCTAACATATAATTATATAGTTATACTTATACATATAGTCAAATACAAGGATAATATATAGTTATATATTGTCATACATATAGTATATATACATATAAATATACTTACATATAATTATATAGAGGTAGATATAGTTAAAAATAGTTATATATAATTTTTCATATAATTATATGCATAGTTATACATATAGTTATATGCATAGTTAATCATATAGTTAAAAACAATTATACATATAGGTAAACATATAGTTATATATAGTATACACATAATTATACTTAATTATATATAGTATACACATGATTATGCATATAATCACAAATATAGTATATATAGTGATAAATATAGTGACATTAAGTTATATAGAGTTATACATATAGTTATAAATAATTTTACATAATTAAACATATAGTTATACACTAAGTAGCACGGACACGGATACGGTCACGGGGATACGACACGGCAAGATACGGGGACACGGAAAATTTCAAAAAACTAGGATACAGATACGGCTAGGATGCGACATGAAAAAAAAAAATAAATACAAATATTATCAATTAACAGAAATTTAAATAAATAAAAAAAATGTATTTAAAATTAATATTTCATATTTATATATTCCATATTTTAATATTGCATATATTTTATTATTCTTAAAATTATGTATTTAAAATTAAAATAAATTATTTGTTTATTATATTTTGTATATATATTAAACAAACAATAATAATTAAAATATAAAAATATATATATTTAAACCCTCTAACCCCTGTCCCCTCCCGTTACAGCTTCTAACACCCTCTAACATATATTTAAAATACTATATCTTAAAATAATTTAAAATACTGTATTTTAAAATAATGTAAAATATATTTAAACCCTCTAACACCCTCCTCCCTCCCGAACCTTTTCCCACACCCTCCCTTTACAGTTTCGAACATACCCCTCTCCCGATACAGATTCCAAAACTCCCCATTCATTTTATAGAATTAGGTTACCTTAGGTACTGTCGGCGTTTCGGCGGTGCGCTCCTCCCCTCCCCGTTTGACGCAATGACAACTATTTCTCGTAATCGGCTTGTGGGCAACTCACTGTCGGCTGTGTGCTCTTCAATTTGTTGGAGATGTAGGAGTAATCATTAATATATAGTATATTTTCGACGCGTTAGAATCGTAAAAACGTGTTGTTGGTAAACGACGCGTCTGTTGGTAAATGACGATTGTTTTGGAACAACGCGTCGGATACGTCTCCGACGTGTCTGTCCGATACGGATTTTGTGAAGGATACGCCACGTGGCGTATCGGACACGTATCCGACGCGTGTCCGTACCGTGTCGCTGTGTCCACGTGTCCGACACGTGGACACGACAGTGCCTAGGCGTATCCGTACAACATAGGTTATACATAATAATGCAAATAGTTATATATTATTATACTTATAGTTAAATCTTGTTATACATATCGTTATATGTTATACACATAATTATGAATATAGTTAGACATGTAGTTATATCTTATACTTATACATATAATTATAAATAATGTCATAATATAGTTCTATGTATAGTTATACATATAATTATATATAGCATACACATTTTTATATATTCTTATACATGTAATTAAATACAATTATATATAGTTATGTGTTGTGATACTTATAGTATATATAGTTATAAATATAGTTACATGTAGTCAAATATTAAAATATCAGTTACTATGGATATATCGGTATTTGGATTTTACATATATATCGGATATATCGAAGATATATCGGTGTGTATTTGTATATGAGCACCAATCAATGATAGATATATCAGTTTTAATGGATATATCGATACCTAGAATTTATGGATATATCGAAGATATATCGATACCTACAATTTACGGATATATCGAAGATATATCGGTAGATATATCAGAAATTTTTATAATTGCATGTAGTCATATAGAGCAGTATATAGTTATACATAGGTATAAATAGTTATATATATAATTAAACATATAGTTGTATATATAGTTGCATATATAATTATACAATATACATACAATTATCGATATAGTATATATAGTTATAAATATGGTTACATATAGGTATATAGAATTATATAATTAATTATAAATAGCTATACATATAGCCAAACATATAATTATATATATAGTAATATATATATGCATATTGTTAACCATATAAGTATGTATATATATATATAGAGAGAGAGAGAGAGGTATAAATATGGTTACAAATAGTTATATAGAATTATATATAGTAATTGATATAGTTATAAAAAGTTATATATAGTTAAACATGTATTTATATATTGTTATACTAATAGTTATATATAGTTAGAGATATAGTTATATGTATTTATACATTTAATTATAAATATAATTACACATTATTCATATGTTATACATATAATTATATGTCTAGTTACATAAAATTATACATATAGTTATATATTGTTATGCATATAATTATATTTAGTTATTCATATAATTATGTTTAGTTATACATATAGTTAAATGTAGTTATATATATATATATATATATACACATATATATATATATATATACATATATATATATATATATATATATATATATATATATATATATATATATATACATATATATATAAATATAATATGTTGTTATTCATATAGTTTGATGCACTAAACTCCAAATATCCATTGACCTATCAACATATAGAAAAAATAATAGATGTTGGGTAAACTGATGTCATCATGTTATACTCCAAGTACTAGGACTCATAAATAAAATAAAGGATAAGATCGATCCCTACTATAAAGCTAACATCAGATCCCAAGTACTGGGTACTTATAAACTCATGCTCATATATCAAGCCATGATACAAGGGGTATCAAGCCATGATGCCCCATGTATAGTGGGAGTTTTATTCAATATACAAGTACAACTAATTCCCAAAGTCACAATCAGAATTCCAAAATAAATTTTTTTTTTTGATTAATTTATTCATACTCAAAAATCACATAGTAACATATCAAGTCCTAAATAGTTCATGTTTTATCATGACATTCTTACACAAGAATTTAAATATAAAGCCACACATCATTTAATCACTTTTACATAAAATTCTAACAATCTATTATCGAGCTTTCTTCAAAACTATGACCTCGACTATTTTTCATCCATTGATGCCTACTTTACACCTAAAATATTTCTTGAGTGTAAGCCATGCTTAATAGAGAATATTTCTCATGGGTATTCCCTTTCTAAGTTTGCATACAATGTTCACAACAAGTAATCAATATCTATCATTACAAATACAAATCTGAAAACCAAAAATGCTGTGTATGCATTGAGATGTAAACCATATCCCGAGACATTATAAGCTTATACCATACCATAAACATGCCAATGTATGATAAAAATGTCATTGACATATACATTCAATGAATTTTTTGAAAAATAATTTTTTTTTGTGTAAATACAATATTTTTTTGGATTCCTCCATTTGAAAAACATTTCTAATTCAGATTATTTATATATCTTGGGTAGCAGACCCCCTGTGGGGTCTCACCATAAAAATGTAGGGCTCCTAGTAATATTTTATAGTCTTTCACCAATGAAATGTCCTACTAGTATGAGCCTTTCACCTAGGTGAATATCTAGCCCTACTTGTTATTACTAACACTCATATCTTTTTTTTTTCCATATTATGTAATATTGTGATGCTCTAATGATCACCATGCAATAATACCTAGCTCATACATTCATGACCATATACCAACTCCTTTGTAAATGTGATATTTCTTTTCATATGTAATGTAATGCTTCAATTCATATCAATATAATTCTACATGTGAATTGAAACCATAAACCCAAATCACATCATGCACTTTATCATGTACATTGGTTTATCATGGCACAAGCAAATAATTTTCAAATCACATTCAATCTTAATATACATCACTAGCCATTCAACATGACCACAATAACCCATATATATAGAGAAATTCTTTTAGAATTTTCATCATGTTACAAGCTTAGGAATAATTGTCCTTAACCAAATTTGGGCGAAGGAATTAGTCATCCCCAAAGTCCTACTTTAATTATTAAGTTATATTTGTAATTGACATATATAAAAGTTGTTAATCCTAATAGATTATTACTCATTATGTTTACTATACTTAGGACTTTAAATCATTTCATTTGGGTTACTACAATTAACTTACAACCTAAAACATAACATATTTTATGTTTCTGGGACAAACTTATCTTACTTAATTAAAGCTTTATTCCAAGGCCCTTTTATTACAATTCAGTTCTCAATGTCCTTTGAACAATTTTTAAAAAAATTTATTATTTTTCAATCTCACATCCAATTAATTTCATTCACTTTAGAGATATGTAGGCTAAGTTTTGATGAAGATGAAATTTTGGGTAATTAAAGAAATTTCTCTAATAATCTCATATTATTTTTTATCCAATTCATTATCTATGACAATTAAATTTAAGAATACATCCACAATGGGTCAATAAAATATACAAAAAAAGAAGAAAAATAATAATCACTCCAAAACAGCTTCTTAGGATTATAATTAAACATAGTAGGAAGAAACACTACCTCATGAGTCAAATAGGATTTTGTGAACCCTATTTATTCGTCTTAAAACTTGATTTTTCTCAAAGATTCTTTACCATCCTTTGGAAAAATATTTTGATTTTGATATCAACATATAGATCTCATCAAAACTATGAATTTTAATTCTTAGATCAAGGATCTTTTAAGATACAAGAGGGAATGTTTAGGAAAACTTTTGATCTTTGTTTTCTCTGCTAAGATTTTGTTTAAGCATTTCAGAAGAGTTTTTTGTCCCACTTTCTTTAAGTCACCTCATTATTTATATAAACCCTAATTACACTTAAGCTGGGCCCCATGACTTTGATAAAAGTCCCAACATTTGATACATTACGGTTAGGTTGAAGGTCATGAATTTAGAAAATATCGCCAAAGCTATGAGGAAAAGTTGTGGCCTTGGAATAAAGCCTTCAGAAAGAGAATAATGACACTGCCTTGGAAAAGGTGCAACATCCTTTAAGAATAATCAATCTCTTGAAAGAAAGCTACAACACCAAAAAGAAAGTTGACTTTGATAAAATATTTCAACTTGTAATACCTGTTATGAAATCTTTAGCATGTTGTAACATTAAGATAGTGATAACATGGCCTCAAGCATCACCATTGGGTATTAACTCCAAGTTTTAGCTACTTCTAATAATGTGTCTCTTATTATCCCATGTTAATTTCATCCTCTGAGAATCTAGAAAAAATATTTTTGTTGAATTTCTTATTAGTTTTTAAATATAGTATATATAATTAATAATATAGTTAACTATATTTATATAGAGTTATATTTAGTTATACATATAAATATTAATTATTATATATAGTTATACAAATAATTATAATTATGCACATATTATATGTAGTTATAAATATAGTAATACATATCATTAAATTTTAGTTATATATAGTTAAATATATATTTATAAATAGTTATACATATAATTTAATATATATTTTTATATATAGTTATACATTTAGTTATACATATAATTGTACATATAGTATATATAATTATACAAATAGTTACATATAGTCTAGTCATCCTTAAAGTTATATATTTTTAAATAGAAATGAAATGTTTTTATTTTTAAAAGGCTCATTTCTAAATTTTAGAAACAAAAATTACCTTGATGTTTTTAAAATGTGTGATGAAAATTTGCTATTTCCAAATATTGTGATGGAATCATGATCTTAGTTTTCATTTCTATTTTAATATTAAAATAGTGACGAAATAGAATAGAAATGTAAATTTCATTTCTAAATTAGAAATGTAAATTTCATTTCTAAATTAGAAATGAAATTAAAATATCATATTATGTTTCTATTTCTGTAATATTTTTTTTTCTCATTTGTTATAATTTCTATATTTTGTATTCAATATACAAATACATATAAAAATTATATACTCTCTAAAATAGTTTGTACTTATACTTGTACATTATTCATCCAAAATATTCACATAACATCAACTACAATGTATAACATTAAATAACAAATATTAAAGTTCAATCATCCTAGTACAAATTTATTACATTCAAAAATAGGAACGAAAAAAAATTTAACTCAACAAATTTTCTTGCAAAAACATAAATAAACAATATAACAAATAACTATAAGTCATTGTCTAAATGAGTATTCTTCTCTGGAGATTTTGATGGATTTTCTTCAAAATGATGAAAAAGTGATGAAGTTTCTGTTAATTTGTACATAATTTTCTCTATTGTCAAATTTTTATATTGCTTTTCTTATGCTTTCTTTAGTATTTTTTTTTCTTTTTTTTCTCTTTAATTTATTTTTATATTTTTGTATTCTTTTGTTGTATCTCCTTATTTTTTCTTTATAAAATATCTTGAATTTCTTGCATCTCTTTTCACAACTAATTAAAAAATAAATTATTATAATTAGAAGATGAAGATGGAGATCTCCAAATAGAACTTGGATAAAATTTAGATGCATGGGTACTAAGACCATACACTCTCTATTTTTTCGGCGCCATTTTAATAGCCTAAAAGTAATATACACAATATCAATCTTTATAGCCTCTGTAGAATGATTTATTAATTGTGAAGCAATGAAAATCATATTCTTCATAATTTTCTACAATTATTACAATATAATACAACTCATCATTTTTATTAGCACATCAAATTATCAATACCCTACTAAAAATTAATATAAAAATAAAATGAGTCATTATAGTTAATGAGTATATATATAATAACTCATTAGTAATAGTAAAAAAAAATACTTGACTTTGGAAATGAATTCCTATTATTGCTAAAAAGTATATTTTTTTTATAATTTATTTTTTTTTATATATTCAATTTATATAACACACTAAAAGTATAAATTGAGAAATTCACATTAATATTATTTGATTATTTGTCAACAAATAATTCATCTTTCTTGTGTATTTGCTTGTATTCCTTAAATATTGTTGAAGGCCATTTCAACTCAGTCTCCTGAAAATAAATAATATTTACTAATGATGTACATTATACATTTTTATAAATTTAGTATTATTTACATTCACAAAGTTAAAATCAAAATAAATTAAGAATAACGATTTAACCAAATCTACTGAATGTTGGTAGGTTAACTTTGAACCTCCAATACATTTGGAAGGTTATGATCCTTCATCAGTTTTCCCTGATTAATAATTTTGTGATATCATTTAAGAGAAAACCTTGAATTTTTTACTATTCCATTATTTTTATTATTTTATCTAAATATCAAGGGGAATGCTATTTGACTTTGTATTTTATCATACTTTTTTTTTCTATTTTTTAAGATTGTCATTATATCTGACTAGCTATATGTTTTCATGTATTTTTCATAGATATCAACAAAATATTATTTCATTTATATTTTTTTGCAAAAAACAAAAAAAACAAGAATATATCGTGATGAATTTATTTTTATAGTATTTCATAAAAACACAATTTTACATATTTATAAATGCAATAAAATTATATTTCAAATTCTTTTCAATAATATTATTTCATATTTGGAGGCATTTTTCTTTATTTTATATTTCACACAATTAGTTTCTCCTTAAAAATCTACTTGATTATATAAGAAGCAGAAGGAATAAACTTGTGGGTGATCTAACATTAACACGTACATATACATATAAATATAATATACCCATATTTTTATTACTAAGTTAAAAATTTTCTATATTAATATTATCTATCCAAAATTTTATAATGCAAACATTATTTTAATTCATAATAATAATGTTTGATCAGTAACAATATCATAGTTTATTATTAATTAAAATATCTATATTTTAATCATAATGATTTATTTGTATTTCATGCATAATTGTAATTTAAATTTGGTACAAATAAAAAGAATGAAAATGATAAGCATGCATGTAGTAAATTTCTTAAAATATGTACTATTTATTATTAATTGTAGGCTGAATAAAGATTTAATTATAACTTCGCATGCAACTAATGGATTATGAATATCCAATAGTTATCAATACTACAGTAGCAATGCATGCACCTCCTAAGATAGGTGGGATGGAGCTGACAATCTTATCTGGTGCAGAATGAGATGAAGATATAATATTAGTGATAGGAAATCAATGTGTCACATGATGAGGTAATGTCAACATATCCTTTGTACATGTTGGAGTTTTGTGGAGATATATTTGTAGTATTTTTATCACTGAATAAATATTGAATTTGTCCTTCACAAACTATTAGTTGATGTTTTCTACTCATCGCAACTGATTAAGATTTTCCGGCACTTAATTATCATCTCTCATACATAATTTAAGTTTCATAACCATCAAAAAAAGTAAAGACAATAAAAACATATAATTAATATGTTATTCTAATAAAACATAATAAAAAATACATTGACATTTACAATGGTGAAAATAAATGTATTTTTTACTTAAATTATAACAATTACAAAATAAGCAACACAACTTAATATCAAAGTCAATAAATGTCTATTCATCAACAGAAATTTCTAATAAATTATCTCATCTACATATTCATCATTATCTGATTATGCAATTAATTTTTTCACATTTTCTTTTTCAACATGTGCATTATTAATATCCAATTAATTTTTATCTTCATCAAACAATGTGTCAAACCCATCATCTGTCACAAGATTGATGGGATGAAGTTCTATATTATTTTTTTGTAATGCAGGTATTTGCTATGGGGTCACAATAATCTTTTTTTTAAAGAATTTTTACAATTGATTTAAGTTTTATTTTTACAAATAGTTCACTAGTTACAAGTATTTTTTCTTGTGGTTGGATAAGTGGTGTAACATACTTGTTCTTCTTACACTGCAAGATTGATTGACTTGTGCTTATGATAATATTTCTTATGATGTATATACACAAAATTGTATTGATGAATTCTAGTATTCAAATTTGAAATAAGATTAAACAATTCATATTTAAATAAAATTGTTTTCTTGATTGGTAAAAAAGGATACTCCAATTATAAAATTTCAATCAATCAATCATGAAAGTTAATATTAGATATAATAGAGTTAGATCTATTAATACATACATTACTATTCATTGCAGCTCTATTTGAATCATGCTTAAAAGTATTAAATGTATTTGTATTTACATAATATATGAGATATGTATGTAAATTTTGTAATGGCTCTTTTGAAAGATTATTTATTTGTCTATTATATATATTTGATGGTGGGAAATATACCTAATAAATGAAATAAAATAAAATGATATATATATATATATATATAATGATGCACGTTATTTTTTAGAAAAAATGATAAGTTATATAATAACAATTTTATCAAACTAAAATATAAAATCTTTGTCAAGCTTTGCATCAATAGAAATATCATTAATATGCAGTTCTTTTTATTTTAATTTCTTAGCATAAATTTTACAAAAATAATAATGAAATTATTTTGAATTAAAAAAAAATATTTCACTTACCATGATGAAGAAATCACAATGTAAAATGATTATAGATTGTACTCAATATAAGTAATAACTTACTGTTCAACAAGATATATGTGTGCACAGCATGATGATCATAGTCATCAAAAAAATATCTTGATTTTTGCTCTACTATACGATTGACTCATATTGATGAAAATGAAAAGCATATCATTTTTTTTTGATCTATCTCACATAACAAAATTATTATTTAATGATATTTTTATAATGTGAATTATACACTTATGGTCGAAAGTAGTGTATACAAAATACCAAAATTTTTTCAACCAAGTAGATATTGCATATTGATCTTTTAACTTTGATTTTATTTTGAATATTATTTTTTAATTTTATAAGAAATCTGAAAAAAATCTTTATTAGAATAATATTTATTCATTGGATATATTTAAATTTTTATATGAACAAAGGAAAATTATATAACCTCTCAAATGGATACATTTATTTGTATTGCATAGGGTTTGCTATTTTGGATTCATAAAACAAGTGGATTGGACGATGTTCCTTGGAGTCGAAGAAGCTAAGAGTAAAAATTGCAAGTGAGATTCTTAAAAAAATATTTATTTTAGTTAATGCTTCCAAATATTTTTTGGAAGTAATTCTTAGAATGCTATGTTGTAGATAATTTAGTCATTGCTTATTTTAGTTGTCATGGTTTATTTTAGTCAATGCTTATTTTTATTATTGCAAGTGAGATTCATACATATTCACAATTGTTGATAGTTATCCATAGCTGTCCACATATAATATTCCACACTCCCCTCAAAGCTGGGTTGTAGCAAGTAGCAACCATAGCTTAGTGGCTAACCGATCAAATCCTTTCTTTGCCAAGGCTTTGGTGAGGATATCTGCTGTATGTTGATTTGTAGCAATGTAAGATAGATTCATAACTTTATCTTTGATCTTCTCCTTGATGAAATGTTGATCTATCTCCATATGTTTGGTTTTATCACAGTGATACTGATTCTTTGCTATGCTAATTGTATACTGATTATCACATAAGATTCGTATAGATTCGTCAACATAAATCTTTAGTTCATGATAAATTCTACTTAGCTACATACCATCATAGATTCTCAAGGCAAGAGTTTTAAACTTAGCTTCAGTTGAGCTTCTTCCTACTACAACCTATTTTTTGCTCCTCCAAGTTTCCAAATTCCCCCACACGAATGAGCAATGCCTTGAGGTTGATCGTCGGTCAACATGTGAGCCTGCCCAATCAGTATTGGTGAAAATCTTCAGGTACCTATTACTAGCTTTCTCAAAGAACAATCCTTAGCCAGGTGTCAGTTTGAGGTACCTAAAAATTTGATATATTGCTTGCATGTGTTCTTTAGTTGGGTTATTCATGAACTGGTTAACTAAGTTGATGGTGAAATTGATGTCCACTTTTATTTATCGGAGCTCTACTGGATTGCATACTAAATTTGATTATGATATTCATGGGAATTTTAGTTGGCTTGCATTTAGTCATACCAATTTTTTTTAGAAGATCTAGCACATACTTTCTCTGGGAGACTAATATTCTAATTTTTGATCGAGCAATGTTAATGCCTAGGAAATATTTGAGGTTTTCCAGTTCTTTGATTTTGAATTCTTTGGCCAAAAATAATTTATATCTCTGAAGTTTCTCTAGGTAATATCTTGTGAGGATGATATCAACATAAACTATGAGGATAGCCTTTCGTCTTTCCTCAAAATATTTAATAAACATCATTTGATTTGTTTGACATTGAGTATAGTCATATCTTTTAACTACCTTGGTGAACTTGTTAAACTACTCACTAGGTGATTGCTAAAGGGCACACAAGGATTTTTTCAACTTCAGTACTGAGTCAGGTATTTCTGATATGTTTAGGTTTGATGGGGTCTCCAAGTACACTTCTTCATCGAGCTCTCCATTTAGAAAAATTATATTCACATCTAACTGATATAATGACCAATCCAGATTAATAGCTAGAGAGAGAAGGATTCTTACTGTATTAAACTTTGCAACCGGGGCAAATATTTTCTGATAGTCAATGTCATAGGAATGAGTGAATCATTTTGCCACTAGATGAGCTTTGTACCTGTTAATGCTACTATCAGAGTTATACTTTACAGTGAAGATTTATATGTAGCTTACATTCTTTTTTTCACATGGCAATTTAGTTACTACCCATGTTTCATTTTTCTTTAGTGTCTTTGCTTTTTCTTCGATCATTTTTTTTCATTCTGGGGCCCTGAGAGCTTCTTTAATATCTAGGCATTTGAATTTTATTTAGGGAGCTGAATAAGACATGATGACTAGGGGATAAATTATCATATGCAATAAACTCCTCGATTGGATGTTGAGTACAGATTCTCTTCTCATTTTTTAAAGCAATAGGCATGTCATCAAGTTTCTCAAGAATAATGTTAAACTAATAATCAACTGAAACATATGGAGGACAGGAATTACTTTGTGTTTATGCAGATTCATTTGTCAAATTGAGAGCTTGGTTCTGCATATGTGGTTGTTGGAACTCATCAGACTGTGACTTGCTTCTCGTTGTATAGACACGTAACTTACTAGGTTCTAGTTGTGACATTGTATGTTTCTCAAGGGGATCATTAGATAGAGTAGGGGTTGGACAGGCTGATTCACTGTATGAAAGAATGAGAGGTGCAACTTCTCAAGCCTAATATATTGAGGTATATTTCTCTCCTCCTGAATATTAAGTTTGAGATAAAATAATTGATTTTCAAAAAATATGACATCTATAGATGTGTAGAATCGACGTGTAGACGGACAAGAATATTTGTACCCCTTTTGAGAAAGTGAGTATCCCAAGAAAATATATTTTTAAAGTGAGTATCTCAAGAAAGTGCTTTAGGATTTGGTTTTCCCCGATGATGTGAGTGGAAGTGAATGATTGCAGAATATCCAAATATTTTTAAATGGAAGGGTAAATATGACTCGAGTGTGTGGAAATGAAGTGAGGAGTACCTGGTGAGGGGTTTTGAACTGGATGACTCGAAAAGGCATCTGATTAATGAGATAAGTAGTTGCAAGGACAGCTTCTTCCCAAAAAGGGTGAGGGACATGGGTAGTGAACATCAAGGAATGAGCTACATCAAGGATGTGCTTGTTCTTGCTTTTATTTATTCCATTTTATTGAGGTGTATTAACACAAAAGCTATGATGAATAATTTTTTTGTGTTGATAGATAGTCTCTCAAGGAATGTTCAAAGAATTTCTTTCCATTGTCAGACTGTAATTCTTGAATTTTGGTTTGATACAGGGTCTGGATCACAGTGTGAAATTTTAAAAATAAGATTCTCAGCTCGGCTTTATCTTTCATGAGATATAGTCATGTGAGACGGGTATGATCATCTACAAATAAGACAAATCATTGGGCATCATTAATATTTTTTACCTATGAGAGTCCTTATATGTCATTGTGAATAAGAGAGAACGGCTGAGATGGTGCATATAGAGGTGTCAAACGGGCCGGCCCGGCACGGCACGGCCTGGTTTATAACGGCACGGTCGTGCTACCGTGCCGGGCTGGGCACGGCACGGTTCATGTACCGTTTTTGCCCGGCCCGGCACGGTTTAAAAAGAGTCGGGCCCAGTCTGGCCATACAGGCCAGGGCAGAGGCAGACCCGAGCGGCCGAGCCCGAGACTGAGAGAGAGGGAGGCAGGCCACACCGCAATGCCAGGCAGAATATTTTTTTTTTTAAAAAAAATTTATATATTGTAAATTGTATTGCTTAAGTGTAGAGTATTAAATATAAATATTTTTAAAAATGTTAAAAATAAAAATTAAATAAAAAAACAAATTTTAGAAATTCATTTTTTTTATCAAATTCAAATTAGTTTAGCTTTTATTATATTTATTAATTATATATTAAAGTTATTAATTTTTAAAATAAAATTTAAATCGTAAAAAAAATAAATCAATACATTATGTTAGTAAAAATAAAAATTAAAAAAAAAATTAAACAACACAAATGAAAAATTACCAATCATTCATTTGAAACCGATGGTCCGAACCGAACAAAACAAGTATAAGTTTCAATACAACGTACAAACAAAGCGTACAAATACAATCAATAAAAAAACATCGAAAAAAAACAGCAGATCATCATCAATCGTCAATCGACATATCATGAGAATCATCAGCCGCAACATCAAGATCAGTATTATATGGATCATCATCATCGGCAATCAACTCCTCCGCCATCATAGTGGATGTGGATGCGACTACAGTGTCTGTCCCAGTCCCAGCTCCAGCACAATCATGGATGCTAAACCTCGATTCCTCCCAATCCTTCAAACATGCCAAGGCCTCAATCATATCTCAACGTAATCTCGATCTTTTATCCGAAATTACGTTCACAGCAACAGAAAAAGCAGACTCCGATACTATGCTCGACACCGGAGGAGTCAGTAGATCCCGTGTCATCCTAGATAGCACGTGATAGATGGACTCATATGATTTCCACCACTGTAATAAATCAAGATTCTTAGTATCAAAATGTGATAGGATTGAGCAGTAATCGGTATCTAAGTACCGAGACAGCTCGCTCCTATATGATGGTCCACCCCTACGTTTTCCCCTCGCTAGCTGAATGGAATAATCGTTATCTCCGAACAAGGTATCAATGTCCGTAATCACAGTATCACCACCACCACCACCATACCTAGTATCGTAGTATGTGAATATGTCAGTCAACTTCTCATGAATGAACCCTTCAGGTGGCTCTTCCAGGTTCATGCACGAGGAAATAAAAGTCAGAGTGTTTTCTATCCCTTCCACCTTAGCCCTAGGGTCCATGCATGCAGTTAGACAATAAAGAAATGGAACGGTAGACCAGTACTTCAAGTACTTGGTCTCCATCTCTGCAACCATATGACTAAGCGTCGGGTCAGCTCGATACTTCTTAAACATGCTACTAATGTTGCATATGCACCGGAGTGCAATGCAAGTGGTGGGCATATAAACCGACGAACACATGTTCTTCGTGTCATAAAATATCTTCCTGAAGCCCAATCAGTGTCGTCAATAATAAGTTCGTCACTCTTACTATTGACGTAGTCGGATATCACGTGTTCGTATCCAACACATGATTCCAACATCAGGTACGTGTAATTCCAACGATATCTCACATCCGATTAGAATTTCTTCTTCTTAAGATTCACAGACAAACAGAGAGTACTAAACTATTGTTGTCTGCGAGAAGTGCGAATATACTTTAGTGCATTGCGTATATTATTCAACGCGGGGGAACACACCTTCATACCTGCTTGAACAATCAGGTTAATCACGTGACACATGTATCTGACATGAAAGATCTCTCCTAATGGTGCGTCTCTAATATTCCTAACAAACATATTGATCACTACTCCATTATTAGAAGCGTTATCGAATGTGACACTAAATATTTTATTTTGAATTTTATATTCCCTAAAGATTTTCATCATACACTCAAAAATGGCCGTGCCATCATGAGGATGAAGAATCTCAGTGAATCCTAAAATTTTTTTATTGATTGTCCAGTTAGAATCTACATAGTGACTCGTGAGACATGCATAAGAAAAATCATCGTGGCTTGTCCATATATCGGACGTCACGGACACCACTCCACTATATGCCATAAATTCCTTAATAATTTTTTGTTTTTCTAACTTAATCTTTAGTATGTCATTCCTAGATGTGGACCTAGGAAAATACTACGATAGGAAGGCTGAAAAAAGTCTGCATGATGTGCACTACCCTTGGATCTTCCGAAAATCTGATCGGAAGATCCATCAATGTGATGAGCCTGACCATGCCGTCCCTACCCAACTCGCTGGAGTATATGAAGGGAATAAACTTTGAGACTGAACTCGATCCAGTCTCAAAAAATGTAGTGTCAAGTTGGGTTTGCCTAGGATCTAAGGGTCCATGTTTTTTGGTGCATAATTCGGCATGCCTCTTAAGGTGCCCAGTCCCAAATGAACTCTTGCATGTTAATAGTCCCATACAATATTTGCATTGTGCCATTTCTTGTTTTTCACCCCTAATATTTTTTTGTGTTATGATTTTAAAATGAGTCCAAAAGACAGAAGTTCTCCTAGTTTTTTGTTTTTTAGAACTTTGGGTTGAGACGACTGGAGAAATCAAAGTTTCAGCAGCCTCAGACCTCTGTGTAACACTAACATTTTCATTTTCTAAATTTAAATACGTGTCAGGTGTATTTGTCATTTTTAATATTTTTTATTTTTTCCTAATTTTTTCTAAAGAGAGAAACTTTAGAGAGAGAGTGAAAAAAACATAAAATAAATTACCCGGTAAAAGTAATGAGGTCAGTCATGTGTAAGGTGCACCGCAGCAAGCTCTGATGTTCAAAACTCAAGTCGAGTTTCACGAAAATCCAAGCCGAAAGCAAAATCCCGAGGCCCGAGAGAGAGATGCACGATTTATGTGAGAAAGAGAAAGTTTTGAGAGGATATATGTTTTTGAAAAACATAAATGTTATAGGGAGGCGGGTAGAATTTATAGATTAAATATATTAATTTTTTATAAAAAAGATTTTTTTTTATATATTTTTTGAATTTTTAATATATATTTAGGGGGCAGAATCACGAGGACCATTGGATTTTGCCCCATAGCCGTTGGAGGCAAATCCAACGGCTGAAAATCAATAACATTTGAATTTTTTTTTTCTCGTTGGGATTGGGTCGGGAGTCGGGACCGCGGGTCGGGTCCAATAAGACCCGATCCGTGGGTTTTTTTTGGGAGGGGCCGGTTCTCGCCCACGTGAGCCCGCGTGAAACCTAACCGGCACGGGAAGAACCTGTGCTGCCGTGCCGGGCCAGGCACAGCACGGCACGAGCCCGGGCACGGTTTAAAAATGTGCCGGGCCGGCCCAGGCACGGCCGAACCGTGCCGTGCCTCGTGCCGGGTCGGGTCGGCCCGGCATGGTTGACACCTCTAGGTGCATATGGGTATATTGGATAAGAGATGCGAGAATGTATAAATAATTGACACACTTCACATTAAAAAGAATTATGCTTTTTATTGATAAATAATGAAGGAAATATTTTTTGAAGGTAAACAAAATTTGTATGATCTAATCGAAAGTGTGAAAATAAAACTTTACTTTCTTTATTTGATTCTAATAGTTCACCTTGAATAAATAAATTGGCAACCCTTAGAGTTTGCCTAGGCCTGAATTTGCAAGCCCAAATCTGATAGAGTTCATCAATCATTTTAGCATTGTTAATCTCCATCCTTGACATCGTAATTTGAAATTTACAAACATCAGAGGTAAAGTGAGAAATATATTTCATATCTTTAATCAATTTACTAATTGACAACATATTACAAGATAATTTAGAAATATAGAGGGCATCATTTAAAGTGTTGGGTAATTGCGCTTCCACGGGTAGTGAGATTAAGAAATAGAAAACAACAGAAACACAGAAACAAGTAATATATATATATCCCAATCCAACAGCATCCACGACAGAATCAAAAATGAGAATTTAACACAGGAAATAACGTGGTTCACTAGTCGCTCAGTACGACTAGCTACCTTCACCATAAAATGCTTATGCGTTACAGATTAAAACCAAAAACAAAACGTCTTATAGTATGCAGCATGCAGCAGTCGCGAAATCACGCAGAGAGAGAGGAGAGAGAAGATGAACAGTTCAACCGAGTCAAAAAATGGTCGCCCGAAAAATAAATACAAATCATTTTATATGAAAAATAAACATCTAGTTCATTTAACCGAAGCGGGTCGGATCATGGAACAGGTCGGGCTCTGCTCCAAAAATTTCGGGTTCAGCGGGATCTCCGTTATTATGCTACTGCTGCATTCCCAAGCTTTTAATATTTCCTTTCCTGTACTTACATGAAAATATTAAAACAGATTATTAAGTAAAAATAAATTACATATACAGCATAAAGTAATAATATTGGTCTTCGATATTGACTCAACGTCCTTAACTTGAGAGATAGATCTATCTACCGCCTTTATTGTCATTTGTCTATCGGAAGGACGGTAATATGTGAATAAATACTCTGTCCCTGTCGTATGATCAGAAGCACCAGAGTCCATGATTCATACCTCATTGTGTGTAGTATAAAAACATGTGTGATTACCTTTGGCGGCAATGAAACTCATTGTGAAACTTTTTTGATTTTGGAGCTGTTTAAACATTGCCGTCAAAGTGTCTACCATCTGCTCTGTGCTAAATGCTTGGACTCTAGTAGGTTTGCTTTCTTTGCCCACAATAGTATTTTCCTGATTTTTCTTAGGCTTCCAATCGGTGGGCTTTCCATGAATCTTCCAGCATGTGTCACGAGTGTATCTAGGCTTCTTGCTATGATCACATCAAGGTCTGTCACTTTTCTTTTTGTCATAGTCTGGATTATATTTTTTGTCACCATTGTTAGGGAGTGATCTTTTGTGACCAAGGCTAGAGAGTGGTCCGAATCCTGTACGTCTCCCATCATTACTTATTTTTGGAGTTCCTCCCTACGTACCTCTAATAATGCATCATGAAGACTTGGTAAAGGCTTGATGGCCAATACACGATCCCGGCCATCATCTAGGTTTTTGTCAAACCCAACCAGGAATTTCATAGTTCCGTCTTTAATGATTTGTTTTAACTATTGTTTATCTTCAGCTTTGCTCCAAATATGCGTGTGAACTAAATCAAACTACTGCCATAGACAAGACAATATATTATAATATTGAATAACCATAAGATCATTTTGTCTTAACTCATGGATGACTGTTGACTTCGAACACGACTGTAATATTGTATTGAGTGGAGTAAGATACGTGCAGCTTTTCATATCTCATGCGTTGTCTCGTAGAATAAGAAATTTTTTCTAATTTTAATTTTCATAGAATTTATCAGCCATGACTTGATATTATTTTTTATCTTTCATCTTCGATAGAAGATATTCTCAAGTTTTGGGGATTGAAGTTCTCCATTCAAGTAGTCATCTTTGTCTTTTTTGCTGATGGGCATAAGAATTGAATTTGACCATTGCAGACAATTATTTTATTTAACTTATGATTGGTGATGGGGAATGAAATATTATTTTTGATAATAAGTCTGTCATCTAATTGCATCCTTTGAATAGTAATGTCGGAGAAGGTCAGAGTAGCTTGACCCTTGTTATCTATTGGAATACTTGAAATTAGTGCTGATATTAGTTACTACGCAGGATGGTAGATCGGGGAAGAGCGACTTAAATGGCAGAAATGCGTCAAGATTGGATGTCACAGAAAAACTTGATGAACTGAAGTGTGCCGAAAAAAAATAATTTTTTCTTGATTTTAAGCAAAGATTACTCCTCGCTCTGATACCTTGTGGAAAATATAAAAAAGGAATAATTTTCTTTTCAAGTTATTATACATGGGTAACAATAATACCTATTTATAAAAAATAAAAAAACTTTATATGTTTATAGCCGTCCATTGCTGTCCACAGCTTTCAACAGCTTTCCACAATTGCTCACACATAATATCTCACATCAATGTTATATATTTTTTTGCTAATTTTGTCAAGCCTTTTCACTCGACTAACATTTCACTTGATAGTAGATAGAAATGCTGAAAATATTGTTAATCCATTCCTACGTGTTGCAAATTTAGGTGACTAGATTACTAACTTAAGAGAGTCATAATTAATGTCATTGTTTACTTATATCTGATTGAATTTTTTTATTTGATGTACCTCATTTAATTTTTTTAATCATGACTTTTTTTTTGAAAAAATAATTACAATTTAAAATTTTTTTAAATGATTTTTAAGTTGAATGAAAAATAAATATTTTATTATGTTTGATGAAAGGAGCAATAGATGTATAACATTAGTAAAATTTTTAATTTATGAAAATAATATTTATGTACTTTATTAATATGTTTTTAATAATAAATAATAAGTGTTGTGATTTTAACTTTTCATTTATGTTTTATTTATTTATTTATTAATGTATGTTTTATTATGAATGAGAGTACATGATATGTGAGTTATTTTAATTTATTTATTTTATTATATAAGAGTATTTTTTTAATATTTATATTAGAGAGTAAATTTTATTATTTTGGTAGTACTAGGGTTTGTTTGAGGAAGGTTTTGGGAAGAAGAATGGAGAGAGAAGAGAGATATAATAAATGGTAAAATTTTATTAATTTGAAAATTTTGTTTAGAATAAAACATAAAATATTTATATGTGTGTGTGTGTGCGTGTGCGTGTGCGCGCGCTTGTCTGTGTATTTTACTATATTATGGATCGAAGCATTCAAACCTTGTGTCATAATTATATTTGTTTTTTATATAAAAGTATTATTCATATATTTATTAATATGAGTGTTTATATATTATTTTTTTATTGTGGCCTACAAATGAACATAATATGAGAGTGACCATAGGGAAATATAACACTAAGGTGATTGTGTGTGAGAGCTAGGAACCTTGGAGGGAAGGTGCACTTATTGCGCGCTAACCCTTGGGTACAATTTAACATGCAGCAGAGCAGTGCATCGATGACATTGTCAAAGGGAATTAGTTATTATGACTTTGGTGATGGTGAATCAAGGTAGGCATGCTAGATGTGTGGTGGTTGGCATGACATATTAACAATGGTTAGTGCTAAAGACTTGTGGTTGTTGGTTCAACATATGCTAAGTGTTAGGAGCATCAAACCTATAGTGGCTGGCATGAGAGAATGCATTATACCAATAATTTCTTTTTGGAGGAATTCCAATTTTGTTTTTGGAAAAACTGTAAGGTTATTTCACATGGATAGAAACAAGATTTCGGAAAATCTTAATTTGGTGTAGCTTATTTTTTTTGGAGGAATCCAAAATTATGGAGAAATTAGGATTTGAGTGTTATCATAATTTGATACGATTTGTTTTTAAATTGTGTATTAAGTATGAAGTGAAGAGGTATTATTGCAATAAAGACAAAATTAGAAAAATCTTCGTTCAATTTACTTACTACACGAGGATAGCCACACTGGAGAAAATTATTAGTTATTTGTTTCTAGAGAAGAAGAAAATAGTTTTATATAATATTTAAATAGGTAGATTGACAAATGGAACTATACAAGGATTTTCATAGAGTTCATCAATTATCATGCTTTTATTTATTAGAGATGAGTATTTTGAACTTCTTTCTAAAATAATAACAAATATTTTTTCATCTATGTATTATTTATTGTTTTATTTATAGTTATGTATTAGATTTTTGGATTATCGACTTTGAGTTATAATTATATTACTAATAATCATGTATTATTTATTATATATTTTTTTGTTTTGAAAATATTGTAGTAACTAATGACAAATTTTATTAAGTTATTGGATTGTATAATATTTAAATTGAACCTTTATTACTCTTATGTCATATTTATTCTTAATAATTGTTTTAGTTTAATTTTTGTATATTAGATAATTCAACTTTATTATTTGTATTTTTTAAATATTTGTTTGTAAGATTGAAAGATTTTGAGATTGATTTCATGTGAGTTTGAATAGGATAAATTGCATGTTTTCTTTTGTAAGATAAATTTATTTAGATGCTTGAGTGTATTAAACTATTTAATTGTGCATTCTTAATTTATTTTTTTTTATTGACCAAGTAAAAAATATTTTATTTTAGTTTTAAAAGTATATCTATTGTATAGTTTGAGGTTTGTTAAATAAAAAAACTAATAAAGTTTTGTATCTTGCACGTTAGTTTGATATAAGTAAGATTATTTTTGTTGATGAATGCTCTTAATATACATGTGTATATTTTTTATGATAGATCACATTGCATTTTATTTTTCAAATTTTTAATGAGATTATAAAAAATTAATTTGATATAAGTATTAAAAAATAAAAAGTTGTGATGCTTTAGAGAATATATATATATATAAGGAAAATTTAGTACTTATTATTTGAATCATAAGATTATACATTATATTTTATATGATGATACACTTTGACAAACAATGTTGTAGAAAAGAAGAATAATACCTAATTGAAATAGTATGGATACTATTATTTAAAAAAAAATAATGTAAAATATTTTTGAAGAGATGTGATTTTAATTGCCATCAACTTCATAAATTAGGTGTATTCTTGTATTTGTTTTTAGTATATATATTTTAGATCATATACCTTCAAGAAAGATAATTTAGTTTGACTTTAGTTTTTTTAGGTGTACTTAATTTATTTTTGATTTTACTTCAAGATAAAACAAATATATATCTAAGGTCTTGAGATATTATTTTCTTAGATATTCTAGTACTTAAAAAATGTATAAGTATTTTTTATCAGAAATTAATAAAATATTAGTAAGTGTTGATATTAATTTTTTTTTAAGTATAATTTATTTTTATTGAGCATAAGAAGAGTATGAGTCTAGAAGTCACAACTAGACCCAATATTTTTCGTTTCTCATTTGTTATCTTTTTTGGATCATCAATTAGTAAAAAGAGTCACATGTCAGTTATATTTGAATTTATTGGAAAAGAAGTACAGATATGGCAGTGGCATGGAGTGTCCATGTGTTGGATATGCTGATATGTAGATACAAGCTAGATGTGCATCAGATACGTGTCCGATATACCATGTGACATATCGCTGACTAAATAGTTTGTCAAAGATATGGATACGTGTCGGGCACGGGGAGCGTGATTTCGATTTTGTAGGTCAGGGGCAAATTCGATTTTGTAGGTCAGGGGCAAATTCGATTCTGTAGGGTGGGGGCAAATTTGATTTTGTGGGGTGGCAGGGGGGCATGATTATGTGGGGCGGGTGGCCGATTCTGTGGGGAGGTGGGGGCGTGATTCTGTGGGATGGGCGGGGGGGATTTCAATAAAATAAAATAAAAAAGTTGTATTTTATAAAATATAAAATATTCTATAATAAAATAAAATAATAATAAAATATTATTTCATAAAATAAGATAATTATAAAATATTATTTCATAATATAAGATACTTCAAAATTTTATTTTATAAAATAAAATAAAATATTTATATTTAATAAAATAAAAAAATATGTTTATTTTATAAAATAAATTATTTTATTTTAGTTAATAAAATACATAATATTTATAAAGATAATTAAAAAATTTATTTTATTTTATTTAATCAATATTTTTTAAGAATACTATTCATCAAGATAATTATTTTTATTTTTATTTTATTTTATCATGTTGTGTTTTAGTCGTATCCGTATCCTAATTTTTTAAAATTTATTACGTCCCTGTATTTTGTTGTATCGTATCCTGTGTCCGTATCCGTGTTCGTACTTCTTAGCTTATTGGTATATAGTATATGATGTTTTTTTTTCTTGGAATTATTGTATCTATTAATAAGTATAGATTATATTAATTTTAGAGAGTGAGATTTTTTAATAGAGGAAATCTTCGTTATGCTTAAATGACATATTAGTCCATGATTCTTTCTTAGTATAGACTCATTTTGAGTTAAAAATTGGGATATATGACCAATCAAAGTTGAGTATATATTAGGATAATAAAACATATATTACTCACTTAAGCTATAGACAAGTCTATCAAAGATCCATATGATTTTACAGTCAACCTTTATGATTTTGATTTCTTGAGTAATCTCTAAAAGGGATATATGAGTTGTACACAATATTTGATTTTATAGATTTTGTCGTATTTTCATTGTTTTTTTTATTATTTTTGATTATATTAGAATATGTAATTTTTTTTCTAAGATATTAATTTATCCAGGATGATGCTAGATTGTAATGAAAGGTATACATATCATATACTCTAATGAGACTTGAGAACTGATACATTATTGTGGGTGAGAGTTTATGATGAAGACATGTCTAAATGAGAAGAAATACTATATTAAGATGTGATTTGTTGTCAGGGTCACAGGGTGTTTACTTAAATATTTGTTGTATGTAATAATAAAAATTTTTGATATATCTACCGATATATTTCTGATATATTCTTAAATTCTAAGTATTGATATATTCATTAATACCGACATATCTATCCTTGATTGGTGCTCATATATAAATACACACCGATATATTTTCAATATATCCGATATATCCGTAAAATTCAAGTACCGATATATCCGTTGAAACCGATATTTTAATCATTGGTTGTAGGTTAGCATGATATTTTTTTCTCAATGGCTAAGATGACCTCAACATGAATTATTATTTCACTATCAATATTTTATAGATAGATAATACACCAACTTGACATTAAGAATATATTTATTTATGATAATTTTGATGATGAAGTATATATGGAGTAACCAATTTGTTTTTGAGTAGCATAGTTAGATGTAGTTACATAGCAAAAGACATTATACTATTTGAAGTAATTAGCAAGAGTTTAGTTTGTTAGATTTTTACATATGTTTATTTTGTTTAGTTACACAAGTGTGTTATAAATTTTTGTTTTTTGTTTTTTTGGAGCAACTTTGATGTCAGAGTGATTTTATTGACTGTGTACATAAATACTATTATGATTATAAGAGATAACGAGTTAGAGATCATGCAATTCAAATAGTATTATTGGATACAATTTTAGTTGAATGATCTTGGAAGATTTGTATACTATTAGTGGATTCTCATGTTGGTTCAATACTTTATGTTTGACATCTTTAGTTGGTTATATTTAAACTTGTTAATTTACAATATCATATCATTCCCATGGAAAGTGTGATGTTTCTCATGAAGAAAAATCTTTTTAGACTTTATTACATAATATTCCATGAGTCTTCCTTAGTAATAACTTATGTTGACTTAAAAATTTGGAGTTTTGACCACCCATGACTTAGAGTCTCTGCAAGAGAGGGGGACTTGCCCAATTTGAAAATACCATTGATGAGCTTACCAAGTAAGAATATGATCTTGCATTCAACTTGCCTGATCTTGATATTTGTATTATTTTCCGAAAGGGACATATGAGTTGTAAATTATTAAATTTCATAAATTTTCTCATTTTACTATCTTTATTTTTTTGTTTTATTTAGTTTTTTTGTGGCTGTTAGGGTACTTGTGTTTTTTTTGATGTATTATTTCATTCAGGATGATGGCAGACCATAATAGAAAAAATATATATTTTCTGTAACACTTCAATGGAACTTGAGAACTAATATTGTGAATGTTAGTAAGGTTCGTTGTTAGTTGCAGGTGAGGGTTCACCATGAAGACAATTCTAGATGAGAAGATAAATTATCCTAAAGTGATATATGTTACGAAAGAGTTCACTCAAACATTTGATGTGAATTATTAAGATATTTCTCTTCAATGTTCAAAATAACATCTATTCTGATTATTATTTCACCAGCAACATCATATAAATGAAGGATGCATTAGCTTGATAAAAAAATATTTTTTTTATTATGATTTTGAGGATGAAATATATATGGAATAACCATATAATTTTCAACGAGTATTATCAAACATAGTTTGTTGATTTTGAAAAGTGTTGATTTATGAGATTTTCATATGTAGATATTTCATTTGAGTTATATTTTATGTTATAGGTTTTTTTTTTGGAGGAACCTTGTCTGCGAGGTTCCTCCAAAAAATTATTAGGTGATTTTGATGATATTTGTGTATAGATGATATTTTGATTATAAGAGATAATAAATTGGGAATTATTTAATTTAAGGTGTTGATTTAGTCTATTTTTTTGTGGTTATGAATATTATTTTAGATAGGAGATCTAAATTATAATTAGATATCATAGAAGGAATTTCATATTTAAAGGATTAGAAAAACTCAGAAGAATATTTAAAATATATTGAAAGAGATGATGGTTGATTATAACTCATTTGATGATATTGAGAATATTGAGATTAATATTAGCTTTAGAATTAGAAATGACGATCAAAACCTTACTACTGGCATATATTGATTATGAGATGTGAATATTAAACTCAGTCACTCAGAGGACTGTCATGTAATATGTGTATTTTGCTGGTATACTCATTTTCTTATTTTTAAACTTTATAAATTTATTATTATTTGTCATACAACGCCATGATGTTCAAAAATGAAACACATATATTTTTTTTATTGAGTCATGATCATATAAATTTTATTCATTTTAATTTACTTTGCATTCGTAATGCATTACAATTTAATTTTGATATTTATATTTAAAAATAATAAAATTTTACTTAAAAGTTTAAACTTAAAAATAAAAAACTAGTGTCAACCGATGCTTGAGCCACGCAATAGCATCAGGTCTAGCATTGCATTGAGCACTTTGTGTCTTTGTAGTATTGCTACTAGTGGTGTGCTGGTGCCTAGTGTCCATTGAAATTGTTGAAGTGGGGTGGGTCATTGTTCATGAGTGGCTGCTATTTAGAGGTGTCAAATAGGATTTGTTGTGATGACACGACATGACTGCCAATCCATCAAGCCCAACACGGCCTTTTTGGTCTGCAACTCGGCACATCTTTGCCGGATCTTGCCGGGCCATGCTAGTTCATACTTGTTTTTGGGCAGTGCATCAGCAGCAAGCACCAAGCCATCAAGTGGACAAATGAGTTTTAAAAAGCTGAATTGAATTTGTATTTGCATGTGCTCAAGCCTCAATTAAAATATTTTGATATTTTAATTTATTATTTATTTAAAATATTATATTTATTATTCAATTTTATAATCAAAAGCAGAATATAATACATACACACATATATCACAAGATGAAGTATAAGTATATAATTACATAATTGATTGAAATTAAAAAACAATAAAAATATGATATTATATAAAAAAAATAATAAAAAGTTACAAGTCATTAATTTGTGTTTGTAGCACTAGTATGATATTGTAGATGCAGATCATCACTGTCATGTAAGTGTATGAAGATATTGCTAGTTGTGCCATCAATATCTTTTCTGTCACATAAAGTATTCATCAGTAATTTTTATATCTTATCCTGAATATTTAATTTTGAATTTTCATAGTTCTTCATGTATGCAAGTATTTCTATAATATTTGTTCACATTATTGATATCCTATCTGAGATAATATTAGTTGTCATAGAAAATATAGACTCCGATATTATGCTAAATATTTAAAGGGTTAATAAATCATGTGTCATTTTCATTATTATGAGATATGTGGATTCATGTAATTTATTTTATAATAAACTATTCAAGTTATTTTTATCATCATATGATAGGATGAGACAATAATTATTATTCAAGTATTGAGATACCTTGTTTCTATTTGATAAGTCAACTTATTATTTATTTTTGGCTAATTGAATGGAAAACTCTGAATATAGTGTTCATGTTTGTACTTAGAGCCTTACAATAATTATGATACATAGTATCATAATATGTAAATATATTAGTAAATTTTTTATGTATGAAATCTTTAGGTTGATGTTCCAAGTTTATGCACATGATATATATGTCAAAATATTTTCTATCCCTTTAAACTTAATCATTGAATTCATATAGGTAGAGGTGTCAATTGGTCCGTGCCATACTGATACAACCAATTTTAGTGAGGCACGACTGTGCCACCATGCCGGGCATGACTTGATAATCACAATAGTTGCTTGGCATGGCGTGGTGGTCCACGAAATATTAGGTTGTGATGGACTGTGTTGAGCCTGGATTGGGCTGTACCGGTTTGGGCATGAACTAGATCATTTTTTTGCTGGTTTTTGGATTATTGGGTTAAAATTTTTAATTTGAATAAAATATTTAATTATTAAAATTTTTAATTTGTTATTTGTTATTTTATTAATTATTAAAAAATAAAAATATTAAAATTTAAAAAATTTTAAAAATCAAAAATAAAGAAAAAATGATATTCTGGCAGACATTTTGCTTCTTGTGATTTATATTTATATATCGCCATCGTGAATTTATAACTTGACATTGTGTTTAGTTCGGCTCAAATAAAAAATTAAATTTTTTTTAATATTGAAACAAAAGAAGAATATGATGCATAAATCATAATGAAATAAAAAAAAATAACATAAAAATAATAATAAGTACAATCAAATATATCAATAGTACATAAATCCTAATTAAATAAAAAATGACAAAATAAACAAACACTAGATAATATGTCAGTATCAATATTACATGAATCAAGAATTATTAATTAGTATGTGGTATATTTGTATGGATACTGATGCAAATCATTATCATGAATGTGTCCGAAAATATTGCTAGTTTCCTCAATATTCTTGATTCTTGTCTTATGAATTATTATCTAGTATCTTCTCTTGTATTTTATCTTAAATGTCCATTTTTAAATCTTTTTAGTTATTAATGTTTGCAAGTGTCTATAATATCTGGTCATAATCTTTATTTTCTATCTGAAATAATATTGGCTGACACAAAAAAAAAGATTTTGATGCTATGCTAAATATCAGAGGGATCAGTAGTTTACTTGTCATTTTAGATTACATGATATATATAAATTCGTATGATTTTTATTATAGTAAAATATCTAAATTTTTATTATTATCATGTGATAGAATGAAGTAATAATTGATATTTAAGTATCGATATATCTCGTTCCTGTTTGGTGGATCACCATGTCAATTGTACCTGAATAAATGAATGAAAAAATCACAATATCTAAATACGATGTTTATATATGCACTCGAAGTCTAGTTACAACTATCACACTTAGTATCATAATATGTAAATAAATGTATTATTTTTTTATGAATGAATCTTTTAGGTTAGTATGTCTGGTTAATATATGTGAATATGATTGTCAAAATATTTTTAATATATTTTACATTAACTCTATGATTCATACAGACAACTAAAAAATATAGAGATGAAATAGAAGATTAGTATTTCAAATATTTGATTTTTATCTCAACTGTCATAATACTAAATGTAAGATGACCTCTTTGCTTGCTAAACATGTTATTAATGCTGCATATTTATCTAAGTGCAATGTAAACAGTAAGAGTATATACAAATGAATACATGTTTGTCATATCATAGAATATTTTTAGGAATTTCATTAAAGAAATTTTTATATCACAGTTAAATTATCAATAATAAATTTATTACTCTTATTATTAACGTAATTAGATATCATATGTTGGTAGGCAACACGTGACTATAATATAAGATATTTATAGTTCAGCTGTGTATAACACCTATTTAAAGTTTTTTTAAGGCTCACTAATAAATAGAAATTTGTATTTCATTCTCACTTGTACTATCAAAATAATTATATGATACAAGTATCTAATATGAAATATCATCTAATGATTCGTATCTAATAATCCTAATAAACATACTAACAATTATATTATTAGAAGTATTACAAAATTAATATTAAATATTTTATTCTAAATTTTATATTTCCTAAATATCCGAGTCATATATTTATATATGGTAGGACCATAATGAGGATTATAAATTTATATAAATTTTAAAATTATTTTATTAAGTTTTTATTTTAAGTCTACATAATAAGCAGTGAGATATGCAAATGATATATCGTTGTGACAAGTTTATAAGTTAGATATTATGGACACTACTTTACTAAAAATTTTAAATTTATTAATTATTAATTATTTTTCTAAATAATAATATTTTATTATATCATTCTTATTTATGGATTAAGGAATCTTATGATAAACATGGATGAAGTAAGTCTACATAATATAAATTATTTTAGGATCATCTGAAAATCTTATTGCAAGATCAATGATTGTAATTAATTTAGATATGTATTTCCTTCCAAAATCATTGTTGTATAAGAAATGGATCAACGACGTTGAATTAGATTTAACATGAAAAATCTAATTGTTAAGTTGAATTTGTCTTGAACCAAATACATCATATTTTTTAGTCAATTGATTGACATGTATTTTTAGGAGGCTAGTCTCACATACTCTTCTATATGTATATATCTTTTGAAAATATATATATTATGTTGATTCTTTTTTGATATCTCTAGAATTTTATTTTTTATTATTTTAATGCGTGTTCATTTTATTGTTTTCTGTTTAGTTTTTTATTTTTTAGTGGGAAAATGATTTTGGGTCGAGATCATTGTAGAAAATATAATTTTGGTCTCGTATCTTTTATTAAGATTTTTTTTTAAATATTTATATTTATTAAAGAAATAATAAAATTAAATAAAATAAAAACTCAAAATGAAAAAAATTAAAAATAAATGTATCATAACTGCTTTGTTATAAAATTTGTATCACTTTTATAATCTAACCTCTATACAAGACAAGTTGCACAACCACACTATCATGTATGTCGTATGAACAAGCCTAAACCATTAGCCATAAGTATATAGTAAAAAATAAATAAATAATTAATATAAAAACATCATATTATATCAAATGAGGAGAAATGAGAGTCCATAGGATATAGAGAAGAGAGAAAATTTAGAATAAAAATTAAGGTTTTTCATCTCTATTTATAGAGATTTAAAAATAATAAAAAATATATTTTTTTTTTATTTTTTATTTTGCTAGAATCATAATAGTTGTTGGATTCTGGCGTAATTATTAGATTGAATTTGAGGACTACA
The DNA here is from genome assembly GCA_029783825.1 of Sapria himalayana. Classification (NCBI taxonomy): domain Eukaryota; kingdom Viridiplantae; phylum Streptophyta; class Magnoliopsida; order Malpighiales; family Rafflesiaceae; genus Sapria; species Sapria himalayana. The sequence continues at coordinate 1,510,038 of JAREIK010001079.1, read as the reverse complement.
GAATATAGATTAACAAAATTATTTTTTTAAAAAAATCAGTAGTGAGAACAAGTCATGCTTGTCGTTGTTTCTGTAGGTTTTTGTTGCTTGAAAATGCAACTGGCAGGGTGAGGTGGGGCATGTTGTGTAGTGCCACAGAGGCCAATGGTGGCGGCATGACCCATTTTTGTAAGGCACAGTCATGCCTGACCATGCTGAACTCCAAAAATTCGAGTATAAATTATTATTAGATGCATGTCAGTTTACTTATCATTTAATTCGAGTATAAACTTTTTTACATATATATGTTTCTTAGTTGATTTTATTAGATTTAAGATAATCATAAAAATTCTAAACTATTTGATATTGATTAGATTATATATCATTTATGCTAATAGTATAATTTATCATTTATTAGATTTTTTTTCTAATAAATATATAGATGTAATTCTTAGGATTCTTAGGTATGTGATAATTACTCTAGGAACATGAGATTTTTATTTAGATATCAAATGCATAACTGAATAAATACTTAATTTGATTCTAGTTGGGCTCTTGTGATTATAAAGAGATTCGTTATAAGATTTTATATTTTTTTAGAAAACAATCTTGTTTCCCTGAAAAGTAAGTTACATTTCATTGTTTTCAAATCCGTCATAGATGCAAAGTGTATCAATCTCTTCTTAGAGGAGCTCAACCTACTAATTCAGCGATTGATAATGTTATCCTATGATAATCTTGTTGCTTGATACATTATCAAAATAATTTTTATGAGTAAATAATTTATATTGAGATTGATTATTATTTCATGTAAGAGAAGATTTATGATTTGATAGTTATTGCATGGATGTGGCAAAAGAGCAGTATTGGGCCAATATGACCTATTTTTTGTGGCCCATGCTGGGTCATCGTGCTGGCTCGATATACCTTTTAAACGTGGCAACTTGGCATGTCCTGCTTCATTGGGCAACTTGCATGTCGAGTTGGGTTCAGTTGCATGTCAACCTGATGCTACCTAAGCACTAGGCCTGAGGTGTGCATGGCATTTTATGGTTAAACCCCAAGTTATATTAGGTTTGGACCAAGTTAGCTAGGGTGAGGGTTGATGGTTAGAATTGGCTCAGGGAAAATATTGAGCTCAAGTCAGATTGAAGAAGACTGCAACTGAGATGGTTTAGGATTTCTGCCCAACACAGGGCATGATCTTCATGCCTGACATGGACTGCGCCTAATCCGTGTTTTGGCTGATTTTTTTAGGTCTCGCTGTGGAATTGATTAGGTGGTTGCTTGGTCCATTTGTCACCTCAACTACTTGAACAAATTGCATGATTTTTCTGATGCATTTATTAGTGAATAGGTTGCAAGTATTTTTATGAAAACACTCAAAAGATTACATCTTATCTTTTTTTTTCCAAGTTAAATATCTATGACATGTATGTACTAGTTTGAAGAAGATTGTTAAAATTTTAAAAAAATTTGTAGAATTCTATAATTTATTTATTTTGCTAATAATTTATGAGCATATGACATGTGAGATGCCCTAATTGTATATGTGTGTGTGTGTATGCATGCGTGCGTGTGTGTCTGCATGTTTAATTTTCATTTTTTGAAAGTTAATTTTTTTTTTACTTTTACTTTTTTGTTTTTTCATGTCTCTTCTCCCTTCTCTCATCTTCCTTCTACCTTAGTTGAATCCTAAGTTCAAGATTCAACAACACGAAGGCATATTAATTTTTTCTTTGGAATCCATATAAGCTTTAACTTCTTTTGAAGTTGTTGAATGAGTTATATCATAGTTTAATTTCTTTGTGTGCAAGGGTTGATTAGGGTTTCATTCCTTGTGGACGTTAGGAAGAGGAAGATGGAGGAGCAAAGTGAGAGGAGAAGAGAAGGAAAAAGAAATTTTATTAATTATAAAAAAAATTTTTTAAACCACATCCACAAAATATATATATACTTGGTTTGATGTGACCCACATGTTTGTTGCTCCCAAATAATGAAAGAGAAAAAAATAAACTAAAAGAAAAAAAAGCAAAACCAAACATTAACATTCAATTCAAATTGGTACATGTCAGTCAAACATACAACTTGGAAGAGTGTAAAATATGTGATCCTCTAAAAGTATTTATCAAGATCTCTATAATCTATTTGCTAGTAAGCATGTAGATACTAATAATCAAATTATTTTGAATATTCTTTTATAAGAAGTTATAATCAATCTTAATATTCTTTGTCTAATCATGAAATATTAGGTAGGAAGTAATGTGTTGAGCTTCCTGACTATCAAGTTAAAGTATCATTGTGTTTTGAATTGATAAGTGAAACTACTTCAAAAAATGCCTGATTCACTGGTGCTGATAAGTAGTTAATACCATAACAATGAGGGTAGTTTGGCATGACTCGTAGGTCTGGTTTCAATTTGAGTCATGCGGAGTCATGTAGGACTGGTTTAGCCGCGTGCTGACTAGCACACCCTAGCACAGGGCCCGGGCCATGCCTGACCCCAACACAAGTTGAACCCAAGCTTTTCTTGGGCTGGTTTCACGAGTCATGCTGTGGGCCTACCCACACCAATTGAGGCATGGTCTGGCCATGCTGGGCCAGCTAAAATGTTTCATACTGCATGCCATGCTAGAGCTGCTCGACTCGTTTGTCACCTCTAAATGGTAGTGACTGGGTCATTGGTTTATTGCAATACTTGCAAGTGTAAATTGATGATATGTACTTACTAGTTCTTTTATATATTTTTTTCAGCTGCTCTTCTCCATATGGCTGAAATTCTAAGTTCGAGATTCAACAAAATGAAGACATATTATTATGGTTTTTTCTTTGGAATCCTTATAAATTCAAAATTATTTTGAAGTTGTTGAATGGGTCATATCATAGTCCAATTTCTTTGAAATATTGACATAATTGATAATTGAGGATATGTTTTCTTTTCATGATAAAATGATTTATCGTTCTATTATTTTTTGTTTATTCTTAAATCATTCTTCCATTGTTATTTAAACGATGATATGAATAGTTGTAATAAATATGTTAGTGGGTGGGTCATTGGTGTATTGTAATACTTGAAAGTGTAAATTTGTAGTGTCTCAACAGGCACAACAATTATTTCAAAGGGATGCACAAACAATTACTCCTGAAGCACTTGAAGGTGTAAAGGCTGCTCTAGCCAGTAGCGAGATTGAGAATAAGGCTGAAACAAAGAAGAAAGCAATTCCTCGCAGAGCTGCAGGTCAAACTTGGGAGGATTCGACCCTTGCAGATTGGCCTGAAAGTATTATAAACATGGTTTTTTTTAATCTATTTTGTGTCTTCTCCTTCTTGGTACACATTTAGTTTCTCTGTGTGGCTCTTTCTTTTTACCATTTCTTTTCCAGATGATTTTAGGCTTTTCTGTGGTGATCTTGGCAACGAGGTGAATGATGATGTTCTTTCAAAAGCATTTTCAAGGTTTCCTTCCTTTAACATGGCCAGGGTATCTTATTTCTCAATTGAATTTTATTTTCTGTATGAATATACTTTTTTTAGTTGGATGCCAACCTTTTATATTTGTGTTCAGATTTTTTTTTGATGTCCAGAGAGCAGTAAAATTTTTAGGTAGGTTTTATGTACATGCTACTAGTATTATGATGAGAATATATTAGCAATTTTAATAGATATAAATCAGTAGCTATTTGCTCTCTTTTTCACCGTGCAAGTTTTTTATTTACTTACTATTTTTAGGAGTGTGATAGGGAAGCAGCATGGGTGGGCACGATCCCATCCCATGAAATTGTGAATTGTGCTCAATTGCCATGGCCAAGATTAATTGAATGTGGTTTGTCGTTGTTGCTAGGTTATCAGGGACAAGAGAACTGGGAAAACCAAGGGTTATGGATTTATTAGCTTTGCTAACCCTTCTGACCTTGCTGCTGCTATGAAAGAAATGAATGGTGGGATATTTAATCAAAATTTTAATTTTGTGAAAATTGAAGGTTCAATTATTGCAATCTTAAATGGTTCTTTTTAGGGAAATATGTTGGAAATCGTCCTATCAAACTCCGAAAGAGCAACTGGAAAGACAGGACTGACTCTGAAGCTTTAGAAAAACAAAGGGTATTTTTGTTCTTTTCTAATTCTACTTCCATTAATTTAATGTTATATGTATTCAACTAGTTTGTCGTCAAAATTGTACTTAAAAGTTAAAACATGTTATATATATAATATTGTTTTTGTACTTAATTAGTGTTATTGTACAAGAATTATAGTGTAAGAGTTTTCTACACACTCACGCACACACAAGCATGCACACGCACGCACACGCACGCACGCACACACACACACACAATTAAAATCATGAATAAAAATGATTAATACATTTCATTAATCTCAAACATGAACATATAATATCAAAAAAACTTGGAGCACTTTTATATTACAAGTACTCTTTTTATCCTAAATACAATTTGAAATATATATATATATATATATATATATGTGTGTGTGTGTGTGTGTGTGTGTGTGTGTATTCACAAAACCCTTGTTTCTAGTGTTTAATAATTGTTAAGATGATACATAAATATTCTAAATATCAAATTTGAATGATCAAAAAAATGTAACTTAATTCTAGTTTTTGTGAAAACATTTGTAGGTTAGATTGCAATAGGGATATGAAGGTCATATCTAATTCACAAAACCCTTGTTTAGTGTGAAGTCTTAGGAAAGTTAATATCTCGATAAATCTTATCTCTAACAATTAGCGATAGTGCATCCGATAAGTCTTGAACTCGAGTTCTATTATCATTGGATGGATATATTTGTTATTATACCAAATAATGATATCTAATACATGCATGTAATACAAAGATATTTAAAGATATTTAATAATTTAAATATTATTTTTTGTTTAAATATTTTTAACTTTGAAGTTTTTATGCAACCCGGCATATTAGTGTTTGTCATATGTATATGAATTATAGTAATTAATATATCTTATATTATCTTAAATAAATGTTTTTTTTAAATCTTACACGTAATTGTAGCTAAAATCCACATTTGATTCCATAATGATTATATAAGTAATAGTTTAATTTTTTAATAAAATAAAATTGATTTCAAAAAAAAAATGTAAAAATTAGTTGATGTCATATCTACACAAATTGATGTCTAATTAGAATTACAATAATTTGTTAATTGTGTATAACTATGATATCTTTAAGAAATCATAATTTTAATAGAATTTTTACATATTAAAGTATGAGTAATAATATTCATATTTGCATGTTTTAAAGAACATAATAAATGACTTACGATACTAATAATCCATGATATATTAGATCTTGTATATATCAAATAGTTAAACTTTTTTATAATCTTCTCATATCTATTAAAGTTGATAGAATTGTTGTTATTAAATAAAAGTTCAATTCTCGATTTAATTGGTATATTTCCCAATATATATTTTAAATAGAGGTGTCAAACGGGCCTTGCCGGGCCGGCCCGGCACGGCCCGTTTTTTCCAGGCCGTGCCGAGCTTTCGTGCCGGGCCAGGCACGACATGAAATAGTAACCGTGCCTATCCCGGCATGGTTTTTTAGGGGTTCAGCCCGGCACGGGCCCGCGGCACGATTCGCCGGGTTCGGCCCAAAAAAATTTAGGGTTTTGGCACACCCGAAACCCTAATTTTTAAAAAAATTAGGATTTCGGCGCGCCCGAAACCCTAATTCTAAAAAAATTTAGGGATTGGGCGCGCTTGAAACCCTATTTCTAAAAAAAATTAGGAATTGGGCACGCCCGAAACCCTAATTTTAAAAAAATTAGGGTTTCGGCGCCCGTTAACCCTAATTTTTTAAAAAAAAAAATTAAGCATGGTACCGTGCCAGGCCAAGCACAGCACGAGGCCCGGTTGGCCTCGGCACGGCACGGCAAGAGCCCGGGCACGGGAAATTTTCGTGTCGGGCCGGGCCGGGCCGGGCCGGCCCGGTTAACACCTCTAATTTTAAAAGATAAAATTTTATAATAATATATCAATTACTAACTTGTACTCATATAGAATTGTCTATCTACTATAATATGTAGATGGAAATATGTAAGTTTAATAATATTTCACATCTAAAATAATTTGAAGAAATTTTTAAATTTTGTAGTCTCAAATGCATCGTCCTTAATCATAATACTGTCATTCATGTAACCTATTAAAATAATCATCTTATCATGTGAATTCTAATAAAAAAATCAAAATGAACTTGTATAAATTGAGTTGTTCAATATATGTTTTCTCTTCTAGATTTGTTTGAGAAAAAGATATTTTTCATGTCAAAATGATAATTTTGATTAAGATTCTATTGACCACTCTAATGAAACATGATGGTAATCCACATAATAAATATGTGTGAAATCTTTAGTTATCAATTTTGCTATAAGTCGATTTATTTATTTTTTATCAAAATTAATTTTCAGATTAAATTATTGATCTTCTTCAAATTATTTGATTTGATATTATCTTGGAAGAGATAATATCTTATAATAATACATGAGTATTATAATATGAGAAAATAATAAAAAATATTAGTATAAAATAAAATTTGTAAAATTAGGTGATAAGAACTTTTTTTACAAAAAACAATTGAATGATCGAGGCTAGTAGAATCATCTATGAATTCATATGATCTTACTAGAGATTAGTTAGGGTAACTAATATTTATGACATGATGCATCTCTATCTTCTATTGGTCATGATTTAAACCAGCTGGCCAGCTCTACATGACACGATGACATGATCGAGTGTAGGGCCTTGCAGGATAATCTCTGTCGGAACCTAGCTCGTGAAAATGTAATGGGGGCCGGCTTATGTGGCTGGCCAATTGTAATCGGTCACGTAAGTAAAATATGGCTTACTTGGCCATATTTTTTTTTAAATAACTCGCTCCATTTGATGGTTACTCGATGAGATTTGACTTGTGACTCATAGCCTGTCTTGGGTCCTATAATCGTTGGACAATGCCACCGGGTCAGATACATGGGTAATGTATAGCCTGGCATGAGTCATGACTTGCACTGGCCCAACATGACATGAATCATGCAATGGGGCGGCATCTTCCAGGACCAAGCATAGTTTTGGACTGTGTTCTGCAAAGTACGACTGAACTGTGTCGTGCCATGGACCATGTTTAGGCCACCCGACCTAGTTGACACCGCTACATAAAAGGTACATTATGCATGTAGTGAGTGTGCATTATGGGTGTAGTGTGTGTGGACCAATGTTTTAAAATGCATTTATCATGCACGCCTTAAAGTGCGTCTCAATGCGAGACATTCTAAAAAAGCCTCAAGGCGTTAAAAAAGCGTGGAGCTCCATGAGCTCCAATTAGGACCTCTAATATGCTCTATTGAGCTTTTCGTGAAGTAGGGGTGAGGGTGAGGGTGAGGGGCGAGGGTGAGGGGCGAGGGTGAGAGGCAAGGGCAAGGGTGAGGGGCGAGGGTGAGAGGCAAGGGCAAGGGTGAGGGCAAGGAGAGAGTGGCGATGAGAGAGGTATATTATAAAATTATAAATTTAAATTTATAAATTTAATATATAATGATAAAATTATTATAAATTTCTAATAAAAAAATAAATATAAAACTTTAATTTGATAATAATAGAATTATTTTAAATTTATTAAAATATTATATATTATAAAATATTTATTAAGTATTTCATATTATTATATTTTTTTAATATATTATAAAATATTTATTAATTATATTTATAATCACAAAAAGCTTATGCCTTAATGCTTTGTGGCTTATGCCTCGTCTCACAAACATGAAAATGCTTCATGTAACATATTTGTCTTTCAAAAATTTGATGTGGATAGGATAAGTGCAATGTGCACAATGACTTGGTATAACTATTTGGTTTATTTTATTATGTGTTGATATTTATATTCACATATGAAGCCAAAATTTAAGTAATTATTTTTTTAAGGCACGGGCTTGGAAAGTTCTTGTATTGAATATATATGTTAGAGATTATGCCTTGGTACAATAACAAGTGTGATTTTTTTTAATGATAATAGGTCTTCGACTTGAGTCTCATCAGATTTAGTATTTTTTTGATTTTTTAAGGTAAGACTATTGAGATATTAATTTTTTTAATACAATGCCCTAAGGTAGGAGTTTTAAGTAATGAGGTATGATTTCTATTCTTTAAAGACTCAGGCATAGAAATTATTTGCAATGAGCTACACAAGTTCAGATATGGTTCTTTTCTCATATGATGATGAATTTCCTAACAAATGATTGCTCTTCGATAAGATAAAGATGAAATGATTAGAAATTGACTTATCTTTTGATTGTCATGTGATAATTTATCAAGTTAGAGATTTTTTTTATTTTTCATCTTGCACAACTTATCTAGACTAAGATTATATGAGTCTAGAGAGCCCAAATAGATCATTACTCACTTTATTTATTGTATTTGACACAAATATATGATATGATTTCATAGCTTATGATCCGAACAAATATATACGGTATAGTTTAACTTTTGATTAAGGCTAGATGAGCATAGAGAGCCTGGACAGATTAGTACTCACATTATTTTCTTTGCTTAGCTTGTTATGCATCTCTTGGAGATCTTACCAACCAAGATAGATGTTTGCAAGAGAGCGAAGTGATTAGAGCAACTTGATATTATGTTTTTGTACACATTATTTGATAATTTCTTAGCATTTTGCAGTCAGTGTTAGATTTTAGGTGATTGAGAATTTTCCACTAGGCATATATATATATATATATATATATATATATATATATATGATTAGTTTAATATATATGAGGCATACTTAGACATATTAGAGCAACACCTCATTCAACTTGTATTGTATTTGTAATATAGACAAAAATATAAGAGTTTTAGTTCAGTGCACACACTATAGGAGGACAAGTCACATCAAAATGAGTTGTTAATAGTTATTTTCAAAGAAGTGATTAAGAGCACTACAAATTATCGATGGATATGTTGTCTACCGGAGCTATTTAGAAGTCCTCATAGAATTTTTTTCATGATGCTTACTAGAGATGAATATATATATCTTCATGATAAGATAATAATAAATATTTCTCATTCTTAAGGTATTATATACTTTATGACTAATATTCTTGCTTTAGACTTCTGTGTCATAGACTAATGAGCTAACAATCACATTATTTGTAATTATTTTTGTTTCATATTTATAAAATATTATAATAGTCAATACTAAATTATTAATTATTTTGTCATAATAATATTTAAAATTTTTATTTTTTATGCAATTTATATTTGTTTGGCCAATTAGTTTTTTTTATTTATTATCTTTTTTAAGTAACTCAATTTTGATTTTAATTTTTCTTCAATTGATATTTGTTTATATAATTAAAAGTTTTTTTTTCTTTCATAATTATTTGCAAGGAAACACGGACACGGCTCCCTAGAGACGTGTCCACGTGTCCTACACTTGGACACAGTACGGACACGGTACGGACACGGCATGGTTACGTGTCCGATAAGCCACGTGACGTATCATTGATCAATCCGTATCCGATACGCCACGTGGCATATCAGATGGTTGCGTCAACAACCGTCCAGTGGCCAAAGTCCGACGACATCCAGTGGACAACGTCGCCGCACGGACGACGTTGGCCACTCGACGCAGGCAGCGGGCGTGATTTGAGGGGGGAGGCAAGGGGCAGGCTCGATTTGAGGGGGGGGAGGCAGGGGCGGGCATGAATTGAGGGGAGGAGGCAGGGGGTGGGTGCGAATTGAGGGGGGAGGCAGGGGGCGGGTGCGAATTGAGGGGGGAGGCAGGAGGCGGTCGCTAATTGTGGGGATGCAGGGCTGACATAAAATAAAATAAAATATTTTTATAAAATAAAATAAAATATTTCTATTTTATAAAATATAAAAATATATTTTTATATAATATAAGATAATTTTAAAATATTATTTTATAAAATAAAATAAATATAAATATTATCTAATAAATAAAATAAAATACAATATTTTTATTTTATAAAATAAAAAATATATATTTATTTTATAAAATAAAATATTTTATTTTATTTTATAAAATACTTAATATTTATAAATAAAATAATTTTTATTTTTAATTTTATTTTTTTATCATGTTATATCCTAGCCATATTCGTATCCTAGTTTTTTAGAATTTGCCGTGTTCTCTTATCATGTCGTGTTGTATTCCTGTGTCCTGTCGTGTCGTATCCTCGTGTCCGTGTCTGTGTCTGTGCTTCTTAGATTATTTACATGGTCAGTTTATTTTGAAAATTATATTTTTGAATTAAGTAGAGTAACCTATATTTTTCTTTAATTAAAAAAAACATAGAGAAAAATTAATTATTTGATGATGAGCAAATTAAATATAATTTATATAGTTAATATAATTAGTTATTTCTTAAATTTTTTATGAATGATTCATTTAGATATATCTATTCGCATATTGATGTAGGTGAAAAACTTTTCAAATTTAGAGATTTTTTTCAGTAATGAAAAATATATATAATTAGTCGAATATTTAGATTTTTATTTTTTTTTCATGGAGATATTTTTATTTCCTAGAATGTTGAAAACATATAATAACGAGATAAATAGTTATTTCAAGATCTATTGCAGAGTTAAAATTCAGAGTGACGATAATCACATTTGAGAGACTCCGGATCAAATATCTCAATGATGAGATCATGTATCAACTTTATTTGTATACTATTTTTTATTATGCCAACTAGATATTGAGACATATATCCTATAATCTAATATTTTATGAGCGGATGAAATACATAAATATAAATTAATTTTTCTATAAGAAGAAAATGTATGATACAACTATTATTATAACCTATCATAGTTATGAAAGGTGTGCCTAAAGCTCAGGCGTCACCACTCCCGGGAAAAACATCTCGCTTCAAGCGAGACGCAGGCGGGTGAGGCACAGCGGCCAAGGAAGCACGGACACGGCACAGATACGTGTCCGATATGCCACGTGCCATATCATTGATAAATTCGTATCCGATACGCCACGTGGCATATCGTACGGTGGCGTATCGGACGTCCAGTGGGCGGTAGAGGGCATGTTTGATTTGAGGGGGGGGAGGTAGGGGGCAAACACGAATTGAGGGGGTAGGCAATGGGCAGGCACGAATTGAGGGGGGAGGCAGGGGACGGGCGGGAATTGAGGGGGAGGCAGGCCGGCAGGAATTGAGGGGGAGGAAGCAGGGGGCGGGCAGGAATTGAGGGGGAGGAGGCATGGGGCGGGCGGGAATTGGGGGGAGGAAGCAGGGGGCGGGCGGGAATTGAGGGGGAGGAGGCAGGGTGCGAGCGGGAATTGAGGGGGAGGAGGCAGGGGGCGGGCAGGAATTGAGGGATGAGGCAGGCGGACGAGAATTGAGGGGGAAGGTAGGCGGGCGGGAATTGAGGGAGGAGGCAGGCGGATGGTAAAATAAAATAAAATATTTTTATTTTATAAAATAAAAATATATATTTTTATATAATATAAGATAATTTTAAAATATTATTTTATAAAATAAAATAATTATAAATATTATCTTATAAAATAAAATAAAATACAATATTTTTATTTTATAAAATAAAAATATATTTATTTATTATATAAACTAAAATATTTTAATTTATTTTATTTTATTTTATAAAATACCTAATATTTATAAATAAAATAATTTTTATTTTTGAATTTTATTTTTTTTATTATGACGTATCCTAGTCATATCCGTATCCTAGTTTTTTAGAATTTACCGTGTCTCCGTATCCTGCCGTGTCGTATCCCCGTGTTCGTGTCCCTGTCCGTGCTAAACCAAGCGAAACACAAACACCAAAATCAAAGTCAAGATCATCTAGTTCTAAACATACTCCTACTCTTGCTTTGATTAATGAAGGTGAAAAGATGATCTATTCATCGGGAGAGGAAGATTTAGAAGAGGGAGAGTGGAAGATTGATGATTGAGATGATATTGATGAAGACTTTCTTGATTTAGATTTAGATGTAGATACATGAGTATTTATTTTGTTTTAGAACTTTGAATGTTTGTTATTTTATTTTGAAAATTTGAAATTTTGAATGTTTGGATGATGGAAGCACTATTAATATTTGATTTTTATCTTTGATGTTCTTTAGTTTAATTTTAGATGAAAATTAAAGACTATATTTAGTAAAATGTATAATTTTTATGTGTAATAGGCTGGGTGTGCCTCAAATAAAAAAACCCGCGCCTCAAGTGCGCCTTGCGCCTTGAGGCCCCAAAAGGCTTTTGCGCCTCAGTGCGCCTTACGCCTTAAATAACTATGTAAATTATATTCCAACAAAAGATCAATAGATATCTTCACTAAGATCTTTAAAATATCTTAATTTATATATATTTTTTATTAAGTTAGATATTTTGAATTTTTACATACCTATTTAGGGGAGAGTATTACAATTAATATTTGTTTTTTTATTTTATGATTTATGCATGAGGGCACCTAACATGTTGGAAGTCCTATTCAAAACATATTTTTATATTTTTATATTTTTATTGTATATTCATAATTTTTCTTTAGTTTTATATGATTTTTTTTTGTTAATATTTATGACTTTGAGTTTATATAATTCTATATATAAATAATTAAAATTTAAAGGAAATATAAATTTGAAAAGTTGATTTTTTTTATTTTCATATAAATAATTAATTATTTATTATGATTTGAATTATATTTTTTTTGCAACTTGTTTTGTCTATTTCTTAAGTTTTTTAAACTCTAATTTTCTATTCTTAATTATGGAAGAAGTATTGATGTATTGCATAAAGATTATTTTATTAAAATAATAAAATAAACAATTAATCGGTGTCCTATTTATTGTGTCACTATATTTTTAATCATGGAAGAAGTATTGGCGGATTCCACAAGTGCTATTTTGTAATCTTGTAAACTAGTTTTCATCGAATCACCAATGAGAATTCTTTTTTAAGATTAATAATTCTTATTTTGTAAAGTTGAAGATGCTTTTTCATGTCAATTATTACTTCTCACACTAAACACTAGTCAAATTCATTCTATCAACTCTGCAAAACACGAAATAATCAATACCCAATATGTATATAAAATGATACAATCACTCTCTATACCGAAGGAAAAAACTCATCTATATATATAAACAAAAATTTTTTAGTGGCAACCTGTGTGTTGGGTTCTCCCAACACTAAATAATAAAGAGAAAAAAAAATATAATAATAATAAATAACTATAATGTTCTATATCAAACTTTTGCTTTAAATGTCTAGTACACAAAGTTTGGAAGAAAGTTGAAATGTCTTTATGATATTCATAAATATATCTAATACTTGGTTTCTTATAAGGATATAAGATATAACAATGCTTTTATTTTGAATCTTATTATTGAGAAAATAATATATATATATTTTCTGTATTTTGTCTGCTCGTGAAACATAAGATTTAAGGTTAAAATCTCATTGTTAATTATCAAAGTATAGGATATAGGTAGTATGAGATGTAAATGAGTAATAGATCTCAATAAAAAAGGTATCTGATTCAAAGTAATTTTTAAGTGACTGTTATTATTACTTAGAATTTTATCTCTTTTCTAAATCTAAAGGTGTCCATCAGGTTGGGAAGCTCGGACCAACCAGTGAATGGCCTGAACATGCCTTGCTTGTTATGTGTTCTGGCCAGCTCATGATACTGCCTGTGTGGTATTGAGCCGGGAAAAACAGCTTGCATGCTGTTTCATTGCACGACAAAGTGCTTTCTGCCAGACCAACATGACAAGCATGGCACATGCACTGAACTTAACTGTTTGTGCTGTTTTTTTTAAATAGGCACGTAAAGCTGCTATGAACTGATGCAATTGCTAAATTTTCTATGAAGTTTCATAGTGAAATTTGAGGTTTTAGCTTTTGAGAGGCTAGTCTCTCCAAATACAGGGTTTTGTTTATCTATCAATTTTTGATCCCTTCCTCCCACACTTACCACCCCCCTTACAAATAACCAAGTTTTCCCAATTCACAAAAGAATGAATTACTCGAAAACCCCCCCGGACAAGGGCAATATAAAAATAATACTAAGGCAGTAAAAAAAACTTCAGCCAGGGTTTCCTGTTCAAGTTCAAGCTGTCTTACGGGTGGCATATGCCAGAAGGATTGGAGGCTTACCAATGCTCTCTCCAAGCATTCACCTTGTCCTGAAGGTGAAACGCTGGAAATTGAGAGTTAAAAGGCGATAATTTTCCCAAGTGGCTTCAAATAGTGGTAGATTCTTCCACTGAATGAGTACTTCTAAATTTCCAGGTGCACCAATGGGTTGTTGACGCACTTCTAACAAAGACTCTGGTTTCATAATTACCTCTAAGTCCTTAGAAATTTGGGGAGGCAGGAGGGAACAGGAATGTGAGGTTCTTTTGCTCTTCTCAATTGGGATATATATGGAAGACTGCGTGAATAGAGGATGTAGGAGGTTGCTCAAGCTTGTATGCAACTGCACCCTATATGCTCTAGTACCTGCTTGAAACTCATCCTCCCGTTGTTTAGAGTCAGCTTATTTTTTCATTCTTTGTTGAGCACGCAATAAATCCACCCGTAAGTAATCTGATGCAGGATCCCATTCTAGCAGTTGTTCCACAGAAGAGACGACAGTGGCCCTGGTTACTGCTAGGGGGTCACTGCCAGAGAGTTTTTTGAAGGGGGAGCACCCCGTGGCTGAATACTGAGCAGTATTGTACCAGAACTTGGCACAAGATATCCACCTAGGCTAGTGGCATGGGTTGGCCAAGGAGAACCACTGCATATAAGTCTTTAGATATCTGTTAACGACCTTGCTTTGCCCATCCCTTGAAGCTTAAAAAGTTCCTTTCAGAAATTACCAAGGAAAATTTGATTTCGGTCAGATATGATTAAAGAAGGCACACCATGTAGCTCACTATTTCTTTGGTAAATATGGTAGATACAGTCTGGGAAGAGTATGGATGTTTAAGACAAATGAAGTGTGCATACTTGCTCAAACGGTCGACCACAACTAGGAGCGAGGAATATCTTTCCTCCTTTTGTAATCTCTTATTGAAATCCATGTAACCTCGTCCCAAACCTGAAGAGGTAAAGGAATAGGTTGGAGAAGACTGCTGGAGAGGTGGCTAGCCCTCTATTGCGCTAGCAAGTATCACATTCACTCACATATTTAGAGATATTAGAACGCATGCCTTCCCAGTACAATTCTGATGCAATTCTTTGGTAAGTTTTGTTCTCACCAGAATGTCCCCCCAATTGGAGATGAATAAAATTCAGCAATAATGCAGGAAATGAAGGACGGTCCACTGATTTGCATCAGCCTGTATCTGTTGAACAATAGCCCATCTCACAAGTCGCAACTGAAATTCATTGTGGGTAACTGTTCCTTTGTATAACTCAATCATAATATTGTTCAAGAATGCATCAGACCTAGAGGTGTCCGACGTGATCCTGAAATTTGGTGGCTCAATTGGGCCACCGTGCCGTGCTAGACACGGCACGAAATGGTGGCCGGCATGGCCAGAAACTTGGTCAGTCTGGCATGGCTAGATGACATGCACTAATGAACTGGTTGTGCCGATACGTGTCAGGTCTGCCCAGGACAAGCATGGCACAGCTCCTGGCCACTGGCCAGGTGGCTTAGGCCAGTTCTAGTCAGTCAGTGGCACTGTACCTGTGGCATTAAGTTAGGCTGAGAGGGCATGGTGTAGTGCCGGGGCCAGATCCAGTGGCCAATGCTTACCGTCAACGGATGGGCACTGTGGTAAGTAGCATGAAAATGGAAATATTTAAAAAAATATATTTTTTAAGATTTAAAAATACATTGCAATAAATTAGCATGAAATAAATTTAGAAGATTACCCAATAAAAGATGTGTATATGTATATCGGCAAAATAAATACATGAATATATTCTATTTCATTTCTGAGTAACTGAGTCTAATATTTATGAATCACGATCAGTCTGTGTCAGTATGAATTTGATCGTGTTCATCATGCCTGCTTTCAAGGCAGGTGAGACTTGTTGTGGATTTGCGATTTTAATTTCAGATTTGAATATTGCAGGATACATAATTTTTTTTTTCAGTTTTTTTTTGCTACATAATTTTAGAAAATTAAATAAATTTATCTATTCTTCAAAAATTTTCTGAAATAATAAAAAATAAAAAATAGTAATTAATATTATGAAAATAAGGTTAATGTATATATTGATTTTATGTAACAAAAACTCGATCTAAAAACTCCGAGATTGAGTTGTTTCTCAATAATAGGTTGACCTAGGCTCTAATCCTCAAAAAACATAATAAACGAGCAATCATAGTATAAATTTATTTTAGAATTACTAAAAATAAAAATTCTAGAGATATCAAATTAGATTTGGTATAATATGTATATTGTAAAAAAATATGTACTTATAAGAGTATTGATGAGATTTAATACCTTACGAGATATTGTACAATATACAAAAAATATGATTTATTGGATCTTATGAAAATCTAACTAATCAGAGATGTCCTAAAATTTGAATTTATTTCAGGATTTGTGTCTCCCTTTATTTACCATCATGAGTTAATAAGAGAAGACATAATAAAATTCATTATTGGCATGATTCTTCCACTTAGATTTTTAAAAGATTTTAGGCTAGTTAATTTAATGCTTAAATACTTTATGCCTATCTTTCATATGATTGTTAGGATGATTTATATGAATAATGTAATAAAAAAAATATAAAATATAAAAAAATAATTAACTTTTATTAAACTTAAAATATAAAGTAGAGTGATCTCGTTGATATATTTCATTTGGATTAATCATGATGACAAAGTAATCGTATGTGTTATTACTTAATTAGTTGATTCTAATTAAAAACTAAATAAAAAAAATATTAAGATTTCATGAAATTTTTTATGTTTATATTAATGATATCCTTATCATATGTGAGTATTTATCGAGGATCTTTAGGAATATAAAATATAAAATAAAATATCTAACATAATATTCAATAATATTTTAAATAATAATGTGTTAAAAATATTTTTGTGAGAATCATTAAAGATGATTGATTAACAAAGGTTTTTTAAGTCATTAGGCTTAAAAAAATTCTAATTAGATGTTGGATATTATTAGATTGTACATTTGATATTAGATTGTAAATATTAGATATTAGATTTATGTGTTGACTATTAATATTGATATTTAACAATGTAAATAATAAAATTAATAAAATTATAATTAAAGGATTAGGTTAGGATATGATTTTTATTTTTAAAATTTATGAACATTTTTTATGATATAACTAAAATGTGTTCGTTAGTATATATTCACATGAACTACATTAAATATAAGTGTATATGAAACATAAGTAGTATTTTTAATTAATATAGACAATACTCATATTTTAGTGACATGATTATTGAAATAAAAAGAAAATATTTAAAATATTGATCATATAAAAATACAGAATTTTAAAAATACAGAATTTTAAAAATTCTGTATTTTTAAAAATACAGAATTTTCGGGAGGGGGGGAAAAGGTTCGGGAGGGGGGGAAAGTTCGGGAGGGGGAGGGGGAGGGTGTTAGAGGGTTTAATTTTTTTTTTACATTATTTTAAAATACAGAATTTTAAATAATTTAAAATACAGTATTTTTAATTATTTTAAAATACCTAATATTTATAATTAATAATTTTTATTTTTAATTTTATTTTTTTTATCATGACGTATCCTAGCCGTATCCGTATCCTAGTTTTTTAGAATTTGTTGTGTCCCCGTATCTTGCCGTGTCGTATCCCCATGTCCATATCCGTGTCCGTGCAACATAATTTAAAACTATGTTATTGATTATGAGATATGTTATTTATAAAAATATATTAGAGTTTTATATTTGACCCAGCCAAAATGTCTTGCGATGGACTTGTTCTATTATATACTTCAAACATGTTCGTGTTATGCGGATGTTGTGAATTTTTATTTTCCTTGTTTCCATGCTTACATTATTGATATTATATTATATTATAAATAAGTTCTAGAAGTAAAATGTACTTAGGTCTAGGTGTACTTCAAGTGAATTTATTTTATTGTTATAGTACCAATTGATTTTTGAAATATTATGTGTATGTATGCCATTCTAAAATAAGATTATTGAAGTAAATTATATTATTTATTTCATTTGATTATATTATTGAAGTAAAATAAGATTATTGATTTTTAAAATGAGATTATTTATTATATTATTGAAGTAAAATGTACTTCAAGTGAATTTATTTCATTTGATCTAAGCAATTTTCATAATTGCTGTAATATCTTTTATATTTATTTTACCTTATTTTATGTTTATGATGGTGGCATCTAGTCGGTAGGCTTCTCTTATTATTTTTTATTGATATATACAGTACAAGGAACTCTTTTACATTATGTTTTGAGAGTGTTTTTGATTTCTTTTGTATCTTGTCTTGGTTTTTCTTTAGCATGGTATTAGAACCAAATATTTTGTTAATCCTGAAGTGAGTTATGGTGTGTACAATGGTGTATAGCATGTGCAATAGTGTACATTGTGTTTGCAATGGCGTTGTGTGGTGGTGGAGTGTGTGGGATGATGTGGAGTTGTGATGATAATGCTTAATGGTGGGGATATGGGTCAGACTGGATGGGCTGACTCGATGAAAAAATAGACTGCTGGAGTTCTCGTATATATGGTTTTTTTTTAGTCAATAAAAGCTTGATTATCCATAACCATGCAGATTTCTTCAATTTTTATTGAGATTGACAATCTATTGAGTTGTGACAATCTGTTGAGCCTGAAATATCTTCAATTTTTACTTCTTGCTATATGAGCAAGGTGTTATTCTAATATTCATTTATAATCATGCATATTTATAGTGTGGTCTCCTAATTAATGAGATCGAGACTAGAGTCGAGTAAATTACTACCAATTCAATTCAAACTGTTAGCTACCTATTTCTTCTAGAACAAAACATAGAGAGTAACTATTTGGTATGATACCATTGCTTTGTCTGCCTGAATGATTATACTTTTACTATCGATTGATTTATAATCAGATAGTTTAGTAATTGTCTGGACATGGTATGCAAAGATATGATGGGGAGATTTTTCATGTTGCTTACCTCAGAGACAAAGAGGTATCAGTTGAGTTAAGAGGTAAATGTAGGAGATTTTTCGTACATAACACACATTGTAAAAATATTTATCATATTGGGGAGAGTTATTGTTTGTTTTTTTTAGAGCAGAAACCAAGATTATTACAGATTATCGAGGGAGATATATTGGCTGTTGGATCTATTCAAGAGTTATCACTGATGTGTCCCATGATGAATATTATTAGGGAGAAATATTTAAAATTTCTAACTAGTAAGACAACAATAAAAATTTTTCATCCTGTAGACATTATAACTCTCATTACTTGTTATTTTATGATTTTTGATTAATTAGCTTAGGAGTAAATAAATACATCATAAGTAATTATTCATTATTTATTATATCTTTTATTTATTCTTTTAATATTATTATAACTAATGTCAAAATATCTAAAGTACTTCGCTCTGACAATATTTATATTAACGAGTACACAAAAATATCAAACTCTTTATCCAATAGTGTTGCGTCATATTATGAAGACTCTCTCATCGTATCATTATATATTTTGACGAGTTCGTACAAGTTATTCTGGTTTTGATCAGAGACATAAGTTTTCTTTGACAATAATCCTTTATAGCCAGATGTTGTAGTAGCTCTGAAGTCCATCATAATCTTAATTTCAACTTCAAATGATTTGGGAGCTGAGAGAGTTTACCACTCAAAAATTCATGTTCATTTCAGAAAAAATAAACTTAATCAACCTGTTCCGAATCAAGGGCTGTCTCTAGCCAAATCGAATCATGCAGCAAAATCTTTTATCATAATATTATAGTTTCTCTTCGAAAGAAACTAAATAGTAGTGCTTGATATTATGTCTCATAATTTTTATTGTACTTGTGTATTTCTTATTTATTTCTATCATTTTATTATTTCTCTTAAAAATGCTTGATACATAATTTTTCTTCTGAGATATTATTTTATTAAAGAGGATATCATGTCATGGTGGAAAATATAAATGTCATCTTCTTTAGTAAAATTAGTAAATAAGTTTCTTGGTTCATAAAAGTTTATGATTGATCGTAGGTAAATACTTGAATTGAATATTGTATAAAAAATTAAATAAAAAGCTATCTAATTTTTTATCTGAAATTTGATAGCTTTGATACTCATTTTGGCAACTTTTCACATATGAATGATGCAACAGTTAGTTAAGAAAAATATTTTCTATGCTGATCGATCATAAAGCATGTATAAAGAAACTATCTAATTTACGAGCACAAACAAATATGAACTATTTAGATATATAGTTTTAAATCTGATATTGCATGAGAGAATAAAACAAATGAATATAGATTATTTTTTTCACAAGAAGAATATTCAAGTCGAGATAATTATCATAATTTATATTCTTACAATCAATATGTAATATTTTCAAGGAGAAATTACACCTGTGCTAATATTCCACTGGGTCATGCCAGGCACACATGACCTTTTTTTTTTGACGCCCATTCGAGGCATTTGGTCATGCTTGAAATGACATCATTTGTAGCACATGCATGGCTCAAAATAAGGGAAGTCTGCCAAAGTTTGTTCACCTGCATGCTTAAACTTATGTTAGCCTGGGTTCGTTCCAGAGTACCATGGGTTTGTTTTAGGTTAGCCTGAGTTTGATGGCCTGGCTGAAATCAGCCTGTATGTGCTGGCTTGCCTGGTTGTTCCAGAGTGCCATTGGTTTGTTCTAGGTTAGCCTGATTCGTGTCTGCATGACATGTGCTACTGATGATGTCGTATCTGGCTTGACACAATGACCTGACTCAGGCTAGCTTGGGTTCATTCCAGAGTATCATGGATTTGTTCCAGGTTAGCCTGGGTTAGACGGCCAGGCAGAAATCACCCTATATGGGCGGGCTTGCCTGGTTGTGCCATGCCACAAATTTTGTGGCCGAAGACCAGAAACCTTGACCCAAGCAATGCTTATTTCATGCATGGTTCTTGCCTTGTTGGGCCACACTGGGCTGTGCTGTGGACCACTCTACATGTTTAACACATCTAGACCCACATGTTCCAGGAACAATTCAAGCTGTCTGGGCTGGCTTTCGCTAGTCATGCCACATGTTGGGCTCGGGCCACCTGCCAATTTTCCACCTTTGCTTGTGATTCTAGTACATGTGGTATGCAAAAATAAAATGTGATGGATTGGGTTAGGACAGGCTGGGTCATCTGTCGTTTGGCATGTGATTGTGACCCAACCTGACCTGTGATTGTGACGATTATCCAGTTATCGTGTTGAACATTGATTTTGCAATAGTTGGACAGAATACAACCATTGGATTCTATTTATTTGTAAATTTGTCTTATTACTTTTAGCCAAAACCTGTTTATATTTATATATTATCTATAAATAGAATTAAATTTATTTTGATACCATAGAAATAAAAAAAAAAACTCACTATATACTATGAGATAATACAATACTTTGTAATATTAATAAAAAATTTAACTTGTAAATAGAAAACAAATATAATTAGAGTTGTCTACATGTTGAGTGTTGTTTCCATCATAAAATTGAAATAATAATAATAAAAATCAAGAAATTATAATTCTTCCTATGATACTGGTGCACAAATATCTAGAAACAAGCATCATCAAGATTGGATGATGATAAATCACTCCTTGTAGTCTCCTAGAGCTACGTACATTACATATGATGATTAATAGTTTGAGATATACCACCTTAGTCCTTTATATAGATTTATTTATTCATTTGTTGGTGGTTTACTAACATGCTTATGTTTGTGGTGTGTGTGTGTGTCCATATTCTTGGCAGAACCATAATCAGAAGAAACTCAGGCCTGCAAAGAGGAGCATATTGCACAAATAAGCACCACATGTCAGTCCATTCAAAATGAAACTGGTTGCTATTATCATTTTGTTTAGAGAATAGATTAATCGTAAAGTGTTGCTGTTTGATGAATATTGGTCATGTGTTTGAGTGTCAATGCAAGAAACCAAGTTGATGGCATGCCCAATTCATGGTCAAAATTTTCAACTTAATGCCAAAATATCGTTGTGCTTGGCCAAACTTTCTAGTCAATGGATGACAGATTGGTAATGTGGACATAGACAAGGAATCACAAATTTAGATCATCACCAATCAAGTCTTTTCTCAACAACTTGTGGTTGAGAGCGTGGACCTTATTTCTAATAAATTTTGCCAAAAATATCACTCAATTCTTTAGTTAGTTTTTTGTTGTTAATTTCTACTTAATTATTTGTAACCTTAATTTTACTTTTATTTTTATTTGCATACTCTAATAGTTTTGTATTTCGTAATTGGTATACCAAGAGGTCTATGTGGGGAATTCTTGCGTCTATCAAAATTGAAAATTTTAAAATGCCAAAAGTGGGAGCTACTCAGTTTTTCTAGTCAAAGGGGGACTAGGAAGAATCAATTAGTTCATAAAATACAATGAAATGTACAAACTGGCTTAGTAATGAAATTGTCAATGTTGATAAGTTTATTGCCAAATTTTCTAAAAAAAACGCTAGGGGATTTGATGCACTTTTTATTGATATCCACCCCTGGTTCCTTCATACGAATGATTGACAACTTTAACATGCGTAATTCATTTTAAAGTTTCAGCATTTTTTTAATTGCTTTTCAGTTTCCAAGATTCTTCATTTTCTAATTTTGGGGAATTATATTTTGGGGTGATTTCCCAGAAATATTTGAGTTTGAAACTAATTTTTTAAAATTTTAAAAAAAGTCACCAAACTCTAAAAAAATGAAATTTGGGGCATTCAATTAAGTTTATCATAAATGCTTTTCATTAAATCACTAAATTAAAATTTAGTCACCCTAATTAATTTTTATTTAAATCTCCCCCCTTCCCTTTGGCCCTCGCTTTGCCCTCTCCCAACGGCATTCACCCTCGGCCCTCTCTCATTGATCATGAGCCGCTCGCCTTCTCTCATCTCTCGGAGCTCGTCGTTGAGCTCGATGGGCTCGTCTTCGAGCTCGAGAAGCTATTCGTTGGGCTCAATGGAGCTCGACAAGCAAGTCTTTGAGCTCGAAAATTAGCTTCTGAAGCTAGAAGACGAGCTCATGAAGCTCGAAGACGAGCTCAATACAGCTTAATTGGCTCGTCTTTCGAGCTCCAAGAGCTCGTCATCGAGCTCGATGGAGTTAGGAGAGGAGCTCCTAGAGTTCGAAGACAAGCTCCTAGAGCTCGAAGACAAGCTCCTAGAGCTCGAAGAAGAGTCCATCGAGCTTGATGAAGAGCTCCTGGGGCTCGTCTTCGAGCCCCAGGAGATGGGAGAGGACTAAGAGTGAATGCCAATGGGAGAGGGCGAGAAGAGGGCTATGGGAGGAGAAGGAAGGTTTTAATAAAAATTAATTAGTATAACTAAATTTTAGTTTAGTGATTTAATGAAGAGTATTTTAGAGATAAACGTAATAGAGTGTCTTAAATTTCAATTTTTCTAGAGTTTGGTAACATTATTTTTAAAATTTAAAAAGATCAGTTTCATAATTTTAAATATTTTTAGGGGCACCCCAAACATAATTATCCCTTCTAATTTTCTATAGCACATAGCATATGCTCCATTTTTTCTATCACTAGAAAAAATCTCCCTAGTAATATGCACTTGAATAAGTGTCTATTGATTGTAGAAAATCAATAAGAAATAGATTATAATGATAAAGTAAAATGATGAAAGATACACTTTGTGGGTCTGTTTGATAAACCATTAAATTTTTTCAAACTATTGAAAATGAAATTTTTTAATGATTTTAAAGTTTCAATGTGTTTGATAAAAAATTTTAGAGATCTATCAATTAAAAATTGTAAATAAAAAATTTTTGAAAATAATAAGTAGGTAGAGATCTACTTACCGTTAAATAGAGAATTTTTTCAACAAATCTTTTTTAAACTGATTATTTTGTCCTTTTTTTTTCTTTTTATTTTTGTTTTCTATTTCACGTAAGAATTCAGTTTGTGAATATGTTTTCTCCTCATCTTTTCTCCACCATCTCAAATTATAACCCCAACTCTTTTTCATGATTAATTTAAGAGATGAAATAACGAATTAACTAGTTGCTCATTGATTTTTTTTTATATTTAAAGTCTAGATAGTTTTAAAAAGTTTAGATTCTATTGGTTATGTTTTAAAAATATTTGTCTTTTTTTTGGATATTTTGATTTATTTATGTATATGTTATAGTGATTATCTTTTAAATAATAATTAATAATTGTAGTAAAAAATAAAAAATTATTAGAAAATCTATTTATTTTGGATAATATATAATATAATGATAATAATGATAAATATGTAAAATATATAATTTTCAGTATTCAGCATTTACAGTTATCAAATAATATATTTATTTTCAGCATTCAATTGTCCGTAACTTATCAATTGTCCGTAACTTATCAATTGTCTGTAACAAATTCACCACTTATAAAATTCAAGACTTAATTTTTTAAATATTTATTTTTCAGTAATTAATTTTTTCAGTTTATCATATAGGCTCTTATTGTTCATGCATCAATTTAAAAACCATATCTTTAAATATATTGGATGACTCCATTAAAAAAGTTTAAAATGATGATGATAATAATAATAATAATAATAATAATAATAATAATATTTTTGTTTTGGTGTACTAACATAATATTTATATTTTGGTGTACCAAATTTCTTATATTAAAAAAATGCACAAAATTTTAAAATAATTAAGTTTTAATATACCAAAATATTCATAATAAAAAAAATATATCAGATTCTAAAACAATTAAGTTTATATGCACTAAAATTCATTAACCCGATCTTGCCCTTTGAAATTTAGAAAAACAATAAATTTTATTTAAATTATTTAGTGTGTGTGTGTGTGTGTGTGTGTGTGTGTTTTATTGTAACAATTGTAAGAAATATAACGGTGTGTGTGTTAAGTGGCTTTGTTATGTTTATTTTTTAGTTCTGCGGTTTTCATGACAATGTTTATTCATATTGGATTATTTGGCACATATTAATTTACAACTAATACGTTCATGTTTGGTTATATTTTAAATAACACACACATGTTGATATATATATATATATATATCTACATATATGTTTGTTAAATTATATATATGTTTTTATATCTACATAAATGATTATTGATTTATATATATGTTTTTATATATACATATTAGGTTATATATCTACATATATTTATGTATACTTATATATGTGATTTTTTTTATACATAAGTATTTCAATTTGATTGTCAATTGATAATAAATGTGTGATTGATTAGTTTGATTCATTTATAATGTAGCGAACATGAGTTCAAATCCCATGTTGGCCCCCCTATTACCACATTAAATAATTTCATGGTTTCCAATGATGATTTTCTCAATAATTAAAATAATATTTTAGTGCAATAATACTTAATTATTTTAAAATATGGTATATTTTTTCTTTATTATGAAAAGTTTGGTGGACCAAACTTAATTATTTTAGAATATAATATATTTTTTTAATATTGAAAAGTTTTGTACACCAAAACCGAATATATTTTGTGTTTGGTAGACCAAAACATAAATATACTATTCAAAAATATACTATAATATCCCTTCTCAAATTGATGAGTAAAAAACTAGAATATTAACCTCTTATAAAATAAAAAAGTTAATACTTTTCTCACAAGTCGTGATCATTAATGACATGTACTATACTTTTGTACTAGATTTATAAATTACTTTCAACCTCTTACTTTTCTAAGAGAAAAGAAAATTATAACTAATAGTGGACCATCTTTCTATGCAAGGTGATAGCCAATTAGAATTTGAAAACTTAACTAGCTTAAGATGCCATAATTATCAATGGTAATGCTACACCCTTAATATTTCTCTACATATCACTGTTTATGAAGAGTTGTATAATGTGAATTTATCATGAAAAATCTATGAAATAACTATTTATAATGTCTATATAAATAAAATTTAATCTAATAATAGTCAAAAAGTTAATTTTTTTTATAATTTTATTGTCTGTAGTTTAATCAACTAGATAACTAACATCATACATAAAAAAAATATTACTTTACTCAATAAGCAAGTAGCTAGATAGTTAATGAGTATTCTTGGTATATTTTTTCTATGATAATATAATGTCTTTGAATATAGTGTTGGAGCTAACCAAGATATTATCCAAAAAATTAAGAATAGTCTCGAAATAAATTATGTATTTTAATAATTATGTTAGTTTGACATTCTTGACCTTTTAAAAATCTTTTAAATTCATGAGAAAATTTACTCAAATACACACACAATAGATTCAAATACATTTCGGACTTCCAAAATGTTCTATTAAAACTACATAAATATGTTTAATTTAAATTGTCTAAAATATATATATTTATGCTTTTATGATTTTGCCTGAATATATATAAATATTTGTAAATAGTATATCACTATAATACCACACAACCATAATAAATATTCTACCCTAAAAATCATTAGAATATTTACACAATTAAAATATAATTATAAAAATATCTAAAAGTCTAAATTAAAACAAATCAAGTGAAATGTAAATGTTATTAAAAATAACTTAGAATTGAGTTTTAATTCTGAATTCGAAATTCTTGAAAATTTCGAGCACCTCTACCACGACACAAAACCATATGAACAATCTTCTCTCGACTTCATCCAAATTATGCACAAAAACCATATTAATTTCTCAATAACTTTACATAAACTTCACTAACTTTGCATAATTCTAGTAACCCTCGTAAATAGAAGAATACGAGAGTCAACTATACCTCTTTCAAAATATAGAAGAGAATTGATATGTGATATTATTAGATACGAGATATAATAGATGAAAAATTAATTATACTTGAAAAAGAAAACACACAAAAATATCATTGACATGTTAATAAAATCTTTGATGATAATAAAGTTTTATTAATTTAAAATTTGAGTTGGTTTGTGTCTCTCACTTAGGGAATATGTGGATATGTATGGGGATTGCCCAAGATGGATATGTTGGTTTGGATTATTTTATTTTGTTGGTTTGATTTATTTTGTTAATCTAAATGGTAATCTGCCTTTATTATTTTAATCTTGTAAGTTTTTTTTATCCAATTAATGCTATTGTTTTTCTTTGAATTTTAATTTCTCTGGACATAAGGTATATGATGGACCAAATCATAGGATAACTTCCATGGTTTTGTTTTGCACATCATAGTGGTGCAAGAAGAAAATGGGGAGTGACCCCAACCTTTCCAAGGACAACTATGTTTTCACAAAAAAAAAAAAGAACAAAATGCTCCATAATCTTTGTTAGAGTTCCAGAAACACACACCCATACACACAAAAATGGAGTTCTAGATATATTTTTTGGGAGTTTCAAAAATGTTCTAGAAAGGTTTTTTGGGAGGAGTGAATAGTAATTATTCCATAAATTCTCTTAAACATTCAAGAATTCACACAAACCATTGAGAGTTATTAAAAAAAATGAAAGCATGGCAAGTTGAGAGCATAACAAGTTGAAATATTTTTGTGCTTATTGACGAATTTATAAGAAAGTAAGGTTGATAATGTTAGGGTCATGACCCAAAAGTCATGATCAGTATGTGTGATCAATATACAGCTATGGTGGGATTATTGTCAATATACAATTGATAAAATATTTCCTAATACTCCCCTTAAATTTGGAAAGTAAATGTCATGAAGTCTCAACTTGCTGCACAAACTCACAAAGTGATCTTTTCCTAATGCTTTTGTAAATACATTTGCCAGCTGTCAGTGTGAAGGAACAAAAGAAGGATCAATCATTCCAGTTTGTATTTTTTCTTGTACTATATGACAATCTATTTCAAAGTGCTTTGTACATTCATGAAAGATAGGATTCACCACATTGTGCAAAGCTGCTTGATTATCACAAAATAATGGTATTGGAGTTGTCTGAGAGACCTTTAAATCATGTAGTATATAACGTAACCAGGGTTAGCTCTAAATATGTGTTAGCCATAGTTCAATATTCAGCTTCAGTTGATGATTTAGAAATGTTGGTTTGTTTGTTGGACTTCCTTGATACGAGAGAATTTCCAAGAAAAATGTAATATCATATAACTGATCTTGTGGTGCTACAACTTCTCTAATAGAATCACAAAAGGCTTTCAAATTTAAATAGTTATCAGAAGGAAGTAATAATCCCTGGCCTAGGGTACCTTTGATGTATTTGAGGATTTGAATGGTAGAGTCCCAATGTGATATTCTCAGCTCTTACATGAATTGGTTCAATGTGAGAACTGAGTAGACTATGTCGGGCCTTGTCACTATCAGATAAATCAATCTCCCAACTAGTCTTCTGTACTTTGTTGGATCATTTAACAATGCTCTGTCAGTGGAAGTGAGCTTTAAATTTTGCTCTATTGGGAAATTATTGGGACACGTACCAAGGAGTCCCGTATCTTGCAAAATGTACTATGAATAATTTCTGTGACATAAAAATTCCTTTTTTTTGAATAAGAGAATTCAATACCCAGAAAGTACTTCAAGTCTCCAAGATCTTTGATATGGAAGCATTTAAGAAGGAATCCTTTGAGGAGTTCTATTTCATGTATATCATTTCCTGTGAGAAGTATGTCATCAACATATATGAGAATTGCTGTAAAAGAATTACCTTGAGCCTTCGTGAAAAGTAAATAATCAACCTTTGATTGTTGATAACTAGCCTTTTGAATAGTATCTGAGAATGTGGAAAACTAGTTTATTGATGCTTGTTTAAATCCATAAAGAGACTTGTTGAGCTGACATATACTATTCTTCCCCTATTGGTGAAGACCAGGTGGAGGTTCATGTAGACATCTTCATGTAAATTACCATGGAGGAAAGCATTTTGAACATAAAAGTGGTGGATGTGCTAATGGCGTGCAGAAGCAATAGTAAGAAGACATCGAAGTGTTGTATGCTTAGCTGTTGGTGAAAATGTTTCATGATAGTTAATGCCTACAATTTGATTGCATTCCTTAGCAACGAGGTGAGCCTTGTGGCACTCAATGGTACCATCAGATTAATATTTGATTTTGTAAACCCATTTACAACTGATCGGTTTATAGTCGATAGGCAGAGGGATTAAGCTTCATGTGTTGTTGAGCTGTAATACTTCTAATTATGTATGTATAGCTTGTCGCCAATATGGATCAAGAAGAGCTTGAGAATAAGTTTTGGGCTCGATATAATTTATGATGGTAGCTAAAAAGTTAGAATGAGAAGAGAATAAATGCGAGTAGGAAAGGAAATGTGAGAGTGGATATCGAAGACCTATTGTAGAACTTGATGTTGAGGTAGATTGATTAGCTTGAGATGACATCAGGAAGTCTCTATGCCATGTTGGAGGTCGCTTGGGTTGTGTTGATTGTCTCAAAGGGGGAATAGGTTCAAAAGGAACATCTGATGTATCTGAAATTGTTGGTGTAGTTTCAACAGCTGGTGTGAATATGGAAGACTGAGTAGTGCTAGATGGAGCAACAGGTGTAGTTTGCATATGTGTGGGAGAGATGAGTTCATGTGTATTTGTTATTTTTATTTGCTCAGGTTGGTGAGAATAAATGCTAGAAGGAACTAGTGGCATGATAGGCTGAGGTTTTGTTGTTTTAGAAAAGAAATTAGGCACTACAAAATTGGAATTTTTTGAGGTGGATAAAAAAGAAAAAATGGTTTCATGGAACTTGACATCACGGCTAACAAAAAATTTCTCAGTTTCTATGTCGTATAGTTTGTTTCCTTTTTGCCTAGTCGGATATCCAATGAAGATTTAATTTTTGACACATGATTCAAATTTATGAATTGGGTGTACAAGAGTAGCATAACATAGACAACCAAAAACCTTCAAGTGATCAAAAAAGGTTGGACGATGATATAAAATTTCAAAATATATATTTTTTGAAAGTAATGGGGATGGTAACAGATTAATGAGATAAACAACAGTTAAATCACACTCTCCCCAAGGGTGCAAAGGTAAATGGAATTGAAAAAGTAGCTCTTGTACTATAATGAGAATGTGATGATGCTTCCTTTCAACAACTCAATTTTGTTGTGGAGTGTAAACACGTGTGCATTGATATTCAATGCCATGAAACCTAAAAAAATTTTTCATAGATAAGAATT
Source organism: Sapria himalayana (assembly GCA_029783825.1). Taxonomy (NCBI): domain Eukaryota; kingdom Viridiplantae; phylum Streptophyta; class Magnoliopsida; order Malpighiales; family Rafflesiaceae; genus Sapria; species Sapria himalayana. The sequence goes on along the minus strand of JAREIK010001079.1, from coordinate 1,479,771 downwards.
CAAAACCATTGTCTACTCTGACTACTTTGACATAGACATGAAATTGAGTATAAGCAAAATCAATGTAAGATTTCAAAATGTTTTGAGTTTCAGACTTGTGTTGCATAAGGAATATCCATGTGCATCTTGTAAAGTCATCTAAAATGGTAAGGAAGTCTTGTCATGGGTCTTTGTGATGACCTCAAAAATTCCACAATGTAATAAATCAAATGGAGCATGAGTTGATATGGAACTTAATAGGAAAAAAAGTCTTGTCTGTTTTTCCATGGGATAAATAGTACAATTATTGTCATAAGAAATATTATTTGAAGATAACAATGAAAAGGCTAACTTAAGGTAAAATGGTGATGGATGTCCAAGATGCATATGAAATAGATAGGAAGGATGTGAAGTTTGATGAAAGATTGGAGTTTTTTGCAATGAAGGCATGTAATAGAGACCATCCTGTTGTTTACTCGAGCTGATCATCTTCCCCATAGCCAAGTCTTGTAGGACACAAAAAGTGGATAAGGGTCTTCCCTAAGACTCCAGGGTATCACTAAATCCTTGACAATGGTATTTTTGAAATCTGAATTTTGACACAAAGCTCAACCTGAGCTAGAATATATATATGTTTGTAATGGTTCAAAGTAAGAATGAATTATATAATTTGGTTCAAATATTTTGATTAATTTTAGAAACTTGTCATTTCTCAATTTTTTATTTAATAAGAGTTATTTGTCAAATGTCAACAAATAGGAATATATATATATATGCTTGTGATTCATACAAAAACCCAAATAGAAATGCATGTGCTATAAATTAAAATGATATAATGCAACATAAAAAAACACTACCAAAAATTGCACGGCAAAAAAATAAATGTAGTAGGGCAACTACACACACACTTACAATTTTGTAATGTTACAATAGAAGACACACACACACACACATGCACACACACACACACACATGTAGAATAAAAATCTCACACTAAAACAACCAAAAATTGCACACATTGTTATAATTTATTACATAGTTACAACATAAAAACACATAGACAGACAGACACACACACACACACACACACACACACACACACAAACAAGTAGAACAAAAAATCACAAACTATCACTCCCATGAGCTTGGATGGGATAGTTGGGAATAAATTTCAAGACATGATGTTCTAGGCTCAAATTTCACCTCCAAATAAAATGGGCTTACCAAGAAGTGAAACTAGAGGAAATGCTCATCTTCCCATGTGATTAATTAAGGTGTGTGTAGCTTGCCCAAACTAATGAGGATACTCATGATAATCAAAAAAAGTAACACACTATCACAACAAAAAATTGTACTCATTATTATAATTACTACCACTATGCCAACAAAAAATGATGCAACAAATTTTGTCACATACTCACACAAAACACTACTCACTAAACACATATACCCACAAGCATTATTACACTAGAACATAGAATATTACAAATTCTATCACACACTAGTCACTAAATACACAAACATACACAAGAAATTATCAATATGCACTAAGTTTGAAAAATATTTAAGAATATACTAACTAAGTATATAATTAATACAAAGCATACAATAATACAATATGATTTTCCCATTTACATTGTGTGCAATTAATGTGTAAGAACATAAAATAAATATATCAGAATTCCCTTCAATCTCTTGTTAGTCTTCTACTAAGAATCCTTCAAGTGAGAGACATAGTGTGTATGTGTATGTGTGTGTCTAATATATCAAAGCCAAAACAAATGGTGGATCTCACTCAACCTAATTCCCCGGGCAGCTCAACCTGAGTGTTAGATGGTTGTCCAAACCTTCACCGGGCATACTTATATTGTTCATATTGCCCATCAGGGTGTATAATTTTATACATGGATCAAGACTTAATTTTTGTCTCTCACGTCATATCCCTATGACTTGAACTCAAGTCCTATAATTTCCAAAATCGAATACCAGTTGAGCCAGGTAGGTCAACAGATACTTAGGTGCTAGGAATTTGAACTATAGATAAAGGGTCACAAGTTCAAATCCTAGGGACATTGCACGAGAGATAGAAATTAAGTCTTGACCCATGTGTAAAATCATGCACCCTAATGGACAACGTGGACAAAGAGAGTATGCTTGGTGTGGAGGCCGAGCAACTGGTTAACACTTGGGTGGGGTTGCCCGGGGACTGAGGTTTAGTGGGGCACACTGTTTGTTACACTAACTCTAATTTTTTTTGTTCAAGAGCAAAGAGAGTATCTTTATAAGAGAACCTTTCTTCTTCTTTTGATTAACCCTTCTTTTCTTCTTTCTCCAACATCCATCCAATGGGAATATGCTGCATGCGTGTTCTTGCTATACCTTTCTTCAAGAAACTTCAACAAGCACACACATGTTTACACTCCATGATAGGCTGCATACACAAAAAAAAAGTGATAATATACATAAACAAAAAAAATGCATTGAACATATAAATTGTTTTTTTATTATTAATAAAATTAAATTGGAAACCAAATATATGATCGAATATACCCATGATAGACAAAGCCACAAAATCTCTTCTTCTATCCTAGATGAACCAACAAATACCAACCTAAAATTTGAACAAAGAAAAAATCACTTTGGACAAAGGTTTGGTGAATGAATTGATAATATTTTTACTCATGTGACTTTCTCTAACATTATTAGATTTTTTTTAAAATATCTCACATCCAATGACATCTCATATCAATATTCTTTGACCTTAAGTGAAAATTCAAGTTATTGGATAGTTGAATCACATTATAATGATCATCCCAAATGATATAGATATCCTAATGCACATCCAAATCTATTAAAAATATTTCAATCTACAAGGTTTTTTTTCATACATTGATAATATCAATGAACTCACGCTTGATGCTAGATTGCAATACACACTTATGCATCTTAGATTATTAGGATATAATTTTTTTTCCAAAAGTTATTTGATAACCTAAGGTAGGCTTTCTCAAATTGAGATTACTAGCTATATATCAGCTAGAGTACCCGAGAAGAATATGCTTCTACCACTGAGATACAAGACTAATTTAAAAATATTATATAGGTTACTCATGATAAATTTTAGTGCAATCTACTGATGCCTACCTAGATCCAATATAAAATGATTGATAACAATCAACATAATGAGCAATATCAGGCATTGTAAATATCATTTCATATTTAAAATAAGTTACAACATACTATTGTATTTCCTCTCCCTACTAGTTTTCAAACAATGATTAGTATTCAACCTAAAATACTTGGATAAAGGGGATCTGATCAGCTTAGCCTCATGCACAAAGAATCTATCAAGAACATCTCTAAATAATATTTATTACATAACTAGATACACATAAAATACCTATCTTAGATAAAAGACATCCTGAGAATCTATTTGACTAGGCTTAAGTCTTTACATAAACAAATAATGTTTTTTAGCTTCTTAATTAGAGTCACATCGTGGTTAGTGATTAACATAACATCAACATACAATAGAAAATTAAGCAATTCATAACTTGATGGATGACTAAAAAATACAAAGGGTTTGTATGAACTAGATTATGACAAGATTTAAGCCTTACATTCCCTTTAACCAAAATCTAGCATGCTACTCTATAAGGGTTTCATGAAGATCATGATGAAGAAACATATATTTTCACATTAAGTTAATTGATTTCTAACTTCTAAGTCTAAGATAGTAATCAAACAAAGATTAATTCAAAAAGATATTCAAAATAGGAGAACAATCTCATTAAAACCAACATCATTTTTTAACTAAAACTCTTCACGACTAATTGAGCTTTATAACATGGTCACGACTCATTACATTAGGTTTTAGCTTAAATATTCACATATTCTTCATGTCTACTTACCCTTTATTAATGAGACAAAATCATAAGTTTGGTTAATATGTAGGGAGTCCATCTCTACCTCCATAGCCTGAAGTCAATCATCTCTTTTCACATGAAGAATGACTTTCTATAAGACTCGATCTCACCAGCATCCATAAGTAATACATATTTTACTAGAAGTTTCTTGTGGATGATTGGAAGGGTCTATAAGATATTATCAACTCAGGCTAGGACATATAATTTAGAATTGATGAGGCTTACCTAGTTCCAAATAGAGTCATTTATCTTCTCCATTGGTGACTCATGGAGCTCACATTTATTACTTGAATACATATTTCCTCATTTTAATCTTACTAACCTTTAGGAGGAAGATGAGTCGGGTTTATAGAAAAGAAGGTCTCCTCAGGAACACTTGAATCACCACTTTGATCATCAAAATTTATGTGTTGTTCTTCAAGAAAGACAATGACTTTGCTCCAATTGATCTTCTCGGCTCTTGGTTTACTTAACCTATGGCCAAACACTTCATGATCATAGTTACAAAAGATGCATAATAACTTTGAACTCTCATCACTTAGGATATGAACAAATATTTTACATCTAAATACTCACATATGATCATAAGATGTGTCCTTCCCATTTCAAACCCTATTTGGGACATCAACACCATCTAGGGTGGTATCAAAATACATGTTGCTCAAATCAATAGTTATAAAAATAGTATATGCATGAAATCTTCATGAGAAGTTGAACATATAAAAATATGCATTGAAATGACTTCTCAATAGTTCAATTCATCCTTTTAGTCATATCATTTAATTAAGGTATCTTGGTTATCTAATCTTATTAGATTTGCAATAACACTCAATTTGTTCTCTATATTCTCACTTATTATTAGAACATATAAAGATTAGCTTTATCTGGTCTCTCTCTCAACCATGAAGTTAAAATCTACAAAGAATAAAAATTACTAATTCTTGGGTTTCAGAGAAATAGCCCATACCATCCTAGAATAATCATTGATAAGTTCAAAAATAAAGGGCTCCTCCTCCTCCAAATATTCTACTTGACATGAATTATACATCAATGTGAATGAGATCGAGTATGTTGGATTTCTTTATGTATAATCTAGCTTTTTTCAGACATGCGGTGCACATACTCATCAAGAGATTACTTCAAGTTAATAGGCAACACAAGCCCTCTTGCTAAAAACTAAAAGTTCTTTTTACTCACTTGATTAGTTTTCATTGGTCACTAGTGAAAGTAGTCACATAACTTATATTGTCTATCATACTTATATAGATTATGTTCAGATAATTGCATAGAACATGACAAACATCTCTTAGTACTAACCAACACCTATTCGACATCTCAAGTTATATATATTTATTGCCCATGCTTTTTGAGGTTCATATATTGTCTATTTGATATTACCATATTCATTAGGTGTTTAATATAAAAATAGTTAACATTATAATTGACATGACCAAGGCCTCTAAATTAATCGACTAATCATCCTTCTAACTCACCAAATAAGCAAAACTAGCATTGCCAACAAGAATATAACTTAAAGAACCAATCATATGCCTTAACTATTAGAAATCTATCATATTTCTCTTCCAAAATTAGGCAATTGGTAAAGTTTAATTTAAATGATCAAAATTGATCTCCAAGATAAAAAAAAATCAAACTCAACCATTTATCTAAAAAATATCACAAATTCAAAATTAGGTAATTAGTTCACTTGTTAGGACAAGTTTGTAGCTGTTTAACGAAAGAATGAATTCATAAATAATTTGGTTCAAATATTTTTATAATTATAACCATTTACTTGTTATCACTTTATTTTTAAAGCATAGTTATTTTGCAATAGAATTATATATATATATATATATATATATATATAATGTGTGTGTGAGTGTGTGTTATTTAAAATAGAAACCAAATCTTTAAGAATACATAATCAAAATAAATACTTAATCCTTAGCATAAAACAATGAAAAATGATTATTCCATTTATGTAATGTGTAGTTAAAAATCACTTCCAACTTCTAATAGCCTTTGCAAAAAATCCATCTGATAGAGAGATAAAAAGAGATAGAGGAACATAATGAATGTATAAGGTACTATTTCAAACCTAATTGAACACACATAAAGTGGTCATAATTAGGCAAGAAGAAAGTGGTGAGACATTCTGTATTCATGTGATCACTATGTAACGAAGAATATCTAAAAATACCAAACCTATAGTAAAGTCATTCTTTTCTGCTCAATGGTTACAATGTGGTTGCTGATCAGGGAGCACATATAGCCCGGTCACTCTTTTCTCCTTAGTGACCACAAACCATGTGGTCACTAATTAGGGACCAAACTAGCTCTGATCACTAGTTAGTGACAACTATGTGGACTCAATATTGTCACTAATTGTCAAGTCAAATTTTGGTGCTAAATTTTCTTACCACTTAACTATGATAACAAAATGTGGTCACAAAATGGTCACCATGTGGTCTCCGTATGGTTGTCTTAATTATCTAATGTTTGATCTTTCGTGGTTGCATAGTGGTTGTAATATGGTCACCAAGTTCTGACAACATATTATGGTCACTATTTGTGGACATAATATTGTTCGTTTTTATAGTGATAATTATTATATAGTCATATGACTATATGTATCATTACACACACACACATGTAGTATACATATAGTATATATAGTTATTAATATAGTTACATATATCTACATACATAAAGTTATATATAAATATACATATAGTTATAAATAGTTAAATATAGTTAAACATGTAGTTATATATTGTTATACAAATAGTAATGTATAATTATACATATAGTTATATGATATTGTATACATAGTTATAAGTTGTTATATACATTGTTATGTATTATCATACATATAATTATAAATATTGTTATACATATAGTTATATGTTGTTATAGATATAATCATAAAGATAGTTAAATATAGGTACACATATAGTTATATATTGTTTTGCAAATAATAATATATAGTTATATATATATAGATACGTATAATTATATATATAGTTAAATAAAATTATATATAGTCATATGATGTTATACATATAGTATATGTTATTATAAATATAGTTATATATAATTATACATATAGTTATATATAGTTAAATATATACTTAATTATATACATAGTTATACATATAGTTATAAATATAGTATATATAGATATAGATATAGTTACATAAAGTTATATTGATTTTTATAGAGATATACAAATAGTTATAAATAGTTATACATATAGTTAAACAAATAGTTGAATATATTTATATACAAACAATAATACATATAGTATATAGTAATAAATATAATTACATATAGTTAAATAGGGTTATATTTAGTTATACATATCATTATATGGTTTTATACATTTTATTATCAAAAAGCTAAACATATAGTTATATATTGTTATACATATAATTATAAATATTGTTAATCATATAGTTATATAATATTATACATATAATTATAAATATAGTTAGATATAGTTACACATATAGTTATATATATAGTTATACATACACATATAAATATTTATATATATGTATTTAAACATATATAGCTAGTATATATAGTTATCCATATACAATATATATAGTTATAAATATAGTTACATATAGTTATATAGAGTTATATATAGTTATACATATAGTTAATCATATTATAGTTTATAGTTTAACATTGTTATACATATAATAATAAATATAGTTACACATATCATTAAACTTATCATTACACATATAGTTATACATGTTATACATATAGTTATACATATGGTTAAACATATAGTTATATATGTTTAACTATATATTGTTATATAGAGTTATATATGGTAATATATATTGTTATCAGTAGTTGTATAAAGATAAACATATAATTATGTATAATTATAATACACACAATTATATATAGTTATACATTTAGTAATATATAGTCATGCATTTAATTGTAAATATAGTTAAACATATAGTTTAATGATTTTATACATATAAATACAAAGATAATCACACATATAGTTATACATATAGTTATACATATAGATATACATATAGTTATACATATAATTATATATATAGTAATATATTGTTAAATATAGTTATGCAAATAATTATATATAGTTATGTATAATTATACATATAGTTAAATACAATTAAATAACATTATGCTGTAATACAAATAATTATAAATATAATTACATATAGTTGCACATATAATTATACATATAGTTATATATAGTGATGGATATAATTATATATATAGGTATGCATATAGTTATGTATAATTATACAACCTTGTTAATAATAGTTATATATAATTATACATACAATTATACATATAGTAAATTTTATTATAAATATGGTTATATATATAGTTTATATATAGTTATACAAATAGTTATTAATAGTTTTACATATAGTTAAACTTGTAGTTATAAGTTGTTCTACATATAATTATTAAAAATCATATATAGTTACACATATTGTTATACATATAGTTATATGTAATTATGCATATAAGTATATATAGTTATACATATAATATATATATTTATAAATATCATTTCATATACTTGTATAGCATTATATATACTTATACATATAGTTAAACATATATACATATAGTTATGCATATAGTTATACATATAGTTACATATAGAAATATAGAGTAATATATAGTTATATATAGTTTATTATATAATTATATATAGTTAAACATATAGTTATATATTGTTATACATATAATTATAATTATTATAAATATAGTTATGCAAATAGTTATATATATCTTTAAAAATAGTTATATGTTATCATACATAAAGTTATTTGTTATTATACATGTAGTTATATAGTTATGCATACCATTATATATAATTATACATATAACATGCATAATTATACATATAGTTAAATTTAGTTATATATGGTTTTAGGTTGTTAAAGATATAATATATTTAGTTTTAAATTTAATAACATATAGTTAGATAGAGTTATACATCATGAGCCTTTGGCACTCCCACTCGGGAGTCATGACTTGCTAAGTTTGATTAATTAAATTTAATAGGATTTAAAATACTTTAAAATCTAATATGATGGTTTGGACATATTTAATGGTGGACATTTGCAAATTTAGAAAATTACCTATAAATTACATTTAACAATAATGGGAAGTGTATTAAGAAAAATATGGATCCAAAACGAATGCATTTATATTGAAAAAACAAGAAAACCATATACTATCAATAGTATCATCTATGGTTGACTACATGTCTATAGATAGATGAAAACAAGTTGACAACTTCTTCCCTTCTCATTTTTAATATTATTTTCATTCTAAAACACCCATAACCTCAAATATTTTGTAGAAGCAAGTTAAAACAAAAAAAATTTGTCCAGATCCCTCACATTCAATCATTTAAAATGGGTCAATTTCCAGAAAATATCATTATTATATATATATATATATACTATCGAGTAAAAATATTCACATGCAGAAATAATGTCATTTACACAAAATGACCCATATGGATAAATATATAACAAGGTTTTAAACAAAATCCAATAAAAGGTTCAACCAAAATAGTCACACAGACATGTAAGCTTGAGGCCCATAATTGGTCAACAATGTTTCTTGCACTTATGGAAGATAGGGGTGAGCAACTAGTACCTGATAAAAAAAAAACTCAAGAAAACATGAGATGATCCATATTTAATATTTATTGCCACACATGTTTTCTAATACATAATTTAAGAGTTAAAGAAAAAGTATTAAAATATCTACATACATACTAATATGTATACATGCTTATACAAGTTCATGTAATCATAATATTTCTGTGTAAATTTTTAAAATATTCATTTTTCAATCTCATTCCATTTTCACAAACATATATAATTTATGTATATTAAGGCTTCACTAGGCTACAATGAGGCATATAGAGAGACAAATTAATATGATAGCTCCAACCTAGCTACCACCCACACCATGGAACACACACACCCACACCCATGGAACACACACACCCACACCCATGTTTCAAAGCTCCTTGAGAGGTTTCTAACTTGGCAACTACCACCTCCACATATCCGAACTCTACCACAAGCGAACATGCATGTTTAGGGTGATTCTTTCAATGGAATATCAAATTCCTACTTTCATAGATAATTTTCTAGTCTTATCCCACCATGTCATGGATAGGACGAATAGTCACATTAAAACTCAATGTCAAAATATACATTTTTCCAAAATTATTTCAAACTTCATTTGAATATTATATTGCTCATATAGCTTCAAAATAATTCTCATTTGGTTTGACACATTAATTTTAAATTATTTTTATTTCAAAATTAGTCATACAATCCATCAACCATGACTTTATCATTATTTCCATATAGCAAAATACTATTTTCCTATTTTTTGCCAAAATAATTCTTTCAAAAAAAATACATGATTAAATAGGTTTTTACATTTAGCAAAATAATCATTACATGGTATCAAATTTATGAGTCTTGATCAATTAATCATATACCTCAATTAAATGATGTAAATTTTATGAAACTCATTTGAAAGAAAAAAAAATAGTTTATAAGCACACACATAATATCACACATAATAAAGTATCAATATATAACTAACAATATAAAATATGAAATTTTCTCATGATTTTTTTTATTTTTTTTTTGTAACCAAACTTTTCCAAGCTTTAAACCTCAAACCCTAGCTTTAATATTTCAAACTAAGCTCTATAGCCACAATTCAAACGCAGACTAAAATAAAATCAAAATATTATTGAGAATTAACATAATTTCAAGTATAATTTAAAAAATTAAGCTAGAAAATAAAAATACATTAACTAACTTTAAACATATTCTTTGTTGAGATTACAACTCTTCCATAGCTAGTTTTTGTTGAAATGGAGTTCTTGAGCATAATCACTTTGTATAATGGATTTTTATGAAAAAAATCATGAATTTTATGTTTTATTTCAATGATTTTACTAGATAAATAAAGAAGAATAAAAGATAACTGAGAAAGAAGAAGAGAAACATAAAAGAAATTCTGACATAGAGAGAGATATGAAAGAAAAAAAAATTTAATCTTTCATTTAACGATAAATTAACAAATTACTTTCAAAAGTTCAATCTAGCTTAACTTTCTCTCGAAAACTTCAAAACTAGCAAATTTAGTATTATTCTTCACCTTTTTACATCCTAGAATCATTTTTGAACGTAAAAAAATTTTTAACAACAATATCTCCCATTTTTAGTCAACATAGTCTATTTGGATAATGGCTAAAATAGGAAAAAATATTTATTTTTTAGCCTCACAACACTATCCTTTGTAAAGGACTTTCATCTTTGGAATTTAAAATTAATAATTCAAAGAAATGTGGATAATCTCTCTACAACTCATTTTAAGTTTTCCAAGATGCCATTTCCACTCCATGGTGTTCCCAAAAAACATACTAATTGGATAGACTCGTTTGTTAATAATTTTTTTGCAAGATTCGAATTGGTTCTTTATCATATGTCACTTTCTTTAATAAGTGTGTAATAGTAAAATACAACAAATGACAAGGTTTGGGTGATACTTATGTTGGGATCTTACCACAAGTATGAAAATCATAGAGGAAGCATAAAAAATTAAAATTTTGTTCTACTCATGAATCAATCATGGATCACCTAAATTAATATAATAGATGAATATTATAACAAAATATTTACCTCTTGTAGTAATGCCTCCTTTAGTTAGGATTTGTGGCTAACTCTAATGTCTCAATCCAAACACTCCTTCAATGGTGATCCACACCAAACCGAAGTGGAAATCTCCAAGAAAGTGATATTGGACAGTTGGTTCTAGTCAAACTTGGATCCTAACAAGGTAGATTGAATGGAAAAAAATATGTTTTCTCCTTCATACAAATTTGAGATAAGATTCTTACATCCATAATTTTCCATATGAAGATGTTCTTCTATCCCTTTTAAAACTCTTAAGTTTATTTTTAAATCTTATCCAAACCTTTTTCCATATGAATTAAGAGACCAATTCTTTCTTTGTATTTTTAAATATCGATATTCAAATAAATATAGACATAAATATGTGATTCAAAATGGGATTTTACATCTTTAATTATTCTTTAAAGAAGAGTGAGCTCCACATATCTTCAACCTTTATTCTCTATTTGAGAACTAATCAATATCAAGTCCCATTTCAAAGAATATTGACTTGGTATGATTCTCACCTATTTTATTAGATTTTCAAAAATGGTTTTACTACATTAGATTAAGGTGAGAAAAGAGAAATTTTCTTCCCCTTTGGGTGGGGCATCCATATGCATTTGATGTACATGGAGCTTGCTTCTCATGGCTCTCAAGCCCATTAGAGACCTCAATTTCTTTAAACTCATGTTCAAATCATATCTGAAGCATATCTCTTAATTTGGATCAAATCCAAAGCACTTTATTCTTGCTTCAAACTTCCATGTGTGTGACCCAATAGGCTTCCAGTTATTTTGGTTACTTGGTTCAACAATTGAATCAAGTAAGTCACGAGTTCTACCGACCAACACATCATGACCCCAACTGATTAGAGAGTTTAGTAGTCTGACTGCAAACCCTTTTATAAACAAAATCATGTGTAAAATGGCTTTTCACCTTTTCTTTAGCCCACTTAGTTTAGATATTGAACAGCATGTAGCTTCCACCAGACTGGCTATGCTATGTATAGCCCAAGTGTAAAAAGTTTTTGTCCTAAGACTCCTTAGGCATCATCCAAGCCATGAAAGAAATTCATCATGATATTTTCATTTAAGAAAAAGATTTCTGAGTAAGGATCCTGATAAGTCCCCATGGATATATCAGCCCTCTCTTAGGAGTGCTAAATCCCCTATTGACCACTTAACAATATTTGAACACCAAAAGCTCTACCTAATCATAACTCTATGAGTAACCTCTGAGAGGCAACAAGGAATGAAGTCAAATTACATGATCGATGTCTAAGATAAACTTGAATATCTCAAGTCTATGGATACTTGCACCATTGCCATGACGAAACTAATATTTATATTAAATAGATAATTCATACAATTGTATCATAGCAGGTTTCCAATGTATTTGATTATATTTAGCAAATATCCACATATCTATTTTAATCATCACCATGATCATTGTTCATGGGAAAGAATACCTGATCAAATCAAGAAGTATACTATGTACTAGTCTATTCATATCAATAATGTCAAATCTAATTGATCTTATGAATAGTGATATATTAGATATAACATAATTACACGTGATATGAATATCATTATCACATCATTATTTTCTTTATACTATGCAATATATCATGAACTTCATTAATTAATTTAGCATTAATATCAATTAATAGAAATAATAAATATCAAATTAATGAATAAACCATCTTAGTTATAAAAATAAGTTATTAAACAAGTGCAAATGATGGTCATATTTAGAATACTTCTCAAAAAATTTAGATAATATTGAGTTGTGGAATACATCATGTATGTAAGTGTACTCTAGTGGAATTACTAACTGATAAACAATTAGTCTAATTCTCACAAGCATCTCAAATACACCCACATATCAGGACATAACTTTTCTCTTCTTTAGCAAACGATATACATCCTTATGAGGTAATACTTTTAGGAAAACTCAAACCTCAAAATCTTGAGATCTTGGAGTTGTTATTTGTAACTCTTTCAACTCAAGCAATATCATTTGGTTTGATGGAATAGAAATAGGCTCAATTCTTGACATCAAGTCGATAAAAGTTTATTTCTCTCAAAGGAAGCATCATTGATAGCTCCTCAAGAAATAACTTACTAAACTCTTGCACAATCAACACTTGAGACCAAATAGACTCATTTTTAGGCAATTCTCTAGCCTTATTCAAAAGAATGAATCAAAAAGTTCTACTTAAAGTCTCCATAAGATCATCCACTAAATCGTGGTTGCCAAAAATTACATTACTTAAAAACACAACAAGCTTTTCACCAGTATATAACATGACTTAGCCCTTGTATTTTGTAAACATTTAGGCATAATGCCATAACCTAGAATCTCAATAGTCAATTCAATCCGATTATTACATCATATCTAGGAAACTTCAATAGTAAATGATTGACAGAAAGAAACAAATCACCAAAATAAAGTTCATAATATTCTACATACCTTATTCACCAAACTCAAACTATCTAACTAAGAAGCAATACATAAAATAGCGTCTAACCTTTCATATTTCATGTCCAAAGTATTTGCAAACAAGCATGAAACACAATAATTAGAAGTAGCAATTTCAAAAAAAAACATTCCTAAGTACTACAAATAGGAAAAATGTCTTCCACCTTAGAGTCTATCATATGTGTTCATCAACATCAATATAATTTCCATTTTTGATAGTGAAGTATTGAAAGTAGAGGGCCTAGTTGGAAAAGGTGACCTAACCGATAAAAGCCTATAGACTAAGCTAAAGTAATGTTCATCAACATCAATGTAATTTAATCCGGTCTAACTTGCTATAACTGATAAGGGTAATCTTTTCTTATATACTCTTCTTGGCCACACCCAAAATATTTTATTCGACCAAAATGTTATCCACGCATAAATAATGACCAGCTCATGGCTTAACAGAAGAACCTAACCACAAGGAAGTATGAGCATGGCAGAAAGTCTATGATCTTTATTTTGATAAAGAACTAGAAAAGTTATATTTTTGGTTTGATCTAAACTTTCTTTTTTATTCTCATGGATATGTAAAGTATCATCCCTATCTTGTTCTACCAAGAGAGACATTTCTATGAGTTCACCATACCCACAAAAATGAAAAGGAATTATCATTGAATGGATATGAGATTTTATCTAATGCTTGAAACATTGGAATCATTCACTCTTGGTATCAAACATATAATGACCAAAATATACTAGCTCATAACACTTGGTTTTACACTTGACCACACTCATATTACCTTATACTAGCTTTATGAACCTGTGGGTCTTTTCTTCTCTAGTAGCCTTGCCGAATTACTTACCATTAAATAGGTCTTCAAACTCAAACCACATTAAATGGATTGTGTCTCAAAGCTTAATGATATTTTCAACCCAAATGTCTACCTCCCAAAATAAATAAAAAAGAAATGAAGAGAACCTTGATGTCTGTCGAGGCCCCAAAACCTCCCATCATCCACTATACCAAAAAAAAAAAAAAACAAAGACTCCATTGTTAAAGGATCACTAGTAAAAGAAGAGCATTCTACTTAGAAAACTCATATAAACATCATGCCCTTCGATACATTTCTTATTTCTCTAGTACCAATTCAGGACTAACCACTAATATTCCCTTTAGAACCATGATATTTCTCTATGTAGCCTAGCCAAACAAGTTTGCCACTTTCTGAAAGACCTAAAACATAGCGACCCATTCTTTCTTTCTTATCCCCACAAACTAATGCTGGGGCACCTTAGCAACAACATAAGAGTTAAGATGGGAACCAACTTCTAAAATAACCATACTAATGAATACAAAACTTAACACCTCACATTCTAAGGAGTGTCATAGGCAAACTCACAAGTACTTATCATATCAATCATACAAACAAGCAAGTCAAAATAACTTATCACACATAATGAAACTCTAGGATTATATTTTTGATGCCATAAAAATTATCATGAAATCCGGGCACTCCAAATTAGAAGTCTTGATGAGCTAGTTTTGATTAGTTAAATTTAGAGTGATTTAAAATACTTTAAAATCCAATATGAGGGGTTTTCATATTTCCAATGATAGGCTTTTACACATTTTATTAAATTGCCCATTAAGTACATATAAAAAAGATGATATTTAATAAAATATGGATCTAAAATGATTGAATTTATTTTAAAAAATCAAATAAAAACATATCATGAACATTACTACATGTGGTCTACCGTATGCCTATAGAAAGTTATTGACAAGTCAATAGAACTTCTTACCTCTCATTTTTATGTTCTTTTCATTCTAAAATACGTACAATCTCAAATATTCAATGGAAACAAGTTAAAATTTAAAACACAATCAAGATCTCTCATATTCAACCATTTAAAATTTATTGAATTCCAAAAAATGTTATGGATATGAATTAATCATAAAATAAAAGTTTTTACATCAAAAGTGAAATCTTATATACAAAATGATCCCTATAGACATAATAAGGTTTTAAACAAAATACAATTAAAAGCTCAACCAAAATATTCACCCAATCATTTAAGCATCAGACACAAGATTAACCATCAATATTTCCTACACATAGAGAAGATATGTGTGAGCAACAAGTGTCCATTAAGAAAACCTCAAGAGAATATGTGAAGATCAATGTTTTATATTTATTACACACATGTTTTTCAATATACAATTTATGAGTTTAAGAATGAGTTTTAAAATATCCACATATATACTTATACATATACATGGCTATATAAATTCATGAAACTAAAATATGTATGTGCAAGTTTTCGATATATTTATTTTTAAATATCATTTTATTTTCATAAACATGCATAATTTATGCATTGTGAAGCTTCACCAGGCCACAATGAGTCATATAGAGAAAGAATAATTGACTAGCTCTAGCCATGTTACCATCCCCAATAGAGAACACACATGACCGCTAATGTGATCTAGAAACCCATCAAAGATTAATTTGTTTCTAGCTGAACAACCACTACCTCCACATAGTAGAACATCACCATATATGTACAAGAAAGTTTAGGGTTATTCTTTAAAAGACATCTAATGCTTATCTCCATGGTTATTTATAATTTTAGCCTAACATATCTTGGCCGGAACCAATATATTCTAAATATTATTCATATAACTTTTATAGCTCCAAAATATTTCTCATTGAGTTTTATATATTTATTTTAGTATATTCTCATTTAAAAATAAGATATACAATCTAACAACCATGAATTTAGCACAATTTACATATATAAAAACATTATTTTCCCAATTTTGGAAAATTAACTCTCTAAAATAATACATAGATAAATGAATTTCTAAACTTATCAATTGAAAAATATATTACATGGTATCAAATCCATAAGTTCCATCAATTAATTATATACCTCAATTCATTGATATAAAGTTCATGAAACTCATTTAAAAATAAACAAAAAAATTGTTTATAATAGCACACATAACATAACATATTAATAAATATGAATAAATAACTAACAATGTAAAATATGAAATTTTCATATGCGTTGCTAGATATTTCATACCTTAACCAAGTTTTTTAAGCTTTAAACCTCAATCATATCTCTAATATTTTAAATCGAGCTTTATAACCATAATTCAAACTCAAACTTAAATAAAAGAAAAATTGGATTTAAAATTTGCTTAATTTCAATACTAATTAAGAAATTAAAAAAAAATAAAAATATATTAACTAATCTCAAATCTAACATTCCTTATTGGGTTTATAACTCTTCCATGACTATTTATAGTTGAAAAGAAGGGGTTCATCAACTTAATTATTTCACATAATAGATTTTCATTAAAGACATGAATTTTGTATTTATTTCAAAGATTTTGATGAAAAAATGAAAATAACAAATGAGAAATGAGAAATAAAAAGATAAATACAAGTGAAATCATAAAATAGCGAGATTTAATGAAAGAATAAAAAAAATTATTTTTTAATTAAGGTGAAAATGACCAAATACCTCTAGGGTTCAATCAGACTGAATATTTCCTCTAAAATTTCAAAACTAGAAATTTGGTATTATTATTCATCATTTTATATCTAGATATATTTTTTGAATATAAAAAAAATTAGCACATATATTTCCCTTTATTTAACCAACTTAGCCACTTCATATCAATAACTAAAATAGAGAAAAACTATTTATTTTTGAGCCTTACATTATATTTATTTATACATATAGTTATAAATAGTTATATATAGTTAAACATATAGTTTTTTTAGTTAAAAATATAATTATATGTATAGTTATACAAATAGTATATATAATTATAAATATAGTTACATATAGTTAAATATAGTTATTTATACTATACATATAGTTATAAATAGAAATACATATATTTAAACATATAGTTATATAAATAGTTATAAATATAATTATGCATTTAGTTTATTTAGTTATAAATATAGTCACATATAATTATATAGAGTTGTATATAATTATGCATATAGTTCTAAATAGTTATATATAGTTAAAAATATAATTATATATAATTTACAAATGGTTATATATAATTACACACACACACACACACACACATAGTTTAATATATAGTTAAACATAGTTATAATATACTTAAATGAAGTTATAGATAGTTATATGTTGTTATACATTTAGTATATATAAATTATAAATAGTTATATATAATTAAACTAATACTTAAATAAAGTGATAAAAATAGTTATTTATAGTCATACATATATCTATATAGTTATATACAAATATGTACTTTTACATATAGTTATGTTTAGGTAATAAATTTAGTTAAATAAAGATATATATATATATATATATATATATATATATATATATATGTATGTATGTATGTATGTATGTATGTATGTATATATTGTTGTACATATATTGTATATTCTTATAAATATAGTTATATTTTAGTTATATAGAGTTATATATAGGTATAAATTATATTACATAGTTAAACATATAGATATACATATAATTATAAATATAGTTATATATAGTTATCTATTGTTATGCATATAATTATATATAGTTATACATATAGATATACATAGTTATACATATAATTACATCCAATTATATATAGTTATATCTCTTCTTATATATAATAATAAATATAATTACATATAGTTACACATATAGTTATAAATATATTTATACATATAGATATATATAGTTATTTTTAGTTTTGCATATACTTATATATAGTTATGTGTAGTTATTCAAAAAGTTATACAATTAGATATATAGTTACATATAGCTACACATATAGTTATACATATTTGTATAGTTATGCATATAATTATATATAGTTATATATATAGTTATGTATAGTTATACATATAATCATGTATAGTTATACATATAGTTATGCATAATCATACATATACTCAATTATAGTTATATATGGTTATTTGTTGTTATACATATAGTAACTATAGTTGCAAATAGTTATATAGATAGTTACAAATAATTATATATTATTAAACATATAGTTATATACATAGTTATGCATATAGTATATATAGTTATATATATAATTATATAGGTATATATAGTTATATAAAGCTATATATAATTATACATATATTTAAACATATAGTTATATGTTGTTATCCATATATTTATAAATATATTTGCATATAGTTACACATATAAGTTAGTATTGTCGCATACATCATTTAAAATCTTTGAAGATAGCTATTGTGGAAAAGATAATAATTACCCGAAGAAAAGGAATTGCAACAATTTGATGTTAGCATATTATTCTTTTGCATTATGTCTCCATCAATATTTTGCTAAATTTGTGAGAGTCATGACCTTGTTCTTAGGGTCATGACTTGAGTTGTTACATGACATGAAATATAGTGTTATGATTGAAATGATCTCGCAACTACATTTTTTATCAAGATACTAAACAATTGACTTCATTGTCAATAGAACAAAAAATAAACTATCACAGAAGGTCTGGTCTCTTGACATGGATTATGTTGTCATGACTATTTAATTATATTCATGTTTAACATTAAAGTGGTAAATGGGATATATAAAACAAAGTGATATAGTTGTGTAAGAAATAAATCTATGGTTATATGTGTGTGTTTCTCTCCCTTGCTCCTCCTATTCTATATGAGTCCCTATGTGTAAATAGTCATGACTAAATAATCTCTTGTAGCTCATGGATTTACACTAACCATTGATATTCCCTATCTTTTGATGGTGAGCTGAGTTAGATCAAAAGAATCAATAACAATATCTTATGAGAAATATATTTACCCTTCACATTGGCATCAAACCTTTATTGTATTCTGATTCATAACATTTGGTATTAGTAATGTAGAAAGATTCAAATTTTGATATTGGGTACTAGAGTGATGTTATATCGATGATTTGTTTGTAAGATCTATTAGGGAAGTTTCTTTAATGCCTTGGTCATTGAGATTTGAGATAGAGAAATTTTTAGGGAAGTGCTTCGAACTTTAGAAGATAAAAATGAAAGACTTATATGTGGATAAGGATTTTTGGTCTATAATTGAGAATCTAAAGCCATCTATTAGTGGTAAAATAGTAGAATCAAAGTCAACTACATCGGTGAATGATATAAGCTAGACCAAAGAGTTAAAAGATTAGTTTGATTATGCTTGGATGACATCGTGGTTGAGAATGTCAATGGAAAGAAAGCAATAAAGGGATTGTGGTTGATGCTAGATAATTTCTATCAAAGTAACTCACTAGTAAACTAGATATTCTTGAGAAATAAGCTATACAATTGGCATATGAAAAAGGAAATATTTTTTTCTAGGTACCTACATGAGTTTAGCACACATTAGTGAGAAAAGTCTCATGATTACATCCTCAAATAACATGTTGAAATAAGTTTTATATAGCTTGCAAGGATTTGGATTCCGTGATGAATAATTATATGGAAAATAAAAGAGGGTGAAGTTTTAGTCAACAACCTCTAAAAAAAATAATAGTGTTGGGCTTGATCCACAAAGATTTATTTGGATAAATACTAGAGGCGTCACATAAAAAAATATCTAATACAACTCATGCGACAACTAGCTTTCATCACACGTTTAGCCATGCATGTGGGTCTGTCATCTGTATTAGATCTATACTTGAAAGGGGATCACACAATGAATTGAACAAATCTCTATAGAGATAAGCTCATACATGACTACTTTCCACCTAAGTGTATTTAAAAAAATAAAATCATGTACAAATATCAACATGTATTCAAATATAATGCTTACATGAATATAAATATTGATGAAATATTTTTATGCCTATATCTCGAGTCTCACTGATTCTCCCACACATGTCGAAGCCAAGTGTGACATATTATATATATATAGGACATACACCAAAAAATATAGATCTTCTCCAAAAAACAATAAAGGACATTCTCCTAAAAATATTTTTTTGGACATATTCTCTAATAAATATTGGATATTCTTTGAAAAATATGGATTTTTTTCTGAAAAATAATAAATATTGGATATCATAATGGACATATTCTCTAATAAATATTGGATATTCTTCGAAAAATACCATTTAACTATGTTTGGATGTTGTCCCATTTTGAGTCTGCATAAATAATATCCATTATAATATTATATATATCAAACTGCACACACCCATTTATATGCAATATTTTAATGCATATAAAAAACATGTATATCAATTATGATTAAACTATATTTCATTTATAGTTATAACTAAACGAATATAAATCACACTGCAATATATTATTTAACTAAACATAGAAATTTTCTGTAATTAATAATTAATAATTTAATTTCCAAAACAATTCCGAATTAAATTATAATCACGGTCATTTACAACCCTTAAATTAAAAGACATTTTAATAGGATAAAACCCTCTCCTCTCAGAATATTCAATATCAAAACACTTGGAATTTTGTACTAATAAGCAACTTTAGTTTTTGGACTATTTTATCCTGACCCTAAAATATTCAACTAAATATAAAAGAACTTAGATAGTTCTTTTGTTTTCTCTCTCCTAAAGTGCATAATACCTTTCTCTCATCACGATTTCCATTTTCATGTTTTCACATTAGTTTTTTTTAAATATTATTATTTTAAAAAAAATAATAATTAATAAATTAATATAATAATATTAATACTTTGAAACCTCTAGCTGGGCATCCGTGCAACCACATTTGCTTCTATTTTTATTTATTTGTTTATTATTTATTTATTTATTTTATTATTATTATTTTAATTATTAAAATAACATTAAAATAAAGATATGGTTGCACATGTGTGCAACCATGTTTTTTTCCATGTTTCCATTTTTCTGATTTTTTCCTTCATTATTTTATTATTATTTTACTTATTAATAATAAACTAATACCAATAAAAAATGATTAAATTTCATATGCCTTAGAATTCAATGAAATTGGTCAGAGTAGCTATATTTCGCAAGATGAATTCAATGTTGAAGTTGTTTCATCATTTGGAATCTAAAAAATTTCAGATTTTTCTTATGGAAAAATTATCATTTTACTCTTTTTTTTTCCATAAAAAATCATATATTTATTTATTTATTCTTTTTTTTGGGTTTCACATTCTCTCATCCTTTAAGAATTTCATCTCAAAATTCCCACATGTAACCATCTATAATCATATGTATATGCTATAGTTAAATAATTATTAAATGAATAAAACATGATATCTTTATTCTTAAATAAAATGGGATAAGCAGCACTCATCATGTCCTCACATTCCCATATTGTTTCTTCCACTCCTTGATGTTGTCAATAAACTTTTACTAGTCTTACAATCTTGTATCACATAACTTGGTATCAACTATGCATGATATGAACTAGTCTTTCTTTAAATGTCTCATCTGCATCAATAACGAGTTCACCTTAATCCACTACTTGAATAGGATAAGGAATATACTTACTGAGCATGAATATATGGAATACCATGTGGACACCAGATAAATGTGGTGGTAATGCCAACTGAAATGCAACCACACCAACTCTTCCGAGTATCTCAAAAGGTCCAAAATATCTTGGCGATAGCATTCCATGCTTACCAAATCGGATCACTCTCCTCTTAAGTATTACTTTCAAAAAAACATGATCAACCACTTCAAACTCTAGAGGTCATCATTTTCTATCAGCATAACTTTTCTACTGGCTCTGATCTATAAGAAGATATTGTCGTATTAAATCTACTTTTTCTGAGGTGTCTAAAATCAAATTTAGACAAATGGTGGATATGTCTCCCACCTCAATTCAACAAACTAGAGATCGACATGGAATTCCATATAATACCTCATACGGTGCCATATGTACACTTGCCTGATAATTACTGTTGTTGGCTATCTCAACTAAGGGCAAATATTCTTCCTAGCTATCCTTGAAATCTAGATAGTATGCTCATAGCATATCCTCTAAAACTTGCATGAACCTCTTCGACTGACCATTTGTCTGTGGATGAAAAGTAGTGATGGTTGTCAACTATGTTCCCATGGCTTTCTAGAAACTCTTACAAAAGTGAGCAGTAAACTTGGGATCTCGGTAAGATACAATGGATACTAGTACTCCATATAATCGGATGATTTCTCTAGTATGAAGGTCATCTTCATAGCTAGAAAATGTGCCGAATTTGTAAGCCGGTCCATAATCATCTACACAACATTATTCTTTCGTGATGTCTATGACAAGTGAGTCACAAAATCCATTATAATATACTCTTACTTCCACTTTGCTACCTCCAATGGCTAGTGTAACCCTGTTGGCTTTTGATGCTCAACCTTTATCTATTGACATATGAGACATCATTGTTTAAAATTTCCAATGTGTCCCTTCATCATGCTCTAGTAATACTGACGACAAAGATTATGATACATCTTCATGCCACCTAGATATACTACTAATTGAGAACAATGAAATCCTCTAAGAATCTCATCTCTTAATTCAACTATATGTGGAACCACAATTCATCCCCTAAATTGAATACTACCATCCATGTGAATAGCCTAGCACTCGTCGCATGTACTATCCTATACTCAATTACTGATGGACAATCTCTCTATGTCTTGTCTATGGAACACAATCACTTTACTCAATAAAGAAGGTGCAACTACTAACTCCCCATAACATCATGTCCTTGATTACTATAGTGTAGGCTGAGTTATCCCACAGTCTCGAGCATCTACCATTCTTTCAAAGCTTTACTAGCTATTACATCTCATGACTTCTGACTAAGCACACCAGCCATCACATCTACCTTACCTAGATGATAATGTAAATAAAATCATAATCTTCTAGATATTCTATCCATCAGTATTATCTCACGTTGAGGTCCTATTATGTAAAGATATATTTCAGACTTTTATAGTCTGAAAATATCTCAACCTTCTTATCATACAAATAATGTTATAATATCTTTAAAAAAAAGACAATAGCCGCCAACTCTATATCATGTGTGGGGTAATTTTACTCATGGTTCTTCAATAGTCATGATTCATAAGCTACTACTATTCTTGACTACATTAGGATACATCCTAGACCATCTTTCGAGTCATCATAATACACCGTGTATTTCTATCATCTATTCGGAACTATTCATAATATAAGCTGAAATAAGTCTCATCTTTAATTCCTAAAATGCTTTATCACATGGATCAGTCCACTCATATTTGACAACCTTATAGGTCAATCTAGTCATTGGAGTAGCTAAATGAGAGAAATTCTCAATAAACCTTTTGCAATACCCATCTAGTCCCAATAAACTATGTATCTTAAAAATTAACTTTGGTCTCCCTGAACTTATGTTTGCCTTGACTTTTTTAGAGTCCACTAAGATACTAGTAGTCGATATTATGTGTCCCAATAATTTCATCTCTGTTAGCCAAAAGTCACACTTATTGAATTTGACATATAATTTATGATCTCGCAAAGTTTAGAGAATAACAATAAAAATAATCTTCAAGCTCTTTCTTGGATTGAGAGTAGATCAAATATCATCAATAAAGATTACAACAAATTGATCTAAATATAGTTGATATATTCTATGCATGAGATCCATGTATGCTGTTGGCATGTTCATCAATCCAAAAGGCATCACTGTAAACTCAAAATGCCCATACGATATTCTAAATACTATCTTATAGATATCAGGCTTCCTAACTCTCAATTGATGATATTCAATATGAAAATATTTTTTTGGAAAAGGCAGATGCTCCTTTTAACTAATAAAAGAAATCATTAATCCTTGGTAACGAATATCGAATCTTTATCATAACCCTATTCAATTGTCGGAAGTCAATGCATAGTCTTAGGGTCATATCCTTCTTTGCAAATAGAACTAGAAAACTCCAAGGTGAAGTTCTTAGTCTAATGAAATCCTTTTCCAACAAATCTTGTATCTAGACCTTGAGTTCTTATAACTCCACTAGTACCATCTTATGAGAGTCATAGAAATGGGTGGTGTACTAGGGTGTAACTTGATACTAAAGTCTATATTTCTTTGTAGGGATAATCCTGATAGCTCATCTAGAAAAACATCATTGTATTCACAAACTATTCGAGGAAGATCCAGATCGGGTGTCACCTCATCTTCCAGGATAGGCATGCTAGCCAACCCATTAAATTTTCTTGCCATTTAGAATCATATATAGCCTAGGGTAAGATTTCATGCTTATTCCCATGAAATATAACACAAACAATATTTGGTGTTTAGGTAGTAATCCTTTAATGATCATAATCAATGATGATTCAATGTGCTATCAACCAATTCATGCCAAGAATGATATCAAAATCTAATATATCCATAACCTAAAGGTCCACCGAGAGTAAAATCTTTAAGATTTCTAACTCACAATTCTGACATATCTAATTAATTTTCACTTTAGTCCTTAAGGGAGAAGTTATATGCAATGGCTTATCCAAGTTTTTAATCTCTAAACCCAATTATTTCACAAATGATGCAGAAATAAATGAATATGATGCACTAGAATCAAATAAAACTCTTGCCCTAAATTAAAAAGCAAAAAAGTACCTTGTATCATTGATTGATCTGCCTCTATGTCTATGATATAATGGCATAGACATGCCCTTAGGTCCTTAAAGTCCTGACATATGAGCCATCTTCTTTACCTTGAGCCTTTCCTAGGCCTTTCTGACCTATATGTGAAGTAGGAAGTACTTGTGCAGTACCTTGAGATTGCAACTAGTTCCATTGACCCATACTAGAGAAATGATGAATAAATTATATCTGTATATTTCCCATGGATGTTTGTGACTATGATGGCTAATAATCTTGGGATCCTTGCTTTTGTGAGCACTCCCATTTCCAATCTTGAGGCTGATGGTAGTGAAAATAAATCCTCGGTCCATTCTGGCTAGAAGTCCTGATCTAGTCTTAGCCTTGATAACTATGACCTTGTTCCTGAAATCATCAAGAAACAAAAGGTCTCTATTGCTTTCCAAAATTAGAAGAAAACTGAGTCTCCTTTCTCTTTCCACTAGTATCCATACTCGCCTCACATATGTTTCACGCATCATTAACCTCTTGCTCGATGACTAAAATTATCTTAACCATCGAATCTATATCCTGGATGCGAAATCCCAAAATCTTGCCCCAGATGAACAATTTCAATCCATCCTTTAATTTCTAAACCCTGGCCATGTTAATGGCCACATAATAATCTCCAAAACATGACAACTCTATGAATTTAGACACGTAGTCAATCACTATCATATTTCCTTATTTGTATTTAAGGAATTCCCCTACCTTAGCATATCTAGCTGAAGTTAGAAAATATTTTTTCCATGAAGAGTTATCAAAATTCTTTTTATGTCTTTGCCTTTATATTCTTAGAGGTCTTGATCTAATCCCACCAAATTTGGGTCTCATCATCTAGCTGAAATATTACTTGCTAGATTTTTGTGGCACTAGAACTTGGAAGTGATCTCCATAGCTTCTAAAATTTTCTCAACTTGTCAAAACTAATGGCCAAGCTCCAACGGGTCCTCTTCTCACATAAATGTTAGAGGATAATGTGCCTTGAACCATTGGAGATTGCTCAGCTTTTCTAGACCAGCTAGAAGTAGCAAGTGGACTGGGTGGCCAGAGCATGACATGAGGAACGGTCCAACTAAGTTGTGCCTGGCCTGACACAACACAGTCTAGAACCATGTCCGAACCTGAGTCGTGCTTGCCCAAGGCATGTCTCATGCCATGATCGGGCTCATGCTGGGACAAGCACGACTTGGGTGCCTAGCCCATTGGCACACTCCAATGAAATAGGTACCTTGACCTATGATCTTGGATTGGAAATTGGCATTGTCAAATAGGCCGGTACCTACCCCACCTAGTCATTTTAAAAAATATTAAAAAAATAAAAAAACCAACACTACTATTCTTGAGTACACGTGATGGATTTTTTTCAATCAACCATTCTCGTAGTTGGCTGAGTATGTTCCACATGGAATAACCTAGGTAAACCCAACTAAGCGGCGGGATCTTTGAGGTTAGATCTAGTATAGCTTCTTTGTTGATCTCATTCATATATCATAATGAGTTAGAAAGAAAAGACATGACCATAATGATCATCATGATGGATTTTCCGATTAGATTTTTGGAGGATCCTAGGGTAGTTAGTATTATGTAGACTTATTTTTAGACTGTGTATCAAATGATTCCTAGGTCCACAAGTAGGAACGAAATAATAAAATATTATAAGTTAGAAAAATAAATAATTACTAATAAATTTAGGCAATATGGTAGTATGGTGTTTATGATGTCCAATTTTTGAACTAGTCACGATGATGTATCTTTTACATACCCCACCACCCACTATGTAGATTCTGAATTAACACTTAATAAAAATATTTTAGGATATTCAAAGAATCCTCATGATGGCCCTGGCATATATGAGTGCATAATGAGAATATTTAGAGATTATCATATTCAAAATAAAATATATAGTATTATATTTGATAGCACATCTAACAATGGAGTAGCAATTAACATGTTTGTTAGGACTATTAAAGATGGGGTGTTAGAAGATATTTTTTATGATAGATGCATGTGTCATATTATTAACCTGGTAGTACAAGCATGGATGAAGGTTGTTTCCCCCCCTCTTTAGAAAAAAATATGAAACTCACTAAAATATTATTAGATACCTAACAGACAATGAGAGTTTGATAGTCTCTATTTGTCTCCAGGTATAAAGAAGAAATTCCAAATGTATGAGATATAGTTGGAATTATACTTACATGATATTGGAGTCATATGTTGGATATGAACATGTGATATTCATTCATGACAATAATAAGAGTGACAAAGTTATTATTGGTGACAAAGATTGAGATATAAAAATAAAATTTATGAAATTCCTAAAGATTTTTTATGACACAATGAACATGTGTGTGTCTGTTTATACTCCCATCACTTACATTACACTCATGTGCATATATAACATAAGTGATATGTTTAGGAAGTCTAAAGATGACCTTACATTTAGTAATATGACTATTGAGATGGAAACTAAGTACTTAAAGTACTAGTCCACCATTCTATCTCTTTATTGTCTGGCTGTCTGCATAGATCCTAGAGTTAAGGTAGAAGTAGTATAGAACATTTTGACATACATATCCATGTGCATGAACTAGTAATACCGATATGAAGGGTTCATTCACCAAAAATTGACTGAGTTATTTACATACTATGACACTAGGTATGATAGTAGTTGTAGCCAGACTCTGAGTATAGATATTAACACCGTATTTGGAGATGATGACTTATTCATTTAGTTAGAGAGGGAGAAACAATGGGTAGATCATTGAATAGGAGTGAGCCATCTTGGTACTTAGATATTGATTACTACTCAATCATATCACAAAATGATAATAAGAACATTGATATTTTATATGGTAGAAATCATAAGAGTCCACCTATCCCATGCTGTCTAAAATGATATGTGATTTACTGACTCCTTTGGTGTTAAACATAACATCAGAGTCTATTTTTTTATATTGTAGTCAATATCATTTCAGATAGTAGATTAAGACTGTGACCGGATATTGGTGATGCATTTGCATGCATGAAGGATTGGGAGGATTCAAGGTTGTGCATCCAAGATTGAACTAGAACAAGAGTAAAGGAGTTTCTGATAGATAATGACTCTTGAGACTTTGAGGATGTTGAGCACACTACTAGGATATCATTAGATACTTATGTGATGATGATCATTTGGATACTTACACTGATTGGTATTAGGATTGAGTTTGATTATGATTAATGATTGTATCTTGTATATTTGTATTATTTTATCTTTGGTTAGATTGGATGATTGATTTTTTTGTTATTATTCTTTATTATAATTTTTTTAATTAATTTATTTTTTTTTTGTGATTTATGTGAAATTATGTCATAACTAATAATGGAAAACTTAAAATTTTAAATTTGTAAAATTAATATTTAAAATTATAAACTAGTGACTAGTCAATGGTCGACCAGGTTGGCAGCCTTTACACACAACCCGACATGACTCCACATGACCTAGCCCTATTCTACCTAGAGCCTGGCCAGTCGTGTCATGTTGGGCCGATAATAATCAAGCTATACTGTGCCCAACATAGCATGGTGCCTTATTGGGCCATGCCCGACACAGACTAGTGGCCCGACTGGGCCACCAAAAAAAGGTCGTCTTGGCATGACATGGCCCATTTAACACCTCTATGAATGATAGCTACACTAGCATGTGGAAATATGATAATTGCCTGACCACGACCTCTATGAAGGCATACTTGTCAAAGACTGCTGGTGGCTGGCCCTCACTCCATGGACCTTCTCTATGCCATTTACTATACTTATTATCTACATAAGTCAAATAATAATTTGAGAATCATATTTCAGTTTTATTATCAGCACACATGCCAACTTATAATACATTTTTTATTTTTAAGTTACCTTTTTATTTTCTGAACTTCTAAGGTTATGTTTCTCAACACAAGTGTTCATTTTTTCCAATACAAATTTTCATCATGAATATAATCCACACAATAAAAAGCATGCATCATGCAACACATCAATGTACACATAAAAAAATATTCAATGTATGTTGTGATCAATTCTAGGTAATTTTCTATGTAAACTTTGACACCAAGTTGTGACCTAGATATACATTTTTCGAATACTAGGTGATCCTAACCAAAGCTCCAACACCAAGTTATGTCAAATTGTGATGCTCATATATTTTTAAGAATATGTCTTGGACACATGCTCATTGACCTCTAGGTATTCATACACCTAAGCTTTCCTACAAAGTAATGAAACTTGTACAAAGTCCAAGTTACAAATAATCATATAACCTAACCTCTGATACCAAACTCTGACAGGTCAATCCCCAATGTGACTAATTCATTCACTACACAAAGAAAATGTGCAATAAAATAGTATTTTTTTTTTCAAATGCTATCTTACACATATTTTGTTTTTCGTTTGCTCAGTAGAATAAAAAAACATCTAATACAACTTATGCCAAAATTGGTTTTCATCACATGTGTGGTCCCACATGTGGGTCTGTCATCAAAATTGGACATGTACCTGAAAGGGGGTCCCACGACAGAGTGAGCAAAGCTCATCAGAGATAAACTCATACATGATTACTTCCCACCTAAGTGCATATAAAAAAAAATAAAATCATGCACACATATCAATACACATTCAAGTATAGTATTTACATGAATATAAATATAGATGGAATATTTATATGCCAGTATCCCATGTGTCCCTGACTTCCCCAGATATATTGAAGTCAAGTGTGGTATTATATATATATATATATATAGGACATACTCTAAAAAATATGAACTTTTTCCAAAAAATAATATAGGACATTCTCTGATAAATATATTGGATATTCTCCGAAAAATATGAGCCTTATCTGAAAAATAATATTGTGCATTCTTCAAAAAATACCACGTAACTCAGTTTGGATATTGTCTTATTTCAAGTCCGCATATATAATATTCATTATTATAATATATATACCAACCACGCATATAATCATTTATTTGTAATGTCCTCATGCATATGAAATATAAGTATACCATTTATGATTAGCCAATGTTTCATGCATAGTTATAACAACATGATCATAAATCGCACTACAACATATTATTTAATCAAACACAAAAATTTTTAGAAATTAATAATTCACAATTAAATTTCAAAAACAATTCTGAATTTAATTATAATCATGGCCATTTATGGCCCTTAAATGAAAAGAAAATCCAATAGGAGAAAACCCCAACCTCTTAGAATATTCAACACCGAAACTCCTGAAAATTTGATACTAATACAAAGTTCTCATCATGTGAAGCAACATTAGTTCTTAGACTATTTTATTCTGACCCAAAAATATTCAAATAAATGCAAAAGAATTTAGATCGTTTTTTTCTCTCTCTCATAATGTTGGAACACCTCTCTCTCTCCCCCCGATTTCCATTTTCACATTTTCATGTTTGTTTTTTTAATATTATTATGTTATTATTATTGTAATCAAAATAATAATAAATAAATTAAAAAAATAATAATAATATTTTAAAACCATTGGTTTCGCATGTGCACATCCACTTTTCCTTTCATTATTTATTTATTATATTATTATTATTATTATTATTATTATTTTAATTATTAAAATAATATTAAAATAAATATCTAGCTGCACATGTGTGCAACCATGTATTTTCCCATGTTTTTGTTTTTCTTGTTTTTGTTTTTTTTCTTCATTATTTATTATTATTTTACTTAATAATAATATAATAATATTAATCAAAATTGGCTAAAATTTGATTATCTCATAATTTGATGATATTGGTCATAGTAGCCATATTTCATGAGATAAATTTAATAATAAAATCCATTTTATCATCCAGAATTTAAAAATATTCTTTTATTTTTCTTATGGCAGAATTACTATTTTATCATTTTTTTTTCCAAAAAAAATCATATTATTCATTTATTTTTTTTGGGTTTCACAATATTTCATTCAGAAGAATTCATATGTATATAAAAAGTTCAAGGAGTTTAAGGTGCTGGTGAGAATCTTTTTAATAAGAAAATAAAGATTTAGTCATTAGATAATAGAATTGAGTATTTTCTAGTGAATTAAATTTTATGATGAGCAAGGCATTGGGAGATAGAACATAGTCATAATGATAACCCAACAAAATGCTGTAGCTGAAAGATTAAATATAACACTAATAAAGAAGATGAGTTGCATGATAAACTAGGTAGGCTTGGAGCCAAAGTTTTAAGTAGAAGTTATTGCCACAATGTGCTATCTGAAGAACTTCACTTCTACATATGTTGTGGTAGATCATAATATATTCCAAGTGTTGTATGAGAGAAATCCAAGTGTTGTATGAGAGAAATCCAAGCGTTCCTCATCTCCATCTCTTTGGATGTGATGCTTATGCACATTTTCCAAAAGAGAAGAAGAACATATTGGACTTCAAATCCATAAAGTAAGTATTTATTATCTATTAAGAAGGTATCAAAGGCTACAAACTATGGAACCCAAAGAAAAGAATCATCATCTATTCTAGAGATATCATGTTCCAAGAATCTAAGTTATCACGACTCGGATTCTCCTCAAAATCATAACATGAAGTTAAGTTGTCATGACTCGACTCAACATCACTACATTAAACTTGGTTGTCACAACTTTTCTTAAAATGAGTGACATAAAGACATGTTTGTCACGACTCAACTCAATGTCATGACATGTAACTTGCTTGTCACAACTCTTCTCAAAGGGGCAACATTTAGAAAGGTTGTCACAACACATTTCAATCTTAGGACATAAAACATGGTAGTTGTGACACCCCTCAAAGAGATAACATGAAGCAAGAAGGTTGCAACATAAAATAATGGTTTCGTGACTAAGATAACATTACAACAACAAATTATGAAGTCATGACTTAAAATCTTGAAGAAGAAATGGATAGTGCCAATTCAGTTTCATCAGTGCATGGTGAGAATATGATGTAGCTATAAAGTTTGTACCCACACTTAGAAGGTCTACAAGAGTTAGAAATTCATGAGGCATATAGACATTGCAAAGCATACCATGGACTTCTTGACACATGAGATGATCCAAACATTATGGAGGAGGCCATACCATCTAGGGAATCAAAGTAATTGGAGCATGCCATGGAGGAAGAGATACAATATATGGAGGATAAAAATACTTGAAGCTTAAACAATTAACCAAGTGCCATAAAGTAAGTGGGTATTCAAGTGGAAGACTAACATTGAGGGTATTATTAGATTGAAGGGTTGACTATGATGAATTCTTCTCACCGGTGGCCAAAATGACTTTTATCTAGGTGGTTCTAGCTACAGTAGCATAATATGATTTAGAGGTAGAGTAGCTAGTGGTGAAGACATCTTTTTTCAAAGTTACATAGAGGAGAAGATTTACACATGTCAAGCAAAATGATTTGAGATAAAAAGGAATGGGAACTTGCTATATAAGTTGAAGAATTCAATGTATAGTATGAAGTAATTTTCAAGGATATGATACCAAAAATTTGATGCTTAGTTATATACTTTATTTAGGTTTCAATAGAAGTGAGGCATATTCTGGGTATACACAAAGATATTAGATACTAATTTTATGATCCTTACTTTATATGTGAATGATATGCTTTTGATGGATAATAACAAGAAGATGATTTGTATTATGAAGGGATGACTAGCAAGGAATATTTATATGATAGACCTCAAAGAAACTATAAGTATTTTGGACATTAAAATTGCAAGGGGAAAAAGAACAATCTATTGTATATTGGGCAACATAAGTACGTTGAAGGGGTACATTGAAAGTTCAACATGTCTAATCTATAATTGGACAGTACACATATGCTTATTGAGTAAAGCTTTTTTTTTGTAGATCACTATCCATCTATATGGAAGAACAAGGATAATACATCTTTTTCGATATGCTAGTATGGGTGGCAGTCTGATATATGTTGTGATATGTATAAGATCATATATTTCACATGTAGTGTCAGTTCTCAATAGATTTATGCTGAAACCAAGAAAGGAAAAATCTAATGCATTGCAAAGGGTGCTGATCTTCGGGGGACTTGTGATTTTATTTTGTAGTTTGGTGAAAATTGCAATGAAGATATCTTTGAAGTTAGTGCTTTTGTGGATGTTGATATAGGTATAAATGTGAATACTAGAATATCTACAATAGATTTGCTTTTGCTTATATGGTGGATTGAAAAACTAATCAATTAAGTAATAACCTATTATTGCTATGTCATCAACTAAGTCAAAATACATGACTTTTACTCAAGCAAAAAAGGAAACCATTTAAATTAAGAGATAATGTGCAAAACTTAGTTTTGAGTAGAAGAACCTGTGGCTTATAAGTGACAGTCAAAGCACTATTCACTTATTGGAATAATCTAGCTTTCATGCATTACCAAAGAATATTACTATCCAATATAATTTTATCATAGAAAAAGTAAAGAACTTTTCAAAGCTGGAGAAAGTTGATACAAACATAAACTATTTGAGCTATTTGATGAAGACAATGAAAATTGATAAGTTCTAATGGTACATATGGGAGACAAAATTAATGAAGAATTTCATAAGCGAAAGAATATTATAATTGACTCATACATCATTTGTAATCTTGGAAGATAGCTTCCATGAAAAAAAAAGTCAAGACATGAAGAATAATCCTCATGGCACATTGATGTTCGGACATGATTCTTCAATGTTGAAATTGCATCAATGTTCTACTTTACCTGTGAAATCTATGATCTTGTTATTTAGGTTGACTGTACAATTATTGCATAACATGAAATATGTTGTTATGACTAAAGTGGTATTGGATCTGTATTTGTTACTAAGACACTAAATAATTTACTTCACTATTGATGGAACAAAAAAATATACAATTACAACTAGTTTGGGTTCATGATATGGAATATGGTGTCATGACTATATTCATTTGTATTCACATTCAATATTTAAGTTATTAGTATGTGGTCTATTGTAACATAACAACGTGAGGTAGTTGTGTAAGAAATAAAGTAGTGATTTTTTGTGTGCGCTCTCTCTTTGCTGCTCCCCCTCTTTTTTGTGAATCTATTTGTTAATATGGTTGTCCTTCTCTCTCTTTTAGCTCACATATAATCCGAATGTCAATCATATTATGGATATACCCTAATCATTTAAATTACATATCACCTAGTGGTGAGCCAAGGTAGATATAAAGAATGGACCACAACAT
Source organism: Sapria himalayana (assembly GCA_029783825.1). NCBI lineage: Eukaryota > Viridiplantae > Streptophyta > Magnoliopsida > Malpighiales > Rafflesiaceae > Sapria > Sapria himalayana. The sequence goes on along the minus strand of JAREIK010001079.1, from coordinate 1,444,802 downwards.
CTTGTGGGCAATACGTTCGTCATTCATATTGGTATCATACCATTATTGCCTACCAATTTCTAACATTTGGTACCAACAAAGGAGTGAGGTTCCGATCTTGCCAATATAGGTACACATAAAGTTATATATAGTTATGCATATAAGAATATATAATATTACTTATAGTTATGTATCGTTATACATATAGTTTAACACAATTATATATAGTTATATGTTACCACACATATGATATATATAGTTATAAATATAATTATATATAGTTATAATTTATATAGAGTTACTTATCATTATACAAATAGTTATAAATAATTATATATAGTTATACATATAGTTATACATATAGTTATACATATATTATATAATGTTATAAAAATAGTTACATATAGTTATATAGAATTATAAATTGTTATATATATAGTTATAAATAGTTATACATATTGATAAACATATAGTTATATGTAATTATACATATAGTTATACATATAGTAAATATAGGTATAAAAATAGTTACATATGTTTATTTATAGGTATACATATAATTATATATAGTCATACATATAGTTATGTATAATTATACATATAGGTAAATATAGTTGTATATATGTATATATGTTATTATACATATAATTATAAATATAATTACATATGGCTACACATAAAGTAATACATAAACTTACATATAGTTATATATAGTTATGCATATAATTATAAATATAAATATTATATATATATATATATATAGTTTTGCATATTGTTATATATAGTTTTACATATAGCCAAATATATTTATATGTTGTTACACATATAGTTAATAGGTAAAGTTATGTAGAGTTATTTATAGTTACACAAATAGTTATAAATACTTATATAAAGTTAAACATATAGTTATATATATAGTTATACATATAGTATATATAGTTATACATTTAGTTAAACATATAGTTATATATTATTCTACATATAATTATAAATGTTAGATATAGTTAAATATAGGTACACATGGAGTTATATAAATTGTTATACATATTCTTATATATTGTCATGCATATAATTATATATAAATTATACATATAGATATTTATAGTTATATATATATATATATATATATATATATATATATATATATATATATATATATATATATATATGGTTAAATACAATTATGTGTGGTTGTGTGCTATTATACACATAGTATATATACTTATAAATATTGTTAAATATGGTTATAGAGTTATATATAGTTTTACATATAGTTGTAAATAGTTAGTTATATTTAAACACACACACTCACACACATTTAACCATATAGTATATGAAGTCTTAAATATAGTTACATATTGTTATTTTGTTATATTATAGCTATAAATAATTATAGATATAGTTAAACAAATAGTTATATATATATATTTACATGTAGTTATAAATAGCTACACCATATAATTAAACATATTGTTATATATATTTTTACATATAATTAATTATATATATAGATATACAAATAGTAATAAATAGTTAAACATTTAGTTATAATAGTTATACAAAAATTTATATATAGTTATATATGGTTATATATAATCATGAATATAATCATATATTGTTATACATATAGTCAAATAAAAGTATATATAGTTATACGTTGTCATACATATAGTATATATAGTTATAAATATACTAACATAAATTAGTTTTATAGAGTTAGATATAGTCACAGATATAGTTACAAATAGTTATTCATATGTAAACATATATATAGTAATATGTATAGTTTTACATAGTTAAACATATAGGCATATGTATAGTTATACAAATAGTTATAAATATAGTATATATATACTTATACATGTAGTTACATATAGTTATAATGAGTTATATATAGTTCTCCATGTATTTATAAACAATCATACATATAACTAAACATATAGTTATATATAGTATACATATAATCATATAGAGTTATATATAGTTATACATATATAGTTATAAATAGTTATACATAATGAAACATATAGTTCTATATAATTATGCAAATAGTAAAATAAATTTATAAATATTGTTATATCTTGTTATACATATAGTTATATGTTATATGTATAATTATCAATATAGTTAAATCTATAGTTATATGTTATCACACATATAATTATAAATAAAGTTAAATATAGGCACATATTTTGTTCTACAAATAGTTCTATATATAGTTATAGATATAATTATATTTTATTATGCATATAATTATATATAGCATACATATAGTTATGTATAGGTATACATATAGTCAAATATAGTTATATAAAGTTATATGTTGTGATACTTACATATATATAGTTATAAATATAATTACATGTAGTCATAGAGAGTTATATATAGTTTATATTTATAGATAGATATAGTAATATAATTATACATATAATTATTGATATAGTACACAGTTATATATATTGTTACATATTTTTATATAGAATTATACATAGTTATACAAATAGTAATACATCTAGTGGCACATTGTTAACCATAAAATATATATACTTATAAATATGGTTACATATAGTTATATAATGTTATTATATATGGTTATTGATATAGTTATAAATTGTTACATATAGTTAAACATGTATTTATATATGGTTATACTAATAGTTAGTTAAATATAGTTAAACATATAGTTTTATGTTGCTATACATATAATTATAAATCTAGTTACATAAAAATATACATATAGTTATACAATGTTATGCATATATTTATATGTATTTTTTTATATAATTAAGTTTAGTTATAGATATAGTTAAATATAGTCATATATATTTATATGTCATTATACATATAGCATATAGAGTAATATATATAGTTATATAAAAGTTATATATATTTAAACATAAACATATAGTTAAGTATATAGTTAAACAAATAGTATTACATATAGTTATCATATAGTAAATATAATTTTCAATATAGTTACATATAGTTATATATAGTTAAATATAGTGATACATATAGTGACAAATTGTTTTATCAAGTCTTGAATAGGTATACAAATAATTATAAATACACACACACACACACACACACACACACACACACACACACACACACACACACACACACACACACATATATATATATATATATATAAACATAATTATATATAGTTATATTAATTATTATATATAATTATACAAATAGTTATATATAGTTATACTTATAATTATAAATATAATTAAACATATACTTATATATAGTTTTTCATATAATCACATATACTATATTTATAGTTTTTTATAGTTATACATATAGTTAAATACAATTACATATTTTTTCCGGTGACAAGTCCCATATAGTATATATAGTTATACATTAATATAGTGTATATATATATATACAGTATATATAGTTATATATAAATATAGTTACATAAAGTTATTGAGTTATACATAGTTATAAATATTGTTATTAATAGTTATATTTTGTTAGAACATATTGGTATATATATTGCTATACAAATAGTTATACATATAGCCTACCACCTTCAAACCATTAGTGAGAAACCATTTCCAACTCGCTTCTTGTGTGATACAATGTTTATCGTGAAGTGATGTTCCTCTTATCCTACGGATTGTGAGATGTCATTAAAAGCGGGCTTGCAGCTGACCTATGATTGGCATGCGTAAATAAAAGGTACTATTGCTTAGGATCGATACCTCCCTTACCTGTTAGCTGACAACAAACTTTCCGCTACTATTGCTAAAGTAGTTGGTTCGTTCGGTTGGTGCTGTCAGATGGTGCAGCTAGCACTAGGGTTAGTAAGCTCAGTCATAGTCCTGTATAACTTCTTTTTCCTTTTTATTTGAGAAAATCTTTTCTTTCCATCTACAATTCCCTCCCCTTTGGAGCTGGAGCATTCTTCCTTTATTAGTTGTCGTGGAGAATCTCCCCGTGTTAGCTTAGCAATAAGGAGTTTACATAAAATACACATAGTTATCAATATAGTTACATATTTAGTTTTATTGAGTTATTTATATTTAAACATATAGTTATAAATAGTTATATATAATTATACTTAAAAGTATTTATATGTCATACAAAAGTTATGTATTACTATGTTGTTATACATTTAGTTATATGTTATTATACACAATTATAAATATGGTTTCACATATAGTTTATATACATATATATATAAATAAAATTATATATGATTATGCATATAAATATATATATAGTGACACACATAGTTATGTATAGTTATAAATATTGGTAAACACAATTATATATATATATGTGTGTGTGTGCGTGTGCGCGTGCGCGTGCGTGTGTATGTATGTATGTTGTTGTACTTAAAGTATATATAGTTATAAATATTGCTATACATAGTTATTATATTTATACGTAGTTTTAAATAGTTATATATAGTTAAGCATAAAATTATATATTTATATAGTTATACATATAGTTATATAGAGTCATATATATAGGTATAAATAGTTATACATATAGATAAAGATATATATAGTTATAATTAGTGTTACATGTGGATAAATGTATATGGAGTTATATATATATATATAATAATAATAATAATAATAGTTTTCAAATGGTATACATTGTTAAACATATAGTTATATATAGTTATACAAATATTTATATATAGTTATACATATAATTATATGTTGTTACACATATATTTATATGTTTGTATACATATAATTTTAAATATAGTTAAATATATAGTTATTTTTTGTTATACATATAATTATAAATATAGTTACACATATAATTATATATATATAGTTATACATTTAGTTATATATAATTATATATCATTATGTATATAGTTAGGTATTGTTACACATATAGTTAAATACAATTATATAAAGTTATATGTAACAACATATAACTTTATATAGGTATATGGCTATTAATAATATTTACATGTAGTTATATAAAGTTATATATAGTTATACATATAGGTATAAAAAGACTTATATAGTTAAACATATAATAATATTTATTTATTTATATATATAGTTATACATATAGTTTTTATATCATGATTATAGTTATAAATATCATTACAATTATTATATAAAGTTATACATATAGTTGTGCATATAGTTATACATACAATATGCATTGTTATAAATTTAGTCAGATTTAGTTATATATTTATATAGAGTTATATAATTATACATATAGTTATAAAAATAGTTTTATATTATTATGATATAGTTATATATATAGTTATACGTAGTTATAAATAATTATATGATGTTATATATAGTGTGATGCTCCAAAATCCATGTGTCCGTTGATCAACCATCAACCTGTTCAAAAACTTGTAGATGTTTGGTATCCCGATAGCCAACACCATAATGTTATTAATTAAGTACTAGGACTCATAATTAAAATAAAGGATCAGATAGATCCCTAATGGTAAGGCTAGTATTAGATCTCGAGCTCTAGGTTCTTATAAACTCATTCTTTAATATTGAGCTGTGATGCCCCTTACACAAAAGTTCTATCTATTATGCAACCATTCTCAAAGCCACAACCACAATTCCAAAATATAATTATCCCATCGACTTATATATCCATACACAAGAATCACATATTGACATATCAAGTCCTTAATAGTTCAAGTTTTATTATAACATTCTCACACAAATATTTAAATGTAAAACACACATTGTTTAATTGCATTTGCATAAAACCACAGTATGTTACAATCTAGCTTTATTAAAAATTGTAACCTCAGCCAATTTCTGTTTACTTGTGCTTGCCCTATGCCTAAAATGTTTCTTAACAGTGACTCACACATAGTATTGAATATTCTTATAAGTGTATTCCCCTTTTAAGTGTGCATGAAGTGTTCACAACAAGCAATCAACATCCATTATTCAAAATACAAATCTCAAAAACCAAAAATACTATGTATATACAATGAGATGAGATTCAAATGTAAACCATGTCACCAGCCTTCACCATCTCTCACCATATCATGCACATGCTAATATATGCTAACAAATATCATTGAGGTGTATATCCAATAAGTTCTTTGAAATATAAAATTTGTTCATTTGTAAACAAAATATGCTTTTTTGGATGCCACCATTTAAAAAACTTTGTAATTCAAAATTCATGTATCTTTTGGGTTGTATATCTTTTTGGGGTCTCACCCTAAGAACACCGCACTCCAGCCATTTCTTTTTTGGCCTTTCACCAATAGAATGTCTAACTAGTCTAGTTCTTTCACCCAAGAGAGTCTACCCATGCTTGCTATTATCCACACACGTATCATTTTTTTTTCATGTTTTGCAATATTGTGTTGCTTTATAGGTCACCATCCAAAAGTATCAAGCCCAAACATCCATGATCATGCACACATACCAAAATAAATGTGATATTCATTTGCATATACAATGCAAATCCTCGATTCATATCAATATAATGCCACATATGAATAGACAGTATAAGCCCAAATCACATCATGCACCTTACCGTGCACCTTTGGTAACCATGCCATAAGCATATAATTTTCCACCCACATTCAAACCCAGTATACATCACTATCCATTCGACATGACCACAATCACCCATGCATATAGAGATATTCATTTAGCATTTTATTCATGTTTCAAAGTTAGACATAACCCGTCATTAACCAATTTTATGCAAAGGAATTATTTAGCCACCAAGTCCTATATCAATTACAAAGTTATCATTATAATTGACATATTTCAAAAATATTAATTCTAAAATATTATTACTCTTTAAATTTAATTCATTCAGAAATTTAAATCATCTCGTGTGGACTACCATTATTCACCTCACAACTCAAAACATTTCACATTTTCTGATTTTGGACAAAAGTATCCCACATTCCCACTTAATTAAACCTCCACTCCAAGGCCCTTTCATTACATTTTGGTTCTTGGTATTTTGTAACCAATTTTCTAGAATTTCATTATTTTCACTTTCAATTAGAATCATCCAATTCAGAGACCCGTAGGCCATGTTATGACCAAGATGAATTTCGGGTTATTATAGAAATGTCTACAATATTTCTCTAACAATCCCACATGATTTTTTATGCAATTCATTATTCATAAAAATTAAATTTTAAAATTAATATACAAAAATTAAATAGAATATACAAAAAAAAAAGAAAAAGAAAAACAACAATCATCTCAACACAACCTTTTAGGATTAGAATGTAAGCAAGTAGAAAGAAACACTACCTCAAAAGTCAAATGAGATTTCATGAACCCTCTTTGTTCACCTTGAAACTTAATTTTTCCTAAAGATTCTCTTCCATACTTTGGATAGGTATTTTGTTTTTGTTATTCACATGTATATCTCATCAAAATGATGAAAATTAATTTTTAGATCAATTAAATCCAATCAACCGATCAATTAAATCCAATCAACCGATCAATTAAATCCTATCACCAATTTTCTTTTAGGATTTTGTTTCAGCTTTTCATAAGTATTTTTTTTCCTCTTTTCTCATGACATTTCATTATTTATAGTACCTGCAATTCTACTTAAGTTAGATGCCACAAATTTCAGAAATGTCACAACAATTGATACATTACAACTAAGTTGACTGTCATGACTTAAGTAAAAATTTCCAAAGTTGTGAGGGAAAGCTACATCCTTGGAATGAAAGTCACAACCTTTTGAAGGAGAACAATTCCATGGGCTTGGAAAAGGTACAAAATATTTCAAGAAAAGTCGTAGCCTTGAAAGGGGGTTGAAAATTGAAAATAAAGATGTGACTTTGATAAAAATTTGCATCATTTGAGCATCATTTCAACTTGCAATACCTATTATAAAATCTTTAACTTGTTGTAACCCCAATGAAATGATAACATATCCTCAAGCATCCCCACCATGTGTCATCCCCAAGTTTGTGCCACTTCGAATAATGTGTCTCTAACTATCCTTGGTCTATTTCATCCTTCGAAAATCTAGAAAATATACTTTAATTGAATTTAATTTTTTTTGGGATTTTACGTATAGTATATATAGTTATCAATATAATTAAATATCATTATAGAGTGTTATATAGACATACATATAGTTATACATTTTTATATATAGTTAAACATATAGTTATATATTTTTATATATAGTTAAACATATAGTTATATATTTTTATATATAGTTAAACATATAGTTATATATAGTTATACATATATTAATACATATAGTATATATAGATATAAATATAGTTACATATAGTTATAAATATAGTTACATATAGTTATTTAGAGTTATATAGTTATATATAGTTAAAATTATAGTTATATATAAAGTTATATTTACAATTATACATATAGTTGACAAATAGTATATATATTTATAAATATAATCACATAGAGTTATTTATAGTTATACTTATTATAACTAGTCATACATATAGTTGAGCATATAGTATATATAGTTATACATATAGTTACATATATTTACATATAGTTACATATTGTTATATAAAGTTATATATAGTCATACATATAGTTGTAGATAGTTATACATAATTAAACAAATAGTTATACAAATAGTCATATATAGTTATATGATTGTTATTGTTAGGTTTTTATTCTGAAATGTGATTCTTACGTCATAATCTTACCGAAAATATAATCATGATAAAATTTCATTATCCATGAGTTAGGACATGTACCTTAACAAAAGAGAGCTCCAACATGTTTGCTAAGGCCTTTTCCCATATTCTCGAAGCCATGGTTCCACGAGAAAGGAGATAAATATGTGGAGGTGAATATGGTTAACATGTTTTTAAAAAATCAACACATATGAGTAAGGTTACAAATTGCAACAAATGTTGTGATATGTTTAACATGTTATAACACCAAGGAAGTGATGTAATGCCCTTAATCATCACTACCTTGTATCAACTCAAAGTTTAACCCTCTTCTAATAATGTGTCACTAGCTACCTCAGGTCTATTTCATCCTTTAAAAATCTAGAAAACTTTTTTGTTAAATATATTTTTATTTGGGGTTTTACAAATGATATGAATAATTATATATAATTATATTTAACTATATGTGAGACAAAAGAGTCAACCTCATCCATGCACAACTTGTAAAGTTTCTTCCTCTAGAATTATTTGTTGATCAGTGCCTTGCTCTTATAGAGTATTTCAAGTTTCCTCCATAAAGCATTTGCTATCTTTTCACTAGAAAAAATCACCAATACCTCATATGCTAAGCAAAATTGAATTACGACTCATGTAAACGGGTCTACCATTTCCTAGTTTAAAATATCAACATATGACATCTTTCATTTTTGATCAATCACTATTGACTTTGGATCTACAATCATGGACTAGTAATACTCATGAAAAAGTTGATCATCTTCAATAACTGAAAATCATTCTCCACAAATATTTCCACCTCAACCCTAGATATTTCCGAACATGCCATGCTATGATCAAAATATAGATTTTGTTCGGACTTTACACTGGACTATGAATTTAACATAAAATATTAGAACTCTAGGTACCAAAGACAACTGCTCTAATACCAAGTTTTGGATTCAAAATAACTAATGCAAACTTCCTCTAATACAAAATGTTAGGAATCATGGTGACACTAAGGGTTTAGGATTTTCGATGAGAGATAATTCAACACATACAAAACTCTCATAGAAGAAGCATACTTATCAAAATGAGAGAACTCATAGAATATCATAGGAGAAGAGGAGAGAACAAATAAAAGAAGATAGAAGATAATATTTTTCTTTCTTATTATTCATACATTGTGACAGAGCATTAGTTACATTTTCATAATAGTGAAGTAAATATCTCTTTGCAACTTATTATTTTTCATTTACAATCCATTAATTAGTAAAGTCCAAATTAATGACAATACATACCATGTTGCATCTTTATTCATGTCATGATACTAAAAAACAAGTCACAACTTAAATCTTCAAGTCACCAATCACAATAACATAAATCATGTTGTGACTTCATTCAAAGTTGAAACATATCATGACACAAAAGAATAATATAATGACTTCATTCATATCACATCATCAAATAACATGGTTATTATACAAATCCTTCTACAATTTTGTCACAATAATAGAAAATCAAGTTGCAACTCCAATTATTTCAAATACCACAAAATATAGTCACAACTTGAATATATGAGACTTCCAGTAATAACAATATATATAATACATGTTATGACTAGTTCATTTCATTACTTCACATTGTAGTCACTATAGTTAACCTTTATTCCAAATTTAGAAATATGAGCAAAATCTTAATAATAACAATATGTTACTAAATATATAAATATATGTATAATAACATAAAATTATATATAACTATTTGTATAATTATATATAACTATATGTAAATATATATAACTATTCATATATAAATATATATAACTATTTAAATATATGTATATAACTATATATAATTTATATATCTATATATAATTTATATAGCTACACACACACACACACACACACACACACAAAACTAATTATATTACTACATATAACTATATATTTAACTATATGTAATAATTTATAAATATATGTATAACTGTATATAACTCTAAAAAACTATTTGTATATTTATATTTACTACATGTACAATAACATTTTAACTATATATAATTGTATATAACTATATGTGTAATTATACATTACAATATGCATAACTATATATAATTATATGCATAACTATATATAATTATTTGTATAATTATATAGTAACTATATGTAACTATATTTATAATTATATGTATAATAAATATAACTATATATAACTATATATAACTATATATAACTATGTAGTTATACATATACAATTATTTATAAATATATGTAACTATATGTATAACTATTTTTATTACTATATATAAATTTATGTTTAATTATATATAACTATTTATAAATATATGTATAACTATATATATGACTGTATGTTTAACTATATATATAACTACTTATAACTATACATAACTCTATAAATATATGTAACTATATTTAAAAATATATATACTTTATATTTAATAACATTTAACTATAGTAATTGTATATAACTATATGTATAATTATACATAACAATATGTATAAGTATATATACTTAAATGCATAATTATATATAATTATATGTATAACTATATGGTAACTATATGTAACTTCATTTATAATTATATATACAAATAAATATAACTATATGTAACTTATTGTAAAACTATATATAACCATATATAATTATTTATATATAAATATATATAAATATTTGTTTGTAACTATATATAATTATATAGTTATACATATATAACCATTTTTAAATATATGTAACTATATGTATAACTATACATAACAAAATTTATAACTATATATATAGTTTGTGTAATTATGTGTATAACTATATATAACTATATGTCTAACTATCTATAAAACTATGTGTAAATTTATGTATAACTATATATAACATTATGTAATGAAATATAACTATATTTATAAATATATACTATATGTATAACTATATATGTAACTATATACATACATACATACATACATACATATATATATATAAAATTATTTATTACTATATGTATAACTATATATAATTCTATAATATATGTAACTACATTGATAACTATTTATACTATATGTATATATATAATACACATGATAATTATACACAGTTAAATGTAGTTGTATATAGTTATGGGCTATTATATATATATATATAGTATATATAGTTATAAATGTAGTTACATATCTTATAGAATTATATATAGTTATACATATAGTTACATTTATAGTTATAAATAAATAAATAAAAATATAAATATATATATATATATATATATATATATATATATATATATATATGTATGTATGTATGTATGTATACTTATAGATATGTATAATATAGTTATACATATAATATATATGTCGTTACATATATAGTTACATATAGTTATATTTTGTTATACATATAGTTATACAAATAGTATTATTTAGTTATTAATGTAGTTACATAGTTAAATAGAGTTATATTGTTATAAATAGCTACACAAATAATTATATACATATAGTTATATATAGTTATATATAGTCATTTAGTTATATATAATTCTACAAATTGTTGTATATAGTTATATATTACTAGACATATCATTATAAATATAATTTAATATAATTACACAAATAGTGATACATATAGTTATATATAGTTATGTAAATAATTACACATAAACTAACTAAATGACTTTATATATCTATAAGTAATAATTATATACATATAGTTATATATAGTTATATATAGTCATATAGTTATATATAATTTTACAAACTAGTATATATATTGTTATATATTACTAGACATATCATTATAAATATAATTACATATAATAACACAAATAGTGATATGTATCACTATTTATAACTATATAATTACAAAAAAGAGAAGGCATAATCATACTTGCTTGGGCCCAAAAAATTGAGGTAGACCCAAGTTGAGATATCCATGTGGAAAAATTTTTTTTAGTTAGAGTGATGGTCTAGTCAAATAGGCATAGCATGGAACACAATTTAAAAAAAAAACAAAAATAAAATTTGGGTAAAATTGTGCTCTTTTGAAAAAAAAAAATTAATATTTGGGAACTCGTGCATCATGTCAAAAATATTTGAATTTTGTTGAAAAAAATATTCGGTTGCATGCCAAAAATACTCTTAAAAAATCAACCTAAACTCTTTTCTTTTTCAGCCGCTACATTATTCTCCTCAAAAATAGCCAAACCAATTTGAAAGTGAAACCAACTCACCTAATACCCTAGAAACCATTTTGCAGCAATATATCCACCCAATTCAAAACTTTTTTCCCCCTATAATCCTATTTTTACAACTCTCTTCTCTTCTTCTCTCAAATCCTAATGATAAGTGATTTTTGTTTTGCTTAAAAAAATCCTAATGTGCATAAACATGATTCCCCATCTAAGAGAGTGGTATGTACTATGGGTATGTGCATTTATTTCATCAATTTAAAATTTACATATCTAAATAATATTTATACATTAAGTCCTTTATTGACTACTTTCATCTTTCCATCGGTCTATGGATAGTATGAACTACTCATGAATAATTTAGTATTACATAATTCAAACAATTGCCACAATAAACACTAATAATAATTGGATCATGATAAAAAATGATACATTTAAGAAAATTATGGTGTTTGACAACAAGATCCAAAAACAACTCTATTACATTATGACTGTGAAATAAGGTGGCAAGGCTCCAAATTGCATGAATTAGGAAATATGGTTCACCATGATAAAAATAGTATTCATCCCTTGAGAAATTAGTAGTGCAATGATGAATCAATTATGACATTCTCCCAAACAACCTCTGAAATGGAAAGAGGTTGTCATAAACTTGCATGGACTTCAATAGATATTTTAATTTGCTAACAAATTAAGCATTGAGAAATATAACTAGTTACCAATTGTCTCTTTCTTGGCCAAAAAGCGTTGTTAATTGAATGAAAGTGTATTTGATCCCCATATGCCCACTACATGAGATGAATCAATAATAAAGTAGCACTAAGGATAGATTGACCATTGAAATATAAGATGTCATTGTCAACTAAAAAATATAAGATAATTTTTTTTTGGTGGAACTACTCATGTAAATATATCAAATAATAGATCAATAATAATTTTTGAACAAATTAAAGGAACCAAATCAAATAGTGGACCCAAAATACAAGTCAAGAATGAAACTGCAGATTCAAAATGTATAGATTGCATGGCTAGTTTAGGTTTACTCAAATTGTCTCGTACAATCGAGAGAGCATTTGTTACTTTATTAGAAGTCCATTGTTTTTACTCAATGTGAAATTGATAACCCAATAATTTTTTAACTTGCACTTATTATTTTAGAGTTTGAATCACTTGTAGAACTAACTCTTTAATTCTATTCAGATCTATCTGGATGAAAAAAATATTTGTCCAATAAATATGGTCACCATTTATAGACTTCTTTGGTGATAGCATGAAAAAAAATATCTACCCAATAATAACTTGTTGAATTGGTAAGTAGAGGAAGCATGTAGCTTAAGAATCAATTTTTTTTCTAAAAAAAGCAACGAGATGGTTGTCTTGTATGAGCATGATTCCAAGGACATAATTGGAAGCATTTTTTTCAATGACAAATTCTCTAGTGAAATATGGCAAGCATAAAACCAATGCTCGAGTAATGGCCTCTTTTGGCTTTACAAAGTCTAAGTCAGCTTGTGCACTCCATAATAATGCATCGTGATTCAAGTTGTATGTTAGTGGAGGCATCAATGAAAGCATAACCAATAATTAAAGGCCAAAAATCCCTTGAGATCTCAAAAACTATGTAGTAATAAGGTATGTGGTACTAGTCAATGAACCATAGTTTCTAATTTTTGAGGGTTTGCTTTTACACATGTTGTTACAATATGACCAAGTTACTCAATATTATCCTTGAAAAAAAATATTTAGAAATCTTGATATAGAAATGGTGAGAGAAAAGCATATAATAAACAACTCGAAGTGACCAATATGGTCAGTGAAAGAAGACCTATAAATAAGCGTGTTATAAAAAAAATAATGACAAATTTATAGAGAAAAGTAGAAAAAACAATGTTCATTATTGCTTGGAATGTTGATGGTGCATTTTAAGCCTAAATAACATTATGTGGAACTTGAACTCATCATTGCCTTATCGAGTGTAGAAAGCTATCTTGTGTCACTACATCAAAGTTGTATATGATGATACCCTACCCTTAAATCTAGCTTGCTGAAAATTATAGCACCACTTAGTTCATCCAAGAGCTCATCAATTGTTATTATTAGAAATTTATTCTTTATGGTTGGTAGAGGGGTAGAGTACAAAGTCTTGTATAGTTTCAATATATATTCTTGGTGGAAACTCTATATAATTGGTCATGCTAATTTTTGTACACAATGACCATATCAACTCATCAACATAATCTTTTCACTATGTAATATATTTTTTATAGTTATAATATTATCATGGAGATATAACCATACTTATCTCATTAAATTTAATTGACCATGATATTAATTTTACATCACAATAACCAAGTATCCTATAGGCACTAAAAGTCATGATATGCCCTAAGCATCTTGACTTTATATCTAATATGGCTTAGTAGTATTAAGTCACATCTATGCCTTTTTTGATAAAGCAATGACTTTTGTGGCATAGAAAATTATAGAGCCAAAACTGTTTAGGTCAAAACCATGAAATTTTTTCAGTGTTGTCACTTTTGTGACAAAATATTACTAAGGACAATACTTAAGTATGACCATTTACCAAGGCCACGACTCTTGTCCTCAATGAAAAAAAAAGTCAAGACTTTTATGTATGGGCTAAGACTAGTGCCTCAACATCTTTGTAGCACTACAATGATATGGTATGTCAAAGAAGTGAAGGTTAGTGTCATAACCACTCATAGCATCATAGACACTTGAGACATATAAAAGATATTTTTTGTTCCATGGCCATTTCCTAATACTATGGCCCTAAGATACACATGAGAGACTCTAAAATGAAGTGAAAGAAAAAGAAATTATAGATATCTCATTTACTTCTTCTCTCTCCATGCAACAAGAAAAGCCATGATGTAGCTACTAAACCCATGGAGTGAATTTCACTCCCTAAGGGCTCCACAAATAAGTAAGGGATGCAAGAATCAATTCTAATCATTAGAGTTGAGGGTCACAACTTTCGCACCCTCACTCTAGGGCAAATTCAAGAATTTTTATCAAAATAACATGTGGTATATAGTTTGTATAATTTGTTTTATGGGATGTGACATTTGATTTTATATTTATAAATCTATTTGATTTATATTATGTCATGGATATTATTGAATACGTAATTTAATAAAAGCTGAACTAATATCTTGACTATTGGTAATTTATAAGAGATTGCAATGGTGGATGATGACATGTAAACATGAGGCTCACTCATGCATATGCTAATATGAAAGTGATAACCCTTCTGATTGGGATGTATGAAATAAACCTATACATTAAAACCTAAAATTTAGGTATGTTAATCTTTTTGAGTATGATACTATTGAAGTTGAAAGTGCAAATACTTTTACATACCAATTTATTATACATTCTTAGAAGAACTAGTTCTCAATTGGGATGAATATTATATAAAAAATTCTCTTAAGGGGTTCATATTTTGTGTGAGTCTTATCATCACCATAAAGGATGATAATAGGAAATCCTCAAGATATATATGAGTTTGTTATGATTCATAAGATGGTGATAGACCATATGAGTTGCTTTCTCTCATATGGTTCCCCACTAGTGAAACTTGAGGGAAGCATATAATAATTGTGTCCGTATAGTACTTATGAAGCCAAAAGTGCAAATGATTATGGATGATATTAATTTTTAGAATTTATGACACTTGAGCCTAGAAAATAAGAGTGCAAATCCTTGGGGCATGCCTGGAAACAATTATCAAGGGCAGTTGACAAAAGTTACATAAATAGTATGAGATTGTAAATGACTTTTGAACATAGATATTTTGTTGTTTTCATGATAATGTAGTAAAAGAATAGCTCTGAGGGGATCACCATTAGGATGAACTCAATGGTGAAAACCATCTTATATGCAGTTGAGGGGAAGGAGTTATTACACACCAACCCAACCATCATTATGTGTCCAAATATAATATAATTTGAGCTAATTTGAATGAACATCACCTAAATTAAATAAATAAACTTATAGATCTAAGATTGAAACACAATCTAAATATACAATTTTTTATGATTTAGTTGTGTCACTATTAAATAATCAAACTACCAATAAAATTTTATAAGATTAGTATTTAGATAAAAATCTTTTTTATTTCTTATTCTTGTATGTCCCATGCACTTATGAATCTTTTTTGATGGGATACTATCATCAGTGATCTTTTGGGACATCACCTAAGCAACAAGTTAAGCGACATAATAATGTTGTAACATATTTTTGGTACTATTTCTAGGGATTATTTATGTTTAATTAGTCAATATGAGGTGACATAATTATCTTTTTAAAATGATAATTATTTTTTAGTAGTCTAGATAGCATTGAGTTCAAAAAAGCTTCCCGAATCTAAATGCTAGTCCTATTAACTTGTTTGGAAGGTGGATAATTATATTTTTGGTTTTGCTTGTATTTTTTTCTATCTTTCTTTTAAACACCCTTTTATGAGCTGAATCTCTAAGACTGAGCTAACCCCTTTATACCTAGTAATAAAAAGAACTAGAAAAGTAATTTCTAGACAAAGAGCTGATAAAGAGCCTATGGAGGGTACTAACAATAATGGAGAACCTCAATGTGATAATGGGCAAGTTATCCAATAGCTCATTCTCCACAATACATATGGATACTATTAGATGTCCATAAAGATGGAAAGTTATTTAGATATTTGAGTGTAACTAGTGTAAGCCAACTAAGTTGAATTGAAGCCAAATCTTATAGCTATGCTTCAATAGTCTTAATATAGTGAAAGGGTATCAGAGGATTCTAATGGATATGTCACAATATTTTTGGATATATGCAACACAATAAAAATGAATGGAATTAGCTCTAGCACAATATATTTACATTTATTTCCATTTTCATGAATGAATAAGGCATGTAGTTGGTTCTAATGTTTAATTCCGGGCTCCAATGAGAGTTGGGATAAGCAAGTGAGGGTATTTATCTCTAAATTTTCCCACCAAAAATTATCTAAAATACTGATCAAAATAAGCCAATTCCAGCAAAATGAAAATGAGTTTCTATGTGATGCATGAGACCAATTTAAGGAGTTGCTAAGGAGATGTCATTAATATGAATTTGAGTTATAGAGCCAAGCTCAAACCTTCTAAATGAGTTGAACTATATGATGAGGTGCATAGTTTATATGGTTGCTACAAGGTTGATTATAAATAAATTGATGAGGAGGCATATTATTTGTTTAAGGTCTATCAAAAATAACTACCAAACTTCAATGGAGAGAAGACAAGCTAAAATGTTAAAGTTTGGATTGATTCACCACAATCAAAGTAAAGATGGAAGCTCTTTTAAGAAAGCTTAACACCAAAGAAGAAAATCACCATTTTATATCTGCATGAATCATTAGACTTGGTTCTCATTTATTAAATGGAAGAAGCTATCAAAATAGAAAGTAAAGGGTATGTGTTTAGACCTGATAATAATCTTTCAATGCATTACCATCCAATTATAATAAATCATAAAAGTTCTTTGAATGAATTCTATGAGAGTTAGATGTAGAATATTGGGTAATCATCAAAAAATATTAGGAATACTGCAATGAGCTACAATAATATAGGGAGCTCAAGCTTTAGTTGTCAACTATCATGAAGAGAAGAAAAGACAACCTTTGAAGGAAGTATGCATATTATCTTAGTAGAATTAAAAAAGAAGAATGACATCCAAAAAAATTAGATGGGATTAATTGAAGTGAGAATGGATCAAATGAGTTTGGTGATGAGTAATATAAAAAAAAATTGATGATTTAGCATTAACAATGAATGGAACAAAAAAGTAAATGAACTACCAAGTGTTATGAAGTAAATTCAAAAAATTAATCCTTATATTGCTTAGAAGTAATAAAGAACTACAAAGATATTACTTTAAAAGTAAAAGGATTCTAAAATATTTTATGACTGATAGGATCATGAGTTTCCCAAAAGTTGTGGCTTTGACTACAATCTTCTAAGAGGCTACATACCCTACTGAAGAGAGCATGAATAATGAAGGGTATGATACCATAATACTAGAGGTGTCAAATGGGTGGGCCTGACTGGCCCGACACAAAGCATGACATGGTTCGGCTATGTGTGGCCTAGCACAACATGGCAATGACCCGTGCCCGTGCTCGTGCCAGACCTGCCCTCGTCACCGGCCATGTTGTGCCGGGCTGAGGGATTTTGGCCTACGTGCTGTGCTATGGCAAGCCGATAGTGATGGGCAAGGCTCGCTGAGCCCTGAAAGGGTGACGACAGCATGGCGGCACGACAAAGTGTTGTCAAAACCCTAATATTTTTTTAAAATTAGGGTTACGGCCACCAGAACTATGTCGAACCAGGCCAAACCCGATTGATTTTTGGCCACAGGCCCGTGCCAGGTATGACCTCCACTAAACCATGTCAGGCTAGGCACGGTAGCCCAATTGGGCAGCCTAAAACCAAGCTGGGCCTGCCTGATCTAGCCCATTTGACATCTCTACATGATACCTAATAAACCTACAACTTTAAAGGAAGTGTAAGCTTAAATCTCACCCAAAGATCTATAGAATAGAAAAAAAGAAATATATGAGTGAATATAGCTTACTCAAAGGCAATGAGATAAAGAAAAGAGTTAGAATGATGCTAAGGTTAAGTTTCCAATGATCTTCAATTTCCACAATAGTTTTAAAAAAATTGGACACTTACTTTGAGAAGTTTCTCAATATATTTCAGAAGTTAGAAGTGATATACTATTTTTTGAAGTTCTAACTCAAATTCCAAATTACATAAAATTTATGAAATTAATCCTTTCGAAGGAACAAACAATATAATGTAATCATTCAAAGAAAACTTCTGAGAAAATTGAAGGATCATGGAAGTTTTACTAACCTTTAACTATTGAATATCATACCTTTCAAAAAGTATTATGCAACTTGAGATCAAGTATCAAATTAATCCCTCTATCAATTGCGTAAAGATTGAATCTCATCAAAATTACGCAAGCATCTTTTTTCACTCTAAATGATGGATCAAATTATCAAGTGCTTTGATGAGAATATCGAAAATGTATTAGTTAAGGTGGATATCTTTATTTTCTAGCGGATTTCATTATATGAAATATGAAAAAAGATAATTATGTACCATTAATATTGAGATGTTTATTTTTGCTCATAGGACAAGTCCTTCTTGACATAAAGAATGAGGAGTTCACTCTCTATTTTGATAAGGAGAAAATAAAGTTAAACATTAAAATAGTTTGTAGGGTATATTTGATGATGTACCAAAGTATTGGAGAATAGACAATCTATTTCATACTTTAATCCAACAAAAAGTGAATTTTATTGCAAGGATTTTGTATATTATAAGCATCTTAGTGAAGATGAAGGAGATGAATCATAAGAATAAATTTAGAGCTATAATAGTGATGAGGAAAAATATGATGAGGAAGAACTATTTTGGAGTTGTCAAAATGAGAAAATAGAATGAATTCTATGAGCTTGCAACATTATTTGAAGTCTAGACATCAAAAAGAATATTATGTTGACAACTCCAAGGAAGCTAGGGAACAATCATGAATGATTAGGTTGAGATAGAAATCATGGTGGAGTCAATCAAAGATAAGGACATGGATATGCCTAGTACAATGGCTTTAGTGTTACATAATGAAAATACCAACAAAAGCTTGAAGACAAATTTATGGATATTCCTAGCAGTATGACTTTGGTGTTACATAATAAAAATGATCAAGTAAAACTTGAAGATAAAACGATGGTTATACCCAACACTATGGCTTTAGTATTATAGTATAAAAATGACCAAGAAAAACTTAAAGATAAAGTTTTGGATATGCCAAACATAATGACTTTGAAGATAGATAATGAATTTCTATATCATAAGCCCAAAGACAAAGCCATAGTTGTGCATGATGCCATGACCTTGGAGTTGTAGAATAGAAAGGGCAAGAAAAAATTTCAAGACAGAGCTTTGGCTTTATTTATCACCATGACTTTAGAAATCCAAGAAGAAAAGGGCAAAAAAAGCTTAAAGACAAAGCTATGACAATACTCAGCACTACGCCTTTGTTGATTTAGGAAGAAACAAACAAGGAGGTAAAATAGTATATTAAGAAGCTAACATGAACATAAAAAATCTCTGATGGAGGAAAATAAGTTTTAATGATCTATCAATGAATATTATATATATCTTTACTCAGGAGGTAACCCAATAAGTTTTTTACATGCGTGATGTAAAAAAATACCTATTTCTACCACATAAATGAATGTGCACATACAATGACCAATAAGTATAGTTGTTGAACTCAAAGCCTACTATGAGTAACAACATATTGGTTTGAAATAACTTTATTATTTTTAGACCCTATGATACACAAACATAATCATATATTTGTTTCTTAGAAATGTTAAAAAATTTTTTTATGAAAAAAAATTTATTGCTCAAGAATAAGTAATTACTTTAGTATGTGAGTTTGTTGATATTCAAACTATGGGACATTCTTAAGTATTTTGGTAATTTGTGAAGATGTATAACCTTGGAAATAAAGTAATTATTGATTGATTTCATGACTTAGAGTTTTAGTGGGTTTAGATGAATAGTCATGAAATTGATAGGTTTTTAGAGGTATTTGGATGAAGAGTAAAGTATGGAGTCTTACTTAGTTTCAGTGTTCATTCTTGGCCCAGACTTTACCTAATTGGTCGTTACAATCTTTATATATCATGACTTTATCAACTCATTAGCACAATCATTTAATTGTGCAACATATTCTACATGGCTATGATAATATTATGAAGTCACAACCATACTTATCTTGGAAAATTTAAATGGATGTGACATTAATTTTATATCATAGCAACCAAGTACCCCACTAGTGTTGAATGTCATGGCCATGTCCTAGCACAATGTCTTTTTTTATATGACTTGGTAGTTTCAAGTAAATGCTATGATCTTTTTACAAAACTATGAATTTTGAGCTATAGAAAATTACAAAGTAAAAACTACTCAGACCAAAACCATATCAATTTTTTAGAACTATGACTTTTGAGACACAAAATATTACATATGATATTGCTTGAGTATGATTATTTCTCAAGGTTATGACTCTTGTTCTCAAAGGAAAGCAAAATCAAAACTTTTATACACAAGCTAATTGCTAGTGCCATGGTATTTTTGTAGCACTATGGTAACAAAATATATGAGAGAAATGAAGACTAGTGTAATTATCATTCATAGCACCATAAACAATTTAGACATATGAAAAATAATTTTTATTCCATGGTTATTTCCCAATGTTGTGACTATAAGATATACATGAGACACTTTTCTAGTATTATAGCTATTTTCTAGTATCTTTGCTATATAATAATCAAGAAAGACTAATGCCAATGTCATGTCTATTTTACAATACCATGTCCATGTAATAATATGAGTGGCTATTCATAATTCCAGGGCCTATCCTAGAGATGTGACCCTGTATGATGAACAAGAAGGCTAGCACACAAAGCTGTGATTACTTCATAATATTATGCCTTTGTGTCATAAAGACATCAGACCTAAGTCATGATTATTGCTCAACAATTCGAATTTTTGTTATAAAAATATTGGGATATATTTTATAGTTGTGACCATTTTCTAGAGTCATGACCTCAAGTTTAAGTGATGAAAGTTAGTTTTGAATTTTGTCTTAAAATTATGACTTTCTACTAAGAGTAATGCAATATATATTGAGTATAAAATTGGAAAAAAAGATAAATTATACATATTTCTCATTTTCTTCTTCTCTCTCTAAGCAATAAGGAAAGGCATGGTGTAGCTACTAAATCCTACGAGTGAATTTCACACTTTCTAGAAGTTATACAAGTAAGCATGTGACCTAGGATTTATATAATTTATTTTGTGTGATGCAACATTGAGTTTTACATTAATAAATTTGTTTGATTTATATTGTGTTATAGATATTTATGGATGAATGATTAAATAAAATTTAAAATAGAGTTTTGACTATTAATAGGTATGTAAAAGATACTCATTATGGATAATGATAGGTACTATGAGGCTCACTCAAACATATGGTAAGAATGAAATGATAATCTTTTTCACTGTAGTGCAAGAATTATGGTGCTTAAGAAGCCAAATTCTTTTATATTTTAATTTATTATACATGTCTTAGAAGAGTTAGTTATTACTTGAGATAGACATTATGTAGAACATTCTCATAAGTATTTCAACTAAAATGTGAAAGGCATATCATCACTAAAAGGGATGGTGATAGGAAATCCTTTAGATATGCATGAGTTTTTTTCTAACTCATAAGGTTGTGATAGTATTTTTGAGTTGCATTCGATCATATGATTTCAACTAGTAAAACTTGAATGAAGCATATATTAATTATGTGAGTATAGAGGTGTTAACTGGCCGGGCCGGCCCGGTCCAACATGATGCACGACATGATTTGGCAATGCCTGGGCCGGTACGACACGAGAATTTTTTGTGCCCGTGCTCGTGTTGTGCCGTCCACTACACCAACCATGCCGTGCCGTGCCGAGGCCAACTGGGCCTCTTGCCTTGCCTGGCCCGGTATGGTATCGTGGCCCATTGGTATGGTACCTTGGCACGAGCCGAGAAACCACCACAACGGTAGAAGCTAAGCCTACGGGCGAGGCTCGTTGAGCCCCGAATGTGAAGAAGAATCACGACGACGCGGCTCCGCAGCGGTGTGCCACAGCAGCAAAACCCTAATTATTTTTTAAATTAGGGTTTTGGCCTGACCGGGGCGAACCAGTGGATTCGTGTCGTGGGCCCGTGCCGGGCTGACCTCCACAGAATCATGCTAGGCCAGGCACGACATTGTACAGTAACCATGCCATGCCTGACCTGACATTGAAGCACGGTCCGACCGACTAAAAATGGTTCGGGCTGGCCCAACACGGCTCATTTGACACCTCAATGTGAGTATGATGCTTATAAAGCTGAAAGTATAAATTCTAAAAAATTATGTCAATTCTTGGTGTTTATGACAGATGAGGCTAGAGACTGAGAGTATGCATATGAAATAATTATCAAGGGTAGTTGATGACATTTTTTAAAAGGTATAAGATTATGAATTAATCTTGAACAAATATGATTTGTTATCTTGGTGATGAAATACCAATGAGACAACTATAAGGGGTCAAGCATTGGGATGAACTCAATGGCAATAATCATCATGTATGTCACTTATGAAATGAGTTATTGCATAATACTCCAACTTTTATTTATGTCTAAACATAATATAATTTGAGCTAATTTGAACAAACATAACCTTAAATTAAATGAATAAGGCAATAGATCTACGATAGATCCATAATTTGAATATCCATTTTACTAGAATTCAGTTATCTTTCTATTAAATAACTAAACTACTAATAGAATTTTTATAGGGTCGACATCTAGATAAAGGTTCTCTTTACTACTCATATGACTCATGTACTTGCAGATTTCTATTAATGAGATACTCTTATTAATGATCTTTGGAGAGATCACGTAACCAATAAATTGGACTGAGTAGTAAAGGCACAATAGATAGACCATACAAAATTTTCAGGACCCATCCTTCTTTTTAACAAATAGAATTGGCAAAAAGAATGGGCTAGTACTCAGTTTAATAATGACTTGACTGAACATTTGATGAACCAACCTTTCAATCTCTTTTTTTTGATAATGAGGATACCTATAATGTGGAACATTGATAGCCCTTATGTTTGTCTTGAGATAGCTATGATGATCTATTTGTTGATGAGAAGGGATTCCTACCAGGATGACAGAGACTAAAAGATTTTGCTATATGTAGAAAGCAACATAACAACTTTTGAAGGTAAATAAGGTGTGATGGGTTCTAGAATAGAAATATAATCGATCAAGTATGTTTAGAAATAATGCAGCTTATAAAGGCTATGTACATTATTCTTGTGAAAAGCATATGAAAAGGTGGAGAGAAATGGGTGTAGATTGTTGCCATCAATCCATATAAGTAGTTTTCTCTATCCTTTCAAAATTCTACTGTCAATGTCAAACAATCATAGGAGGCTCGACCTTGACCAAACTAGTGTAACCATTCAATGCCTAATACCATATATGGTCCTTCAATAAGAAGAATAAAGAGATTAGTGGTGAATGCATAGCCTTGTAGCACAATTGGAACAACAAGACACCATTGAGTACAAAGCAAGAAATTCCTATTTTCAATAAAGACCCAAAAACATGGAGTCCCACTCACTAATAACTAAATATACTCAACAAAGGCTATTTTGAAGAAGTTGTGGGTACTCCCACAGTCAATTAGCACAAAGAACCAATGGGGATTGATAGAACCTTCAAGGCACAAAGCACATTGTTGTGAATTTAATATGATATCTAATTTTTAATATAGTTGTAATATATCTGCTTGTTTGGCAAACATTATTTGCAGCTCAAATAATTCATTGCATCTTTGAACAATACTAAGTGTGAAATAAAGATAATTTTTGGAATATTAGCCAATATCCCAAAAACTTATTTGGCAAGAGTTTTTCATCCAACTTAATATCACAAGTATATGAGTCATACAAGTAGTAAAGTAGACATCCATCTAAATATCAATCACATAAGGATTGTAGAGGTAGTTTGATTAACCAATAGTTAGTCAATTTCATTATGCATAATGACATGTCTAAGTTGTTTGGTTGTCATTATGTTTGGTTACAAAATAAATGTTAGATTATTATAAAAATATTCTAGTGCTTTATTGGCATAAAAGATGGATATCACCTATTGAGCCATTTTAAATGATAGTTCACTTGTAGTTTTCCACTTAGTATCTTACCACCAAAATAAAAAATTATATCTACTCGAAGGTCATTTATAAGTCTATACTTTATAGACAACTTGTTAACTATCCTTAATTATTTTTTCTTATGTGCATTCTTATTTTCGAATCTTTTGTAACAAATATGTGAACTGATATGGTATTAATGTATTTGCATTTTTAGCTTTGTAAGTGCCACATAATATGAATTAACATATGTTATTCATCAAATCTCACCAGTAGTAGTCATAAGATAGAAATTAGTTTACCGGGATATAACTATCTTATGAGTCACTTCCTCTCATGTGTATCTCGTGGCTTACTTATTCCTCACTAGTAGCAAACTTAGGAAAATATTCTATAATACCCACACATTAATTGAGGGCCAGTTCATCTATGATATGCATAATGGATTGGATTATAAAAGTGTTCATGCTTTCAGCTTCATCAAAGTTATACTTATAATGATTAAACTTATCTTAATTTTAGGTTTTAATATATATGTTTATCTCATGCATCATCATCAGAAAGGCCATCACATTCTTCATATCATTATTCATGAATGTGTCATGTGGATTACCTATCATCGTCAACCATGAAAATATGCATAAACCTACAACTTATAAAACCCCAATTTTAGTTATAAATAAATACTATACTCATCAATAATCAAATCACAATAAAAACCAAATATAAATTTTATCAATTATATATCCTTCACACGTAATAAAATTTACCAATCCTATATCTTAATTTAGCCCGACAATAGAGAGAAATTCATTTGAGATAATTTGACAAATATCTTCGGAAATTTATGATTCCTACTGATAGCCCTCTAGACAATCTAGGATTCAAAACTATAAACCCACAATTTTTGTATAGTACACCTTGGATCTACCCCTAAGTGGGGATCCCCCTCTATGGTTTATGCTTGTTCATTGTATCCCTCCTTGATCATGGATCCCTCTTCATTTTGATATCTTGCATTTTTCTCATTTCTTTACCTCCTCTCTCATTATGGTATAAGAGATTTTTCACATTAGGTCTAAATCCTACTTTTATACTCATGTGTTTGGATGTATTTTCAAGTGATAAGTTTCAATGTTGGGAGTCAATCATGAATTTAGGCCTTCTCCTATATAACAAAAAGTTATAGTGTTGTAGACTACTTTGGTTTTGTTCTATTTCTTTTATTAGATTCCCAGAATACTGGGAATGACCATAACTTGTTCATTTCCTCACTATAATATAAAGTCTAGGTGTTAGGAATGGCTATGACTCATTCATTTTGCCTTTTTAACATGAAGTCACGACACTGGGAATGGTTGTGGCTCATTTATCTATCCTGAAATCATGGTTCTGGGAATAGCCACGGCTTTAACCTTTTCTCTAGAGCAAAAAGGCATGGCTCTTTAAATAGCCTCGACTCGAGTAAATATTTTCTACAACTCTTTATAGCCAAAAGTCACAATATTAAAGAATTGTCATGACTTTTCATTAGCATTTTTGGCTTTGGAAAAAAAATCATGGCACTAGAGAATGCTATGGCTTTTAAGACAAGTAGAGTACTTAGCTACTATGATGTAAAAGTAATATTGTAGACATTAAAATATTATCAAGCTGTTGTGGCTGTGACTCCAAGGAAATTTCATAACCAAAAAAAAAATCTATTACAAAATAAAATAATTATGTTAACAAGATGGTAGAGTCATAGTGTATAAATTTTTTCAAAACTAATTAAGTAGATTTGTAGCCAAGAAAAGATGTCAAAATAACTCTATATATTCTTGAAGGTGTAACTAAGTCAACACATGAGAAATACTATGACTTTATATGACTTTTCATTCTCCTCATACTCTATAATTCTACAAAGAATTATATTTAATGCAAAATCTACCAAATTTCACTAATATTCATTATAATCCAATAAACCTATAATTTCATGAAAACATTCTATTTAAAGTCATTTTTTATGCACACATCAAGAATATAAGCTAAAATAACTAGTAATATTAAGTATTTAGAATATCTAACAAGCTCACAAACTAAAGTCATCCCTCATCCTCAAGCAATTAATCCCTCTCATAAAAAAATATTTCATCCATTCAACATAAGTGGTTGCTATGACTAGACTTTAGTGTCATAGTGTATCTAGATGGTGAGCCAACTTATTTTTGTGGATATGTAATTGAGTCATAGTAAGGTTGGAGTTCTAAAACAAATTTTGTTGGTGCATAAAATATGAACAATGATATGTGAGAAAAAAAATATATAATTTTTTATTTCATCACACCATGTATAAAAAAAAATTCTGTGTTGCATCCCAAGTAGCACTATGTTTAATGACTATATCTAGATCATCAATGAATTTTTACCTCAATATGTGATCTTAGTTGTTTAGCCTTGTTTTTTCCTATATCTTTCACTTCCTAATGTCTTCCATAATTCTTTTTCAGTGTTGAATTGTATTACTAGCTTTATTCTTTGGAACTTCCTTATTTGGATCTTTCTTCCCTAGATGTCATGACTTTCATCATTTAGTTTTAGTATTTTCATGGCTTTCATCATAATTCCGCATCTTTTATATTGTCATGGCTTTCTATTGTCCCACAACTTAAATTTTTTTTTTCTGGATCCCTAAAGTTGTGATGCTATGGGTTGTTGTGAATTCATCATATAGTTTTAGTATCTCCAAAGGTATGTCACTAGTAAAAGTCATCACTTTCATCATTGCTTCAGCTTCTTTATCTTTTTTTTTTCAAATCCTACAGACTATCCATCTCAATCAAGTCTTCCTCTTTTATTTCATCAACCACAAGTTGGGATTTACCTCTATTTTCACTATTAGTGTAGTCTTCAAATTCTCCACATCATTTTCTTCATGTAACTATTATGAGAATTTAGGCATTTCACTTTCTTTTTTTGCCTCTATAGAGTACTTTTTTTTGAAGTCTTCTGAAGTCAGGACTTTTAAGAATTCCATGACTTTGTAAACATTATTTCATCAATGTCTACTTCATCACTTTCATATCTTTAGATTTTTTATCCTATGTCATTTTCCTTATTTTTTTCAAGCTAATAGCCTTCTATAAAATCTCATCATTTAAAGTCCACCTTTTTTGGATTGTTGTGTAGAAGAGGTTATCTATCCTATAACAATTTTCTAATTATTACCTAGGCTCTAATAGCCCTTGTAGAGAATAAATTTTATTTGCTCTTTACCTACTGAAAAGTTAACTCTTCCTCATTCACATCAATGAGGGCCTATCTAGTGGCTACAATGTTTCATCCCAAGATCAATGGAGTGTGTTGATCTTCATCCATATTCAAAACAACAAAGTCCATGAAAAAAAAATAAATATACAAACCTTCACCAATACATCTTCAATAATACCATTTGCCTACTTGGTTGATAGATTAGCCATTTTAAGTGAGAGAGAGGCTAGAATAATCTTGCTAAGATTCAATCTTTGTGATATTGATAAATATATCAAGTTGCCACTTGATCCCTATTTGTATTTTGGCTTACGGAATGTGTGTTCTCTAATTATACACATTATCATAAAACTTTTTAGATCCTTCAACTACTTCAAAAGTTTTCATTAAATAATTATGCTATATTTCTCAATCATATTTATAGTTTCATACATCTCTAAATTGAACTTCTACTCATGCTATCTATTATAAATTTCACTTAGTTTGGTATTTGAGATAACACTTTGGTGAATGGGATATTCCCTTCAAATTTTTAGAGCATTTTGAGAAACTTCTCAAACTATTCATTCAATTTTTCCTTCCTAAAATATTTGGTATCACATTCATTTTTCTATTACTTCGGATAATCTCTATGTGCTCTCATATTTCTCCTTCTTTATTTTTCATAACAAGGGATATGAGTTGAACATGCTATTTATTTGGTATCACAACTTTTGAAAAAATTGCAGTGTTGGGTGCCATGTTTTTTGAAAAGGTCTTGGTGTAATTTATGACTTTTGGAAAAATCACAACTTTGTTTATTCTTACTCCCTCTATTTTAGCTTTTTTTTAATCGTTACCCCTCTAGCTCATTGCTGCTTCAAAGTATAATCAACAAGTACTTTTTCAAAATTAACTCAATATTGCTTGATAGCTTATTAATGTTCTATTCTTTCACCTATAGTGCCAATTATCCAATTTAATTATTTATACTCCTCATTTCCACATTCTTGTCTTCTAATTTGTCTCAAGCACCTCCATATAGAGGTGTCAAACGGGACGTGCCGGGTCGGCCTGATCATGCTTTCGTGCCTGGCCAGGCACGGCATGGTTACTATAGCGTGCCGTGCTTGGCCCGGCATGGTTCTTTGGAGGTTAGCCCGGCACGGGCCCACGACACGAATCCACCAGGTTCGGCCCAGTCAGGCGAACCCCTAATTTTTAAAAAAATTAGGGTTTCTCGGGTCGTGCTGAGGTACCATGCCAACTGGCTAGGCAAAACACGACATGTTTGGTGCCATGGATAGGCAAGGCACGGGCACGGGGAGGGGAAATTCCTGTGTCGTGCCGGTCTAGGCATGGTCGAATCATGTCGTGCCTCGTGCCGGGCCGGGCAGGCCCGGCCCGGTTGACAACTTTACTTCCATATGATTTTTTTGAAAATCATTTTTTTGTTCATCTTGGTCAGTACTACTATCAGCTTATCACCAATAGAAGGTTTTCTTCTCCTTTTGAATACTGATAATTCAAGCATGATCTTTCTTTGTTAATATACCCCATCAAATTATTCTTAAAATTCCTTGGGATTTGTTCAACATTATGCTACCATATACCATAGCTTCTATTTAAAGAAGTTTTGTGATTTCTATTTGGATGGTAGTGCAAGGAGATATTAGCAACACATCTATTCAGAGACTTTGATATCTTTTTACTATACTGATGCTCCTAAGCCATAAGTCCAAAGATGTTAGCTCAATTCTATAGTTTCTACTCATAGAAGTTCTAAAAAAATAAAAAAAGTAACTATACTAACATATACAAACATAAAACACATGACTAGTTATACAAATCAAAGAACATTAAACAAGATATTATTATTTAAACTATTAAAAATAGAACTATCCTTTTTTAAAGATTGTCATGTCAACTAAAGTTGACTAACTAAATTAAATAATTCCTAATAATGATAACAAAAACTTGTTGTAACTTTGTTATGATACCTAGTTTTTAGGATTAGAAAATATCCCAAAAGCCTATTGAGTGAGAGTCTCTCATCCAATATAGTTCCATAACTATATGAGTCATACAAGTTGTAAAGTGGGAATTCATCTAGATATTGCTCTCATAGGGATTGTATAAGTAGTTCAATCAACCAACAATTAGTCAACTACTACTCTAGAGGGAAAGATAAAACTAGGTTTTTGATATGACTTTTAAATTCTAGGATTGATCAGTTTCATTATGCATAATACCATGTCTAAGTTGATTGCTTGACACTGTGCTTTGTTATAGAATGAAGATTGTATTATTATAAGAATTTCTTAGTGCCCTACTAGCATACATGGTGGTTATCACCTATTTGCCTTGGCTCGGCCAAGGCCTCAACAATATCTGGACGTAATCTCGATCTCCTATCCGAAATCACGTTCACTACAACAGAAAAAGTAGACTCCGATGCTACGCTCGACACCAGAGGAGTCAGTAGATCCCGATGGCACGGGAAAGGTGGACTCATATGATTTCCACCACTATAATATATCAAGATTTTTAGTATCAGAATGTGATAGGATTGAGCAGTAATCGGTATCTAAGTACCAAGAAAGCACGCTCCTATGTGATGGTCGACCCCTACGTTTCCCCCTCGCTAGCTGAATGGAAAAATCGTCATCTTTGAACAAGGTATCAATGTCCGTAATCACAGTCTCACCACCACCACCACCACCACCATACCTAGTATCGTAGTATGTGAACAGGTCAGTCAACTTCTCGTGAATGAACCATTCAGGTGGCTCTTCCAGGTTCATGCACGAGGAAATGTAAGTTAGGGTTTTTTCTACCCATTCCACCTTAATCCTAGGGTCCATGCATGCAGCAAGGCAATAAAGAGATGGAACGGTGGACCAGTACTTCAAGTACTTGGTTGCCATCTCTGCAACCATATGGCTAAGTATCAGGTCAGCTCGATACTTCCTAAACATGCTACTAATGTTGCATATGCACCGGAGTGCAACAAAAGTAGTGGACATATAAACCGATGAACACATGTTCGTCGTGTCATAAAAAATCTTCAGAAATTTCATAAATGAAATTTCTGAAGCCCAGTCAGTGTCATCAATAATAAGTTCGTCATTCTTACTATTGACGTAGTCGGATATCACGTGTTCGTACCCAACACATGATTCTAACATCAAGTACGTGTAATTTTAACGATGTCTCACATCTGATTGGAATTTCTTCTTCTTAAGATTCACAAACAACAGAGACTACCAAACTCTTGTTGTCTACGAGGAGTGTAAATATATTTTAGTGCATTACGTATATTATCCAACGCGGGGGAACACACATTCATACCCGCTTGAACAATTAGGTTAATCACGTGACACATGCATCGACATGAAAAATCTTTTCTAATGGTGTGTCTCTAATATTCCTAACAAACATGTTGATCGCTACTCCTTTATTAGATACGTTATCGAATGTGACACTAAAAATTTTATTTTGAATTTTATAATCCCTAAAGATTTTCATCATACACTCAAAAATGGCCGAGCCATCATGAGGATGAAGAATCTCAGAGAATCCTAAAGTTTTTTTTATTCATAGTCAGTTAGAATCTACATAGTGGCTGGTGAGATATGCATAAGATGATTCATCATGACTTGTCTAGATATTGGACGTCACAGACACCACTTCAATATATGCCATAAATTCATTAATTATTTTTTGTTTTTCTAACTTATATATCTTTAGTATGTCATTCCTAGATGTGGACCTAGGAATCCAATGATAAGCAGGTTGAAAATATGTCTGCATGATACGCACTACCCTTGGATCTTCCGAAAATCTGATCGGAAGACCCATCAATGTGATAAGTCTGGCCATACCGTCCCTACCCAACTCGCTGAAGTATATGAAGGGAGTAAAATTTGAGACTGAACTCGATCCAGTCTCAAAAAATGCAGTGCCAAGTTGGATTTGCCTAGGATCTAATGGACCATGTTTTTTGGTGCATAATTCGGCATGCCTCTTAAGGTGCCCAGTCCAAACGAACTCTTACATGTTAAAAGTCTCATACAATATTTGCACTGTGCCATTTCTTGTTCCTCACCCCTAATATTTTTTTATTATATTAAAATGAGTCCAAACTACATGAGTCCTCCTAGTTTTTTGTTTTTGAAAAGTTTGGGTTGAGACGACTGGAGAAACTAAAGTTTCAGCAGCCTCAGACCTCTGTGTAATATTTTCATTTTCTAAATTTAAATATGTTTCATTAGTATTTGTCATTTTTTAGGATTTTTGTTATTCAGAATAGTTATTTAGAGACTAGAAGACTGGTTTTAATATTTTTTATTTTGGTCTAAAGAAAGAAACAAGAGAGAGAGAGAAAGTTAAAAAAAACTTAAAATAAATTACCTGGTAAAAGCAGTGAGGTAGGTCACGTGCATGGTGCACCACAGTCAAGCTCAAAGTTCAAAACTCAAGTTGAGATTCCCGAAAATCCAAGCAGAATGCCGAAATCCTGAGTCCCGAGAGAGAGGAGCAAGATTTTTGAGCGAGAAAATGAGCGATATGAGAGAAAATATATTTATGAAAAACATAAATGTTAGGGGGGGGGGGTGGAATTTATAGATTAAATAGAATATTTTTTTTAAAAAAAAAGTAATTTCTTTTGAATTTTTTTTGAATTTTTTAGGGGACAGAATCATGAGGGCCGTTGGATTTTGCCCCCTAGCCATCGGAGGCGAGATCCAACGGCTGAAATTTAATTTTTTTTTCCCGTTGGGGGGGGGGGGGGTGAAGCAAGGGGGTCGAGCTCGGGAGACACCCGACACGGGACGAACCCGTGCCGGTGTGTCGTGCCACGGGCACCGAACGGTGCCGGGTCAGGCATGGCACGACACGACTCGTGCCTAACCGGGGCACAGAATTTTTCCGTGCCGTGCCTCGTGCCGGCCGGCCCGGCCCAGCCCGGTTGACACCTCTACTCCAGGGTCATTCATAAGTCTATACTTTTATGCAACTTATTAAATAGCTTTAATGATTACTTCATATGTTCATTCTTCTTTTCCAACCTCAGATATCATAAAGAAATGAACTTATATGGTATTAAAAGTATTTGTGTATTCAACTTCATAAGTATCATATTTGTGATAATTAACATATACCTTTTTCAAATCTCATTGGCAATAGTTATATGTTAGTAAGTGGCTCACATGGCTATTACAACCATCTCATGAGTCACTTCTTCTCATATATGTCTTTTGGCTTACCTACTACTATCCACTACGATGACATGTGAAATTTACACTAAATATGAAACCCTTAAAAAATATTCTATAAAATCTTCACATTATTTGAGGATCTGTTCATCTAATATTTATAAAATGGATTAACTTATATAAATATTCATCTTTTTGGTTTTGTAAGTGTCATACTCATAATGATTAAACTTAATTCAATTTTGTGTTTTGACATATATGTTTATCTTGTACATTATGATCAAAAGGGTTCTCTCTCCCCTCAACTATTATATGTGAGTATGCATCATGACTTACATGCTGTGGTCCAATATTATAACATGCACAAATTTATCAATAATATAACCCTAATTTTAGTTCTAAAT
Organism: Sapria himalayana; assembly: GCA_029783825.1. Taxonomy (NCBI): domain Eukaryota; kingdom Viridiplantae; phylum Streptophyta; class Magnoliopsida; order Malpighiales; family Rafflesiaceae; genus Sapria; species Sapria himalayana. The sequence continues at coordinate 1,410,350 of JAREIK010001079.1, read as the reverse complement.
AAACACCATATACATTATAACCAAGGAACAACACAACCCAAACATAAAGTTCTTCAATTATATATCAATCACACATAATAAAATACACCAATTCTAGGCCTCAATATATACTATAATTGAAGAGGAATTCACATATGAAATAATTTGAAATACTTTTCTGAAAATTTTGGGTTCATAATAATATCCTTCAAAAGAATATATAATTTAAAATTCTAAACCTATAATTCTTGTGTAGTGCACCTTGAATTTGCCCCTAATTGGGAGTCAACATTTGTACCCACTATAGGATTTAAACTTATTCCATGCATCCCTTTTTGCTCATGGACCCTTCTTATTTTTACCTTTACATAATTTTCTCAATTTTCTAACCCCCCCTTTCTCTCTCACTCTGGTATCAAGATTTTTTCATTTTAGGTTTAAATCCATCTTTTATTCTCATGTGTCTAGGTGCATTTTCAAGCAAAAAGTCATACCACTGAGAGATGGTTTTATCCTTACCTCTCTATGACACAAAGGTGTAGTAGTGTAGACTACCATGGCTCTGTTCTCTTTCTTTTTCTTCATTTTAGTTATTGAGTTAGTGTGAATATGACTCCAAGAAAGTTTAAAGCTAAAAAAATATATCACATAGTGAAATGATTGTGTCAACTTGGTAGTAGAGTTATAGCATATAAAGATTATCAAAAATACTTACGTAGAATTTTGGCTAATAATGGTTGTCAAAACTACTCTATATGCTTTTGAAAGTGTAACTAAGTTATAATATGAAAAATACTATAACTTATATGACTTTTCACTCTCTTCTTGCTAAATATTTATACCAAATATTATATTTCATAAAAAAACTACTCAATTTTACTACTATTCTTCATTATTCATCAAAACAATTGTTTCATGAAATTATTCTATTTAAAGCTCTTTTCATATAAGCACATCCATAATACACACCAAAATAATTTGTATTATTCAATATTTTGAATACAGAACACACATGAAAATGAATGACCTATAAGAGCATTGAGACTCGAAGTATCACTAAGAATATCTTCAATATGATGGGCATCATTGTGTGCATCACTTGCTATCTCTACATCATCATCATTAGATCCCTATAAGACTACAAAAATGGTGAGTTATTAAATATTTCTTATTGTAATTGTAATATAGACTCTTCTCTCATTATCATGGAGTTTTGATAGTGATAATTAGAAAATGGGCAAGGAAGGAGTAGACAATAATGGTTTAAATTTAATTAGGGCTCACACTAGGGGGTTAAGAGAAAGGGAGGGAGCCATAATGATTGAGTTAGTTGTAGAAATTGAGGTTGGGTTCATGGGTAATCATTTAATAGATGATATGTGTCATTGAGTTCTTGGATATAAGGACTAGGTTAGGTACATGGGGGTCAACTGTGCTTCATACATTTTTGCAAGAGCAATAGTCTTCATTAGAAGCTAAGGGTTATTAAACAATAACTTATAATTAACCACATGTTTCAAGCTGGTGATGAAAAAACTAATTAGAAGAGGTTCAGAAATTCTCATCACATTGTTCATGTGATCTTCAAATGCTACTTGGAAATCATAGATTGGACTATTTTGAATAAGTTTAGAGAGATTAGCCTCAAAGTCTTTAAAAATAGATAGACTAAAATGGTGTTGTATTGTTTTAACTAATTTTGACCAGGATGAGAGGAGGCTATTGTGAGAAGCTCTCTAGAACTAGAATAATGCATGAACTTACATTTGATAGGATACTATATATAGTTATAACTCATCCTCAAATATGTGGTAGTAAAAAAATGCTTCTACATAGAATAACCACCCATTTGGGTAATTCCATCAAAACAAGGAACAACAAGGGTAAATAGTATAAGATTTTGTGGGATCAAATCTGTTGCAATTGCCATCATGTGGCAAAGAAGCAGAGATTGAAGAACTAGATGCTTCCCAAAGTGATGTGGAATGATGGCATTTGGCCTGGCGATCTGCCATTTTTGCTTCAACCGACATCACATATTGTTGGAGAGCATTGGTTAATGAATCAGAATTATTTGATAATTGATAATGCAATATTTATACAACATTCTTGAATTCCATCAAAAGAAGAAACAAATGAGAACACTATTGTATACATCATCCAGATACCTACAAACAAAGATTAACCTAGACAGAAGTACTCTCAGAGTGAGTGTTACCTCCAACCTAATCTAGCACAATAGAAAAATCATATTTCTCAACCAAGCAATCAAATAGAGAAAATTTAGAAAGGGGAAAAAAAGATAAAAGAACCAAAACAAAAGAAGAACAGACAAAATGTTTTGTTTGCAAATTGATAGCCCCCAAAAGATCCAAATCCACACTAAAAGGAAAAAAAAATTGTTCCCTCAACAAAACTTGCCTCCCATACAAGCAACCAACACAACTAAAAACCTACTCAGAAAAACCAAACCTAACAACTCCAAAGAATATTCCTTTACATATAGTTCTTAAGCCATGTTTGCTTTTTGGATAGCCATTTCAGTATATCAATCCCCTTTTTCTAGTTCCTCCAATTTCAAGGGTAGTGTATCAATATTCATTCATCATTCACTCTGTTATAAAATTTAACCATTATTATATGCTTTCACTTCAAGATGTTGCATCTATAAGAAAGTGATTTTAGTTTAATGGCATGTATTGCTCTATATATCTATCCCCAAATTGTTGATACACTTAAATGCTTCCAACTTCAAGGTGATGTTTGCTACATCACAATGATTAGTATACTATTTATTTTATTTTAATATTACACGTAATCATTGTTCATTGTAGGACACATATTGAATTGTGACTCCAATCCATTTCTTGGTTCCAATTGCACATATGATGGTTATGCATATGTACTTTGATGTAATTTGACATCAAATGATTCTTGATGTCATCTACACATAATTATTGTTCCAATAACATCTACATTAATGCAATTTGACATCTAACTAATTCTTAGTTAATAAAATCATTTGATTTTTCATGAGGAAGTGATGAATCATATGACCTTGTACTTGAGCCAACCTGCCATGATAATTCCATTATGAGGATAGGAAAAACATTCTCATGTATTAGTGATTTTTGTCATGTTATATAAATAATGTCATTGGAAAATAATTCCTCATGAAATAGGAAGCTCTAGTATTCTGTAAATACAAATGTTCTATGATTATTACATTCATTCAATGAAGGATTTGGATTCATATGATTCTGAACCCAACTTAAAAGGGTCAACATTTTCATCGCAATCTTATTCCATCAACACTTGATTATTAATCCCAAAAATTATGTGAGGATTTTTTAGATGACATGTGTTGAACTTATTCTATAATGAAGTATGGCATGTAAAAGAAAAGTCAACGAAACATGTATTTGAAATTCCATACATTATAAGTTATAACCAATGATGAGCTAGTGCATTGTTGAAACAAATACAGTAATTATTATTGGGTTGACTCATTCATCTAATGGTCACTTTGAGAAACTCTTTGTTACATATTTGATATCTATCGAAGTTTTTGTTATGGGTTTTATTCCAGCATATTATTATTATTGACTCATCTAATGATTCTATATTTTGTTCAACATTGAGTGTGATGAACTCCAAGAAATAAGATTATTGGCTTTAGTTGTTGGAAAACACCTAGAGGATTGTTAATAATATAGATGTTATCATTTTATCTTGTAATTGTCAACCATTCTTAATAATGTGCTTCAGCTATTTAGTCTAGGAAAACATGTGTATTGTAATCAAAACTTTAAAAAAGAATTTTAGATGTATTTTAGGTAAACATAATACTAAATAGAGCAAAGGGAATGAAAATTGAATAAACAAACTTGATAATATTATATATGATAATTTGGACCATAATTATAGTATCTTTTTTCGAATAACTAAGAAAGTTCACTGAAGTTGTAGCAACTTGAGTTAAATCAAGTAAACTAGAACATTGGGTAATGTCTAAGTTCTCAAAGAAAAAAATAGTAAAAAATGACAACCAATCTGTTGAGTTCTTCATCACTTGGCTTCATGTTGAACATCATAATTCAATAAGAAACTTACTTTTGGAGCATTTAGAAAATATGTGTGTGATCTTATTTAAACACAAGGAAAAGTTTCTCAATTGAAAGGAAAGTATTGAATATAAAATTGATGAGTAGGTATTGTTTAACAATGCTAATTGTCAATCATTATAAGAATTCCAATCATAAATGGTTTTCAAAGTTTTTATTGGACGAGCTTATATTACCACCAAATGGTTGGTATGAGATATGCTTAACAACATTCACTTCTGTTTAGATCTTCAACACTTAAAACATCTGTATAGTAAACCATGAAATAAATGAATGGAATCCTAATTTATGAAAAAATATGATATGTATTATTCTATATGAAACAAGGTCGCATATAAAAGAGAGGCTTGCTAGAATATATATATATATATTAGCTTAGAGGTGTCAAATGGGTAGGGTAGCTTGGGCATGGCTCGGGCCAAACATTTTGGCATGGGAGGTACAGCACGACATGACTTGGCATGATGGCCCATGCAGGCAAGGTTTGGCCAGGGTAACCAAACTAGCTAGCTTGGTCCTGATCCAAGCAGCATTGAATGAACTTGGTTAACCTTGCCTGACCTAGGCTAGCCTAGTCTAAACCTAGCCTAGCCTAGTCTTGAACCCATGTTAGCCTAGAATGAGCTTGGCCTAACCAAAGCTAGCCTAGAACGAACAAGGTTGGCCTGGTCAGGTCTAACATAGCTTGGCATGATTTGGCACGACCCAATATGACTTAACATGACCAGCTCAAAAGCCATGCCAATGGGTCGTGCCAAGCTACTCCTTTTAAGAATTGTGCCAACATGGCACATGCTGGCATGGCATGGCCCATGGCCTAGACATGCCTAAAAAAATTAGTCATGTCGGCATGCCATGACCTATTTGACACCTCTATCAATATTGGCTTGATATATTTTCTTATTTTCCACTAGTTATATTAGTACCTATATTATGCAACTTATTTTTCAATTTATCTTGTTTAGTCTAACATTGTTTGTGGGATGGTAATCTTAGTCATTTTGATTGATACATGTTTCTGATCAACCATATGTATACTATATAAAATATATTAATGATAATGAGTATATTATATTTGTACAACACACACACACACACACACACACACACACACACACATTATTAATAAAAATGTGTATGTGTGAATATATACACACACACATATTATTGTAGTATGTATATTGACTTTAATATTAACTAATTATAATATGCTGCACAATATAATATAGTAACACACACACACACACAGACACACACACAGACACACACACATATATATTAATAGTGAGTGAGTGTGTGTGTGTGTATAATATTATAATAAATATACACTATTATAAATAATACTAATATTAACATTTTAGAAGTGTGATATATTATATCAATATACATATATACTTTATTATTAACTATTAGAATGTGTATATTTCAAATATACTACTACAATATATACTAGTTACAATATATATTGATAATAACTTGTAAAAGGTGCAAAATATTACAACATATATATGTATAAAAAACAATCAAAGTGTGTGTCTATATATATTTACAATAAATATGATTTTTCAATAGATAATGTAAGCAACATTTAATTGTCGGGGTTAGAATCGTTCTTCTTGATACCACATGTAATATGAATCATTTAAGTTTTTTAGGATGAAATCAAATCATTGTTTGCAAAATAAAACATACCTTAAAGAATGATTTTAGATTGTAGCTAGAAGCAGAGTCATCTCCTATATATCCTTTTCAAGTCCTCCGCTAGGAAGAAGAAAAATAAATTTTGTGCATCATTTTCTTTGCCATTTTAAACTTGACACAAAAAAAAAATATTTCACTTCACATCGACTTTTAAAAGTCGATGTGAATTTTTTCACTTTCAATTATTGGGATTTAATCAAACCAATTTATCTGATTTTATATACATATTTATTCTCTAAATAAATAAACCAAATTTTTAATAATAAAGTATCTCTAAAGGCATTAGATAAGACTATGGAAGGAATCATTTCTCAAATAAAATTTTAGACTCCCAATATAAGCTTTCTTGTACTATTTATATTAATTATAATTCATTCAACTGTACAAATATAATTGTACTCATTATGTTATTCAAAATTATTTGAGCCTATTTTTATTTAATACTTATTAAATGCATCATGTTAAGATTATTGATACTCATCGATTAAATTAAGTTACTGATAATTCTTTATAATTAATTGCTTATTATTTTCTTGAGACATTCTACTTAACTTATTTGATATGTCGAATAAAAATCTATCTATAGGATTTGACATTATCAAAACTTATAAGTATCTTCAAAGAGGTATCATCCATCTTCTAATTGGACACAAATTCTCAATAATTAATATTTACTATACAACTAATAAGTTATCCAACTCATAGACTTTAAAATCGATTTATAGATCTCACATTTATGAATCAAAACAATAATTAATAAGTGTATGTGTCTAATAATTAGCACAAGATTAAGAGCAATAATATTTACAATAACAATGTGACATTTTAATTTATATTTTAGTATAAAATAATCATAGCAACATAGTCTTGTTCAATAATCAGAAATGTACTAGCACAAAAGGTTGGAATTTGACCATTCTCTATACTCAAGATAAACTTACTAAAATTTTGTACTACAATCTTACCAATAATATATCTTACTTCATTTAGATTAGGAATAATATTCTTATATTCTACAAGAACTAATGATTTGATATTTTGTGAATAGGTCAAATGCTACACACAAAATCATCTAATATATAGAACAAAAGGCACAACATTTACTATTTCAATGCAAACATAACTCATGACAAATTCAATCATAATTAAAATAACACAATGCATCTAAAAAAGATTTAAAATATTTAAAATGACTTTTGGTATAAGCATAATTCCAATAATCTCCCACTTACACTTAAATCCATCACATCACATATCTTACTCATATTCTTCCATATGTCTTTCAAAGGTTTTAGCTGGTAGGCTTTTCTAAAAAGGAACTGTCAGGTTATCTGCCAATGCTACCTTGGTCATCATTATATCTTTTCTTTTTATAATATCTTTTATTTGATGATATTTGCACTCAATGTGTTTTTCTTTCTTATAGGTTATAGGTTATTTCAAGTTAGTAACTACCTCACTATTATAACAAAAAAATTAATAGGAAATTTCATGGAAGGGATGACTCATAGATCTATCAACAAGTTTCTAAGGCATACTTTATTACCTTTTAGGTTATCTGCCGATGCACATATGATGATTTTTGCTAACCATCCTGATCGTGATCCTCTGGTTGTGTAACTGACAAGTTAATGTTAGGTTCACAAGGCTCCACATTATTACTTTTTTCAAAAATCCTCTCATCACTATAAGGTAAAGAGATGTTTGGAACATTATTTTATGATATTACTTCTTGTCCTACTAGTATTGTAAAAGTTTATACCAGCTTATCTCTATTTAATTCATTTAGAATAATTCTACTTTTGGGTCATATTTTAATAAATAGTCCCGAGGTTCTCCCAAGAGGTATTCACCACCATGATTAGATTGTAATGTCTGTAGACATGAATTGAGATGTTTCTTCATTTCTATCATATACTCTTTGAATTTCACAAAATCTTTTGACTTACAATGTATCAAATGAATATACTCATACCTTGAGTAACCATCAATAAATATGATGAAATACTACAACTCATATCTTGCTTAGTTAGTCATGGGTCCACACTCCACTCAAATTAGAATGAACTAGTTTAAGCTATTATTTAGAACAATAGCCCTTAACCACAAAATATTATTTGGTTATTTTACCTTAAAAGCAAGATTCATAGGCTAGAAGTGTATATACTTTCAATGAACTCAAAGGTTTATCGTTAACTAGTCTCAAAGATCTATTTTAGATTTATATGACCTAAACACAACTACTAAATATAGTATTATTCAATTCATATTATTGTAGTGGGGGAGGGATAAGATTTATAATATAAATATTATATTTCAATGAGCCAGCATTGATAAATATTTTATTCAAATAAATGATTATAAAATCATTGAATAAAAATGAATTTTCATCTTTAACCAAACTAGAAATAGAAATCATATTTCTTCTAAAGGAAGGTACATAAAGATAATATTTTAAAGTTTAAAATATATCTCTATCAAAATGAAGATACAATGAAGGTAGAAACTATTGCATTGGGAGATCTAAATGAAATAGTTTCCACCTTCATAGAATTGCCCAAGTGAAGATCAATCTCACATTCACTTTGATGTCTAGTTTCTTAGAACAACTACAAAGAATTAATCACATGATTAGCGTATCCCATATCTATACACTTGGAATTAGTAGATACTACTGCTAAACATGGCTCAATTACTAGTGAATGTGATTTATCTTGATTATTCACCTTGTTGAGATAAACTGGACACTATTTTTTTCAATGTTATGATTGCTTACAATGAAAACATTTATCCTTATATTTTTACTCCTACTTGCGATTTAGGAGCTACCCTTGATTATTTTTACTCACAAAAGATAAATGCAAAATTACAACCTTAGAATAAACAAGCATCAACACATCCAAGTGCATTACCACTTAATTACAATACCTAAATAGCTAGGAATTTTTGTTCACTCAATAGAGGTTAGAATGTCTTTGTTTAATCAGACAAGAATATATACCTCTTTTCATTTTAAAACCTGATTCAACTAAACACATTATCATAAATGTGGCTCTGACACCATAGTTGTGGTTATAATCCCACTTCTTGATACCATCTGCAAATTGAAGCATTTGAGTTTTTATGATGAAATCACATCATTATTTGTGAAATAAAACATACCTTGGATGGTTTTAGTTTGAAGCTAGAAGCAAAGTCATCTCGCATATATCATTTTAGAGTCTTTTGCTAGGAAGAAGGAGAATCAATCATAGGCATCCTTTTCCTTTTCCATTTTAAACTTGAAAGTTTAAAAAAATATTTCTCATCACATCGACTTTTAAAAGTTGATGTGATGTATTTAATTTTTAAATTATCATTAAGAATTATTTTATTAATTATATATAATTATATTTAATCAAATAATCAATTTGATATTATTTAAATATATTAATTTAATTTTAACAAAATCAATTAATGTGATTTCATCAAACCAATTTATCTGATTTTATGTACATATATTCTCTAAACAAATAAACAAATTCTTTAATAATAAATTACCTCTATTGATACTAGATAAGACTACGGAAGGAATCCTAAGTTAAATAAGATTTCGGGCTCCCAATGTAAATTTTGTTGTACTATTTATATTAATGATTCATTCACCTTTAGAATTATAATTGTACTCCCACACTTATTCAAAATGATTTGAGCCTTTTAATACTCATCAAACTCATCATGTTAATATTATAAATACCTGTCGATTAAATTTATTTACTAACAATCTGATTTAATCAATCACTTATTGTTTCCTTGATAGTTTTCATTTAATTTATTTGATATGGAAAATAAAAATTTATCTGTAGGGTTTGACATTATTAAAACTTATAAGTATCCTCAAGAGGGTATCATTAATCTTTTTAATAGGACACATATTTTATCAATAATTAATATTAACCATACAACTGATAAACTTGTCCAACTCAAAGAGTTTTTAAATCTATTTATAAACCTCACATCTATGAAACAAAACAACTATTAATATGTATACATGTCTATTAATTATCTCAATATAAAGGGTAATAACACTTATAATAACAGTGTGATGTATGTTATTTTATATGTCAGTATAAAATAATCCCACCATGGTGATCTCGATTAATACACAAAACTGTACTAGCATATAAGGTTAGAATTTGACCATTTCCTATAGTCAAGACAAACCTACTAAAATTTTATGCTAGAATCTTATCAATGGTGTATCCAATTTCATTTAAAATATGAAAAATAGTTTTTTGTTCTACAAGAATTGATAATTTGATCTTTTATGTATAAGTTGAACCATACACACTAAATCATCCACTTTATAAAACAAAGGACGCATGTATATACAATTTCAATAAAAACATAGTTCATTGCAAATTCAATTATAATTAAAATAACACAATGCATCCAATAGAGATTCAAAATAATTAAATGAATTTCAATATAAACATAGTCACGATAGTAATATTATACATAAATATGTGCACACACACACACACACAAAAGCAAGTAAAGAAGCACCAATCAAAATATCATCATGAATGAGAATATTTAGTTAAATAAAGTACAATTAAAATGCATTATAATTCTACAAGTGAGCATATAGGGGTCTCAAATTATCCATAATATTTAGAGTCCATGGCCTAGCCCTGGCTAGGCCAATGTTTTTGTTGATAGTCAACAGGATGGGTTGGGCCACATTTAATTTATGTGCCTACAAGCTAGCTCATAGAGCTATGAACTAGGTGAGTTGGCAAGCAAGCCAAAGTGTAGGATTTAATTTTTCCCATCCCAAAAGATTATCAAATATTTTACAGCATGTATATCGTTATTTTTTTTATAGTGATATAAGCTTTTCCTACATTTCATATTATTATTATTATACATTCATTAAATAATATATCGATATAAATATTTGTATTGAATTAGCATTCTTTATTTATTTATTTATTTATTTTTTAAATATTTTTTATAAATAATTGTTTAAAGTGATTAGCCAGGAAGACATGCTAATGGGTTTATCGGCTTGAAATGGGCCCATGACCCAGTTCATCAAAAAAAAAAAAAGACTTTGGTAGGGTATTGAGCTCATCAGGCTTGGACTGAACATTAGCCAGTTAGAGGTCAGGCCATGGTCTTCAAGCCATTTGGAAAGAATTAGAGCTTAATATGTAGTATATTATTTTAATTAAATAAAGTACATGAGTTTGTTGTAAGTTCAAATCTAATTTCAATATAAAATTAAATTGCGGAGCAACTTCAAAGAATCATGTGGAAATGTCCATCGCCATGTCAATTGTTTTAAAAACATGATTTAATGAGAAATATGCTTTCCATGAGCAGAGGCTTCATGGATAATCAATGGAGGAAATAAATGATGTGTAAATTATGTAGTCATGTCTAGATTAATATGTTAGATTAGAGTAACTTCAATGAGATCGTTTTGTGTTAAGTTCACTTTCTACACGTCATAATTATGTGGTCATGTCTAGTTAAATATGTTTATTTAGAAATGCTTCATCGAGATCATGTTTTGTGTTAAATTCAATTTTTTTAGCATGTTGTAACAATGATACCCACAAATATATTTAAATGATGTGTTCTTGTGTAATATCATTATGTGTCTATTCAGATGTCTAGTTTAGTTGCCAAAAGAGGGACTAAATCAAGATTCTATGTTGCAATTATTTTGGGTCTAGCTAGATTTTGCATGACCAAATGGCCACTAATCATTTAGAACCTTGTTGCATTTATAAAATTTTTGGAGCATCAAGAAATGAGACAAAAAGAAGAGAATTTTAATTTATTATATGCAAATATGCTTGGAAAAGTTAAGCAATGATAATCGGTAATTCAATTTAAAATTTTGTTCGTAATTCAAATTTATTTGACAATTTGCTTATTAATAAAATGTTCAACATTCTACAGCTTAATATTTGCAATGATAAACAAATGGAAAGGACAGTGTTTATTAGTATGCATGCACAAAGCGAGATATGTCTTAAGATGACAAAAAATAAAGCCAAAGTGAAATAAATGACAATTAATTATGATTTGATGTTTTATCATGACAATTCAAATATCAACACATTTAGATAACTAACACATCACAAGTCATCAATTTCCATTCTATGATTATGTATCAAATATAATAAAGTAGTAGGTAGGCAGAAGTTGATGCTCACATATAACATATAAAACATGTCATTGCATTATATTTAACACATTATAATAATACATAACATCAAAAATATGTAACAATAGGAATGTGTTTTTATGTGTACATATGTTATATGTTTCATGTTACCATTTTGTTATATTTACATGTTATAATTGTTGTATTTTTTTTATTTTATTTTTATTTTTTATATTACAAATGTAATATATATATATATTAGTGTGTGTGTGTGTGTTCGTGCTTGCATAATTATAGAAACATACAATAATTAGAGATGTCAAATGGGCCGGGCCGGGCCGGCCCGAATTTTTTGGGCACGAGCGTGCCGCCGTGCCTGGCCTCGGCATGGTTTAAAATAACCGGGCCCGGCATGGCCCGTAGGCACGGTGGGCCATGCCGTGCCTTGCCTGGCCCGCTCGGGCTTGCCTCTCCGAGTGGTTCGGGATACGGGGGACCGCGGGTCGGGTCGAATCAGACCCGACCCGAGGTCTTTTTTTGCGGGAGGGGCATCGTGGGGTCAGGCTCAGGGGACAACCGGCACGGGACTAACCCGTGCCGGTGTGCCATGCCGCTGGCCGAACTGTGCCAGGCCAGGCACGGCCCGGTTGACACGCCTAACTATAATATACATATATGTACTACAATTTCATTATATATGCACACACACACACACACACTAGTGAGTGTTTGTGTGCACATATATGTATATATATATATAGATGTGCATATATACTATAATGTGGGTAGATTTAAATGTATAGATATATATACATATCTATATATTAATATTTTTATATATATTCGATGTATATATGTATAGATATACATACACATATACATATACATACATATATATATACATATGGTTGTGTATATATATAACATGTAATCTACACATACACTATAATATATAAATACTTATATGACTATGTGCGTGTGTATAGAGACACACACACACACACACACACACACACACACACATATTAGTGTGTATATACATTTATATATACTATAGTGTCTATATATATAAACACAATGCAATATATATACTATAAAGTATATATATATATATATATGTGTGTGTGTGTGTGTGTGTTTGTAAATTTTAAATCGATGAAATACATGCACTATGCAATATATATACTATAATGTGTGTGTGTGTGTGTCTATATAGACATGTATGCAAATATTTAGAAAAAGAACATAGTATGTATAATGCTTTTGAGAGGAGGGGAGAGAAGGTTTATGAAGAAGAAGATATTGCTGAAAATAAAAGTTGTATAGTATCAAAAATTTAATAACTTTTTAAAATAGAAGAATAAGAAGAAGAAGACGATGATAATGATATAAAAGAAGAAGAAGAAGAATAATAATAATACAAATAAAAAGAAGAAAATAATGTTGATAATATTTAAAATGAACATGGAAAAAGGATGAAGGGGATGCATAAGAATACGAATAATATAAATAATAATAATAATAAGTACAAGAGGAGGAGAAAGAATAAGAAGAAAAAAATAAGAAAAAAAAAATTAAGAGGAAGAAGAAGAAGAATAAGAAGAGAAAAAAAAATAAATAAAAGAAAAATAAGATCAACAAAAAGAAGAATAAGAAGAGAAAGATAAGCAACAAGAAAAAAAAAAGAAAAAAAAAACTTGATTGTTCTTTTAAATCTGGTTGCCATGTTCATACGTTTGTTAAAACATGTTTTCAACATTGAAAATGAATTTTAGAGACAATTGTCCATTCATTGTTTGAACATAATTCCAATAAATAATTTCAAATTTGAATTTTAGAGACACTTGTCCATTCATATTTGGTTATATAGCTCAAGTTACTAGTGCATATAGCGGTCAAGTTTTTTCCACTTCAAGTTTTTAAGTCATCCAAGTAACTCAGATTGACCAATTGCAAGAAGCTGACTGGCTGAAATAGTGATAGAAGCTAAAAATGAACAACCACTTGGGTGGAAAAAAGGTATGCCTGAGTTCAGTGGATAAGAGTGGTTCGGCATAGCACTAGATATTTTAGAGTAGTCCCAATAGATGGACAATTATTTTTTTTGAATGCCTAAATCATTGTTTTAACTCAATCTCAATAAACCTCTTTTTAAAATTCCCGAGTTCTAAATAAAATGATATTGCAAAAATTGTTATCATTTAAAAAACTATTTTTATTTTTTATAATTTTAAAATGTCATGTGAAAATATGTTAGACAATAATTAGAAAAACTACAAAATTATTTTAATTCTTTAGAATTTTTCATTATGCTATCAATATATTATGAGTATATAACATCCTAGTAGTTTTTTAGCATTAGATTATATATATGAGATTCTACTACATTCTAACTCGTATATTACTAAATGGTAATGAAATTAAAATTAGTAACTTAATGCATGAAAGAATAATTTTGTAAATATCAAGATAAAGTTTTCTTACATCATTAATTTAAATTTTTTTTTGGTTCAATAATAAAATTGGAGGTACTTAACCATACCCATAATTTATTAGAAGATTTAATTGGTATTGAATATGTTAATTTATTAAAACTCAAATAAACTTTTTGAATTATTCTTAAGGACATGAAGCTTTATTTTTGTAAGGTCTTAAAGTAATTGAAGCCGATGATTGAAATTTTGCATTAACGATAACTTTGCACTTCAAAAATGAATATATAAGTTTTCTTATTTATCTTTCTATTTTTCTATGACACTTTCAATTTTTCATGTCTCAAATACTTTTTTGTAATATGTTGAATATATGCACGTATTTTATTATTAAATAAAATGAGTTTTTGTGAAAAAAAATTGTGCAAATGTAGAAACATGCCAAGTTGGCCAAGTTAGGGCTTAGGTTAACCATTGTCGGGTAGATATCATAGCAAGGTAAAAAAAAAAAAGGCTTGAATTCATTTGAGATCAGGTTGCCAGGTCATGTCATTTGAGTTGGGCCTTTCTTGTCACCATTATGAATTTGCCTGGTAAACCCCATCCACCCTAGCGACAAACCCAACCAAATTATTAATTAGCTAGGTTAGTTAAAACATTTGTTGAAAAAATTGGTGATTTTGATTCAAAATAATGGTGCTAATGGTAGCATACAATGTAATTTTTTTTATAAAATATAATTTATTATTAAATAAATAGACAAATCTATGGATCCAAGAAAAAACATATCACAAAATATTTAATAATTGAACAATATAGTCTATTTAAAAAATTCTTTGTTTATGTGTTTTACCAAATAAATGAAATAAATTATCCATTGTTTAAAATTACAAATTGTTAATCATAATTGTCATTTTTGGAAAAAAGGAAAAACTAAGAAAAATTGTATCAATTCCTTTTACATACTGATTACTCTATTATATCTTTAACCAATAAATTGTCTTTTACTAATTATTCTATTCCTCTATTTTTAACCAACTACTCAATTTCATCTTTTACTATTTCAATATTTGTTTTAAAATTAAAAGAAAATGCTTTCCACTTATCTCTATTTAATGGGAAGAAGTTTCTTTTAAATTATTGTCACACATAATCTCCATTACTCATCAACTCTCTACTTTGCCAGATAGTTTCTTACAACAACAACAAAATTTAATTCTTTTCAGAGAAATCAAATGAAAAAGTGAGATATTTGTTTGCTAAATCATGTTATATATGTTCAAAAAGTTTATTTTTTGACTATGTTTTACAAATTTCTGAAAATAAATAACAAGATTTATTTTCTTGATTTATCATTATATATCAAAAACTTGGTAGAATCTTTAAGATCATAATTTTTTTTTGAAATTTCATGATGATAGATAAGAATCCAATGATAGTCTAATATATTTTAATGATTGTTTTTTAGGGTAATCTATTTTGGATACAAAAATAATTGGTTTACCCTAATAAGTGGCAATAGAGTTGGTTAATTAATTTTTAGGTAGTTGGATTTTTATTTGTATTGAGATTATTTGTTGGTTCTTCTGGATGAAAAAAATAATTTAGTCAGAATAACTAAGTTGGAACCCTCTAACTATTCAATCTAGAAAATAAAATATTAAATCTTTTAATATCTAGGGACTAGTTTGACCTAGTTATTGATGAATTGAAATAAGACTACTAAATGATAAAGAATAGATGAGGGTGTACTATATATAAGGATGCTACCATGATATGATAGTGAGTTGAGATAAATACCTTCCTTCCCATTTTCAAAATAACAAAGAGAATCGAGATGTAATAAAAAATTAAGTTAATGCATGAGAAAAATAAATCAAGAAACAAGACTTTGTTAATCTGACACTTAGTTAATATCAAATATAAAAATGAAGCTGATGTAAGTCCTAACATGAGTAGTTTCCAAGCAAACCAACTTATATCTATGAAAGTGATCTTTGATGATGAGCTACATATATCTTTGCTTCTTAGCTCAATTCATCATAGTTGTGAAATAATAATTATATCCTTCAGCACCTTGGTCCTATAAAGAATCCTCACCATGACTACCATTATCAATAGTCTTTAAATGATTTTAAAAGACTAAGTAAAAAAGATACTTTTCTTAGTGTACCCATTTTTGAAAAAAAAAACAAGGGGAGTAAGATCACTACTTGACCTATACCAGGAGGGGAAAATGAGTACCCTTCAAAGATGAAATCCATTGGTAAGTTCATAGTGAGGTGTTACTATTGTGATCAATCATGACACTTAAAAATGAGTCTTTCCAAAGTTAAAAAAAACTTTAAGAAGAGCATAAGAGGAAAGATGGGTGATGGGAGGGAATATAAAAAAACTTTAAGAAGAGCATAGGATGAAAGATGGTGATGGGAGACAGGTAGTCACTTTTGGCATGTAGGTAGTCATTGTCTTGGTTAGTGATGTTGGACTATCTTTTGGTATGCCAAACACCAAACAATACTAATTATTTTGATGTATAACTTTTACATAGAAACAATTCATGATGTATTTACATAGAAAAAGGCTTCAAATAAAATAATTTTACTAAATTGTAGTTTTTATATGAAATGTAAAACTTGATAGATTTATTGAGTAAGAGACAAGCAAAAAGTCATGAAAAGTCATAACATTCTTTGTTTTATGAATTCATTAGACCTCCATGAGCATATAGGTTAGTTTAAGCATCTATTCTTTGTCTTTGCACATATAGTTATGAAAATCTTTATATGTCATGACTCTACCACCTCATTGACACAATCATTTTAATATGCAACATATTATTTTTAAATGTGAAGCTTTCTTAGAGTTGTAGCCATATTACTTGTAACTTTTTTTCTAGCTATAATAATAAATTTATGTCGAAGAAACTAAGTACCTTATTGGTGCTATAAGCCATGACATCATTTAGTATCATGAATTTCTCATTATATAGCCATAAAGACTAAAAAAAAAGCTATGGTGATTTTTTAGTGTCATGACTTTTAGTTATAAAAGTTCTAAAAAGTATTTACTTGAGTCACGACCATATTGATAGCCATGCCTTTTTACAAAGATAAAATGCACAAACCGAAACTATTTTTAGTGCCATGGAAATCTAATGCATTAAAGATACATAAGTCACTAATCAATCCTAGTGCAATGACTTTGTCTTAAAAGACAATAGTCATGAATATTCTCATTACAACATCAATCTAATACAAAGAAGAGACCATGGATAAGATTCATTCTCAGCATCATGATTTTGTGTCATAGAGAGGCAAAGCCAAAACCATGACATTCTACAATTCCACAATCTCCCACATACTAATCATACCCAACCATTCAAGTGTAAAAGTAAAAATTTAGGGAGAAAGGAATTAGGACATGAAAAAATGGCAAAAAAAATTAGGGTTTGGAAATAACATATTTGCCCAAACCAAGGAGAGATCCATGAGCAAATAGACAATGTAAGGCTCAAGCATAAACCCTTAGGAGTGAGGCAAATTTTAACACCTAGGGGTAGATATAAGGTCAATGAATGAAAATTGTGTGTTTAGGGTTTGATTTCTGAATACTCATGAGAGAAATTATTAGAAATACAAAATTCTATGAGATATATTTTAAATTATCTTATATGAATTCCTACTTAATATTAGGCTAAATTGAGGTCTAGCATTTGTATATTTAATTTCATGTGTTGTATTCATAGTGGATTTTATGTTTGGATTGTATCATGGGCTGGTTGTTAATGGATAATATATTTATATAACTAAAATTAATGTTTTACCATTAGTAGGTTTGTGTGTGTTATTATGGTAGATGGTAAAATATAAGCCTTGAAGTATACTCATGGGTAATAATAGAAATGAAGTGATAGCCCTTTTGATCATGATGTGTGAGATAAATTTGTATGTTAAAACCTAACTTTGAGATAAGTTTAATTGGATGAGTATGATGCTTATGAAGTTGAAAATATGAATGTTTTTATTAGCCAATCTATTATGCATTATTGAGAACTTGTTATGGTGCCTAATTTTTGTTGTTAGGCAATGTCTCAAAAGATCATCGACATGAGTATCTCATCAACATATATCCATAAATGCACGAGTCATATAAGTAGTAAAAAGAACATTTTTCTAGATATCAATTCAACAGTGATATAACTCATTTCTAATAAAATGGATATTTGGATTGTGAGACAATAACATGTCCATCGATTTATTCATTTAATCTATATGATGTATATTAAAATTATCTCAATTTATATTATGTGTAGACACAAAATGAAGATTTAGGAGTGGTAGAATATTTTTTTTAATGGCATACAAGGTAGTTACCACCATTAAGTCTATCCTAATATTAGTTCTCTTGTAGTTGTCCCCACAATATGTCATCACTGAGATAATAAATAATTTCTATGTGAGAGTCATTCATAATCCCATACCATTAGTAAACTTCATCAACTACCATTGATAGTTACTTCATATGAATACTTTTATTCATTGACCAAAGGTATCATAAAGACCAAAGATTAAGTGATTAACATGATTTATAAATATTTACACTTTTAGATTCATAAGTACTATATGAGTGAAAGCAACTGTCAAGAGCTATCACCACCTTGTGAGTCATAGTATACTAGCAAATGTCCTGTGAACTACCTGTCACCATCCTCCTCAATGATGATGTGCCTCTCACACCAAAGATGAAATCCTTAAAAAAATATTATGGATAATATCTATCCTAATTGAGACCCATTCTTTTAAGATGTGTAAAATGAATTGACATATAAAACTATTTATACTTTTGACTTCATACGCATCATTCTCAAAATGATTAATATACCTAAATTTCAAATTTAATGTATAGGTTTATCTCACACATCATAGCTAGAAGGGTCATCACTTCCTTCCAACCATATGCATGAGTGAGTCTCATGGTTTACTTATCACCATCCATGATGACATTCTTACACAATCCACCAATGATTGAAACCTAAGTTTATTTTCTATTTAATCACCCATCCATCAATATCTATATCATAATATAAATCAAATATATTATTTATAAAAAAACTATTGTCTCATCACATAAATCATTTGTAAACTTAAACTACATACTATTTTGGTAAAAATTTCTGAATCCACCTTGGGGGGGGGGGTTGAGAGCCACACTCTCAGACTCTAGGAATTCCATTAAATCTTACATCCTTTACTTGCTTGTGGAACCCTGAGGGCATATAAAATTTTTACTAGGGTTTTTTTGTGCCATGGCATTGCTTATTTCATGGAGAGTAAGAGAGAGAGAGAGAAAGATAAGAGAAAGAAGGTGATTCTTTTCTAAATTTCTTTATATTTTACTTTTATGCTTAGATGATCTTCATTATTCTAAGTAAGGATTCATGACTTTTAGAAGAAAGTCATAATTCGGCCATTATATTTTGAGCTCGAGGTCATGACTCTAAAAAATAGTAGTGACTCTAGAATATATCCAAATCTCTATGTAACATAAAGTCATTATACTGAGCAATAACCATGACATGAGCCTAATATCTTTAAAACTCAACTTCATGGCATTGTGAAGTGATTGTCACATTATGCTATTATGCACATGTCTTCTTATTCTTCACAAAGGGACATAGTGCTAGGTAAGGTTACAACATGATGAATGACCTCTCATATTATTATATGGTCATGACACAGAAATATATATATCATTGACATTGGTCTTTCTTAATTATTATATTATCATGATGCTGGAAAAAATTTGTGACACTAAGATGGGCTCTCTTGTATATCTTATGTCAATGACATTGATAAATAGTCACGACATAAAATATTCTCTTCATTTGTCTCAAATGTATGTGACACTATGAGTAGCCATGACACTAGTCTTCACTTATCTCATACATCATGTTGTCACAATGCGGTAAGGGTACCATGCCACTGACAATTAGCCCAAATGTAAAGTTATAGCTTTGCCTTATTTTGAGGATAAGAGTCATAGCATTGGAGAGTGATCGTACTTAAGTAATATTATATGTTACATTTAATGTTTCAAAAGTTATAACACTAAATAATTACCATGGCTTTTGACTGAGTATTTTTGGTTTTATAATTTTTTGTAACTCAAATGTCATGGCACTATCATGAAACTAGTGAGCCATTTTAAAGATAAAGTCATTGTGCTTGGACTTGGCCATGACCTTTAACACTAGTGGGGTAGTTAATTGCTATGATATTTAATTAATGTCTCAATCATATAAATTATATGAGATAAATATAGCTATGACTCCATGGATGACATCACTGCAACAAAAAATGTGTCTCATAGTGGAAGGACCGTGCTAGCGACTTGGTAGGGCCGTGATATATAATGATTTCCACTACTAATTAGGTAGAGTTTCGACCAAGAATGGATATTTAAAACTATGCAAGACTCCATATTCTACCTTATCAGCTAAATACCTCTAAAAATCTATTGATTTTAATACTATTATTCAAAACATGATATAACTTCAAACTTGTGAAACCCATCTATAATTTCTCCATTTCCATGTCTACACATAATCATAAACCTCAAAAATACAAAAAAAATGTTTAGTAGTTTAAATACCAAATAAACTCTCATACTAAAATAATTGCTCATCCCTGAGCAATAACTTTCCCTTTCAAAAAAAAAAAAATTCTTCAACATCTATAAAAATTCTATGACTAGGTTTGAGTGTCATAGGATTCAAAAATAGTGGAGCAACTTATTTTGGACATATTGATAGTTTCCATTAAGTTTGAGTTCTACTTGTAGGTCATTGGTTGTGTACATTTATCTATGTGATTTATATAGGTATTTGGTAAACCACACATGCAAAAAAACAAATTTCTTAAGTTGCCTTCCAATAAGTGTTACATTTAATGTCTATAGAAATACATTCAAAACTTCCTTTCCTCAATCTGAGATCTCTGATGTCCATATTAGCTTCTTAGTATACTATTTTACA
The DNA here is from genome assembly GCA_029783825.1 of Sapria himalayana. Taxonomy (NCBI): domain Eukaryota; kingdom Viridiplantae; phylum Streptophyta; class Magnoliopsida; order Malpighiales; family Rafflesiaceae; genus Sapria; species Sapria himalayana. The sequence goes on along the minus strand of JAREIK010001079.1, from coordinate 1,388,918 downwards.
TCATTCTTGTTAGTTTCTTCCTTCAATCCAACTTCAGCTACATTGGCTCCTTAAAAGTTTTTTTCATTAGATGCCATGACTTCTATGAATGCCACGACTTCTTCTTCTATATTGGCTTTTCCTTCTTTGCTAGATTCTCAAAGTCATGGCAATGGGTATAGTTGTGACTTTTCCTTTTAGCTTTTCCTTGCTTTTTTATTTTAGATTCCAAATGTCATGACACTTAGCAATACCATGGCTTTGTCTTGAAGTGATTTCTTGCCCTTACCATTCTATTATTTCAAAATCATAGTGATGTGCATTGCCACAACTTGTCTTTAAGTTTCTGATAGACAAATTAATTTAGTATCCCCAAAGTCATATACTTGAGCATATACTTGGTCTTGTATTTAAGCTTTTCTTGCCCATTTTCATTCTATAACACTAAAATCATAGTAGTATGCATAATTATGGTTTTGTCTTTGATTAGCTCTTCCTTATATCTATCTCAACCTCATATTTCTTCATCATTTTTTCAACTTTCTTGGAATTTCCAACATAAGATTCTTTTGAGGTCGCACCTTCGAAGAATGCCACAACCTTAGTGTAGTCATTTTACTTTATTTCCTCATTTTCATTAATCTAAAATAGTTTTTTTTCTTTGTATATTTTATATAAATTACTATCACATCTCCATATATATTCTTCTAATTTGTTTCATTCATCTTTAACCGGTCGGTAGTCTTTTACAAAATCTTTTCATCGAAGTTATACCTTTTGTTGTATCATAGTATGTAAGAGATTGTTTATTCTCCAATACCATATTTTATTATCATCTAGAGGTGTCAACCGGGCTGGGCCGGGCACGGCATGGTTCGGCCGTGCCTGGGCCGACCTGGCACGGAAATTTTTCGTGCCCCGGCTCGTGCCGTGCCGAGGCCAACAGAACCTAGTGCCGTGCCTGGCCCAGCACGGTATCATGGCCCGTCGGCACGATATCATGGCCTGTTGGCACGGTATCATGGCCCATCGGCACGATACCGTGCTGAAATTAAATTTTATTTAAAATTGGGATTAAGGGGGCACTGAAACCCTAATTTTTTTTAAATTAGAGTTTTGGGCGTGCCGAAATCCTAATTTTTTTTAAATTAGGGTTTTGGGCATGCCAAAATCCTAATTTTTTTTTAAATTAGAGTTTTGGGCGTGCCGAAACCCTAATTTTTTTAATTTAGTGGTTCGGGCACGCCCAAACCTTAGTTTTTTAAAATTTGGGATTCGATGCGACGACACGTGCCGAAACCCTATTTTTTTTTAATTTAGGGTTCGGCCCGACCGAGCCGAACCCGGCGGATTGTGCCGCGGGCTCGTGCCGGGCTGAACTCCACAAAAATGGTACGGGCCAGGCACGACATGGTACAATAATCATGTCGTGCCTGGCCCGGCAGGAAAGCACAGTCAGGCCTGAAAGAAATGTGTTGGGCCGGCCAGGCACGTCCCGTTTGACACCTCTATTATCATCTAAACCCTACAAACTATTATTAATATTAAACTTTACTTGTTCCACATAATCAAAGAAAGTGAACTCCTTTTTCTTGATATTGATAAGGACTTATCTCGTGGTCAAAAATGATCATCCCAATATTAATGGTGTATAGTTATTCTCCTCCTTATTCAATACAATTAAATTCATTGAAAACATAAATATACCCACCTTAAACAATACATATTTAGTAATTATATCTGGATATTTGATAATCTAATCCATTATTTGAAGTGAGAGATATTGGATTAATTTTACCGAGATTTAACCTTCACACAATTGATAGGAGCATCAAATAGACACTTGATCCCAAGTCACATAATACTTTTTGAAAAGTATGATCTCTAATAAAATAAGTTATAGTAATATTTCTAGGGTATTTTTATTTTCTCAGAAGTTTTCTTTGAATGATTATATTATTATTCTTAGTCAATACTTGGTTTCATGCAATTCCAACTTCCTCTTACTATTGTTTACATATTTCATAAATTTCATATAGTTGAGTAATTGGGCCAAAGTTTTGGCTAATAGTATGTTCACTTTCAACTTTCAGAATATATTAAAAAAGTTTTCAAAGTGTTCAACTAATTTTTCTTTACTAAATCATGATGGAAATGATAGATTTATTGGAAACTTAGCCTTATCTTTATTTCAATTATTCTTTTTATCTCCATAGCTTTAGGTATCCTTTACTAATTCTTCTATTCCATCATTTCTCTTTTTCACATATTTTGGTGAAATTTAGGCTGACACTTTTTTTGGGGTTGCTACTTTATTAGGTATTGCATCCTCTTATTCTTCTTTCTTCTAATTCTTTTCAATAGGGGCCACAACTTTTTGGAACCTTTTAGTCATAGATACATCTTTTAAGAAAGTTGTGGTGCTATCACCCAAAAGATCCATAAGTTTCTTGTTCAAAATATCTTTATAGCTCTGAAGTCATGACTTTTAGAAAAGTTGCATCTCTATCACTTCCAAAAATTCTAGAATTCACTTGTTCAAATTTCTTTTGTAGCTCTTTTTCACTTCTACGTAATATAAAGGAGTAATTTCTTGGATTTGCTTTCATAATACTTTGTAGTTTGTTTACTCATCTTCTCTACAATGATAATGCTAAGTGTCTTAATTGAGTCTCTATATTCTTCATTATCAAACTCATTTGATCCCTTCTTACTTCAAGGACTCCAATTTGATTATTTTGGGCATCATTCTTACTGTTCAATTCAACTAAGATACCTTGTATCCCTTCTGCAAAATTTTTCTATCTATTCTTTCCATCATGGCTAACAATTAAAACTTGATATTCCTTAATTATTGTAGCTCACTACATTATTTTTAATATTTTTAGAAGATTCTTCAATATTTTGAAGTCCTTTTACATAGCCATTATACAAAAAATTTTCATGATTTTTCATGTTTAAATGAGAATGCATTGGGATATTATTATTGGGCCAAAACATGTATTCTTTGCTTTTCAATTAGTCGCCTTCTTACATTTGATAAATGGGATCCAAATCCATTACTTTATGCATATGTAAAATGATAATCTTCCACAACACTTTTTTCTTTTTATCTTGGATATCAAGCTTCCTTAAAAGAACTTTCATCTTCACTTTAATTGTGGTGAATAAATATAATTATTAATACTCCATCTTATCTTCTCCTAAATGAGTGATTTATTAGAGTTTGATATTCATGTTTTGCTAGCTCCTCAAATAAATAATATACCTTTTATAATGATTTATTCATACTTAACCCTCTAGTAGTCACATCAACCATGTACCTCATTATATAATTCAACTAATTATAGAAGGTTTGAGCTTGGAGCTAGAACTCGAATCTATGTTGAGGATATCTCCTCAATATCTCTTTAATAATATCCCAAGTGTCATATAGTGTATCATTCTCGACTTGACAGAATTAACTTATCTCACTATTTATCAAGATATAATTTGAGACAGAATAATCTAATGAGAAAGACCCTTACTAGGACATCCCAACTCTCAATGGAGTCTCGATGTAAACATTATAACCATAGCTAACATTATTGTGCCGTATCACTTATTGAAAAAAAAATAAGACGAACATTATTATGCTAGGGCTAACTCCATTTATTTTTATCATGTCTCATAGCTCTCAAAACATTACGACATCAATGAGAGTATCTCATTAATAAAGATTTGCAAGTACATTGATCATACAAGAAGTAAAAATGAGTTTCATCCAGATATAGATAAAATAAATATTTAGATTGTGAGATAATCTTAGGTCCATGACTTTTTCAAATTAATCTATTAGATGCATGTTTAACTTAACTCAAATTATATTATATCTATAGATAGAATGAAATTGGGGTATTATGAAATGACTCCTTGCCCTAAACATCATATAAGGTAGTTATCACCATTGAGCTCATCCCACTTGTAGTCTCATAATAGCTATCCTCTTATTATGCCACTTTTGAAATAAAAAATCATCTTTTTATGAGAGTCATTTATTTTCTCATACATTTTAGGAAATTTCATCAACTACCCTTGATAGTTGCTTCATATACACACTCTTATTTTCTAGTCTTAGGTATCATAAAGACAAATAATTGGTATGATTTGTAAGTATTTATACTTTTGGTATCATAAGTATCATACTTATACAATTAACATATGATTTCTTCAAGTTTTATTAGTTGAAACCTTATTAGTGATAATAACTCACAAAGACTAACACAACCTTGTGAGTCATAACATATTCGATCACCCCTCTTGGATTGCTCATCATTTTTCTCTTCATTGATGATGTGATTTTCATACTAAAGGTGAAACCCTTAGAAAACTATTCTATATAATGTACATCCCAATCAAGAACCAATTCTTTTAAGATGTGCATAATGAATTGGCATATTAACACATTTCAATTTTAGCTTCGTATGCATCATACTCATAATGATTAACATACTTGAACTATAAGTTTTAATGTATAATTTTATTTCATGCATCATAGTCAAAAGGGATGTCACTTTCTTCCCACCATATGTATGAGTAAGCCTCATGATTTACCTATCACTATTTACCCAACAATCTCACACATACCCATCAATAGTCAAAACGATAATTCAAATATATTTAGTAATAAAAAGGATATTCACTTATAGGGATTGATAACTATGCCCCCCAACTCTAGAGATTGCTTTAAATGTTATTTTACTTGCTTACTTGTAGAATTCCTATAAAGTGTGAAATTCACTTCTAGGGTTTGAAGTTGTGTCATGTATTTATCTGTTGTTTGGAGGGAGAGGAGGAAAAAGAATATTCATCTCTAAATTTCTTTTATCTTTCACTTTTATATTCGAGAAATTCTATATTACTTTAAATAAATTGATAATTTTGGTTTTCATCTCTTGAGCTTAAGATTGTGATAAAGTCAGGGTAATGAAAAATGATCATGACTTGGGCATAATTTTTTTTGATAAGTAATAAACTTGTGCATAATGTCTCTACAACACAAAGTCATAAACACTACGAAGTTTCCATGCCTTTGTGTGTTTGTATTTTTGTTCTTCATAAGGGTCTGTGACTTTTTGAAAGGTCATGGTGTGGTATGGCCTTGGTGCTATAAAATAGCCTTGATATTGGTATTAGTTTATCTTGATCATAATATAATCACAACATTGAAAAATAGCAATGGCACTAAGGTCTCTCTTTATATCTTGTGGTCATGATGCTAAAAAATAGTCTTGACATAACATATTTTCTTAATGTGTCAAGCATCTCTAAAACTATGAGTGACCATGATACTATCCTTCACTTTTGTCATATATCATGTCGGTACAATACTATAAGGATATTATGACACTAGAAATTAGCCCATATGTATAAGTCATGGCATTGCCTTCCTTTCAAGATGAATCACATCCATGGGGAATGATCATCCTCGAGTAATGCCTTTTATAATATTTAGTCTCCTAAAAGTCATGATACTAAATAATTACAATGATATTGACCTAAATAGTTTTGACTCTATACCTTTCTATAATTCAAAAGTCTTAGTTTTGTTAAAAAGCCATGGCTCTATCTTAAGATTATTGAGCCATATTAAAGATAAAGTTATAATATTTGAACTTGGCTATGACCATTAGTACTAATGTGGCACTTGGTTTCTTTAAAATAGAATTAATGTCATATCTATATAAATTATATGAGTTACATATGGTTGTGACTCCATGATGATATTGCCTCCATAAATAATATTTTATATAGTGGAAGGATTCTATTAATTAGTTGGTAGGTTGGTAGCATACAAAGATTATAATAATTAATTAGACAGAGTTTTGACCAAGAATAGATACAAAAACTACTTAAAACTTTATAGTCTACCCAGTGAGCTAAACACCTCAAAAAGCTTATTAATTTTATGACTATTCATCAAAACTCAATAAACCTCTAAAGTCATGAAATTAATCTATAATTTCTTTATTTCTATGCCTACACATCATTATAAACTATCAAAATACATAAGAATATTGAGTTATTTAAATATTAAACACATATATTAGAATAATTGACCATCAATTGATCTAGGTGTTTTATATAATATTGTTCTAAGGTTTTCATATTTATTATGAGATTCAAATTTTATCATGGTGGATAGTGACAAGTACGCCACCAGACATGTGCATGCAGGTTACTCATAAGGTGGTGGTAGTCCTATGAGTTATTTTACGTTGTATGACTCCTACCATTGAGATTTGTGAAATAACATATATTAATTATATGAATATGATACTTACAAAGTGGAGAGGACAAAACCCTTTAATATCACAATAATTTACATCTTTAAGACATATGAGATCGAAAAAAAAGGAATGCAAATAGAAAGAAACCATTAAGAAAAATTGAGGAGTTGCTTAAATTGTGTGGCCTTGTGAATGACCATCGAGAAGTGATAATTTGTCATTTCGGTGATAAAATACCAATGAGACATCTATGAAGAGACCATCATTGGAAAATGCTCAATAAATGATAACCACCTTGTATGTTTGTAGTGAACTAAAATATTTTTATAATAATCTAAATTTTATTTTATAATCAATCATAATAAAACCATACAATTTAGATAGACCATCATGCATAATAAATTGGACCTACCTAGAATCTAAAAGAATTATCTATACCTAGTTTTATGCTTTCAACTAGAGTAGAAATTAACTCTTCTTTGGTTGATCGAACTACATGCATAATTCTTATGGAATTATTATCTAGTTGAAAGTCTACTTTACTACTTGTTTGACCCATATACTTGTGGGATAGATTAGACTATAGACCCTCTTCCAATGAGCTTTTGAGATATTGTCTAATCCTAAAAATTATGTATTATAATAAAGTCATTACAAGTTTTTGGTTTCATTACTAGGAATTATTTAGTTTGCCTAATCAACTTTAGTTAATATAACTATCCTTGAAAAAAAAGATACTTTTATTTTGTAATAGTTTTGATAACATTTTTTTATTTTTGTGCTTTGATTTGCATTGCTTGTCATGTATTATTTTTTTATATCATATATATAGTTTTTTATGTATTTCTAGCCACAAATCAATAGAGTTAAGCTTTGGAATTGAACTAAGATCTCAAAACCCAAAAGTGAGAAAATCAAAATATTGGATTACTTAGAAAGCTTTGGTAGTAGAAGATTAATATGCACAACCCAATTTATCAATATGATAAAGCCTATGTTGTACCAAGTTGTGATTTCTATCTAATACATAATGGTGACTTGAATTTCTTCTTTTATCAAGATATAACAAGCTATGATGATGTGAGATCTTGGAGCTATGAAGAGATTATATTTGATAGCCCTTATCTAACATTCAGATCTTTATTTAAAGATAAAATGACCAAGTAACTTATCAAGACATGAAGATCAAATAAAGTGGATGAAGAGAAGGTAAGACAACTTGTAATGAGATTTTAAGATACTAACTTACCATGCATGAAGAAAGTATTATATCATATTTTCAAATAGCTGAAATGAATATGGTCAGTTATTGGAAGAAAGTCAAAGAAGCAGAAGGAGATACTATACATCATAATGTCATAGCCAAAAAAATGGATATCTAAATACCTTAATCAATGTGGAAACTACCATTAAAGTAGTATTCTATATAGTATTATTGGTAAACATGGAAATTACAAGGAGAACTGAAGTAAAAAAATTACGTGGAGAAGTTTAAATAAGTGATAGCGATTGCAAATAAAAAGAATAATTTGGTGAAAGTCTAGCTATAGTTGTTGAACATAGCACTACTCACGAGGCAATCCAAGAAGTTTCTTTTCACATAATGATGAAATAATTTTTATTTTATTATTTTGTTATTTATTACATAGCACTACAATGAGAAATGAAGTAGGAAATTACATGAAGAAGTTTCAATAAGTGTTAGTGATTACAGATAAAGGGAATACTTTGGTGAAAGTCTAGCTATAATTGTTGAACATAGCACAGGATACAACCCAAGAAGTTTTTTTTCACATTATGATGAAATAGGTTTTATTTTATTATTTATTATATAGGCATCACACGTGAATATTGATAGATAAATTACAAGAAGAAATGAAGAAAAAGATTACATGGAGAAGTTTCAATAAGTGGTAGTGATTACAGATAAAAAAAATACTTTGGTGAAAGTCTAGCTATAGCTATTGGACACCACATTGTTCACGAGGAAACCTAGGAGCTTTGTTTTCACATTATGATGAAATAAGTTTTATTTTGTTATTTATTGTATATGCATGATGCATCACACCATAATACTAATAGATAAATTAAAAGGAGAAATGAAGTAAGGGATTACATGGAGAAGTTTCAATAAGTGGTAGAAATTACAAATAAAAAAAATATTTTGGTGAAAGTCTAACTATGGTTGTTGAACATTGAATTGCTCAGAATAGAATCTAAAGTCAAGAAATTATTCATGTCGGAAAAGTGGAGGAAGTTGAAAAATGAGATACAACATGGAAGGTGTACCTACAAAAAAAAATATTGTGTGTCATAACTCAAGAAAGTTTGAAAATAAGATTTATAAACTCTTGGAACAATGGATAATGAGTTGAGACTAGGTTGATGGAAAGTGCTAAATCATCTGGGAAGTATTATGAGTCCATTGTAATGGAATGGAAAAGAATAGTTATAATGAGAGATAAAAGAATTGGAGGTGATACACAATATCAACTGTGATGAATTGAAGAATTGGGGAAAAGTTGTGAGAATTAGAAATAATTATATTTTGTAATGAGATATTTTCAAAGTTCACTGAACTCCATTGAAAAAAAAATTAAGAAGCATTATAAAATATTATGGGAAAGATGTTGGATTGGGCATCAACTAACAAGGAAGGTTCAGAGAGATAATCCATTTGAGCACTTTAGATCAGACTTTCCTCTTTAAGAAGTTTGAACATAAGGAAAAGTCATATTATTGACCTTCCTCACCTCATTGATGTGTAATTTTATTTTCCTAGATACTATGGTACTTTAATCTTATCGGGTGGATGTTTTTTTTGTGGTAAATGTAGAGGTGTCAAACGGGACATGCCTGGCCCGTTCGATCATGCTTCCATGCCGGGCCATGCATGACACGGTTACTGTACCTTGCCGTGCTTGGCCCGACATGATTTTGTGGAGGTCAGCCCGGCACGAGTCCATGTCATGAATCCGCTAGGTTTGGCCCGGTTAGGCCGAACCACTAATTTAAAAAAAAATTAGGGGTTCGGTGGCGAGCCGCCACGTTGCCATGCCACCGTGATTTTTCTTCACATCGGGGTCGGTGAGTCTTTCCCATCAGGCTCAGCTTCTGCCATTGGGGTAGTTTCTTGGCTTGTGCCGAGGTACCGTGCAAACGAGTAATGGTAGCTAGGCCAGGCATGGCACGAGGCCCGGTTGGCCTCAGCACAGCACGGCACGGTTGGTGCCGTGGACAGGCACATGCACGAGAAATTCCCGTGCCGTGCCGGCCCAGGCATGGGTGAATCATTCCATGCCTCTTGCCGGCCCGGGTCGGCCCGGCCCGTTTAACACCTCTAGGTGAATGAAATATTATATAAGTAATATTTTTTTTAGTAGAGGGGGACTAATTATTTGGAGATGAGCAATCAATTTAGTGTATGAGTTTATTCAATATGCTGAATATCAAATAATATTATTTTCTCAATATTAAAGGAAAACTCATCATATATAAAGAATTAAACCAACCCAAATGCCTAAGTATCTATATGAAGCCCAAGTTTATCTTTTCAATTCGAGCAGTAGTTAGTTCACAACTAGTTAGTCAAACTGCTCGTATAATACCTATGAGATTAATATATCAATTTACATTCACTTTATTACTGGTATGACTTATATATTTATTAATTTTTGTTAGATGAAATCGGTTGCCCAATTAGATTTTTGTGTTTTTTCCACAAATAATATGTTTTGATACTATAATAAAGTCACCAAAAATTTTTGGTACTATTGTTAGAAATTATTCTTTGTTTGATTGGTCAACTTGAGTTGACACAACTATCTTTTAAAAGTGATACTTCTGTTTCTAGTTGATTGGATAACTATTTTTGTTAGTGTTTGTTTTTGTGTTTGAGTTTTTTTCTTTTTGTTTGTTTTTTTTTCTAACGACACTATTTTATAATCTAAAAATCTGGGATTGCATCAACACCTTTTTACCTAGAAAATTGAAAGAACAAAAATATGAATGGAGTTAGTCCTAACACCATAAATTTATGATTTTTCTCATTTTCTTTGAGAGACAAGACAATGAGCTAGTTCCAGTGGTTATCTAGAGGATCCATTGTGAGTTGGGAAGAACCTGTGAAAGTATTTCCAAGTTCTTTCTATCTCAAATTACATCACAACTAATATGAGAGATATGACAGTTTAGATAAAAGGAGTAGAAAACATTATATTATGCTAGGGACCTATTCAAAGATCTACTAAGCATTGATTCAAATTATGATTCCAAGCCTAGCTATTCTATAATGATTTGAATTACTTGATGAGGTATAAAATAGTTATAATCTCATGTAGATCTATCATGAATAAGTCACCCAAGTAGACCTATTTTTTAATTGAATAACTATCTAAGAATAACTATTAAACATTGAACAAAAGAGTAAGTGGAAGGAAATTATTCGGAGTTTTTGAGTTAAATAAACTAATAATAATGAAGACAAAACATGATGCATTTTTCAATATGTTTGGAGCCCAACATAACAAAAAGGCTTAGTGTGGGAAAAAAAAAGTATTTTATAATAATAAGAAGTCACTAATTTTGACTCAATTTATCAAGTAGAGGAAACCTATATTATCTTGAATAGAAGATGCATGTTTAGACACAATAATAATACCATTAGCCATTACCATCTGAACTTGAGAAACTAAGAATATTTATCATATAGGAGCCATCCGAATGTGTACAATAATATGAGATAATATCAAAAGAATTTTGAAAGTAACTCAATGAGATGCCAAATACAAAGGAGCTTTGAGTTCCTATTAAAACCACCCAAAGATAGATGGAAATCCATCATTTGAATAGAGCATTCGTGTGCAAATCATGAAGACAAATAGTAGGAACAATTCACAATAAAACTAAATAGAATAAATTGAAACAATAATAGATCATATGGATGCAATAAAAAAGACTTTTGAGAATCAAATTCAGAAAATAGAATTATTGATGAAGGATAAGAGCATCAATAGAGTACTAGGTGCTGCCAAGATAAATCCAAAGAGATAAATGTCTATAACACTTAGTAGAATTAAAGATTAGAAGAGAAGAAAATAGAAGAGAGATCTAAAGGAGATACTAATGTAGAAAATGAAGCTGTGAATGACAAAGTCATGACATCCACATTCGCACTAACCAACACAGTGATTTCTGATACCATAACAATTTCCAAAGTCATGGTACTACCAAAACTCACTTTCCAACTTTTTCCACAAGCTATCTTGCATGAAAGAGTAGAATGGGAGGGGTTATAGATGAACCAAAACAACAAATAGAAGGATGATTTTCTAAATAATATTTTTGCAAATGGTAAGCAAACTCACCAACCTCATCTTCCATTTCTTTAGTGGTTTAGAAAAAAAAATTTGGAGGAGCAATTCAATTGATTCATTAGTATTTTTAAGAAGTTGGAAGTTAATAAAATTTTCATAGAAGCCTTGTCGTAGATGCCCCACCACATAAATTATATAATAAACATCATGAGTAGTAACAAAAAATTATTTACATATGGAACATTGAGCATAACCAAGAAATGTAATGTGATCATTGATAGTAAACTCCAAAGAAAGTTCAATGATCCAGGGATGTTTTAAATTCCATGCATTTTTTGAGAATACATCGTCTGCAAGGTATTATGCAATTTGGGAGAAAGTATTAACTTGATGTAATTGTCCATAGTATGAATGTTGGATTTTGATGAGGTAACTCCAACTTCTTTTTGACTATAGATGACAAATCAAACAATCAACTTTCCTAGAAGGATTATCAAAAATATACTAGTCAAGGTTGGACATTTTATTTTTGCATATGATTTTATGGTATTTGATATGGAGGAAGATGATTCTTGGAATAATCCATTAATATTGGGATGATCATTGATATGCCCCATTGATCATGGGATGAATATTCTTGGCAACTGGACATGTATTGATTTATGTGAAGAGGTAATTTATGCAAGTAGCTGAAAGATAGAACATGAATTTTAGATGAAAGACTTCCCTAGATAATTGTTGGCATAAAGAATATGGAGAAGTTGATGAGTTAGAATAAATTTTGGAAGAAGAAAAAGTTGGAGTAAACCTGGGAGAAGAAACTATTTTGAAGTCACAATAAAAGAAGAACACGAGATATACTACCTTGATGTTCTGAAAGAAGTAGCTGATATGGTGAGATTCACAAGTTATTACAATTGAGAAATTTTTGAGGGAACTCTTGAGACTATAGAATAATTAGAAGTGTAGATAAGTCCAATATATATTGATTATGTATTGGGAGAAAAAGACAGAGCACATACTATTAACAATGAATTTCAAAATGAAAAAAGAAGATAAAGTTGTTGTGTAAAAGGAAGTCATGACTTTTGAAAAAGTCATGACTACACAATTGAGATATATGAAGGAAAAGTCATGATAGGAGCAGAACCCATGACTTTAATGAAATAGAAGTTACAAGAAGAGGCCATGACATATTTCAAAGTTGTGATATAACTATTCTAGAGAATAAATGTTGATTCAAAAACCTCATATAAAGTTGCAATATTAGTGAAGAGTATCACACCCAAAGTTACATGAAAATTAATATAATCATGACATATCAAAAAGAATATCCAAAAGAAAAGATCATGATAGATGACATGATCTTGATGGATATGTTTAGAAGATATGGCAAGGAGAAAAATTATATGGAGAAGACAACATGGACTACTGAAGTTACCAATTGAGAATGAAGATAGAAAACCTATTCTAGATTAAGATGTTAAACATAGTGTTTTTTGGAGGCATGGTAGATTCATTTTTGTGCTAGTCTACCCTGATTACTTTTGTTATGTATACATTCCACCCAGACACTTGTAGATATGCCAAAAGAAGTTGTGATAGTCAAACTTAGTCAATAATTTCTTTCAAGATAAAAAGAAGTCATAACACACAAACTTAGCCACAAATATATTTTTAAAGAAAAGTCATGATAGTGGGCAAAATGAGATGACTTTATAATTAGTTAGACAATATTCTAATAGCTTGTTGGAAATGATTTCTCATTAATAAAGATCTATAAGTATATGAATCATACAAGTAGTAAATAAGATTTTGTCAAAATTTCTATCCCATAAAGATTATATTAGTAGTTCGATCAATTAATAATAAGACAATAATATTATAGTAGATAATATAATTTAAATTTTGGTAAGACTCTTAGATCCTAGGGTTTGTATTTTTTCATTTGGTTGATACATTTTTAAATAATTTAGATCATGTTGAGTTTAGATACATAATGAATGTTAAATTTTTATTAGAATGGCCATTAACATTATATAAGGTGGTTATCATCATAAGCCCACTCCAATGATGATTCTATCATAGCTATCTTCTCATAATTTTACTACTGAGATAGAAAATCATTTCTGCTCGATGATTATTCGCAAGTTCATACCTTATAGGTAACTTATCAACTACCTCTGATAGGTGCTTAATATGTATATTCTTATTTATTGATCTCGAATGGCTTAAAAACTTTGAATTGATATTGTCTAAAAAGTATGCACTTTTAGCTTCATAAGCATTATATTCACACCATTAACATATAATTTTCCTCAAATCTCACCAGAGGGAACCATACAAGTGAAAATAATTAAAAGAGCTATCACTACCTCATGAGCCACAACCACTCATGCACATCTTGCAAATTACCTACCACTATCATCCATAGTGACAATGTAACTCACACATTATAGTTGAAACCCTTAGAAGAATATTTTATAAATACCCATATCAATGAATGATAAGTTCTTCTAAGATGTGTATAATAAGTTGACATATAAAATCATTCATACTTTTTGTTTCATGAGTACCATACTTGTGATGATTAATATACCGAAAGAGTTTAGACATGTAGGTTTGTCTCACACATCATAGTTGTAAGGGCTATCAAGTCATTCCTACTATATGTTTGATTGAGCATATTAGTTTACCTATCACCATTCATCATGATAACCTGCATACTCACTAATAATTAAACAATAATTTTAGTTCTATATAATCACCACTTCCATCAACATCTATTTTACAACATATATCAAACATCTATCCATCACATAAATCAAATATCATATTTATAATTAAAATATATACACATCACATAAATCAAAACAAATAAACACTAGACTTTAATTATCCTGACTTTGGGGAAAGAAACATATGAGATATAAAAGAAAAAAATTTTATTATACTCAGGTTCTCCATGAGTGCGTTCATTAGAATCAGGGATTCAAAACCTAATTCCCATGTTATTTCAATTTAATCCCTAATATCTATCTTAAAGAAAGGGTTTGAAAGTCATGCCACCAACTCTAACATTTAGCCTTGATCTTATGACATTGCTTGCTCGTGGATCTCCTAAGAAGTGTGAAATTTACTCTTAAGATTGTTACTATGCTTCGTTTAAGGTGAAGAAGAAGAAGGAAGTTTAGATATCTTTTATCCTCTTTTTTTGCCATGTTTTCTATACTTTGTAAATTCTAGCTATTTTCGAAGTAAAAATGTATGACTTTGGAATGTTCCCTAAGCTATTTGTACACCAAAAGTTATGTCTCTAAAAAGTGACCATAGCTTTTGGATTTTTCTCATATATCAAAGTCATGACACTCGAACATGATTATGTCTTTGCCTTCTATTGAAGGAAAAAAGTCACAACCTTAGAAATGGCCACAACTTGAATAGGTAAGAGTCACAATACTTTGAAATAGTCATGACTCTAGACAAAAGAATATTAAGCTTTAGTAAAGAGTAACCCATGATACTAGAAAAATGATCATGTCTTTTAGTACCATTGGGGTACTTAGTTATTGGGATATGAAATTGATGTTATAATTATTTAAATGTTGTTAGATCATTATGACTATAACTCCAAGATAATTCATAGTCAAAAAGAAATAATTGCACAATGAAAGGATCATGATAATGAGATAATATAGTTTTGGTGCAAAAAGATTACCACGACTAATAATGTAGAGTTTCAACCAAGAATAGATATTAAAACTACTCGATAAGAGCAACCATAACTAACTCAACTAATACCTCAAAAAACACAATGATTATATAAATATTCATAACAATCTATCAAAACTCCAATTTTGTTAAATTATTTTAATTATCACATATTTTCACGCCTATACATTATCAAAAACCACCAAATATACTAAAATATTCAGTATTTAACATACCATACATACTCCCATGCTAAAACTATTGCTCATCCCCATAAAATAACTTCTTCCTCAATAAAAAAAAGAATTAGATCCCACATTATCATTAATAATATTTTTTCTCTATGACTAGGAATGAGTGTTATAATATCTCAAGATAGTGAAGTATTTTCTTATTGTAGACATATTAAGAGTTGTAATAGGGTTTGAGTTCCATGACCATATCCATGGGTGATTTAAGTGTGTATAATTATTCATATAATGGGTACATCATATGTATTACATCATACCATGAGAAAATATTTTTTGGGTTACCTTTCAAATAACACTATATTTAACATCTATAGCTTGACTATAAATAAATTTTCACCTCTATTGGTGATCTTTTCCACCTATGCTAGCTTTTCTATATACGTCTTTACTTTTTTTCTTCTCATTTCTATTTTCAACTTCATACTATTTGGATTTCCTTTTTTGGGGTTTCACTCTTTCGATGTAGAAGATTTGAGGAATGATGTGGCTTGTTCTTTGGTTATAGCTTGACTATTTTTTTTCTATAACCTCAAAGTCATTGTGTTGAGCCTAGCTGTGACTTTGTTATTCACATTTTCAGGGGTGATTTATTTTGATAATACTAAAGTTTTAGTGTTGGGTACTAGTGTGGTTTTCATCTCTATTACTATTACAACTTTGCCTTTATTGGATCCTTTAAATTTTTTTTTCTGCAATATCTTTTTCATTTGGTTTCTTAATCATCAATTGAAATAATACTACTATTTGCACCACACATTTAGTGTGGTGACATCCACAGAAAATCATTATGAAAACATATGTTAAGTGACATAAGTATATTACTTATGAAGCTGAAAACTCAAATATAATTATTACTACATCATTTCATATTTATTATATTAATAGAGATATGAGAATTTAAATGTATACTCGAAGTAAACATCAATGATAGTTGATATATTTTCTAAAAGGAATATAAGTATGGATGACATGCTAAAAGAGTAAGTATGGTTTTGGTAGAAAAATACCAAAGATACAACTAAAAGGGGACCATTCTTGGTAGCAATAATCTATTGTTGATAATTACTTTGTATTCTAGGGGACCTCTATTAGGAAGTAAAAATCAACAAGGTAAAATTGATAATCATAGTTATTTTTGTAATTTTCAAGGGAAAATACACATCATCTAACTTTCTGTCTAACAATCAAGCATAATATATCTTCAATAATAATAAAAATCATCATACAAAAGAAAGTTAACCAATCCTAGAGTCTAAGTATCTATTTACGACACATGTTTTTCTTCTCAACTCTTGCAATGATAGTTTATTATTAGTTGATCAAACTAAATGTACAAACCATATATTTATGGACCTTCCTTATATGAAATCAATCACTTAATGAGCTTTTTGTGTCATGTCACCAATAATAAGTTTGACACAGTTCAAAGTTAGAATAAGTTTTTGGTGTTACTGCTAAAAATTATTTTTAGTTTGATTGATCAACTTGAGTTGACATAACTATCTTTGAAAAATTATAATTATGTTTCTATTTGGTTGGATAACTATTTTTGTTTAGTGTTTATATTATATATTTTTTTTGTTTTTACTTTGCTGGCCATAATAATATAAGAACCAATAATCTAAGACTAAGCCAATATCTCTAGACCTAGAAATAATTAAAGAGAACAAAAAAAACATATTGAGATAGAGATAATGGTATCCATGGAAATAGCCAATGGGAGTATAAAATGAGGTATCCAATGGCTTATCCTCATCGAATCTTAGAAAATTATTGGAGGTCAATATTGATGAACAATTACTCTAGGATATGGATGCAAATAATTCATCCAAATTATATTGAGTTGATGCCTAGTGTCATAGCCTTTGTGCAACAACTTCAATATGGTAAATAATTTTTAGAAGATCTAAACAATCTTATAACAACTTTTTTGTAGTTATGCAACACCATGAAGATGAATAAAGTTAGTACATATATAATAAAGTTGAGATTTGTTTTATTTCTCTTGGGAGACAAGGCTAGGAGCTAGTTCAAGTACTTATCTAAAGAATCCATTGAGAATTAGGATAAACTTGTACAAACTTTTCTAACAAAGTTATTCTCACCTCAAATTATATCTTTATTGAGGGGATAAATAAGTCAGTTTAGATAAGAGGAACAAAAGATATTACATGATAATTTAGACTAATTGAAAGATCTACTAAGGAGATACCCACAATATGTATTTTAATTATGATTCCAAGCCTAGACATTTTATTATGGTTTGAGCTATTTGATGAAGAATACAATTGATGCAGCCTCGAGTGGTTCCATCATGAACAAGTCAGCTGAGAAGACCCTTTTTTATCTGAAGAACAATCTAAGAACAACTAGAAAATTTAAATGTTAGAAAAAAACTAGAAGATTCTAAATGAAAGTGTAATTAAAAAAAGTAAGCTATAATATTAGAGTTGGATAGACTAATGGTGATGGAGGTGAAACCTAATATATATTTCAGCAAATTTGGAGACCAACATGATAAATTTCTAGTGTGAGAGAAATGGTTACTTTGTAATAGCCAAAAGTGACTAGTTTTGACCACATTTATTAAGAAACTGAAGCCAATATTTTGTAGAATATAAGATACATGTCCAGACCCAACTATAATGTTCATTCACATCATCATTCAAACATGAGAAATCATGTTGTTGAAAGGAGCATCATATAAAAGCCATATGATAATGTTCATGTGGCTTTTGTCATGTTTGAATGATAATGTTCATTCACAATATCATTTAATCCATAAAAATGGGTAGTATTATATAGAATAATATCAAAAGAATTTTGAAAACGACTTTATATGATAGTAATTGAATGAAGCATCGAGTTCTAATTACAATTAACCAAAGGTAGTGTTTTTTTCATGGTGAAAAAAAGGAGGAATAATGAATAAGAGAACCAAATAGAACAAATAAAAATAGTGTTAGATCACATGAACACAATGATAAAGACGATTGAGAATTGAATTGGGAAACTAGCATAAATAATGAAAGAAAAAAGTATTAATCGATTATCAGAGAATACCGAGCAAAATCCATAGGGATTCATGTCCATAATACTTAGAAGCGATAAAGAATTATAATGATAAAAAATAGAAAAGAAATGCAAAGTGGAGCCTGAAGCAAAAACTAAAGTTGTGGCTAACAAAGGTATGACATCTAAAGTCAAGCTACACAATATCATGACATCTAGTGCCATGATATTCAATGCCACAATATTTTCTAAAGTTGTGGCACTACCAAATCATACTGTCTAATATATATCATTAGCTGTCATATATAAAAAAGTGAAATTGGAGGAAGAGATACAGATGAATCAAAGCAAAAGATAGAAGAATAATGGGCTAATTAATGATGGCACATATGATAAATAAACTCTCCAGCCCATCTTTCTTTTCCAAAATAATTTAGAAAGGAAAAGTTGGATAAGTAATTCAATCAATTTCTCAATATTTTTAGAAAATTTGAAAAAAACATATGCTTCAGAAAAGTATTATCATAGATGACATACCTATCATTCAACATAATCCCCTGCTTATCACGATTCAAAGTAACCAGGGCAATACCAAATCAATTTGCTCCGACCATAGCCCCCTGCTTATCACGATTCAAAGTAACCAGGGTAATACATCTAATTTTAAATTTCAAAATATGTGGGTAAAGCATGCGAGCTTTGCAGGACTTGTCAGAGAGTATTGGAAAGAACCAGCAGAGGGTAAATCGATGCAAGTTCTATCAATTAAACTTTTGAGGCTAAAAGCTTGTTTAAAAACATGGAATAAAGAGGTTTTTAGAAAATTAAACCAGGAGCTAAAAAAATTAGAAGAAAAAGTAGCCAAGCTGGAGGAAGATTTTGACTCCACGAATAACAATGAAACTCGAATAGAATTAAGTAAGGCTAAAGGAGAACTGAGATTGAAATTGCACATGGAAGAAATTTATTGGAAACAATGAGCAAAAATAAAATGGTTAAAAGATGGTGATCGCAATACTAAATTTTTTTATAATATGTCTAAAATAAAATCTCAAAAAAATAAAATTAAAGGACTAATAAATAAAGAAGGAAAATGGGTAGAAGATGAAAAGGAAATAGGTGCTCTCTTTAAAAATTTCTTTGAAAATCAACTATGTAGTCAGTCATGTAGGACAGATAATTCTCTAATGCAAGAGATTATGGCGACCATTACGGAAGATCAAAATCAATTAATGGAATTGATCCCAGAAGAACCAGAAGTCAAGGAAGCTGTCTTCAGTCTGGATAAAGATAGTGCTGCAGGACCAGATGGTTGGAATAATTATTTTTATCAGGTAAACTGGAATACGATTAAAACTGAGCTAGTCCCTGCAATTACAAGTTTTTTTGTAGGTGTGGAAATCCCAAAATCATGGGCAAAATCTAATATAGTAATAATTCCAAAAAACGAATCACCACAGAAATGTGAGGATTATAGACCAATAAGTTTATGTAATGCTATGTATAAAATATTGGCCAAAATATTACAAAATAGGCTAAGCTTAATTTTACCTACAATAATATCTCAGGAACAAACGGGCTTTGTTAAAAATAGATTAATGATTGAAAATATAAAACTTGCATCAGAAATGATGAAAGAAATAGGAGGTAAATCTAGAGGAAAAAACTTAGTGGTCAAACTAGATCTATCGAAAGCCTTCGATAGAGTGGAATGAGATACCCTTTGCTTTGTGTTAAGAAGATTCGGCCTCTCTGAGCTGACCATAGATTTAATTTATAGATGTATATCAAGCACTTGGGTAAGAGTCCTAGTAAATGGTAAGTTAAGTGAGGAATTTAAACCAAATAAAATCTTAAGGCAAGGGGATCTGTTATCCCCCCTTCTTTTTGATATCTATATAGAACTATTAATACGAAACTTGAATAAGAAAATATACGAAGGTAAAATAATGTCATTCAGACAACCAAGGAATACACCCAGAATTGGTTGTTTAGCTTATGCAGATGACTTTATAATATTTACTAATGCTAGCATAAAGTCTTTAATGAATCTCATGGAACTTCTTCAAATATTTGAAAAAGAGACAGGCCAAATGATTAATAAAAGTAAATGTCAGTTTATGCTTGCAAAAAATGCAAAACTAAAGTTAGTAGATAAAATAAAAAATATGACAGGTTTTGCAGAAATTAAAGGGGCATTAATGTATCTAGGTTGTCCGATATATGAGGGGAGGTTGAAGGAAGAATATCTAACTTACCTTCAAGACAAACTAAGAAAGAAAATAGCAGGATGGAAAGAAGAGCTCCTGGGATTTGGGGGGAGGATTACGCTGCTTTCACATGTATTACAAAGCACACTCACACACATATTATCAGTGATACATCCCCCTAAAAAATTTATAAAAAAACTCGAATCAGAAATGGCTAACTTCTTATGGGGTAAAAAACAAGGCAGAAATAAACTACACTAGAAGGACTAGAAAAGTATTTGTTATCCGAAAGAGGAAGCAGGATTAGGTCTAATGAGCCTCCAGGACTCGGCAGCTGCCTGAGACTGCAAAAGCTGGTGGAGACTTAAAGAAAGCGATAATCTATGGGCTAAATATATGCGGGTAAAATATTTAGATAATAAAAATAAGACTTCTAAGAAAGCTTCGAACAGTTGGAAGTCAATGGAAAAACAAAAAGAGATAGTAGACTCACACTCTATATTAAAGAAGAGTGGCTGGAATT
The DNA here is from genome assembly GCA_029783825.1 of Sapria himalayana. Classification (NCBI taxonomy): domain Eukaryota; kingdom Viridiplantae; phylum Streptophyta; class Magnoliopsida; order Malpighiales; family Rafflesiaceae; genus Sapria; species Sapria himalayana. The sequence goes on along the minus strand of JAREIK010001079.1, from coordinate 1,367,648 downwards.
GGACGTTAACACCACAAAGAAACTTTTCCCTCAAGTTGGCAAAAGATTTGGTCAGAAAGAAAAAACCGGTTCAAACACTATTTGAATGGGTATGGCAAGAAAATATCCCGCAAAAAATGTGCTCCTTCACATGGAAGGCATTAATGAACGCTATACCGGTAGATAGAAATGTACAAAAGAAAGGGATAAACATGGCTTCAAGATGCGAATGCTGTTCACAAGCAGTTGAAACAACTGATCATTTGCTTTCTAATGGACCCATTGCAGCAGAAATATGGAGAGAGATGGAGGGGGAAAAAAGAATATGTAAAATAGACGATGGATTAATAGATAAAGTTAAAAAATGGGAAAAAGTAAACATAAAAAGCCCCGCCAAGAAATGGCTTAATCAGAAACTACCGCATCTAATTATTTGGTGCATTTGGAAATCTAGAAACAAAAGTAAATTTGAAAATATAAGGATGAATTTAACAGAAATTATAAAAGATATTAGAAAGGAGATATGTAATATATCAATAATAAAACTGATAGTAATACAAGAATTGAAACAAGAAAAGAAGCTTGAGAAAGAATGGGATCTCACATACAAAGTGTTAAAATAGCAATGGGCTAAATGTATACAGTGGAATGCTCCGCCGGTTGGCAAACTCTCACTTAATATGGATGGGAGCTTTAGTAGGGACACTGGAATAGCAGGAGGAGGTGGGGTAATAAGAGATCATACAGGGACAGTACAGAGAGCATTCACCAGATCTAGTAGGGCATCCTCGGCTTTAGAATCAGAAATTAGAGCAGTAAAATCAGGATTAGAGATATGTAAGCAGCTAAACTTTAAAAACATTGAAGTTCAGGTAGACTCAAAATTACTAGTTGATACAGTAATCAATAAGAAAATATTATGGAGGTATGAAGAGGATCTAGAAGTTATTCTTAGTCTTTTGGACGAACTGAAGGCCTCAATAATACATATATATATAGAAGCTAATAATCTAGCGGACAGTCTATCTAAAATAGGCACCAGCAGAGGAGATAAAGATTACAATGAGAAATTCATGCCAAATAAACTAAAGGGAATAGTATGTTTAGATAAAATGAGTTTTCCTTATATTAGAACAAATAAACATACCACGAAGATATGACATAGTCTCATCTGTTTGCTGGATTGTGTGGGAATTCATCATTGCAGAGAATTTCTATCTCACAATTAAATGGAATGGAAAAATGAAGATTGAGCCAAAATGGATATAAATATAGGAGATTCCATTGTAGGATATATTAATTCTGCATTTTGGCAGAATGGTGGATAGCTAAACGGTAAGGTTGTCAAAATAATATGTATGTAATTTAAAATTTCTGCATACTTAAAATATATGCTAATTCTGCATTTCGACAGAATTCGATAACCTCTTTAGAAAGGATGTATTTTGATTTCCCTTGCAGGAAAATATGTATTCTGTCTTTTCCTTGCAGAATGTTAAAGGGGAGAATTCGCTAATTATGTGGAGCTTGCCTTATGTTGTATAAGTTTAATCAAGAATAAGGGTAGTAGGGTGTTAAATTCTGGTAGGCACGGTCTTTGTTTTTTGTTTTCTCTTTGGTTTTGTTATAGGATCGACAGTGAATACACGAGGAAGGTAGATGGCTGGAATCAGGGGAAGATTAGAGCCAGACGCACGGGGAAAAGGAGGGATAGAGGTCCGACCACAAGGGCAGCACTAAGCTGCTGCTAAAGAGCCTCCATGACAATATCAAATAAAGAGCCTCTACTGAGTACATATCATGGAAAATCTGTTGCTGTCTGTTGTGGCCAAAGCCTGTTGCTGTCTGTTGCAGCCAAAGCACATGTAGAGAGCTCCCTGTTGCTGCCATGAGATCTCCTGCTGTTGAGACGAATATGCCCGCTGGTGTGGAAAGACTTCCTGCTGTTCACGGTTATAAAATAAGGAAGAATCATACAGAGAGCGGTTACTACTTCAGCTAATCCTAAGAAAATGATAACTTTTCCGAATTATTGACTAGGGTATTGCTCTGTAAATAGTATGTCTTTTAAGTTTTCTGAAGCTGTAAATGTTTTCTTCCGCCTACAAGTGAGGGATATGTTTTCTTTAATAAATGATAAAAGCCTTAAAAAAAAAATCCCTCCAACCTATCTCCAACCTATCTCCAACCTATCATTCATAAAGTTTATGAATGATATCATGAGTAGCAAGAAAAAATTGGAGACATGTGGAATGATGAGTATGACCAAGAAGTATAGTACAATTATTCAATATAAACTTCCAAGAATGCCCAAAGATACAAGGAGTTTTATAATTTTGTATATAATTGTGGAATACACTTTTCAAAAGATATTATGTGGCTTAGGAGTAAATATTAATTTGATGCCCATAGTTTGAAGGTTGAAAGATGGTGAGATATATCCAACTTGTCTATTGCTATAGATGATAGACTAATCAATCAAGTTTCTGAGTGGGATTATTGAAGATGTGCTATTCAAGGTTGGAAAAATTATTTTTTTATTTGATTTTGGGATGTTGGATATAGAGGAGTAAATGTTTTCCCCATTAATATTGAGATAATCATTATTGGTGACTGGAAAGGTATTGAATGAAATAAAGAGAGAAAAATTTATACTTCATGTGGGAAAAGAGCAAGTGAAATTGAATATGTATTAAAGTTTGTAAATTCCAGATGATTATGAGGAAAACTGCTGAGGAATAGATTGCCTCATAGGTACAACCAAAAGATGAAACTTAGATTTTTAGATAGAAAGACTTCATGGATGATTATTGGCCCAAAGAAGTAGTAGAAGATAATGAACTTGACTAAATTCTAGAAGAAGAAAAATACATTAAGGCTTGATGAAGATAATTATTATGAAGTCGCGATGTTTCTCAAAGTCATGAGAGAAGAAGAATCAAAGACAAGTATTCTACACCCAATGTATCAATTTTCTTGAGTTGTTTTATGGTATTTTAATGAAGTGTTTATATGGAAATGGGCTTATAATATAAAATTTCACTAAATTATGATTTTGTTGGAAATGAATGAATAATAGTGGAATCAGATGAAATTTGAGTAGAATTAAAGAACTTGGTGGAAAGATGACTTGGAAGACAACAAAATAATGGAAAGTCATGACATTTCCAATGTCATGACTTGTTACAATAGTACAAGCCTATTGTGCTGTTGAGTAGTCATGGTAGGGGTTTTGGCCACAAATGTATAAAATAAGTCATGACAATCTTTGCATGTCAGGACTTCATCACCTACTTGTCATAATCTTTTAATGATCAATACTTTTTTTGGTTGTGACATTATGTTGGAGACAAGGCACACTTGTACTAAAATATAATCTTGGCTACGATTTTATTTTTATGTCATGGAAACTAAGTGACATATTGATACAAAAAATCATGTAAATTCCTAGCATTGTGAAACACCAATAAATTTTAGTCACAAAAAACTTTACTAACCAAACTTTTTACTCAATAGAAGAAATGACTTAATCATGACCATTCTTTCCACCACAACTTTGTCTTCTAGAGAGAAAATGTCTCAATCACAACATATTTGCCATCATGAATTTGTGTTCTAGAGAGCAAATGTCTTTGTTATGACAATCTTACCACAACAACTTTATATTTTAGAGAGAAAATATCTCATTCGCATCATTCATACCACTATGATTTTATACTCCATTAAGATTATTTATTAGTCATGACATTCTCGGCACCATAACTATTGGTTATAGAGAATAATTACCTCAATCTCAATATTCTCTACACCATGACTCTGAGTTCTAGGAAAAAAATTATCTCTGTCATGATATTTTTATACTTCTATGACTTTTATACTCTAGAAGATATTCATAGAGATGACAGAGTCATGATATCAACCTAAAGTTGTGACTTCCATCTTAAAATTGCCACAAAGAAGCTTGGTGGGACTCTGATGTGTAAAAGGGAGACATAGATATTTTGCTAGAAAAATAAGAGGGGATTCAAATTTTGAGGCAAAGAGCATGCAAAACTTTGGGTGCTGCAAATTCCAACTCTTATGTATGGGTCAAATTCATGATAAACACAAGTAATAATTAATTGGGAATGAGATTTGAAACTTAAATCATCAAATTAGTTATCTTTGGTGACCCTCGAATCAATAAGAAACATCATGAAATATATCACATGAAATATTGCCAAATATTAGGCTAAATAATGATCTAGATTTAGTTTATTATATTTATTTATGATGATTATATTGTATAATATTTAATTTTGATAATGTTATGTTTGGAATATTAATAGATATGGGTATTATTTAGATTATAGATTTAGGATTCCATTCTAAAATTGACCCATGCATACTATTCATGGTAGATGGAGATAGATAAGTTAGAAAATATACTCACAAGATTAGAGTCAAAGTGACAAATCTTCTATTCTCATCCCATAAGATAAATATATGCATGAACACTATAAGTTTATATAAGTTTAATTGATACAAGTATACCACTCATGAAGCTGAAAGAACACTTGAATTTATAACAATTTTATTATGCATATTTTAAAAGAATAGACATTAAGATGATATGAGTCTTATGTATAAGTCATGATAATAAGCCATGATAGACATATAAGTATAGGTATTTTATAAGGTGGTAATAGTCTTGCAAATCATTTTCTCTTATATGATTTCTATAGTTGAAATCAATAAAAAGATGTATGTTAATTGAGACAAATATGATGCTCATGAAGGAAAAAATACAAATATAATTTATTACCACTTAACTTTATACCTTTTATGATATTGGAGTTCTAAGAATAGAAAAGAATACATGAAGTAATCATCAATGGTAGTTAACGTGTTGCCTAAAAGGAATAGAAGTGTAGTGGACTATACAGTTAATAAAATAGTGAATCCATGTGTATTTGGAATGATATCAGATGATATATAAGCATGGAAATATGTTATAATTAGAATGATTTCAATATTTTGAAGTTTTGGTGGATTATGAAAAGTTGTGAAATTATTCTTTTTGAATGCCAAAATTACTCGATGATTTAGAAATGTATAATAATTATTTTTAGATGTAATATTATCTTGGTGTCACAACTATATTTATCTCATAATAATTAAAAGAATATGATATTAATCTCTTGTCATAGTAACCAAGTATCATACTTGTGCTAAAAATCAAGCCACTTTCAATTTTCTTGGCCTATTCCTAGTGTTGCAACTTTATCTTTACTAAGGCTTTATATTTTCAAGTTAGAACCATTATATTATTTCAAAGTTGTGGATTTTAGGCTACAAAAAATTACACAGCCAAAACTACTCATGCCAAAATCAAAGTAATTATCCAAAATCATGACTTTTGGACACAAAATATTATAGAAGATATTACTTAAGCACAATTATTTCTAAGTTGTCACCATTACGACCTTCCTAATGGTATTCCCCCTCATAGTTGTACCATTGATTATAGGTGTCAAATGAGCTAGATGGCTCGAGCATGGCCCATGACCCATCTTAGTTTAGTGGTGCCTAGCCCAACATGACATGTTCTAGAACCATGCATTGGGCCGGATTGGGTTATCCCATGGCACGGTTCATGTTGTGCTGGGCCAAAATGACTTGTGCCATATTCTAGGCTAGACATGACCTATGTGCTTAGCCTAGTGTCATGGTAAACTAGCTCCGGTGATTGCTAGATGGGATCCCCTTCGGGCTATCATCGGGCAGTCAAAATGTTTGTTTTAAAAAAATTTGACTGCCCTGTCATAGGGTAGTCCATTTTTTTAATACAATCGACCACATGGCTGATTGTAATTGGTCAGCCCTTAAGCTGGCCACCCATCAACCGTCACGGCCATGCACTTAGTCATGCCATCGTCGGGTAATGGCGAAAATGCATGACCCATGCATCTTCTGATTTCAATACGGATGGGCATGGTAGTGCACTAGGTCATGCCCTCTATGCCTTGTTGAGCTAGTATGACTGAACTACCATGTCGTGCCTGGAATGACATGGAAATTTAATCGTGTTGTGCACGAGATGACATGGTGGCATGCCCGTGCCTTGAAAAAATTGATGGTGCCAACATGGCATAAACCATTTGCCACCTCTACCCTTGATACATCTCTACTAAGGTAATAATTCATCCCTATATGAGAATTATTCATAATCTCATATATTTTAGGCAACTTCATCAACTACTCTTGATGGTTGCTTTATATGCACACTCTTATTTGCCAGTCTCAATTATTATAAAGACTAATAATTGACATAATTTGTAAATATGTTCACTTATAACATCGTAAGTATCATACTCACACAATTAATGTACACTTCCTTCTAGTGTCACTAGTAAGAACCACATGAGTAAAATGAACTCACAAGAGATGCTACCATCTTGTGAGTTACCATACACTCGCACATGCCATGAGGATTGCTTGTCACCATTTTCTTGGTAATAATGTGATGAGCATGCTAAAGGTGAACCCATTGGAAGGATATTCTATATAAAATTTATTTAATCAAGAACTATTCCCTCTAAGATGTATATAATGGATTACCATGTAAAATTATTTGGACTTTTACTTTATTAGTGTCAGACTTAGGATAATTAACATACTAAACCTTTTGTGTTTGACGTACATGTTTATATCATGCATCATAATTAGAAGGGTTGTCATTACCTTCCTATATCATATGCATGAGTGAGTCTCATGACTTACCTGAGATTTGTAATTATCACGACTTTGCTTGTGTCAAGAGGGAGAGTGAAAAAATGATAGATTTTCCAAAAATTCTATAACTTCTACTTTTATACTCGGGTGGCTCTATATCACTCTAATAGAAATTCATGACCTTTAACCAAAAGTCTTCACTCTGGTATTCATCATCTTTTTTGTTTGAGATCGCAACACTAGAATATGACCATGACTATGTTCAAAATTTTGATCTTTTAGTAACACAAGATCACAACATGGCAATGACCACAACTTGGTCATATTATCTTTATAACACAAAGTTATAGCACAATGAAATATTCGTAGCTTCGTGCTTTCATCAAGTGTAATTAAAGGTGTCAAATAATGAGTCGTGTCATAGTGGCATGGTCCTTTGGCCCAGCATGGCATGGGGGGCACGACCAAGTGCATGGGCATGCCAAACCATGCTGAATCACGAATGATGGTATTACCATGCCTGATCATGTCGATAGGCCATGCCCAACAAGCCGAATGGATATTGGTGGCACAACCTTAAGTGCAATGCCGATGGGTGGCTACCTTACGAGCCTACCAATTAGAATCAGCCACATGGCTCTTTTTTATAAAAAATTGACCGCCCCATGACAAAGAGGTTAATTTTTTCAAATAAATATTCGACCCATGATGGGGCATGCAGTCACCCTAGTCAGTTAACCATGCTATTGGGCCACGCACCAAGGCCGTGCCTAGCCCAACATAAGGTATGACTCATGCCAGCCAAGCAGGACATGAACTATGCCATGGGGTGACCCAACTTGACTTGAGGCATGGTTGTGAACAATACTATGCTAGGCTAGACATTACTAAACCAGGCCAAACCATGGGCCAGGCCACATGCTAGGCTACGGATCGCCCAACCCATTTGACAATGTTAGGCATAGTCCATAGATGGCCGTGGTAATATGAACTTGCCACAAAATAGAGAAAAGTTTTCATATATTTATATAGCAATGACACTATGTGGAGGCTACAACATGCACCTTTTCTTCTCACATATAAATATATCATAACAATACTATTACAATATCACATCATTTACACTTAGCTTGTATTTATAAGTCATGGTTATGCTTTACTTTGAGGATAAAAGTTACAGCCTTGCAAATGACCATACTTGAGTAATATTCTTTAAAATATTTAGTATCCCAAATGTTGCAGATTTTAATAATTATCATGACCTTGGAATGAATACTTATAGTTCTATAATATTATATAGTTCAAAAGTTTTAACTTTATAAAAATATTGCAACTTTGACTTAAGACTATTAAACCATATAATAATAATGTTATGGCTCTATGAAATTAGCCACGACATTAAGTATTAGTGAGGTACTTAGTTAATATGATGGAGAATTAATGTTGCATTCATTAAAAATTTCTGAGCTAAGTATAACGATGACTCTAGATAATATCGTAGTCATTGAGAATGTGTCACATAGTATAGAAATTATGCCGATGAGAAGGCCAAGGTCATGAAATACAAGATTTTTCCAGTTATCATTTAAATAGAGTTTTGGTCAATAATGAACACCAAAACCATGAAAGACTTATGAATCTATCTCATATGCTAAATATTTTTAAAAACTCATTAATTTCATAACAATTCATCATAATTCTCCAAAAAAACAAAATATAATGAAATCAACACATATTTGCTTCATTTCCATATATATATATATCATTCTCAACTACCAAAATATGCTAGATTATTACCTATATTGGATACTAAACAAAATTTTATACTAAAATAATTATTACTTCCAAAGAAATAATCTCCCTCTTCAAACAAAATATAAATATGCACCATCACAAAATATTACTAAGGGTATGTCCTCATTTGGTCTCTTCATTTAGCCTTTCTTTAGCTACACTCATCTCTAAGGATATGTCCTCATTTGATGTTGCAACTTTAGGAAATTTCATAGTTTCTTCTTATATGCTTCATTGTCCTTTTTTAACATGGATCCCCAAGGTAGTGACATTGAGTACTACCACATCTTTGCCATTGAGCTTGTCTTTTACTTTTTATTTTTGTTATTTAAGTAACTCCAAAGTCATAGCACAATGAATAGTAGTGGAAATTTGTTTAAGCTTTTGATAGACTAATTCTTTATGTATCTCCAAATTTGAGTCACTGGACACAACCATGGTTATGTCTTCTTTATTTTCTTAGTAATTTTCAGTATAGAACTTCAAAGTTATTTTCTTTGATTTTCCCTTCCATGAATTATGCCTTAGTCATGGTTTCACCATGTGTCCATTCACCTTAAATTCTCTTCAATATTTTGACTTGACTATGATAGCTCAATAAGGTTTCATGGAAGTTATTTTGAATGGACCACTCCATTTAGATTTCAACTTATTTACAAATAACTTTAACCAATAATTGAAAAAAATACCTTTTCTTTGACTTTGATCTCTCTTTTTTGTAAATTCTAGTAATGCCATTTTATTGTCTTGTCTTTATAAATACATGAGCTATTGTATGCTTCATTTCTCAATTCTTCTAATTCTTTCATTTGTAGTATTCTTCTCTCCTTTCCATTATTCAAATCATAATTCATCTTCTTGATTACCCATCATGTCTTATGTTCAAGTTATATAGGTAAATGACAAGACTTCTCAAAATTAAATCAAAAGTGAGACATTCCCAAATATATCTTCAAAGCTATTCTATAGGTTCATAATACCTTCTAAAAATATTGATACCAATCCTTCCAAGATGGATTGATTATTTATTCCAAATTTTCTCTATCTTCCAATTTGAGATTTCTACTTGCCCATATATTCCGACCATTTATAATTTTGAGATCAAATTATCGGAGAAGTAATATCTATCTTATCAGTCTAGCCCTGACCTTTTTTTTCATTATCAAAGATCACACTACAACATGAACCATATAGATAACTATTTATCCTTCAATGATATATGGTCAGAATTTGTCATAGGAAATAACCACAACCAATAATTCTTTATTTATCATTGTATATTTCACTTGGGCTTCATTTATCATAAGACTTGCATTGTAGATAGTTCTAAAAATTTTATACCACTTCTATCCTAACACATCTTCTAAGGCATATGCACTCACATTGCACATCATGATGAATGGTTCCTCCCATCATAGTGAAACCAAAATTGGACTTTCAACTTAATTTTTTTAGTTCTTCAAATACTTTTATACATTCTAGATCAAATTCAAAGATGATATCTTTTTCCAATAATTTACATTATCATTTATATCTGTTCGAAAGTTGTAGATGAATCTCATGTAAAAATCCATGTGTCCAAGAAAGCTCCTCATCCCTTTTATAGTAGTAAGGTGGGATACACTTTTGATAATATACATCTTTATGCCATTGAATTCCAACCCTCTAGCTATTACTAAATTTCGAAATAAAAACCCTTAGTAACCATGAAATGACATTTTTTGTAATTAAATTTAAAATTCTTTTATTTATATATATTTTATACAATTTCTAAAATATGTAAATATTATTTGAAAGAATTTTCATAAACCAAGAAGTCATCCATGAATATCTCCATGATTTCTTCATTAAGATCAATGACTATTGCATTCATGCATCTTTAAAAAGTAGTAGGTGCATTACACAATTCAAATGTCATCCTTTTAAAAGTGAAGGTTTCATATGGGTATGTAAATATAATCTTTTCTTGGTCTGCAGGATCAATAACGATTTTATTGTACCCCAGATAACCATCTCAAAAATAATAATAAGAATTGAAAGAAATTCTATTCAATATCTAATACATGAATGGAAGGGGTAGTGATATTTCTTTATTCATGTGTTCAACATTCAATAATCAACACATAGTCTCTATTTGGTTGTAATTCATGTGAAATCTTTTCATCATTAGTTGTTTTCACTAATTCTATCCCTCCTTTATTTGGCACAAGATGAATGAGGCTCACCCATGAACTATCAAATATTTCATAAATAATGTCTGCATTTAACTATTTGACAATCTTTTTTTACTACATCTTTCATAATGAGATTTAGCCATGGGAAAGGTTCAATCATTGGCCTCACATCTTCTTTCATAAAAATCTTATACATATATATTGATGGACTGATCTGCTTGATATCATCTAGTGATCAAGCAAGATATAATTCCAATTTTTTTATGAGATTCAAAACTTGGGTTTCCATATCCTCAGTTAACAATGCTAATACAATTACTAGCTTTACCATGTTAATTTCTCCTAGAAAAATATAATGAAGGTAATTGGGTAAAGCCTTCAAAATTAGTTTATTTAGGTTTTCCTAATGTGTTGGAAGTTTCCCATCCAAACTCGTGGCTCCATATAAAGTCACGGTGCTATATATCACATGATCTCTTTTGATATCCATTACTTTTAGGTTTACTATGACTTTCATCTCCTCATTCACAACATTGTAATTTAGGTGTTTTATATCACATTATCATAATTCTTTGGTCTATATATATGATAACCAAATTATTAACTCAAAAAGATGCTAAAAAAAGAAAAAGGAAAGAAAATACAAGAAGACAAACAAATCCAAATACTATAATTCATATTCAAAAAAGTTATCATGACTTGGCCATTATATTCAAAAATATGTTTCAAATATAATACTATCTAAATGATCAAATTAACTAAAGAAACTAAATAATCCTCAACAATGGTGCCAAAATGTATTGTGACTCTATTAATCTATCTAATTTAATTGGTTAAGTAACATCCCAAAATCTCATTAATGAGACTATCTCATCAACTAAGATTGGCAAGTGCATGGGTCATACAAGTAGTATAATGAACTTTTATCTAGATATCAATAACATATGGATTGTATCAGAAGTTTAGCTATTCAACAAGAGACAACCCATTTTTAGTATAATACACACACAAATTTCTAAACATTCTTATGTCCAATTTTTGTTTATTTTATTTATACGATGTTGTTAATTCATTCAATATATATTATTTTGGACATAGAATGAATGTTAGGGAGTTGTGTAATGACCTCTTTCCCTAATGGAATACAAGGTAGTTATCACCATTGAGTTATTCCCAATGGTGGTCCTTTCATAGTTATCCTAGTTATAGGTCACCACCAAGAAAATAATTCATCCATGTGTGAGGTTCATTCACAGTTTCATACCTTTTAGGCAACTACACCAACTACCCTTAATTATTATTTCATAAGCACACTTTATTTCACTAGCCTTCGTTATCATAAAAACTAATAATTAATATGGTTTATTAGTAACTATACTTTCAGCTTCATATGCATCTTACCCATACAATTAACATGCACTCCCATCATATTTTACTAGTAGGAACTATATGATTAAAAAGAACTCATAAGAACTGTCACCACATACTCATGCATGTCCCGAAGATTGCCTATCACCATCCTTTTTAGTAATAATGCAACTCTCACACTAAAGGTGAACCCCCTGAGAGAACACCCTATATAATGTCTATCCCAATCGAGAACTATGTATTCTATATGTATAATAGATTGACATGTAAAACTTTTTGTAGTTTTGACTTCATAAGTATCATACTCATATTAATTAATATATCAAAACTTTGAGATTTGATATATAGGTTTATCTCATGCATTCCAATTGGAATGGTTATCACCATATTTCTATCATATACATGAGTCAGTCTCATGGCTTATCTATCATCATCCACAATGACAACCTCATACAAATTCACCATTAGTCGAAACCCTAATTCAAGTTTTATTTAGTCACCATCTATTAATATCAATAATATAAAATACAATCAAACTATAAATGTTTCAATCATCCCAACTAATTACATCACATAATTCAAATCTTAGATCATGAGAATTTCATACAAATTACCAAAATTAATCTTTAGAAATTAGCATTTTTTTTGATAATTAATAATATTCACTATCAAAATCTATACAATCTAATACAATTTCACACTATCACACTCTCTTTTGAATATAACAAAAATTTCTATTTTGATCTTTCTATGAATAAATTCTGAATCTTGAGCTTTATCTTCATGCCATCTCCTATTTCTATCTTTCCCTATTTGATAAATTGTTGCAACCAATGAAACTTTTCAGATAAAGTTCATCGCTATATTTCTCGAGTAAAAAGCATGCATGGCTTTAAAGGTAGCATAAATAGAATTCATAGTTTCTATTATGTTTGCCTAGCTCTTGAATTTGTCCCAAATTCTCTTAGTAAATAGGCATTGAAAGAATAGGTGCTCCATTGTTTCCATTTCAAAATAAAATTCACAATTGAAATTTTTTGGAACTAAAAATAACTGGTCTTTGGTACATATTCTTACACGCTTCACAATCCATAGAAAAGTGGCATGTTTGAAGATATGTTTATGTATCCAAATTGATCCCATCCAGGCAGCATTCTCCTCCCATTGTTATCCATTAAAATTTTGTAAGCATTAGAGATAATTTTTCTGGTATCATCCCAGGAATTGAGGTTTCTATATGCTTGTTTAATGCTGCCATCTTTTTCTATTAAGATATCCCTAACTACAATTAGGGATTTCCAAAAAGGAGAATCATCCTTAGACTTATGATACTTCCAAATACTTTATTAATTGAGATAAAAATGTTGAACCCATTTTATTATCTTCTTTCCTATTTATCCTCCACAATGTTTTGATGAAACAAAATTTCTTCCAGATAGAGATATTGAGAATACATAGATCACCTAGATCAATAGAAGTGCATACCTTCTCTCATGAGACTTGTGGTTTGTATCTACCTTTTTTTGCCCCCCCCCCCCCCCCCATAAAAAACTTCTAAGTGCACTTTCAAATTAAGTTTATGACATACAAGGGAAAGAAGGAAGACTAAAAACCAATATCACTCTATTCCCTAGATTACCGTACGAAATGATTTCAACCTTCCAACAATTGAAAGTAGTTTGTCTGCCCAATAGTGTATTGTAGAAATTATTTTGGCCAATAATACAGAGAATTGAGTAGTTACTAATTTGCTCAATGATAGAAGAACACCCAAAAAAAAATGAAGGGAAGTGTCCCTTCTGAAAATCTAGAATGCAAAAGAATTTCATCCTTCCTCTTACATGTTACTCCTCCAAAGAAGATTCAATTTGGAAGAGTTCACGCCTAATCCAAAAGTTACTTCAAAGTCTCTTAAAGTATTATAGATGAAATTGATCGAGGGAGCATCTCTTTTAGAGAATATTATCAATTCATCTGCATACATAAAATGTGTTATGTTTAAACTTGAAAAACTATGATGAAAAGAAAAATATTCTAAGAAGGATGCCTTGGATAGCAATCTAGATAAGTATTTCTTGCATATAACGAATAAATATAGAGATAGAGGATATCCTTGTTGAAGGTCATTTTTACCTGTAAAGAAGCCATGTAATTCTTTATTAATAGCAATGGAGTAAGATGCTCTTGAGATGCATTCAAAAATAATTAAAATAAAAGTATTTGGAAAATTTAGAGCCGTGAGACATTCTTCTAGAAAGGACAAGTCCACTCTGTTGAAAGTCTTATGGAGATCAATTTTTGAAAAATATGTAGGAGAGATCCTTCTCCTAGCATATTTTCTGGTTAGAATTTGCTCAAGGAGGAAATTATCGACAATCAGCCTATGTTTTACATAAGCTGCTTGAGCCAAATTAATGATTTCTCCCAATACCAGCTTCAGTTCGGATGCTATGAGTTTTGAAATTAACTTATAAATTACTTTACAACTAGATATTGGTCTGTAATCTTTAGCAGAGGATACATAAAGAGACATTGGGATCAACATTATGTATGCATGATTAATATGTTTCAGCATTCTTTAGAATGTAAGAAGCTATTAACAACATTCACAACATCATTTCCAATGATGCTCCATGAGGATTTAAATAACTCTATTGTGTATCCATCCGGCCAGGGGGATTTTGAGTCTCTCATGCTGAAAAACATGTTTTTAATTATTTCTAGAGTGAATTCAAGGGAAAGTAGCTCACAATCTTCTAGTTGTAACATTTTACCATTGCACATAATTCCATTGGAAACATTAATTCTATCTTTTGGAGTACCCATAAGATTAGTATGCTACTTTACAAAGATGTCTACAATTTCTTCCTTAAAGGTAGTAAAGTTCTCTTTCCTCCTTTATTAATGACATGATTTTGCTCCTTTGCAATTTGACATTTTTAGAGCATAAAAAATTATGTGCACCTATTCGATTGTTTTACTGCCTAAGAAAAGACATTTTGTCTCCTCCATTGTTCTCAATTTAAGCCCCATGTCCATTAATTCTTTCTTAAAAACAAAATTAGGTGCATTCAAAAGCTTTTCTTATAAGGTGTGAAAGGAATTTCTGGTAGAAGAAATGCTTGAGCTAATCTTTTAAAATGCTTCATATTCAGCAATTTTAGAGGTTCTTTCAGTGTTTTCATTTTGTTCACCAACTAGAACATGTAGGAGCCTTCAACCTTCCCATTCCAAGAATTTAAAAGAACTTGCTTGAATTTTGTATGTGTGAGCCACATATTACAAAATTTAAAAGATACTTTCCTTTCATGTACTGACATCTCCATAGTCATTTGAGCCATACAATGATCGGAAAAGTTTTCAGAAGGCAAGTAGTGGGCATGGCGATCAAGAGATAAGTGAGTCCATTGATGATTTATCATAATTATATCTAGTCTAGTTGACACCCTCTCATTTGTCCACGTGAAGAAAGAGCTTGAGGAGGGGAGGTCCTCATGCTTAACTTCAAACAATAATTTTTGAGGTCTTGACATTCATAATTTGTCACCACTTTTCCTCCTACTTTGTCCGACCTATAGAGAGGGGCATTAAAATTTTTTTATAATTTTCCAGGGGCTAGATTCAACTTCACCTTCAAGGATTGGACTTTCTCAAAGAGGCCTTCTGATGACAATCGAGTGAAGGCCATAGATGAGAGAAAGTTAGAAGTTGATTCTTTTGACTTTGTCTAGAATTCTTAGATATATGTGCTGTGAGGTCTTTAGAAAGCATCATGACCTCAGTGATATGTCTATCCCACATTACTACCGATCTACAATTTTGGTGGCAAGATAAATTATCTACCAAGTCAAAGTTACTGAATTTTGAGTTCATTAGCCTAGCTAATTTATCAGCATTTAGTTTAGCTTCAATTATAACGAATATATCAATATTATAGGCTCTTATTAGCCTACTTACTTTCCTTTGTTTTATGGGGAAATTGAAACCCATGATATTATAGCTGGCTATCCTCATTAGCAAATCATTGTATTTAGACATTGACACATCTACCACCACATATTGTGACATTGTACCTCCAATCATGACAAGGTTTTCTCTCGAGGGGTAGGGTACCCAAATTCCGATGCCACTATTCATACAATTTCATAGAGTCCCTTAACATACAAAAAATGATCCCACGAAAAGTCTCCAAATGTACAACCCACGATACAAGGTGAAATCACATACATAATGCTCCAATTAGAGTCCTATAACATAACAGAGACCAAAAAATACATTCTTTACATATCACTCTACTCACATGTTCCCCTTTTATAGACTCCATCATGTACAACATTTTGGGGCTTGCTTGGTCTTTTATGGAAGGGACCAAGCTTCGAAAGAAAACCATGTGGAATAGCTTCTTGTTGTTTAGGAGCCTCAAGCTTATCATCCTCTTATAATAAATATACCCAGCCCTTATACCCACCCTCACATACCCAGAAGAGTGTGAGAATACCATCAGACAATCATACATATCAAGATGAACACAATATTTTGATTTATTTATTAATCCATTTTGCCACATTTTCTTATGGACTCCAGCCATAATATTAGAATCATGTATTTCTAGAAGGCGCGTGAGCGTATAATTTCACTTTCCTAATTAGATGCATCCTAGTGGCCTATTTTAATCAAGAATATTACACAACACTCATACATTCAGATACCTTAAGTGAATACCCCCGTGAATGTCAAAAGCAGTCCCCCCACTCTCGGTATTTTGCATGTAGTGTCCCCTTTTTACATGTAATTCTAGACAAAATGGGAATTGATTCTTATATTGCAGCATATATCCATGTTGTGTACCACTCCATATACATTTTCATTAACATTACAGCTGAACAAATAGGGTGTACCACTATGCATATTGCCAAGTATAGGGTTAGCTGAAGAGTGGTATATGTGACAAGGGTGGAGTATGTTCAGGAACATGGGGGTAAGTCCATGCGAATGAATGCTATTGGAGGTTTCTTATGTATGCTATGATGAATGCTATGTAAATATATGTCGAATAGCTATACTCGAGCACTATGGAGAGAAGGATAGTAGAATCAGTTATGAAGATTGTCTCATGGAATGTTAGGAATTTTAATTGCCCGATAAAGCACAATGAAATCCTTAGGCTGTTTAATGACTATTAGATAGATATCTTTGCTATCATAGAAGCCAAGTTAAATAGTGAGAAAATAGCATGGCTCATGAAGACAAAGTTCAAAAGATATAGTTCTCTTGACAACTTTTCTACTCACAAAAATGGTAGGATCCTAGCCCTGTGGGACAACCAAATGATAAGTGTAGAAATCATATCCTCTATGCCACAACACATGTACTTCCAAGCACAAGATAAAGATAGTGGATTATCTTTTAAGCTCCTTGTAATCTATGGCCTTCACTCCATTTTGAATAGGAAAGCACTCTGGAAAGATTTAACATAGAAAGAAAGGATAGATACCTCACCATGGGTTATGATGGAAGATTTTAACTCTCTACTTTTAGGCTTGGATAGAGTGGTAGGGAGAATAGAAATGAATTATGAGTGTCAAGATGTTCTCATATGCACTTCTAATTTGAATCTGAAAGACTTACCTTCATCTAGAAATTTCTTTTCATGGACAAATGGTAGAGTTTCTAGCAAGCTGAATAGGACAATGATCAATAATGAGTGGGCAAACTTGTGATTAGAATGTCATGTGAGATTCCTAACTCTGGAAATTTTTTCAAACCACTATTTATTAGTAATATCTACCCAGCCAGATGACAAGCAAAGGAAGATCCCCTTCATGTTTTATAATATGTGGTTATCACATATGGAGTTCACCCCTACACTACTTAGAAGCTGGAAGAAAAATGTTAGAGGGTCTAACATGTTTTAGCTAGCTAAAAAATTGTAAATGTTGAAAGATCCCTTAAAAAGATTAAATGAAAAACACTGTGTGCATATTAGAATAAGGGTGGCCCTCGTTAGGAAAACCCTCCAAGAGTTGTAGTCAAATATTTTGGAGTGCCCGAATAAGCCCGTGAGGGAGGAGGAAGTCTCTACAAAAATTAAACTAAGGAAGCTTGAAGAGGTTGAATTATCATTTCTTAGGCAAAAAGTCAAAATCAATTACATCAAGTAGGGAGATAGGTGCACAAAATTTTTTCAAGCACTAATGAGTTCTAAATTTTAGAAAAATAAAATCGTGACCATATAAAGAGAGGATGGGAGCTGAACAACATCTAAGGAAGATATCGTAGAGCCTTTTGTATCATATTACAAGGGTCTACTGGGCACCTCGAGTAAAGTGGAGAAAATAAATAGTCAAATACTATGTGGATGTAGAGTTCTTCAACAAGAAGATCATAGTTTACTTTCACTATCCTTCACTTATAAAGAAATAAAGGAAGCTCTTTTTCAATGGGCAACTCTAAGTCACCTGACCCTGAAGGGTATACGACAAAATTTTTCATGTCCTCATGGAGTGTGATTGGGCATGATGTAGTTTAAGTTGTATCTAGCTTCTTCCACTCAAGAAGAATGCTAAGGCAAATCAATCACGCCTACATTTCCTTGATACCAAAATATTCGCACGCATCTATAGTTAAAGACTATAGGCCTATATCTTGTTATAATGTGATCTTAAAATCATTGCCAAGCTTATAGCATCTCGATTAAAATTGGTGATGGGTAGTATAATTAATCCAGCTCAAGGAGCCTATGTGAAGGGGAGGCTCATTTCAGATAATTTTCTCCTTACACAAGAATTAATTAGGAAATATGCAAGAAAGATCTTTCCAAGATGCTTCCTAAAAATTGACATCCAAAAAGAGTTTGATTCTTTTGAATGGGAATTCTTGAAGGAAGTCCTTCATGGACTAAACTTCCCCAAATGATTTATTAAAATCATATATGAGTGCATAAACACTACGGCTTTCTACATTCCTACCAATGGACAACTAAATGGATTCTTCAAAGGCAAAAGATGTCTTAGGAAAGGGGACTCAATTTCTCCTTACCTCTTTGCCCTATGTATGAAATATCTCTCAAGGCAACTAACAAGTGCAACATCTTCAAAGTAATTCTCATTCCATCCCGGGTGCACACCCCTTAAAATATCTCATCTCATGTATGCGGATAATTTGATTATATTTTCTAGAAAAGATTGGAATTCCATAAAGATCATTTTTGATACATTAAAAAAATTTTCAAAGGTATCAGGTTTAAATGTTAGCTCCTCCAAATCGAGCATCTTCTCTGAAGGAGGGGCACAAATTAAAAATGGATGTGCTGGATTTTTCAAGTTATAAAGAGAGTATCCTTCTTTTTGTTTTCCTGGGGGTTCCTTTATCTTCAAGCCATCTCCTAACTTTGGAATTCTCCATCGTATTGAATAAGATTATCTCAACCATACACCAATGGCTGGGTAAATTACTTTCAAAAGTGGGAAGAGTGGAGTTACTTCATATGGTTATTCAAGGTATTAAAGGTAATTGGTTCTCGGTGTTTCTTCTTCCAAAATATATTATAAATACAATTAATAATGTTTGTAAAAGATTCTTATGGGGAGGACCAAAATCAAGAAGATATAGGCCCAAAGACGCTTGGGCCAAAGTTTACATGCCAATCCCTATCGGAGGCCTTAGCCTTCTTAATATCTTTATATGAAATAAA
Source organism: Sapria himalayana (assembly GCA_029783825.1). Lineage (NCBI taxonomy): Eukaryota > Viridiplantae > Streptophyta > Magnoliopsida > Malpighiales > Rafflesiaceae > Sapria > Sapria himalayana. The sequence goes on along the minus strand of JAREIK010001079.1, from coordinate 1,347,926 downwards.
TCTTTCTTTCTTAAAACCTTTTGGAGGATAAATAGAAAGGAGGACATGCTTTGGATTAAATGGGTTCACCACATATACCTTTAGACTAAGGATATTTGGGACTACCAGATCGTCAAGAAAGACCCACCGCATTGGAAATCCCCTATTTCGATAAGGGATTGATAGGAAAGCTGGATCAAAGGAACAAGCAAGAAAACTACGGGATACGTGGGGTGAGAATGAGAGATAAATATCCTAAGTATAAAATTTTCTCAAGGGAACATGTAATAAAAAAAAGAAATTGTGGACCAAAATAATATGGATGAAGCATCACATACCCAAACATGCAATATATCTTTGGATTGCTAAGTACAAACGACTTAGAACTAAAGATATGACGTTCTCCATGCCTCAAAGCACGAGTTGTGAATTCTGCACCCTTGCAAAGTCTATTGACCATTTATTTTTTAATTCCAGCTACTCAAACACGGTATGGAATGAACTTAAAAAATGGATGGGAATTGAAAGTAATGTTGCAACTCTAGCAGAAGTTTTCAAGGACATGAAGGCCAAGCATGCAACGGATAACCCAACAAACATGGTTTGAAAAGTAATTTTTACAGCTATATTATACTACATTTGGAGGAAAAGAAGCAGAAGACTTTTCGAAGGTAAAGCTCAAGACGCTGGAAGCTTAATTAGAAAAATTAAAATTGAGTTTTACATTATTTTCGATAAGGAATGTAATAGTCAGATTTTTGTGTAGCTTCTATAGAATTTTTGATATTAAAAGTTTATTACTTATTATAAAAAAAGTATAGGGTTAGCTAAGGCCCAAGTGATCTCACCAAGAGTTTATTCACATGATGCTGTTTCCAGCTTGTATTTATATAGCCTCCAGCATTAATATATTGGTTCCTCATTTCCAAAAATCTGGTACATGACCATATGTTTTCACGTACTAGATTAGAAGCATCCCAGTGGCTTATTTTTATTAGAAAAATCTTTACATAGCACACATCCATATGCACACCTCTCTGCACCAAGAAATCTAGAAGTAGTTCCCACACACGGCAATTTCAATGTCATGAGCTTTCAAGTGACCATATAATGATGAGAACATGTAAATTATAGCATACATACATGCTATGAACATCTCCATAATAGCATACCCAAACATTACATAATCAAGATTTACAAGTCACATAGAACTCACCACCATGCATACTAGCGAGTGCAGGCCATGCTAAGGCCTTCTAGCCAAGCATACATTCACATATTCAATTTGCATCCAGATTGTATTTTTAAAACATAGGTAGCATGATGCATGCCTCTTGTTTCCACTAAGTTCTTTTTTTCTTTGACGTACCATCTCATGCATTGACATCCAAAATACCACCATACCTAGAGGTGCCTTCACCTCTCCCCAAAAAACCCTTAAAAAGTATGAGAGGAGAGTCTATAACCTCTCTTCTTATTTCATCCTCCAAAACTCCAACTAAATTTCCTCCCATAAAATAAAACAAACATAAAAATCTCATTTTTTTTGGGGTTAAGAACTTCTGAATACCCCTTATGTAGGGCCATGAGGGGCAGTACCCTTTTATGAAGCATCTTTATGTTTTCCTTTATTTCTGTGATTTAAATATGGAACTTCAATCAGAGCTCCTGATTATTTCTTTTGTTTTTTGCCTTTTACCAGGGTGTATCCTTCATCTATTCCTTCAGCTTGTTGAGCAATATTCTTCCTTCTTGCTTTCATAAGACAACTTTCCTCCCTTGAAGGAACTATATTTCCATGGGAGATTTGTCCTTACCTTTTAGAGTGGAGCCAATTTTCTCTTCTCTTATTGGAGTTGTAAGGCTTGTTGGAAGCTCTTCTTTTTTATCCGCTTTCTGCTATTTCTTTCTTATCTGACAACAACTAGTCAGGTGACGAAAAAATAGAACAAAACTTGCAATAAGAAGAAATATTTTCATAGATAACTGGTTGACATATTTTTGAGCCATCCGAAAAGTTCAAGGTAATTTCATTTGTGAGGTCTTCATTTAGGTACATTTCTACTAGGACTCTAGCGTATGTTATTTCGGATAAATTCGATGTTAATTGATCCATGTGAAGTGGCTTCCCAATATAACTCACGGTTTAAATCAACCGAATTGGGTTCCAAAGATGTATTGGAAAGTTAGGGAGTTTCACTCAAATTGGGATCTTTTTCATATCCGTAAGCTCATAGTGAAATACAACCAGGAGAGGCTTAACATATGATGGCAAGCCAAATATTAAGCATGGGATATATTTAAGCATTTCCTTCATTTCCTCCATATTCTAAAACTTGAATATAATCCATCAACTTTGGTGTTATATTATCTTGGACATATTTTCCATTATTCTTCCATGAACCTTTTTAGCAGAAGCTATCCAAGGTTTCTAGTCATGAAATACCACACCAAGTAGTTCTTCCCGTGTTCTATTCCATGGAGTAGGTATTCCTCCTCAAAATAAGCATTACCTAGCTACTTAGTGTGGAGATAGGATAGTTTCATTGTGTTAGCCAAAGTTTGATTTATGGAATATAGACTAATCCAAGGGACATTGTTCTTGCCTTAAGTCTAGGGGTTATTTAAGGGCAAATAATTTTTATTCTCTTCCCTTTGTTGAGCATTGATGGGCATACTTTTTTTATTGATAGTATTCATCCAATTCTTAGTCTTCAGTCCTTTATTATTCAAGAATAGGAATTCCTCTATTTCACATTTGTTATTATTGACATTTAAGTTATTAATCTCATCAGTAGGTAATTTTGCAAGGTTTTCTTGATAGTTACTATACACAAACTACACAACCATACCTCCATCATGACTATCATCATCCACATAATGCATGTCGGAGTCCTCGACATGGTAATCATCCTTTAAAAAAATTTTCTTTTGTAATCCACCTTTAATATCGTTTGGAAAACCATTAACAACACTTGGATAGTAATTAATATCATATAATTTCTTATTAATATTGCATAATTTCTAATTTTCACGGAGTGTTTTTGGTAGAAATTCATACGGGTCCAGCAAAACTTTACTATAGATGATTTTTTTTTGTTATCTTCATCATCGATTACATATTCCATTACCTCCGAGTCATTTTTAGAACAAATAGCAAGCCATTTTCTTCAAATTTATCTCAAAGATGAATCATTGAGCTTCTTGGATTGCGAAACATATGGTAGTGTTTTGAGAGAGCTATCAGCACAAGTTAGGTCTTTTTGAGGTTTTATTGCATTGAGATGGTTTGGTCGGTCCCATAAAACCCATCTTAAATATAAAAAACTAATATGTGATTAGGTCCCAAGTCTAGAAGCAAGATCCACCACATATCTTACTCAATTCAAGCCTTCAAGGTTGGATTTTTGAGGAATTGGAAAAATTTTTGGAGGTTTATTGGTGGATTTCAGTGAGCATTTTGGTGAAGAGAGAGGAAAGCATGAAATTGGCATATTTCATGTATCCCTTGCTTGCTTGTGAAATTCCAAGGGAGTGCAAAATTTACTGTAGTTGTCATAGCTTTTCTTGTTTTATGAGGTATAAAAATAAAAAATGTAAGATTTTCTAAAAATTCTTTAACTTTCACTTTTATATCTAAGCAACATTGTATTACTATTAAGTAATAAGTCACAACATTTAAATCCAATTGAATGGGAACACCATTAGGATACATAATATAAAAAAAATATATTTTTATACCACATGGTTGCAACACTAGTAATGATCATGTATTAGGCTTAATCACCATATAACACAAATTTGTGAAGTTGTGAAATTGCCATGGCTTCATGAATTCATCTTGCATAGTCCAGAGATGGCCATGACACTATTATGTGGTCATGGAGTGGAGATAACTTTTCATACTATTATATATCCATAACACTATGTAGAGGCTACTATGATGGCATTTGTGTCTCTCATATAAATATATGGTCACGAACTACTAGGATGCCATAACATTTGCATTTGGCATGCACATACAAGTCATGATTATGTCTTCCTTTGAGCATAAGAGTCGCAGCCTTGGAAATGACCATAATTGAATAATATTATTTGTAATATTTAGTATCCCAAAGATCATAACTTTGAATAATTGACATAGTTTTGGCATGAGAAGTTATGACTTTATAATATTCAAAAATTCAAAAATTATGGCTTTATATAAATATCATGGTTCTAAATTGAGACTATAGGTTCATATAAATATAAAGACACACTTATATGATATTAATGTGACCTTGAGCACTAGTGAGATACTTGGTTGATGTGATGGAAAATTAATTTTATAGTCATTAAAATTTTTGAAGCTAAGTATGGTCGTGGCATTTTCTTTCCTCTCTTTTTTTTTCAATTCTCACCCAAGCATACTAAAGGGTGGATGACTTCATGAATATCATATCTACTCTATCCTCTTTGTGACAGCCAATGTTTTTCAACCCATAGTTGTATTATAGAAGAAATCTCATGGACTAGAGAAGAATTGTGAAGTGATCAATCTACTTGAAGATTATGGAACTCCCATCAATATAAAAGGAAGTTTGATGTTTAATAAATTAGAATTATTAATAATCAATTTGTGGTGCTCAGGTATTATCCCTCTAAAGAAGATGTTCAATTTGGAGGGATTACTATGCAATCCTGATGCTTCAAAAAATAATTGGACATTATCTAATAAGGAATGAATAGAAGATCATTCTCTTTTTGAAAAAAAAAGAAGATAAAGATCATCTACATACATAAGATGAGAAATTTATTGTTTAGTATGTTATGGATGGAAGAAAAATATAGTATATAGTGGTTAAATTAATTAGTTTTGATAGGTATTCCATCGCAATAATAAAGATGTGGGAAGATAATGAATCATCATAAGTCAATCCTTATCTTTCCTTAAAAATACCCATACATATGCCCATTTATCATTAGGGAATAGCTAGTGGTTGAAATGCACAGATAAAAAATATTGATGATCTTGTTCGGGAAGCCTAGTGCATGCAACATCTCAGTTATGAATATCCAATTTACCATGTCAAAGATCTTTTGCAGGTCTATCTTGATAAAACACCTAGGAGATATACCCTTCCTTGTATATCTCCTAAATAGATGTTGAGCAAGAAGAAAATTATTCATTATTAACCTTCTTTTGTATACCAAAGTTGGGTCAATAAAATCATTAACTATAGACTTGATTTATGAAATTAATAGTTTAAATATGTTCTTGTTAATGACATTACAACAAGAAACCAATCTATAATCTTTAATAGTAGATGCATGAAAAGATTTAAGAATTAAAACAATACATGCATGATTGATATGTTCCAAGATTTTGCCATCAAGAATAAATTCTTATCATGCATTAGTAACATCTTGTCTAAAATAATTCCTTGAGTGTTTGCAAAATTTCAAGGAAACTCCATGAGACCCTAGGGATTTTAAATCCCCAGTATTAAAAAGGGTAATTTTTATTTTTTACTAGAAAAAGGATAAAGACAATTTCTTATATGCTCAAGGGTCAAAAACATTCAAAACTTGACTACTTCCACCTAGATAAGAGGGGGATTGTATTTAGTCCCAAAAATATTTTGAATATTATTTGTGAATTTTAATGTCACTCCTCCTAAAGAGCTAGTAGGGTCCCCATTTCCATCGATGATATAGACAATATAATATTTTTGCAACCTTGAGTTTATCATGGCATGAAATGTAATGCCCAAAAAAAAAGTATTTGGGCAAATGGATAAGATAAATGTTGGGTTAAGCCAAACTTGTGTTTTTCTAAGAAATTAAGAAATGATTAAATGATAATTGATAAATATTAAATGATATATGATTATATGGATAAATGTCAAGTGCAAATGAATATGTAAATATATAATTGAATATTATATGTTAAATAAGAAATTGACCAAACCCGAAAAATTAACTAATAGAAAAAGGGCAAAATATAAATTTGGTAAATGAGGACCTAAGGGTCATATATGAATATATTTATATGTCTAAGTATGATTATGAGAAACTTGAAATGCAAATAAAATAAAATATGGGCTATATAATATTCATATATTCTCATAATATATGAATATATTATGAGGAACTTGTTATCATCTAGACATATATAAGATATAGAATATATATGTCTAAAAAGTAAAATTAACTCATATTCAACAAACCTACCTATAACTTACCTCTAACTTATTTGAATTAAAAAGTTATCATCTTCAAATACTTTATAATCATAATTTTATTAAAAAAAATACTTATTTTCTTAATATTTAAATAATTTTTTTAATTAATCATAAATTTTACTTTTTTATTCTTATAGCTAATTAATCCCTAATCAAAATGTAAAAAGTTTTATAGTTATACATATAGTAAGATACTTATGGTTATATGTAATTATACATATAGTATATATAGTTATAAATAGTTATATATAATTAAACATATAGTTATATATTGATATATTCATACAAGTAGTTATATGTAGTTGTACATAAATATATACAAAGTTATATACAAATATATAGATTTACACATATGTATACATATATGTATACATAAATACAAATATAGTTATATATAATTATATAGAATTTTATATAGTTATACAAATATTTATATATAGGTATACACATGTAGTTTAGTAGCAGATATAATAGATGAAAAGTTTTAGATTACTACAAACCTTGCAAATTATTGATTTAATGCAATCCATGCAAAATTCTACTTTACTAAAAACTCTATCTCATGATTTTGCATACCTTAATGTCATAAATATATAATACTATAATATATATTTACATATATACTAATATATATTCACATATACAAATATAATAGTATATATGTATTCATTGGTATATATGTGTGTGTACATATATACTGGCATATAGGTAGAAGTATTTATATGTACATATATACTCAGTACATGTACATATACACTACTATGCATATGTATATATATACATGTATACATATACACTGTAGTATATATGTACATGTATATACATTTACACAACAATGTATATCTACAAGTATGTATATATATACTAGTAAATACTTATACATATATACTAGTATATATGTATATGTACATATACACTATAGTGTGTATGTACATATATACTCAATCAAGTTCCACATGTAAAATCACTCGGCTACTCAATGAATGTGTTCATGTAGATATCAAGTAAATAAGCAAAGCACAAACTAGATGATAAGTAATATTAAATAGAAATGCATAATAGTCTATTGAAGTTCATAATTTAGCCATGAAAGAAACATAATAGCGAACCTAATATGATTACAAGTTTCAAATTTTATGAATATTTTTTCAGCATTCATTAGTTTAATAAAGAAAAAGAAGGTAGTATGTGATGGCTATCATCCAAATCATACCTAATTTTTGAGGCTGGTTTGCATTGATCCATAGCTCCAATACCTCATTTTAAGCAGCATCAAACTCGTGAGATTTGTATGATTTCATTACCAACTCATTAGCTTTCCCCGAGTGTACCCATTGAACTGAGGGTGTAAATTGTTAAACAAATTGGAGCTTATATTACTTTCATTATTATAGGAACATTGTGATATGATTACAAGTTTCAAATTTTATGAATTTTTTATCAGCATTCATCAGTTTTATAAAGAAAAAGAAAGTAACACATGATAACTATCATCCAAATCATATGTGGTTTATGAGGTTGGTTTGCATTGATCCATAGCTCCAAGTAATTATAAGTAGTTAAACATAAATGTATACAAAGTTATAAACAAATATATAGATTTACATATATGTATAAATAGTTAAAAATTTAGTTATATTTAATTATATATAGTTTTATTTAATTTTACAAATATTTATATATAGTTATACACATATAATTAAACATAATGTTGTATGTTGTTATACATGTAATTATAAATATAGTTACATGTAGTTATACATATAGTTACACATATAGTTATACTTATATTTATAGATGAAGGTATATATATTTATTCATTTAATTTTATATATTTATACATATAGTTATGTATAGGTATATATATAGTAAAATACATTTTTATATACTAATATATACAAATATATATTAAATATAAGTTGTAAATTATTTATTTAAAGATAGTTATGTATAAAGCTTTTATAGTTATACATATAATAAGATACAATTATTTATATTTATATGTTATTATACATATAGATATATAGCTATACATATTTTTATATAGTTAAACATATAGTTATATATAGATATATTCATACAAATAGCTATACATAAATATATAAAGTTATAAATAAATATATAGTTTTGCATATATGTATACATAGTTAAAAATATAGTTATATTTAATTAAATAGAGTGTTATATAGTTATACAAATATTTGTATATAGTTATACATATATAGTTAAACATAATGTTGTATGTTATTATACATGTAATTATAATTAGAGTTAAATGTAGTTATACATATGGTCACACATATAGTTATACTTATATTTATACATGTAGTTATATATATATATATTTTATATAATTTTATATATGTATACATATAGTTATCTATAGGTATATATATGGTAAAATACATTTTTATATACTAATATATAAAAATGTATATTAAATATATATTGTTAATTATATTTTTAAATATAATTATGTATAATATATTATAATTATACATATAGTCAAAAACAATTATTTATAGTTATATGCTTTTATACCTTTGGGATCCAATGGCAAAAAGACAAAATAGAAAACAAACAAGTTCAGCTTACAACAGATTAGAACAAAGTAAATGTGGTCTTATATTTCAGGCATGCAATATATAAATATAAATACAATTTGAATCCCTCTAGAAACAGATGATGTCATCCACATAAAAAAAATAAAACTCAAGCAAAATAGGCAAAGATTAGATCCACAGCCAGATATGTCAACAAAGTTTGTCTCATCCTGCTAAAATTATTTATGACTTGCTGGCAATATAATTGGAAAACCAATCAAGACCCTCATAGAGGCCCTTACTAGAGGTAGCACAGGTGCTCTAAATGTGCCAATAGCATTGGCGAAGAGAGTTAAGTCCTAGCTTGTTAGTAATTTCAGCTTCATTCATCACATTGGGAAAATCTTGCTTATTGGAAAACACCAACGAAATTGCATCTCAAAGCTTTTCCTCATTTAGCATCCTATGCAACTCATCTATGGCTTCAACAACTTGATCTCTGTCATTGCTATCCACAACAAATATGAGACCTTGGGTATTTTGGAAGTAATCCTCCAGAAAGGGCGAATCTTATCTTGACCCCCAACATCCCACACAGTGAAATTGATGTTTTTGTATACACCAATTTCTACATTGAAGATAATAGTAGGAATTGTGGTGACAATTTCACCAAGATTCAACTTATACAGAATGGTTGTCTTACCGCCAACATCAAGACCTACCATCAAAATCCTCATCTCCTTATTGACAAATAACCTACTGAATTGCTTCGTGAACGTAAACCCCATTTCTTCCACTAAATCTCAATCCCTTTGTCGTATGGTAGTAAAGAGATCTGATGAGAGAAAGAAACAGAATTAATAGACCTCAAGAGATGGCCACCACAGTGGGAGGTCAACCTCTATATGTTCTTATACCTATAGTATATATAATTAAAAAAAAGAGTTATATATAGTTAAACATATAATTATATATAGATATATTCATACAAGTAGTTATAAGTAGTTATACATAAATATATACAAAGTTATAAATAAATATATAGATTTAATTATATGAATACATATATGTATACATAGATACAAATATAGTTATATTTGATTATATAGAGTGTTACATAGTTTTACAAATATTTATATATAGTTATACACATATAGTTATAAATATGCATGTAGTTAAAGATATAGTTATATTTAACATTTTATAGTTATACATATAGTAAAATACAATTATATATAGTTATATATTATTATACATATGATATATTTTGTTAAAAATATCGTTATATAGAATTACTCATTTAATTATAATATATTATATAATTAAAAAATAGTAATATATAGTCATTAATATAGCTATAAAAATAGTTTACATAGTTACAAATAAAGTTAAATATAATTATGAAGAGTTTTTATAGTTATACAAATATTTATAAATAGTTATCATATACTATGATAACAACACACTCTCAAATACCCAATTGAATTACACCACTATAGAGAAAGAATTTGTATCAACATTCTTTTATTTAGGCAAGTTAATATCATATTTAGTGGGAACCAAAGTCATAGTATATACTAAATATTCTATAATCAAATATCTCATAGAAAAGAAAGATGTCAGGCCTAGATTGAAAATAGCTATTAGATAAGAAATGTACATATTATAGTATATACTATTACAATAGTATATACTAGAGATATACTAAATATCTCATATACTAAATATCATATTTGATGGATTTTACTATTACAATAGTTTGAACTAAAGATATTAGATAAGAAATGTACATATAATCAAAATTGAAAATAGCTTATCATGACTAGAAAAATAAGATAGAATAGTTATTGAAGAAGAAATTAGATAGATTTTTTTATTTAAACAAATTATTGTATTTAATGAAAATGTAAATCCATGGTATTAGTATTAAATAAACCTTATCATTGCAAGTAGTACTCTGATCAAATTTTGAGGCAAAGTATTATAGATGGGAGATTAGTAGTATCTTGCAATAATGTCACTTTTTGCTCCTACTCTCACAAATATGTGGAACATGTTAATATTTATGTGCTCAAGTATTTTTCTTCTCAAAATTAATGTTGATATTTACATGTATATGCATAAATATATATGTGCATATACACTGCCCTACACACACACATTTATACATCCATATACATTACTATACATTATACATCATCATACACATTTTTGTACTTTTTTTATATATTCACACATGTATCTACATTTTCAAAGTAGTGTGTATATACTTGTATGCATGCATATACTACTGTACACCCACACAAACACACACATATACCTATATATGTAATGTATTTTTAAAGTTACACATGAAACTATTATATATATGTGTGTGTGTGCGTGTGTGTGTAAATGTATATAAAATTTTTTGATTTTGAAAATTTAATTAAAATAAAATATTATATATTGGACACAATTTATAAAATATTGCAAATTTGTTATATTTAAAAGAAATATTTGTGTGTGTGTGCGTGTGTGCGCGTGCGTGTGTGTGGTATGAAGTATATTAATGAGTAAAATGAAATTATGAATTTAAATATATGAGCTTCTATTTTATTCAAATAGTTGTTTTTTTAATATTTATATTAAAATACCTATCATTATACTCATATAAATAAATGAAGTTGGCATATTTGTAAATTATTTTGTTTTTACAATTATATTAAAAATAAAAATATAGTTCATAAATAGATATTATTGTTTTTGTTTTTCTATATAATTTTTTTATTAAAATATTAATGTCTATGATAAATTTGTACATATTATTTATTGTTATTAATAAATTTTTAGAAACTTTAATATTCAAACAAATATAATGTAGTGCATATAAATAAATACCTTTAATATATTGTAAAAAATTAATTATTTCTTTAATTATATTCAAACAAAATAGATTACCATATAAATATATGAGTATATTTTTCTACAAGTAATTATTTTTCTATTTTATTCAAAATATATAAATGACCATATAAATATATGAATTTGTTTAATTTAATAATTATTTTTAAATTTTTTTTTTCAAATTGAATATATGACAATGTTTTTTTTTTGTAATTAATAGATACATTTCAACATTGTTTATTTATAATAAAAATAACATATTGCATATTATAATTTGCAAATTTTATTTTGTAAATAAATTTTATTTTTAAAGTTTTATCTTTGTAAATTGAAAGTACATCACATATATATTTTAGAAATTTTTTATAATATTAATTACACAAACATATTTTTATTTGTTTTGAAATTTACAACATGAATTTTAACAAATGAATATTTTATTAGAAATCAATTTTAGTTAAATGATTTTAAGTAAAACAAAAATACGAACCCTAAACATATTAAATCATAATGATTTATACAAACATATAAAAATACAATAAAAATACATTTAAGGTTGAAAAATTTAAATTTAAGTTCCTAAAATATATGTGAAAATGATAAAGATTTATACAATATCCATAAAAAACATGTATGAATGAGATGATTGATATGAATGGATATTAAGTTTTTGAAGCATTTAGTTATACATGTTGTAGATGTAGTTATATATAGTTTTTCATGTAATTATATATATTTAGACATATGGCTATGTATAGGTATTGATGTAGATAATTACATTTATATATAGTAATATGTTCATACACATATTGTTAAATACATTTATATATAGTTATATGTAAATGTATACATCTTTATACATTTAAGTTCCTCAAATCAATAACTATATTTAAACATAACTATACATTAATATGTATGTGTGATATAATTTGAATTTCTTATATAAGTATATTTTACTATATATATAACTATAAAAATAGTATACAGAAACATAACTATATATAAATATAACAACATATAATTAATACACACACACGCACGCATGCACGCACACACACACACATATATATATATATATATGTATGTATGTATGTCATATGAGCTGGATATCTTATATATTTTAATCCAGTATGAATCATATTGATAGTCAATGCTAAGGTATTTATAAGGAAACCTATGCGGCATTTAATTAACCATAGTAATTAAAGTATAGTCAAATATATACCTGTATTTAAATGTCTTGTAAATTAGTATCTGTATACATAAAGCCTATTACATTTTTATTTGAACTAATTGAAAACTGGTCAATAAATATTTATAGATATTAATTTGAGATTAACAGATATTAATGTGAATATACTTTAAATTTACAGATATTAAATACACTCTTACATTTTTATAAGAGTGTGTATTTTTCCCCATACATAAAACCATGTATAAAATATAGTGTACAGATATTAATTTAATTATACTTATTGGGTAGGCACGATATTATGGAATAATAGATATTTTCTTTGTACCAATTTATTAAACGTGTATTTCATAATGATCACTTATAAATTTCAAATATACATTATTAAAAGCTTATCATAAAGTCAGAATAACTTTATTTGTATAAAATATGTATATAATGTTATCTGTATAATACTAATTATATTTGAAATACACGACATGTATATTGATTGTATCATATATAGAATTATGATAGATATATATAGATAGATAGATAGATATATATACATATATATATATATATGTGTGTGTGTGTGTGTGTGTGTGTGTGTGTGTGTGAGTATATATATGTTGTTATATTTATATATAGTTATGTTTATGTATATTATTTTTATAGTTATAGTTATAGTAAAATACACTTATATAAGAATTTTGAATTATATCACACATGCATATTGATGTTTATGTATATTGTTTATATATAGTTATATCAAGTCGACATACCTACTGTGCACCATCACCATCCACACAATGAGAATGCATTATATTACAAATGAATGAAGTATGTATACAAATAAGTTTATATAAGCAATCCAAGCATACTGTGGTAATTAAAGATGAATAATTTCGAAAAAAAATTTAACAGAATCAAAATGCACACTCTTGCATTAAGATAATAGATGAAGAATTAGGGTAGAAAATGCACCACAAATCAACAATAAATTCTCGCTTACTCTTTGATTAGGGTTTGATGAATCGGTGTCGAGAGATAGAGGAGGACTGAGGAGGACTTAGGTGTTGTATCTCGAGTCTCGACAACAAATGTTTAGCCAAAAAAAAATTACTAAAATTACCAAAAAAAAATTTTCATTATAAAAACATTAAATCAACAATAAAAATATAAAAAACAAAAAGAATCATTTTGTTTATTAATTATCAAAATATTTTCAACAAAATTCATGTGCATTTAGCAAGGTACACATGAAAAACAAACACCTTATAATTTTTTATTATAAAATTAATTAAATACTAAATATATAAATAATTTCAAAAAATAAATGTTTAGCCTAATAACAAAAAAAATCAATTAGCTACAAAATTTATAAACTTTATATAATAAGACATACATAAAAAGATGATTTGTCTTATAGCCACTCTCCTAAGAGTTATTAAATATTCTTTATGTTAAAAAATATATAAATATATATATTTTATGGTTATAAATTATTAAGAAATCATATTAATTTTTATGAAGATAATATGAAATAATTTTAAAGGCATAAAATTTCATATTATTTGATATCATTTATAAATTTTAAAATTCTTAAAATTACTTAAAGTGAGAAGATAATTAAAAAAAGTTATATTTATTATTTTAATAAAGACTGAATATCAAAAACTAATAGTAAAAATATTGCTCAATTGTTTAATTCTTATAAATTTTTGTAGGGGCAAACATCTATGTATTTATTTTTAAATATCAATTTATTATCTTTTAAATTTAATGAAAAAATTTAAATTTTTATTATAATTCAAGATTTTCAAATTTTATAGTAATTATTTTTTTAAAAGTTTCCTATAATCATAATTTTTTTATACTTATAATAATATTTATATCTACTAGTTTATTCATTAATTCAGATATTTTTGAAAATATTTTCTATTTAATCATACAAAATATTATTTAACATTTATATTAGTAAAAATTTTAATGTATGTTCATTTATTTTTTAAAATATCTTAAAAAATTATTATAATTATATAATTAATTATTTAATCTTACTTTAATACAAAATTTTAAGTTTATTAATTAAAAAATTTTAAAAAATTTTTGTATAATTTTTTAAAAAATTAATACATCATAAAAATAGTTATTTTAGTCCTTATTAATATAAATTTTTTTATTTTTATATTTTTAAAATTATTTAATTATAATATCCTTTTTTTATAATTTTATGAGGAGAATGTGTCTTTAAAGGATCGCTCATCTCTGGACCATTAACATACATTTAATAAACAAAATTAAATAAAATATTAAAATTAATTATAAATTAAAAAAAAATAAATATTTAAAGATTGGCTAGAGAGATACCGTTGCTAAATCCGTCTTTATGTTCGGGATTTAATTATTTAGGGAAGTTCAGTTACTAAATCTATCGCTATATTCTGGATTTAATTAGCTATGAAAGTTCTGTCGCTAAATTCATCGATATATTCCATATTTATTTAGCTATAGAAGTTCCATCGCTAAATTCGTCGATATATTCCATATTTAATTAGCTATAGAAGTTTCGTCCCTAAAATCTGTCGCTATATTTAGGAAGTAATTGGCTAGGGAAGTTCTATCACTAAAATCCATCGCTATATTCAGTATGTAATTAGCGAGAGAAATTTTGTCACTAAATCCGTAGCTATATTTTGAGATGTAATTAGCTAGGGAAATTCCGTCGCTAAAATCCATCACTATGTTCTGGATGTAATTAGCTGGGGAATTTCGTCGCTAAAATCTGTCACTATGTTCCGGACGTAATTAGCTAGGGAAATATCATCGCTTAATCCGTCACTAAATTCCAGTTTTTATTAGCTAGAAAAATTCCGTCGAAAAGTATTGCTCAATTGTTTATTAGCTAGATACATAAATAGATACTAATTATGTATCTATTTGTCTAATAATCAGTCTGTCTCTCTGTCTATTTGTCTATCTATCTATTTATCTCTCTAAATGTTTGTCTATCTTTCTATTTGTCTATCTATCATTCTGTCTGTCTATATGACTATGTATTAGTCTATACATCTATATATATATATATATATATATATATCTATCTGTCCATCTATTTATTTATTTGTCTGTTTATATCTCTATGTATATGTCTATCTATCTGTCTGTCTATCTGTCTATCTATCTATATGTCAATCTGTCTATCTAACTATTTGACTATTAATCTGTCTGTCTATCTATATGTCAATCTGTCTATCTACTATTTGTCTATCAATCTGTCTATCTATCTATTTAACTTTCTGACTATTTGTCTCACCTATTTGACTACCGATCCGTATGTCTATCTGATTATTTATCTATCTGTATATTTGTCTATCTATCTATCTGTCTATCTATCTATATATTTGTCTATTTGTCCGACTCTCTATCTGTCTATTTGTCTGTCAATCTGTTTGTCTATATGTCTATTTATCTTTCTATCTTTCTGGCTATCTATCTATTTGTCTACCTATCTGTCAATCTGTCTATTTATCTATCTATCTATCTATTTGTCTACCTATCTGTCAATCTGTCTATTTATCTATCTATCTATTTATTTGTCTATATATCTGTCTATCTATCTGTCTATCTATATGTGTATTTCTTTATCTATATATCTATCTATCTATTTGTCTGTCTGTCTATTTGTCTGTCTATTTGTCTGTCTATTTGTCTGTCTGTCTATCTGTCTATCTATCTATCCGTCTATCTATTTGTTTATCTATTTGTCTATCTATATGTGTATTTCTCTATCTATATATCTATCTATCTATCTGTCTGTCTGTCTATTTGTCTGTCTATTTTTCTGTCTATCTATTTTTCTATCTATCTATTTATCTATCTATGTATTTGTCTATCTATCTGTGTATTTATTTGTTTGTCTATCTATCTGAATATTTGTCTATATATTTGTGTATCTTTCTATCAGTCAGTCAGTCAGTCTATCTATTTGTGTATTTGTCTATCTATTTGTTAGTCTGTCTATCTATCTTTATATCAGTTGCTAAATTCCTCATTTTCCTTGAGCAGAATTTATGAAAATATTCCGTCACTAATTTGTTGCTAATCCATCGCTACTCCGTTGCTAAATTCCCTACTTTTCTTGAGCAAAATTTACGAAAATATTTCGTCGCTAATACGTCACTAATCTGTTGCTAAATTCCCTACTTTTTTTGAGCAGAATTTACAAAAATATTCCATTACTAATCCATTGTTAAATTCCACTGCTTTTCTTAAGTTGAATTTACAAATATATTCCATCGCTAATCCGTTGCTAAATTCCCTACTTTTTTTGAGCAGAATTTACAAAAATATTCCATTGCTAATCCATTGTTAAATTCCACTGCTTTTCTTAAGCTGAATTTACAAATATATTCCATCGCTAATCCGTCGCTAATTCGTTGCTAAATTCTCCACTTTTCTTGAGCAGAATTTACGAAAATATTCTATCGCTGATCCGTCGCTAGTCCATTGCTAAATTCCCCCACTTTTTTTGAGTGGAATATATGAAAATATTCTGTCGCTAATTCATCACTAATCTGTTGCCAATTTTTATTTCGGTGAACAAAGATAAATCCCTTGCTATTCCCTAGCTAATCCCTAGCAATTTAGCTATGGATTGATCACAAGCTAAAATTCTCTAGCTAAATGAATATTTTTTTGTAGTGAAGTGGAAGTGGAAGAATAATAAGATAATGAGAAGTGGAAGAATAAGAAGAATAAGAAGAAGAAGATGATGATTATGTAGTAGTAGTAATAGTAGAGTAAGAAGAAAAATAAGAAGCATGATAAGAAGAAAAAGAAAATAATGATGATGATGAAGAAAAAGTAGAAGCAGTTAAAGAATAAGAAGAATAAAAATAAAGAGAAGATTAAAAAGAAAAAAAATTAAGAAGAAATAGATTTAGAAGAAGAAGAAGAAGCAATAGAAAAAGAAGTAGAAGAATAAAAAGATGAAGATGAAGAAGAAAAAGAAGAAAAGAAGAAAGAGAAGGAAAAGTAGATTAGGAAGAAGAAGAAGTAGTAGAAAAAGAAAAGAAAAGTAAAAGTCAAAAAAAAAAGAAGAAGAAGAAAAATAAAAAGAATAATAAGAAATAGAAGAAGAAAATGATGAATAAGAAGAAGATGAGGAAGAAATTCTAGAAGAAGAAGAAAAAGAAGAAGAAAAAGAAGCAACAGAAGAATAAAAAAAAGAAACTAAAGAAGAAGAAATAGCAAAAAAGAGGAGTATTGGCCAACATATATAGTAAGACAAAATTTTGGAATATTGTTAATTTTAAAATTTGAAATTAACAATATATATACATACATGCATACAATATACTGTAAGACAAATCGATTACCCATAAGACAAAATTTGAAATTAACACTCAGGTTATCTAAGCAGAATTTTCTAGTGGTACTGATTGCAGAATTTTGATTACAATATACTGCTTAGATAACCCTGCATGCTGTATATATTGTTGCTTAGATTACCTACATTAGAAAGAAATACCAAAAAATAACGTGGTTTGCTAGTCATTTAATTGGAGCGGGTAGGATCATGGGACTGGTCAGGCTCTGCACCAAAAATTTTGGCCCACTGACCGGACAGTGGGACCTCTGTTATTGTGCAACTATTATATCTCCGGCCTCTTAATAATTCATTTCCTGCACTTACATGAAAATATTAAAAATAGAAACCAGAAATATTTGGGTATACAAACAGATTATCAAAAAACAAATTACACATACATCAATATATATATATATATATATATATATAATATGTTACATTTGGCTTCAACATGTGTGAGGGAGTAGATAGGACTCAGAAATATGGGCATATACATATTTCATCCATAATTGCATTCATATAAATATTGTACTTGAATAGGAATTGATATATATATGCATGATGATTTACGTACACTTAGGTAGGGAGTAACTTTGTAAAATTTTATCTCTACCAAACTTTGCTCACTCTGTTGCATGACCCCTTTTTAAGTATAGGTCCAGGGCAGATGATAGATTTACATGTGGGATCGCACATGTGAATGGAAGCTGGTTGTGGCTTAAATAATATGTTGTGTATTTTTTTTATTCTACTGAGTAAATAGAATGGAAAAAAAATGTATGGTACATTTGAGTAAATTTTATTTTATTACACATTGTATTGTGTGATGGAATGAATGAGACCCCTGGAGAATTAGGTGTCATAGCTTGGTATCATATGTTAGGTATACAAGTACCTTTAACTTAAAAATTGGTATAAGCTTCATAAGGTGGTTGGAAAGTTTAGATATATAAATATCTAATACTCGAGAGAAAAAAAATACTAGGATAAAAAAATATAACCTTAGCGGTTTAGAAAATGAAATGATATTTTTAAAATAAAAAAATTATTATTAGTTGGCATGTGCACTAATAATAGGGAATGACTGTGATTCTTATATTATTATTTGAGTTATGTAGATGGCAAGTAGAGAATGAGAACACCGCGGACGTCCATGAAATGAGGATCCACCCCTATCTTTCTTTGAACAACAGGCTCTCATAGAGGTTGTGGGTGTCACCGTTGTGAGAGTTACACAAACTAGTGCAGCTGAATGTCAAGAAGTATCAAGTAATCTTTAAAAGTACAAGGCACATCATCCTCTAGCATTTATGGGAAGAGGGGACCCAATGGTGGCATATCAATGGTTTCAACAAGTTGCTAAAATCTTGGATGTAATGGAGATCACTTCCAATACTACAAAGATATAGCTTGTAGTGTTCTAGCTTGAGGGTGAGTTCCAAATTTGATGGGATTGGATCAGGGCCTCGAAAAATATAGAGGTAATGACATGGGAAGAATTCCAAAAACTTTTATGGAAAACTATTTTCCGACTTCAACTAGACATTTCAATGCTTGAGAATTACTTGAAATTAGACAAGGAAATATAATGGTGCTGGACTACATTGCTAAATTCACTGAGTAGGCATGTTTTGGGAATGATTATGTGGCTATTAATATGACTAAGGTTTGGAAATTTGAAAATGGATTGAAATTGTCCATCCGAGACAAGATTGTGGGATTTCTTATCTAGGATATGGATTCAATGGTTAAGCTAGCTTTAGTCATCGAGCAAAAGGTCGAGGATGCACAAAATATCTGGGAAATGAGTGGAAGTGCAAGTGAAAAGAGAATCAACATTTTTTTGGAAAGTGGTAGAGACCATTTATCTCACGAGGATTTCATGGACAATATCATGATTATCAAGGTCAAAGCCAGACTGGGGATTCTAGCCAAATTGGACATAAAATTTATTTCTTGTGTTATCATCCTGGACATTAGAAATGAGAGTGTTCACTGAAGCAAGGATCCTAGGATTATGAGACTTCACAGTCCCATACACCCATGGGAAATATGCAAACATGGTTTATTTCTCCTTTCTATAGCACGGGTCCAAGGAATTGGGTGCAATCTTAGGGTATTCCAAAAATATCTCTTACTTCACAAGCATACCAAGAGGTCAAGGCATGGGATGAGGTTACAGAGTGGGACATTGAGGACCCTTGGGCGTGTCTATGCAATTACACCACAAATGGAAAGGATTGATCAGCCAGTGGTACAAGGTACTTTCTTGCTTTTCCATTTATGGGCAAGAGTTCTATTTGATTCTTGTGCATCACATTCATTTATTTCTACATCATGTGTAAAAGAAATGGGATTAGAAGTTAATAACTTGGACGAGCTATTGCATGTGACTCTCCTTTGGGGACTAAGATAAAAATTAGTTAGATATGTCAAGATTGTGAGTTAGAAATCTAAGAGATTTTACTCATAGCAAACCTTAGAGTCATGGACATGACAGATTTTTTGTAATTCTTTGCATGGACTGGTTAATAGCACATCGAGTCATTATTAATTGTGATCATAGAAGAATTATTATCCACACACTAGACGATATATTTGTTGTATTTCATGGAAATAAACATGATGCTTTACCCCAAACTATATATGATTCTAAATGGCATAAACAACTTATGGGTTGGCTAGTATGTCTCATCCTAGAAGAAGAGGAGACATTGAATATGGATCTTCCTCGGATAGTTTGTGAATATGAAGATATTTTTCCTGATGAATTACCAGGATTACCTTTATAGAAGAATGTGAATTTTTGTATTGAGTTACATCCTAATACACCACCCATTTCTATGACTCCACATAGAATGACACTGATTGAATTACACGAACTCAAGGTCTAGATATAATATTTGTTGGAAAAGGGTTTCATTAGACCCAGCACTTTACCTTAGGGTCCTCTAGTTTTATTTGCAAAGAAAAAGGATAAAACTCTTCGACTGTGCATTGATTTTCGATAGTTGAATAGGGTCATGATAAAGAATTGATATACATTACCAATGATTGATGATTTATTTGACTAGTTAAAAGTGGCACATGTCTTTCAAAATAGATCTTCGTACTATATATTACCAGTTACGATTTAGAGAGGCTGACATCCCCAAGATAACATTTAGAACATGGTATGAGCATTTTGAGTTTATAATAATGCCTTTCAGATTAACGAACATGGCAGCAGCATTCATGGATCTCATGCATAGAATATTTCAACCATATTTAGATCATTTTGTTATGGTTTTTGTGGATGACATTTTGATTTATTCTCAGTCTAAAGGAGAGCATGAAGATCATTTAAATATTGTTTTCCAAACCTTGAGAGAACATAAGTTGTATGCCAAGTTTGATAAATATGATTTTTGGTTGACAAAAGTAACATTCTTAGGACATGTAGTATCAGCTATTGGTGTCTCAGTGGAGCCTGAAAAAGTCAGAGCAATCATAAGTTGGGAGAGGCCAAAGTTAGTTTTTGAAATACGTAGTTTTTTGGGATTGACTAGGTATTACAGAAGATTTATTGAATATTTTTCTCGACTAGCTGCTACAATGACTAGATTGACTAGGAAGGAAGTCAAGTATGAGTGGATTGATTCATATGAAAAGGCATTCAGTAATTGAAAAGGATACTTACTTCAGCTCCTATTCTGATAGTTTCGAATAGGGGATAGAAATATACAGTGTATTGTGACACCTCGAAAGATGGATTGGGATGTGTTCTGATGCAATCCGAGAGATTTGTAACTTATGGTTCAAGGCAGTTAAAGAATCCTGATAGAAATTGCCCAACACAAGATATAGAGTTGGTGGCTATAATCTTTGCTTTAAAAATATGGTGCCACTTTTTGTGTATGGGGAAGAATTTGAGATATATTCAGACCATAAAAGTCTGAAATATGTCTTTACACAACAAGACCTTAACATGAGACAACATCAATGGATTGAGTATCTAGAAGATTATGAGTTTACTTTGTATTACCATCTAGGTAAAGAAAATGTGGTGGATGATGCTCTTAGTCGGAAGTCATGAGGTACACTAGCTAGCATAGCTTTGCGGGAATGAGATATGCTTAAAACTATGAAATGATTTAGCTTACAAGATAGCAGTCAAAGTCAGGGTGTTATCGAAAGTTTAGTAGCTATACCTTCACTATTAAATAAGGTAATTGAGATGCAGAAACAAGATACAGAAATATTATCTATAAAGAATCAAGTAGAGATTGGTACATGCAATGAAGGTTAGGCTATTCATATGAATAGTAGTCTTCAGTTTAGGGGATGAATTGTGGTTCTTCAGATAGAAGAATTTAGAGAGGAGATTCTTAGAGAATTTCACTATCTCATTTTACAGTACACCCGGGTGCATAAATATGTATAATGATCTTCATCACCAGTATGATTGGAATGGGTTGATGAGATATATTGGGGATTTTGTTCGACGATGCCTCATGTGTCTACGCATATGTGGTCTAGGCATCTAACAAAAAAAATTATAATAATAATAATTTTTAATAAAATAAAATAAAAATAAAAATAAAAAAACCGAAGTAACTCCAGAAAATGGGATGATGCCTATCGGGAAAGAAATTAAACTTCGCGAGAGAGAGAGTCACTATCCATAGCAAAAAAATATAAACTTGATTTTCTTTTGATCATAATGGATTATTCTAGAGTCGAAATAGAATAGTCTAAGAACTAAAAAGTTGCTCTACGTGATCTGATCTTCAATTTGACATCAAATTTATAAAATTTCTATGAAATTTTTCCGAAGGTTATCATTTTCTCTTATCGGAATTTCTTTCTATTTAAAGGCCATAAATGATCATGTTATATATTTCAATTCAATTTGTTAGAAATGACATTGGAAATAGTTAATTAGTGAAAAGTTTCTATATTTCATTTAGTAAAATTTAGTGCAGGGTAATTGTGTTTAGATTGTTATAGTTGTGTCTGAAACATCATTTAATCATAAATGACATAATTACATTTCATATGCATGGGAACATTCCATATATATGGGTGGGTGCATGAGAAATATATATACATATAAAGGTATATATATTATATTTGGCAAACTCTAATTGGGATAATGTCCAGATTGAGTTGCGTGGTATTTTTTCTATAGCATGGCTATTATAAAGTTGTGAACTCAAATTGGGACAACGTCCAAGCTGAGTTACACAGTGGTTTTTGGAAAATATCCAAAGAAAAATATATTTTGTAGGAGAAATATCCAATATATTTTTCGGAGGAGGTCCATATTTATTTGAGTAAATCCAAGAAAATCATATTTTATTCGGAGAAATATCCGATATGTTTTTGGGAGGAGGTCCATATTTTTTGGAATAATTACAAAAAAATAAATATTTTTATAGACATACATACATACATATATATATATATATATATATATATATATATATATATATATATATATATATATATAGCATATTTGGCTTTGATATGTGTGAGGGAGTCAATGAGACTCAGGAATAAGTGCATATAAACATTTCATCTATAATTATATTCATATAAATATTATACTTGAATGAGCATTGATATATATGTATGACGTTTTACATGCACTTTGGTAGGGAATAACTCTGTATGAGTTATCCTCTACTGGTTTTGCTCACTCTATTGCGGAATCCATTTTCAAGTACAGGTCTAGGGTAGATGCAAGATCCACATGCGGGATCGCACATGTGAAGGGAAGCCGTTCGTGACTTAAATATTATGTTGTGTTTTTTTATTTCACTGAGAAAATAAAATGGAAAAAAAATGTATGGTACTTTTGAGAAAATTTTATTTTATTACATATTGTATTATGTGATGGAATGAATGGGACCCCCTAAAAAATAGCGTGTCACATGTTTGTAAATGTATATTGCTGCATATATAAATGTACAATGGTATACATGTATGTACAATGGTATACATGTATGTACAATGGTATACATGTATGTACATGTATATATACAACAATATTTATGCATGTACATATGTTAATATTCTATGTTATGCATACTAAGACTTATATTCTATTGTATTTATATGTATGTATGTATAAATACAATTATAGAATATTAAATTTATATACAAATATATTGTTGTATGTATATACATGTAAATACATGTATATTGATGCAAATACAAGTATACAATAGTATACATGTATGTATGTGCATATACACATGTCATTCTATATTTTATAGATATAAACACTTATATTATGTTATGTGTGTGTGTGTGTGTGTGAATATACATGTGTATATATATACACATGTAAATATATGTATAGTGATGCATATATGTTTTTATTATTATTTATACATACGGATACTTATAGATGATTGTGTGTGCATATATATATATATATGTGTGTGTGTGTGTGTGTGTGTGTGTGCGTGCGTGCGCATGCAGAATGTATATGCACATATATATAGGCATACTTACTACTATCCACACACACACACACACACATATCACTAAATATGTTGAGATATAAATATAAATATATTTGATGACAGTATATAAGCACCCATCTATATATGTAGACACACACACACACACACACATATTGTTGTATATGTATGTATTTATATCCATGATTCCATGTCATAAATCTAACATGTATACATACTTGCTTGTGATTTGTGTGAAGGTGGGGAAATGAAAATGAATAGGTGAGGGGGTGGGAGTTAGGATTTATTTTGGAGAAAAAAATTTGGATTTGCATGAAATGGATTCTGGTTATTTGATTTTTTTTATAATTTTATTTGGACTTGAGTTGGATTGCACAGAGAACCAATTCACATGTTTTAATATATATGAGCTACTTTTAAAGGGAAAGGTTGTGGCAAATAACATTTTTTGGGTTGATAATTTTGAGTATAACAAAATTGCAAAGTTATTTATTTATAAAAATGTTGGATCGTTTTTGTAAATATTTTTTGGTTAATGTTTGTTTTTGACACTCAAAGTGCCGAGTTTTTATAGTTTTTTTGGATTGTTTAATGATGTGTTTATTCCTAAATCAATCTTAAAAGACAATTATTTGATGAAATTGACTTTTTGATGGTTTTGATCAAAAGTAGTAAATCAACTATAAAGTAGTCATGAAAAGCCTTTCTTGTCTACGACACTATTTAGTCACATCATTCATTATACGTCACTACTCTACTACACAGTTGCATTCTCATTCTATGATAAAACACATTTTTGTGGTCACAACATTAATTCAAAGTTGTGATTATATTTTCTCTAAACACATTTCTGTCATGATATTATTTTTTTGTCGTGATTGCCAATATTTGAACAATATGCGAAGTCATGACATAGTTTTTGTGTCACATCATAATTGTTACAAAACCAAAATCATATCTCATGAAGCAATTTTATGCTGCAACATTATTTTGATGTCGCAACATCATACTCAAGTGATCAATTTTTTAAGTCACAATATCTTTTTTAGTGGTGTGACATCATTCTCATGCATACATAACAAAATCATGACATTTTTCTTGACATTCCATGACATGATGATATAGAAGCAATTCAAAGCCATTCATTGTTTCAACTTCAATCCAACATCATGACATTGATTTCATTAAAAAATTATAGATAATGACATGACCCAAAATATAAATGGATCAAAAAATCAAAAGAAAGAAAAGTTGTTAAGGGGGAAATTCATAGACACGACTAAGGTGTGAATGCCACTCCGATTAGGAAAACAACCTTAAGATGAATGCACAACAAAGTGGACTGTGAATCAAATTTGACATCTAGATCCTAATGATGATTGCCTTAATGGATACATGATATGATGAGATGATTCTCGAATCTCCTTATTCAAATCCCTCTCTAATATTAGGCTAGTTAGGACCATAGGTTTTGTTTATGTAATTGTGCAAGATATAAGATTTGTAATGAATAATTGTGGTTTATTATTCATTGATTGTTGATTGATATAGGTATTACATAGTACATCATTCTAGGGCCCACCACTTCAATGGATCTACATCTACACGTGTTGACTATGATGAATGGTGACAAGCAAGGCATGAGACATAATACAAAATGCATGCATTAGTAGAAAGTGACATCACTCTAACTTTGTCCATTGTGATGACTTCATAGACAAGATCACTAGATCGGAAAAAGTTCAATTGATAAAAGTATGATACTAACGAAGCTAAAATCACAAATGTATTTAAAACCATATCATTGTGTATATTCTAGAAAGACTAGCTGAAAAATGATGAAGGGGTTTCTTAGATATCTAGCCTAGATTTTTACCAATTATTGGATGTATGTTGGTTGTGATAGATGGTGATAGATAAGCTATAAGACACATAAAAGGGGATGTGCATTAACAATAAGTGACAATCCTATGATCACCTTTCCTTGTATGTCTTCCATGGATGGAATTACGAGGGTAGAATTACTATGATCACCTTTCCTTGTATATTTTTCATGGATGGAATTACATTGTGTGACATATTCTTAATGGCTATGATATTATCTTGGAGTCATAGCCATACTTAACTCAAAAATATTAATGACTATAACATTAATTCTTTAGTATAGTAATTAAGTATCCCACTAATTCTCAAGATTGTAGCCAAATATGTGACTTTTTATTTATATGGCTTCGTAATCTCAAGTCAGAGCCATAATAATTTTACAAAGCCATGATTCTTGACTTATAGAAAGTTATAGATCTACAAGCGATCATGCCAAATTTATGGTAATTATTTAAAGCCACAAATTTTGGATTACTAAATATTATAGAAGACATTACTCGAGGATGACCATTTCCAAGATTGTAACTCTTGCACTTAAAAGAAAGCATTACTATGATTTATATCTGTAAGCCAAGTTCAAATGTTATGCCATCATAATAGTGTCATGACAATATGTCATATGGGAGAAAAAAATATTCATACTATAACCATTCATAGTGCTATGGACACCTAAAAGGATTTAAGGGTTGCTCTTGTTCCAGGACCTTCGCACAATGCCATAGCTATATAATAATATACGAAGCTATCTCTATTCCATGGTCATTTTATAGTGTTGTAGATCTTTATAGATTACAAATTATGAAGGCATGAAGCCATGAGTATTTCATAGTATCACAACTTTGTTTTATAGAGATATTAGGCCCAAGTCATGGTCATTACCATTGTCATAACTATTTATTATATAAGAGTGTGCACATGAAGTAACTATCAAAGATAGTTGATAATGTTTCCTAAAATATATGAGATTATGAATGATTCTTATGTAGGAATAAATTAATTTTTTATTGGTTGAATATGAAGGGGACAACTATGTGTGGACTACTATTGGAAAAAGCTCAATGGTGACAATCACCTTGTATGCCATTAGGGCAAAAAGTTATTGAACCACACCACAATCTTTGTTCTATGGCTAACATAGAATATGTCAAGAGACTTAATGACATCATATAAATTAAATGCACAAACCATGGACCTAAGATTATTTAACAATCCAAGTACCATATTACTAAAAATGAATTGTCTTTTATTGAATAGTTGAACTATTATACTATTCTTGTGTGATTAATATCTAGATTAAACTTCATTATATTACTTATTAGAGATGTCAACTAGGTAAGACATAAGGTAAGACATGATTCAATCATGCTTGACATTGTAAGGCCTAGTTCAAATCTATGCCTAGACATGCCATGGGTTGGCCCATGGCATGGCTCGGGCAATGCCAGGCCAAAGTTTCTGGCATGAGAGGCACATCATGGTACAACATAGAATGATGCCCCATGTGGGCTAGTTTTGGCCCTGCTGGCTAAATAGACTAGTCTCGACCTAACCTAGGCTACCATGGTCTTGACCCATCCTATCTTTGACTGAACCTAGACTAGCCTAGAATGAACTAAGCTTAGTCTAGAGTGAACTGAGCTAGCCTAGATTGAACCATGCTAACCTATTTTAACCCAGATTATCCTAGAATGACCTAGGCTAGCTTAGCTTAACCTATGCTTGTCTAGCCTAATCCAAGCTAGCCTAGAATGAACTATACTAACCTAGACAGAACCTAGGCTAGCCTATAATGAACTTGTTGATGAGAATGTCCCTTAAATAATAATTTAGTTTGATTAGTTAATGTGTGTTGATGTAATTATTCTTGTAATAATTTGATTTTAATAGTTTAGTTATATTATATTTGATAAATATTCTTGGATCTATAAGTTAAGCTGTTATCTTATTTGAATTTGGAAAGTTATCTATTTGATTTGTTTGAATTTTTTTCTTTCTTTTTTTAGCCACCCCATATAAAACACCATGCCTAACTACACTTTCTAAGACCTCCATGAAAGATATTTAAATGAGCTATAGGAGGATAAAAGAGCACACAAAAGATATTTTAGAAAAATTATACTAATGAGTAAGATGTCCCAAACAGCTATTACAATAAGATTTATCATTATCAAGGAATTGATTTTTATTTCGAACCTTATGGAAGAAATTATCAACCCTATCATCAGCAAGAAAAAGATTATGGACATTGAAGATATGGAAGCCATGAAGAGATGACATATTATTGGTCACATCCATTTTCAATATCCTATTTGGATGACTAAACTTGAATTATTGGGAGACTTAGAAGAGTTAATGCTTATGAAAAGAAACTGATTAGACAAAGTGGTGGGGGGAATGAAAGATTCATTTGAAATCCCAATAGCAAAGGCAGAAATAGTTATGGTTATAGCCTTGGAAAAGGACACGAAAGTTATAGATTTAATTATTTAATTCAAAGAGAATAGAAAAGGTGAAGGAGAAACTTTTGTGCCCAATATGGAGATAGTTGTGAAAAGAATGAATCAAGAGGACATGAAAGACATATTCTCAACTATCCAAGATAAATATGAAATGAAAGACAATCTTTATAGCTAGTATAAAAAAAGTATGATAGAAATCTTGATGAGGAATTCAAAGATACGACTCCAAGTATTCAAGAGGAAGAATCAGAGGTGGATTGTAAAGCTCTAGTAGTTGAATTGAAGAAAATTGATGAGTCATATGTGAGTGAAACTGAAAAAGCCAATATTTTCATAATGCAAGGCTATGGAGAAAATATGGATGAAGGAAAAATATGAAACTTAATGGCATGGATGAGAGAATAGAGATAATCAATCCTCCATTATTCAAAAGTAATATCAAAACTACACGAAAGAAAAAAGTCGAATAGTATACTAAAAAGCTAGCTTGGACAATATACATTTTTGATGTATATTAAAAAATTTTGAAGGTATAGCTATGATGTAAAATATAGTACTACTTAGGACTTGGGGGTTGACCCAAAAAATTTTTATTCTTGTGTAATGAATTGTGATGTTATGAGAATAAAAAATTGTATATATATAATTATAATTACACTCCCTCCTACATACAAAAGAATAGCTTTATTCAAACTAATTGTAATTCGAATTTTTTTGCCCAAAGTTAAGGTAGATTTTTAGAGCTATGACTTTGATGCTATAGAAAGAAGAAACCCATTAGAAGCTACATGACAAGTAACGATAATTTTTAAGAGCCATGACTTTGAAGTTAAAGAAAGAAAAAATTTCATAGTAAATAAATTACAAGGCTACAATAGTTTTTAAGGGTCATGACTTTTGTTGTATAGAAGGAAGAACATTGAATAAGCTATATGGGAAAGCCATGACTTTGATACAATGCCGCAACTTGGAAGGTACTACTTGTCCTAAACTCATGACATTTTATTTACAAAAAAAAAACAAACCCATATAGTCATGATTTTCAATTATTAGGCGATGATTATAAATACTTAACACTCAAATCTCCTAAATAATGTAACCCTAATTTATTATTGATACCATAATAAATCACACAAAATCCTTATTTTTTATTGATTTGATAAAGAAGGGAAAAATTTTTTCAAAGAATAGTATCATAAAGATGAGCCATAAAAAGAAATAGAAAAGAGAAAGACCTAGCACCATAGAGATTCTATCTAAATTCGAGGCACTAAGGGTGACCTTTATTATATAAATTGGGTAGAGATAGATGGATACCATGCTTTTTAAAAAGAGGTTTATTAGAGAGAGGAGATTCAATGAATTCATTCCTCTTTTTTGTTATGTTATAAAAAAATAGAATTGGATGATGTCTTATATGCAAAGAAAAAGGAAAAATTCTTTAGTTGTAAGAGTAATATGTGAAATTGAAGGATAGACAGGAAAAGACATGTTATATGAAAGTTATTTAGGTTCAATTTGATAGAGAAATCATTAATAATTTACTTGGATACTTGAGGAAAAATGATAGTATATATTTCAAATCTTTCTGTAGGGACATAGACTTTGCAACTATCACTAAGCAATTGATGAATGGTAAAGGCACATAAAGGATGGCATCAAATAGTACATATGGATATTTAATGAGGAGAGAACTCATGGATGTGAATAAAGTTTAGTTATATTTCATATGCTCATTTTTGTTACCCACTCACCTTGTTTTTATAATTACTCTGGAAAGAGTGATATTGTTATTCTCCAATCTTATTGGTATAACCTTGTTATGGAAAATATTTTGGAGAAATTGATTCTTAGATTTCTAAAGAATAAATTTTATAGAAAACTAATCTACCCTTTCCTTATTACTTTGTTGTGCTTAACTGAGAGAATTTCTAAGGATGAACAAGTAGATTAGATGTATTTAATTATTTTCCTATATAATATTATTGAGAGTAAAAAGAGAAATTGAAGAAGATAAAAAAGGTAAGAAGCTACTTGAAAGGAAAGTAGATGTTGATATTTAGGAAGAAGGTGTATCTTTCATCATCGGTGTTATAAGAGATGGAAAGAATGGTAGAAAAATGAGAAGATGAGCTAGCTCACTTTGATCATTACTTAGATGCACATGGTGGATATTTAACATATTTTGGAAAATGTGCAGTAGATTGTAAAGCAAAATAAGGAAGAGTTAAAATAAAGATCCATTTCTTATGCACATGAGTAATGGAAGACATTAGTAAGGTCGAAGACCAAATCAACAAACTCTTGGAGGAAGGAATGAAATTCAGAGTTATGATAGTTTTATAAAGCCACAATTCTCGAGCTATAGAAAATTATAGTGCCACAAGTACTCATGACAAAGTCACAATAATTATTTAAAGCCCTAATTTTTAAGATACTAATGATTATAAAATATATTATTTGATTATAACTATTTCCAATGCTATGACATTTGTCATTAAAGGAAGAGATAACTATGACTTGTATGTGCATGCCAAGTGTAAATGTAGTGGAATCCTAATAGCATTTCGATAATATGTCATTTGAGAGAAGACAATGCTTCTGTTGTAGCTACTCACAATTCCACGGACACTTTAATGATTAAAAAGTTACTATTGTGCCACAGCCTTCACATAATATTTTGATAATAATATATGAAGCCGTCTCCACTCCATGGCCATTTCATAGTACCATGACCTTATATGGACTATAAATTTTGAAGGCATGAAGTTGTGACTATTTCACAATACTACTACTTTGTTTTACAAAAAGATTAGGCCCAAGTCTTAGTCATTGCTAGTATCATGGCTTTGTTTTATATAAAATCAAGATGTTGAATAGAGTCACATACATTTTCTAGAGTCATGACCTCAAGTTGAAAAGATGAATTCCAATGTAGTAATATGCTTCTCTAAATCATGACTTCATACTTTAATGTAATACAAAACAACTTGAGTATGAAAGTAGATGTTATAGAATTTTAATTGATCTTTTAATTTCTTCTCGTTCTTCTTCATTAAACAAGAAAAGCCACAATAATTAAATTCCCTATGGGCGAATTTTTCACTTTCTAGGCATTCCACAAGAAAGCTAAGAACACATGACTTATGCCGATCCATAAAGTTGGGTAGCACAACTCTCAAAGACCTCTCTTCTTGGAATAGATTTAAAAATTTGTAAAAAATTAATGTGGTCTAGGAGTTGTATAATTCGAATTATGTGATGTAATTAGTTTAAATTATAAATATATTAATTGTTTAATTTATTTTAATCTATGAATTGATGGATGGTTACAAAATAAAACTATTATTAGGAGTTTAATTATTAATAGGTTTGTATGAGGTTGTCATGGTTAATGATGGTAGGTAAACCATAAGGTTTACTTATGCATATGATAAAAAGATAGTGATAGCCTTTCAAATTGTGATGCACAATAAAAATCTATTTGTTAAACTTTAAAATTTAGGTATGTTAATCATCACGAGTTAGTTAGTTATGAAGTCGAAATTGTGAATGCTTTTATATGTCAATTTATTGTACACATCTTAGAGAGATTGGTTCTCTATTAGGATAGACATTATATAAAAAATATTCCTAATTGATTCTCCTTTAGCCTGGGAGTCACATCATTGTTGAGGAGGATGATGATAAAAAAATTTGAGATATGTAAGAGTATGTTGTGACTCACATGGTGTTGATAACCCTTAAGACATACTTTTACTCATATGGTTCCTACTATTGAAACTCAAAGGAAGCATATGTAAGTAATGTGAGTATGATGTTTACAAAACTAAAAGTACAAATACTTACACACTATGACAATCATTGATCTTTTTGATAATAGAGGCTAAAGAATAAGTATGCGCATATGAAGAAACCCTCAAGGATATTAAATGAAGTTGTGTAAAAGAAGCTAGATTGTGAATGGCTCTCATGCAAAGATGGATTGTTATCTTAGTGGGTATGTATCGAGAGATAGAGGGGTCAAGCGGGTAATGTCATGGTGGCATGGCATAGTTTTTGGTGGCCGAGTTGGGCCACCATGTAGTGTTGTGCATGATATGGTATGGTAGGAACGAATCAAAAATGACTGGCCAGCATGGCACGACTGGCCCGTGGCTCGTAGAATTCGAGCCGAGTCGTGCTGGGCCATGCCAGGCCATGCTAAGTTGGGTTGGTTCGGACCTAGTTATTCTAGCCTATAAAACAACTATACAAGTATACAAAAACCTATGCATATTCTTCCAATGTCAACCTGTTTATGATGTGGAATTGTAGAATAATTATTTTAATTTATTTTTTAAAATTTCATATTTTAAATTCAAAATTTGGATTAATTTTAATTGTGACATAAGACATAATGATATTATATTATTTATTTATTTCATATAAATAATATATCACAAAAAAATAAATTCATTAACACAAATGAACAAGTAAAATAAATAATCAAAAAAATCAAAAAATATATATTAATGACCTATCATTCATCATTCAATCAAAAAATAAATAAATTAGCACAAAGTCACAACTCACAATAGCAACATAAAATAAAATTCATAAATCTCAATCATAATAAATAATAATGCAAGCCCAATGCCTCAATCTCAATACCAATCAGTATGAGTATGCAACTGATCATCATCACATCTGATATTATCATAGTGGAGAGCTCAACCTCTTCAAAGTCTCATGAGTCATCATTTGTCAAAAACTCCTCTACTTTTGTTCTAGCACGATCTTGATTCTGGATGCCCAACCTTGAATCCTATCAATCCTTTATGCATGCTAGTGCCTCAATGATATCTAGCCATAGTCTCGATCTCATATCCGAAATCACATTGACTGTAATAGAAAAAGTAGACTCTAATGATATGCTCGACACCAGAGGAGTCAATAGATCATGTGTCATCTTAGACAGCACAAGAAAGGTGGTTCATATAATTTTCACCTTTGTACAATACCAAGTTTTATGTTATCATTATGTGATAGAATTAAGCAAGTAATCAGTATCTAAGTACAAAAACATCTTGCTCCTATTTGACTGTCCACCTCATCATTTCTTCCTTGCTATTTGATTGGAAAATTCATCACCTCTGAATAAGGTATCCATGTTTGTGCTCGGAGCCTGGCTACTACTACTACTACTACCATACCTAGTGTCGTAGGTAAGTAAATAACTCAGTCAACTTCTAGTGAATGAACCCTCTAGGCTGGTGGTTCCTTGTTCATGCATGAGGATAAGTATGTCAAAATATTCTCTACCCATTCCACCTTAACCCTAGGTTCCATGCAAGCAGTCAGACAATAAAAAGATGGAATGGTGGACCAATACTTTAGGTTCTTGGTTTCCATCTCAATAGTCATGTCACTAAATGTCAGGTCATCTCTAAACTTTCTAAACATGTAATTATTATTGCATATGTACCTATGTGCAATTCAAGTGGTGGGAGTATAAACTGACAATAACATATTCATCATGTCATAATAAACCTTCATGAATTTCATAAATGAAATTCCTATATCTCATTCAGTGTCATCAATAATAAGTTTGTTACTCTTACTATTGACATAGTCAGATATCACAGGTTTGTATCCAACACATGACTCTAATTTCAAGTATGTGTAATTCCAATAATAATCTATACATTATTTTTCTACATTGCTACTACTCCCGCCCATATCAATGCTTAGTCAGCTACAAATATAATATATTATTTACCATAACATACTAGAAAAGAACCTATAAAACCAATTTCCTATATATCAAAGATTTTCACTTCTAAAATACGATTCAGTGGCATTTCATTATTCTTTGATATATTCCCTCAATGTTGTTATTTATCACACCTTTGAGCCATGCTTTAAAAATCACAAAATAAAGTTGGCCATAAGAAATTGGATTGCAATACTTTTTGAGTAGTTTTATTTTCCTTAAAATATTCTATATATGGGGATACATGGTATTTGAAGATAATTACTAGTAGTTCACATTCAGGTATGCACCTTCTTATAAACTGATCATTATATCTTACAAATAATAATGGATCATCCAAAAATAAAATTTCACAACATAAAAAAATTTATTTTTTTATCTGACATGAAAATAGGGGTAAGACACTGCATACTAAATAGTTAGTGAAATTATAATACTATGGAAGTCGAGTCTCTATTGTCAAAACTTGTGTATTTGAAAAAATTTCAACTATTTTAGTTTTTTAATGTTGTCATCACTATGTTCTAGGCATGATAAATGGTATGCTTAATATTGGTGCTCACTTTCTTATTTAAATTTTCTACATCAAATTCTTGGAAAAGTAGTATCCACCTTTATCAACTATAACTTTGCTCTAAGGATATATGATTAGAATTTGTCCCAAAAAGATTATGACTAATATTTACTTTTCTAACATTGTATGATTGACATAAAATATTGGTCTAAAAATTGTATCACACTTCATCCCAACATAACTCCCAAGGCATATGTACTTAAAATCACACATAATAAAAAATGGTTGTTCCCATCTTGGGATGATAAAAATTAGATTTTCAAAAAAAAAAAAGCTCCTCAAAGCAACATATGTATTTTTGATCAAAGTTAAATGTCATATCTTTCTCCAACAATTTATATAATAGTTTAGCCATTTTTGAAAGAGTATGGATGTCTCACTAGTAAAATCTTATGTGTTCTAGAAAACTCCTCATCCCTTTTGGGGAATTAGGGTGGGGCAAGGTTTTGATAATTGATACTTTTACATCATCATCATCATCATTTAATCCTCTAGCTGAGACTAAATGTCCAAATACTATCTCCTCATTAATCATAAAGTGATATTTTTCAAAGTTCAATATGCAATTTATCACTTTACATATGTTCAACACAATTTCTAAATTAAAAAAAAATATATTCTTTGAAAGAATCTCTATAAACAAAGAAATTATCCATGAATAATTCCATAATATTTTCATTAAGATTGGAAAATAATGCATTCATGCATCTCTGAAATATAGGCGGTGCATTACAAAGTCTAAATTACATTCTCTTAAAGGAAAATGTCTCATACGGGTAGGTAAACATTATTTTTTCTTAATCTATAGATTCAATTAGAATTTGATTGTAATCTGAATGCCCATCTAAAAAAATAAAAAAGAATGGGAGGAGATTATGTCCAATATTTCATCCATGAACAGAAGTGGGTTGTAACCTTTGTTGTCTTAACCAATTCACAATTACATTTTTTACATTTTCTTTCATGATTAGATTTAACTATCACAAGGGATCAATCATTAGCTTTATATCATTCTATATAAGAATCTTATGCATGCATGTTAATGGGTTAATCCTTTGATATCATTTAATGTCCATGAAATAGCAGCCTAATAATTTCTTATGAGATTCACTACTTGGTTCCCTATATCATCCATCAGCAATAATAAAATAATAATTGGTTTTATCATGTTCTCCCATAGAAAAGCATAATGAAGATGATTAGGTAATGCTTTTTAAATTAGTCTATTTGGGGTTTTCCAATATGTTGTTATTTGTTTTCCCAAAGTAATGGCTTCGTCAAAAATCATGGTGCATTAGAGTTTGTATATACGGTGAGTGCTATGGCATTTAGGTTTTCTACAAATTTCATTTCCTTAGCCAAATCTTCATGTATTGACCTTTTTAATATAATTTATCAAAATCTCTCTTTCAAGATCTCTATATGATCTCGACCTTTACTACCCAAGGTTTCCCTTGGAGATTCCTCTCAATCATTTTTATTCATTCTTTTTTCAATTCTTCTTAGTTGATCATTATTTACGTCATTCTTCTCTTTTAACTCCTTACATATTTTTCTAAGATTTCCTCAAATGATTTGTTATACATCATCTCTTGATTGTTTTTTTTATGAGCCTCGAGATATCAGCTTAGCTATTGTGACTTTATTAAAGTGCATAATTTTATTGATTAGGCAATATCTCAAAAGCTTATTAACAAGAATATTTTATCAATAAAGATCAACAAATACATGAGTCATACAAGAAGTAAAATGAATTTTTGTCCAAATATCGATCCAACATGGATCGATAAAGATCAAAAATATTATGACTCATAAGGTGGTGGTATTCTTATTAATTTTCTTTCTCTTATATGGTTTCCACTAGTGAAAATAAAAAACATATATTAATTATGCAAATATGATACTTACAAAGCCAAAATTATAAATACATACAAACCATGTCAATTCTTGGTTGTCATGGCATATGAGGTCAGACAATATGGTGTACATATGAAGTAACCATCAAGGATGTTTGACGAAAGTGTACCGGGAGGATTTCTTGTCACGATCCTACTTACTGATGATGTGACTTCAAAGCTAAAGGTGGATCTCTTAGGGAGCATTCTATATAATATTTATCCTAATTGAGAAATAGTTCTTTTTAAGACATGTATAATGGATTGGCAGTATAAAATTAGTTGTATTTTTAGCTTCGTAAGAACCAAACTCATGATGATTAATATACCCAAATCTTTGATTTCAATACATATGTTTATCTCATGCATCATAGTTACAAGGTCTATCATTTCCTTCCTACCATATGCATGAGTGAGCCTCATAGTTTATTTGTCATCATCTACCATAACAATCTAACACAAACCTACCAATATTTAAAATTCTAATTCAAGTTTTATTTAATTATCATCTATAATTATCTATAACATAAAATAAATAAAATATATTCATTCATATATAAAAATTAATCTCATTTCATATATATTAAAATTGCATAAATCCTAGACTCATGCTATTTTTGTAAAAACTTTTGAATCTATCCTAGTTATGAGGGGTTTGAGAGTCACACCTAACAACTCTAAGGATTATATTAATTTTCCTCTATGATTTAATAATTACCGTGACTTTGCTTATTGCATGGAAGAAGATAAAGAAGAATGAAAGAGGTCCTATAAATTTTTTTATCTTCTACTTTTATACTAGAATAATTTTATATTATTCTAAATAGAAAGTAAATACTTTCAAAAGAAAGTAGTAATTTTGATATTTATCTTTTTGCTTGAGGTTGTAACTCTAGAAAGTGACTACAAATTTAGATTACATCTTGATCTTTCTATAACACAAAGTTTTGATATTCATAATGACCATGACTCGGGCCTAATGTGTTTGTAAAATGAACTCATGATTTTGTTAAGTGTCCACTACTTCATGTATTTTCTTCGTATTTTTAATAAAGGACCATGATACTAGAAAATGGTCATGACATGGTGAATACCTTCTCATATTAATATATGGACATGACACTATGATAAAGTAGCAATATTAGTATTGGTCCTTCTTGATTAATATATGGTTGTGGCACTATGATATAGTCATAACAATGAGAATGTTTTGTGTATCATTTGATCATTATATAAGGAAATGACCTCGACATAAAATTTGTCCTTCGTTTATCTTTAGGTCTCCATGGTATTATAGTTTGCCTCAATATTAGCCTTCTCTTCTTTCATATATCATATTACTATGACACTACATGAAAAGCATTGATATTAGAAATTAGCTCAAGCATAAAAATCATAGATTTTTCTTTATTTGAGGACAAGAGTCATAGCCTTGGAAAATAGTTGAACTTGAGTAATATTCTTTGTAATATTTAGTATCCCAAAAGTCATGACTCTAAATAGTTTCCAAAAATATGGTCTAAGTATTTTTAGATATGTAACTTTTTGTAGCTCGAAAATCAAAGCTTTGTTAAAAGTTCATGGCTATGACTTGTGACTACCGAAATATATTAAAGATAATGATGTGCTTGGGAACACAAAAATATAACTATCCATTTTGTAAATATGTTAACAAGACGAGCAATTCGATTCAAAAAGATTCATAAAACTTAATGTTATCTAGACTACTAAAAAGGAATCATACTTTCACAAAGATAATTATGTCAACTCACATTAACTATCTAAACTAAATAATCCTCGACAATGGCACCAAAAAGTTATTGAATTTGTTATACTACCTAATTTTATTGCTTATGTGGTATTCCAAAAGCTCATCAAGGTGAGTATCTCATTAAGAAAGATCTATAAGTGCATGAGTCATACAAGTAGTAAAAAGGCTTTCTAGTAGTAAATATCGATCCCACATGGATCACATCAGTATTCTGGTTATTCAATTTTAAGGCGACTCAATTATAGTAAATAAAAATTTCTGATTGTGGAATCAATCTTAGATTCATGTGTTTTTTCATTTAATTTATGTGATATATGTTTAAATATGTTCAAATTATATTATATTTCAACAAAAAATGAAGATTGGACTACTATGTAAAGACTCTCTTCCGTAGTGGCATACAAGGTTATTATTATCAATGAGCCCATGCTAATGGTAGTCACCTCATAGTTATCCCCTCGATACATCACCATCAAAATAATAAATCATCTCAATTCGAGTGTCAGTGACAATCCATACCTTTAAGGTAACTCATCAACTGCATTTGATAGTTGTTTCATATGTATATTTTTATTCTTTGGTCGTGGGTATCATAAATACTAAGAATCAACAAAGTTTATAAGTATTTTCATGTTTAGCTTTGTAAGCATAATACTTGCATAATTAATATATACTTACCTCAAGTTTTACTAGTAAAAACCATATGAGTGAAAGTAACTCACAAAGGCTATCACAACCTTATGAGTCACAACATACTTGTGCATGTCCCAAGGACTAGTTATCACTTTCCTCCTTAGTGATGATGTGATCCACACTAATGATGGATCCCTTAAGAGACTAATTTATAAAATATCTATCCTAATTGAGACTTAGTTCTTATAAGATATGTATAGTGAATTGGCCTATAAAACCATTCATATTTTTAGCTTCATAAGCACAATACTTATAATGATTAATGTACCTAAATTTTAAGTTTTAACATACATATTTATCTCATGCATTACAGTCAGAATGACTATAATTTTTTTTCCTATCATATGTGTGAGTAAGCCTCATAGTTTATTTAACATTATCTACCATGAAAATCTTATACAAACCTAATAATAACCAAAACCCTAGTTCAATTTTTATTTAATCACCAATGCATCAATATTCATAACACAACATAAATCTAAACACTTCCATTAATATAAAATCATTGTTACATCATATAAACTAAGGGGCTGTTTGGTAATGCACTTAAAATCTTCAATCCATTGAAAATTAAAATTTTTAATGGTTTGAATATTTAAGTGTGTTTGATAAAAAATGTTGGGAGATGAAAATTTAAAATTTTAAGTGAAAATTTATTGAAAATTTTAAGTAGGTAGAGACCTACTTAATGTTGAAGGCTAAAAATTTTCAACAAATTTTTTTAAAAAAATTACCATTTTGTCTTTTTTTTTTTCATTTCTTTTTCGTTTTCTCATTCATGTTATAGTTCATCTTGTGAATCAATCTTCTCCTCCTTTCTCTACCATCACAAACCCTAACCATAACCCTTTTTCATGCTTAATTTAAGAGAAGAAATAGCAAATCAACTAGTTAATTAATTGTTATTTTTATTATAAAAATTTGGAAAGTTTTAAAGAGTTTAAATTTTATTGGTTATTTTTTAAACATTTTTATTTCTTTTTTGGATTTATGATTTATTTATGGATATATTTTTAGAGATTTTATTTTTTTTAATAATTAATAATCGTAGTAAAAAAATATTCATTAAAATTCTATTTATGTTGGATAATATGTAATACAATCATAATAAGGGTTAATATGTAAAATATATCATTTTCAATATTCAGTATTTATAGTTATCAAACAATATATTTATATTTAGTATTCAATTAACAGTAATTTATCAAATAGTTTTTCAATACAAATTCAACACTTATTAAATTCAGCCTTAATATTTTAGCACTTAATTTTTTTAGTATTATCAAACGAGCCCTAAGTTACACAAACCCTAGACCATATACTATTTTGATAAAAATTCCTAAATTAGTGGGGGGAAAGAGTAACAGAGCCGCACCTCTTAACTCTAGGAACCTCTAAGAAGTATAAAATGTATCCCTAGGGTTTGATAGCTATGCCATGACCTTTATTTTTTGTGTTGAGGAAGAAGAATAAATGAGGGATTTATTAGAATGTATCTCTCTTACTCTTTATACTTTAATAATTCTATGTTACTTTAAGTAGTTAGTTGTGACTTTCAGAAGAAAGCCATTATTGTAGCATTCATCTCTTATGTTTAAGGTTGTGACTCAAAAAGTGGCTATGACATTGAAATGTATCCCAATCTTTCCGTAATACAAAGTCACAATACTGGGTAATAATCATGACTTAAGCCTAATATCTCTATAACACAAAATTATGGCATGGAAAAATGGTCATGGCTTCATGTGTTTTCCTTTCTTTTCTTCATATAGAGCCTTGGCACTGGGAGAGAGACCATGATATTGTGAATTTTTTCTCATATCATAATATGGCTATTGTACTAAAAAAATGGCTACAACAATGACATTGGTCTTTCTTGATTATCATATTGTCATGGCATTGACAAAAGTCTACAACACTAAGAATGTCTCTCATCTGTATCATATAGTCATGGTGCTATGAAATGGATATGATATTAAGTATGTCTCTTTTATATATCATATGACTACAACAGTGGGAAATGGATGTGGCATAAAAAATGGTTTTTTATGTGTCTCAAGTTTTCGCGACATTGTGAGTAGCCAGGACACTAACCCTTACTTCTATTATATATTATACCACCATGATACTACAAAGATACTATGACACTAAAAATTAGTCCGAATATAAAAATCATTATTTTGCCTTCTCTTGAGGATAAGATTTGTGGCCTTGAAGGATACATACTCAAGTAATATCTTCTATAACATTTATGTCCCAAAAAGTCATAATGTTGAATAATTTCAATGGCTTTAGCATGAGTAGTTTTTGTTTTGTAACTTTTTCTAGCTCAAAAGATATGTCTTTGTAAAAAGTTCATAGTTCTAACTAGAGAATATCATGCCATATTAAAGATAAAGTCAAAGTGCTAGGAAGTGATGATAATTATTTAAATTTTATGAAAAAATGTATAGCTATGACTCAATGATAATATCATAGCCATAATGAATTTGTTGTAAAAAGAAATAATTATGCTAACAAGTTAATAGGTTCATGGCTTAAAAAGATTACCACAACCAATTAGATAAAATTTCGACCAAAAATAGATGTTAAAACTATGTGAGACTCCATACTCTACCCCTTAATAAAACACCTCCAAAAACCTATTGATTTCATTTCTATTTATCAAAATTTACAAAACTCCGAAGTCATGAAATTGATACATAAATATCTCATTTTTGCATACACTTCATTATAAATCACCAAAATATATATGAATGTTCTTTAGTTTAAACACAAAATAGTGGATAGTGACAAGCAAACTATGATGCTCAATCATGCATATGGACAAATGAATTAACAATCCTTCTGACCAAGATGCATGAAACAAACCTATATGCCAAAATCAAAAATTGAGATATGTTATTCATCGTAAGTATGATGTTCATAAAACTAAAAGTATGAATAGTTTTGTATGCCACTCAATTGTACATGTCTTAGAAGAACTGCTTCTTGATTGATATGGATATTCAATTGAACATTCTTTTAAGGGTTTCACATTTGGTTTGAAAGTCATATCATCACTATGAAGGATGGTGGGTAATCTATAAAAGATCAATGGGTATGAGGTAACTCATAAGGTAGTGATAACCCTTTGAGTTGCTTTCCCTCATATGATTTTCAATGGTGAGATTTGAGGAAAGCATATAATATTTGTGCAAGAATGACATTTATGAAGCCAAAACTGAAAATACATATAAATCATGCTAGTTTTTTTTATTTATGATATATGAGGCTAGATAATAAAAATATACATATGAATAAATTATCGAAGGTAGTTGATGAATTACCTAAATATATGGATTGTAAATAAGAATATACAAATATTCATTTTAAAAACAATTAACCTTTGTTCTATATCTTCACTAAATATAAATCAAACTATTTAAACATATACTATACGAATCAAGTGAATAACTCCTAGGATCCAAGAGTTATATCTATATCCCTAAATATCTTCTTTACTAGAATTATGTTGTCTAATTGTTAACTGATTGAATTGGTAATCCAATTTCTATGAGATCTATATCTAGATGAAACCCATTTTTACTACTTGTATGACCCATATATTTGTATACTTTGTTGATTAGATACCCTAACCAATGAGCTTTTTGGATACTATCTAACAAAATTGGGCATCGTAACAAAGTAACAATAAGTTTTTGGTACAATCACCAAAGATTTTTTTTTGGTTCTTCCATTTGAATTGATGTTATATTATTGTATTTTAGAAAGGACAAGTCTAACTAAAAAAGGATACTTGTTTTTATTAATTTAGAAAGTATTATTTTGATATTTTTTTTGAATCCAATAGCTTGTTTTGTTTACTTGTTTGGAATGTAGATTGTTATATTTTGTATTTATCTAGTCTCTTTTCTTTTTTTTAGTCATACTTTATGAGCAAAATTTCTATGATTGAGCTAACCCCTCTTGACCAAAATATTGAAAGAATTAGAAAAGTTATTTCAACATAAAGAGTTGACAAGAGCCTATGGAGGGAATTAGAAGCAATAGAGTGTCCCAAAGTATCCACGTGAGAACTATCCAATAACACATCCACCACTACACATTGACAGATTTTTGGCAGCCAAAGATGATGGATACTTATTCAAGAATTTAGATGTAATTAGTGGAAGCTAATTATTGAATTGAAGATAAGTGTGATAATGATGATTAGATAACACTAGTACAATAAAAGAATATCATGATATTTTTAAAGTTATGCAACATGGTAAAAATAATGTGTTAATTCCGATTCAATAAGGTTTCATCTATTCTCATTCTTCTATTTCCATTCTCATTAAGGGATAAGGAATGAAGTTGGTTCTAGTATTTATCTTGTGGTTTCATTGAAAGTTTAAATGAATTTGTAAGTTTTTGTCACTAAGTTTTTTCCACCTAAAATCACTTCTCAGTTACAAAGCAATATAAGCCAAATTCTCGCAAGATGAGTTGAAGATTTTATATGATACTTGGGACAATTTTAAGGAGTTATTGAGGAGGTGCCCTCAACATGCGTTTGAGTTATAGTTTCAATCTCAAAATTTTTATAATGGTTTCAAATCAATTATTCTTTTAGGAGAAGACAAGCTTGAGTATTGAAGCAAAAATAGAGACTTCCTAAATAAGCTTGAAACCCAATAGGGAAAGAGTAGAAGATCATGAAAAATCACCATTTTGCAAAAACATGAAATGGTGAACTTAGATTCTATTTATTAAATAGAGGAAGCCAATAGATTATAAAGAAAATGATACATATTTCGACTTTGGAAATAATTTGGTGAGATTTAATAATCAAGGAGAATCAATCTTGAATTATTAACTTTCAATTAGAAAAGAGAAGATGAATCTAGAATAAGGCATGAATGCT
This sequence comes from Sapria himalayana, assembly GCA_029783825.1. Lineage (NCBI taxonomy): Eukaryota > Viridiplantae > Streptophyta > Magnoliopsida > Malpighiales > Rafflesiaceae > Sapria > Sapria himalayana. The sequence goes on along the minus strand of JAREIK010001079.1, from coordinate 1,303,336 downwards.
ATGTAACATAAATGAGAAAAAGGAATGATGATCAAGCCACTAGGATGTAGTGGCTTGAAGTGAGAATGGATCATATGAGTTCAGAAATAAAAAATATAAAGAATCAAATTAGATAATTAGTATTATCAATGAAAGAAAAATGAATTAATGAAATACCATGTGATATTGAAGTAAACATGAAGAAGTGTTCATGTATATTACTTCGAAGTAGAAAAAAGTTAGAGGGGCAAAGCAATAAGCAAAATAATTCTAGAAATTCTAGAGCTAATAACACTATGACATTCCCAAAAGTTACTACTATCTGTGAAAATTTTCTAAAGTTCATAGTTGCCACTGAAAATTTTTCCACAGATCAAGTTTTTAGTGCTATTGCACCTCACAAAGCCACAACTAAAGTGGAAGTAGAAACCCAACTCTCACCCCTAATTGTGAATGAAAGAAGTAAAAAAACAACAGAGTGGATGGAGGAAACATGAGTCTATGAAGATAAAAAAAATGAATTAGAATGAAGATAAATGTCACAAACTCATTATCTAAACCCTACCATCTCTAAGGTCTTAAGAAACCCCTTGAGCCCATGTGCGTGCATGTGTGTGTGTGTAGAGGGAATATTCTAAAGATTTGTAGAGATTTTTTTGACCAAATTATGTGGAAGATTCTGAAATACCTTGGAGAATACTACATAATAGTAGAAGATATTTGAAGTGTCCAAACATGTGGGGAAGATTGTGGGAAGATTCTAAAAACTTTGAGAGACTATTCCTGGCTAAAAGAATATCAAAGGTTCTAAAAGATTCATGATAAATTCAAAGGTTAGAAGAGTGTGGAAGAGTGTGGAATATTGTGGAAGGATATGTAAGATCATGAAATATGAAAGAGTAGTCTAGAATATTCTTTGGTAATCTTATAATTAAATGTACATAATAGGCATCTCTAAAATTTTCTAGGTTAGAAGAGAACCTTAAAAGGTTCTATACACTTCTAATAAAGTGTAAATATGGATGTGGTGGACTCATTCGCAAACCTTCAGCTAGACCACCAAATTGTGAGCTTCTCTAAAGCATTGTAAAGTGTCCTTTCTTCAATAAAGAATTTCTTTCAACTTAATATTAGATTGAGTTCTTTTCACTTCTAAACTCTAGGTAGAAGTCAAGCATTGTTTACAAGAAAAATGAGATGTTGACTTAGCAATATTTGAGGGGCAAGGCATCTAATTGCCACATGAAAGTTTAGTGGAAATACTAAGTCCATGACATAAAGGTACGTTTCCGATGAAAATTCCATTTTTGTAATATTTTAGGAAGAAGAAATTAAATGAAAAATTTGAGAAATTTTCAACATATTCTTAAAATTAGAAGTAAATATACAATTTGCCAAAGCTATAGCCCAAATGTCAAACTATATGAAGTTTATGAATAATAACTTGTGAAGTAAGATAAAGTTGAAGATTTACAAAACTATGAATATGACATAGAATTAACTGAGATTATTCAATGAACACTTTTGAGGAAATTGAAGAATTCAAAAATTTTTACTATATCTTGTATCATAAAGGATCACACATTTTAGAAGGTGTTGTATGACTTTGGATCAAGTGTCAACTTGATGTCCTTATTGATTGCACCAAGGTTGAATCTCAAAAAAAATTATTTCAACCTCTCTTTCATTCCAAATGATTGATTGAATAATTAAGTGCTTGAATGGTATTATTGAATATGTTTTGGTTAAAGTCAGTATCTTTATATTTCTAGTAGATTTTGTTGTATTGAATGTGTAAAAAATTTATTATACATCATTAATTTTGGGTTGACCATTTTTGGCCACTAGAAAAGCCCTTATTGACATCTAAAAAAGAGAGTTCACTCTCCATAATGGCAAGGAGCAGGTAAAGTTTAATCTTTACAACGTATTAAAAGATCTAGATGATGATGAGATGGTGTGTTGGAGAGTCGACAATTTCCTCGACATAGAAATGCAATAAAAGTGGAATCTTAATGGAATGATTTTAGAGAAGACTACTAGTCAAGTAAAGATGAGGAAGATGACATAGTAGAATAGCTTTGGAGCTATGATAATAATGAAAATTAGGAAGATGACAAGGAAAAACTACTTTGGAGTTGTGAGAATGATGAAATTGAAGAAGATGACTACTATGAGGCCATAAAATTCTTTGAAGTCGCGACTTCAGAAAAATTTAATATAGACAACTTCAATAAAATTAAGGAGATGAGAGGAAGACATGGCAGAGACAAAAATTTTGGAGGATCCAATCAATGACAAAGATGTGACCATTCACAGCACCACAACATTGCTATTTTAGAATAAATTAGCTCATTAATAGCTGAAAGACAAAGCTAAAGCTATGCATAATACTACATTTCTAGGGTTACAGAAAAAAATTGGTAATAAAAGCTCAATGATAAAATCATGACTATACATAACACCATGAATTTAGGGTTATAGAAGGAAATAGGCCAAGAAAAGTTCAAAGACAAAAGCCATGGATATGCTTAGTACTCTGACTTTAGGTATACATTAAGGAAATGTCTAGGCTGGAACTAAAGATAAAGCCACAACATTCACCAAAGCAGTGGCATCCAAAAAAGAAAATGCCAAAAAAAGTATAGGTAAAGTAAGACAAATGAAAGAAACAAAAAAGAAAGAAGTAAACCAATATACTAAAAAGCTTGCATGGATGATATAGATCACTAATGGAGACTAGGAGGTATTGATGGTATAACTACGAATGTTAATAGTAGTATTTCTTGGGAGATAACCCAAGAATATTTTGTGCATGTGTTATATAATAAATAATTGTTATCCATTACATGAATAATTATACACACCTAGCTTTCTCATAAGCATAGTCATAGAACTCAATCCACATCATGTTGTCAATATGTTCACTAAAAGTTGCTCCACTATTTTCAAATTCTATGACACTCAAAACCAAGTCATGTAGAAAAAAATATTTTTAGAGACATAGAATTTTAATATTATTGAGGGTGAAGTCATTGATCATGGATGAGCAATAATTTTAGTGCTTCGATATTCGAATTATTAAATTTTCTTGAGTATTTTGATGATATTAGATGATATATAAGCATGAGAATGAGACTTAATTGGATCGATTTCATAGAATAGTTTAAGTCTGTTGGATTTTGATGAATATTCATGAAATCTATATGCTATTAGATGTATTTGGTGACTTAGTGATGCATGAATCATAGAATAGTTTTGGCATCTATTATTAGCTAAAACTCTTCTTAATTATCATAGAAATCTTTTTATGCTAAGATTATACCACCTCATTAGTATAATTCTTCAACTATGCAACACATTCTCTGTGGATATGATATTATCATAAAGTTGTAGTCATATTTATGTCATATAAATTAAATAGCTACGACATTAATTTCATATCGAAGTAATCAAGTACTCTACTAACACTAAAAGTTGGCTAATATCTAGCACCATGGCTTTATCTTTACCAAGGCATTGTATTCTCAAGCTTGAACTATAGCTTTTTCACAAAGTTATGACATTTGATTTATAAAAAGTTATAAAACTAACACTACTTAGGTCAAAGCCACAACCATTATCCAGTGTCATAATCTTTGGATACAAAATATTATATAGGATATTTACTTGAGTATGACCACTAACAAAGGCCATGACTCTTATCCCGAAGAGAAGGCAAATTCATGAGTTTGAAGTAAGAGCTAATTTATAATGTCATAGCTTTTCGTAATGTTGTGGCTATGTGATATATGAGAAAGGTAAAGGTCAAAGCTAAGTTCATTCCCAATGCCACACCATATTATGCACTAGAGAGACCATTCCTAGTACTATGGTCATTCTTATTGTCATGGTCTTATTATGCATAAGAGATACCATGCCCATTAGCATGATCATTCTCAGTGCCTTTACCATATTATATAAAAGAGAAAATTTTTCTAAATCCACATCCATTCCTATCACTATGACATTATGTTACAGAGACAATAGACCCAAATCATGGATATTTTAAGTGTCATGACTTTGTGTTATAGATAGATTAGGATACATTCAAAATTAATGAAAACTTTCTAGATTCACGACCTCAAGCTAAAGAGATGAATACCAAATGGGTGACATATTCTAAAAGCTATGAATTTATACCTAGAGAAATATAGAAATATTAGATTATAAATAAGTAAAGAGAGGAAATTATTCAAAAATTGTCTTCTTCTCCAAGCACCAAGATAAATTCAAAGCAAAACATACAACCCTAGGAATAATTTTTGTACTCCATAGGAGATCCATAAGTAAGAAAAGAATACAAGATATAGGCTAAATCCTAGAGTTGAGTTGACATGAATCTAAAACTCATTCTCTTTAGGGTAGATTTAGAAAAATCAATCAAAATAGTATGTGATTAGGGTTTGTATTTTAGATTCTTGTGATTTCTATTATTGGGAATCTAAGTTTTATGAGACATATTCTCTTATATCTCATGAATATCTCACTAATATTAGGCTAAATTAATATCTAGGGTTGTATACTTATGATTTTTTTGATGTAAAATATTTTGTGATTAATTATTTTGTTAAATTTATGTTGTAGAATAAAAATAAATAGATATGATTATTAAATAGAATTGAAATTAAGAATTTAACTATCAATGAATGTGTGCATGTTGTTATGATAGATGGTGATAGGGATGCCAAAAGCCTCACTTGTGCATATGCTAGGATTGAAATGATAGCCCTTTCAACTGAGATACATGAGATACACTTATATGTTAAAACCTAAAATTGAGGTATATTAATCTTATGGATGAAGTGCTCACGAAGCCAAAAGCACAAATGACCTTATATATTACTTCATTATACATGTCTTAGAAGAACTAATTCTTGATTGATGTGGATGCATAATAAAATATTTTTCTAAGGCTTTCACCTTTTGTGTGGGAGTTGTAATATCATTATGGAGGAAAATGGTAGGTAATTCATAGAACATGCAAGAGTATAGGCTGACTCACAAGGTAGTAACAACCTTTTGAGTTATTCTCTCTCATTTGGTTCTTTCCATTGAGATTCGAAAAAAGTATATATTAATTATGTGAGTATGACACTTACAAATCCAAAGTATAAATACTTATAAATCATATTAGTTCTCGGTCTTAATGATACTAAAGGTCATAGAATATTAATGTACATATAAAGCAACCATCATTGGTAATTTAAAAGTTGCCTAAATGGTATGAACTTGTGAATAAACCTCATGCAAAGATAATTTGTTGTCTTAGTGGTCAAGTACCAAGGTGATATCTATGAGAGGACCATGATTGAGATGAGCTAAATGGTGATAACCTTCTTGTATGCAATTAGGGAAAAGGTTCTTTTGGCAAATAATTAAACCTTCATTCTATATACTTATTCAATATAATTTAAACTAATTGAATATGTATCAAACAAATAAAGTGGTTGACCAAACTATGACACCCATGGGGTCCCATTCATTCATCACACAAAAAAATATACAATAAATTAGCATTTTTTTCACAAAATGCTATCTTACACATATTTTTTCACAAATAATTATACTTATTTTATGTCTACTCGACAGAATAAAAGGATACATATAATACAAAGCCACATCTAGCTTTCTTCACACGTGCATTTCCACTGTGGGTCTCATCTACACTAGACTTGTAGTTGAAAGGGGGTCCCACAATGTAGTGAGCAAAACTCAACAAAGATAAACTCTTATAGGGCTATTACCCACCTTGGTGCACATAAAAAAAATAAAATCATGTGCGCATATCAACACACATTCTAATACAAAATTTACATGAATGTGAATATAGAATAAATATTTTTATACCCATATCCCGAGTCTCACCGACCCCCTCACGTATGCTTAAGCCAAGTGTAACATCTTTTATATATACACATTGAACATTCTCTGTAAAATATTGGACATTCTCCTATAAATATTGGATATTCTCCAAAATTTATTGGACATTACTTGATAAATGTTGGAACTTTTCTGAAAAATACAGCATAATAAGTTTGAATTTTATCCAATTGCAAGCCACATAATTAATATCAAATATATTATTAAATAATAATCATGCACACACCCATTTATTTGTGATGTCCCTGTACATATAAAATGTAAGTATACTATTGTATGATTTAACTATGTCACAATCACATGCATAATTATAACTACATGCACATAAATCATACTACAATATATTATTTAATCAAACATAGTAATTTTAGCATTAATAGTTCAAAATTTAATTTTAAAATATTTTTGAATTGAATTATAATCACGATCATTTATGACTTTTAAATGGAAAGAAAATTTAATAGGAGAAAACCCCTATCTCTCAGAACATCCAGTATTGAAACTTGTTGATTTTGGTATTTACATGAAGCTCTCATCGCGTGGAGTAACTTTAATTCTTAGATTATTCTATTCTAACCCTAAACTATTTAACTAAAATATAAAAGAACTTAATGTTTATTTATTTTCCTCCCACGTTATAGAAGAACACACCCCTCCCAACTTTTCACATTTTCCTATTTTCTTTTGTTTTCACATTTTTTAAATATTTTTTATTATTTTAGTCAAAATAATAACAAAATATAGAAAATTGGAACCTTTAGTTATTCATGCATGTAGCCACCTTTTTCATGTTTTTTAATTATTATTATTACTATTACTATTATTATTATTATTTTAATCAATAACATATTATTAAAATAATACATCTAGCTGCACGTGCATGTAGCCACATTTTTTTTTCATTTTTTTTTATTTTTCCATTTTTTTCATTATTTTATTATTATTATAATTAATAATGATAAAATAATATTAATCAAGAATAACTAAATTTTTTCTGTCATAGAATTTGACAAAATTTATAAGAGTAGTTATATTTCATGAGGTGAATTCAATAGTAAAGTTTGTTTTGTCATTTAAAATTTAGAAAATTTTAGAATTTTCTTAAGGCAAAGTTATTATTTTGCCCATTTTTCCAGAAAAATAATATTATTTATTTATTTTTGTTGGGTTTCACAGAACTACTAATACAATCCTTATGAGATTGATGTCTAGATAATAGTTTTCTTTATTACATATATAACCTACATATGTATCTTTTTAATGAGATTTCATCACCAATAAGCTTTTGGAATACTATCTAATCAATGAATTGAGCAGCATAATAAAGTTGTAACATATATCAACTATCCATAATGATTATTTCTTGTATACATTTTATGTTTTGATATCTAATGTCATAAATATATAAAATGATGTGGTAATAAATACATTTACAATTTTGGTTTCATGATTACCATTCTCATAACAATTAATATTTATCTTCTCATGAATCTCACCTATGAAAATCATATAAAAGAAAATAACTCATAGATTTGTCACCAGCATATGAGACACTATTCAATATGTAAAATATAAAAAATTCTTGCATATTTGTGTTGATATTAGATGATGTGTCAGTACAAAAATGAAGCATAATTTTATGATTTTAATGTTTTAGTAGATTTCGATGAATAATCATTATATTGATATATATTTGGAGATAATTAACAACTTGGTAATGTGTATGGTTCATTAAGAAAATTTGACATCCATTATTAGATAAAACTCTACTTATCTAACCATAGAAATCTTTGTATGTCATAAATTTACCACCTCATTTTATAATCTTTCAACTATATAATATATATTTTTGGGTTGTGATATTATCATGGAGTCGATGTTGGATAAGTGATTATCCAACATTCTACCCCCTCTTATATTATGTTGGATATAGAATCTTGGTTGCAATGTTGTGTAAAGACTTCTTGTCCTTTTAGCAAACAATGTAGTTGTCACAATTAAACTCATCCTAATGGTGGTCCCCTCATAGCCATCCCATCAGTACATCAGCACAAAGATAATAATTCATCTTTACTTGTAAATCATTATTAATCTCATACCTTTATATAATTAACTTCGTCCATTACCCTTGATAGTTGCTTCATATGTACACTTATATTCTATGGCCTCATGTATCATAAATAACAAAAATTGATATGCTTTATAAGTATTTATACTTTTGGTTTTATAAGTACCATAATTATATAATTAAAATATTCTTACCTCAAGTTTAACATGTGGGAATCATATGAGTAAAAGTAACTTATTAGGCTATCACCACTTTATGAGTTATCATACTCATGTATGTTCTTAGGATTGCCTATCACTATTATTCTCATTAATGATGTGACACCCACACTAAAGATGAATTCCTAAAGATAATATTTTATATAATGACTATCTCAATTAAAAACTAGTTCTTTTAAGACTTATATAATAGATTGATGTATAAACCCATTCATGCTTTTGGCTTCATAAGCATAATACTTGTAAAAATTAACATACCCAAAATTTGAGTTCTAATACATAGGTTTATCTTGAGCACATAGTCTGAAGGGAAATCACTTCCTTCCTACCATATGCACTTGTGAGCCTTGTTATTTATCTATCATCATCTACCATAACAATCTCGAACAAACTTTCTAATAGTCAAAATCATAGTTCATGTTCTATTTAATTATGATATATCAATATTCATAACACAAAATAAATCAAACATATTCATTAATAAATAAAAATAAATATCACATTACATATATTCAAATTACATAAATCATAAACCTATGCTATTTTAATAGTAATATTCGAAACTATCCTAGAGATGAGGAATTTTGTTAGTCGTGCCCCAACTCTAAGCTTTTGATTAAGTCTTGCATCCATGTCTTGCTTGTATAACCCTTAGGGAGTGTAAAATTCACTCCTAGGTTTGGTAGTTATTGTGGCTTTTCTTATTACATAGATGGAAAGGAAGAAGAATGAGAGAGATGCTCTGAAATTCTGTTTTTCACTTCTTGACTTAGGCAATTTTACATTACTCCAATTAGGAAGTTTTGTCTTCTTGAAGAAAGTTGCAATTTTGGTCTTTATATAATTTATCGTGAGATTTCCATTCTAGAAAGTGGCCAACTCTATACTGCATCTCGATCTTTTTTTAATATAAATTCATGATGCTAGTTATAACCATGGCTTGGGACTAATGTCTCTATAACATGAAGTTGAAACACTATGAAGTATTTGTGACATTATGCATTTGGCAGCTTGTCTTTAATAAAAGGCCATAATGTTAGGAAATGACCACGAAATGATGAAGGGCTTCTCATACTGATATATATTCATGGTGATATGACAAATTCACAATATTGGTATTTATTCTTTTTAATTATTATATGGCTGCAACACTATGATATAGCCATGATACTAAGAAGGTCTTGTGTATCTTATGGCCATGGTGTTGGCAAATGGCTACTGCATAAAATTTGTCCTTTATATTTCTTCATGTATCTACGGAACTATGGATGGCTTTGACATTAGCCATCTTTTCTCTCATATATCATGTTACCATGATGCTAAAAAAATATCATGACACTGCAATTAGGTTGAGTATAAAAGTCATAGCTTTGCATTCTTTTGAGGATAAGAGTCACGATCTTGTGAAATAACTATACTCAAGTAATGTCCTCTATAATTTTTAGTGTCCCAAAATTTATGGCTATGAATAATTATAATGACTTTAGCTGAGTAATTTTAGCTCTATAAATTTCTATAGATCAAAAGTCATGACTTAGTAAAAAAACTATGACTTTGCCTTGTGACTAATGAGACATATTAAAAATAAAGTTTCAATACTTGGACTTGGCAAGGAAGTTGAGTACTATTGGGGTACTTGATTGTTGTGATGTGAATAAATATCACAGCCATTTAAAATTTTACTAGATTGATATGACTACGACTCTATGATAATATCATCATCACTAAGAATATGTTGCATAGTAAAAGGGTTATGCTAATAAGTTGATATGGTAATGAAATACAAAGATTTCTATGATCAATTAGATAGAGTTTATCAAATAATAGATGCCAAAATAATGCAAGACTCATCATTCAACCTCCTCTACCAAATAACTTCAAAAAATTTATTGATTTCATGACATTTTAATAAAACTCACCAAATCACCAAAGTCATAAAATTAATCCATAATTTCTTTCATTTCATGTCTACACAACATCATAAAAAACTAATATATCTAAGAATGTTTGGTATTTTGAACATAGAATAAACTCATACACTAAAATAATTATTCATCCATGAGTAATAACTTCTTTCTCCAAAAAAAATCAGACATTTCAAATCTATGCCATACAATGGATACATTATCACAATATGAGAATAAATAACAAAGATACAAATCAAGGTAGTGATGAGGGTGATTAGTATGTTTTATTAGGATCATACTCCTTAATGGTGAAATCCAGTATCAAGTGTTCAAAAAGTGGTAGAGGAATGGATGGCCTTTCTGATTCACCCTTCTATGTAGATAATCCATCCAATTTCCTTGTCAAAATGTCATAAAGTATATCTTTTCTTTATCCAATCAAATTTGATAAACCATTAAAACATCCAATAAAAAATACAAGTTTTTTTGGTTTGCATAGTACTTTCTTATTTCTTCCAATCACTATACTCCTAATATGTTATTTTATTCCCATTCACTTTGTTTCTTTCTTCCATTGCTCTTTTTATATTTGACATGATTGTCTTGTTTAGTATTTCAAATGATTCAGTATTCCCTGTCGAGCAATATCTAAGTATCTCATTTATTTATCCAAGAGTTTGTAGATCATGTCTTCAAACATTTCTTGATTTCTTATAAAAGCCATCTCTTTTTGATGGAGATACTTTGCCAATATCATTTACATGTTTTCCAACCTCTTCCTTTGCTCTCATGCATAGTGAACAGATCTCCCCTTTTAGCTTTTATTTGATTTCTTCTATGTTTCACTACATATTTTCCACAATACATAAATAGCCATAAACATACCACCATGTACAACTCGGGAATGTTCAATGTGGGTCAGCTCATCTTCTTGCATTCTGCTCCTTTTTATCTATGATGTGTCAACTTTAGTAAATGATGAAAAATCTTGCCAAATTAGTCAGTGCTTTTCTTTCAATATTAACTTCTTTCTATTTCTATATCTTTCTATTTCTATATCTTTCTATTTCTATATCTTTCTATTTCTATTTTTATGCTCGATAATATAAGGGGAGACCCTATCAAAAACATTGTATCAACTTGTTCATCTATTTGGAATCCATAAGTTTGAAAAATAAAGTAATAATGAAATGGAGAATTAATTAACTAGAAAATTTACCCCTGCAGAATCCAAGAATCAATTTTTATAAAATCATTTTTAGATCAAAATAGTACCCAATGAGGGTAGAGTATAGCAAAATTACTCTTTCATGAATAATCAAAGAAACATGAAGAGTAATAATATAAATGAGCATATAAAATACAACCAAACTTTATTCACCTCCATGATTTCTCCCCTCATCAAATTTATTTGTGTTCTTCTTCATCACATTCTATATGTCCTTTCCACTCATCAACAATTGAGTAATAGTTGGAAAATCTAGTTGTTGTGGATGGATTTATAATCAACAATTTCTTTAGCACTTGGGAATTTAAGTAGCTCATTAATAATTCTTCTATCAAAGCAAACCCAAATCCTGCTTACATAGAACATATTTCCCCACTTATCCTCCAAATTTTCATTAAACTTTATCACAACTAAGGCATTCTCCTATTCTCTATGTCTACAAAACAATATTCAATTTGACTTTTTGATAATATATATAAATAAAGAAAAAAAATTTTTAAATCCTCTTTCTCTGATAATCCATTTTTTGGATAGCAAGTAATTTATCAATCTCTACCCAATTTCTATAATAAAAGTTATCCATGGGGCTATGACTTTGGGTGTCATTTCTACTACACTAGATTTCTATCTCTTCCTTTTTCTCCTTATGGCTTGTTTCTATGATATATTTCTTTGATGATCTTCTACTTTCCTTTGTCAACTCAACAAACTAAAAGGAATTAGGGTAGATTATCATGATATCGCAAAAAATTTAGGATTTTTTTTTTGGAGGAAATTTGAGGGTTTGGTATTTAAAATCATAACCTAATAATTGAATGTCATGAATTTATGGGTTTTGTTTATTCTATAAATTAAAAGTAATGGTATTATGGAAAGCAATGCCTTCAAAGTCATTATATTGTACTAAAGGTGCTACTTTTTCATATAGCTTCTATGATATTTTTTCTTGTATAATATCAAAGTCATGATTGTAAAAAACTACCATGGCTCTGTCATATAGCAATTGATGGACAATTTATTTTTTTAGCGCTAAAGTTGTGGCTCTGAAAGATTTTTGTGGCTTTTTCATGTAGCTTTTGGAAGGATATTTTGTTTTGTAGCACCAAAGTTGTGACTTTGAAAAATTATTATTGCTTTGAGTAAAAAGATTATAATAATAGTTGGTTTGAACTTGCTATTTTTTTGTGTGGGGGAGGGTCTAACTAAAAATTTGTACATGTAATATATATTCTCAGAAGAATCATACTTCATCACACAAATAACAAAAAAAAAATTTTGGGTTGCCTCCTAAGCAATGCTACATTTTCCATCAATAGCTCGACCTTCAAAACTTATTTCTCTCTATCCATATGGTGTTTTACTACTTTCTTCATTATACTTTTGGTATTAGTAGTGGATGTTGGATAAGTGATTATCTCAATACCCTTATCCATAAAAATTGTTTGAATGTGGTTCCCCTTCTTTGTTTAATATATTGCATTGACATTGACAAGTGCCTTAGTTTTTGTAGCCTCTTGCTCATATTTCTCCATAACATTCACCATTTCAACTATCAGAATTTTCGGATTCACTTCATTTCTTCTAATTGAATAATTGAAGCAATATCTTTGATTTTATCTTCAAGCATTTCTACTAGAAGTATCTCCGTATCAGATGTGGCGAATTCATTACTTGCTTCAACTTCTTCTTCTTAAATAATTGAGGACATATCTTTGATTTTCTCTTCAAGATTTTCTAACACAGGTCTCTCAGTATTAGCCAAGAATATTCCATCATCTATTTAAGTTTCTTCTTCTTGAACAATTAAAGTCAAATCTTCCATTTCCTCTTTAAGTTTGTTCTACCACAAGTGTCTATTTATTAGAAATAGAAATTTCGTCACTCACTTCATCCTCCTTTCTTTGAATAATTGAGGTAGTATCTTCAATTTTATTTTCTAGTTTTTTAACCATAATCATTTCCACATTAGCCATAGAAAATTCTAATGCAATACTTTCCTTGGACTTTACCTAATTCTTGTTGTTATATTTCTCATTCAATTGTCTCAACTTTTATTGCTAGACAATATAATATCTTCTTAATTTCTTCTATATTTATATAAATTCAGCTATCAAATAAGATTTTGAAGATGATTTAGATTCATGAAATTTTCTCTCCTCATGGCTTCTATATCTTCAATCCTCATAACTTTATTTCAACTAATTATAAGATTGGTATTAATTTCAATAAGATTCATAATAAAAATCATTTCCTTCATCAGGATAAGTCTCAATTTATTGATACTATGGGACATTCTCACTCACTTCAATTATACTTTTTAAAAATAAATTTTATCTGTTTCATTCTACTCATATATTTTATGGACTTATTACACACATAATAAGTCTATGACATGTAGTTCCTTAAGGTAGTTCATGAGGTATTTAAAGAAAGATTGACTAAATATTCTTACTTTGTAGATTGGTGGCTCAAAAAAGAAACCTTTACATACAAAAATACAAAATAAAAGTATATTATTTCAAATAAGTTAAAAAGACTTAGCAATTAGATTCAAAAAGATTTATCAAACTCAATATTATCTAAACAATAAAAATTGAATTATCCATTTATAAGGATAATTATGTCAGTTTATTTTGTCTAACCAAACTAAACAATTCTTAATAATGGCACTAACAACTTATTGTGGTATTGTAATGATAATATTTTAACAATTCTTAATAAACAATTCAGTTTATTAGTCAGTTAATATTCTAAAAACTAGTTTACGAGAATATCTCATCAATAGAGATCCACAGGTACATGGGTCATACAAGTAGTAAAACATAATTTTATTAAAATATCAATCCCATAGTGAATATATTAGCATTTTGGCTATTCAACATTGAGACATCTCAATTTTTGTAAAATAGATATTCTGATAGTTAAACAATCTCCGGTCCATGGGTTTATTCATTTAAATAATGTAATAACATTTAAATTGCTTGACTTATATTATGTTTGACACAAAATGAAGGTTGGGGTGTAGTATAATTACTCATTTTCCTAACAATATACAAGGTGGTTATCACTATTGAACCCATCCAAATTGTAGTCCCTTCATAGTTATCTTCTATGTACAACACCACTAAAAAAATAATTCATCTTTTCTCGTTCACAACCTCATTCCTTTTAGGCAACTTCATCAACTACTTTTGATAGTTGCTTCAAATGAAAACTCTTAATATTTGGCCATATGTGTCATAAAGACCAATGATTGATATATTTTGTAAGCATTTTTACTTTTTGTTTTGTAATCACAATGCTCACATAATTAATATAAACTTTTCTTAAGTTTCACTAGTAAGAACCATATTAATAAAATTAACTCACAAGGGCTATCAACACCTTGTGAGTCACCATGTACTCGTGTATGTCCTGAGGGTTATCTATCACCATTCTACTCGGTGATGATGTGACTCTCACACTAAAGGTGAACTACTTTCTTGAATATTCAATATGATATCTATCCCAATTGAGAACTAGTTATTTTAAGACATATACAATAGATTATCATATATAAACATTCATACTTTTGGCTTTATAAGCACTAAACTCATAACAATTAACATGCCCAAATTTAAAGTTTCAACTTACAAGTTTATCTTATTCATCATATTGAAAGGGTTGTAACTTCATTTATACCATATACTTTAGTGAGTCTCGTGGTTTACTAATTACCATCCACTATGATAATCTTGCATAAACATATCGATAGTCAAAACTCTAGTTCAAGTTTTAGTTAATCACCATAAATCAATATCTACAATACAAAAAAATCAAACACAT
Organism: Sapria himalayana; assembly: GCA_029783825.1. Taxonomy (NCBI): domain Eukaryota; kingdom Viridiplantae; phylum Streptophyta; class Magnoliopsida; order Malpighiales; family Rafflesiaceae; genus Sapria; species Sapria himalayana. The sequence goes on along the minus strand of JAREIK010001079.1, from coordinate 1,288,189 downwards.
TCATTCAAAAATAAAAATCAATATCACATCATATATATTTAAATTACACAAACCATAAACCCATGCTATTTTGGTAAATAATTTTGAATTTACCCTAGAGAAGGAATGCTAGAAAGTTATGCCCCCAACTCTAGAGATTGTATTAAGTCTCTCTTTCCTTGCTTACTTGTAAAACCCTCCAGGGAGTACAAAATTCTTCCATAGGATTTGGTAGTTGCCATGACTTAGCTTGTTTTGAATTTCTTTATCTTCCACTTTTATACTCACTCAAGTTTATATTTCTCCAAGTAGGAAATCATGACTTTTAAAAGAAAGTATCAACTTTAATCTTTCATCTTGTAAGCTTGAGGTTGTGATCCTAGAAAGTCATCATGACTCTAAACTACATCTCAATCTTACTATAACTCATAGTTGTGGCATTTATAATGGTCATGACTTGGGCTTGATCTCTTTATAATATTGTATTCTTGTCTTTAATAAAGGATCTCAGTAATAGAAAATAGCCATGACATGGTGAAGGGCTTTTAATATTAATATATGGCCACAATGTTATGATCAAGTTGCAACATTGGTATTGGTCTTTTTTGATTATTATATGGTCATGACGATGTGATATAACCATGGCATTAAGAAGGTGTTATGTATGCTATGACTATGATATTGTGAAATGGCTATGGGACAAAATTTGCTCTTCATATGTTCATGTATTTTCGGTACTATGGGTAGCTACAACATTAACATTCTCTTATCTCATATATCATGTTATCATGGTAGTACAAGAGTGACATGGTACTGACAATTAGTTTGAGCATAAAATCATAACTTTGTCTTCCTTTTAGGATATGAGTCATGACCTTAGCAAATGTCCATACTTAAGTAATGTCCAATGTAACTTTAGTCTCTAAAAAGTTATGGCTCTAAATAATTGATGCAACTCTTTCCTAAGTAGTTTTAGCTCTGAAATTTTATGTACCTTAAAAGTCATATCTATGACTTGAGATTATCAAAATATATTAAAGATAAAGTCAATGATTCTACTTGGCACAACTTTGAGTATCAATGGGATACTTTGTTGTTGTGACATATAATTAATATCGCATCCATTTAAATTACATGAGATATTATGGTTGTGATTCTATGATAATATCATAATCATTATGAATGCATCACATTGTGGAAAGATTATACTAAGGAGTTGGTAGGGTCATGACATATAAGGATTGCCATAACCAATTGATTATATTTAGCCAAGATTAGATGCCAAACTATACAAAATTCATTATTCTACCCATTCTGCTAAACACCTTTAAAAATTTATTGATTTCAGTACCATTTATTAAAAATTTTCAAAATTCTAAAGTTATGAATTCAATCCATAATCACTACTAGAAAAATTGATTTTAGCTACTAAAAAAAGTAGTAGCTAAACTATTTATTTTAGTAGCTACATTTCTTTAGCTACTAAATAGCTACACTAAGTCATAGTAGCAAAATTCCTTGTAGCTAAGCTAATCTTAGCTACTAGTAGTAGCTATTAGCTACTGTTTTAGCTACCACAAAAAGTAATAGCTAATTAGCTTCTAAAAATAATAGTAGCTAAAATTAAAAATGTAGTAGCTAATTTAGGTAAGGAGGCGACTATATATAACTACTACTTAGCTACTATTTTACGTACTAGGTAAATAGCTACCAACAATAGTAGTAGCTAATATAAAGAATGTAGTAGCTAAAGCAGTGAATATGATGATTATTTATAGCTACTAATTAGCTACTCACAATAATAGTAGCTAAAATTGAGCATACATTAGCTACTAAAACAATATATAACTACTACTTAGCTACTACATTACGTAGTAGCTATTTAGTGACTGAACTAGGTAGTAGCTAAATATTATAGCTATATAACTACTAACATAATAGCTATATAGAAGTATCTATTTAGCGACTCAAAAAATGTAGTAGCGAATAAGGTGAAACTAAATTAGTAGCTAAACAGTAATAGCTAGTTAGTGACTAAACTAAGGTAGTAACTAAATTTATAATTAAATTAATTATTAAATTATTAGAACCTTAAAACAAATAATAAAAAAAATTATTATTAAATAAAAATTATTAGATCCTATTACCGCAAAAACTAACATCCACCAAATAACATAAACCAAAATAACATGTACTAAATCCCATGTTCTAGATAGCTATACAATAGACTAAAAAAGTTCAATAACAGGAATGTTCACATATCACCAATGGGGGGATCATCTGTGGTGGGGTCATTTATAGGGGGGTCATCCACATGTGGAGCTGGAGCTGTAGCTGATGAGGAGACCTGTGTCGATTGAGTTAAAGCACTCAGTAGAGCCTTAACCTCATCAAGTTGATCTTGTAGAACTTTAACCTTAGTATCCACTTCCTCTCGCACCTCCTGTCAAACCTCGTCCTTGAGCTGCTCACGTAGCTCATGATCATTCCTGGATGAGCATGCAGTGGAATGGTAAGATGGGCCACTCGTGTATACTGAAGATCGGTCACCTAATCCATATATGAGTTGCTGGCATTTTTTATCAGCTACCACAACTCGTAAGTATGCTGCATCTTCATCCATAGATGTTGTGTTCTCTCTTGAACCTTCATCTATTTGTACAATCCATTGCATTTCTTGATGCACAGCTTCCTACAAGATTTGAATAGATATTCAGACAATATATGAATGTATAATTAAATTTTTTTTAATATAATATAATTTTAATTTATTTACCCCGATTTGGCGAGCCCTCTCGTCAACCCATAGATGAGTGGTCTTAGAAGTGTGTAATTGCTGATGAATCTGGAAAAGGGATGGCTTCTTCCTGGTCTCTTTCTCCTATATAGAAATATTAGTAAAATTAGAAGATATATTTGTTATGATCTTACAAATCAAAATAAAATTAAAGTAAGAGTTCTAAGTACTTACTATCCTCCTAGCATGCTCTGAAAATGAAATGGAACCCCCAGTGTGTCTTGAAGTCCTGTGTCTGGTCCAGCCTTCTCAGTTCGGTGGTTCAGAGACATTCGTTCGGATCGCGCCCAAAACTCGGCAGTACCCCATGCTTCATTCCACCATGCCCAGATCGACTCCGTAACATGCACCGGTCTCCCATATTTCCTCCACTTATTCAAATTATCTGTATACCTAGACTTGGCAAGCACCTCCCAAGTTGCTTTGATGATACCCTCCATCTCGACATCCCATGAAAAGTATTTATATAAAGAAAGTTAATAGTTACTCATATAAGTACGAAATAAATGTTAAAATAATTAATAATTATATTTCTAAAAAAATTTCGACAGAGTTTCCTCTGTACTGGCAATAATCCAACCTAATAAAACAAACATATTAAGTACTTGCAATATAATAAGACACTTATATAATACTCATCAACTAATCCAACAACATCTCAACCAACAAACACAATACTTCATATATTCAATTTTTCATGTACACATTTTACATATAAAGGCTATAAGTGAGTGACTTATACTTTGAACTCTTCCCAATAAAAGCATTTTATCTCTTTTGTGATGGTGCTCTATTTATACCTTTCAATGTCAACTCGCTCCTTGAAAATTGAGGTGATGCGAGACGAGCATCGGTAAGACTCGACAAACCTAAAAGCATGCAAATATCAATTTTCACACATAAAAAAAAATTTAACAATAATCTAAAATATTTCAATATATTATGTTCATTTACCTCCCATTCTCCACAATCAACTGAGTCCTACCAGATGCTGAGGTCACAAGTGTAGACATGGTCGATGGTGTAGACCCAACTAGTAGTGAAGGCGTGGTTGCAGCTTGTGTCGACGAAGTCGAATGAACCGAAGATGATTCCGTAGATGGCTGTATGGAGGTATGCAATTCCTCAAGTGGAGTGGTACTAGCTAGACCTTCTGCATGGGATAGTGTACCCCCGCGACGTCCGTCCCATCCTCTACCTCGACCTCCCCCTTCATTTGACCCTCGACCTCGCATGTCTGCAGTAGAATATATAAACATGTTAGTACAAGTTTATGAAATAAATAAATAAAACATATGTGAAAAATTATGAACATGATGTAAATCACCCACTAATCATTATCATTATCATATGGTTCTTCTGAATCAAAGCCCAACTCAGATTCAAATTCTGTTTCATTCTCCATTTCAGTTTCTGACTCCGAATCAATTTGTATTACTACTCCATTAGGATCGACCAAGGACATTGGTTCATCAGAGACAACCTCTATTGCATGAAATTGGATAGCATCCTCTTGGAATGGTTGGGCTTCAGGTGGTGGATGAATTATTCCAGATGATTGAGGAATTTCCACAATAGCCCACGCTTTTATTTTATTAACAACCCACCAATCGGCTCTATCGCATCTCAAGCTAGGATATGGACAATAATACACTTGAGTCACTTGTTGAGCCAAAACAAAAGGTTCATACTTGTTAAATCTACGCTGGTGGTTTACCTCTACAATGTTATATTTAGGATGAACCCTTGTCCTGATATTTAGTGTTGGATCAAACCATTCACACTTGAACAATACAGTTTGCTTGACTGGCCAACTAGGATATTCCAACTCTACAAATTCCTGAAGCTGACCATATTAGTCATTCTCATGATGATCACTATAGTTAGACCCTCTGATGCAGATGCCACTATTCATTGTGCCTCTTCTGGTTCTATGACCCATTGAGTGGAATTTATATCCATTTACAAAATACCTTGGATATGTTCTTATAGTCCTCAAAGGGCGTTTAGCAAGATCCTTGAGTTGTGTGTTCGTGGTAATATTTGAAGGATTGTTCACCTACATAAAACATAGTGAATATGGTTAATATAAGTATGGGTGTGTGTGTGTGTGTGTGTGTGTGAGTGCATGCGTGCATGCGTGTGTGTATAAATATATATATATATATATATATATATATATATATATATATATATATATATATTTTTGATGAATAATTTTTTAGTGGCATACTACCATTACTTACATATGTATTGAACCAAGAGGCGAATTCCTTTTCTAGTTGTGTATCTATTTCGGTATCAGTTATGTCCACTCGACTTATGCATAGCTCATTAGTATAAATCCTTATAAACCAAATAATTTACATAGTCATATTATAGACAACTACATAAAAAAATGCGAAAGTTGATTAGTTACAAACATTATCTAATCAACAAAGAATACTTACTTATTATAGGGATCCACTTCTGAGCAATTCAATAATATATAGGCGTGTGCAGCATGAAACTCTTCCATTGATAGTTTTCTCAATATGGCCTGTCCGAATGCTCGTCCAGGATATTTGAAAATAGACAATGTCTCCTCATTTTCATCCCAATTCTCTCCACAAACATCATTATTTCACGTCACGCTTTGGTGCCTTGTGTGTTCATGCTCCTCAAAATAGTATGAACAAAATAATGAAGCTTCTTCAACTAAATAGGCATTGCATATTGAACCTTCAACATGTGCCTTAATTTTCACATTATTTTTTAGCTTACGAAGGTACCTACATTATATGTCTTGATTGGTCATTTGCATAAGTGAAAAGTAAGTAATCATAGTAACAAAGAATTACCTTTCGAAAGGATACATCCACCGATATTGCACTGGCCCAGCAAGTCACGCTTCATGAGGCAAGTGTATGGGCAAATGCTCCATCGAGTCAAAGACGCTAGGTGGGAATATGCACTCAAGCTTACACAGAATAAATGGGATCTCTTCCTCTAGTCGAGCCATGTCATCATTTTTGATAATTTTAGAAGTTAGATCCTTGAAAAACATACTCAACTCTGTTAGTGCCTTCCACACATTATGTGGCAATAATTCACGGAAAGCAATTGGCAATAACCTCTGCATGAAAACATGACAATCATGACTCTTCATCCCAAACAACTTAAGCTTTTGCATGTCCACACATCGAGCCAAATTTGATGCATATCCATCTGGGAATCTTAGATTTTTAACCCATTCACACAACACCTGTTTTCCGATCTTATCAAGCATGTAGCAAGCTTTAGGGTACTTGGACATTCCCTCTGCCTTCTCCAACTCCTGGCGTCGACAGTACTCATTTAACTTCTGTCTAGATTTAGAGGTGTCTTTAGTTTTACCCGGCACATTCATAACCGTGTTAAACACATTATCAAAGACATTTTTCTCAATGTGCATGACATCTAAGTTATGTCGAATGAGTAGCGTGCTCCAATATGGCAAATCCCAAAAGATGCTCATCTTCTTCCATCTGTGAACTTTACATATTGGATCATTAATATCAAAGGCTCCAACTTCAGTTACCTTTTTCAATCCAATGTTAGTAATTAGGTGTAACATTTCGTTTCCACTCAATATAGGAGGTGTCGTAGCTGTTACCATCATATTTTTACGAAAAGCATATTTATTCCTTCGAAATATGTGGTATGCAGGTAAAAACTTACGGTGGGTGTCAAACCAAGATTGTTTTCCACTCTTTGAAAGTGTGAATGCCTCTGAGTGACTCATGCAATACGAACATGCCAACCGACCAGCTGTGCTCCACCCTGACAACATTGCATAACCAGGGAAGTCACTGATGGTCCACATTAATGCCGCTATTAACTAGAAATTTTGTTTCGTTTAAATGTCATATGCTAAAATTCCAACATCCCATAACTCTTTTAACTCGGCTATAAGCGGTTGCAAAAAAACAGCTAGCTTCTGTTTGGGATTCTTAGGACCCGGCACGAGCACAGTTAGAAACATAGATGTCTCTTTCATACACAATCATGGCGGTAAATTATAAACCGTTAAAATCACTAGTCATGATGAATATTGTTGCCCTGACTGCCCAAATGGTTGGAACGCATCAGTACACAGCCCTAGTCTCACATTTCTATTCTCAACTGCAAAATTGGGGTGTACTGTATTGAAATGCTTCCAAGCAATGGAATCAGAGCAATGACGCATTTCTCCTTCTACAACTTCGTGCTCTGCATGCCACCTCATATCATTAGCGGTAGCCATCGAAGCATACAACCTTAGTAGTCGAGGAGACAAAGGAAAGTAGTACATTTTCTTGTAGGGTACATTTGTTTTTCTTCTTGTATTTGTTTCCGCTCGAGTCGGTCTCTTGTATCGTTGATGGCCACAAATCTTACAAATTGTGAGATCATTGTCTTCTCCCTAAAACAACATACAACCATTTTTACAACAATGGATCTTCTCAACTTGTAAGCCTAAACCTCTTACTAACCTTTTAGCACCGTAAAAGTTCTCAGTCACGAGATTCTCATCTGGTACAACCTCTTTTATCAATTGAGAAATATCATCAAACTCCCTTTGAGACATGTGATGTTCTGCCTTCATATTCAACATTCTAGCAACCAATGATAGTTGTGAATGTATTTGGCAACCGGGCCATAATTCTTTATTCACAACACTTAGCATATCAAAAAACTTATGTGCTTCTGGATTAGGAGGTTCATCCAATATTTCATTAGGATTGAAATCAGGCCCGGCGGCATCCATAACCATACTATGGTATGCATTTTCAATTGACTCAGATGCTGGTTGGGCATCACCATAACTATGAATTGAATCTGGTTCCATTCCCCCCTGTCTTGCCCAAACATAATACCCCGGTATAAATCCATTCTTCATCAAGTGATACTTCACGGTATCAATTTGATGATAACTACGGTTTCGGCACTTCGTAAGTGTACATGGACACTTGATCTTGTTACCATCCATCCATTCGGGTTTACTACATGCGAATTCTATAAATTCCTCCAAACCAACCAAAAACTGTGGGTTTAAGAGACCATTTATGAGTCTAGAATACATCCAACTTCGATTTGTAGCCATTTTAAATGTTGAGCTTGACAATTGTAGACAACATGAGGGAATAAGAACAAAATTATGTTGTTGAACTTCTTAAATGCTTGGCCTACAAACAAAAAAAAAACCCAAACACAAAGAACTTCTTAAAAAAACAAAAACCCAGAAAAAAAGTAACAAAAAATCCATTCAAAATCATAACAGGTTAGCTAGCTTGAATCATACTAATTATATCGGAATTAAGTAGGTTCTAAGGTTATAAAATCAACCCAAATCCACCTATTCACTGTCATTTCCCATAATTTTGTATATATTTTTTTCTAGTCTAATTTATTGTCATTATTTTTCTAGTATAACTGAAAAATGTAATAGGTATACATCAAACCTGTCATTTTGTCTCCATAACCAAAGGATCTCTCATTCAGATTAAAGGTAATGTTTTATTCATGTTTTCCAATCATGGTACTCTTATATATAATTACATCATCTCTCAATTAATAGGGGAGAAAACAAAAGAAAATAAGGGGAAATGAATCCCGTGACTCTATGTGGCACCAAACAGTAAATGCAAAAATCAATAAAAATAATTATTTGTTGGAAAAAAAAACTCTAACTGCAAAGTCTACAATGAATACATTTTCTACCCATATTTCAAAAAATGACAGATTATATTCTGCTTCTCCAAAAAGGTAGCTGGGTATCAGCGTTTTTAGAATATTTAGAATAACATAAAAAAAACTTTTCTAAATTACAGGACCCCTCGCCTCCAAAAGAGCAAATGGAAAAGCAGCTTTATTTATTTTTTAATGTTTAAAATAATTTGAAGACAAAACATAAAAATATATATTCTTTTTTCTTAAATGTATATATTTTAGAGGCAATAGAGAATGGGAGAGAGAGAGAAAGAGAGGAATGAGGATGACATGAGCAGCAAGAGGGTTTCTTGTAGGAACCTTGAAAACTATTTTTTGTGCTAAAAAACTATAAAAACAAGAAGAATATGGAAAACATATTTGGGGCATGTTTGGTTATGGTTCTTGAAAACTGTTTTTTATTTTGAAAAACAAGAAGAACAAAGAAAATACAGAAAATATGTTTAATTCCTATTGTTTTTTGTTCAGAAAAACATGGAGAACACATAAAATATCAAGCCTATTTTTTATGGTTTTTGAAAACTGATTTTTGTTTTGAAGAATAAGGAGATCAGATAAACACAAAAAACACATTTGGTTATTGGTTTTATTTTGTTGTTATGAAAAACATAGAGAACGAGAGAACACCTTTTTGTTTTCAAGAACAGTTTTCCAAAAATATAAATCAATGCCCTGTTTCGTTCTTGTTCTTGCACATTGTTGTTGAGAACAGTTTTTGAATACACAAAAAACACCATTTTGGTGTTATTAAAAAATTGTTCTTGTTATCTTAATTTAGTGGTTTTTCTATTTTTTAGAACAAAAAAAATGGAATAACATATGTTTTTCATGTTTTCCCTATTTTTAAAAATAGAAAACAATTTTTTAAAACATTAGAAAACACAATTTTTGTGTTTTTTTTAAATCAATCTTGTTATCTAAATTAATGTCTTTTGTGTTATCTATGTTTTCCCAAAAAAAAAAAAACTAATTAAGAATAAAATATGTTTTTTGTGTTTTTAACTTAAAAAGTTTTCAAAACAAGAATCAAACAGTCCTTGGGAATAGTTTAAAGTAAATATCACAACAACCATTTACTAAAATCACTATTAAAAACAAGTTGTTCATTAATGAGCAACTTTAAACGAATGGAGACAATGGAGGATGGGGGGAAGAGATTGAAAGCTGGAGCTACCCTTCCCAACCACACCGTACGGATTGTACAAATGGTGTTTGAATTTTAGCTTTTTGTGGAGGGTACCTCCAACACAGCCATAGCACTACTTCCTACCTATTCTCTTCTTTGATCTTAAAGTCTCGGTGTTTCACTTTCCACGACCTCATTCATTATCATCCCCCCTTCCACCTTTCTCGATTTCTACCCTTTTCTTCCATATCTTATTCTACTATATTTCTCTGCAACTTTATCTTTTTATGGTCTTCATATCTATTTTTTTTACAGAGACCCTATTGGAGATATAAAGTAGAGACCTTTCCCATTTTGAAAGTATTTTTAAATTCTGCTCCCTTAAAAATTGTTTCAACAGACTCGTTGAATGTTTTGCAAACTCAAGGAGATAGACACCTTATAAACCCGTGAACATTTTGAGGAACAGCACTGCTCCACTCTTTCCCAAAATAATAATTATTGTTTTTTTTAAATGCAAATCAATCTTTTTTTACAGATGGGGCCCTACATGTCTTGGGAGTATTAAGACAAAGATTAAGGAAGGTGGGGTGGGATAAATCTTTTCCTCTTCCCGCACCATAAGTATTGATTTTCCTCCATTTTCTCGACATCCAAACAGACAAGTAATCAAACATTCAAACAAAAATATACCTTGTCAAACGTTCAAGTGGTCGTCACTGCCTTGATCGAGTTGTACTTCACGCTCTTTGCCGACTGAAGTCGAGTTGTTCTTGGTAGGGGAAAACCAGCCAACACAATCACGAACTGAATAACAGAGCAAAAAAAAGGTTGCGCAATTAAATTTCCCTTTACTTGCAAGAACTTATGAGGAGTACCAATAAAATATAGAACAAAAATATAAATCAATGGCACACAAGAGACGCAATTTTTAAAGTGGAAAACCGCTTAAGGTAAGGGTAAAAAAAAACCACGGATCATTCAGACCAAAGAAATAGCTCCACTATGATCAATAGAGGTACAAGAGAGTTTCCAATAAGTGCACCAAACAAACGTGCTATAGCCAGCAATCCAATTAAACACCAATGCTTCCGATGTGCAATAAGAAGAAACAAGAAAGAACCCAAAAGCAGAACATAAATTACGAAGCACTTATCTCCCTACTCAATTATCGTATCGATGATCCAACCATACAGAATGAAGTATCACGTTTGGTGAACATGCTGTCCAAAAATCAGCCCGATCCAACGGTGAACGAATATGCAGTTGTAATCTGAAAAACGAGATCTGGTAGATGTGCGAAAATCACAACGACTTTCCTTCTCCACACTTATCTCCCTGCTCATATATTGCAACGACAATCTAACCGTACATAATGAAGTATCACGTTTGGTGAACCTGATGTCCAAAAATCAGCCCGATCCAACGGTGACCGAATATGCAGTTGTAATCTGAAAAACGAGATCTGGTGGATGTGCGAAAATCACAGACTTTCCTTCTCCTCACTTATCTCCCTGCTCATAAATTGCAACGTTAATCTAACCTTATAGAATGAAGTATCACGTTTTCTGTACCTACTGTCCAAAAATTAGCCCGATCCAACGGTGAAAGAATCTACAGTTGTAATCTGAAAAACGAGATCTGGTGGATGTGCGAAAATCACAAAGACTTTCCTTCTCCTCACTTATCTCCCTGCTCATAAATTGCAACGACACTCTAACAGTACAGAATGAAGTATCACGTTTTCTGTACCTACTGTCTAAAAATCAGCCCGATCCAACGGTGAAAGAATCTACAGTTGTAATCTGAAAAAACGAGATCTGGTGGATGTTCGAAAATCACAAAGACTTTCCTTCTCCTCACTTATCTCCCTACTCATATATCACAACGACAATCCAACCGTACAGAATGAAGTATCACGTTTTCTGAACCTGCTGTCCAAAAATCAGTCCGATCCAACGGTGAACGAATCTGCAGTTATAATCTGAAAAAATGAGATTTGATGGATGTGCGAAAATCACAAAGGTTTTTCTTTTCTTCTCTCTTTCTTTTGCTGCTACATTTATCACAAAAATGAGCACACTCTCTTCTGCCATAATTTGACCTCTCACCACTTAAATAAGAGAGACAAATTAGCCCTCACAACATGGGCTTTTTCTCCACATAGGAAGGGAGGCCAAAACCCAACAGTTCTTCACGCTCTTGATGGGATATTTTTCAGATAGGGTTTCTCTTTTGACAGAATAGCCCTAAGTTGTGTTTTTCAGATTCTTCACGTTTTATATTTTTCAGTCTGCAGAATAGCCCATTCCCTTGGCCCATATCCATGTCCCTATCCAAAACTTTACCAAATTCTTGAATTTTCCATGTCAAAAGAGGACCCAAAATCAATTGGGTTTTAAAACACGTGTCTCACTTACATCTCCCATTTACCAGTAACAAAATTTTATTTCAAAAAGCAATAAAACATTGATTTTAAAAAAAGCAAATAAAACAATAATGATAATAATAGGGATAAATAGAGTGGACTGGGCTTAAGGATTGGAATGACCCATAAAAATGGCAGGGCTTGTGTGCGTGGTAAATCATTTCATTCCTTTCAAATCAGAGTCTAATTTCTTAATTTATTTTGTCAAAATAAAAAACAAAAAAACAAACTCAAGAACATTAAAAAAAACACACTTTAGTGATGGCTTATTCTACAATTATTCCGAAAATATTGATTCCATTCAACTACCAAAAGCATTGAACTTCAAATTTTTTTGAGTGAAATGGGGTGCAGCATTCATTCCCAGAACAAAGAATAATGCCTAACTTTTCTAATAAATGGGGAATAACATATTTTTTAGTTTTTCATTACACCTCATTTTATTATGCTTTAAGAAAGTAATAATATCGTTAAAAAAAGTTTTTTTTTAAAATTTCTTTTAACATAATAATTATCAAATAATTTTAAGCATTATTAAATTGTTAAAAAAGCATCATATTTAACTCAAATCCTTCAAGTTAGAGTCTTTATGAAAGTCAGTTGTTTAATATGGTATTAGAACTTGGTTTGATAGATGTTTATTTGAAAGTTAATAAATGATTCTATTTAGTTAGTTCGAGAAGGAGGATGTTAAGAAAAAAGGGGACCCAAAATAAATTGATACTTTTTATTTTAAAAGCTCCGGGAAAAAACTGAAGAATGTGCTTATTATTTTTAATACTTTTTTAAAGCTCAAATCTAGATCTGGTTTAACTTGGGACTACGACTCAGGTAATTTAGAGCTTAAATGTTTTTAGTTTATAAAATTTATTATAAAATGTAAAATTAAATAATTGTACTAATTCTAATTATTTTATTAATCATTGATTTGTTATTAAAATAATTTAATATTTAAATTTGCCAAACAATTAAATATTATATTTTTATAGTTGAATTTATCATTTAATTAAATATTATTTTTAAAATTTATAATACTTTTAAAATTATAATTCAATATATTAAATTTTACTTATTTTTAATATTTTCCATAATTGATTTTTTTTAGAAAGTTATAAATCTTTTAAAAAGTTGAATCCAAACTTGTCATAATTATAGAGAAGTTACAATTTTGAATTACATTTAAAAGTTATAAATCTTTTTAGAAAATGAATCCAAACTTATATTTTTAAATTTTTATGACTGAATTTTAAAAAATTTACAAATTTAGCTATTGTTAACAATGTAGTAATTATTCAGCTACTACATAGCTACTGCTTAGTAGCCATATTAATATGTTAGCTACTAAATAGTAGCTAAATCGTTGCTATTTAGCTACTACCAACAATGTAGTGGCTATTTAGCTACTACATAGCTACTGCTTAGTAGCTATGATTTTGGCTTGGTAATATTGCAGCTGTTAAATAGTAGCTATGTGGTAGCTATTTAGCTACTAACATCAATGTAGTAGTTATATAGTAACTATTTAGCGACCTAAACAAATGTAGTACCTATATAGTAGCTCTTCAGCTATTACATAGCTACTACATCGTAGCTAAATTAGTATGTTAGCTATTAAGTAGTAGCTATATAGTGGCTATTTAGCCACTACCAACAATGTAGTAGCTATGCAGCTACTACATCGCTACTATTTAATAGCTATAGTTTTCACTTGTTAGTGTTTTAGCTACTATATAGTAGCTATATATTAGCTATTTGGTGACTAACAACAACTCAGTAGTTATATAGAAGCTATTTAGTAACTAAAACAATAGAAGCAATGTAGTAGCTAAATAGCTACTACATAGCTGCTACGTAGTAGCAAAATTGGTATTTTTAGCTACTATTTAGTAGCTAAAAATAACTATTTAGCTACCACCAATAATGTAGTAGCTACATAGCTACTATATAGCTACAATGTAGTAGCCAAGGTTTTGGGTTGGTAGTATTTAGCTTGTAAATAGTAGTTGTGTAGTAGCTATTTAGCGACTAACATCAATTTAATAGCTATGTAGTAGCTATATAGCTACTTTTTTGCTACTACTATTAGTAGGTAACATTGGTGAAACCACTTTTGGCTACTACATAGTAGCTATTTAGTAGCTAAGCCTAACACCTGTTATACTAGAAGCTATTTAATAGCTATGTAGTAGTTAAATATCTACGAAGTTACAGTAGTAGCTATTTTTAGTAGCTATTTCAGGATTTTCTAGTAGTGAATATTCCTTATTTCATGCTTACATAACATCATAAACCACCAAAAAACCTATGAATGCTAGGTAGTTTGAACATTGGATACTCCACATGCAAGTTTCATATGATATATTTATCACTATTTTCCACAACAAACACATGACTTATACACTATGATAAAATTTTTAGGTTAGATGTTTTACTTAACCCACACATTAGTTATAAGTTATTTCTTCTAGAACATACACAATAGATTGGCCATAAATATATTTATTCTCTTGGCATCAAAAACAACTTACTCATAATAATTAAAGTTACCTCGATAATGAGTTTTCACACATAAGGTAATCTTAAGCATTAAGATTAAAAGGGTTATTACTTCCTTCTTATCATATCTTGTGAATATATATCATGACTTACCTTTCATGATTCACCATAGCCAACATGTATAAATCTATGATATAGTAAAAACTCTAAATTTTATTTCTAAATAAATCCACGTACATCAGTATTCAAACCAAAATATAAATATAAATATAAATATTATACATTTACATCATTTTAACATAAGTATATCAAAATAACCCTAGATCCCGATTTAGCCTAACATTGGAGAAGAATTCACATGAGAATTTGTAGTGGCATCTCATGGAATCGTGGAATTCCAATTATTGTTTTAGTGAGGTTCTAAGTTTTAAAACCTAATTCAATCTAATTCTTACTTGTGTTTACCTTAGATTTGCCTCCAATTGGGTGTTGGAAGTTATGGTTACTAGGGGTTTTCATGATCTTGGCTAGAAATATGATTCTTCCTCTCTTTTTTTCTGAACAACTCTATATGTTTCTTTTATACTTTGGGTATGCAATTATTAAAGCTAGAAGCCTTGGCACTAGGTTGAGGTCTTAATTTTATTGTCTCATTTATTCTTTTCTAGTGTAAAAAAGGTATGATGACAAAAGAATATCATGACTCATATAACTTTTATATAGAGCACAAAGTTATGATCATATGAATGTTACAAGTGAGATAATTTCTTTTTAGAATGTAAAGTTATGATAATAAATATTATCATGACAAAAGAATTATTTGATATTATGTAATTTTTTGTTCTATATATATTAAGTTGAAGTTGTAGAAAATCCTGCAACCTGACAAATAATTACTTGATATTATGTGATTTTCATGACTTTTTGTAGTCACGATCAAGAAATGTTGTTGTATCTATTCAACATGCTTATGAAAAGTGTAACTTTGTATTGGCATATTAAATATCATTATTTTCTATTACTTTTCACTCTTCTAAGTTTTCACTCCATCAAGTTTACCAATTTCACCTTAGATATCTTTGATTTTACCATTATTTATCAAAATTAATTAAAATAGCTATTTAGTGATATTTATCCATTTACAACTCAAATAAACACAAGCTCCTCTTGAATTTCCTACCAAATAACCCAAAAAAATTAGTTCGTCAAGTGCTGAACATGTATCTAAATGAAGTTAGAAGTATCTATGTGAATATAATGGATATATGTGAATATACATAGAGATGTTTATCAGTGATTATATATGCACATATGTGAATACACATACATATATGAATATATATATGTGTGTGTGTGTGTGTGTGTGTTTATTGTGTGTGTGTTTGTGTGAGTGTGTGTGTGCTGATGTGGAACCTAAAATTCACAATGAGAGATTATGTGACTTGAGAAATTTTTTTTGGTTAAAGGTATGTTTTTAAAATTTTAAAAAATATGGTACTAATATTCAATTAATTTAATAATGAGGCACAGAAATACAATTTTCCCTAATTGAATATTCTTGATCAATATTGTTGGACTACTAAAAATAGTGAGATGGGATCCAAGTGATATTAAATCCAACTTCTTGTATATGATGAGATGGACATGGACTAAGCTACTAAATGCAAGATTGAAACCTTACCTTGTATGATAGGTAAATCAAAACACAAACGACAAAATTTATTTACATATAATTTTTAAAAAAATTGTTTTGGTAGAAAAGTGAAACTTTTTTTAAAAAATAATTATAGAACAATTAGCATACTTATTTATTTGCTAGTTGTTATTTGAAAAACTAATTTCAAATATTTTAAATTTATAAAGAAAATACTTTACTTTGAAAAAAAAATAACAAATACATTACAATTGAATAAAGAGAAGCAAGTTAAACATTAGTAGAGGACAAATAAGTTGTTGATTATTGAAAAGAGATATGATGGTTGAATACTAATCAAAAAAAAAAAAATCCTTAAATAAATTTTAATATTTAGCTAAAAAATAAAAGTCTTAAATCCCATGATTTTTCCAAAAATATTATGAGTAATTTTGTTTTGTATATAATTATTTGTATTGTAGATTGAGATGAAAGATATAAATGAAATAGAATAAGTTTAACAAAACATAAAGACATGAAAAATATCTTGGAGATAATTTTATTTGGCGAAATGGAATTAATATTTTCAAAAACTTGAATTAATTTTTTTGTTTGAAAATTAGCCTTTTAATAAAAAAAAATTGTCCAAATTTACTTATTTGAATTATTTTTGGATAATTTTAATATTGAGTTTATTAATTAATTTGTTACAGCAATGATTTATTGTGTAATAGCATAACAAGCTTAAAATAAAACACAATAAATATGAAGAAATTAAATCAAATTGGTCTCAATTAACTAAAAACTTTCACACATTATATAGCTAGTAAATTTAACTAAACATATTTATGTTATAACATATGCTATAAAATTGAACACATAAATTACAACACATTAAAATAAAAATAAAAATATAGAATATGTAGAATTAAAAAAAATGAGTTATAGAACATATCCGTGTCACTTGGGAAGTTATATGTCGATTTGTGCATCAATTATAGTGATATTTTTTGTGTTAAGTTGTTCTTCAAGAAATCAAAACAATGCAATAATTGGCAACATATGAGTTTCACGAATGAACACATGAGCATTACTTGTATGTTATGATAACACATTAATTTGAATAGAATAGACGAAAAATTATTATGTCCAAAATGATTTTGTTCATAGAGGAAAAACATTTATAGATGAAATTTTTTCATCAAGTCGTTAAGACTTATGTAGGAAAACATAGATTTTGTGATTGTTATTAATTATTGATATTTCCTAATCAATTAAACTAGTTAAGGTATTACTCAAAAATGAGATGTGTTGTGATGCATCATAGAGTATATGTTTTAAAACTATTCAATTGAAGATAGAACATTTAGTTTGTTGCTTTAGATTTGAATTAGGAGGCAATGTTGTGCAATTAAGATTTATGGCACAAAGATATCAAAATATGATTCTTTTTGATTTTTAAAATGTAAATCATACGAGAACTACAAAATTTAAGAAGATGTAGTTCATCTGATTAATGTTGATTGCATCAAATCGAGGAAACAATAGAAATTTTATGCTATCAAAGAACACAAACTTAGTTAAAAGAAAAAAAAATTATAATTCAATTATTAAAATTTTTATGTTGTTCACAAAATCGGGTTAGTATAAGATATGACATTCATAAGATGGTTTAATTGTTTAGGTAAATGCATGGAAAACTAGCAACCAAAAATATAGAAATGAGATGATTGAGAAATATATAATTTTACCCATAGATTATATAGTTAGAAATTATGTGTGAAAAAGATCATACTTGAATCCAATTAAAAAAATATTTATATTGAAAGGTTGATAGATATGTAGAAGAAGAAGAAGGGAAAACATGCATTAGGTGAATTTTTATAATGATTTATATGAGGATCATATTATTTAGACAACTAAATTACATATGATGGATCCTGATTATATTGAGAATGTGCTCTGAAAATTCAACTTGATATTAGCATGATATTGTGCTTTAAATGAAATCTTGATATTATTTGAAATTTTGAATTTCTAGCACTTTTTAAATTTTAATTCTTACACTAGTTTAGAAAATTTTGTATAATATTATTTTAAGGTAGAACAAAAGACTATCATGAAATTTACCATTTAAAATATTCATGAAGTCTTTTGTAAGTGATGTTTACAAAGAATTTCCATTGGTTTTTATGCATAAGTCGATTGCAAAAGAATAACCATACAAATGTTGTTTAAAAATTTAGTAACTATCACAAAGAGTTTTGTGTGGTACTGCTTCAAGCTTAAAAAATTTTATACAAAGAATTTTTTGTCAAAATAAGCCGGGGGAATTATGTTTTTAGGTATTTCCCCATAAATATTTAAAAATATGAAAACTGATCTTTTAACATTTAAAAAAAATACCAAACTATAAAGAAATTAAAAATCAGGGCATTCAAATTCATAAGTTATAATCTACCCTATCTCCTCTCCATGAGCTCCATCGTTAAGCTCGCCGGAGGTCCATGATGGAGCTCGTCGAGCTCCAATGAGCTCCATCATCGAGCTCATGTGAGCTCCATTATCAAGTTCCAGTGAGCTCCATTACCGAGTTCCAGTGAGCTCCATCATGGAGCTTCATGATGTAGCTTGTGGAGAGGGACAAGAAGAGAGGGGCGAGGAAAGAGTGGCAAGGGGAGACATGCGAGGGGCAAGGGCAAAGGTGAGGATGAGGGTGAGGGACATGGAAGAGGGGCGAGGGTAGTTTAAAACATATGAATTCGAGTGCCCTAATTTTTAATTTATTAATGATTTGGTGTCTTTTTTTTCAAATGTTAAAAGATCAGTTCCATATATTTAAATATTTCAAGGAGAGTATCCCAAAACATAATTCCCCGAAATAAGTATACTTATGAGGCCCCACAAGGACTCTTCTTATAATCATCCATTATCAAAGAATAAATTTGAACCACATTTTGAATTAAGTTTGAATAAAGTTTGTGCTCTTATTAGGTAAGAAAAATTTCGAATAAAGGTTAAATCAATATTTTATTAATAAATATTTATGTACTATTATATATCTTCAATGAAAGTATATATGATATTATTTCACGATGAAAAATAAAATAATATTAGCTTTTGTGAACAATATTAATATAGAAATTATCATAACATTTTATGGACAAGTTGATTTATAAGAAAAAATGATTATTTAAATTGATGATAAATTCAGCTTCAAGGTCATCAAACTTTCAAAAGTTTCACTCCACATAATTATAAGTTTCCAAAATAAAGAAGATGGTAAGTAACCTTTGTTCAATAATATTAATAAAAAAAATATTATGGTTATTTGTGCTCTTATTAGGTAAGCCAAATTTAGAATAAAGTTTAATTCAATATATAATTAATAAATGTTTCTTTAAAATTATATATCTTCAATGAAAGCAAATATGATACTATTTCACGATGAAAAATAAAATGATATTAGCTTTTTTGAACAATATTAATATAGAAATTATCATACCTTTATTTTGCAAAAGTTAATTTATCATAAAATTAGAAGGGAGAATTATGTTTTGGGGTGTCTCCCCAGAAATTTTTAAGATTTAGAAACTAAAATTTTGATATTTTTAAAAAGGCACAAAACTTAAAATAAATTAAAAATAAGTGCACCCAAATTCGTAAGTACTAAATTACCCTCGCCCACCCCCACGTCCATGCCCACGCCCTCTCCTCGCCCACGTCCTCGCCCTCGCCCATCTTTTCTAGCCCATCTACCATCACCTCTGGCCCCTCTTTCCCCACCCCTCTCCTCCCACCCCTCTCCTCGAGCTCCTTCGTGGAGTCATCGTCGAGCTTTCGGTCGAGCTCCTGGAGCTCGAAAAAGCTCGATCGAGAGCTCCATTGAGCTCATTGTCTAGCTTTAGGGGCTCGACGTTGATCTCCTGTCAAGTTCCTGTAGCTCGACACCGAGCTCCTCGAGCTCGACCGAGAGCACAATCGAGCTCTTTGTCGAGCTCCACAAGCTCATGTTGTTCTCTGTCGATCTTCTGGAGCTCGAACGAGAGCTCCATCAAGCTCCTCTTCGAGCTCCAAGAGCTCGACGGAGCTCTCAGTCGAGCTCTAGGAGCTCGAAGGAGCTCGACCAAGAACTCCATCAAGCTTGTCATTCGAGCTCCAAGGGTTTGAAGGAGCTCTCGGTCGAGCCCCTGGAGCGTGACCATGAGCTTTAGGATATCAATGGAGCTTGTTGTCGAGCTCGATTGGAGAAGGCGAGGGCTAATGGGAGAGGACGAGGGTAGTTTACTATAAAAGTAATAGAGTACACTAAATTTAAATATTTTAAGATTTTGGTGACTTTTTTTGAAACATAAAAATATAAGTTTCAAATTCTTAAATTTTTCTGGTGGAGCACACCAAAACATAATTCTTCTTACTCTTTATGACCTATTAATCTTAGAAAATATCTAAATTTATTTACATTTAAAATCTACTTTAAAATATATAATTTTTTAAATAAAATTTCAAGTAGACTAATTTATCCTAAAATAAATGATACAAACAATTTATTCATTAACATTTAACGTGAGAATATCATAACTTTCTATTTATAAATATCATCATTCAAATTTAGATTATTTGATTTTTGATGAATCTCTCTTACAAATTAATGTTCCGTGAAAAAGTTGTCTTCAAGTTATTTTGATACAGAAATGAAAGAAATTTACTTAAGATGATCATCTTAATATTAAGAAGATAATAAAACAATGTCTTATAACTCATAACAATTTAGTAAATTGTGTATTACATCCTTTTTTACTATAAATAAATAGTATAAACTTTGCTCAGGTTTATTAACTAGAACTGGAAACTATTATAATGGTTTGATATGCGAGTTTTAAAAAGAATAATTTAGTGTCGATGCTAGGAAACATTCCACCAATCATAAATATTTGTGTGAGATTTTTTGAAGCTTTAAAACTAAGACTAAAAAATTAGCGAGTGATATTCATTTTGATTGTTTTCATAGTTTTGACTTCATAAATTGAAATAACTCAAGAGTTAACAAAGCTGGAATTGAGAATGTTCTAGGATAGGGTGCCTTAGGCATCTCTACAAAACAAAAAAGCTAAATTAGAAAATTGTTCGATAATTAGGGTTATTGAAATAAATTTTTTCATGTGACAAGATCAAGATGTTAGTATAATTTTGCTTTTGAAAATAAAGTATAACCTTTATCCTATGCTAATAATATTTATGTGTCCACAATTTTGTTTCCTTAAGTTTTTTATGTAGGGTATTTTAATGTTTTATTCATCCAAAAAGATTTTTAAAACTATTCGTGTCTAAAAATATTTTGGATTAGACCATATTGGACATAAAATAAAATGGATGCTCTTGTCACATTAATAAATGGACACACTTTAATAAATATTACTTAAGTTTTTTTTATATTAATATTTTCCGATAACATTAATAAATGGATGATCACACTTTATTTTCAAAAGTCTATTTCAGATAAAAATTCAACCATTAAAATGTCGAAGCATTTTTCATTTGAAATTATCTCATAATAATGAAATTGTGTACAAACATTTTTGGAACCAAAATTTAGGATACCAGCTTTGTTCATAGATGATAACCTAGGAAAGTTTTCAACCAACTATTTCAATTTTGCAATAATGATAATTCACTAAATGTAATTATAATTTAGACATGAATGAAACTATTCAAATTTCATGGAAAAAGTCTTCTAGATTGCTTAGCATTTACAAAATTTGGGGTCGTATTATTTGGATCTCACAGAAGAAGAAAA
Organism: Sapria himalayana; assembly: GCA_029783825.1. NCBI lineage: Eukaryota > Viridiplantae > Streptophyta > Magnoliopsida > Malpighiales > Rafflesiaceae > Sapria > Sapria himalayana. Next base: position 1,266,203 of record JAREIK010001079.1, on the reverse strand, counting down.
TTACTTTTGTCCAAATATTATAATATTGAGATAAGTACAAGATATTGCATATAATTTGAGAAATTTGTATATTATTATCATTATCCTAAAGTTATTTTTTTATTTTTGACACTAAGATTTTTTTTTATAATATGATCTAATCACATGAAATAATATTTGTGTTAGTCTTAGTAGATTAATTGATTTTAATAATTAACATTTTATAAGCATTCTTTGAGGCCAAACAACAAAGAACTTCCATAACTCTAACACTATAAACTATATTGGTCAATGAATTTACAATGGCAACACTAACAAAAATCTAAATATTTATATCATTAGCTAAATGACACACCCTTTTGAGCCCAAAAATATCTCCCTCAAAAACTTTTAATGATAGGTGAAAATTGCTTTACAACAACATTTTAGGTCTTTTTGTTTAAAATTAACTTAAGCACAAACATTTATGAAATTTTCTAGTTTGCATCACTGTAAAAAGGTTACATAGGCTTTATTTTCTAGACAAGATTTTTTAAAATTATTAAAAATTTAGACTAACTTCTGTCAATTTAATGATCTAATTGGTTTTAAAATTGACTCGAACATAAGTATTTATGACAATTTAATGATCAATAGTTTCATTTTTTAACCAAGTCATTAGTGTTGAAACTTTGTTTATACTGAAAACTATTTAATTATTGTGAATCTTTGTTGAATGTATTTTGTTAATTCAAATATAAGTAAATTTGCAATGAGTTGAGTTTGTATTTAAAAATGGTGTGTATTTGTCTTTTATTCTGAATAATAGATGCTTTGGTGCATAAAGGTTAGCTTATGCATAAAAGATCACATTATTAGTTCTTGTAAAATATAATCTTACTATTCACAATCTAAATTGAGTTGGACACACCATTGGTAAGATTTTAGCACGAGATTTTAGTAAGTCTCTCTTGACTATTGAGAATGATAGAATTCTAACTTTTCATGCTATTACACTTATGTGTATTGAACATGACTATCATGGTGTAATTATTATATAATGACATGTAAAATTAAAATATCTTATCCTTATTATAAGCATTATTATTCTTAATCTTGAAATAATTAATTAACCATGTAGAATTATTAATAGTTTATTTAATTCAAAAATATTGAGATCTATAAATAGATTAATAAACTAAGTGAGTTGGATAGCTTTATTAGCAGTATGGTAAATATTAATTATTAATAGAATAAATGCGTTGTCAAATGAATTGATGATACTCCCTTGATAATTCTTATAAGTCATGATATTGTCAACTATGTAAGTGAATTTTGAACTGACGTATCAAATAAATTAAGTAAAGTATCTCAAAGAAATAATATTATTTTTATTTAAATTAAATTGTTAGTTATTTAATTTAATTGATAAGTATCTGTAATCTTAATATCTTAAATATCAATAAAATTAATAATACATAAATGATACAATATAATTTACATTAAAAGTCAAATATCTTATTTTAGCTAGGGTCCTTTACGTAGGATTATATAGTACTATAAGAAATATTTGTTTTTTAAATTATTATTAAATATTTTTTTACTTGTTTAGAGTATATATGTATATAAAATCAAAATAATTGATTTGATTAAACTCAGATTAATTATTTGATTATATAATATATATATATATATATATATGTAATAAATAAAAATATTCTATAATAATACTTTGAAGATAAAAAGAAATATTTGTTTTTTAAATTATTATTACAATTTTTTTTATTTGTTTAGAGTATATATGTATATAAAATAAAGTTTTGTACAGAAATAATGCATTTAAAATAAAAAATTTAATATTTAATTCTATTTTTAAAAATATGTCCAAACTAATGCGTCTGAAAATAGCGTGGCAATGACCATCATTGTGAATGGCGGTCATTGTCAAGCTGTTGATTTTTTAAAATCATAGGCCGGCATTGTGAATGTCGGCTATTGAAAATAGGGTAGAGATCCCATTAAACCCCTCGCCCCTATACCCTCGCTCGTCTTTCCTCACCCATCTGCCCTCACCTCTCGTGCCCTCTCTTCTCACCCCTCTTCGCCCGCTCATCTCTAGGAGTGGGGAGATAGGGGGGAGAGGTGAGGGCAGACGGGGTGAGAGTAGTGGGGAGAGGGGTGAGGTGCATGGGGCATATGGCTAGGGGTGTGGGGCGAGGGGCGTGAGAGCGAAGGTCGAGGGGCATGGGGCGAGGGGCGAAGGGCGAGGGGCGTGGGGCTCAGGGACGAGGGGCGTGGGTCGAGGGGCGAGGGGCGTGGGTCGAGGGGCAAGGGGCATGGGTCGAGGGGCGTGGGGCGAGGGGCAAGGGGCATGGGGCGAGGGGCGAGGGGCAAGGGGCATGGGGCGAGGGACGAGGGACATGGGACGAGAGACGAGGGGCGAGAGGCTAGGGGCGTGGGTGAGGGGCTAGGGGCGTGGGTCGAGGGGCGAGGGGCGTGGGGCTAGGGCGAGGGGAGAGGAGCATAATGAGATCTCCACAGTGTATTCAATAGCTGGCGTTTACAATGCCAGTATATGATTTTAAAAAATCAACATCGCGGCAATGGAAGCCGTTTACAACGATGGTCATTGCCACGCCATTTTTAAATATACTAGTTTGAGCATATTTTTGAAACTAAGATTAAATTTTGGATTTTTTATTTTAAATGTATTATTTCCATACAAAACTCTATAAAATCAGAATAATTGATTGATTAAACTCAGATTCATTATTTCATTTTATATATATATATGCAATAAATAAAAACATTCTATAATAATAATACTTAGAAAATAAAATGAAAAATCAAATTACCTATTAAAAGATGATGTGACATGTATTTGTTTTTTATGTTTCTGGTTTTAATGACTAAGGAAGCGGAACATCCATCTATTCTTCTTTCTCTCATGATTTGGAGTAGGTGTATGAGAGAAGATCTCGGTCACAAATAGAGTTTACAATTAAGGTATGTTTTTTACATCGTTACCATAACATTCATCCCAAAAATGTAATTGATTATAATCTATATGCGTTGTCACAAGAAAGGATTCAAATCCCTAACAATTAGAAACAAGTGTGAATAATCTATATGTGTTGTCACATAAAATTTAACAAGTGTGAATAATTTGGAAGGAAGATTCATTATAAATCAAATTTCCAATTCCTGTGTCAAGCTGATTTTTGAATATCTCATTATAAATATTATTGGAAAAAATTTGCATCATTTGTTGTAGGATACATTTCCTTAATTGAAACCTTTATTTTATAAAGTAAGATATTTTTAAGTATTTTTTGTTAACTAATACTTTACTATTATCTAAAATGATTGGCATGCATATTGATATTATCATATCAATACTAATATAATTGATGAAAGAATATATTCTTTACTTTGGAGTTGCAAACTTATAGGGAGTAAAATATATTGTAAGACTAATGATTCAAAAAGGGTCTCACTATTAATCTAAATTTTCTTTTATAATAATAAATTGACTTTCTAAAAAAAAAGCATTTTTGAATTTGAACATTGTTAACCTTAAGGTTTTTCAATCCATGCATTAATGCATGTACAAGGCATCTTGATATATTTTATATGAGATTCAATCTTATATATCTATTATCTTAACCTTCCCCAAATGATTTCAAACAACTTCTATGAGATCTTTATACATTTTTTAGAGACCTGTCTTAGGAGGGCAATGTCCTGTTTACCTTTTTTTTCTCTTTGTTATGTTAGTCTTTTCATTAATTGTGTTGTTTCTCTTTTTTTTTTTTGTAACAAGCCAATCAAATCTAGTTAGAGGTTTTCAACCTATGCTCTCGAAAGTCTAATATAGTTTTGCTCTTTGGCTTTAAAATTAAGATGAGTAAGGGACCACTTATCTCAAAATTAACTCAACCATAATATTATCAACTTCACAATTAATTCTAACTATGAAACCACTAATATAAATGATAAAAACTTTGGTCGAATACTATTATTTTATTTTTGAACTAGAAATAATATCATATACAATTTTGTGAAAGATGAATATGTTATCAAGTCTTTTACAATTTTTAATGGTCTAATATTTATGCATAATTGGCTGATGCAATAAAGATATACTCAAGATTCAATATTTATAGCATTAGCAAAATACTAGCTTTTAGTTTCGAGTTCACAATAGTCTATTTCATTTTTTTTTAGATGTTTGATGAATAGGACTTGATTTTGAACAAAATTCTAATTTTAAACTTCTTTTCTCAAAAAGATATATTCATAAGACAATTTAATAGTCTCAATATTAATTTCACAAGCTAATTGTTATCACATTTTTAAACTAGTAATATAAATAACTTTTTACCTTTTTATCTCATTTTTTGAGTTTTTTTCTATTTATTTAATTGTTTTTTCTTCGTTTTTTCCTCAGCCAATCCTTGTTTTTTTTTCTCTTTTTTTATTAGCATTATCATCTTTATTTTTTTTTCTTTTTCATATTATTATTATTAGTATTATTTATATTTTTTTTATCTTCCTATCGTATCTACTCATTTTTCTCTTAATTATTATTATTTTGTATCATCATCATCATATTCTTTTTTTTATTTTTGTTATTTTAATTTTTCTTTTGTTACTTCTCTTTCCTTCTTTTCCTTATTATCATAATTATCATAATTATCATAATTATTATCTTATTATTATTATTATTATTATTCATTTTCTACTAATTTAGCTTTTTTTTTCTCATTTTTTGGGGGAATTATGTTTCTGAGTGCTCCCCCCAGAACATTTAAAAAATTTTAAACTAATATTTTAATATTTGAAAAAGAGTCACTAAACTCATAAAAAATTAAAATATAGGGCACTCTATTACGTTAATCCTAGATTGCCCCTCATTAAATCTCATCGGTCCTCACCCTCTCCCATCGGCCCTCTTCCATAGGCCATCGTCTTTTCCCATCAATGAGCTCGATGGAGCTCAATGGGCTCCCATCTACTCCTGGAGCTCAATGCTAAGCTCATGGAGCTTGACGATGAGCTCCATCAAGCTCGATTGAGAGCTTCATCAAGCTCGACCGTGAGCTCCATGAGCTCAATAGAGCTCATCGTCGAGCTCCAGGAGCTCAATAGAGCTCATCGTCGAGCTCCAGGAGCTTGTCATCGAGTTAGATGGAGCTCTTGGTCAAACTCGACGGGCTCCCATTAGCTCCTAGAGTTAATGGTCGAGCTCAATGAGCTCGTTGTCGAGTTTTAGGAGCTGACAAGAGCATGTAGAGCTCCATCGAGCTCGACCGAGAGCTCTAGGATCTAATGGGAGCCCGTTTAGATCCATTAAGCTCGACTGAGAGCTCCATCGAGCTCGATGGAGCTTGTGGTCGATATCATTTGTATGAGAGGGCTAGGGTCAATGAGAGAGGTTAAGGGCCAATGGAATTTAATGAAATCCAATCTCGGATTAACATAATAGAGTCCCCCAATTTTCAATTTATTAAGAGTTTGGTGATCTTTTTTAAAATATTAAAATATTAGTTTCATATTTTAAATATTTATGGGGGAGTGCCCTGAAACACAATTCTTCTTTTTTTTTTCACATCACATCATTATCATCTTTTGTTTCTTCTTCTTCTCCTAATATCATTACTACTATTTATTCTATTATTACTACTACTACTACTATTATTGCTATTATCTTTTTTTTTTTCAACTAATATTACTTCTATTTCTTCTTTTATTTTTTTTTCATCATCATCATTTTATTTTTAAATGAAAATAATTAACTCTAAGAATTTATCTTAAAATTAATGATGATGAGAAGAATAAAGATGTGTGTGTGGGTGTGTGTGTGTATTTATATTTATATGCATGTATATATATATACAATATTATGTTTAACCATTTTAAATCATTATAAATTATAATTACAAGCAATGTGATTATTTAAAGTGGAAAGAACCCTCACATGTTTTTGTAAATAAAAATTTTAATTATTAAAGTTAAAAAAAATGGTGTAAAGTAGGGAGACCCAATCTCCCACTCATTTTTCACTCAGGGAGGTTGAAGAGCTATCTCTTACATAAATGTTAAAAAAAAACAGTTTGTTTGCAAGCCACAATTGAATAAAGCTAGAAAAACATTAAAGGTATTTTTTTTCTATTTTAATTAAAAAAAACATAAAATAAGCCAATTTCTAAATTAACTTTAAAATTATTTTTATAAATTTGAATTGTGATGTGAGTTTCAATCACAACAGTTATATTACATATTGTACACCAAAATCAACAGGCCACAAAGTAAAAACCAAGAAATTAAGTTTCAATTAAGTCCAACATAGATAGAACAATTACAACTAATACTAGACTAAAAACATGTATTAATTAAACATTCAATCATGCCATAAAAAAAATATACATAATTATACATACAAATTACACTGCAATGAACCAAAAATAGAAATTCAGAATATGTTTAAAAATTCAGAAAAAATAAACATGTTCAATCTTGTAGGTGTTCTAACAGGAGTAAGAAAAATGGGAAGTACATTTTCTCATTTTTCCAAGATCCATAGGCTTCTTTAGGAAACTTTTCCAGTGTTCCTTGAACACCTTACACAAGCATCTACAAAAAAAAACAATAAAACAATAATTACAATTAAAAGTTACAAATAAATATTACATAAAAATGACAGGATGCAGGCAACATCAAAATGAATCACACAAACAAAATAAGACTAGACTGAACTAATTTGATCAAAATAATTTGATAGGATATGTCTAACTGAATAGGTTGAATCAAACAAGTTAGTTGAACCAATTTGACTGAGCTGGTTAACTTACACAGGGCAAACCCAACAGTATCTTCAACTCTCACTACTCATCTTCTATCTTCCTAGCTTGAATTCTCCAAATATTGAAAATGAAAGGGATACTTGAATTGGCTAGCCAATTTTCTAACACCCATCAGAAATAAAATCATAATCCAAGTGGGCTCTTATGCATTATGAATAAAAATAAAGTATATACGAGAAATTTAAGTTTCATAAAATAATTAATCTTTGAGGTCATTATTAAAAACTTGTTCACAAGTTTTTGGGTCACTATATGCTTGTTACTAAGTAATACATCCTGGTTATCCCTGTATTTCTAGTTAACTCCACATATTAAATTTGTGGGAATGTTTGGAAAAAGCTTTGCTAATGTAATATATATATATATATATATATATATATTACATGTTGGGAAAAAGTTTGAAGAATATGTAGACCAAGAACATGGGATAAAAACTCAAGTTCTAATTTTTTGCAAAGAAAGGCATGTGGTGCCCTCTCGTATGAGGGAGTTCCCCCATCCAAATGTATCTTAAAAAAACAAAAAATTTGTGGATATGCAGTGGTTATTTTTTTTCTGGAATTCCTAGTTTTTTCTAGAATTTTTTTTTCTTGCATCTGGTGGCTTGCTGTTTGGTACTTGTTTCTCCTTTGATGTTTGGTGCATGGTTGTTTACCCATTTCTCTCTCTCATTGATGAAACACTGAATTCTCATAAACTGTGTTTTGGATTTCTTTTTTTTTGTGTGTTGGTATTTATTGATTTGAAGCTTTCATAATATATTTCTAGAGAGTCGGTATTGCCTTTATTATTATTTTATTTATATGATTAAAAGTTGTGTGGAATTGGAGGTTGAATAACTTTGAAGATTCAAAAAACCATGGACGGAATTACCTTTTCAATCCAACAATCGAGACGCAACTACATTGTTAATTTTGAGTGAGAGATCCAAGTAACCGATGTTATCACCTAAAGATTAACGTGGAAAAATATTTGGAACATTCACCCCAAATCACAAGGTTACATATTTATATTAGATTTTAGATTTAGTCCAGAATATAAATTTTGAGTATTGTATGCTTTACATATTTCTAGTATGTGTACATAAATCTTTAGCACACATTGTTCAATTTAGCATATTTGTATTTGAACAATGGTTTACTATGTTGGGTCTTTATATATATTGTTATATTAAAGTTTCTTTATTTATGTTGGGTCTTTATATCATTATTCCTGATATTATGTGATTTTGAATAACCTCATTCCAAATATTTTATACCCAACAATAAGCATATAAGCATAAACCCCTCAAAACATATAATGCAGAGTCTACATTAAGCAAAAAAAATGATGTATGGCACAGAACGTATGTATAATTCTTCATCATACATAAGCAGAATCCTGCATCACTCACATGCAGAATCTTGCATCTCGCACATGTATAATTCTGTATAACACCATAATCAATGCTTACTATCATTGACTGTTAAAAATCTGCATAAAACAATGCAGATTTCTACAAAACTCATACAAAATTCTGCATAACTTGCTTTATGCAGAGTTATTTATGGCACATAAAACATACATCATTCACATGCATCATTCAGATGGTTGTAAAAAATACACACAATGACCAAATAACATCACATACAAAATTCAGTCAAACAAAGAATGCACATAAGTAGATAACATATTTATGATTGAGTTAAAAATATCTACATAAAATAGAATGCAACAGTATATTTGTTCTCACAGCATATTACCATGCCGTGAAACTAGCTTACTCATGCAAAATCATACAAATATATCCATGCATTTTCAGAAATTGTTACCCATGCATTTACAGAAATTGTTACCATGCACTTAATAATCTTTCTGTGGCTCATATAACTGCTACTAGTTATTTGTTATCCCTATGTACGGATAATCTAAAATATCGAATTGAATATTTTCTTGTATATTTTTGGGGAATTATCAGAGCTACAAATATAAGTGGTTCATTATGAAACTCTTTTCTTTCACCAACTTATTTGCTATCGAATTTGTTTCCTTATAATAACCCTTCATGCTCCTAAATTTTTTAATCATGTTCAACCATATCCAAGGGCACTGTTATTTATTGCTTAATACATGGTATACCAATTTAGAATATGTTTCCAACTCTAGTTGATTAAGATTTAAATATGTGGCAAGTTTAACACTTTCCTCGATAGTCCTGAATTTCATTTTCATATTCATCAATAAATTACATAAAATGGAAAAACTGTCGGGTCCGGCCCATCTTCGGGCCAAATTAATAAAATAATAATACAAAAAAAAAAAAAAAAAGGAAAAACGCGCAGCGAACAAATACATCTTCGCTGTCGGTGAGGTTTATTTAATTTTTTCAGCTTTCGTTTTTCTTCTTCTCTCGTTCAAGGCAGCGCAACGAAAAACGCGATTATCGGTTGGCATCCGTTGTTTGTGACCAAGAGAGTGGACTCCGAGAACTCGAGCTTCTCTATATATATATTAAGCTTCATGCCTTTCTCTTCCACACATATGAGTAAGAAAGGGAGGAGGCGTGGTCGGGTGCAAGTGCAACGACCTCTGAGGGTGTTCGATTCCATGAACCGGTGGTGCTGCATACCAGTGCAGTACAAGCGAGACTGATCAGGGCTTGTTAATTCTGCAAGTGTGGAGGTGATTGCGCATGTGTCAAATGTTCTGCTTGATGTTTATGCAATCTATATAGCAATGTATAAATAAGGACTTTCTCATCTTTGTAAAACCAAGTTATATTCTCAATTATTTCTCTGCTGATTTTTCTTATCTTGTGTGCGGATGGTTCCTATTATCTTTCATTGTGGTCATTTGTGTTATCTCTCTTCTTCTTATTTATTTCTGCTCTACAAATTGGTATCAGAGGAGGTTTGATCAGTGTGCCTTGTTTGAGTCATGGAAAGTAACACAAGCCGGATGGTTACTTTAAACGGGTCCAATTATCATGTTTGGAAGGGGAAGATGGAAGATCTCTTGTATGTGAAAGATTATTATTTACCAGTGTTTGCCAAAGAGAAGCCATCGGGTAAAACCGATGAAGAGTGGGAGCTTTGTCACCGTCAGGTATGCGGCTACATCAGGCAATGGGTAGATGATAACGTGCTCAACCACGTTAGTGAAGAAAAGCATGCGCGGACCTTGTGGAACAAACTCGAGGAGTTGTACGCACGGAAGACTGGCAACAACAAGCTATTTTTGATCAAGCAAATGATGGCCTTAAAATATCAAGATGGAAAAGCCATGTCAGACCACTTGAACACATTCCAGGGAATTATCAATCAGCTGGCTGGAATGAACATCAAGTTTGATGATGAAATACAAGGGCTGTGGCTTCTCGGTACGTTACCAGACTCGTGGGAGACGTTTAGAACGTCCTTGTCTAACTCATCCACAAACGGCGTTTGCTCTATGGACTTGGTGAAAAGCGGTGTCCTAAACGAAGAGATGAGAAGAAAATCACAGGGTTCTTCGTATTCGGATGTCCTATTTGCTGAAAAGCGGGGGAGAAGTCAGAGTAGGGGTCAGAATAATCGAAACCGAAGTAAAAGCAAGTCGGGAAAACATGCCAACTTCGAATGTTATCATTGTGGCAAAAAGGGACACATCAAGAGGTTTTGTAGAAAATTCCTAAGAGAGAATTCAAATGCCAGAGGAAAGGATAAGAAGACCGAAGAGGATGCAAATAGTGAGAAGGTAGCTGCAGCCATAGACGACTTTCTTATTTTATATGACGGCGATGTCGTCAATCTCGCTTGTCAAGAGACGAGTTGGGTGATCGATAGTGGCGCCTCGATACATGCTACATCGCGGATGGATTTCTTTGCATCTTACACTTCCGGTGACTTTGGAAGTGTTAGAATGGGTAACGATGGTATTGCTAAGGCCATCGGTATGGGAGACGTGCACTTAGAGACCGACAATGGCAACACCTTGATTCTGAAGGGTGTGAAGCATATTCCTGATGTCCGCATGAATTTGATCTCCACAGGCAAGCTCGATGACGAAGGGTTTTGCAGCACCTTTCATAATGGAAAATGGAAGCTCACCAAAGGTTCCCTGATCGTGGCGAGGGGACAAAAATGTTCTTCATTGTATGTAACGCAAGCAAAGATTGCAAATTCCATGACGAATACGGTTGATGGTGATGATGTCGTGGAGCTTTGGCACAACCGGCTCGGACACATGAGCGAGAAGGGTTTGATGATGTTGGCCAAGAAGAATCTTCTCTCAGGTATTAAAAAGGGTCTTCTAAAACGGTGTGTTCACTGTTTAGCAGGTAAACAAACACGTGTTGCTTTCAATAAAACTTGTCATTTACGGAAGTCCAGTGTACTCGATCTGGTACACTCTGATGTGTGTGGACCTATGAAGACAAGAACACTTGGTGGAGCTTCGTATTTTGTAACTTTTATTGATGATCACTCCAGGAAGACGTGGGCGTATACACTGAAGTCCAAGGATCAAGTGTTGGATGTCTTCAAGCAGTTTCATGCTCTTGTAGAAAGACAGACTGGCGCAAAGCTGAAGAGTATTCGAACAGATAACGGAGGTGAGTACTGTGGTCCTTTTGATGAGTATTGCAGACAACAGGGTATTTTGCATCAAAGGACACCTCCGAAGACTCCTCAGTTGAATGGCTTAGCTGAGAGGATGAACAGGACACTTGTGGAAAGGGTAAGATGTTTACTTTCGCATTCGCAGCTACCGAGATCCTTCTGGGGTGAAGCCTTGAGTACGGTGGTACATGTCTTGAATCTCACGCCATGTGTTCCATTGGGTTTTGAGGTTCCAGACAGGATGTGGTCAGGTAAGGAAATCTCTTATGATCATCTTCGTGTCTTTGGGTGCAAAGCGTTTGTCCATATTTCGAAAGATGAGAGGTCTAAGCTCGATGCAAAGTCAAGACCGTGCGTGTTCCTCGGTTATGGTCTTGATGAGTTTGGTTACAGGTTCTATGACCCGGTGATTAATAAACTCATTAGAAGCCGAGATGCAGTGTTTGTAGAAGACCAGGGCATTAAAGACATCAACAAGGCAGAGATGACAGAGAGGTATAGTGATGATTTAATTGATTTAGAACCAGTTCCTGCACATGCAACGCATACTGATCACGGGGGAGTGGTGCCGGATTATACCGACGACACCACCGATGATGAAACTCCCGCTGTTGGTAATTCCGAACCGACTGAACAAGTCAAGGAAGAGGTTCAAGAGCAGCCAGTTGAACCTCAGTTGAGAAGATCTACTAGAGACCGGCATCCGTCCACTAGATACACTCAGGATGAATATGTGATGCTCACGGATGCAGGAGAGCCAGAAACCTACCAACAAGCAATTTCTGCCGACAACAAGAAGGAGTGGTTGAGGGCTATGAATGAAGAGATGCAATCTCTCCACGAGAACCACACTTATGACTTGGTGAAGTTACCACAAGGCAAGAAGGCTCTCAAGAACAGATGGATTTACAGATTTAAAACCGAAAAAGCTAGCTCACAGCCAAGGTACAAGGCGCGATTGGTTGTAAAGGGGTTTGGTCAGAAGCAAGGTATCGACTTTGAAGAAATATTCTCACCGGTGGTGAAAATGTCCTCGATCCGAGTTGCTCTTGGTTTAGCAGCACGCTTGAACCTGGAGATCGAGCAACTTGATGTAAAGACTGCATTTCTTCATGGAGACCTGGAAGAAGAAATTTACATGGAGCAGCCCGAGGGATTTAAAGTCAGGGGCAAAGAGCACCTTGTGTGCAAGTTGAAGAAGAGCCTGTACGGCCTCAAACAAGCTCCAAGGCAATGGTACAAAAAGTTTGACTCTTTTATGGTAAGTCACGGGTATAGCAGGACGTCGTCAGATCACTGTGTGTTTGTCAAATATTTTGATGATGACTTCATCATTCTCCTCTTGTATGTTGACGATATGTTAATCATAGGCCATGATACTAACAAGATTGCTATGTTAAAGAGAGAGTTGAGCAAGTCCTTCGCCATGAAAGACTTGGGATCGGCGAAGAGGATACTCGGCATGGCGATTTCTCGTGATAGGAAGAACGGAAAGCTGTGGTTATCTCAGGAAGACTACATTGAGAAGATCCTCAAGAAGTTCAACATGAGTAAGGCCAAGGCAGTTTGTTCTCCACTTGCAGGTCATTTCAAGCTAAATTCGGAGCAATGTCCTACAAGTAAGAAAGACAAGGTGGACATGAGTAGAATTCCTTATGCCTCCGCAGTTGGCAGCTTAATGTATGTCATGGTCTGCACTAGGCCCGACATTGCTCACTCTGTTGGAGTAGTCAGTCGGTTTCTCTCCAATCCTGGGAAAGAGCACTGGAAAGCAGTAAAATGGATATTAAGATATCTGAGAGGTACTTCCAGGGTGTGTCTATGTTTTGGTGGAAGCGATACTATGTTAGTTGGATATACCGATTCAGATATGGCAGGTGATATTGATTCCAGGAAGTCCATTTCAGGATTCTTGATAACTTTTGCAGGGGGAGCCGTGTCCTGGCAATCAAAGCTGCAAAAGTGTGTGGCGCTGTCTACCACAGAAGCTGAGTACATTGCAATCACTGAGGGTTGCAAGGAGGCTTTGTGGATGAAGAGATTCCTTGAGGAATTGGGTTTGCGCCAACAAAAGTACATTGTATTCAGCGATAGCCAGAGTGCTATTCACCTCTCCAAGAACTCGTCATTTCATTCGAGATCCAAGCACATTGAAGTGAGGTATCATTGGATTCGAGACGTTCTCGAGTCAAAACAGTTGCACTTGGCGAAAGTGCACACCAGTGAAAATGGTTCAGATATGTTGACGAAGACCTTGCCGAAAGAGAAGCTTGAGGCTTGTCGACGAAGAGCGGGCTTGTTGGAGCCCACCGGATGAGCCGGAGGGGGAGTTTGTCGGGTCCGGCCCATCTTCGGGCCAAATTAATAAAATAATAATACAAAAAAAAAAAAAAAAAAGGAAAAACGCGCAGCGAACAAATACATCTTCGCTGTCGGTGAGGTTTATTTAATTTTTTCAGCTTTCGTTTTTCTTCTTCTCTCGTTCAAGGCAGCGCAACGAAAAACGCGATTATCAGTTGGCATCCGTTGTTTGTGACCAAGAGAGTGGACTCCGAGAACTCGAGCTTCTCTATATATATATATTAAGCTTCATGCCTTTCTCTTCCACACATATGAGTAAGAAAGGGAGGAGGCGTGGTCGGGTGCAAGTGCAACGACCTCTGAGGGTGTTCGATTCCATGAACCGGTGGTGCCGCATACCAGTGCAGTACAAGCGAGACTGATCAGGGCTTGTTAATTCTGCAAGTGTGGAGGTGATTGCGCATGTGTCAAATGTTCTGCTTGATGTTTATGCAATCTATATAGCAATGTATAAATAAGGACTTTCTCATCTTTGTAAAACCAAGTTATATTCTCAATTATTTCTCTGCTGATTTTTCTTATCTTGTGTGCGGATGGTTCCTATTATCTTTCATTGTGGTCATTTGTGTTATCTCTCTTCTTCTTATTTATTTCTGCTCTACAAAAACCTACTGCCATATTACTATTGTGGTCCTTGAAAACTCTTCCTACTCATGTCCTTCCTAGATTCTTCATTGAACGTCTATCTAGACTATGTTTAATCAAACATATCAGTTTTTTCCACACAATAATTTGTATTTTCTAGAAATGGATTGCTTTCTAATTATTTCTTTCTCTAAAAACTGATATATCTTCATTATTTTTATTGATTTGTAAGTTTCAATATATGCGTGCTTGAATAATTCAAGCTATGGTTTGAAACCAAATATAAAAAGTTTTTATTCTTACATAACTAAAACATATCTCAACAATGTCATTAAATGAAGATATAAAATTTATTTGTTATTTTCAAACATGTCACTCACACTCTCCTTACATAAATATATGAACAACAAATTCTAGCTAAGTGTGAGTACAATAATTGTTGCTGGAGGCTAAAGATAAACCCAATGATCTTTGTGGTTGTCTATAGTTAGGAGTTGGTCATTCTTTCCCAAGCTGTCATAATAAAATAAAGATCTTTTCAGAAATATCTTCTGCTTAATAAAAAAGCCCCATGCTAATTCATTATTTTTCTTATGTACTATGTTTCAAGCCACCTTTACTAAAAAATTCATTGAGTGAGGTCTCTTTCCAAAAAATTTAATTATGGTCTTCAGAGCTTATCATAACCAAGTCCTTGATATATTCTCCTTCAACTATTCCATAGCAGACAACCAACATTTCTTCAATCCAACTATTATCATTTAATAAATCACAGACTTTTATAAATTTTCCGAGAGAACAAGTAATGGGAAGCTAAACAACATGCCAATTTTTCTTTATGTCATTTCTTTAACTTTTAGCATATATTTCCAATTGCTTGAATCAGAGAGTTTTGGAGTTAATTGTGTTGGAACTACTGTATACTAAAAGTTATTTATGATTATGTTCTTTATTTAATCATCTTGTTATTTTAATACAAGATTTTATAATAAGTTGAATTTATAAAAATGCTTATATTTTATTCTGCATATAGATGATTCGGTTTGTAGAGATTGACTTACACACAGAAGATCAAATCATTGGTTCTCATAGAATATAAGTTTATTATTTACAATATAGATTAAACTAGACAACTTATTGGTAATGTTGTCACACTAAATTTTAGTAAGTCTATATTAATTATGATGAATGACAAAGTTCTAATTTATTGTCCTAGTATACTTGAGTATATTGAGCATGACAAATATGATGTAATTATTTTGTGCTAACTTATAAAATAAAATAAGTTTTAGTTATTATAAACACTAATATTTTTATTCTTAAAGTAGTTATTATTTATATTTGCTTATTAATAATAATTTTAGTTCATAAAGAATGAGGTCTAGAAATAGATTTGTGAACTTTTTGAATTGGATAACTTTATCAAGTATATAATGAATATTGATTACTGATAGAATCTATATTCTATCAAAATGATCGATGATACCCACTTTAGCAAGTATATAAGTTTTGATATTGTCTAGTCCTATAAGTATATTTTATTTCAGCAATTCAAATAAGTTTAATTAGTTGGATTGAATTTTCAGTGATTTGATTCAATTAATGAGTATTTATAATCTTACCATGGAGAGTTTAATTAGTATTAGGCAATAAAAAGAATAAAATATTTTGAATAAGTGATGGAGTATAATTATAATTTTATAGTGATATGAATTATAATTAATATAAATTAATATAAATTATTTAAGTCAAGGTCCCTTCCATCACTTTATCCAGACGCCATAAAAGTAATAAAAATTTTATTTATTTATTTAGAATATGTAAATATATTCATATATATATATAATTATTATTAAATTGATATATATATATATATATATAATATCTTAAATCATTATTAAGATATTTAATTTAATAATAAACCAAAATGCTTGATTTTAATACATTAATGAATTAGTTTATTTTTTTTAATAAACATATGGCTAGGTGATTCTACACCGCTATATCATCATCATCTTAGCTAATCGGGGCCAGTCGAGGTAATTTGGGAGATGAACGAAACAATCCATACACCTATCGTTAAGTAATTTCTTACTCAAACTTATTCAAAATATTAAAATAACATTTTCATGAGTATTATCAACAAGATTAAATAGTGATTTATTTTAGTTTTTGAGTTCTCTAATAATGGTATTAGAGGGAGTTGTTTCAACATTAATATGCATAAATTTGTTATGGTTTTAACAATTTTTAAAAGCCCAACTAAAATAGGAGGGGTTCAAACTTATGTTGACTCACTTGAATAGCGATACTATTTATTTTTGGATTGTAGTAATATGTTTGGATAGATTTTATTTATTGGGTATAATTTTGCATTTAAAATTTCAATTGAGATGTAAATTTTTTTTTTATAAAGCTTAATAAAATTTCTACCATCAATAGTGCTAGTGGTGGTTGTTGCAGTGATCGACAATGCTAGAGAAGAAGACTATCATTGATGATGCCATTTGTGGTGTGTCATGGTGAAAAGCAATTATAGAAAAAATGGATATCACCGACAATGCCATCTATCATGGTTTTTATTGGAATTGGTAATGCTATAGATGATGACTATTGATGGTGATGCCATCTATGGTAGTTGTTACGACAATTAGCAATGATGGAAAAGATAACTATCATTGATGATGCCATCTATGGTAGTTGTTACAGTGATCCACAATGCTTAATAAGGTGACTATTCACTAGTCACATCACCTATAAAGGTTATCATAGTGCATTAGAAGAGTTAGAAGTGATTATTATAACTGACAATGTAAACTATGGTGATAGATGGCGGCTAAATTCCTGGTGGTAAACATTGACGGCAGTAGAGTTCATAGCAGATAGCAGTGGAATGCATGACCAATATCTAAAATTGAAATAGATTTAATACCTATTTATTATAAATACTACCCCAAACCATTATGATGATAAAATTGGGCAGATTATGCCTGCTTTAGGGCACTAGCCTAATTATTGAAAAAGTATTAGGTTGTAAGTAATAAAACCTAAACAACTAAGGTGTTCAATATTTATATATGTGTGATGCCTAGTCATTACGAATTTGTGACATGAAAATATTTGTAGCATGGGAATATGTGTGGCTTGAAAATGTGTATGTCTTGGTATGAAAATATGTATGACATGGAAATCATCTGTTATGGAATGGAAATATATATAAATATATATTATCATGGCATGCATGTATAATTATGAAAACTAGTATGATAGTTTTAGGCCAAAAGAAAATACACATTTTATATAAAAACCCTCAAATATTAAAATATCTAAGTGGGCGAGGAAATTCATTAAATGAATCTAATGGTCTCCATCACTTGTTTGAAAGTAATGCAAGTCAATTAGTGTGTTGGTCTTGGTACCTCCTCCATATCAGACTAATGGGCTTGCAAGTATACTTTCCACAAACCGCCATAAGATAATTCTATTGATTGATTTAATGAATTACTTATCCAATCGAATGATTCATTTAAGAATCAATTATTTTTGAATAAGGTGATGATTTATATTTAACTATAAATAGCAACATCAACTATATCTAAGAAATATAGATAGATAGATAATTTATTCAAGATAAGTCATTAATCTAATCTAATCTTGTTTGGTACAGCTACTATCTAAATAATAAGGTTAATAGGAATTGGTTTATATGAGCAGATAATAAATAGTAGATATCTTCCCATTGAGACATACAATTCATGGTGTATCAAATTGATGACGAATTTATTCAAGAATTGTTGGAGTGAACCAATTCTTTTGATATAATTCAAACTAATAAGCTAATTAGAAATCTTTTTAGAAAAATATATTTCAAAGGGACTCATCACTAATTCAAAAAGAATAAACTTGCCGAAACTTAACATTGTCCTGACTAATGAGAACTATAAATTTGCACACATAAATCTATGCCCTAATAAAACTAAATATTGGGTACTCGAGGAGGAGGCCAAACTTATGCTAAATAGGTAAAAATTGATGAGATATCTAGATATTATATTTTGGATTCCATGTCAAATTTACTCTGACATCAACATCAGTCTATAATTACTACCTATGACATGATGTATATTCTCAAATAAATTTTTAGGAATCAAACTCATTCTATTGGGTAGAAAGTCAAGAGGTATCTGATGAATACTGTAATGACTAATAGGACCCTTATGAGAGATCAAGTTCTCAAGATTATTGGTCTTATGAATGAATTGGGCATCTTTAGAGTTGAAATTGATGTAGATTCTTATATTGATATTATATTTTAATCACTCACATACTCCTAAAAGAAATTCTATTTAAGTTATAATATTAATAAAAATGATTGGACTTTGGCATAATTATTTACAGAATTGGTATTAGCTAAAAATATTATTAGGAAATCATCTTGAGTATTTATGGTTGAAATAGCTTATTATAAACTAAAAGGAAAGAAGAAGAAAAAATTTCATAAATGTATTCAAGTTCCACCTACAGCTCCTAAGTCACAAGTTGGATTTTAAAAGCCAAAAGGATAATGTTTTCATTGCAAGCAATCAAGAGACTAGAAGAAGTAGTGTATGATTTATTTTAGCAAAGTAAATATTCAAGATAAATCTCAATTACTAGTGGTTGAAACATATTTAATGATTGTATATATAGATGCATAGTGTTTAGATATGAGCACCACTTATCATGTCTATAATTATTTGTAGTGGTTCATGAAAACTAGACAACTAAGTGATAAAGAGGATGATCTTCACATGAGAAATTGTACTAAGGTGGCAACTATTATTAAGAAAGATTGAATGCTTCATTTTGAGAGAAAAAATATTTTAATTTTAATAGATTATTTTTTATGTACCTTTGATCATGAGAAACTTGATTTTAGTTTCTACTTTAGTTAAAGATGAGTTCTCCTTTTTATTCAATAATTTTGTAATAATTTACTTGAAAAAAAAGATTATCTATTCTGAATATTAAAAGAAAACCTTTATATTATTAGAATTGTTTTTGCTCTACTGCAACAATGCAAATCGAATAGTATCAACACCTTACGACATAAAAAATCATTTTTATGATATGAACCAAACTTGTATTAGGCACTTATGCCTAAGTCATATGAATCTAAAATAGATTTCAAGACTAGTTAAAGATGAATATTTAGGTTCATTGATAGTGAAAAACTTTCTGCATGCTAGTCCTGTTTAAAAGGGAAAATGACCAAATGATCTTTTGTGAGCAAAGATGATAGAGATATAAATAGCCATTAGAATTAGTTCATTTTGATATATGTGGGTCGATAGCTATCCAAGCAAGATATGACTTTGAGTATTTTATCACTTTCATTGATAATTACTCAAGATATTGATATATTTATTTATATATCATCAGTCTGATGTCTTTGAGAAATTTAAAGAGTATAAGACAAAAATAAATAAATATCATAATAAATATCTCAAAATCCTATAATATGATCATGATGGTGAGTACCTCTTTAGAGAACTTGGGGAAAACTTGTTGAATCAAAAGATTACATCTCAGTTATCTGCACCTGATACACTATAGTAGAATAGTTTGTTAGAAAGAATGAATAAGACTATTATACATGGTAAGGTCAATGATGAGTTATTTGAATAGGCTTGATTCCTTCTAGGGATATATGTTAGAAATAATAGCTCATGTTTTAAACTTAATTCCATCTAAGTCAATACCCGCAACTCAAACCAAATTATGTAATGGACATAAACCCAATTGAAACACAAGTGTTGAAAGGGAATACAAATAAGTTGGAAACAAAAACAAAAGTTTGTTTCTTTGTGGAATATCCTTGAGGAACTAAAGGTGGTTTTTTTATAGTCAGAATGACCAAAAAGTCATTATTAGCACTAATGCCTGATTTTTAAAATAAAACTATATTGTAAACAACAAGCTCATAAGTAGAGTTATTTTTGAGATGTTAAGAGGAGATACACTAGTACAAACTCTATTAATACCAGAATAAACACCACAAGCTAACATCTTTGATATCTCATTGCCTCATCATAATGAGAAACCTATTTGTGATAGTATTGATATTGAACATTGTGAGCCTATCATTGATGGTCTTGTCGAACAACCAAAAGATAATGATCATAATGGTTCATAAGGATCAATATTTAAACAATGTGTCACTGTATGTATATAATTGAGAGGTTTGTGTCATCATAGTAGGAGGGTTAATTTTCAACCTACACAATATATATTCTTGGGAGAGTCTTTTGACAAACTCCTTGATGGGCTAGATACTAATCATGAAAATTATATCGAAGCACTTAATGATAGATATCTTGAATGTTGGAAAAGAAACATAGAATTAGAAATACAATCAATGCAATCCAATCATATTTGAGATTTTATAAAACCACCTAAAGAGATAAAACTTATAAAGTGTAGGTGAATCTATACAAAAAAGAGAGGGGATGGTAATGTTGTGGCTTATAAGGCTAGGCTAATTGCAAAAGCTCTTACTTAGAAAGAAAATATTGATTATGAGACCTTTTTGCTACTAGCCATGCTAAAGTTAATTTAGATTTTTTTGTCTATTACAACTTTTATGACTATGTGAGATATGGAAAATGGAGGCGAAGACTATATTTTTTAATGAGCATCTTTGAAGAATATATATGTATTATAAAACTAGATAGTTTCATAGAAAAACGTCAAGAGCACATATTGTGCAAGTAGAATAAGTTTTTTTATGGACTAAAACAAACATCTAGATCTTGGAATACTTACTTTGATCAAACCATTAAGTCTTATGACTTTATTCAATGTCAAAATGAGTATTATGTGTATATAAAGAGAGGTGATAGCAATGTGACATTCTTAATATTTTATATTGATGATATATTACTCATAGGAAATGATGTGGGCTCATTATCTTTGGTTAATATTTGGTTATCCAATCAATTTGATATGAAATACTTAGGAGAAGTTACTCATATTCATGGGAAGAATCTTTTGTGAAATCACAAACAAAAAATATTAATCTTATATCAAACTATTTATATCAACCAGATATTAACTTAAATTAGTATGCAAAAATCCAAAAAAAAAAGGTTTTCTACCTTTCAGACTTGGTATCATTTTATTTATAAAATAGTGTCCCAAGCATACAATAAGATAGAGAAAATAAAGGTAGTTTCTCATATATCTGTAATAGGAAGCCTCATTTATGCAATACTTTGAAATACACCAGATATATGTTATGCTATAGGCATGGTAATAATATATTAATCTTACCTAGGAGAAGAAAATTGGATAACATTAAAACATAATCAAGTACCTGAAAAAGACTAGAAATTATATGTTAGTATACCAAGTGAATAATCTTGTGCCACCAGAAAAGTATATATATAAACACACACACACACATGCACATATATCAATATACTTAAATATATTGTTTTATATATACGAACATTCTAGGAAAGCATTTGATAAGATTAATGTAACTTGATGGCTAAAGGAAAGTTTTTAACATCAAGTACTTGGGTATTAATGTAACATCAAATTTTTAAGATTTTTTCTTTAATATTTTTTTTTATTTTGTAGTAAGTTGGTGTCTGACATCAGGGAAAAATCAGATTTTTGATTTTCAATGCACCAATATATAATTATTCTATGTTTTAGAACAATTTTTTTAATTAAACATTTTTTTTTTAATTTTTTTTTTACTTGGTGCACCAAAACACAAATGCCCCTTTTATAAATAGATTAATTTTTTTAAAACATCTTTTCAAAATCGATGTGAAAGGCATAATGATGGTGGTTTTTGGGTGTGAGGCGGACTTGTAATATTTTCTTAAAGCATGTAGTTGTGCACTAACCACATAATTTTTTTTGAGGATATGCTTTTTATAACATTCTTTTTTCTACATTTCTAGTTGCTTTAAAATTAATTTAAAATACTATTCGTGCAATTGTAGATGAGATATGAAAATTTTTGTTATGACTTAAATTAATGGTGTCTTTGAAAAATATTTTGAAATTTGTCTTTTTATATAGGATATTCATAGGGGTTATGTAGCTCCAACAAAAAACTTAGAGCAGCCTTCTTATTTTGGTCATATCTTGGAGTATGGGAAAACTTTCCTTTTGAACTGTAAGAGGTGGTAGACTATCCTTGGGTAATCAAATAGTTATCCCTTAGTGGACAAATAGTTAACCCCTAGAGGGTACTACTTATAAATGTTAAGGTTGTGACTCTGCTTATAGAGAAGGAAACTTGAACTCAAACATTGGATAGTGGATGTTGGAAAAACAATGAGCTCCAACCAAACTTAATTATTAGTAAATGTGTAGTTTTTATATATTTTCATATAGTATTTGTAAGTTTGTAGTATAATAAGAAGAGGTCCTACATGTTTGTATCTGAGAGCATCATTTACTCTTAAAAGAAGAGTTTTTTTTTTTCAAAAAAAAAGAACACAATTTCATTAATACCAAAAAAAGAAATACAAAAACCAGCTATCTAAAATGTTAAAGCCAATCAATGGCTGATTCATATATTTTGTGAATCTATGCTTAATGAATATGAATTTTAGCTAGAACTTGGAATACAAAAAAATAGAGACACATGTAAGCATGTAAAAATTTTAGATAATCTTTCTACTATGTTCTTTGTTATATCCTTGTATATAAATTAAATTAAGTGGATGCAACATGAGGACTTCCATTATGATCAATCATGCTTATATAAATATTGTTTTTGTAAGTTTGTGGTATGAACAAAAAGAGGTCCTACATGTATATATTTGAGGGCATCATTTACTCTTAGGAAAAGTTTTGTTACTTTTTTCAAATAAAAACACAATTTTATTAATAACAAAAAAATGATGTAAAAACTTGCTAAACTAAAATGTTAAAGCCTGTCAAATACCTAACCCTATATATTGTGAAATTTATTCATAATGAATATGTATAAATTCACCTATAAATCCATTGTGGATTTTAACTAGAATTTGGAATACAAAAATATTGAGGCATATTTATGCATGTAAAAATTCTAGATATACTTTCTGTTATGTTCTTTGTTCATATGTAAATTTTAAAGTATAATTAACTTTTTGTCTAATATATCTAGTATCCAATTATACAAGACATAAATTTATTTGCCATACTTTGAAATATAGAATTTGTTGAAAGATATATTACATAATGATTGTCACATAAACAAATCTAGTTTATCATATTTCCAAGTTTGCAAGAAATATTTGCATCAATAGTCTTTTTTTACAAGTTTAAGTAGATGTAATAAACACAACCTTGGTATAGGATTTTGCTGCACACTTTAGTAGATTAGAAGGACTGAAAAGAGTACCTATTTTTTTTTATATTTTCTTGAAAATTTATTAAAAATATAAACTAACAAACTAATGAAAAATATTGAATATAATTTCTTATTGAATATAATTATTAAAAATACTATAGTAGTTATCCAATAAACAAAAAAATGTGTCTTCATAATCACTTCCATAAAAATATATATCAGATTCTAGATTTCATATGATAAATTATGAGTAGGAAAGTAGAAAATAATAAAAAAAATCTAAAAAAAAACAAAATGATGTTGACATTTCAAATAATATTAAAATCTAACGACATCCATGGCATATTTGGTTCTTTGTGATCACTGATCCAAATCCTCTCCATGAGATGGAACCTGCATGTACTCCATTGTGTGGTTTTCAACAAGCAACAAGTCAAAATCAGATTGGGTCAAATTAATTCATAAACTCTATTTTTTTTATATATTTCCTTGGAGGTCCTCGCAAATTTCATCAGCTTTTCCATTTTCCTCCACATTGTCTCTAAGCACTCAAAGTTAGAATCCATATATGATAGAGGCATGAAAATGGTATTTTGCTTCCTATTCAACATACATTATTGTTATTCTACTGCCACTTGCAGCATTCCTCATCCATCAGTTTAAGAGTTTCTGCATCATCAAAAAAAAAAATAGTATGGTCGACCCACAATTCTAGATTAAAACATGCATAATCCAAACCTTTGAGATTTTAGTCCTACTTATCCTTGTATTTCTGAAAAAAACAATACTCACATTGAAAGATTCATTAATTATTTTCAGCTTCCACTATAAAAAATATTATATCACTACACACACTTATTTCTATGGCACTTAATAGATAATTCACTCATAGGACAACACACACACACACACATGTGTGTGTGTGAGTGTGTGTGTGTTAAATTCAAATGTTCTCTATATCTATGCTTCTAGCTTAACTCTATATTTTTGGATACTTGTATGCGTAATCCTCCATCTATATAATCATTCTAACTTATTGATGCATTTTTATATAACAGTATGCATAATTAAAACCTTCGAGGTTTATGTCTTACGACATTGCTAAAAATGTTAGGGTCGCTAACTCTTAGTATCAATCATATGAAAAAAAACATGTTATCTTAGAAAACATGATCTCATATTTAGTCATGCTCATATTACCTTGTATCGACTTTATGAACTTCTAGGCATTTGCTCTTCTAGATGTATTGTTGAAGTACTTATTATTAAATAAGTATTAAAATATAGCTCATATCAAAATGATCGTGTCCCAAAACTTAATGATACTTTCCCATCAAAACTTAATGATACTTTCCCATCAAAACTTTTCCTTCCTAGTGATTAACAAAATCACCATGAGAATCTTGAAATTTACTAGGAGATTTAAAATTTTAATCTTCTATTTTGCTAAATATTGCCAATACTTCGCTATTAAGGGATTAGACTCACCGCTGAAAGAATTAATAATTTGTTTTAAAAATACATTATCACCATGTATGAACATACATACATACATACATACACATATGTATATGTATGAATGTTTGTATAGTTAGAAATACAATTATATGTGTGTGTGTGTGTGTGTGTGTGTGTATTTATCTTGTTGTGTGGGTGTATGTGTGTGTGTGTGTGTGTGTGTAAGCGTGTGTGTGCATGTATGAATGTATGTATATAAATACACATATGTATATGTATGAATGTATGTATAGTTAAAAATACAAATATACATATTTGAATATATGTATGTCTATGTGAATATCTATCTTGTTGTGTAGGTGTGTGTGTGTGTGTGTGTGTGTATGTTTTGTGTGTTGTGTGTATATAGATATGTGTATACATAAAGATATATATAACTACATTTTCATACATACATACATATTTAAACAAATATACTCATCTATGAAAATGTGTAGTTATATATTTCTTTATACATTTATAGTTATATCATAATATATTGTTGCATACATATGTGCACACACACACACACACACACACACACATATATATATATACACACATGTGTGTTTGTGTGTGTGTCTATATATATAGATATATATATATATATACATATGTGTATATATGTGTACAAATATTAATTTTTTGATAAATAATATATACATGACTAATGAGCCATTGAAAATTTTCCACCAATCACCATTTTAATTACTTGAGTATCCCACACATCCAACAATCTTATGGACATAATGTTCAAGTGAATGGTTAATAACTATTGGCCATCTTTTTGTATTGATTCATGTTTTGTTTAGTTTTGTGGAATCTCATTAATATTCCCAATATGTTGGGGACAAACCAATATACACCATGAAAACCAAGAGTAATTTCGGAATTAATCCTTGGTTCAACAAAATTATTAATATTTTAAAATTTTTAATTTCTATCATTTGAAAATTTACCCAAAATACATTTTAGATTCCAAACAACATTGTGGTTTTATAGTTTTTTTATGCTAAATATGTAAATATGTATATATATATATATATATATATATATATATTAAATATAAAATTCTACCACAAACACACACAATCACAAACAAATATTCTTCCTTCTAAAATGGTATAATATTCACAATTAAAATTACATAGTTTAAAATGTCCTAAAGTCCAAATAATCCAATTCAAGATAGAAAAGTAAATAAATTTTAAAATACCTTCAAATCATTAATTTTAATTTTTTGGATTCGATGTTTATGAATATTTTCGAGTACCACGACTACATCATGAGCATAACATAAACACAAAATGAAAAATCTCATCGTCACGAATAACACATGAACACTATACATCCTCCACACATACTCTTCATGAACACCACATGAACATTGACTTTTTCTCTATAAGCCCTAATTTATATAAGAAACATAAAAAATTATATTCTTTGTCAAAAATTATTATATAAGCTTTTAAGCTTCTATTACAATGGTTACATAATGCTCATAAGTGTACTCTCTAAAGAAAATGGGAGTTTGCATTTTTCTTCATCTTTCTAGAACACCACAAATGTCAACATCATGTTCATCAGCCAAAAATGAGATATGTCTCGTTTTATTTCGAAAAGTGTGACTTATCAAAAAACAAAATACATGTGTTATGTTAAAAATTGTGTTTCATTCTTTTTATTCTCAAATAATTTTTATATATCAAAAACTTATAATTTCATATTATTGTTAATTACAGCCCATTTATATTATTTTTGTGTCATGATGATGTGAGATTATAAAGTTTATATTTTTGATAATATTTCGGGTTGAATGTTGATGGATATCATTGCTATTTGGAACAAAAAATTTAGGGCTTACATTATATCATAGGTTTATGTGTGTTGACCTTAGCAAATAGTGACATATATGTTATGGGATATACTTTTGAGATATGATAAAAAGAAAGTGATATCTCGTCTAATTTTAATGAGTGAGATAAATTTATGTGTAAAAATCGAAGAATGATGTAAGTTAAATTGTTATGAGTATGATATTTACGAAGCTAAAAGCAGAAATGTAATTATGACTAATCGATCCATACAAAACTAAAAGCACAAACATAATTATGACTGATCTTTTATACATATTCTAAAAAACTAACTTTTAAATGATGTGGAGGCTATGTAGAAAATCTAACATATGAGTTTTACCATAGTGCAAAACTTGTGTTGGTCATGAAGGATGGTGACAGGTAAGTCATGAGATACACATAAGTAGAAATATTTTATATGGTGATGATAACATTGTGAGACATTTCCATTTATATGATATCCATAAGTGAGATCCATAAGAAATCATATGTTAATTGTCATAAGTCATTTCCATTTCATGTATTTATGACATTAGAGGTTAGAAAATAGGAATCCATATTCAAAGCAAATGTCTAAGGTAATTGAAGTACTACGTAAAAGAAGTAAATATGCAAATGACCCATGAATACAATAACTTATGGTTTTGGTGGTGAGATATTGAGGGCATAATTACAATGTAATTATCCTTAGTTGTAATAGTCCAATGATGATAGTCACATGGTATGCCATGTGGGAATTGAAATATTTTTATACTAATCTATCCTTTGTCTAACAAGCAAACACTTGTAACGTAAATACTAAGAAATCTCATCATACACAAGGAAGTGGTTCAGCTATACAGTCTAGTATATTTTTTAAACCCATGTCTAATTACTCAACTTGAACAATAGCTAATTTAATATTGGTTGGTAAGACTACTTATATAATCTCTATGGGATCAATATTTAGACTAACATTCAACTTTATTACTTATATGACTCATATAATTATATAATATCTATGGGATCAATATACTTATGGAACTCTATTAGATAATTTAATTGGCCAATAAGCTTTTTAGACTATGTCACAAATTATAAGGTTTGGCACTATAACAAAGTCACGACATAGTCCTTGTATAAATATTCTATACTTGAGCTTTCTAGCCCTATATGAAAAATATTTAATGTGTAGGACATACACTAGTAGGTGGTACTCATTTGAGGTCGTAACTATGAAGAAAGTTGGATTGCAACTTAATGATTCTTTTTGTAAAATAAACTACAATAATTCTATTCTATTATAAATGTTTGTACAATAGTATTTTGATCAAACTCTTGAGGAATCATGTGGTATAACATTGTATCTAATTAGGTGGATGATTGAGCAGATGGGGTCACTTTTATTCATAAATGAATCAGTGTGCTCATTGTATTAGATTCGGCCGTATGTGTGTCATATGATTGACATGTTGTATAGATGAGACCCTTGGGTAGAGTTTCTATTGCTTATCTTATTTTTATTAAATTATGATTCCTAGAAAAGAAGGCACAACATAGTGGTATCAAGTTACCTAATATCCATTAGTTTTCTAAGGGTGGATTATTGGTCAATGGACACCTCGATTTTGGGGCATAAAAATATAACTAAATGTAACTATATTTATAACTATATATACTATATGTATAACTTTATGGAACTCTATGTTGTATTATATATAACTATTCATAACTATTTGTATAACTATATATAACTCTATACAACTATAGGTAACTATATTTATAACTATATATACTATATGTATAACTATATATGCAAATACATGCATAACTAGATATATAACAATATATAAATGTATTTAATTATATGTTCATAACTATATTTAAATATAATAACATAATGCTATGTATAAATAAAACAACATATAACTATACATAACTATAAATAAATTTAACTACATGTAATTTACATACATTTATATAATTAAATATATGAAATTGTATTTAACAATATGTATAAAAACATATAACAATATATAAATGTATTTAAATATATGTATAACTATACATAACTATATGTGTGTGTGTGTGTGTGTGTGTGTATAATTATGTGAAAAACTATATATAACTACATGTATAACTACTATATGTATAACTATATGTGTAACCACGTGTAACTATATTTATAAATACATGTATAACAACATAAAACAATATTTCTAACTATATGTATAATTATTTATAAATATTTGTATAATTATATAAAATTTTATATAAATATATGTAACTATATTTGTAACTATGTAAGTATATATATAAATATATTTATAACTATATATAACTATATTTTCACTATATAACTTTTTATAACTAAATGTATAACTATATATAATTCTATATAACTATATTTATAACAATATATTATACGTATAATAACATATAACTATATATAATTGTATTTTACTATATGTAAAACAATAAAAAATTTATATATAACTATATTCTTAACTACATAACTATTTATAATCATATGTATAACTATATATAAATTTATATAACTCTATCTATAACTAAATATACTTCATGTATAATAACATATAACTATATATAATTGTATTTTACTATATGTATAACTATAAAAAATTTCATACATAACTATATATAAATATAACAAAATATATTTGGTATACATACATACATATATATATATATATATATATGTATTTAACAATATGTATAACACCATATAACTAGATATAAATGTATTTATCTATATCTATACCTTTATATAAGTATATGTATAAATATATATAATTACTTGAAAAACTATATATAACTACATGTATAATGACATGTATGCTTATCTTTGTGGCTGCGTGTGCAACTATATATTTGTATCTATGCATGTGACTGAATTTATAATCACATGTATAACAACATGTGACTATATGCTTAGCTAAATGGTATGCCTATTTATAAATATTTGTATAACTATATAAAACTCTATATAAATAGGTGTAATGACATTTGTGACTTCGTGGAATGTTTGTGTGACTATATATATATATTTGAAAGTATGAATGTTTATAACTACATCGATAACTATATATATTTCTATAGTATATTTTCTAACTAAATATACTATATGTATAATAACATATAACTATATATAATTGTCTTTTATTATATGTATAACTATTACAACTTTATACATAACTATATATAAATATAACATAAATTATTTAATATACATACATACATATATATATATATATATATAACTATATATAAATGTATTTAACTATATCTATACCTTTACATAACTATATGTATAAATATATATAATTATATAAAACAATATATAACTACATGTATAATTATGTGTAACTATATGTGTAACCACAAGTAACTATATTTATAATTACATGTATAACAACATATAACTTTATGTTTAACTATATCTTATAACTATTTATAAATATTTATATAACTATATAAAACTTTATATAACTATATGTAACTATATTTGTAACTATGCATACATATATGTAAATCTATATATTTATCTAACGATATATACATAATTGTATAAATACATATATAACTACTTATATAATTACACACACACACACACACACTATAATAAAAGGAACAATTAGAAATAGGAATTAGAAACGCCCAATTCCATTTCTAAAATTAATGACAGAATTGAAATGGATTTTAAAAGGAAACGACAAGACCAAAAAAAAATTAGAGATGGAAAAAATTTCTGTCTCTAATTTGTGAAATATGCTTCATAAGTTTTTAAAATCCATGTATTATTAGTAATTCACTATGTGTTTGTTTTTATATTTAGTGATAGAAATTATTTTTCTCGATAAATGAGAAATATATATGCATATCCATCACTATATCATTTAAAAATATTATCAATGGAATATTATTCCATCGCTAAATTCTACCATTAATTTATGATAATTAATTTTTGGAAGAATACTTCAAAACTTCAAACATTCTAAAAGTTTTGAAAATTTTTCAAATTGATTCTAATTTATTCTGGATCTACTATTGATTTTCATGATCACCTAATTGAAATTCTACATGTGGAGTATCTTGGTTTATCAAATAAAAGGACAATTCTTCTTAAGTATAAATGATTTGATCTTATTCCAAATATTGGTACTAGGATACATCATTAATACAACCTTATAGATGTGCACCATAAGAAGAAGTATTATTGTAAGTATGAGCCATGTATTTTTGTGGTACAAGCCAAATAATGACGTTACACCACTTATCCAACCATAAAAAGGCATTTGTGCTATTGGTTGGTAATATGTAAAATAAAACCTAGATTGGCTATATAAGTTGTTGAAAAGATGTTATTATCACTTGATCATCCATATAATCATTTTAAGAAAATAATATGGAACTTCATTCAATTATTTTTGGGGTAGATGATGGTCTTTAAACATTGCTTGGTAAAGGTGGAAATTAATGAAATAAGTCCAAAGAGAACTCCTCTCCTACAAAGAAGCATGATCTTATTAGCAACAATGATGACCATGTTAAAGAAGATAATGAGGAGGAATTAATTAGAGAATAAAATGATGATGAATATGTAGATAGAAATGATTTTTAGAAATTTTTGATAATGACTAGAAATTCATTGACTGTCTTGTTATTTTGTCATTCTCATTTTGTAATCATTATAATGTTGATGTTAAATTAAAATAATTTAATTGTCTTTTCTAATGTTAATGTGTTTATCATTATGTTTTATTATTATGACATTTTCATAACATAATTGTATTGCCTCTGTATATTTTGATATTTATGTAACTTGATTTAGATATGAGAGATAATCATATTCAAGTGATCAAGGATCTCAATATGTGAGGAGTGGCAAAGGAAGTCAACTAATAAATTGTAGAGGAGGAAATCTACATCTATTCAGTGACTACAACACTAAAAATATCTTTATGAATTCTCTGACATGTTCGAAGGAAACTTTGGCAACATCTCAACATGACATATACGTATTTACTACCCTAGATATTTTATCTTCATCTTATTTTGTACCGGAAGATACTAATAGTTATGTCCCGCCTATATTAGGAGGTCCATGCATTGGTACTACAGTAATGACATTGGCAAGATATTCACAATCCATAATCTACATACCAAGTTAAGAGAAAATCTTTCATTTGGCCCATAATTAACAATAAATAGTCCATATATTTCATAAATGTACTACTTGCATTCATTATCATTTTTCATTTTTTTTGTTTTAATTATATATAAATTAATATGTTAATGAAATTATAAGTATCTTAAATTATTTTAATATTGGTATTTTAGAATAATAACAATGTATGATATTACTACTTATGGAACATTATCATTTAGAATTAAAATGATTTTTTTGCAAAGTAATGCAAAATAAATATAAATGAAATAAATTTTAACTTTGTATCAGCAAAATTTATGTATTTTTTTATATGTATTTGTATGTGCTGATGTTAAATTATTTACATGTTTATTCTTCCTACTTCTCATAGAATAAGAAAGATATTTAAGAGGAAACTAGTTTCATAAGGTATAAAGTGGACCAAAATGCTCCTAAATATGAAAGAATTTTATTGGGAAGAATGTGAGGTATATTTATCATACATTTACTTGTCTTTTAATTTGGTCTAATATCATTTACTATTAAACTACATGCATTATACAGTATTATTATTTTCTTTGGTTTTTAGATGACAAGTACAAATGGAATAATCTTTTAGTGGTCTCAGTGAAGGATACATGGAAAATGTGGCACATGTAATATATAATGACAAGCATGGAAAATGAAGAAAAAAATATGATAGAGATGCAAAGCAAAATAGTATCCCGCTTAGTGTTTAGATATAGTGGTGGGATACTAGAATAGCGAGGAGTTCAAGACCTTGTCCCAGGTGGCATCATAGAATCATCGATTAGAGAAAAAAGTGGAAGGATCAGAACCTTCAAAACATATTGGAGATTCAAAGGTAACCTACCGACATTTAATAGATTTGGTATAATTATGTTTTATTTTTTGTTATTATGAAATTTTTAGAACAAAAGGATAATATTTGTGTGATAATGAATGATGTGCCATAATAATAACTAATATGTATTTTCCGGAGGCTGAGCTAGGACTTTCACCAACACCATTTGAGATATTCAAAGGAATGCCCAAGAAGAAGGATAAATCATTTGTTGACAAGCA
This sequence comes from Sapria himalayana, assembly GCA_029783825.1. NCBI lineage: Eukaryota > Viridiplantae > Streptophyta > Magnoliopsida > Malpighiales > Rafflesiaceae > Sapria > Sapria himalayana. Next base: position 1,232,928 of record JAREIK010001079.1, on the reverse strand, counting down.
CTCAAATGATTTAAATGTTAGCTTCCCCTTTTGTAATTGGAGTTTCAATTGATAATTACAAATAATAAAATAAAAAAAAATTAAATACCTAATTATTTACCATTAAATATAAATAAAATGCAAACTTAAGTATATTTATTATTTATGGACTCATTAAATGTAATGACTAACTTCATTTTATTTGTAATTTATAGTAATGAGAGGACAATTTTTTGTGCTGGTATAAAATATATTTTAATATATTAATTGATGAGTTATGTTGTATTTTAATAATTATAAAATGCTGTGAAAAATATTGTTGCAATTACTTCACAACTGAAGGATCCTTCTACATAGGCACAATAGATTGATATTGTGCATGTTTACCTTCAGGATGTCGAAGTAGAGCCGAAAAAATGGCATGTGTATGGTCTTGGTACCTATGCATCTACATTTTATCCAAGTTTTATTTAGAATTTTTCATCATCATCTTTTAATTACAATAACATGTTTGATGAGAGATTGCATGTGTAGATATAGAAAATTCAAGTAACATTACAAAGAAAAAAATGAGAAGATACAACAAAAAAAATGAAGAAATGCAAAATAAAAAGAATGAAATAATACAAAAAAAAATGAATAAAAAAAAAGAAAAGCGGAAACATTAAAAAGAGAAGTGGAAAGAGTGAAAATAGAGAAAGAAATGCAATAAAAGATTTTGAAGATGGAGAAAGTAATGTGTAGGTTGGTAGAAGCATCATCTATTTTTCATCATTATGAAGAGGATTCATCCAAACCTCCATAAGACAATACTCATCAAGAGAAGAACTCATGGTTATTTGTGGTATTTTTTTAATTTTTTGCAATGTATGTTTTTGATCTAAAATTATGGTTTTTGTGCTAATCATTTTTTAATTACATTATAAATTGTGTTTTGAAATTTATCAACATTTATATTTATTATCTGATATTTTATTCTATGTTGGTAGTTATATGAATATCATTTGATGCATGATATGTGTATATGTTTATTTGGTTACAGGTCATATAATTTATATATATAATTGTATATTATATACATGTAGAAACTGCACACAAGGAACTTGTTCCTATTACAAACAATAGAAATAAAACCCCCAGTTTCTAAATTCATTTCTAAATAAAAATAGATTTATGCATTTCTTTGATAATAGGTTGCTCATTTAGAAATGGATAATATACTTCTATTTTTTGTCATAGAATTAGCGATGGAATCCAAGATCTCTTTGTAGTCATAATATTTAACGACAATTTATAGAAAAACATAGGGTAATCCATTTCTAAATTTTAGAGAGGAGCATTATAGAAATGGATTCTTTCCATTTCTAATTCCATTGCTATGGTTAAATAGCGATGGAATTTGAAACGAAATAAAACATTTTTGATTCTGTCTTTTCTTGTAGTGATATATATATATATAACTATATAAAACTATTTATAACTATATATACTATAAATATAATAAATAAAATATTACTATATACAAATGTATTATATTATATGTATAACTATAAAAACTTTATATATAACTATAAATAATTATATCTATAATAATATTTAAAACTATATATAACTATATGTTTTACTATATGTAACTATTTTTATAAATATGTGGATAAAACATATAACTATAAATACCTTTTTAAAACTATATGTATAACTATATATTAATATGCATAATTATATGTAACTATATTTATAACTATATGTATAATTGTGTATGACTATATAAAACTATATGGTTAAATATTATTACAAAAAAATGATTTACCAATCGAATATTACCAATGGATAGTGTTGGGCAAACGCGCTTCCACGGGTAGTGAGATTAAGAACAGAAAATAACAGAAAACACAGAAATAAGCAATATATATATATATATATATATATATATATATATCCTCAATCCACAAGCATCCACGACAGAATTAAAACGAGAAATCAACACAGAAATAACGTGGTTCGCTAGTCGCTCAGTACGACTAGCTACCTCCACCAGAAAATGCTTATGCGTTATAGATTAAAACCAAGAAATGGAGCGTCTTACAGTATGCAGCATTCGGCAGTCGCGAAATCGCGCAGAGAGAGAGAGGAGAACGAAGATAAACAGTTCAATCGGGTCAAAAACAGCTGCCCGAAAAAATAAATACAAATCATTTTATACAAAAATAAACATCTGGTTCATTTAACCGAAACAGGTCGGATCATGGAACGGGCCAGGCTCTGCTCCAAAAATTTCGGCCCACTGACCGAACAGCGGGACCTCCATTATTGTGCTACTACTGCATCCCCGGGCTTTTAATATTTTCTTTCCTGCACTTACATGAAAATATTAAAATAGATTATTAAGTAAAAATAAATTATATATACAGTAGATAGAATCCATTGATAATTACAGACAAAATATCATCACAATTTCAATTTGGAGTTTCCTAATTGATTTAATAAAGGATTACCATTTGATATTTTTCAAATGATAAGATTTAACTCTTTTGATAACCACTAGACCCAACAACCAATTATCAATGGATTAGTAACAAAATTTATGAATAGATTAAACTCTATTGATAAAATTAATGTGCAAGGAAGATTATATATATAAATATATAATCAATTAATTAATTTGATTTTAATTTATATTAATTAATAGAATTAATTATATAATTTAATCAAATTAATTATCCTGATTTTATATACACAGATGTGTGTAATATATTAAATCTTCAATTATAATTTTTATATTTTTTATGCCATTGAATTAGTCTATGGAAGGGATTCCGTCATAAATAAGATCTTGGCCTCTCAATATAAATTTTATTTATCATAATTCATATTAATTATAATTCATATCACTATAGAATTATAATTATACTTTCTCATTTATTCTAAACAACTCACGCCCTTTGTTTTTTAAAAATTATTCAACTCTCCATGTTAAGATTATAGATATCTATCAATTGAATTGAATTATTGACAATTCAATTCAACAAATTTGTTATATATTACATAGGGATCTTCCACTTACCTTATTTGATATACCACAAAAAAAATCTACCTATAAAGTTTGATAATATCAAATCTTATAAGCATTCTCAAAGGTATATCATCAATCTATTTTATAGGATATAGACTCCATAAATAATCAACATTTACTATAAAATTAATAAAGTTATCAAACTCATTAAGAAAGTTAATTTAATTATAAATATCACCATTTATGATTCATAATAACTATTAACAGGTGCACATGTTTATTAATTTAATCAAGATTGAGAGAAATAGTATTAGCAATAACTATGGTGAGTATTTATTTATATGTTAGTATAAAATAATTACACTACTTTGGTTTCATTCAATGCTTACAAGTACACTAGTATAATAAGTTATAATTTTATCATTTCTCATAATTAAGATAGAACTACTAAAATCTTGTGCTATAATCTTGCCAACAGAGTGTTCGCAACTCTATCTAGATTATGAACAATAAAGTAATACCCTTTAAGAAATTAAGATTCAATCTTCTACACGTAAGTCAAACTATATGCACAAAATCATATACTATATAGAATAAAGGAATGATATTTAAAACTAAATCTTAGCTCATTGCAATTTAAAAGAACTTCAAAATGAATCCAAACAATAATATAGAAAAAAACAATAATCAATGGCTTTTAGGATAAAATGGGTCTAAGAATTACTTGCTTAGACTTAAAGCTATGATAACACACATCTTGCTCCTATTCCTTCCACATGCCTTTTATGGGTTTTTGTTGGCAAGCTTTTCATAAAATGATCTATTAGGTAATCCGCTGATCTTACCTCTATCACTAATCTATCTCCTTTTTTCATAATATCTTTTATCAGATAGAATTTTTGCTCATTTTGTGTTGCATTCTCAAAGGTTCTAGGTTCCTTTGAGTTAGCAACCACCCTACTATTATCATTATAAAGTGAAATAGGCAATTACACAAAAAAATGATCCATAGATCTGTCAGAATGTTTTTAAGCCATACTATCTCATTGGCTGCCTCCAAAACTGTCACATATTTAGCCTTTTTATTTGAATTAGTAATACACAATTGCTTGATACTTCTACAACTTGTGCCTTCACTTCACAAGGTAAATACAAAATGTGGGGTGGACTTTCTCAAATCCTCATATAATTAGAAATCTGAATTTGTATACTAATATATAATCTTTAATCCTTTTAGGTACTTGATTATATATTTTACTTCTATCCTATGTTATTATTCTAGGTTAAATTGATATATACTTATCATGCCTACAACAAAATAAATATCAAGTTTAGTGCAAAGCATTACATACATCAACCTTCCTACTACCGAACCACAAAAACTACATTCATTTTTTCTATCTCATTAGGTGTTTTATGAAACTAATCTTTTGATAGAGTTATTTAATGTCTAAAAAAAAGAAAACCTTTCATGGAATCTTGCATGCTAAAATAAGTCAATATCTAATTGATATAAATAGCTTGAGATAAGCCTAAATTTTATTTTTGTGATCTCACTAAATATTAATCCCAAGAATGTAGCCAACTTTTCCTAAGTCTATCATATCAAATTGAGTGGATAACTAGAGATTGACCAAAGGCAATAAACACACATCATTTTTACTAAATAATATGTCATCAATACACAAAACCAAGAATACCACCATGCTACCACTTTGCTTCATACTCAGCATAACATTGGTCGAAGCATAAGACTTAATGGGTATAATCAAAATGAATATTCCAAAATTTAGATGCTTATTTCAAACAATAAATGGACTTCTTTAATTTACACAACACGTGCTCTTGGCCTTTTCATATGAAACCATCAGGTTGCATCATTTAGAAGTACTCTTCAAGATGTCCATTCAAAAAATATAGTGATTTTATCTTTCTACTAAAACGTTTAACCATAACGTGTTGCATTGAATAAGAGAACCTTTATAGACTACATCACTATTGGAAAACAAAAGATACCCTCATAACTAATTTCCTCTTTCTAAGTAAAGCCTTTAATAATATTTTTAGCTATGTAAGTATCAATGTTACTATTTATTCCTCTATTTTTCTTATTGATCCACCTACACGTGATGAGTTTTATTCTTTCACGTGGTTCCATAAGTTCATAGACATGATTAGAATGTGAGGATTACGTATTTGATTTTATAGTCTTCTAACAAATATTCTACATCTTTATCTTTAAGTATTTCATCATAATTATATGGATTAATATCTACCTCTTTAGAGATTTTATCATAAGACTCTCTCTCAATAGTGTATATCATATAGGTTGAAGAAAAACTCACCGTGATGAGGTACTCCTCTTGGTTGTTTACTATTAATAGTTCGCTATGTAAATATTGATCCTTGTAAACTATTATGATCATTGCCTTTTGGCTGTGGAACCAACATATCAAAGATAGGTTTACAAGGTCTAGTATCAACACCACTAATAACAATCCCCCTTTCACGTAGACACAATGAGATACTAGATTGTTATCTTGTGATGTTTCTTCTTTTATTACCAATATTGAAATAGTTTGAGTTGTTTTATCCCCTCTCAATTATTCTAGAACAATCCTACTTTTGAGTATGTGTCTTATTATATAATCATCTTTGATGACTATATAATAAGTTGTTATAAAACAAATCACTTTTAGTTCCTATAGGATATCACATAAAGAAATGAACTTCTGTTCTTAGTTACAAATTATTTATTTTTCTTTTCAGCACATGTGCTCGAAAACCCCAAAAATAAATATGTTTCATACTCGATCACTAGCTATGATGGTCAAACTCTGTCTGGTACTTCATGGTTCCACTCCATTCAATGTCTTTCTCGAACATTAGAGTGCGCATAGAATACCAAAAGGAGTCAATAAGGCTAACTGTACTACCCAAAAATCACTAAGAAATGCCTATTCATCCATTCCACAATCTAGTTGGAGTAGAAGGTACTTACTTAGATGGAACTAAGTATATAACATAAGTTGTTGTTTCTACAGCATATCCCCATGAGAAATCAGATATATCTAAATAACGTATCATTAATCTTATCATGTCCATTAGAGTCATTTTATTTTGTTGTCATACCATTATATTGAAGAATGCCAAGTGTAGACAACTGGGATGTAATTTCATGGTCAGATAAATATTTCCTAACATCTACCAAGCGATAATGACCACCATGATCAGATAGTAGTATCTTGAGATATTTATTAAAATGTTTCTCTATTTTTATTATATACTCTTTAAATTTTTAATGGCTTTGGACTCATGACATTTTAAATAAATATATTCATACCTTGAGTAATTATTAATAAATATATTAAAAAAAACTAAAAATCACCTTTTACATGGATGATCATAGCTACATAGATTAGAATAAACTAGTTCCAACTCTTCTTTAGCTCTATAACCCTTAGCCAAAAAAGGGGTGATTAGTCATTTTTCCTTCCAAGTTGGATTTACAAGCTATAAGTGTTTCAACTTATAACGAACCCAAGGGTCCATCTTCAACCAGTCTAGATATCCATTTTAGATTTATAAGACATAGACATAAGTTCAAATATATGTAAAATTCATTTGGGAATGTTATTTTTTCTTACATGACAAGATGCTAGTATTATAAAATTCAACCCATTATAGAGTGAGATAGAGATAGGATTAGAATATAAAGATTTCTTTAATACAACAAAATACATAATTTTTTATTCAGATAAACTATTACATAATTATTGAATAAAAAAGAATATCTTTCTTTAACCAAACTAGAAGTAGAAATCAAATTAATCTTGATGGAAGATACATAAAGACAATCTTTCAAAATCAAAAATGTATCTTTCTTAAATTGAAGACAATAATCTCCCACTACAATTTTCAGTTTCTTTCTAGTATCACCCATGTAAATATCAATCTCTGCATCACTTGGTTGTATGGGTTTCTGAACCCACTACAAAGAATTAAATTTTTGATTTGTGGTTCTCATGTCTATACACCAAGTATCAATAAATACTATGACTAAACATGTCTCAACTACTAGTAAATGAGGTTCATCTTAATTATTCACCTTGTTGAGATATATTGCAGACTACTACTTTTAGTGTCCTGATAACTTGCAATGAAAATATTTATCTTTTGGTTTTTTTCATTCTCAATTGTGACTAAGAAGTTGTCTATGGAATATGAATATGTTTATTAAATTTTTTCTTTTTCATACCATTTATTTTAAAAGAAATCTTTTCAATCACAAAGACTCAAGATGATTTTTTGATAATACTCTCAGGTGATACCAATTTTTTAAGGAATTGTGTCAGTGTCCAATCAAGTTTATTCATGTTATAGTTTAGAAAAAATTACTTATAAGAATCCATCAGTGAATGAAGAATAATATTGATCTAGGAATCAACATCGATCTCAGCTCTAAGAATCTCTAGTTCATTCAGAAGACTGATAATCTTTAAAACATGATCACTCAATATTATGTTTTCAACAAAATTATTATTTATTAGATCCTTCATGACTTTATGTTTGGTTGAACGAGTCTAATTCCACAATATTTTTTTGAGATTAGATATCATATCATAAATAGTAATCATAGATAGATACTGATGTTGGAGTAAATTTTACAAAAGAAGTCATAATATAGCACTTTGATATCTTATTAGCTTTTACCTATTTCTCATAAGACTTGGTTTCTTGTTCATTTTTTACTTCATGAGGTTTATCCGAGAAAAGTTCTATAAGTACAAACTTGTATTTCTCAATAGTCAGTATAATATTGAAGTTTCTTTTACAATCTATATAATTGATCTTATCGAATTTGTTTTCTTTGAGAATAGTGGTGAGTGGGTTGAAAGTCATTTTTATTCCTTTAAAACCTAAAAATTTACAATGAGCCAATTAACTTTGAATTCTGCTTTGAGTGTTGGTTCTCTCTTGCAATTTTGGAGTAAATCCATTGTTAGTCTAATACACTATGAACAATATGCCTCAATGGAAGGATATCTATTATTTATTATTTATTTAGGCATGTTGATACCTATTAATATTGTTTTCTAGACAATAGATGACTTCTCTTGGATAGTATAAATAATAGTAGTGACTAAGATAGCATGATACTATTATTTACTACTAAGCATACACCATTACAAAAATCTAAACTGACTATTGTTAAATGAATTCTTTAGATAGAGAAGTAATTCATTTCAATAATCCATAGAATTAACTCATGATAATTTGTGATAAGTAGAATACAAGTCAATCTATCCGATATGAAAAATGCATTAAGACCAACATTCCAATTGGCATGAATTACTTACAAACTATTGATAGAGACCATGAGATTATCTACAAACAAGATATCTTTAAAGGTTAAGGTGTGAACCCTAGAAAAAAACAAATAAATAAATAATATGATTTTTCTGTAAAATGAGGTAAAATGCTAATTTTTATGTAAAAAAAAATTTGAATTTTTTTAAAATCCGAATGATAAAGCATACTTCTCTATTGAATTCATCATGATAAATATAGCTTCAGTGATAAATTTTGTTGAATTATGAGGCAGTCGAAATGTAGTCATTTTTTTAATATTATTTTATTATTATCAATTAAAATAATAATAATAATAATAATATAATTAAAAAAACAAGAAAAGCATTGCTACGTGCATGCGTAGCACATGTGTTGAGTTTTTATTATTATTATTTTATCAAAACAATAAAAAAAATAGTATTGAACGTGAAAATGAGGGAAAACATTAAAAATATGGGAATCTGAGAGATAAATAAGTTCAGTGCTGAGAGAAAAAAAATAATGTGAGTTCTTTTGTAATTATTTGATTATTTTGGTATTGAAATAAATTAGTCCAAGAACAAAAGTTGCTCTATGTGATGAGTGCTTTGTGTTAGTATCAAATTCTAGATGTTGTGGTATTAAATATTCTGACAAATTCTCTTTTTAGAATTTATTTCCATTTAAGGGTCATAAATGGTCATGAATTATAATTCAATTCAAAATTATTTTATAAATTAAATTCTAAAAGGTTAATTGGTGAAAATTTCTATGTTTTGTTTGCATTTCATATACATATTTGCATTTCATATTATACCTGTGCATGAAATATAATTTAATCATAAGTTGTATATTTGCATTTTATATACACAAGGACATTGCAAAAAAAGGGTATGTACATGGTTGATATATATATAATTATAATGGATATTATTTATGTGGACTCGTAATGAGATAACATCAAACTAAGTTATGTGGTATTTTTCGGAGAAAGTCCAATATTATTTTCAGGAGAAAATCTATTTTTTTTGGAGAATGTGTCTAATATTTTTCATAGAATGTCCAAGAAAAAAAGATTATTTTTCGGAGAATGTCCAATATTGTATTTCAGAGAAGGTCCTTATTTCTCGGAGTATATCTTTTATAGAGAAATAAGTATATATATTTATATATAAAAAATATGTTATACTTAGCTTTGACATGTGTGGGATAGTTGGTGAGACTTGGGATGTGTGCATAAAAATATTCCATCTATATATACATTCATATAAACATTCCCCTAAAATGGGTGTTAATATATGAGCATTGTTTTTTTATATGCACTTAAATGGGGAGTAGTCCTGTATGAGTTAATCTATGTTGAGCTTTGCTCATTTCATTGTGGGACCCCCTTTCAGGTATAAGTCTAGTATAGATGACAGACCCACATGTAGGATATCATGTATGATGAAAGTCAATTGTGGATTGAATTGTATATTATGTATTTTTTTTATTCCACTAAGCAAATGAATGAGAAAAAAAATGTGTAAGCAATATTTGTAAGCAAATAAAAATATTATTTTATTGATATTTTATCGTTTGATGAATGAATGGGACTCCCTAGGGTATGGGGTGTCACAACTTGGTATCAGAGGTTAGGTATATGATTACCTATAGCTCAAAATTGGTACAAGTTTCATAATTTGGTACAAAAGTTTAGGAGTACAAATACCTAATGCTTGGATAATTTACATTCAGGTAATAACTTGGTGTTAAGGTCTAGGTATAAAATTACCTTGGATAGATCACAACATATAGTGGATTTGTTTTGATGTGTACGTTGGTGTGTGGCATGTTGCATGTTTTATATTGTGTGGATTATATGCAAGATGAGAAATGGGTATAGGAAAAAAATAAACTAGGGTGGAAAAACATAAAATTAGTTGTTCACAGAATAAAAAGATAACTTTAAAATAAAAAGTCTATTATTAATTGGTATATGCACTAATAATAGAATAGAAATGTGATTTTCAAATTATTATTTGACTTGTGTAGATGGCAGTTAGAGAATGAGGACACAAAGGAAGTCCATGGAGTGAAAGCCAACCACCAACAATCTTTAACCAACAGGGCATCATAGAGGATGTTGGTGTGATAGCTGCCACTTTTGCATAGGCTAATGCAACTATAAGTGAGGAAGGGTCGAGTAACCTCCAAATGTTTAAGGCACATCATCCTCCAATATTTATGGGAGGGAGGATCCGATGGTGGCTGATCATTAGTTTTGATAAGTTGAAAAAAATCATGGAAGTAATGGAGATCACTTCCAATGCCACAAATATCTAGAAGTAAGGTTCCAGCAAGAGGGTGAATCACAAATTTGGTGGGATTAGATCAAGGCCTTGAAGAGAGGCAATGACATGGAATAATTTCGAGAAATCTTCATAAAGAAACATTTTTTGAATTTAGCTAAACATGTTAAGGCCTAATATTCCTTAAACTTATAAAAGAAAATATGGTAATGTTTGACTAAGTGGTTAAATTCACAAAGGTGACATGTTTTGAGGGATGATTATGTGGTCACTAATGTGACAAATGTTTGAAAATTTGAAGATAGATTAAAATTGTCAATATGGGGCAAAATTGTAGGATTTCTCGTCCAGGATATGGATTCGATAGTTAAAACATCTTTAGCCATGGAACAAGAGGTTGAAGATGCACAGAACATCAGTGAGATGAGTGGGAGTAGTATTGAAAAGAAAAAAGAGAGTTGGTATTCTTCTAGGAAGTGGCAGAAGACATTTATTTCCCAAGGATTATTATGGACAAAATCATAATTATCAACTCTAAGTCTAGATCGGGAGTTCTAACCAGATCAGATTGTGAATTTGTTTTCACTACCAACAACTATGACATTAAAAATGGGAGTGCCCACAGAAGCAAGGATCCAAGGATCATGAGACATCACAGTCGCACACATCCATGGAAAATACATAGATATTGTTTATTTTTATTTCTCTAGTATAAGTCAAAAGAACTGATTTCAATATCGAGGTACTACCCAAATACTTCCTACTTCATAGGTAGACTAGAAAGGCCTAGGCATGGGAAGGGGTCGAAAAGAATGTTCACATTCCAAGACTTCAAGAACCCAAGGGCAAGTCTATGCCATTACACAACAAATAGAGATGACAAATTAGTCAATAATATAAGGTACTTTCTTGTTTTTTCATTTATGGGCAAGAGTTTTATTTAATTTTGGTGCATCATATTCATTTATTTCTACATCATGTGTGAGATTGGGTTTGGAGGTTAAAAACTTGGATGTAACTTCTCTCTTAGGGACTAAGGTGAAAATTGATTAGATATGTTAAGATTGTGAGTTAGAAATCTTAAGGATTCGACTTATTGTGGACCTTCAAGTTATCAACATGTTAGATTTTGATGTAATTTTTGGCATTGATTGGTTACCAATACATCGACTCATTTTTGATTGTGATCTAGAAAAGTTATTGCCTATGCACTAGATAGTGTATGTGTTATATTTCAATGGGATAATCATGATGCTTTACCCTAGGCTATATATGATTTTAGATAGTATGGATAACTGATGGGTTGGCTAGCATACCTTACCCTAGAAGATGAGGGAACACTAGATTTAATTCTTCCTCAAATAGTTTGTGAATGTGAGGATACTTTTCTAGATGAGCTACCAGGATTACCCTCGTATAAAGAAGTAGACTTTAGTATCAAGTGACACCCCAGTAATTCACCAATTTTTATGACTCCACATAGGATGGCACTAGTAAAATTATAGGAACTCAATGTCCAAATACAAGATTTGTGGGCAAGGGTTTTATTAGATCAAGCACTTCACTTTGTGGCACTATTGTTCTATTTGCAAAAAAGAAAGATAATATAATTCGACTTTGTATTGACTACCAACTATTTAACAAGGTTATGATAAAGAATCGATATCCATTAACAAGGATTGATGATTTATTTGATCAGTTGAAAGGGGCATAGGTCTTTTCCAAAATAGATCTTCGTATAGAATATTATCAATTAAGAGTTAGGGAGGTTGACATCTCTAAGACTACATTTAGAATGTGGTATGGGTGTTTTGAGTTAACAGTGATACCTTTTAGATTAACAAATATGCTAGCAGTATTAATGGATCTCATGCATAGAATATTTCAGCTATAATTAGATCATTTTTTTATAATCTTTGTTAATGATATTTTGATCTACTTTTAGTCTGAGAGAGGGCATGAAGATCATTTAAATGTATTCTCTAAACTTTGAGAGAACATAAGTCTTATGCAAAATTCATTAAATATTATTTTTGGCTGATAGAGGTGAAATTTTTGGGATACATAGTATCGGCTATTTGTATCTCAGTAGACCTTGAAATAGTCAAAGTAGTACTGAGTTGGGAAAGATAAAAGTTCTTTTTTGAGATATGTAGTTTCTTAGGATTAGTTGGATATTATAAGAAATTTATTGAGAATTTTTTTTTTGTTGAGCTACTCCAATGACTAGATTTACCTAAAAAGAAGTCAAGTATGAGTGGGCTGATCCATGTAAGAAGGTATTCCAAAAATTGAAAAGAAGACTTACTTTAGCTCCTATTCTGATAGTTCTAGACATGAGACAAAAGTACATGGTGTATTATGATGTCTTGAAAGATGGGCTAGGATGTGTTCTAATGTAGTTTGGAAAAGTTATAGCTTATGGTTCATGGTAGTTAAAGAACCATGAGTAAAATTACCTCTCAAATGGATAGAGTTAGTAGTTATAGTCTTTGCCTTTAAGATATGGCACCTCTATTTATATGGTGAGTAGTCTGAAATATTTTTAGACCATAGAAGTCTAAAATATATCTTTAAACATTGATACCATAACATGAGACAATGCTGATATATGAAATATCTGGAAGATTATGATTTTACTTTGTATTACCATCCAGGTAAGGCAAATGTAGAGGCTAATGTGCTTGGTCAAAATTCATGATGTATCCTAGCTAGTATAGCTTCGAAAGAATGTAAGATGCTTGAGACTTTGGGATGATTCAGCTTATAATATAGTAATCAAGGTCATAAAGTTATTAGAAGTTTAGTAGCTACACCTTCCCTCTTGGGTAAGGTGATTGAGATCTAGAAACAAGATGCAAAGATATTGTCCATCAGAAACTAGGTTTAGGATGGTATATGCGATGAGGGTTGGGCCATTAACAAGGATGATAGTCTTTAGTTTAGGAGATGGATCGTGGTTCCTTAAATAGTAGAATTGATAAAGAAGATTCTTAGAGAATTTCAATATTCTCATTTTGCAGTACATCCAGGTAGTATGAAGATATATCATGATCATCATTGCTAATATTACTAGAATGAGATGAAGAGACACATTGGGTATTTTGTGTGATGATGCCTCATGTGTCAACTAATAAAGGCTAAGCATCAGAATCTAGAGTTACTACATCCATTGAAAATAGCACATTGAAAATGGAAGCATATCATGATGAATTTTGTGACTCACTTGCCATGGACAACATGAAAACATAAGGCTATGTGGATGATAGTGGACTGGTTTCCAAAGTCAGCATATTTATGGATGTGCAGATGATTTTCACACTAAAGGAATTATGTAAGTTGTGCAAATGAGAAATCACCCAATTACATCAAGTGCTAGTATCCATTATATCAAACTGAGATCCCATATTTATAGCTTAGTTTTGGAAGAGCTTCCAAAAATCTATGACAAATTAGTTGATATTGAGCATTACTTTTTTTCCACAGACAGGTGGTCAATCAAAGAGGACCATATAGGATTTAGAGGACATGCTACAAGCATGTTGTATAGATTTCAAGGGTAGTTGAGAAGAATATTTGCCCTTGGTTGAATATGTCTATAACAATAGTTATCAGGAAAGTATATAGATGGCACCATATGAATCGTTATATGGAAGGCCAGGTCGATCTATAGTTTGTTAGACAAAGGTGGGAGGCAAATCCACTATAGATCTAGATTTGATTAGAGATACATCAGAACGAGTAGATTTGATTTGACATCTCCTTATAACTCGATGTCAATAGAAAAGTTATGCTAATAAACAATGATGACCTCTAAAATTCGAGGTGGGAGATCATATTTTCTTGAAAGTAATGACAAAAAGAGGAGTGATCAGATTTAGTAAGTATGGAAAGTTATCACCAAGATATAATGAGCATTTTGAGATAGTGGAGAAGGTTAGTGTGGTTGTTTATCGGTTGACATTACTCCCATGTTTATCTAGTGCCCACGAGGTATTCCATGTCTCAATTCCTAGGAGATACATTTCTAATCCAACTCATGTAGTGGATTAGGGTGAGCTCATTATTGATGGTGATGGAATGTTAAAAGAGAGATCAGTGCGTATCATAGATAGCCGATACCAAGTTTTGTGATGCAAGACTATAAGACTTGTAAACATTTTATTGGAGTATCAAGGAGTAGAAGAAGCATCATGAAAATGTGTTTTAGTCATTTAATAATTATTTAACTAAAGCATATACCTATGATTGTAGATAGTTACATGTGATAATTTCAAAATAAAATTCTTTCAGGAGGAGAGAATGTGGAACCCAGAAAAAAAATGATTGAATACATAATATGATTTTTCTAGAAAATGAGACAAATTGGTAATTTTGTTGTAAGAAAATAAATTTGAAAATTTTTAAAATCTAGATGATACAATAGACTTTATCATTGAATTCTCCTTGATAAATATAGCTCTTGTAATAAATTTCATCAAATTTAAGGTATCAAATATAGTCATTTTTTTTAATATTATTAATTAAAATAATAAAATAATAAAATAATGAAAAAAAACTAATAAAAATGTGGCTGCATGCTTAGCCCAACTGTCAAACGAAAGTTTTTTTATTATTCTTTTGATAAAATAATAATAAAACAATAAAAAATGGAAATGATGGTGAAAATGAGAAAACATGAAAAACACAGGAATCAGAGAGATAGAAGTTCAGTGCTAAGAGAAAAAAACTATGTAGGTTCTTTTGCAATTAGTTGATTAATTTGGTATCGAAATAAAATAGTCCAAGAACAAATATGTGACAAAAGCTTCATGTTAGTATCAAATTCTACAAATTTCGGTATTAAATATTCTGAGAGGTTGGAGTTTTCTCCTATTAGAATTTCTTTTCATTTAAGTGTTGTAAATGGTCATAAATTATAATTCAATTAGAAATTGTTTAGAAATTAAATTATGAATAATTAATTGGTGAAAATTTTTGTGGTTGATCTATTAATATATTATAGTGTGATTTGTGTTCATATTATTATAATCGTTCATGAAATATAATTTAATCATAAATGACATATTTCCATTTTATATGTACGAGGATATCACAAATAAATGGGTGTGTGTGTTGTTGATATATATAAAATTACAACTAATATTATTAATGCGGACTCAAAATAATACAATGTTCAATCTTAGTTACGTGGTAATTTTTGAAGAATGTCAAGTATTAATTTTCGGAGAAAATTCATATTTTTTGAGAAAGTCCAATATTTATCGGAGAATGTCCACGAAAAAAAAATATATTTTTCAGAGAATGTCTAATATTATTTTTTAGAGAAGATCCATATTTTTAGGAGTAAGTCTGATATATATATATACATACATACATACATACATACATACATACATACATACATATATATATATATATATATATATATATATATATATATATATATATATATATATATATATATATTTATTTATTTATTTATTTATATATAAGTTAAACATGGTTTTAGCACATGTGGGGGAGTTAGTAAGAGTCGGGATACAGGTATACAGATATTCCGTCTATATTTATATTCATTTCAATATTGAACTTAAATAGGTGTTAATATATGCACATAATCTTTTTTATGTGCACTTAGGTGGGGAGTAATCCGGTAAAAGTTTACCTCTATTTAGTTTTACTCACTTCGTTGTGAGCCCCGCTTTTTGGTACAGGTCAAGTGCAGATGATGTATCAATATGCAGGATCACACATTTGATGAAAGCCAGTTGTGACTTGAGTTGTATATTATGTGTTTTTTTATTCCTCTGAGCAAATGAACGAGAAAAAAAATGTGTAAGCAACATTTATAAGAAAATAAAACTATTATTATATTGCATATTTTATTGTGTGATTAATAAATGAGACCCCCTGATGATTGGGGTGTAGCATAAGGGGTTTATTTTCTTTTAAAATAAGATTACTAATTCTTTCTTTCTACTATTTACACATAACTATCATACAAGTTGCCACATAAATGAATCATTCATATCTTTACATACCACCACACATTATATTGTTTCCAAACACAAGAACATACCATTACATGCATTCCATAATTATGTGATGACTATGGCATCACATTATCCCTAAGTTACAAAGCCTAGTTATTTGAGTTTTATAATTTATTATCCAATGACTTATTTTTGAAGAAATTTTTTATTTGTGGCATTGCTCCAAAGGAATGTTTTCTTTTCTTGCCCCAAAGTTGTTGGGGCTAAAGGCAAGAACACTAAAATTAAATAAATGGCTACTTAAACAAAACAAAAAGAAAAATAATTATGCTATGATCATCTCTAGTCTCTACCATGAGCTTCAACACTACAATAGTCACTCACCATAAGCTCTACCATAACATGACTCACCATCGTAAGCTCAACTATGGCATGGTTCACCACCCCAAGCTCTTCCATGACAATGGTTGGCCACTACGAGCTCCACCATAGCATGATTCACCACATGAAGGTCCACCATGAAATGGTTCACCACCATAGGCTCCTCTATGGCAGGGCATGGCATGGTTACACATATAGTTATATTTAATTATATATAATCAAAAATTTAGTTAAACATATATTTATATGTTATTATATATATAATTGTAAATACATTTACAAATAGTTACCCTTATAGTTATGTAGTGTTATATATAGTTTTACAATTACATGTAATCTGTTATATATTGTCAAACATATAGTATATATAGTTATAAAAATAGTTATAAATATAGTTACATATAGTTATATAGAGTTATATAGAGTTAAACATATAAATATAAATAGTTATATATGTAGTTATACATAGTATTTATAGTTATAAATATAATTACATATAGTTATACTATCATATATATTGTTTTGATTATATTTACATATACTTATACATATAGTTATACAAATTTTTATAAATAATTTTCATACAGTTATATATAGGTATACTTATAGTTATATATAGTTATACATATAGCAATTAAATATAATTATATATAGTTATATGTTGTTATACATATAGTATATAAATTTTTATAAATATGGTTATGTTTAGTTATATATATTTATGTATTGTTATAGATATAATTATTAAGAGTTTTAGATATAATAAAAGATATAGTTACATTCAATTACATATTTACTTTTACATATAGATATACATTTTGTTATATATAGTTATCCATATTAGTAATAAATAATTACATATATGCATAACTACATAGTTATTTATAGTTATATATATAGTTATATATAGTTATATATAGTTATATATAGTTATATATAGTTTACATAGAATTATATACAATTATATATAGTTATATGTTATACATGTAAAACCCATGCTAAATTAAATTCAAATAAATTTTTCTAGTCCTCAGATGATGAACCATACCCCCACCATTATAAATTGTAGTCTAGAAGGATTACTTACAACAATAGATAAACAAGAAATGATGTCTTGATTCTAGAGGTGATGAGATAACTTTCTTGGTATCTTGACATGTTATTAGATGTTGCAACTACACCATGGAGTTGTTACTTTAATTGTGATGTCTCAACTATGTTCTGAAGTCGTAATAGATACTCTATGTCATGGCATAACAATTGATATTATGACTATGTCTCAATGTCATGACATGTGTTGAATGTGACGACTATGTTTTGGTATAATTATATATTCATTATGTCATAAAATTTTATTCGATATCATACATGTGTTTGACATTGCAACTGAGTTTTCATGGCTTCACAAACACTTGATGTTATGATAAGTTATTTGATATCGCAATTATGTCTTAATGTTGTGACATGTGTCTCAAAACCATGATAACACGTGTCAGATTCCCACTCCTACCACATGTCTATCAAAAGATTTAGCTAGAAGACTCTTCATAAAAAGATCTACTAAGTTATCTGGAGATGTTATTTTTGTCACCACTACTTCTAATCTTTTAAAAATATATTTTATTAGATGGTATTTATGCTCAATGTATTTCATCTTCTTGTGGTTTCTAGGTTCCTTTGAATTTGAAACTATTACACTATAATTATAATAAAGTGTAATAGGTGATTTCAAAAAGAGAACACCACCTAGATCCATCAAGAAGTTCCCGAGCCCTTGGCTACCTTTAAAGGTGTCACATACTCAACTTCCATAGTAAAATCAAAAATACAAGATTTCTTGACACTTCTCTAGCTTATAATTCCACTAACATATAATCTCAAATCCTCATCTAATTGGAAATTTGAGTCTATATACCCTATAGCTACAAGATTATTTACTCTATACACTAACATATAATCTCTAACCTATTTTAGGTACTTGATTATGTGTTTTGCTATTAATCAATATGCTTAACCTATGTTAGATTGATATCAATTTACCATGCATATAGAAAATAGATATTAGGCATGGTACAAAGTATTGCATACATCAAGCTTCGTACTATAGATACATAAGGATCTTCCATCATTTTCTCTATGTCATTAAGTTTTTTGGGATATTGTTTTCTTGATAGAGTGATTCCATGTCTGAAAGGAAGCAAACCTTTCTTGGAATCTTACATTCTAAAATGAGTTAATATTTAATCGATATAAAAAGTTTGAGAGATGCCAAATATTCTTTGACTATGATTTCACAAAAGCTTAATCCCAATAATGTGAGTAGCTTTTTTAAGTCTACCATATCAAATTGACTGGACAACTATACCTTAATTAAAGATAATGAGTCTACATCATTATCAATGAGTAATATATCATCAATATATAATACCAATACTATCACATTATTATCACCTCTTTATATATACACACAATACTCATCATGATATCGATCAAATCCAAAATACTTAAAGGCTTGATAAAAGTGAGTATTCTAAGATTTAGATGCTAGTTTCAATTCATAAATAAACTTTTTTAACTTACACATTATGTATTCTTGTATTATATAAATGCATTGTTCAAGATGTCCATTCAAAAATGTAGTCTTTATGTTTATTTTCCAAATTTGATAGTTATAATGCGCATCTATGAATAAGAGAATCCAGATTGACTTTAACATAGCTACCAACGAATTGATTTCATCATAATTGACTTCTTATATTTAAATAAAACCTTTTGCAATAATCCTAGTCTTATATGCCTCAATACTACCATACATTTCTTTCTTTTTCTTATAGATTTATTTGTACACTATGAGTTTTATCCCTTTAGGTAGTTCCAAAAGATCTAAGACATGATTGGAGTGTATTGATTTCATAGCCTTTTGTTTATGTTCTACATCTTTATCTTGAAGTGGTTCATCATAGTTTTCAGGATATGAATCTATCTCTTCATATGTTTTATCATAAGACTCACCCAAGAGTGTATACCACATAGGTTGATAAATAAACCTTCCACTATGATGGGACACTCCTTATAGTTGTATAATTTTAGACACACATTG
Source organism: Sapria himalayana (assembly GCA_029783825.1). Lineage (NCBI taxonomy): Eukaryota > Viridiplantae > Streptophyta > Magnoliopsida > Malpighiales > Rafflesiaceae > Sapria > Sapria himalayana. The sequence goes on along the minus strand of JAREIK010001079.1, from coordinate 1,212,837 downwards.
CATAGATACTAATCCCTATGAACCAATATGACCATTGCTTATAATTGTGTGATTGATATATCAATGATAGGTTCATAAGGGTTAATATCAATATTCTCACCAATAATTCTCTCATTTTGATGAGACAATGAGGTATTATAGATGCTACATTGTGGTGTTCTTTTTGGTATTGAAAGAGTTTGAACTAGCTTATCTCTTTTTAATATCTCTAGAAAAATTCTACTTCTGGGCTTATGGTTTGCTATATAATTTTGCTCTAGAAATCAAGGATTATTACTAATAATGATCTTCATATTCTTTGGACAACAATAGAAACTACCTTTAATTCTTATAGGACATCCCATGAAGAAACAATTTTCTATTCTCATTTTCAACTTATCTATCTTCTCTTTCAGCATATGTGTTGGGTAAATATAGAATAAATAAATATGCTTCTAACTAGGCTTACACTCAATCCATAATTCAAATGGAGTTGTAGGTACTGACATAGATGGAACTAAGTTTAAAATATAAATTTTGTTTCTAACGCATATTTTTAGAAAGAATCATGCATATTCAAATAACTCATTATTCATCTTACCATGTCTATAAGAGTCATAATACTTCTTTTTTCCATATTATTTTACCACAGAGTCTCAGGTGCAAACAACTGAGATCTAATCTCTTGATCTAATAAATATTCCCTAAATTCTTCGAAGATGTACTCACCACCAAGATCATAATGTAGTATTTTGAAATATTTATTTTGACATTTCTTTATTTCCATCCTATAAACTCTTTGAATTTCTCAAAGACATTGAACGTATGACATATCAAATAAATTTACTCATATCTTAAGTAATCATCAATGAAAATGATGAAGTACTCAAAACCACATCTTGCTTGGATAGCTATGGACCCACATAAAAAGAATGAAATAATTCTAGAGGCTCTTGGGCTCTATAGCCTTTAGCCATAAAAGATAATTTGGTCATTTTTCCTTCTAAGCAGGACTCACATGCTAGAAGTGTTTTCAAATTTAATGAACCCAAATGTCAATCTTTAATCATTCTTAAAATCTATTTTAGATTAATATGATGTAAGCACATGTACCAAAGATAGTTTTAGTTTATATCAAAAAGATGCTTTCCTTTATGTGATAAGGTGTTTATATTAGTTGACTCTCATTATTATGGTAGAAAATAAATATTTATAATAACATAAAAATTTTCTTTTAATATACTAGAACAAACAATCTCTTTATTTAAATAAATTGTTACCAAATCATTAAATAAAAAGGAAATTTCATTATTAACTAAACTGGAAAAAAAATCAAGTTTCTTATGATTGAAGGTACATAAAGACAATATATCAAAATTTAAATATTATTTCTCTCTAACCTATGCATGCAATCTTTTACTACAACATCTTCTATCTTCATAATGTTTCCCATGTGAAGATTAATTTCTTTATCACTTAGTTGCTTGGTTTCTTCGAACTACTACAAATAATTATAGACATGATTAGTGGTACATATATCTACACACCAAGTATCCATAGATGACACTAATAAACATGTTTTAGCTACTAGTAATTGATAATTACCTTTATTTATTCACTTTAGTGAGATATATTGGATAGTTCTTCATATAGATCCTTACTACTTTTAATGAAAAGATTTTCTTTTTATCTTTTTTACTCCCACTTGAGACTTAGGAGCTATCACTGGAACTTGAGTATGTTTCTAAAATTTCTTCTTCTATTTTTCTTTTGGTTTAGAAATTCTTTCGTCCATAAATACTCTAGATAGTATCTTAATATTACTTTCAACTGATGCCAATTCCTTGAGAAATTAAGCCTAAGTCCAATCAGGTTTGTTCATAATATAATTAAGGTTGAATTGCTTATATGAGTCTAGTAGTGATTAAAGAATAATATAAATCTAAGAATCCACATCAATCTTAACTCCAAGAATCTCTAATTCATTCAGAAGACCAATCATCTTGGATACATGATCCCCCACTATGATACTTTGTTATTATAGTATTCATTAAATCACTAATGGCTTTCTATCTAGTAGAATGAGCCTTATTCCTAAATATTTCTTTGAGATTAGATTTCATGTCATAGACTATATTCATGGAGTAATATTTATCTTTAAGTATATTTGATATAGAAATCAAAATATAAATATCTAGATATCTCATTAGCCTTTACCAATTTTTCATAAGGCTTGGAATCCTTATTGATTACCCTGTGATAAGGTTTATTCAAGCATAACATGTTAATACAATCTTGTAGTTCTTTATAGTCATGAGAATTTTAAGATTTATTTTACATTCTAAGTTATTAGTTCCATCAAATTTATTCTCAATGAGAATGGTGGAAAGTGGGTTGAAAGACATTTTCTTGAAAAATTTTATAATGAGCTTATTAGTTTGAATTCTATCACAAGAATTAGTTTATTCCAATAGTTTTTTAATTAATTCATCATCAGTCAGACACGAGATTGAAATGTATGCCTCGATGGGAGGATATCTACTATTTATTATTTGTTCATATAAGCTAATTAATATAAATCTTGTTATCTCACTAGTAGAGGTGTCAAGTGGGCTGGGCAACTCAGGCCCGGCATGAGGCATGACTCGACTGAGTCATGGTTGGTGCAGCATGGTATGGTCCAGAACCATGTTTGAATCCATGTCATGCCAGCTTGGAGCATGACTCATGTCATGCTGGGCCAGGTGGTGTTGGGCCTCTTGCCGGGCCAGGCACAACCCGACTATCTTGCCCAAAGGCATGGTCTAGCGACACGGTTGAATACCATGCCCTAAAACTAGGGCCAGGTTTTGAGAGTGGTCCTATTGGACCACGCCCAACCCACCCACTTTTATTTAAAAAATAATAATTCTTTAATAAAAAAATCCTTCCACTTTTTACATGTGGTGGGTTTTTAAAAAATTACCGCCATGTGTTTGGCCGCTGATGTCTGCATGGGATGGTCTAGGCCCACATGGACATACAACACATGGCATCATGCCATGATATCTAATATATAGACTAGTCCGAATGATGCACTTTATGCATGTCTCACCACCCACTATGTAGATTTTAGATGGACACTAAATAAAAAGATATTAGGATTTTCAAAGATTCACAATCCTCATGATGATCCAACCATATATGAGTGTATGATAAGAATCTTTAGAGAATATAATATTCAAACTAAAATATATAGTATCACATTTGATGATATATTTAATAATGGAGTAGCCATTAATATGTTTGTTAGGACCATTAGAGACAGACCGTTAGGAGAGATTTTTCATGTTAGATGGATGCATTAATTCATTAACCTGATAGTGCAAGCAGGGCTGAAAGTTATTACCCCCACTTTAGAAAAAAATACATAACTTACTAAGATATATATGGATTCCTAGTAGAAAACTAGAGCTTGGTAGTCTCTATTTGTCTATGAGTCTAAAGAAGAAAAAATTCCAAATGGATATGAGACACCATTGGAATTACATATACTTGATGTTGGAGTCATGTGTTGGATACAAACATGTGATATCATACTATGTCAATAGTAAGAGTGACTAACTTATTTTTGATAATAGAGACTGGAATATAAGAATATTATTTATGTAATTCCTGAAGATTTTTTATGACAAGATGATCATGTGTTTGTTAGTTTATACTCTCACCACTTGCATTGTACTAAGGTGCATATGAAATATTAGTAGCATGTTTAAGAAGTTTAGAGATGCCCTAACATTTTGTGGCATGGCTATTGATATGGAAACTTAAGTACTTAAAGTACTGGTCTACTATTCTATCTCTTTATTATCTGGCTGCGTGCATGGACCTCACGATTAAGGTGGAAGGGGTTGAGAATATTTTAAAATATGTAACCTTATGCATGAACCAGGGATACCAACCTGAAGAGTTTATTCACAAGAAGTTGATTGAATTATTTACATACTATGACACTAGGAATGGTAGTAGTAGTAGTAGCCAGGCTCTGAGTATGGACATAGATACCTTATTCATAGATAATGACTTTTCCATTCAATTAGAGCGGGGGAAATGATAGGGTAGACTATTTAATAAGAATAAGTTATCTCGGTACTTAGATACTAAATGCTAGTCAATCCTATCACATAATAATTACAAGAATCTTGATATCTAACAATGGTGAAAATCATTAGAGTCTACCTATCTCATCTTGTCTAAGATGACATGGGATCTATTGACTTTTTTAGTGTTGAGCATAACATTGGAGTTAATTTTTTCTATTGTAGTCAGTGTCATTTCAAATAGAAGATCGAGACTGTGTCCAGATATCATTGAGGCACTAGCATGCATTAAGGATTGAAAGGATTTGAGATTGGGCATCCAGGATCAAGATCATGCTGGAATAAGAGGGGAGGAGTTGCTAGCAGATGAAGACTCATGAGATCAATTGCATATTCATACTAATTGACATTAGGATTGAGGCATTGACATTAGGAATGATGAATGATGATTTTTTTATGATTTATCATTTATGTGAAATAAATAAATAATATAATATTGTTGTTTTTATGTCGCAATTAATCCACATTTTGAATTTAAAAAATGAAATTTGAAAAAAAATTAAAATACTTAATCCACAATTCCACAACTGCAACCGATGGGAGGTGGGGGAATATCCGGGCTATGCTAGGCTAGGACCTAGGGCTAGGTAGGTTAGTGGTATTAGGCTAGAATAACTAGTCCCGAACTAGCCCGACTCGGCATAGCTCGGCATGGCCTAGCACGACCTGGTTTGAATCCGGCTAGCATTTGGTTGATCGTGCCATGCGAAGCATACCATTTTTGAGACTTGTCATGCTCGTGCATGGCACAACATGGTGGCCCGACTAGGCCAGCAAAAATTGGGCCATTCTAGCACAACACAACCTACTGGACACATCTATTTGGTAGTGGACCATTCCAAATAAGATTAAGCTAATGACTTAACTTTGATCCTATAAATAATAATAATGGCTTAGATTGAGAGCACACTATTATTGATAGCTAAGTATAAACAATCATATAGTTCTAAAATGATTGTTCCTTTAATGAATCATTCAAATGGAGAATTACTAAATTATAGTTTGTACTAAGTATACCATATAAGCTAGTTAGTCTGATGTGGGAAAGGTACCAAGACCAACATGCTAACTAACTTCCATAACTTACAAATTAATAATAGAGACAATAGGATTCATTCTAAATAATTTCCTCACCTACTTAAATATTTATTAAATTGAGGGGTTTAATAAAAAATATCTTGATTTCATGAACTTTTTATTTATAGAATACAATTATCAAACAAGTTGTTACACTTGTATTCATGTTTTGACATGTCACAAATATATACACATGCATAATGCATAATACTCATTATATTATTTATATGCCACAATCTATGTCATAATTCATAAAACATACCATAACATTACCTTAAATTTAAGGCTTGGGAAATTAAAGGTAATGGCACCGGGCATTGTCAAATAAGAAAAATCTTTCCATTTTTGAAGTTGAACGATATTAGAATTATTCTATCATGTTCTCATTATCAAGAGTCTCTACCACCATGAGATTTGTCATTATATGTCTTTGGCATCATAGGCACCACCATGTGTAATGCCATAGGCCGCAACCACCACAGAATCTTTCACCATCCACCACATCAAAAACCATAAGCAATATCATTGATTACAATCACCATCTTCGGTATTTCCATTTCCGACAATAACCTACACAGGTGACGTCTCCAGCTTTAGTAACAACTTTTACCACTACACTTCACTATGAACCTCCACAGGTAACATTTCCGACTTTCATTACCACTTCCATTATCATTTTTAACTATGACAACCTCCATAGGTGATGACACCGACTTTAGTCACCACTTCTAGCATTGTTGTTTATAGTGAAAACTTCTATAAGTGACATCTATAGCTTCAGTAGCCACCTCTAACACTATCATTTGCCAAAAAAAAATTCTATAGGTGATGTTGCTAGCTACAGTCACCACCTTTGACACTATCATTCACCATGACAACCTCCACATGAAGCATCTCTAGCTTCAGTCACCACCTCAGACACAATTTTTTGTCAAGACACCCTCCATGGGCACCATAACTGATGGTGGTTTCCTCATTCTTTATAGAAGAACAAAAATTACATTCCCAAGCAACAAATTTAAATGTAAAATTACAACAATTGAATTAAAACTATCCAAACACATTTCCACAATAAATATAAAAATTTAAATAGAGTAGGATTTTTTTTAAAATTGATTAACAGAGATTGGATTGCCAATATATATATCTAAGGAAATCTCATATCTAACATCTAAACAATTAAAACCCAACTTATCCATGTGTGATATAACTAAAAAATCATACCTCTAATATCATGTTGGAGTTTGTTTAAATCAAAACCTCTTATATTGTGATAACGCACATAGGATAACAATATTTGCATTGTTTAGAATTTTCATGTAAGAATTACAATTACCTTGATGTAGGTGTGTTGACAGTTGTATCATCTCTCTTTTTTCTTCTTCTGACTTTGGTTCACAAAGAAGATGATGCAACAGCGGCATAGGATCAGTGAGCCATAAAACTTGTATTTCAAAAAACAAATTGAATATTTAATACATAATTAAATTATGAATTTCAATTTATTATTTTAAAATATCTCATTAAAGAGTTAAACTTAATAAGAATTAATTAATTTGATAAAATCAAAATATTCAACTATAATTAAATTAATTATTCCATTATACATGAACATATATTCTAAATAAATAAACATAATATATAAGACTTCTTGTATGGTATTTGAATAAAGCAATGGAAGGGATCCTAGCCTAAATAAGATCTCAGGCTTCCAACTTAGATTATTTCTCATAATAATGTATATTAATTAAAATCCATAACATTAAAGAATTATAGTTGCACTTTTTTACTTATTTAATAATAATGAGTGCCTTTTGTTACTTAATATTAATTAAACTATTCGTGTTAAGATTATAGGCACACATTAATTGAATAAAATCATTGATAATCTAATTCAATCATATTTTAATTATTCCTTTGATACTTTCCACTTAGGAGGCAATATCAATCATTCTAGTAGGATTTGAATTCAATTAGCTATTAATTTTCACCATATATTTTAAAAAGTTATCCAATTCATAGAGTTTCATAATCTATTTTAGATCTCTCTCTTTATTAATCAAAATAAATATTAACAAGAGCATGAAAATATTAATTTACTAGTTAATGAATAAGTATAACACCATTAATATTAATAATAATCTATCTTATTTTACAAATTAGAAATTATTTTACAAATATAAATTTAATACACTCGAAGGTACTAGTAGTAAAAGTTAGAACTTCACTATTCACCATAGTCAAGATAGACCTACTAAAATTTAGTGCTACAATCTTACAGATAGGTTTTCTAGCTCTATCTAGATTGTGAACAAAAAACTTAGGTGCTATTTGGTTTGATGTTATTTCGTTTTCATTATCCTATTTTCCGCATTTCCCAGAAAAGCCGTTTGGGTGCTTGTGTTGGGCAATTGCGCTTCCATAGGTAGTAAGATTAAGAAACAGAAAACAAAGAAAACACAGAAACAAGCAATATATATATCTCAATCCACAAGCATCCACGACAGAATCAAAATGAGAAATCAACACAGCAAATAACGTGGTTCGCTAGTCGCTCAGTACGACTAGCTACCTCCACCAGAAAACGCTTATGCGTCACAGATTAAAACCAAGAAATAATGACTTACAGTATGTAGCACGGAACAATTGTGAAATCACGCAGAGAGAGAGGAGAGCGAAGATGAATAGTTCAACCGGGTCAAAAAATAGCCACCCGAAAAAATAAATACAAATCATTTTATACAAAAATAAATATCCGGTTCATTTAATCGAAGCGGGTCGGATCATGGAATGAGCCAGGCTCTGCTCCAAAAATTTTGGCCCGCTGACCGGTCATCGGGACCTCCATTATTATGCTATTGCTGCATCCCCAGACTTTTAATATTTCCTTTCCTGCACTTACATGAAAATATTAAAACAGATTATTAAGTAAAAACAAATTACATATACAGCAATCTCCACCTTAATTTGTTTTGCATACAGATAGAGAGACACTCTCTATAAAGAGTTAGTCCAAAAAGACTACATCTGATTTGATATGTTCGGTAAGTCAAGACAATGTCTTAACTTATTCATAGTAACAGGTTTGGTAAACATGTCACCTGGATTATCAGAAGTTGCAATCTTCTTTACTTGTACCCTCTTCTCAGATCGAAGGAAATGATATCGCAGATCAATGTGCTTTGTCCTCTCATGGTGCACTTGGTCTTTTGCTAAACAAATAGAACTGAGGTTGTCATAGAAGACTGTTGCAACCTCTTCATAAAGACCAAGGTCCTTGAGAAAACCTTTCAGCCATATTTCTTCCTTCGCAGCTTCAGTCAGAGCCATATACTCTGCTTCAATAGAAGATAAAGTAACAGAAAATTGTAGTGTGGCTTTCCAGCTAACTACGGAACCACATACAATGAAGACATAACCAGTCATAGACCGTCTACTATCAACATCTCATGCTTAGTCAGAATCAAAATATCCTGCCAGCAAGAGTTCAGATTCATTACCAAATATCAGACCAACATCAGAAGTCCCCTTTAGGTACCTACGTATCCTCTTAATAGCTTTCTAGTGCTCTTGACCAGGGTTTATCATAAACCTACTCACTGTACTTACTGCATGAGCAATATCATGTCGGGTGCACACCATAAGATACATGAGGCTCCCGACAGCACTAGAATAAGGAACCTTAGACATTTGTTTCTTATCAGATTCAGATTGAGGACAACATTCTAATGTTAGATGGAGGTTAGAAGCAAATGGTGTGGACAGAGGCTTACAAGAAGTCATTCCAAATCTAGATAGAAGTTTCTGAATATATTGCTTCTGTGAAAGAAACAATTTTCTTTTAATTCTATCTCTGAATATTTTCATACCTAAAATTTGCTTTGCTCCTCCAAGATCATTCATATCAAATTCAGAACTAAGGAGATATTTTAGTTCCTGAATATCAGATTTATTTCTGGCAGCAATAAGCATATCATCTACATACAATAGCAAGTAGATATAAGACTCATCCTTGTGTCTTTTGAAATAAACACAACAGTCATGGTCACACCTATTGTATTCATGAGCAGTCATGAAATAGTCAAATCTCTTGTATCATTGACGGGGAGACTGCTTAAGTCCATAAAGGGACTTCAAAAACTTGCACACATGGGTTTCCTTGCCTGATACCTCAAAACCCTCAGGCTGGCTCATGGAGATCTCTTCATCGAGATCTCCATGAAGAAAAGTAGTTTTGACATCTAGTTGCTCATGTTCAAGATTCTAATGTGCTACTAATGCTAGAAGCACTCTTATTGAGGTATGTCTAACTACGAGAGAGAATATCTCGTTGTAGTCAACACCCTCTTTCTGACTGAACCCTCTTGCAACTAGATGTGTCTTAAACTTTAACCCACCAGCAATTGAGGCATCTCCTTTCTTCTTGAAAATCCATTTGCAATACACTATTTTTCTTCCCTTTGGTTTAGGTACAATGATCCAGGTATCAATCTTATGAAGAGATTTAAATTCTTCATTCATGGCAACCAACCATGACTCAGACTCAAGACATTTAACAGCATTCCTGAAGGAGGATGGTTCAGGAATATCAATCTCTTCGGCAACTTGTAGGGCAAATCCTACAAACTCATCAAAGCCGAATCTCAGAGGAGGACGTGCGTTCACCCTCCTTGTCTATCCCTTGCAATACCGTAGGGAATAGACTCTTCAGGTGTAGTTTTAGGATCAGGTTCAATAATAGATTTAGCATCATTTTCATGATTAGCTATCATTTGTCTAGAAACAACAGGCATCCTTCCTGGAGCTACAGATTCAGATTTTAGCTCCACCTTAAGTTCGGCTTGAGGAACATCAGGTAAATGAATATGACTAGGTACTTGTTTCAGAATGACACTCTCGTCGAAGGTAACACTCCTAGAGAGTATAACTCTCTTTTCAGATGGTGATCAGATACGAAATCCTTTGACTCCATCACCATAACCAATAAATATTCTCTTGCGTGCTTGAGGTTCAAGCTTACCATCATTTACATGACAGTAGGCAATACACCCGAACACCTTCAGATTGGAATAATCTGCAGGTTTACCAATCCACACTTTAAATGGAATTTTAAAGTTAATTCCATTATGTGACAATCTGTTTATCAGATGACATGCTGTATTAATAGCTTCAGCCCAAAACTCTTTGCCTAAGCCTGATTGAGAGAGCATACATCTAGTTCTCTCCAGAAGAGTTTGGTTTATTCTTTCATCAATTCCATTCTGTTGAGGAGTCTCCCTAATAGTTTTGTGTCTGGCAATACCTTTGTCCTTACATAATTCCTCAAATTCAGACGAACAGAATTCTAGACCATTATCTGTTCGTAACAGTTTAACCTTCTTTTGTGTTTGATTTTCTACTAAGCTTACCCACTGCTTAAACTTTATAAAAGTCTCGGATTTATGTTTCATCATGAATACCCAGGACATCCTGGAGTAATTATCAACTAAACATAAATAAAAACGAGCACCCCCAAGAGATGTGACTCTAGAAGGGCCCCAACAGTCAGCATGAATATAATCCAAAATACTGTTTGTGCAGTATATGGCTTTACCGAACTTAGTTCTATGTTTCTTACTACAAACACAATGATCATAGAAATTTAATTTACTGACTCTATGACCAACAAGAAGATTAAGATCAGAGAGAATTTTCATACCTTTCTCTCCCATATGTGCTAGCCACATATGCCACAGTCTGGTAAGTTTAGCTTTGTCTTCAGATGCTAGCTCTCCAGATGTGACAGCAATAGCCCCTATCACTGTGGAACCTATCAGTGTGTATAGCGTTCCAGTTTTCTGCCCCTTCAGTACAACATCATCTCCTTGGTGAACATTCAGTGTTTCCTAACTACCACTAAATGAATATCCCTGATCATCCAAAATACCGAGAAAAATGAGATTCATTGTCATCTCAGGGACATATCTCACATTTGAAAGTGAGACAATCCGGCCATCCCAAGTTTTCAGTCTAACTGTGCCGATTCCAACCACCTTACATGGTTGGCTGTTCCCCACCACAGCATGGTCAGCTTTCTTCTTGTCATATTTTCTGAACCACTCCAAGTGAGTGCTTATATGGAAGGAAGCACCAGTATCCAGGATCCAAGAATCTGATCTTGTGATCGTTGTGGAGATTACCAACACAAGGTCTTCTCCATCATCCAGATCATCAAAAGTCACAGCAGCAGCAGGTGGGGGGTTAGGTTGACCTTGCTGTTCCAACCTTGCTCTCTTCTTCGGGCACTCAGTTTTCCAATGCCCTTTCTATTTACAGTAGTGACAAATGTCACCCTCCTTTGACCTCTTCTGAATCTTATTTCCCTTCTTCTTGAATGGAACAAGTTGTGGCATCCTGTTTGTCACCACCAGTCCAGCAGGATGTTGTTCAAGTCTTTCAACCGCAGCCTTCTGCCTCATCTCTCAGGAGTGTAGGGCAGCCCGAATATTCTCTAGTGTGATCACCTCCTTTCCCACAATGAGAGATTCAACAAAATTTTCATAGGAAGGAGGAAGAGAAACCAAGAGTAGAAGTGCAACATCCTCATCATCCACCTTAGCATCCACACGTTTAAGGTCCATGAGGATGTTGTTCAAGTCATCCAGATGCTTCTTCAAAGAGGTTCCCTCTTGCATCCTCAGTGTGAACAGCCTTCTCTTCAACAGAAGCTTGTTCATCAATGATTTAGTCATGTACAGAGACTCAAGCTTGAGCCACAATCCTGTAGCAGATTCTTCATCTGCTACCTCAACAAGACTTCATCCGACAAGCTCAACAGAATGGTGGAGTGTGCTTTCTCTTCACATCTCCAAGCCTCAGCCTCGGTTATTCCAAGAGCAACAGTAGTGTGTGGACCGAAGCCTTGAACCAGAGGACTCCAAATATCGAAGTTTTTCAAATGCGCTCGCATTTTAATCTGCCACATACTAAACCCATTTCTGCCGTTGAATTTCTTAATCATGGTGTTTAGGGTTCCCGCCATTATACAGAATATTGCTTGTACAGAATAATCTCAAATCCTAAATGCACAATTGCTTGAAAAATCCCAAACCAAGCTCTGATACCAATTGTTGGGCAAACGCGCTTCCACGGGTAGTAAGATTAAGAAACAGAAAACAAAGAAAACACAGAAACAAGCAATATATATATATATATCCCAATCCACAAGCATCCACGACAGAATTAAAATGAGAAATCAACACAGCAAATAACGTGGTTCGCTAGTCGCTTAGTATGACTAGCTACCTCCACCAGAAAATGCTTATGCATTATAGATTAAAACCAAGAAATAATGTCTTACAGTATGCAGCACGGAACAGTTGCGAAATCGCGCAGAGAGAGAGGAGAGCGAAGATGAACAATTCAACCGGGTCAAAAAATAGCCGCCCAAAAAAATAAATACAAATCATTTTATACAAAAATAAACATCCGGTTCATTTAACCGAAGCAGGTTGGATCATGGAATGGGCCAGGCTCTACTCCAAAAATTTCGGCCCGCTGACCGGTAAGTGGGACCTCCGTTATTGTGCTACTGCTGCATCCCCGTGCTTTTAATATTTCATTTCCTGCACTTACATGAAAATATTAAAATAGATTATTAAGTAAAAACAAATTACATATACAGCAGCTTGTTTTCATTTTCCTTTTTTGAGAAAACACGAACTTGTTGTTAAGAAAAGGAAAGAATGATAAAAAGTCGTTCTCTTCTTTTGCCAGAGAATGCTCCAACCCTTGTTCTCCAACTGATTTCGCGTGTGATTCCTCCCTTGGGTATGTGGGTGAGGGTCTGTTCGGCTCTCTTCTTGCTTCTGCTTGTCTCCAGTTGCTTGTGTAATGTCATTGAGCGAAGTATTGGGGTACTAAAAGCAGAATGTCTAATTCCTACAGCTTGCTGCACTTTACACAACTTTATTCGATGTCATCACGCATTAGATACATTATTCATGGAGTACAGTACAGAACAAATGCTGATGCGCAATGATGAAGTGGATAGTGTAGAGATGGACCCAATTACAGTAGATGCAATCCAAACAATACAAATGGGACAAATTCGTGATGGCATAAAAGAACAAATGTGGAATGATTTTGATCATAATCATGCATGAACACTTTTAATTTTTATTTTGTTCAATATTATGCATGACCTCTTTTGTCAATTATTTTGTTTAAAATCATGCATAAACTCTTTTGTGAATGATTTTGTTCAAAATCATGTTTAAACTCTTTTGTGAATGATTTTGTTTAATTATGTATTGTTTTTAAGTTTAATTTAATATATATTTTATATTATACTTACCAAATGCATTTTTCTATTTTCATTTTCAGCAAAATATTTTCCAGCAAATACACCAAATACATTCTCTGTTTTTCAAAAAATAGTGTGAAAACCAGAAAATGACTTCAAGCAAATGAAAAACAGAAAATAGAAAATTTTTTCCAAACCAAACGCCACCTTATATTCCACAAGGACTAATGATTTGATCTTCTAAGTGTAAGTCAAAATCTATGTACCAAATCATCTATAATATAGAATAAAGGACATATGTATTTTCATAAATATAGTTATTTGTAAAATCTTTTATTTAAAATAAGAAAAAGAAGTAAATTAATAAAATGGGAAAACAATCAAAAATGGCTTTTAGTAGAAATTAGTATTAATATCCTTGTACTTAGACTCAAGGACATGTTGTTATGCGTCTGACTTACATTCTTTCCACATGCTATCAAAAGCTAAATCTAGATAGTTTTTCATTAAAAGATCTGCCATGTTGCCTATTGATGCTCCTTTTATCACCACCATATCTCCTTTTTTCAAAATATCTCTTATTAGATGTTTTCTATGCTTAATGTATTAGACCTTCTTGTGATTTTTAGGTTCCTTTAAATCTGCAACAACTTTACTATTATCACAATGAGTATAATAAGTAGTTGCACAAAGGGAATGACTCCTAGATTTGTTAGGAAGTTCTTGATCCATATAGCTTATTTGGCTACCCTTGAAGCTTCCACATACTCGGCTTCCATGATGGAATCACCAATACAAGATTACTTGATACTCATCTAGCTTATGGCTCCATTTCCTAATGTAAACACTTATCACAAAGTGGATTTTTTAAAATTCTAATCTAATTGAAAATCCTAGTCTATATATGGTATAGGTACAAAATTTTGTGCTAGATATAATAAAATAATCTCTATCACTTTTTAGATACTTGATAATATATTTTATTACTAATTCAATATTTTTATCCAATGTTAAATTGATATCTGCTTACCATGCCTATAGCAAAATAGATATCAATTTGGTATTGTATGCATCAAATTTTTACTATAGATATATTAGAAACTATCTTCATTTTTCTATCTCATTAGGTATTTTGATATTTTTTTTGATAAGGTAATTTCATTTTTGAATGGAAGAAAACCTTTGTTAGAATCTTAAATATTAAAATGAGTCAATATCTGATCGATAAAAATATCTTGAGACAAGCCCAATATTTTGTACTAACAATCTCATAAAAGCTTAATTCTAAGAATGTGAATAGTTTCTCCTAGTCTATCATATCAAATTGACTAGAAAACTAGATTTTAACCAAAGACAATGAGTCCGCATTATTATCCATGAGTAATATTTCATCAACATATAATACCAAAAATACCATATTATTATTAGCTCTCTTTATATACCCACAATACATATCCTGACATTGATAAAAAGCAAGAGAATTACTAACTTGATCAAAGTGAGTCTTCCAAGATCCAGATGTTTGTTTTAATCTATAAATGGACTTTTTCAACTTACATAGTATCTATTCTAGGCTTTTTTCTATGAAACTATCTGGCTGCATCATATAAGTATATTCTTTGAGATGTCAATTCAAAAATATAACATTTACATCAATTTTTCAAATCTCATAGTCACAAAGAGTGGCAATAGACAAGAAATTTCGAATTGACTTCAGTATAGCTACCAATGAAAAGGTCTCCTCATGGTCAATTTCTTTATTCTGAGTAATACATTTTAGAACAAGTCTAGGCTTATAAGTCTCAAAATTAGAGTATATTCCCTTTTTTTCTTATAAATCCACCTATACTTTATGGTTTTATCCCTTTAGGTGGTTCTATAAAATTTCAACATGATTAGAGTGCATTGATTGTATTTCTGATTCCACAATCTTTTGCCAATGTTCAACTTCTTAATCTTGGAGTAATTCATCATGGCTTTTAGGATTAGTATCTAGCTCATTCGGGATTCTATCATAAGACACTCCTAAGAGTATGTACCATAAAGGTTGATGAATAATACTCCCACTATGATGAGGCACTTCTTTAGATTATATACTTTCAGTGAAATGTTGCATAGATAGTGATCCTTATGAAATATTATAATCATTTTTTTCTGGTTGTGTGACTGGTATATTAATAATAGGGTTATAAGGTTCATTATCAATATTTTCACCAATAATTTTCTCATAATGATGGAGAAATGAGGTATCATATAAGCTACATTGTGATATTTTTTTATGGTATTGAAAAAGTTTGGACTGACTTATCCCCTGTTAACATCTCTAAAATAATTCTATTTATAGACTTATGGTATGCTATATAGTCTTGTACTAGGAATCAGGAATTAGTGTGAATAATGACTTTCTGATACTTTGGACTATAAAATTAACCACCCTTAGTTCCTTTATGGTATCCCTCGAAAAAACAAACTTATGTTCTCATTTGAAACTTATATATCTTCATTTTTATTACATGTGTTGGGAAACACCACAAATAAATGTGTTTTAGATTGAGCTTATACTAAATTCATAATTTAGTTGGAGTAGTAGATACCAACTAAGCTGGAACTAAGTTTAAAACATAAGCTACTATTTCTAATACATCCACATAATGAATCTTTCATATCCAAATAAACTCAGCATTGAAATTTATCATGTCCATAAAAGTCTATTCCTTCTTTATGTCATACCATTATGCCATGAAGTGCTCGGTGGGAACAACTAGGATGTAATCCCTTGATCTTATAAGTAATCCCTCAACTCTCCAAAGAGGTACTTGGTACAATGATTAGATCATTATATTTTGAGACATCTATTTTAATATTTCTCTATTTCCATCTTGTGCTCTCTTGATTTTTCAAAGGTATCAAACTAATGGCATGTCAAAAAAATATACTCATATTTTGAGTAATCTTCAATGAATAGTCATTGGTCCACATAAATTAGAATGAATTAATTCTAGTGACTCTTTGGCTCTATAATCTTTAGCCACAAAAAGTTGTTTAGTCATTTTTTTTTCTAAGCAGAACTTGCATGCCAGAAGTATTTTTCCTTTAAATGAACCCAAAGGTTCATCTTTAACCAGTCTCAAAATATGTTATAGATTTATATGAACATGGAATATGTGCCAAAGATAAGTCTAGTTCATATCAAAAGAATGTTTTCTTTTATGTGATAAGGTATTGATATTTATTCGACTCGCAATATTGTAGCAAAGAAGAAACCATTTTAGTAACATAAAGGTTGTCTTTTAATGTACCAAAATTTACAATCTTTTTATTCAAGTAAATATTTACAAAATCAATGAATAAAAAAAAGTATGTTCTTAACTAAACTAGAAATAGAAATCAAGTTTCTTCTTATTAAAGAAACATAAAGATAAACTTTCAAAATTAAAATAGTATTTCTTTCAAACTAAAGCATGTAATCTCCCACTGCAACAACCATTACCTTTGTAGCGTTTCTCATGCAAAGATCAATTTTTCAATTATTTCTTTGTTTGGTTTGCTGGACCTATTGCAAAGAATTATAGGCATGATTAGTGGCATCCATATATACACAATAGGCATCCATAGATGTCTCTACTAAATATGTTTAAATAACTAGTAATTGAGATTTATCTTGATTATTCACTTTAGTGAGATAAATTAGAAACTACTTCTTGTATTCTACATACTCGTAATGAAAAAAGTTTTTTTTATCTTTTCTACTCCCACTTGTGACTTATGAGCTGTTTATGAAACTTGAGAATGTTTCTAAAACTTTTTATTCTTCTTTATTTTTGGTTTATTTATTTTTGTAACAAATGCTTCAAATGGTTTCTTAATAAAACTTTAAGCTAATACCAAATTATTAAGTAATTGTGTCCATGTCCAATCAGGTCTATTTATATTATAATTTAGGTAGATTTTTTATAGGAGTCTAATAGAATTTGAAGAATAATATCAATCAAAGAATCTACATCAATCTCAGCTCTAAGAATCTCTAGCTCATTCAGAAAAACAATCATCTTAAAAATATGATCCCTCCTTACGGTACTTTTAGTCATTATAGTATTCTTCAAATTTCTCATGGCTTTATGTCTACTAGAATGAGTATGATTCCTAAATATTTCTTTGAGATTAGGAAGCATATCATAGGTAGTAGTCATGATGGTTCTAATACTAGTTTTAGAGTATATTTGATATAGGAGCCAAAATATAATATCTAGACATCTCAATAGCCTTTACTAATTTTTCATAAGGTTTGGCTTCCTCATTGATTGCCCCTTGATCAGGTTTATCTGAGCATAGATCTAAGAGACCAATCTTGTAGTTCTCAATAATCATGACAATATCAAGATTTTTTTCCAATCTATGTAATTGATTATGTCAAATTTATTCTCTTTGAGAATGGTAGCGAGTGGGTTAAAAGTTATTTTCTTGAAAAATTTACAATGACCTTATTAGTTTGAATTCTATTATAATAATTGGTTCCCTCTTGAAGTTATTGAATGAATTCATTACCAGTCTGACACACCATGAATAACATACCCCAATGAAATGATTACTATTATTCGTTATTGATTCAGACATGCTAATTCTTATTAAATTTATAATCTAGGTAGCAAGTCTTACCAAACAAGATTAAACTAATGACTTATCTTTGGTCCTATAAATAATAGTAGTGGCTGAGATAGAGATGATGCTATTATTCATGACTAATTAGAATTCAGCACATATTTCTAAAATGATCATTCCATAAATGAATCATCCAGATGAAAAAGTGATTCATTTAAACAATCTACATAATTACCCAATTATGGTTTGTGCTAAGTGTACCTACCAGCTAGTTAGTCTAATATGGTAAAGGTTCCAAGACCAACGTGCTAACCAATTTTCATAACTTTTAAACAATGATTGAGACCATGGGGTTCATTTATGAAAATGTAAGGTTTGGGATAGTGTCCATAACTAGGTTGAATTTTTTCAGCTAATTTTGTAATCGCCTTGAGTAGTGTCAAAATATGAAGAATCTACCTAGATTTGAAGTTTATTAGGACTAGAATTATTCTCCCATATTCTCTAGCATCAATAGTCTCTTCCACCATGAGCTTCAACACTACCAGTCTTTAGTTTCTTAGCTCTACCATGTGCACCACCACTAGCCATAATCACCATAAAATCTTCTACCATCAACCACATCTACCACCACATGCAATGTTGTTGATTATATTCACCACCTCAAACAATACTGTCCACTAAGGCAACCTCCACATGTGACATTGCTGGCTTCAATCACCAATTTTGGTACTTCCATTTTCTATGACAATCTTCACAAGTGACATCGCCAGCTTCAGTCACCAATTCTAGTACTATAGCTCACCACGACAACCTCCATAGGTGATGCAATTGGCTTCAATCAACACCTCTGATGTTTTCGTTCACCATGACAACCTCCACAAGCGATGTTGCTAGATTTAGTCACCACCTATAGCACTACCATTCACAATGACAATCTCCAAGGTGATGTAGCCAACTTCAATCACCACCTCCAGCACTATTATTAGCCATGATAACCTCCACATGTGATGTCACAAACTTTAGTCACCACCTCCAGTATTGTTGTTCAATGTGACACTCTCTATTGGCATTGTTGCATGCGGTGGTTTTACTCATTCTTTATAGAAGATAAAAAATTACATTATCAAGCAAAAAATTAAACTCAAAATTACAACCATTGAATTAAAATCTTTCAAATACATTACCAAAGTAAACGTAGAAATGTGAATATAGATGAGTTGTTTGTTTAATCAATTGATAGAGGTTGATTTGCCTTTACTTATCCAAGGCAATCTCATATCTAACACCTAAATAATTAAAACCCAACCTATCCATATGCAATATCATGACAGAACCATCACTCTGATACCATGTTGGAGTTTATTTAAATGATGACTCCTTATATTATGATAATGTACATTGGATAATATTGTTTGTATTGTTTAAAATTTACATGTCAATATTATCTTGATGTAGATGTATTGATGGCTATATCATCTCTCATAAGATGATGATATAGTGGTGTAGCATTTTTTTTCTCTTAAAACTAATATTTTAAAAAAGAAATCATGTATTTAATACATAATTAAATTTTGTATTTTAGTTTATTATTTTATATACCTCACGGAAGAATTAATGTTTTATTATACACACACACACACACACACACACACACATATATATATATACATATAAAATTAAAATCAATTTAATAAGAATCAAATAATTTAATTAAATCAAAATATTTGATTATGATTAAACTAATTATTCTGATTATATATGAACATATATTCTAAATAAGTAAACAAAATCTTTATGATTTCTTTTATGCCATCCAAATAATAATATAAAAGGGACCTTGGCCTAAATAAAATCAAGGGCTCCCAATAATTTATATTTATTATATTCTATCCCTCTAAAGAATTAGAATTGTACCCCCTCATTTAGTTAAAATAAGTTGTGTAATTTGATACTTAATACTAATTAAAATTATTTTGTTAAGATTACAGATACTCATTGATTGAATCAAATCATTGATAATCTAATTTAATCAATCTTTAATTATTTCCTTGATAATTTCTACTTTACTTATTGGAATTACCAGATCAAAATCTACCAGGTAATGTTTCACAATA
Source organism: Sapria himalayana (assembly GCA_029783825.1). Lineage (NCBI taxonomy): Eukaryota > Viridiplantae > Streptophyta > Magnoliopsida > Malpighiales > Rafflesiaceae > Sapria > Sapria himalayana. Next base: position 1,192,642 of record JAREIK010001079.1, on the reverse strand, counting down.
TCAAAACTTATAAGCTTCCTCGAGGTAGCATCATGAATCCTTCTAATAGGATGTGGATTCAATCAGAAATCAATATTGACATACACTTGATAAAATTATTCAATTCATATAATTCCATCTATTTCTAGACCTTACACTTTATAAATCAAAATAACATTTAATAAAAGCATGCAAATGTTAATTTTTTCATGAATATGAATAACTTTGTCTATATTAATAATAATATATTTTATTTTATAAGTCAGTATAAATTTATTATACTATATTGAACCCATTCAATATACTAAAGTGTATGAGTACTAGAAGTTAAAATTTAACAATTCACAATAGTCATTATAGACTTATTGTATTCTAGTGCAATAATCTAGCTGATAGGTTATTCAACTCTATTTTGAGTGTGAACAACAAACTTATATTGAACAAGAACTAAAAATACAATATTCTATGTGTAAGTAAAATATGATGCACCAAATCATCTATATTGTAGAATAAAGGATATATGAATTTTCACAAATGCAACTCATTATAAAATTTTTTATTTAAAATAAGAAAAAGATGTCAATTATTAAAATGGAAAATAATCAAAGATGACTTTTCACATAAATCAGTTCCAACAATATTAAAATAGCTCAAGACAAAAAAAAATAAGGAAAAATTATGTTTTAGATCCTAAATGAAAATATTTATGTTATAGAACTATTTTTTTAAAATTGTATTAAGTACCCAAAGCAAAAAATATTTACTTATCGATCCTAATTTATGTGTAATTGCAAAAATATCAACACAAAAAAAATTAAATTGACTTTATAAATGTCAACTATATTTAACCATATATAAAACTAAGTATATAACTATATATAACTAATTGTATTTATCTATACACCATTATATAACTATATGTATAATTACATTTACATACATGTAATTGTATATAAAACTATATATAATTATATGTACGTATACTTGAAACTATATATAACTATATGTACAACTATATATGACTATGTGAATGAGTATATCTATTTGTTTATAAAAATATGTATAACTATATGTCTATATATATCATTGTATTTAACTATAATATGTATAATTATATATAATGATATGTATAATTATAAATAACTATAAGTAACTATATGTACAACTATATATGACTATTTGCATAACTATATCTATTTGTATAGAATAGTATATATAACTATATTTATATAAATCACTATATTTACTAAATGTATAATTATATATAATGATATGTATTGATATATATAAATATATATAAATAACTTTATATAACTTTATATAACTTTATATAACTTTATATAACTATATATAACTATATATAACTATATGTAACTATATGTACCACTATATATGGCTATGTGCATAACAATATCTATTTGTATATAACAATATGTATAACTATACAAAACTACATGTCTATATATCACAATACTTAACTATATGTATAATTATACATAATAATATGTATAATTATATTTAACTTTATTGTAACTATATGTAGAACTATATATGACTATGTGCATAACTATATCATTTTGCATATAACAATATGTATAACTATGCAAAACTATATGTTTATAAATCACTATATTTAATTATATGTATCATTATATATAATGATATGTATAAATATTTATAACTACATACAACTATATATAACTATATGTATAACTATGTATAATTGTATAATAATATATAGCATAATATGTATATACTATATACAATATAAATGTACCTTTAAAAAACTAGATGCATAACTATATATAATAAATATGTATATCTATATATAATACATGTGTATGTATATATAATTATATGTAACTATATTATTAAATACATATAACTAGATGTAATTATATTTATGACTATATATAATTATATATAACAATATTAATAATTATATATAATTATATGAATAATTATATATAACTATATTTATAACAATATATAAATATAAGTATAACTAGATATGATTATATATAAATATATGTATAATCATATATAACTATATATAAATGATATGCATAATAATATATAGCTACATCTAACAATATCTAATGTATATAACTATATATAACCATGTATACTATAAATAACTATGTGTATAACTATCCAACTATATATAAAATTATTTTATAATAATATATAACTATATGTATAACTATATATAACTATATGTTCAATTATATATACATTTATATAAAATTAAAAGGATAATTATATATTGCTAAATGCATTTATATACAACTATATTTATAACCCAAAGTATTACTTTATATAACTATATATAACTCTATATAACTGTATGTTTAACATTATACAATATGCATAACTATATATGATTATATGTGCAGGTATATATCCAAATGTTTAATTATATATTACTATATGCCTAACTACATATAATAAAATGAACTATTTATAATTATATGTATAACTTTATTGAATCTATATATAACTAAGTGTAAAACTAGGTATAATTATCTATAATTATAAATAATAATATGTACTATTTTATAATAATAATTCTTCTTCTTCTTCTTCTTCTTCTTCTTCTTCTTCTTTTTCTTCTTCTTCTTCTTCTTCTTCTTCTTCTTCTTCTTCTTCTTCTTCTTCTTCTTCTTCTTCTTCTTCTTCTTTTTCTTCTTCTTCTTGTTCTTCTTCTTCTTCTTCTTCTTCTTCTTCTTCTTCTTTTTTAAAGGTGTTTATTAATTATAGCACTTTCTTTTGGTGGAGGAATACCATTTTTACAAACTAGCATCTACCCTTTAATCCCCTTACACCCTTTACTCAATCCTAACTAACTTAACATAAATAAAATTCAAATCTAATGGAATCTTATATATGCGAACACTTGGTTGCGAATTAGATAATTGTATCTTCCTTCGGTCTTGATGTTCCTTCCTTTGTTTGTCTCTTAATGGAGAATTTTCCAGCCTTTGCTTGTGCCAGTAATGTGTCCAAGAGGCTTGATCCGTATGTTCTTTACCATATAAGAGTGTAAGATGGCCTTCTCATGTTCCTCCCTTTTTTAATTAATCTCTCCACTATTCCTGCATCCAAAAACAAATTCCAGCATAGGGTATATCTCTCCTTTATACCTAGAGTTCATTGCTGCATCCCAGCACCTTTATGCTCCACTTTATCCCCCATAACCGCTTCCTTTCGCTGCCTCATAAGCGTGTATGAGCCTTGGCAATTCTGAATTTTGCTTCTTTAAATGGCAGCAAGACCTAATCTATACCCAACTATCTAATGTTCTAATAACCTAATTAATTAACACATGACCTTGCAACATTGTTCCCATAAACATAAACATTACATTTAAACATACAATAAACATAGACATACAATAGAGGTTTAGAATGCATGAACCAACAACTCTTGCCTTCCAATGATTCCTTTAAAGCTTTGAGTGGGCTGCGCTGCTAAGAAAACAAAAATACATATACCATATTTCCCAAGAGAACCCCATTCTTTAAAATTAACCTTCCTTGTTCTATTACGCCTATATAATCTAATTTCTATTTTAACTACCACTCACTTTCAACCCTTTCTAACTTTTACACAGGGAAAAACATTCTTGTCTAGTTCCACTAGACCTTTTATTTTTTCCGGAAAAGTATCCTCATCATATTCTGCTTCTCCTTTTCGCGATCCTATCCTGGCAAGATTATCCGCCGAGGTATTTAGCTCCTTATATATATGTAATATTGATGCATTCAGTTCTTTTATGAAATTCAATATAATTTCTAACTCCTCGTATTTCCAAAGAGATATTTTCTTTGTTACTAAATTAACTAATAAGATTGAATCTACCTGTATTTGAATATTCTTATAGTCTAATTTTTTGCAAACACTTAAACCTATATTTAATGCCCTAATTACAGATTGTAGAGCCGAGGCTGCTACACTAACTGTGGTGAAAGCTTTCATTACTACTCCTCTAGGATCTCTTATTAACCCACCCCCCCCCTCCCTGCTATTCCTGTGTCCCTATTAAAGCTTCCATCCGTATTTAGGGAGAGTTTTCCTTCCGGAGGTCTGTGCCAAGAGATACTTTTCGCCCAATATTGTTTACTTATTATTATATTAAGGATTCATTCCCTTTCTGCTTTCTTTTCTCTGTGTATTTTATTTACAATTACAGGATTAAAATTTGAAAAGTTACTTACTTCCTGCCTAATTTCTTGTGATATTTCATTTATGTCCATTTTCTCTCCTTCAAATCTACTCCTATTTTGAGCCTTCCAAAGACACCATATTATTACATGTGGTAAATACATATTAAGCCAAATTCTAGTAGGATTAGTAGAAGTTACTTTCTCCCATTTTTTAATTCATTCTATTAAACCATCTTCTCCATTAACGATTTGCTTTGTTTCAACAAATTTCTTCCAGACTTGCATGGCAATTTTACCTATAGAAAATAGGTGATCCATTGATTCTTCTTCCTCAAAGCAACATTCACATCTAGACACCATTTTAATGTCATTTCTTTGAACATTGGTATCCACAGGTATAGCATTTGATGTTACTTTCCATGCTAGCGAGCACATTTTCTGTGGGATTCCTGCCTTCCAGACCCATTTAGATACAGATTGAACGGGCTTTTTTTTCCTAATCAATTCCTTTACCGATTTAAGTGTAAAATTACCTTGTGGTGTTAGGATCCATTTCCAGCCGCTCCTTTTTAATATAGAATAAGATTCTACTTTCTCCCTCTGTTTTTCCAAAGCTTTCCAATTGTTTGAAACTTTCTTAGGCCGCTTTTTATCTAAATATCGTGCCTTCATATATTTTGCCCAAAGGCCATCATTCTCCTTCAGCCTCCACCATCCTTTCCAGTCCCATGCGGTGGCCATATCTTGTAAAGAAATTATACCTAGTCCTGCTTCTGCTTTTGGATAACAAATATCGGTCCAATTTTTCCAGTGAATTTTATTCTTCCCATCTTTTTTGCCCCATAAGAAATTTGTCATTTCTGTTTCTAATTTATTTGTGAATTTCTTCGGAGGATGTATTAAAGATAGGATATGAACCAGCGTGCTTTGTAGCATGTGCGAAATTAATGTGATCCGTCCCCCAAATCCTAATAAGTCCTCTTTCCAGCCTGCTATTTTTCCTCATTTTTTCTGGCAGTGGTGCTAAATATTCCTCTCTCAATTTTCCTTCGAATATTGGGCAGCCTAAATAAATTAAAGCTTCCTTATTTTGGGTGAAACAAGTTATATTTTTAATTTTATTTATATCTTTCTCCGAAGCTTTTTTTCCCAGTATAAACTGGCACTTCTTTTTATTTACAACCTGACCTGTTTCTAATTCAAATAATTGTAATAATTCTATAAGATTCATTATAGTTACTTTACTTGCATTTGTAAAAATTATTAAATCATCAGCATAGGCCAAACAACCTATTCTCAGGGTGTTCTTAGGTTGTCTAAAAAGTAAAATTTTCCCTTCCGGCATTCTTTTATTTAAGTTAAGAATAAGTAATTCAAGATATATATCAAATAGTAAGGGAGATAATGGATCTCCCTACCTTAGGCTTCTTTTTGGTTTGAATTCTTCACCTATATTTCCATTTATAATAATTCTAACCCAAACATTTGAAACACATCTATAAATTAAATCTATGCATAATTCCGAAAAATCATATTTTCTCAACACAAAGCGAAGTGTATCCCATTCGACCTTGTCAAATGCTTTGGACAAATCCAGCTTAATTGCTAGATTATGTCCTCTTGCTTTAGCTGAAATTTCCTTCATCATTTCTGAAGCTAGCCTTATATTTTCAATCATTAGTCTATTTTTAACGAAACCTGTTTGTTCTTGTGAAATTATTAATGGCAATATATTACTTAGCTTGTTCTGTATTATTTTGGCTAAAATCTTATAAATCGCATTACACAAGCTTATTGGCCTGAAATCCTCACATATCTGTGGGGCATCTTTTTTAGGAATAAGAACTATGTATGAGTTTGCCCAAGCTTTAGGGATATCTGCTCCGACGAAAAAACTGGCAATTGCTAAAACTAGTTCCTTTTTAATAATGGGCCAATTTAGCTGATAAAAATAGTTATTCCAGTCGTCTGGGTCCGCTGCACTATCTTTATCAAGACTAAAAATTGCATTTTTCACCTCTTCTTCCTCTGGTATGTTTTCCATCATTTGATTCTGATCTTGTGTAATGGAAGCCCTAATCTTATGTATTAAGTAGTTCCCTTCGTGAGGTGTGTGACCACACGAGTGTGATTTAAAAAAATCCTCAAAGAGAATACCAATTTGCTTGTCTTCTTCTATCCATATACCTTCCGTGTTTTTTAAAGCTTTAATTCTATTTTTCTGAGTTTTTATTTTACTCATATTATGAAAAAATTTAGTTTTTCTATTGCCTTCCTTTAACCATTTAATTTTTGCTCACTATTTCCAGTATACCTCCTCCATGTGTAATTTTAAACTCAATTCAGCTTTAGCCTTATTTAATTCTTGCCTAATCTTATCATCATTTTTATTATCATATTCAATTTCTAATTTTTCTACCTACTCTTCTGCTTGTTTTATTTCCAGATTTATATTCCCAAAAACATTCTTATTCCATGAATTTAAATGCTTTTTAAGTCTATTTAACTTGATCATTAGCACCTGCATCGGTTTACCCTGTGCTGGTTCTGACCAAGATTCTTTCACCAATTTTTCAAATTCTACATGCTTTCCCCACATATTTTGGAATTTAAAGCTTCCTGAGCTCCTTTTATTATTGTGAATTGTTATAAGGAGTGGAGAGTGATCTGAACAGGTTCTACTTAAATGCCTAAGTGCTGTAGACCCATGCGTGGCTACCCACTTAGCATTAGACATTACCCTATCCAGTCTGGCCCAGATTGCCCTTCTGTTACCCCAGTTGTTACACCAGGTGTAATTTGAACCTGTGTAAGCTATTACCATCAAACTGGATTTAGAGATCGCCTCATTAAATTGAGACATCACTATTGTGTTCGGTGTTTTTCCTCCCTTCTTTTCTAAAGAACTTCTAATTACATTAAAATCTCCTCCTATTATCCAAGGAGTGTTTTTAGAAGCTATTTCTTGCATTTCCTCCCATAAGACCAACCTAGATTTTTTTATCATTTTTAGCATATACAACCGATATTATATCTTCTGTATTTTTATTTATTTTAAAGTGTATTATTTGTTCTATCTTTTTTAATATTTCAATGTCCAGATTATTATGCCACATTAACCAGAGTTTACTATTTAAATTAGCAAATGAATTATTAAACCCTAATATCCGACTATATTTAATTATTTGATCATGTTGTGTCATAGGTTCTGCAATAACTACTAAAGTAATTTTATATGTTTTAATCAAATTTTTAAGTCTATTTATCGAATGGTTATTTGCCACCCCTCTAATATTCCAATATATGTATCTATCCATTAAAACCTAATTTGGATTGTAATCTAATTGTGCATTTAGATTCATATGTTTTATCTAAATATTTTCTCATATTTCTCGCACTCTTGAGAGGAATTGATTGATATAAAGCATTATATTTCTCTTGCTTACCGAGTTGCATGATCATTCTTTTTATGGCTTCCATAGTTTTAAACCTAGTTAATTTTTCACCAATTTTATCATACATTTCTAAATCATCCTTCACTTCTCCTAAATAACTCTCTTCCTTAACCTATGCTATACCTAATTGAGGGCAACTAAATACCTCCGAAGCTTCATCCGGAAAGTCCAGGAGATCTTCTATCCAGCTATAATCTTCTATTTTTTCCTTTAACACCCTTCTATGTTTATTTTTCCTAACTCTTTTTCTTCTAGCTTTCACTACCTCCCATCTCTCTTCCTTGCTTTCTTCATTACTTCCCTCTATACTTAATACCCTATTATTTCTATCTCTCTCCATTTCTAAGCTCCCATTCTCTCTCCTAATCTTTTCTTCTTCCCCTAAAACTAGAGGTTTCGGGACCACTTCCTCCCTCCTTATCCATGTTTCTACTTTCCTTCTTATAGCTTCTCTCCCTTGGACTTTGCCTAGCGGCTTTCTTCCTATTTTACATTCAAATTTATAATGCCCAAGTCTGTTATAGATTAGACAATAAGAGGGCATGTTTTTGGGTATGGTATTTTGCCAAAAGCCATTATTCTGCTCATTATCTCCCTCTCCTATCCAGATTTCTTTCGGCAGTGGAGTGAGGAGGTTACATTCTACACATACTCGGGCCTTGCTTGGCCGAGTTATTGCCACTGTAGCTTCATCCCGAAGTAGAGGTGTCAAACGGGCCGGCCCAGCACGGCACGGCCCGTTTTTCACGTGCCCAGCCGTGCTACCGTGCCGTGCCCGGCACGGCACGGTTTTTAAAATTCGGGCACGGCACGGCCCGTGGGCACGGCACGGCCCGTGGGCACGGCACGGCCCGTGGGCACGGCACGGCCCGTGGGCACGGCACGGCCCGTGGGCACGGCACGGCCCGTGGGCACGGCACGGCCCGTGGGCACGGCACGGCCCGTGGGCACGGCACGGCCCGAGGGCACGGCAAGGCCGTGCCGGCCCACTCAGGCACGGCACGGCCCGTGGGCACGGCAAGGCCGTGCCGTGCCGTGCCGGCCCGTGGGCACGGCAAGGCCGTGCCGTGCCGTGCCGGCCCGCTCGGGCACGGGCGCACGGCAAGGCAGGGAAGGCGGGGCGGGGCGGGTCGGGTCTGTTAGGACCCGACCCGCGGTCTTTTTACCGGGGGCGGGGCCCGGTTGGGTCACGAGTCACGACTCAGTGAGTCGCGATCGTGAGTCGTGACTCGTGAGTCGTGAGTCGCGACTCATGAGTCGCGACGCAGGCACGCGGGCTGGCGTGCCGTGCCAAGGCACGGCTCGTGCCGGGCACGGCCCGGCACGTGGTTTGTTCGCCCGGGCCCGGGCACGTTTTTTTATCGTGCCGGGCCGGCCCAGGCACGGCCGAACCGTGCCGTGCCTCGTGCAGGGCCGGGCCGGCCCGGCCCGTTTGACACCTCTATCCCGAAGCAATGTCTTGCCCAAACAGGAGGTTATAGCATGTAGAGAATTCGGATTAAACAAATATATAGGGAGGTTCAGCAAAGAGAACCATACCGGAGCAAGAGGCGCCTCCACCTTAGGACTGAAGTCCTTCGTCCATTTCAGCACTCGCATGAGAAAACCATTAACTTGCCATACACCACGATGCCATAAACGATAATAATCATCCACTGTAAAAAACTGCATAAACATGTGTTTCGCGTCGTAGTCGGCAAGTTTCACCCTTCCCGTGAGCTTCAGAGAGGAGAAGAATAGCTGTATGTTGCTCGGGCGAGGCCTGCCATGGGAGAATTTTCCAATAAGCATGTATTTATAAGGCTCCTTAAGCTTCTGTAACTCATCGGTTGAAAAAACGATAATGGGGTTCCCATTTTTTGTTCCGAACGAGCGAGAAGGAGGCGCGGGCTCATTTGTTATCAAGGCAAATGACTTATTTTTTAATAATAAGTCATTTTCCACCATTTTTCACTTCAAAGGAGCTAGATTTTAGCTCAAATGGCAATTTTCTCTCTCTAGAAAATGGGATTTTCTCTCTCTATAAGTTGAGAGCATTTTTTGAAAAAACCCCAAATTTTCTTCTTTCTTCTTCTTCTTCTTCTTCTTCTTCTTTTAAAAAAATTTGTTTTTTATTAAATTTTAGCCATTTCTTTTGGCGGAGTAATATCATTTTTACAAGCTACTTCTACCCTTTACCCTATTACAACCTTACCCCATTTCTAGTGACTATTTTAATAATCTTTCTAGTATTTAATAATATTACAATGAAGAGCCCTAATAAATTCTCAGTTGTTCTGCTTGTGAAATCTTCTGTCTCTATCTCCTGTCACGCCCTTATGTATTTTCTTCTTTTCCTGCTGTCCATCTACTCTCTGCTTTATTTTCCATGTACCCTGCAGTAGGTCAGTAACAGAAATATATCCATTTTACAAATTACCTTTGCACCGCTATGCCCCAATTTTCAGCCCTTTATTCTTCCTTCTTACCATCCTTGCCCTTTTCCTTCTATATTGCTGACATGCATTACATAATTTCATGTAACTTGAGCCTCTAATATATATATAACACCTGGCTCTATAAAGCTAATACAGATTCTCATATCTTCAAGGTATTTTCGCTTCACCAGGCATGAGGTGATGGACCGATTATAGCTTTCCTGCATGTAAAAACAACAAACACAAGCCTAAAAACAGCTTTTACCTTTTCCCTTATTTTACCGTTTAGACAAGCTTTGCAGGACAGAAGTTCCCCTTTACTCTGTGATGCCCCAATTTCCAGCCCTTTCCATCTATTCTGTAATCTTTAGACTTCCATCTTTAATATCATATCCATTCCCTTTGCCGCATCTTGAGCCTTATCAATCTTCTATACGAGACACTTACTTAGCCTATAGCTTTTTATTTAACATAACGCATGCATTGTATAATTACATGTAACTTAAACCTCTAATAACACAAGATTAAACCAGAATATGTATATATAACACATGACACTGTAAATCAAACACAGATTGTTATGATTTTCAAGATATTTTCGGTTCAAAGGGCATGAAGTGATGGACCGATTAAGGCTTTCCTGCAAGTAAAAAACAACAAATACAAACCACAAAATTTTAGCTCTTACCTTTTCCCTTCTATTTATCTTTTTAGACAAGCCTTGCAAGGACAGAAATTCCCCTGCTGAGCTAGTAGATTTTAATTATTTATCCTACCGTCCTAGGCTGTTTTGATTGTTCTTATGTAAGGAAATGCCATTTTGTCTAAGCATGTTATTCCCTTTAATTTATGTGGCAAGGACTCCTCGTCATATTCTTTCTCTCCTCTGGTTGAGCATATTCTTGATAGACTATCTACTAGATTATTAGTCTCCCTATATATATGTATAATTGAAGCTTTCAGCTCATCTAAGAGGCTGAAAATTACTTCTAAATCATCTTCATACTTCCATAAAGTTTTCTTTTTAATTACTATTTCGACTAACAACTTCGAGTCTACCTGAACTTGTATATTATTAAAATGTAGCTTCTTACATATCTCTAATCCTGATTTCAAGGCTTTAATTTCTAATTCCAGGGCCGAGGAGGCTCTACTGGCACGGGTGAATGCTTTCTTTACTGTCCCTTTATAGTCTCTTATTACCCCTCCTCCTCCTGCTATTCCAGTATCCCTGTTAAAGCTACCATCCGTATTAAGTGAAACTTTGCCAAACGGTGGGCTATTCCAGTATATGCTTTTAGCCAATTGCTGATTTGCTACTCTAAAAGTGATGTCCCATGTTTTTCTTGAGCTTCTTATCTTTTTTCTTATTCTCTAATATAATAGGTTTTATATTAGCTATATTACTTATCTCCTTTCTAATATCTTTTATTATTTCTGTTAAATTCATCCTTATATTCTCAAATTTACTTTTATTTCGAAATTTCCATATGCACCAAATAATAACATGCGGTAATTTCTGATTAAGCCATTTTCTAATGAGGCTTTCGTAGTTTCCCTTTCCCATTTTTTAACTTTATCTATTAAACCATCATCTTTATTACTTATTTGTTTTTCTCCCTCCATCTCTTTCCATATTTCCGCTGCAATTGTCCCATTAGAAAATAAATGATCAGTTGTTTTAATTGCTTGTATGCAGCATTAACATCTTGATGCAATTTTTATCCCTTTTTTTGTACATTTGTATCTGCCGGTATAGCATTCACTAAAACCTTCCATGTGAACGAACACAATTTTTTTGGGACATTTTCTTGTCATACCCATTTAAATAAAGTTTGAGCAGGTTTTTTCTTTCTGACCAGATCTTTTGCCGACTTTAGAGAGAAATTGCCTTGTGGCGTTAAAGTCCATTTCCAACCACTCTTCTTTAGTGTGGAGTGTGAGTCTACTATCTCCTTTTGTTTTTCCATTGCCTTCCAGCTATTCGAAGCTTTCTTAGGGCTCCTGTTCTTGTAATCTAGATATTTAGCCCGCATGTATATTGCCCAAAGATTGTCACTTTCTTTCAATCTCCACCAGCCTTTGCAATCCCAGGCAGCAGCCGAATCCTATAGGTTCATTAATCCTAATCCTACTTCTTCTTTTGGGTAACAGATTGATTCCCAGTCCTTCCAGTGTAATTTATTTTTCCCTTCTTTTTTACCCCATAAAAAATTTGCCATTTCCGATTCAAGTTTTTTAATAAATTTTTTAGGTGGATGAATAACTGATAAAATATGTATCAGTGTACTTTGTAAAACGTGTGAGATCAGCGTTATCCTCCCCCCAAATCCTAGAAGCTCTTCTTTCCAACCTGCTATTTTCTTTCTTAGCTTGTCTTGAAGAAAAATTAAATATTCTTCCTTCAACCTCCCCTCATATATCGGACATCTTAAATACATTAATGCCCCTTTAATTTCTAAGAAGCCTGTGATGTTTTTAATTTTATTTACTACCTTTAATTTTACATTTTTGGCAAGCATAAACTGACATTTTCTTTTATTTATGATTTGGCATGTTTCCTTCTCAAATATTTGAAGAAGATCCATAAGATTCCTTAAAGACTTTGTACTAGCATTTGTAAAAATTATAAGGTCATCTGCATAGGCTAAACAGCCTATTCTGGGTGTATTCTTTGGTGGTCTGAATGGTATTATTTTACCTTCTGTCATTCTTTTATTCAGGTTTCGGATTAATAATTCTAAATAAATATCAAAGAGGAAAGGAGATAATGGGTCTCCTTGTCTTAAGCTTCTATTTGGTTTAAATTCCTCGCTTATCTTTCCATTTACAATCACTCTTACCCAATTACTGGAAATGCATCTGTTATTAAATCTATAGTTAGCTCAGAGAATCCAAACCTTCTCATCGTGAAACAAAGGGTATCCCATTCTATCCTATTGAAGGCTTTCGATAAATCAAGCTTGACCACTAAATTGTAACCTCTTGTTTTAACTCCTATCTCTTTCATTATCTCGGATGCAAGTTTTATATTTTCAATCATTAATCTATTTTTAACAAACCCCATTTGTTCTTGAGATATTATAGATGGTAAAATTGAGTTTAGTCTTTTTTGTAAAATTTTAGCTAAAATTTTATAAATAGCATTACATAAACTTATAGGTCTAAAATCCTCATATTTTTGTGGCGAATCATTTTTTGGAATTAACACTATATATGACTTTGCCCATGATTTAGGAATTTCCGCCCCTACAAAAAAACTAGCAATTGCGGGGACTAGTTCAGTTTTAATAATGTGCCAGTTTGACTGGAAAAAATAGTTATTCCAACCATCCGGTCCTGCAGCACTCTCTTTTTCTAGGTTGAAAACTGCCTCTTTTACTTCTAGTTCTTCCTAGATCAATTCCATTATTTGGTTTTGATCTTCCGTAATGGTTGCCCTAATCTCATGCATTAGAGAATTATCCACCCTATGTGATAGACTACATAATTGATTTTCAAAATTTTTTTAAAAAGAGATCCTATTTCCTTTTCTTCTTCTACCCATATTCACTCTTCATTTTTTATACCTTTAATTTTATTCTTTTGAGATTTTATTTTAGTTATATTATAAAAGAATTTGGTATTTCGTTCGCCATCTTTTAACCATTTTATTTTTGCACGCTGTTTCTAGTAAATTTCTTCCATGTGTAATTTCAATCTAAGTTTTGCTTTTGGCTTACTTAAATTTAACCGAGTTTCATTGTTATTAGTAATGTCAAACTCTTGTTCCAACTTAGCTACAACTGCTTCCGCTTTTTTTAACTCCTGATTTAGATTTCCAAAAACCTTTTTGTTCCATGATTTTAAGCTAGATTTTAATCTTAGTAGCATTATTAACTTTAAATCTTCTTTCTATTTCTCTAGCATAGATTCTGTTTGTATTGGCTGTAATTCTTGAGGTTTTATTTGATATTGAATTATCTCTTTCCCCTTTCCAACCCCCATTTTCTTATCTTTCTCTCTACCTTCTGTTCTTCTCTTATTAACAATACAGATATCAACATTATGTCCCATTTTTTTGCAGCAAGAACAATATGAGGGAAGGTATTCTGGTATGACTTGCTGCCAGAATCCCCCCCCCCCCCAATTCGGCTAGGGGGGTTTCTGCAAGTCCATTTCCACGCAAATTCGAGCCACACTAGGCCTCGATAATGTGACAGTAGCTCAATCAAGAAGAATAGGAGAGCCAATAGTACAGGCAATATGATATAATGCATATTTGTCGAAGAAATGAATCGATAATAGTGGGAGTAAGAACCATACCGACACCATGGCAGTTTCCTCCTTTGTGTAGAAATTGGGCATCCATTTGAACGTTCTCATGGGGTAGCCCATGATATACCATATTCCTTTGAGCCATAATCGATGATAATCCTCCTCGGAATACAGCTAAATCAAAACATGCTTCTCATCAATGAGACCGATTTTTATCAGCGATTTTAACTTCAAAGTATCAAAAAATCCCCAAATATCATCAACGTGCGGTCTTCCATGTGAGAACTTGCCCACCAGAGTTTGTTTGTGAGGCTCCATTAGCCTCTGTAAATCTTCGTGGGAAAACAGTATCGAGGGATCCTCGTATTTTTTTGTGAAATTTTCCGAAGAAGAGAGGAATGGAGGCGCGGACTTTTTAATAAACTATGAGAAGGATTTCTTATTAACTAAGTAATCCATTTCCATCGAAATTGGCTTAAAAACAGCTTCTTCCTCCTGAAAATTTGTAGTTTCTCTCTCTCTAGAAAATTATTTTCTCTCTCTAGAATTTGAGAGCACTTAAAAAACCGCAAAATTTTTTTTCTTCTCCTTCTTCTTCTTTTAAAAAAAGTTTTTTATTAATTATAACCCTCTCTTTTGGTGGAGGAATACCGTTTTTACAAACTATGACTACCCTTATCCCTTTTACATCCATTCCCGACTACAAAAACAAAAAAAAACATCTAGCATCTAGCTATGAATTTATATGACATGATACAATTTTGTTGTGTCAATGATGGCTTATTCAATTATGCTTCTCAAATTTCCCTTTGATGATTTGGAATCTCTTCCAACTAACTTTCTCATTGGAAACTTTGAGGTATATATAAAGCTTTAATGTTCCCCTCCTAGCTTTCAAAAATCCTTCACTCTCTTTGTTCCTTTGTTTAATTTTTGAATGTTGCTTTCACCCTTTTGAAGTCTCGCATATGAACTATAACAAACCCTTTTGGCTAATCTGCATAAGATCAAGTATATCATATCCTTATATTTTAAAATACCCCATTCATTATCTATTAAAATATAAATATTCTTCCTTTTTGCTTGACCCGAGATATGACACATACTGCCCATGATCCAGCCTCACCATCTTTGTATAATACTATCTTTGAATGAAAAAACTGCCTCAATATCCATCATACTTTCATCTTCATTTTCTTGTTAATCTTTGAGTGCTTCTTTCCTCATTAGCTTTTGCGTAAGTGAGATCAACCGACAACATAACAGACCAAATTACAGACTTCCGGTAGTAGTTTATAAAAAAAAACTTATTAACACAGACTCCATTACAGCAATTACAAACTCCAGCATTGCAAAAAATAAATACAGACTCCAAAAGACTCTAGCAGAACAGCTTTAATCTTGAAAGCTGATGACCTGCATAGAAAGAGAAAACTGCCTATCTATATTTCCCCATCCCTTACCTTGTTTACCCACTGTACATTCTTGGTAGCTTCAGCAGATAAAAGCTTCACCCCTCAGGACCAGGGTGAATAAAATAGCAATCCTTATCTGCATATGGTTAGTGTACAGAAAGCAAAAAGTAACAAAAAAAGTAAAAATTGATAATTCATATTTTTATCATTCTAATGTAGGGAAGTACTTCCCTATCCAGATTTGTTGTACCTATATATTTTTTTGGAAGAGTTATTTCATTATATTCCTTGTCTCCTTTAATTCTTCCTTCCTTGGCTAATATGTCCGCAAAAACATTAGCCTCTCTAAAGATGTGTTTTATAGTAAAGTCTAGAGAATTTATTTCGTATAGAATATTTTCTATTTCATCCTCGTATTTCCACATTATTGTCTTTTTGTTAATTAAATTAACAACGATTTTAGAATCTATTTGAATATCTATTTTTTTAATGCCGTTCTTTATACATATTCTTATACCCTCTCTTAAGGCTAATATTTCTGCATGAAGAGCCGATAATGCTTGAAACTTCCTAGTAAAGGCTAAGAGCACTTTACCTTCGAAGTTTCTTATTACTCCACCTCCTCCTACTGCACCTATATCTCGATCAAAGCTGCCATATGTATTTAAAGAAAAGCTTTCTTTCGGTGGTTTTTCCCATTTTATGCCTATTATTTTAAACTGTTTCAATGGTTTTTCTTTTAAATTCGAGTAATTTAAAGTATTTTTGTCTGACTTCGAATCCTGTAAATTTAATGGGTAAGACTCTGAAATTTTCCTCATCTCCTCTTTTATATCCTTCCAGATATTCTCAATAGACATGCATTGACCCTCAAATCTACTCTTATTTATAGCCTTCCATATACACCAGATAGCTATTAGAGGGACATTATTTTTAATCCAATTCTGTACAGCATTTGTAGTTTTTAATTTAAACAATTTCTAAAGTCGGAAAATAAGTGTAAGATGTTCATATTTTATTCGCATTTCTATTCCTAGTTTCTTTCATATATTTGCTGCTATTTTACCCTGTGAAAAAAGATGATCAAGAGTTTCCATCTCCTTTGCACAGCAGTCACATCTAGAAACTATCTGAATGCCCTTCTTTTTTAAGTTAGTATCAATTGGAATGATATTAGATAAAATTTTCCATATAAAAACTTTAATTTTTTGTGGGTTATCATTATTCCAGATCCATTTGAATATTAATTTTTCCTCTTGCCTTTTCCTTATGACATTTTTGACTGAATTAATGGAGAATGTTCCTTCTGACGTCAAGGTCCATCTCCATCCTTTATTTGTACGTTTAGAATGATTCTCAACTAGCTCTCTTTGTTTAAGCATATGAATCCAAACTTGAGAGCTACTGCTTACCCTTTTTTCTCTATTAGTTTCATTTTCAATACAATACTTTGCTCTCATGAATTCTGACCATAAGCTATCATTTTCTTTTAATCTCCACCATCTTTTGCTTTCCCATGCTTTAGCTAGATCGATGAGATTAACAAATCCCAAACCAGCTTCTTGAATAGGATAACATAAATCTTTCCATTTTTTCCAATGAATTTTATATTTGCCATCTTTTTTACCCCACAAAAAATTTGCAAACTCTTTTTCAATTTTTTTAATAAATTTTATTGGTGGTTGAGTAACCATAATATTGTGCATTATCTAAAACATGTTTTATTAATGTTATTCACCCCCCCCCCCCATATTTAGAAATTCTTCCTTCCATCCTGAAATTTTCCTTTTTAATTTATCTATTAAAAATTCTAAGTATTCGATTTTAAGTTTACCTTCATACACCGGACATCCCAAATAGATAATCTCCCCTTTTTTTTGAGAGAAACCTGTAATATTATTAATTTGTGAGATAATGCCATTGGTGCTTTGTGAGAAATTATATATTGGCATTTTCTTTTATTTAATTTTTGACCTATTTCATTTTCTAAACATTTTAACAAATTCATCAGATTATGTAAGGATCTACTACCTCCATTGGTGAAGATCATAACATCATCTGCATATGCAAGACAACTAATCAATGAAGTATTTTTTGGTTGTCTAAATGTATCAATGATACCTTTCTTCATTCTATTTTTAAGATTTACTATTAGAATTTCCAGATAGATATTAAATAATAAAGGAGAACGCGGGTCTCCTTGTCTTAATCCTCTAATCGGTGTTATTTCTTCTCCTACTTTTCCATTTGTAATAATCTTAACCCATGTATTAGATATACATCTATATATTAAATCTATCCATGTTTCAGAAAATCCCATTTTACGCATGATGAAATAGAGAATGTGTCATTCCACTCTGTCAAATGCCTTGGATAAGTCTAGTTTTATTATTACATTATGTCCTCTTGTTTTAGTTGCTATTTCTCTACACATTTCTTTGGTTAAACCAATATTTTCCATTATTAATCTATTCTTCACAAAACCTGTTTGTTCTTTAGAAATAATTTTAGGTAAAATTAATGATAATCTATTCTGTAATATTTTGGCTAAAATCTTATATATCGAATTACAGAGACTAATTGGTCTAAAATCTTCCCCTATCTGTGGATTCTCTATTTTAGGAATAAGAATAATATGAAAGCTTCCCCACTTTTTACCTATTTCTGCTCCACAAAAAATACTATTTAAAGCATTTTCTATATCTTTTTTAATTATCTCCCAGCATACCTAAAAAAAGCAATTATTTCATCCATCAGGTCCTGCCACACTATCTTTGTCCATAGTAAAAATAGGTGCTCTAATTTCTTCTTCTACTGGAAATTTAGTTAACAAAATATTATCTTCAGTTGTAACATTATTTTCTATGTTTTGTATAAGTGTGTTTCCTATTATCTCACTTTCTCCATTTAATTGTTTTTCAAATTGTGTTGCAAAATACTTCTGAATATCTATATCCTTGTCCATCCACTTTCCTTCATTATTTTTTATAGCTCTAATTCTATGCTTCTGAAATTAAGTTTGGCTACTTTTTGAAAGAATTTTGTATTCTTATCTCCTTATTTAAGCCATTTAATTTTAGATTTTTGTTTCCAAAAAACTTCTTCCATTAATAATTTTAATTTTAATTCCGCTTGTGCTTTACTCAAAGCTTTCCTATTGTTTATATTTTGATCTAATTCAAATTCTACTTCTCTTTTTGAAACTAGTTCTTCAGCATCTTTTATATTCTTATTTATATTTCCAAAAGTTTCTTTATTCCATATATTTAAATCCACTTTTAATCTATACAGCTTATTATTCAGTATTTGAATTGGATTTCCTGCTACTTCTTTATTCCAGGATTCCTTTACTCTATTCAAGAATTCATGATGTAAAGACCAGGAATTTTGAAAGCTAAAGAATCTGCCCAAGGAAACTGTATTTTTAATAGTAATTAAAAGTGGGCTGTGATCAGAGCAAATTCTATTTAGGTGTTTCACTTCTGTAAACCTAACTTGCTCTATCCATTTAAAATTATATAAAACTCTATCTAATCTAGCCCATATTATACCTTTATTTTTCCAGTTATTACACCAAGTAAAAGGAGAGCCTAAAAATTTAGCCTCCATTAAGTTGGTTTTATTTATGATGTCATTAAAGTGAGACATAGATATCTTATTCGGAGGTCTTCCCCCCTTCTTTTCTTTAGCATTTCTCACTGTATTGAAGTCACCTCCTATAATCCATGGCCTCTTTTCTTTAAATATTTTTTCCATTTCCTCCCATAACTCTTTTCTCTCCTCTTTTTTATTTTTTGCATTAACTATCGTAATTATTTATTTAACATTCTGACTAAAGCTTAAATTAATTAATTGATCAGTTTCTTTTAAAATATTTATGTTTAAATGATTTTTCCAAAAAATTCAGATTTTACCATTATTATTAGCATACCTCTTATCAAATCCTAATAATATTTTATAATTCTCTAACTGAATTTTATCTACCATGGGTTCAACTAATACAATGAAGCTAATCTTATACAAATATACCAATTTTTTTATTCTATTTTTTGAGGGGAGATTTGCGACACCCCTTATATTCCAGTATATGTAATTAAACATTATTAGTGTTTTTAGCTTGCCCTCTAGTAGTGCAATTGGTTTCATATGTCCTGTTAAAATATTTTTTCATATTTCTTGGTTTTTTTAGTGAATTCATCTCCTTTCCCCTCTCTCCTTTCCACTTCATTCCCAATTGAATACCCATGATTTTTATTTCCTCCATTGCCCATATTCTATTTCCCATTTTTCCTTTGAGTTTTTCTATATTTATATCGTCTTTGGATAGTTTCAGATTCTGCCCATTATCTTCTTCATTAGAGGTTAGATTTGAAGCACTTCTAACCTCTATTTCTTATTCTGAGGAGTCCTCTATTTCCACTGCCCATCTTTTATTTTTAAAGTTTTTGTTTTTTAATTGTAATCTAGTTCTTTTATTTAGCTCTTCAATTTTTTAAATCAATTCTTTTCTCCTTATGTTTTCTCTAATTTCAGTAGTTTTCTCTAGTTCCTCATTGCCATTTTTGTATTCTATTAACTTTAAATCTTCTTTCTGTTTCTCTAGCATGGATTTTGTTTGTATTGGCTGTAATTCTTGAGGTTTTATTTGATATTGAATTATCTCTTTCCCCTTTCCAACCCCCATTTTCTTATCTTCTTGTCTACCTTCTGTTCTTCTCTTATTAACAATACAGATATCAACATTATGTCCCATTTTTTTGCAGCAAGAACAATATGAGGGAAGGTATTCTGGTATGACTTGCTGCCATAATCCCCCCCCCCCCCCCTCTTTATCTCCTATCCATATTCGGTTGGGGGGGGGGGGGGGGGGGGGTTTCTGCAAGTCCATTTCCACACAAATTTGAGCCATACTAGGCCTCGATAATGTGGCAGTAGCTCCATCAAGAAGTTTCCTACTTTGTGGAGAAATTGGGCATCCATTTGAACGTTCTCATGGGGTAGCCCATGATATACCATATTCCTTTGAGCCATAATCGATGATAATCCTCCTCAGAATACAGCTGAATCAAAACATGCTTCTCATCAATGAGACCGATTTTTATCAGCGATTTTAACTTCAAAGTATCAAAAAATGCCCGAATATCATCAACGCGCGGTCTTCCGTGTGAGAACTTGCCCACCATAGTGTGTTTGTGAGGCTCCATTAGCCTCTGTAAATCTTCGGGCGAAAACAGTATCGAGGGATCCTCGTTTTTTTTTTGCGAAATTTTCCGAAGAAGAGAGCAATGGAGGCGCGGTCTTTTTAATAAATGATGAGAAGGATTTTTTATTAACTAAGTAATCCATTTCCATCAAAATTGGCTTAAAAACAGCTTCTTCCTCCTCAAAATTTGCAGTTTCTCTCTCTAGAAATTTATTTTTCTCTCTCTAGAATTCGAGAGCACTTAAAAAACCGCAAAATTTTTCTTCTTCTTTCTTCTTCTTCTTTCTTCTTCTTCTTCTTTCTTCTTCTTCTTCTTCTTCTTTTAAAGGTTTTTTTTTATTAAATTAGAACCCTCTCTTTTGGTGGAGGAATACCATTAGTACAAACTACATCTACTCATTTCCCTTTTACACCCGATTCATGAAGCTAGAAAAATGTAACAATCCATAATTTAATTAAATCATAGTCTTTCCTAACTTTATAATCAATGATATAATGATTCTTGTTTTTATTTATGCTTCATTAATTAAGTGCGACGTCTCTGTTTTCTGTATAGATCTTGCTATGAAAGATGCTCCCCCTATAGGTCTTTGTATAAATCTTTCCCGTGCTATATTTGAAGCTTTAAAACTTTGTGAAATGTCTTACTTTTTCAGCTCCGACCAGCCTGCTCCCTCGCAGTTTCAGCAATCCAGATTCAACAATCCAGCATCTACCTCTCGAGTCTCTTGTCCATACTCATTCTTTTATCATTTGAGTATGACTAGTCCCATTTTTCATTTCTTTAAAAGTATCCACTTATGAAATTTACTGTTTTCCTGCATGGAACAAAGAATCAAGTTCTTTCGAATAGAGGATCCATTAGTTACCTTCCTTTTGCCCAATGCAACGAAGACAGTATCCCTTGCTCTTTTTGGTAAGCTTCCTCTTGAGATGTCTTAACAGCAATCCCAGCTCTTCCCTTTATTTATCTCCCATTTGAAATGCTGCAAACATTGACTAACAAACTAAGACTCTTCTAAAATAATACAGACTTCCATCAATTAGCACAGACGACCAAGCTTAAAATAATACAAAACAGACAGTCCACCAAATATCTAAGAATACAGCAAGCCTAAAAACAGACCACCAAATATCTAACACTAACACAGACTTCCATAACCATCTCATACCAGAAATTTTTAAATAACTAACAGCAAGTACAAAATCTCCAACAAGCAGATTCGTGCTTGTGCTGTATGTCCAGCTTAATTGTAGTCAGCTCATTTTTAAATTAAATGTCCAGCTTCAATATCTGTAAAATAATAAGCAAAACAACACAAAACAGCATATTGAAACTTAGATTTCTTACCCGTTTATACCTTTTAATTATTCACCTCAGTTTCGATTAATCACCCTTCAGGACCAGGGAGATTTTTTAAGATATGAGCCTCTTAACTGCATATATTAATAACTCGAAACAAAAAAAAACAGAAGAGATATACAAATGTTATTCTAAGAACCTTCTAAAATAAGGTAGTTCTTTGCGGTCCATTTTTATTATTCCTACATATTTTTTTGGTATCGTGCCCTCATTAAACTCTTGATCTCCTCTTTTTCTACCTTCCTTGGATATACCATCTGCTAATGTGTTAACTTCTCTATATATATGATTTATAGTATAATCTGAATTTTTTAATATATGCAGAATCTCCTCAATTTCCTCCTCATATTTCCATAGTGATACTTGTTTATTAATTAAATTGACTAAGATTTTTGAATCTATTTGAATGTCTATGTTTTTAATATCAGATTTTTTTACCCAATCTAATCCCTTCTCTTAAGGCTAATATCTCAGCATGTAGCACCGATGAAGCATGAAACTTTCTTGTGAAAGCTAAAATTAGCTCACCTTCAGAGTTCCTTATCGAACCTCCCCCTCCTGCTGCTCCAATGTCTCTGTCAAAGCTTCCATCGGTATTTAAAGCTATTCTTTCTTTCGAAGGTTTTTCCCATTTCAATTCTATTATTTTAAAATGTTTTGATAGTTTTTCTTTTAGATTCCAAAAAGTCATAATATCTTTATCTAAGCTCTTGCCCTGATTCTTTAATGGAGAAATCTCCAAAATTTTTCTAGTCTCTTCCTTTATCTCCTTCCAGATATCCTCTACCCTCATACGAGACCCTTCAAATCTACTTTTATTTCTAGCCTTCCAGATGCACCAGATGGCTATTAGAGGAACATTACATTTAATCCATTTCTGTGCAAGATTTAAAACTTTTATTTTACTCCATTTTTGAAGTCTAGCTTTTATTGTGTGCTGTTCATATTTTATATTCAACTCTATTCTTAGTTTTCTCCATATTTCTGCTGCTACTTTTCCATTTGAGAAAAGATGATCCAGTGTTTCTATTTCGTTAGAACAGCATTCGCATCTTGAGACTAACTAAATACCTCTCTTTAATAAGTTATTATCTAATGAGACAATATTAGATAGAACTTTCCACATGAAAGTTTATATTTTTTGAGGAGTTTCATTTTCCCAAGCCCATTTAAATAAATTTTGCTCTACTTGCCTTTTTCTTATTACATTATTGACAGATTTAAGTGAAAATGTTCCTTCTGATGTTAATGTCCATTTTCATCCTTTTTTAGTGAGTTTAAAGTAATTCTCCACTAGATCTCTTTGTATAAGCATTTGAACCCAAACCTGCGAACTCTTACTTTTATTTTTCTCTTTATCGATATCATCTTTTAAACAATAGTTTGCACGCATAAATTTTGCCCATAAGCTATTATTTTCTTTCAATCTCCACCATCTCTTGCTAGCCCATGATTTAGCTAAATTTGAGAGATCGATGAATCCCAATCTAGATTCTTGAACAGGGAAGCATAAATCATTCCATTTTTTCCAATGCTATTTATGTTTTCCCTCTTTTTTCCCCCATAAGAAATTAGCGAATTCCTTTTCAATTTTTTAAATTATTTTACTTGGTAATTTCATAATCATGATATTATGCATTAATGAGCTTTCTAAGACATGTTTTATTAATGTTATTCTTCCTTCCATCCCGCTATTTTCTTTTTTAATTTATCTATTAAAAAATTCAAATACTCGGCCTTGAGTTTGCCTTCATATACTGGACATCCTAGATATATCATTTCCCCTTTTTTTTTGAGAAAAACCAGTGACTTTTTTAATCATATGAGCTAATGCTATAGAAGCTTTATAAGATAGCATGTATTGGCATTTTCTTTTATTGAGTTTTTGACCTGTTTCATCTTCTAAACAAATTAACAAATTCATCAGATTTTGTAAAGATCTATATCCTCCATTAGTGAAGATCATCACATCATCTGCATACGCTAGACAACTCACTAGTGGAGTGTTTTTTGGTTGCCTGAATGTACCTATCGAACCTTTAACCATCTTGTCATTAAGATTAACTATTAGAAGTTCTAGATATATATTAAATAACACTGGTGAAAGAGGATCTCCTTGTCTTAGGCCTCTGACTGGTTTTATATCTTCTCCTACTTTTCCATTCGTAATAATCCTAACCCAAGTATTAGATGCATCTGTAAACTAGATCTATCCATGTTACCGAGAATCCCATTTTTCTCATGATGAAGCAAAGAATGTTCCATTCGACTCTATCAAAAGCTTTGGATAGATCTAGTTTTATTATTATATTGTTCCCTCTTTTTTTTGCTCCTATTTCTCTACACAATTCTTTAGCTAAACTTATATTTTCCATTATCAATCTATTTTTCATGAAACCTGATTGTTCTATTGAAATAATTTTAGGTAGAAGGTGAGAAAGTCTATTTTGCATGATTTTTGCTAAAATTTTATATATTGAGTTACACAAACTGATAGGTCTAAAATCCTCCCATGTTTGTGGATTTTCTATTTTTGGAATAAGGACAATATGAAAGCTACCCCATTTTTTTCCTATTTCAGCTCCACAAAAAATGATATTTATGGCATTTTCTATATCTTTTTTGATTATATCCCAGCAGAACTAAAAAAACCACAATTCCATCCATCAGGACCTGCTGCGCTATCCTTGTTCATACTAAAAATGACTGTTTTAATTTCAGCTTCATCAGGGAAATTGATTAACATGTTATTATCTTCAGCTGTAATTTTATTTTCAATTTTTTGTAATAATGTATAACCTTTAAGCTCATTTTTTTCACTTAATTGATTTTTGAAAAACTTTGTAAAGTAATTATGAATATCTAAATCATCATGCACCCAAGCTTCCTCATTATTTTTTATACCACTAATTCTATATTTCTGTTGTTTAAACTTAGTTATTCTTTGAAAAAATTTTGTGTTCTTATCTCCTTCTTTTAACCATTTTAAATTAGATTTTTGTTTCCAAAATACTTCTTCCATTAATAATTTATGTTTCAATTTTGCTTGTGCTTTGCTTAAAGCTCTTCTATTGTTAGCGTTTTGATCTGATTCAAATTCTAATTCTTTTTTAGAAACTAAATTTTCAGCTTCTTTTACATTTTTGTTTATATTTCCAAAAACTTATTTATTCCATTGTTTCATGTCTATTTTTAGCCTACTGAGTTTATGATTCAATATTTGAATAGAATTTTTTGATGCCCCTCTATTCCAGGAGTCTTTAACCATATTCAAAAAACCATTATGCAAACACCAAGCATTTTGAAATCTAAAAGAACCTCCTGTGTAAGTAGAGTTATTAATGGTAATTAAAAGTGGGCTATGATCAGAGCATGTCTTATTCAAATCTTTCACTTTTGTCGCACCGAAATGCTCAAGCCATAAAAAATTAAATAGCACTCTGTCTAATCTAGCCTAGATTGTGCCCTTCTTTTTCCAGTTATTACACCATGTAAAAAGAGAGCCCAAAAATTTAGCCTCTATTAAGTTAGTTTTGTTCACAATATCAGTAAAATGAAACATGGCTTTTTTATTTGGAGCTTTTCCTCCCTTCTTTTCTTTAAGACTTCTAACTGAGTTAAAGTCTCCACCTATAATCCAAGGCTTTTTTCCTAAAGATATTTCCTCCATATCTTTCCATAAATCTTTTCTATCTTCTTTTTTATTTTTGGCATAAACTATCGTTATAATTTCATTAACATTATGACTCAAACTAATATTTATTAACTGATTTGTATCTTTTATGATTTTTATATTTAAATTACTTTTCCACATTACCCAGATTTTACCATTATTGTTAGCATATGCATGATCAAAGCCTAATGTGTTTTTGTAATGTCCTATTTGATCCCTATCTACCATGGGTTCAGCTATAGCAATGAGATTAATCTTATGCAAATATATTAATTTTTTCAATCTATTTCTAGAGGGGAGATTGGCAATTCCTCTAATGTTCCAGTAGATGTAATTATACATTAGTTAATGATTTAGCTTGCGCTCTAGTAGTGCACTTAGGTTCGTATGTTTTATTTAAATATTTTTTCATATTCCTTGGTTTTTTTAAAGAGCTCAAATCCCCTCCTCTTTCTCCTTTCCATTCTCGACCCATTTGAATGGCCATTATTTTTAACTCCTCAATGGCCCACTCCTTGTTACCCATGTTATATTTTAGTTTTTCTAAGTTAATATCATCTCTTTGCATTCTAAATTTTTGATCTTCTTCCTCTCTATCAGTGTAAAGAGAAGTTAAACTTCTTAATTCTAAATCCTCCTCTGAATAAATTATTAAAAAAATTATCATTTCATAAGAATAATTATGTCAACTAATGTTCACTAACACTACAAGAAATCTTCAATTAGCTAGGGAATTTTAGCTTGGGATCAATCCCTAGCTAAATTGTGAGAGATTAGCTAGGGAATAGCAAGTGATTTAAGTTTTTTCATTGAAATAGAATTTTGCAACGGATTAGCGATGGAATATTTTCGTAAATTCCTCTCAAGAAAAGCGAGGGAATTTACCAATGGATTAGCGGCAGAATATTTTCGTAAATTCCACTCAAGAAAAGCGAGGGAATTTAGCAATGGATTAGCGACAGAATATTTTAGTAAATTCTGCTAAAGAAAAGTGAGTAAATTAGATATGGATTTAGTGATATATTAGCGATAGAAAATTTTTGTAAATTCTGTTCAAGAAAAGTAGGGAATGTAGCTATGGATTTAGCGATGTAATTACCCTAGCTAAAAAAACTAGAATTTAGCGATGAATTTTTTCTATCTAATAAAATCCATAATTTAACGACGGATTTAGTGATGGATTTTCCTTAGCTAATAATATCCATAATTTAGAAATGAATTTAGCGACAAATTTTTCCTAACTAATAAAATTATGAATATAGCGATAGATTTAGAGATCGAATTTTCCTAACAAATAAATCTATAATTTAGTGATGGATTTAGAGACAGAATTTCATTAGCTAATTACTTCCAGAACATAATGGTGGATTTTAGTGACGGAATTTTCCTAGCTAATTGCACCCCGAAATATTACGATAGATTTAGCGACGGAATTTTTCAAGCTAATTACATACTGAAAATAGAAACTGATTTTAGTGCCAAAACATCTCTAACCAATTATTTCCTAAATATAGCGATGAATTTTCTGTGATGGATCTTATCTAGCTAATTAAATCCGGAATATATTAACGGATTTAGTGACAGAACTTTCTTAGTTATTTAAATCCGGAATATAGCGACGGATTTAATGACTCAAGTTTCCCTAGCTAATTAAATCCCGAATATAGCGACGGAATTCCCTAGCCAATATTTAAATATTTAATTTTTTTAATTATTATTAGTTTTAATATTTTATTTAATTTTTTTATTAAATGTATGTTAATGGTTTATAGTTGAACAATCCTTAAAAGATACATTCTCCTCATTAAATCATAAAAAATGATATTATAAATAGATAATTCAAGATATATTAAATACAAAAAAAATTAGATTAATTAGGACTAAAATAACTATTTTATGTTGTATTAATTTTTTAAAAAATTATACAAATTTTTTTTAATTTTTTAATTAATAAATTTAAAAATATGTATTAAAGAATATTAAATAATAAATTCAATAAGTATAATAATTTTTTTTGATATTTTAAAAATTAAATTAACATACATATATTTCAACTAATATAAATATAAATTAATTTATGGTATGATAGAATAGAAATAATTTCAAAAAATATCTGAATTACGAATTACTATAACTAGTAATATTAATATTATTATAAGTATAAAAAAAATTTATGATTATAGGAAACTTTTAAATAAATAAATAATATAAATTTTAAAATCTTGAAATATAATATAAATATAATTTTTTTTCAATAAAGTTAAAAGAAAATAAATTAATATTTATAAATAAATACATAGATATTTGCTCCTACTAACATTTATATGAATTAAACAATTGAGTAATATTTTTATTATTAGCTTTTAACATTAAGTTTATATTTAAATAATAATATAACTTTTTTTAATTATCTTCTCACTTTAAGTAATTTTTGAATTTTTAAAAATATTAATGATATCAAATAATATGAAATTTTATTCCTTTAAAATTATTTCATATTATCTTTGTAAAAATTAATATGAATTCTTAGAAATTTATAACCATAAATATAAATTTTTATATAATTTTTTAACATTAAGAGTAATTTATAACTGTTAGGCGAGTGGCTAGAAGACAAATCATCTTTTCATTTATGTTTTATTATATGAAGTTTGTTAATTTTGTACCTATTTGATATTTTTTTTATAAGGCTAAACATATTTTTTTAATTGTTTATATATTTTTTGTTTAATTAATATTATAATAAAAAATTGTAAGGTGTTTGTTCTTCACGTGTACCTTACTACATGCACAGTAATTTTGTTGAAAAAATTTTGATAGTAAATAAAATTAATGAATCTTTTTGTATTATATATATATATATAATGTTTATTTAATGTTTTAATAATTAAAAATATAAATAATTTGCTAATATGTACATTCCACTTGTCGAGATGAGATAATCTCTAACAAGTGAAGCGAACCTCCGTATTCTGCCATCTATCTCTTGACACTGACGCATCAAAGAATAATCGAGGTTTAAGTTTTAATCTGTTATTTGATTTGAGGTATGTTTTATACATTTATTCTTTATCGATTATATTGGATTGCTTAATTGAAGATTAAGCTTATGCGTTTTGATTCTGCTATTTAATGTTTCCGAAATTTTTCTTCTTTAATCACCATGGTTTGCTTGGATTGTGTATATATAATTATTCGTATACATAATTCATGCATTTGCGATATAATGCATTGTCATTATGTGGATTTGATGGTACACATTAGGTATGTCGAATTAATAACTACATCAATATACATAACTATATACAGTATACAAAAATAGTTTACATAAACATAAGTGTATTTATATAAGTGTATTTAAACATAACTAAATCTATATAATTATAAAAAACAATATGCATAAATTATTTAAACATAACTATATCTATATAATTCGAATTTCTAATATGAGTGTATTTTACTATATCTATATAACTAAAAAAAAGTATACATAAACATAAGTATATATAAATATAACAACATATATTTAATATACAACTATACTTATAGATATATAACTATATATAAATGTATTTAACAATATGTATATAAACATATTTCTATAATTAAATATATTTATCTACATTAATATACATAACTATATATAACAGTTTACATAATAGTATAAGGTATGCCGACTGATATCTACATCAATATACATAACTATATATAAATAGTATACATAAATAGTATACATAAACATAAGTGTATTTTATATAAGTGTATTTAAACATTTCTATACATCAATATGCATGTGTGATATAATTCGAATTTCTTATATAGGTGTATTTTACTATATCTATAACTATAAAAAAAGTATACATAAACATTACTATATATAAATATAACAATGTATATTTAATATATATATATATATATATATATATATATATATATATATATATATATATAATATATGAACTATATATAAATGTATTTAATAATATGTATATCAACATATTACTATATATAAATGTATTTATCTACATTAATATGCATAACTATACATAAACAGTATACATAAATAGTATACATAAATAGTATATGGTATGCCGACTTGATATTTACATCAATATACATAACTATATATAAACAGTATACATAAACATAAGAGTATTTTATATAAGTGTATTTAAACATAACTATGCATCAATATGCATGTGTGATATAATTCGAATTTCTTATATAGGTGTATTTTACTATATCTATAACTATAAAAATAATATACATAAACATTACTATATATAAATATAACACCGTATATTTAATATATATATATATATATATATATATATATATATATATATCACCATATTACTATATGTAAAATACACCATATTACTAAAGATAAATGTATCTAACAATATGTATATCACCATATTACTATATATAAATGTATTTATCTATATTAATATGCATAACTTACTTAAATAGTATACATAAACATTATAAGGTATGCCGACTTGATATCTAAATCAATATACAAAACTATATATAAACAACATACATAAATAATATACATAAATAGTATAAGGTATGCCGACTTGATATCTACATCAATATACATAACAATATATAATCAGTATACATAAACAATATACATACACATAAGTGTATTTAAACATAACTATACATAAATATGCATGTGTGATATAATTTGAATTTCTTATATAGGTATATTTTACTATATCTATAACTATAAAAATAGACTACATAAACATTACTATATATAAATATAACAATATATATTTAATATATATATATATATATATAACCATATATAAATGTATTTAACAATAAGTATATCAACATATTACTATATATAAATATATTTATCTACATTAATATACATAACTATACATAAACAGTATATATAAATAGTATACATAAATAGTATAAGGTATGCCAACTTGATATCTACATCAATATACATAACTATATATAAACAATATACATAAATAGTATACATAAATATAAGTGTATTTTATATAAGTGTATTTAAACATAACTATACATCAATATGCATGTGTGATATAATTCGAATTTCTTATATACGTGTATTTTACTATATTTAATACTATAAAAATAGTAAACATAAACTTTACTATTTATAAATATAACAACGTATATTTAATACAAACACACACACACACACCTATATATAAATGTATTTAAAATTTGTATATCAATATATTACAATATAAAAATGTATTTATCTACACTAATATACATAACTATACATAAATAGTATACATAAACAGTATACATAAACATTATACATAAAAGTATACATAAATAGTATAAGTTATGCCGACTTGATATCTACATCAATATACATAAATATATATAAATAGTATACATAAACATAAGTGTATTTCATATAAGTGTATCTAAACATAACTATACATCAATATGCATGTGTGATATAATTTGAATTTCTTATATAAGTGTATTTACTATATCTATAACTATAAAAATAGTATACATAAACATAACTATATATAAATATAACAACATATATTTAATATACATATACATACATATATATATATATATATATATATATATAACAATATGTATATCAACATATTACTATATATAAATATGTTCATCTACATCAATAACTATACATAGTCATATGTCTAAATATATATAATTGCATGAAAAACTATATATAACTACATCTACAACATGTATAACTACATGCTTCAGAAACTTAATATCCATTCATATCATTCATCTCATTTATACATGTTTTTTTGGATATTGTATCAATCTTTATTATTTTCTCATATATTTTAGAAACTTAAATTTAATTATTTCAATCTTAAATATTTTTTTATTATATTTTCATATGATTGTATAAATCATTATGATATAATATGTTTAGGGTTTGTATTTTTGTTTCACTTAATATCATTTAACTAAAATTGATTTCTAATAAAATGTTCATTTGTTAAAATTCATTTTGTAATTTTGAAAACAAATAACAATATGTCTGTGTAATAAATATTATAAAGAATTTCTAAAATATATGTGTGATATAGTTTCAATTTACAAAGATAAAACTTTAAAAATAAAATTTATTTACAAAATAAAATTTGAACCTCATAATATTCAATATGTTATATTTATTATAAATAAACAATGTTTGAAATGTATCTATTAATTACAAAAAAAAACATTGTAATTTATTAAAAATTAAAAAAAAATTAAAAAAAATTTAAAAAAATTTAAAAAAAATTTAAAAAAAATTTAAAAAAAATTTAAAAAAAATTTAAAAAAAATTTAAAAAAAATTTAAAAAAAATTTAAAAAATTTTAAAAAATTATTTAAAAAAACAAATTCATATATTTATATGGTCATTTATATTTTTTGAATAAAATAAAAAATAATTACTTGTAGAAAAATTTACTCTTGTATTTATATGGTAATCTATTTTATTTGAACATAATTAAAGAAATAATTGATTTTTTACAAAATATAAAAGATATGTATTTATATGCACTACATTATAATTGTTTGAATTTTAAAGTTTCTAAAAATTTATTAATAACAATAAATAATAGGTAGAAATTTATCATTGACATTAATATTTTAATCAAAAAAATTATATAAACAAACAAAAATAATATTACTATTTAAGAACTATATTTTCAGTTTTAACATAATTGTAAAACCAAAATAATTTATAGATATGTCAACTTCATTTATTTATATGAGTATAATGATAGTTATTATAATATAAATATTAAAAAAAATACATTTTTGAATATAATAGAAGCTCATATATTTAATTCATAATTTCATTTTACGCATTAATATGCTTCACACACACACACACACACACAAATATTTGTTTTAAATACAAAAAATTTATAATATTTTATAAATTGGGTATGATATTTAATATTTTATTTTAATTAAATTTACAAAATCAAAAAAAATTAAATACATTTACACACACACACACACACATAATAGTTTTATGTGTACCTTTAAAAATACATTATGTATAAAGGTATATGTGTGTGATTGTGGGAGTGTACAGTAGTATATGCATGCATAGAAGTATATACACGCTACTTTGAAAATGTAGATGCATGTGTGAATATATACAAAAGTACAAAGTGTGTATGCTTATATATAATGTATAGCAATGTATATGGATGTATAAATGTGTGTGTGTGTAGGGTTGTGTGTATATGCACATATGTATTTATGCATATATATGTAAATATCAACATTAATTTTGAGAAGAAAAATACTTGAGCACATAAATATTAACATGTTCCAAATTTTCGTGAGAGCAGTAGCAAAATGTGACATTATTGCAAAATACAACTAATCTCCCATCTAAAACACTTTGCCTCAAAATTTGATCAGAGTAATACTTACAATGATAAAGGTCCATTCAATACAAAATACCATAGTGTTACATTTTTATTCAATACAATAATTTGTTCAAATAAAAAAATCTATCTAAAATCTTCTTCAACAACTCATTTATCTTCTTTTTCTAATCTTGATAAGCTATTTTTAATTTTTATTATATGTACATTTCTTATCTAATATCTCTAGTTCAAACTATTGTAATTGTAAAATCCATCAAATCAATCTAGGCCTGACATCTTACTTTTCTATGAGATATTTGATTAGAATATTTAGTATATACTATGAAATTGGTTCCCACTAAATATGATATTAATTAGCCAAGAGAAAATTTTGTTGATGCAAGTTCTTTCTTATATAGTGGTGTAATTCAATTGGGCATTTTAGAGAGTGTTGTTATCATAGTATATGATAACTATTTATATATATTTGTATAACATTATAAAACTCTTCATAATTATATTTTACTATATTTGTCATTATGTAAACTATTTTTTTGACTATATTAATAACTATATATAACTATTTTTTTAAACTATGTAATATTTTATAACTATATGAGTAATTCTATATAACTATTTTTTTAACAAAATATATCATATGTATAATAATATATAACTATATATAATTGTAGTTTACTATATGCATAACTATAAAAATATTATATATAACTATATCCTTAACTACATACATATTTATAACTATATGTGTATAATTATATATAAATATATGTATATCTATGTAATACTCTATATAATTAAATATAACTATATTTGTATCTATGTATACATATATGTATTCATATAATTAAATCTATATATTTATTTATAACTTTGTATATATTCATGTATAACTACTTATAACTACTTTTATAAATATATTTATATATAATTATATGTTTAACTATATATAACTCTATTTTTAATTATATATACTATAGGTATAAGAACATATAAAGGTTGATCTCCCTCTCTGGCGACCATCTCTTGAGGTTATTGATTCTTTTTTTTTTCTCATCGGGTCTCTTTACTACCATATGACAAAGAGATTGAGATTTAGTGGAAGAAATGAGGTTTATGTTCACAAAGCTGTTCAGCAGGCTGTTTGCCAATAAGGAAATGATGATTTTGATGCTAGGTCTTGATGCTGGCGGAAAGAAAACCATTCTGTATAAGTTGAAGCTTGATGAAATTGTCACCACAATTCCTACTATTGCCTTCAATGTAGAGACTGTTAAATACAAAAACATCAATTTCACTGTGTGGGATGTTGGGGGTCAAGGCAAGATTCGCCCTTCCTGGAGGAATTACTTCCAAAATACCCAAGGTATCATATTTGTGGTGGACAACAATGATGGAGATCGAGTAGTTGAAGCCATAGATGAGTTGCATAGGATGCTAAATGAGGAAAACCTTCAAGATGCAGTTTTGTTGGTGTTTGCCAATAATCAAGATCTTCCCAATGCGATGGATGCTGCTGAAATTACTGGCATGCTAGGACTTCACTCTCTTCTCCAATGCCATTGGCACATTTAGAGCACTTGTGCTACCTCTAGAGAGGGCCTATACAAAAATATTGATTGGCTTTCCAATTACATCGCCAGCAAATCATAAACAATTTTAGTAGGATGAGGCAAACTTTGTTGACATATGTGGATGTGGATCTAATCTTTGCCTATTTTGCTTGAGTTTTGTTCTGTTATGTGGATGACATCATTTGTTTCTAGGGGGATTCAAATTGTAATTATATTTATATATTGCACTCTTAAAAGACAAGACCGCATTTACTTTGTTCTGATTTGTGATAAGCCAAACTTGTTTATTTTCTGTTTTGTCTTTTTGACATTGGATCTCAAAGGTATAAGAACATATAACTATAAATAATTGTCTTTGACTATATGTATAACTATAAATTATTATACATGACTATATTTAAAAATATAATTAACAACATATATTTAATATACATTTTTATATATTAGTATATAAAAATATATTTTACCATATATATACCTATAGAAAACTATATGGATACATATATAAAATTATATAAATATATATATATATATATATATATATATATACCTACATGTATAAATATACGTATAACTATATGTGTAACGATATGTATGACCACATGTAACTATATTTATAATTACATATATTAAAACATATAACATTATGTTTAATTATATGTGTATAACTATATATAAATATTTGTAAAACTAAATAAAACTTTATATAATTAAATATAACTATATTTTTAACTATTTATACATATATGTATACATATATGTAAATCTATATTTTTGTTAATAACATTGTATATATTTATGTATAACTAAATATAACTACTCATATGAATATATATCTATATGTATACATATAAAAATATATATATACCTACATGTATACATATAAGTATAACTATATGTGTATCTATATGTATAACCACATGTAACTATATTTATAATTACATGTATTAAAACATAAAACATTATGTTTAATTATATGCGTATAACTATATATAAATATTTGTAAAACTAAATAAAACTTTATATAATTAAATATAACTATATTTTTAACTATTTATACATATATGTAAATCTATATATTTGTTTATAACATTGTATATATTTATGTATAACTAAATATAACTACTCATATGAATATATATATATATATCTAAATGTTTAATGATATATAAATTTTTTAACTATATATATTATATGTATAATAACATATAACTATAAATAATTCTATCTTACTATATGTATAACTATAAAAACTTTATACATAACTATATTTAAATATATAATTTACAACATATATATAATATACATTTAATATATCAATATAAAAATTATATTTTATTATAATTATACCTATACATAACTATATGTATAAATATATGAAATTATATGAAAAAAAATATATACATACATGTATAAATATAAGTTTAACTATATGGGTAACTATATGTATAACCACATGTAACTATATTTATAATGATATGTATAAAAACATACAACATAATGTTTAACTATATGTGTATAACTATATATAAATATTTGTATAACTATAAAAAACTCTATAAAAATAAAAATAACTTTATTTTTAATTATGTATACATATATTTATACATATATTTATACATATATGTAAATCTATATAATTATTTATAACTTTGTATACATTTATTTATAGTTACTTATAACTACTTCTATGCATATATCTATATATAATTATATGTTTAACTATATCTAACTATTTATAACTACATTTACTATATGTATCCTAATATATAATTATATATGGGATAATAAAATTTTGTTACACTAACTTGAAATTAAATGGCTAAAAATATAATATCAATAATATGTAACACATAGCATGAGAGTGTTCGTTGATTAGGCTCATATATGGTATAATACAAATAAGGGGCATACTCTTACCTAATCCCAGCCCTTGGGCCTCAGGCCCAAGGGCTGGGATTAGGTAACACTGCACTCTCTATGTGTCTCTCTCTCCTTCTCCAATTCTTTCTGTCACTCTCTTCCTCATTTTCTTTATGTGCCACTATCTCTCTCTTGTTATTTTCTTTCTCGCTCTCCTTTCTTGCTTGTTCTCTTTCTCTCTCTCTCTCCCCCTCTCCCCCCTTTCCCCCCTCTCTCCTCCCTCTTTCTCTCTCTTCCCCTCTTTCAACCTCTCTCCCCCCCTCTTTCTCCCTCCCTATATCTCTCTCTCACCCTCCCTCTCTATTTCACAATTTCTCTCCCCCTCACTCTCCCTCATTATCTCTTCCTCTCCCCCCTCTCTCTCTCCCCCCTATCTCTCCATTTCTCTGCCCCCCTCTCTCTCCCCACCTTCTCTCTCTCTCTCTCTCTCACTCTCCCTCTTTCCCTTCAAACTTTAAATGTCTTTCTTTTTTGCTTTCATTTCTTGTGTATTATTGTATTTTGCTCCCTTTATATAGTATTACTGTGATATCTATTAATCTTTATCATACTAAAAATTGTTTTATCTATTCATGTAGAATATACAAACACATTGCCTCTATATTAATGATATTTAATTTTTAAATATTAATCTGTATGAAATTTTATTTAATTATTTGTATTTTTTGAAGTAATAGAATATTTTATTCAAAATAATGATTGGACATTTTTTTTATAAATAAAATAGGGCAAAATGAGTTCAGATCATCATGGATGTACAGAAGGTTTATTAATGGAATTTTGAATAATGATTTTTTGACTAGGCTAGAAGCTTTTATCAATTTTGCATGTAGTCAATTGAGATTGATTGATAGAAAAAAAATTAAGTGTACATGTAATCATCGCAAGTGTCAGAATATCCCTTTTCGTGATGCAAACACTATAAGATAATATTTGGCTAAATATAGCTTTGTGACAAATTATTTTGTTTGGATTTATCATTGGAAAATTACAATGACTCTGAATATTGTCCAAAATAAGGGTACTGAATCATTTTCTTATGATGAATAATCATCAAACACATACCATAGAATGATCACGGAAGCTGCTGATGCTAACTTTAATATGGATTACATGGATGAACCACCTAATCCTGAAGCTCAGAAATTTTATGAAATGCTTAAAGCTACAAATAAAAAGTTGTGGCCTGGTTGTAAAACACATTCGTAATTGTCACTTGTGGCTTGACTTATGAGCATTAAGTCAGAAAATCATAAGTCTGAGAAACCATTTGATTAGGTGATAGAACTGATGAAAGAGATTGTTTCGGGTAATAATTTGATCACTAATAACTTTTACAACACTAAGAAGTTACTACGAGGAATAGGTCTACCAGTGGAAAAAATTGATTATTGTTTAAATGGATGTATATTATATTATGGTGGTGATAGTGATTTAATTAGCTATTAGTTTTGTGATCATCCTCGATTTAAGAAGGCACCTCGTGTTTTATAAACATTAGAAAAATTGAAGGTTATATTTAAGAAGACATATTATTTTCCATTAATTCCTCGATTACAAAGACTATATGCATCAAATACTACAGCAAATGATATGAGGTGACATTCTTTGCATGAGGTTGAAGAAGGGGTAATGCCTAATCCATCAGATTCACTTGCTTGGAAACATTTTAATTATATATATCAAGATTTTGCATCAGAAAGTAGAAATGTGAGATTAGGTCTCTACACTAATAGATTTCAGCCATTTGGGTAATCTGGACAATAATATTCAACATGGACAGTTATAGTGACACCTTATAACTTGTCTTCGTGGTTGTGTATGAAGGAGCAATAGGCAAAAAAACTAAAAACATACTAGATGTTTTTTTACAGCCTCTTATTGTAGAGTTAAATCATTTGTGGGATGGTGTGAATACATATGATATCTCAAAGAATCAAAATTTTATGATGCAGGCAGCCTTATGTGGATGGTAAGTGACTTTCCTGTATATTCAATGTTGTATTGCTAGAGTACTAATGGATAATTCGCATGCCCATATTACATGACAAATTCTGATGCATTTACCCTCAAATTTAGTAGTAAACAGTCATGGTTTTATAACCATCATAAGTTTCAACCTACAAATCATCAATTTCGAATAAATAAAACTGCATTTCAAAAAAATATGATGATATTTACACAAGCAGTTCATTCAAGAGATGTTATTATAATAGAGATTCAGAGTTTGGGTTTGAAGAATGTTACTGAAAAGGATTCTACTGGAAGTAATGGACTAATAGGCAAAATATTTGGCAGGAGGAAATGTAGTATATTTTGGGACTTGCCTTATTGGAAGTTAAATTTAATTCATCAATACTTAGATGTAATGCATATTGAACAAAATGTGTTTGACAATATTTTCAAATATTATCCTTAATGTAGATGGAAAATCAAAAGACACTTTAAAATCAAGACAAGAGTTGAATGATTACTATTGGCGTCCTGAATTGAAACTAAATGAGGCAACAGAAAAATTCCCTAAAGCTTCCTACACACTTGATAAGAATACAAGACAAATATTGTGTGAATGGGTTAAAAATTTGAAATTCCCTGATGGATATGTGTCAAATATGAGTAGATGCGTGGATATGGATAATCTTATGTTATTTGGAATGAAAAATTATGACTATCATGTATTTATGCAGAGATAATATCAATTGCATTCTATGAATTACTTCTCCTAAGTGTTTGGAAGGTCATTATAAAACTTAGTTTGTTTTTCAAATATCTAACTACAACCACAATCAAAATAGATGACATGGTGAGGCTGGAGAATAACATTCCACTTATTATTTGTAAGCTTGAATGGATATTTCCACCAAGTTTTTTTTGACTCAATGGAGCATTTTCCAGTCCATTTGGCATATGAAATAAGGATAGTAGGGCTGGTGTAATATAGGTGGATATATCCTTTTAAGAGGTAAATACATATAATTTGATGTGTTTTATTATTTCGTACATAAAGTAATATTGTAATTTAATATAATTGAAACCTAACATTATGGTTGTAGGTATCTTCGTAAGTTGAAATTGAATGTTAGAAACAATGCAAAAGTTTAAGGTTCAATTTTCAAAGTATATTTAGTAGAAGAAGCATCATCATTTTGTTCTTATTATTTTGAGTATCATATAAATACAAAGAATAAAAATGTGTCATGGAATGATGAAGGTCATGTGATGGTAGAAGATGATTTTGTAGACAAACTACCTATCTTCAAATACCCTTGAAGAGCATTTGGAAGAGCAATGAAAAGATGTATGGCAGATGAAAAGTACAAAGCAACCCAGAGCTATGTTTTACTTAATTGTGAGGAGGTTGCATTATATATTGAGTATGTATACCCAAAATGGTTGTAGGTTTAATCATAGTTTAATTTTATCTTTAATAGGGATTATTAAAAATTGATATATATTTCTCTCTTTTTATATATGTGCAGTATTTATGTTGAGCAGTTAAATTATAGGCAACCAAAAATTTCCAGTAATGAAGTCGATTATATGCTAGAAACTGAATTTGCAAATTGGTTAAAAAATTATGTGAGAATCATTAAGTTTTAAATTTTTGAATTATTTAATTTATTAGTATCTTTTATTTGTTAATATCATTTTTTAATATATGTCACAGTAAATTAATTCTTCAAATGGAGATACAAATATTTTCATTCAGAATCTAAGTAAATGCCCATTTAGATATGTGACAACCTATCCTGGGTATTTTGTTTATGGATATAAATTTCACACAATCAGGCTTGGTTCTTCTAAAACAATAATGAATATTGGTGTATGCATTAAAGGCTCGGGTTATAATGCAGATGAGATTGAGTATTATGGTCAACTCAAAGAAGTTATTGATTTGGAGTATCTTGGACTTGAAAATAATAGGATTGTATTATTTAAGTGCGAGTGGTTTGATCCGACACGAAAGGTGGGCACAAAGATTCGTTCAGATTATAAGCTAGTGGATGTTAACCATATACACAGATATAATCGATATGAGTCTTTTATTATGGCAGTTCAAGCCGCTCAAGTATATTATTGTACTTATCTGAGTTTATCTCGTGATATGAGAGATTGGTGGGCGATTTGCAAAATCAAAGTTTGATCAAAATTTGAAGTACCAACATCATAAAAAAGAAGTGCATACATAGATACTGCACTGGCATTCCATGTAGATGACATAAATAATATTGAGCTTGTGAATGTAGATGAAGATCCAGAAAATTTATGTGACTCAAATGGTTGCATAATAGAAATTGAAGATGATCAATTTCTATCTGAAGATGAGTTCTAACTTCTATCGGAATCAGACGAAATATCAGAAGATCTATTGGAGGATAATAGTGATTCCAATAATTAAATAATTATAATTTTATTATAATATTAAACTATCAAAGACTTTTTATATTTTGTTGAAATCTATTGGTGTGTTTTATTCTAAAATGCATGCTTGTTCATCTTATCTCTATTATTTGTTCTATGTTTTATTTTGTACAGCAGATGGTGCCTAAAGGACATGGCCATGATGGAGGTGGATGTGGACATAGAAATGAACCAAATTCATCTAGTATGTTACATCATGTTACAAAATCAGTACCATCTCATAGCCACCATATCCAGACTTCAACATCATAATCACCATCTTCATTTCTATCACCATCACCATCATTGAGACCTCTACTATCACCTTTATCAAATGTAAGCCCACCACCTATTGTGCTTCCTGCACATAATTTTGATCCATCTCTATCTTCTGCACCATATTTTACACCGATAGTTCCCTCATTTACAAAACCAACGACATCATCAAATGCTATGCCTTCCTTTATAGTCAGTGCACAGTTAGAAATTAAGATTATGGATGGGAGATAAAAGAAATATGTAAAAATGACTTGAAAAAAAATGTTGATGTTACTGTCCGTGGTTTTTTAATATTGTTATGATATTTTTGTTTTCAATGTTATTTATTTTTTATACAATTTTATTCCATCTCACAAGTTTTTGACTATAATTACAAAGTCTTTCAAGAAAATGGTTGATTCTAAAGCATTTTTCTGGAAGAAAGTTTCTAAATCGACAAAAGAGTCTTATTTTAATGACTTTTAGGTAAAAATAACAAAACAAAAGTATTGAAAAATAATTATCTAATTACTTAACTATTATGTTGGTTATTATTCAAGCAGTAAATAATTATGTTCTTGTTGTTAATATAAATTCTTTTGTGATTTTTCTATATATAGAATCAGTGCACATGGACACCCAAATTTGATGGAAAGATAAAGTCATTATGAGAGATCAAAGCTACTCAATGGTATTCTAATTTTGTCCATAAATTGAAGAACATAAATGAAAGGCCTGATTTTATATCTGAGGATGACTAGCCCGAGTGGCTTAAGTATTGGGAGGAGCCATATGTGAAGATAAAATCAGATATTGCCAGCAAAAATTGACGGAGTGAGGTAGCTGGACTAGGTACAAAAATCTGTCGATATATAAGAGGGTCAAAGTCGAGCATTGAGCATGCTCAAGATATGATACAATTTTAAAATTCTAAACATTTATATATTTAATAGTTATCCTAATAGTTCAATAAATCAATTCTCCACATGATTTTATTAATTCTGTTAAATTTTTTGATCAGTTGTTTTTTTATGACTCAATAAAAACATATTCTACTCTAGAGAATTGGGTCGAGATCCAAATTTTTATAAGATTTTCAGGAAGATGCATCTGAAGAAAGTGGATGGTCAATTTTTTGACAATAAGTCTCTGATGAT
The DNA here is from genome assembly GCA_029783825.1 of Sapria himalayana. Taxonomy (NCBI): domain Eukaryota; kingdom Viridiplantae; phylum Streptophyta; class Magnoliopsida; order Malpighiales; family Rafflesiaceae; genus Sapria; species Sapria himalayana. The sequence continues at coordinate 1,150,010 of JAREIK010001079.1, read as the reverse complement.
TTTTGTAAAAATTTGTTATATTAATTAGATTTTATAAAACTACTGTACATTTTGAAAATTATTTGGAATGCAAAATATTTATTTTATTTTTTGTATATCTAAAATAATTTTCATCTCTATTTTATCTCAGGATCTAATGGAGGAATGTGTGACAGCTACTCATCAACAAGTTAAGGGTTCTATGGATCTTCAACCAATTGACTATGATCCTATTTATTTGGAGACCATAGAATGTCGAAAGAAGAAGTTAGTGTACGGAATCAGCTCTAAGGGAGTGGCATTTTGTTTTCATAGTCATGCTTCTAATTCTTCTGTCTCCGTAATGGTGGATGAGGCGGTCAAACAACAAGCGCTGGAAACAAATGAATATAATGTAGTTATGGAGACCGAAATGAAAAAGAATGATGAGCAGAATCTCATTTGAAGGAAGAAATATATGAAATTAAAGAATAGAAGGATGAGCAGATATCTCATTTGAAAGAAGAAATATATGAAATTCAAAGAACAGAAGAATGAGCAGTATACTAATTTGATGGAAGAAATACAAGAAATTAAAGAAATGAATGATGAGTTGAAAGAAATTAAGAATGTAATGCAATAGCAGATGTCTTATATGGAGTCATAGTTAGTGGCATTTGCACAAAAGATAGCATCGTGAGAGCCAGCTACAAAACCTCGTAGGAGAGGCTAGCATTCCTTATAAATTATGAGGATGATTTTGTATAAGAATTATTTCTGAACTGTTATTTATTTTTTTCTATGTGTAGCAAATAATTTTGATATTTTTTTGCAAGTTTCAATTTTTTTTATTCTGGTTTTTTTCTTTGCTTTTCTGATTAACCTTATTATGAATCTTTGCATGACATATTATGTGAGACACGAAAAAAATTTTGATTCAAAGCATTCAGACATTGTCACGGTCCTTACAATGCATGGGTCTCATATTTACCGATTTCAACATTTTCAAAAGGAGGGCTAGCTTATTTTATCTTTATTATTCCTAAAATATTTTATTTTTGCACTCACTTTCTCTCTAAACATTATTATTGGACATCTTTTGGATTTTTGTTGAAGCTGTATGACAATCAACTTTAATTTGTGTTTGTTCATGTCTATAATAATTTTTTTATATATCTGTGAATATGTTTTTGTGTCTCTGAATTTATTGGGTAGAGTTTTAGCCTATTAAAGGTATGTAAAAGCCGATTTTCAGTAGTGGCGGCGGCAGTGGCTGTAGCGGAGGTGGTGGCGGCGGTGATTGTAACTGCGGCAGTGGCAGCAATGGTAGCGGCGATAGTGGAAGCAGCGGCGGCATCAGTAGTAGAGGCGGTAGCAGAGTTAGCGACGGCATCACCGGTAGTAGCGACGGTAGGAGAGGCAGCAGCGGCAGCACCAGCAACAGTGGTAGCAGCGGCAGCACTGGAGCAGCAGTAGCAGTGGCAGCACTGGAGCAGCAGTAGCAGTGGTAACATCAGCAGTTGTGGCAGTAGCAACGGTAGTAGTGGTAGTGGCAACAGTAGCAGCTACAGCACTGGCAGCTGTGGCAGTAGTAGCGGCAGCAACAATGGCAACAAATGAGGTATATACGTACATATATAGTTAGTATATACATACTAATAATACTATTGTATTTTATGTACATATATATTGATTATATATATCTACTCAGTATATATGTATGCATAATACTGTAGTTTATATGTACATATACTATAGTAATATATGTACGAGTGAAATGCTAGTATATATCTACATATTTACTGCAGCAATATATATTTATCAAAACATAGCTTTTATTTATTTATTTTGTTTTGATTGAGTGGTTAAAATTTCTTACAAATATGGTACCGCATGGTTTCCCATATGAAGCTTGTATAAGTGAAGGGATTTTTCAACAAACATGATACACCGTGACTATGACAACTTTTACATAGTAGAAAGTTGGTGATCAGAGGAGCTGAGGGAGAGAAAGCAACGTCAATGCATGGATAGATTATACTTTATACACTATCGATAGATACATTGATTAATAAGATGTGATATAATTTTGTTATTATTTTTTTGTTTAAGTTATGTAAAATATTATATTAGAATAAGTTATTAAATGATTTTTTTTGTTAATTAAAATTTATCATTTTTAGTTAATGTTTCTATTCAATTTAATATAAAAATATTAAATTATTTAATTAAATTTTTGTTGAAGCTATATGATAATTAACTTTAATTTGTGTTTGTTCATGTCTATAATAACTTTTTATATATATATGTGAATATGTTTGTGCGTCCCTAAAATTTTTGGGTTAAGTTTTAGTCTATTATAGGTATGTAAAAGCCTTGGCGGAGCCTCCATGGTGCTGAATATATCACCTTATTTTATGAGCAATGAGGTGAACCAAAAAAAATTAATTCCACACAAATGTAGGTTTGTTCTTTACACTCTTATTTTGTGCAAATATGTGTCATCGCAGTTCATATCTGTGACTGCTTATTATCGGTTATTGGTTTGTAAATATAGTATGTTATGCTCCATATGCAGGTAAAACAATATACTCTATTTGTGAGGAGTATAGAAGAAAAAGAACGAGAAATACTGACCATGCCTGAGAAACTATATGTGTGTTTTTTAAGTCCTATATTATTTTCTTCTTTTGTCTTTGATGATATGTGTATTTGCATTAAAGTACAAGTATGTGTGTCATCTAAGGCTATATGATTTTATATACATACATATAATACTATAGTATATAAGTACATATATACTTTGTATAAATGTACATATGTACTGATTATATATTTACGTATATACTGAGTATATATTTACGTATATACTGAGTATATAAGTACGTATATATCGAGCATATATGTTCGTATATATTAAGTATATATGTATGTATATACTCGATATATACGTATTTTATATTGTAGTATATATGTACTTTTATACTGTAGTATATACGTACATATATATCGAGTATATACATAAGTGGGTGCATATAATTATTTGTAGACATGTATATATTGTCATACGTACACACCTATTTACACACAGACACACTTTTGAATATATAATTGCTCGGGCTGGTTTGGTCATTATTGTGCATTGCTCACTGATGTAGGTAATAAAAGTAGTGGATATTAGACTTTTCTTAAAGTTGTGAGATGATATTTCTAGTCCAGGCCAGCAAGGCAGATAGAAGTTAGTCATAAAAATATTAGTAATTGTATTGATATGCAATTATCACATTGTACAAAGCGAACTTATGAATAAATAAGTTTTGTTGGTCAAGATTCTGCAATGATTGGTTCTAATTGTACTAGGTCTTAGAATGATGTTGATGATGATGCTCATGTAGTGTCATGTAATTCTAGTCCAGGGAAAATATCAGGTCATATTTTGGGAGAAGCAGCTTGCCGCCTCATCAAAAACCCACTCTATCTCAAGTTCATTAGTCGAGCATCATCGCCCGCCATACTTTTATTATCAGCAGCAGTAATAGTGTTAGCGATGGCGGTGGCGGCAGTGGTGGCAGTGACTACAGTGGCGGTGGCGGCGGCGGTGACGGAAGAAATGGTAGAGGCGGCAGCGGCGGTAGTGGCGGCGATGATAGTTGTGGTGGCTATTGCAGCAGCGGCAGCTACGGCATGTAGCGACAGCACCGGTAGCAGCGACAATGGCAACAATGGCCAACTGCAGCAATAGCTTAGTGGTGACAGCGGTGATTGCGGTGGTGTCAGTGGCAGTAGTGGGATTAGTGGCAGTGATAGCAATGGCGGTGGCAGGCTGTGAAGTCAGCGGTGGCAGGCTACTAAGTCAGCGGCGGTATAAGCTAAAGCAACGGTACCACGGTAGCGGCGGTAGTGATGATTGTGGCAATAACACTAGTAGCACTGGAAGCAGTGGTAGCACTTGCATCACTGACAACACCGGCAGCACCGACAACAGCGGCAGCAATGGTAGCAGTGGCAGCAGTAGTAGGAATGACAGTAGTAGTGGCAGCGGCAGCGCCAGGAGTGGCAGCAACATCGGGAACAGTAGCAATGGTAACAAATATGGTTTATACATACGTATATAGTGAATATATACGTACATATAATACTACAATATTTTATGTACATATATACTAAGTATATATGTACTCAGTATATATGTATGCATAATACTACAGTTTATATGTACATATACTATAGTAATATATGTGCGAGTTAAAAGCTAGTATATATGTACATATTTACTGCAGTAATATATATTTATCAAAACATAGCTTTTTTTTATTTATTTTGATTTGATTAAGTGGTTTAAATTTTTTACAGATATGATACCGCATTATTCCCCATACAAAGCTTGTATAAGTGATGAGATTTTTCACTAGACATGACGTGCCGTGACTTGGACAACTTTTTCGTAGTAAAAAATTGGTGATCGGAGGAGCAGAGGGAGAGAAAGTAATGTAAATGAATGAAAAGATTATACTTTATGCAATGTCAGTAGATACATTGATGAATAAAATGTAATAAAATTTTTTTATGTTTTTATTTTAATAATGTAAAATATTGAATTAAAATAAGTTATTAAATGATTTTATTTTTTGTTTATTATAAATTATCATTAATAGTTTCTTTTTTTATTCAATTTAATATAAAAATATTAAATTATTTAATTAAAAAATTTTAAAATAAATTAAATTTTGAAAATAGTTTTGCAATTATAATAGCTATGGAAAATTCACTAGCTAATTTAACAAATTTCCCTAGCAAAATTTGCTAGAGAAAATTCCCTTGCTAAATTAGTCAAGGAAAATATCCTAGCTAATTTAACAAGAGAAAAATCTCTTTCTAAATTAGCAAGGGAATAAACCCTTGCTAATTTAGCTAGGGATATTTTTATTTTGCAATAGATTTTCTCGTCACTAAATTTATTATCTAGGGACTATTTCTATCGCTAATAATTAGCAACGATCACTTTAGCTTGGGAAATCTTCCAACATTATTTTCGTTTAGCAATGAAATATCTCATTTAGACTACTAATTTAGCTAGAAAAATTATTTTTTTAGCTAAAAATTTTCCGTCGCTAAATTATTAGCTGGGGATACTTTCCCTCGCTAAATTTTAGTAAGGAGCACTTTAGATAGGGAATCAATCTGTCGGTGATCCATCGCTATTTCCCGTTTAGTGATGGAAAATGCCCATTTAGCTAGGGAATTATCCCTAGCTATATGGGATTTTTCTAGTAGTGTAACCAAACTAAATAATTTCCAACAATAAAAAACAAAATTATTATGATTGTATTACTCTATCAGATTTAATTGGTTAGTTGATATCTCAAAAGTTCATTAATTAAAGTATCTAATCAAATAAGATCTACAAGTGCATGAGTCATATAAGTAGTATATTAGAAATTTAGTTTTTCAACAAAGAGTTGATTCATTTTTAAAAAAAATAGACACTTAAATTTTTAAATAATCATAGGTCTATGGTTTATTCATTTAATCTATATGATATCATTAGGTCACTCGACATATATTATGTCGGACATAGAATAAAATTTGGTATTTAATCTAACGACCACTTAACTTATTAGCATATAAGGTTATTTTTACCATTGAGTTATTTTTAATAGTAGTCCCCTCATAGTTATCCCCTCATAGTTATTTTCTCATAGTTATCCCTTCATAGTTATTTTCTCATAGTTATCCCCTCAATATGTCACCACCGACACAACAAATTTTTGGGCAAGTCATGTAAAGTCATGCCATGCTCATTCATGCCTGACCAGGCTAACTCGGTTCATACTAGGCTAGTCTAGGTTTAGTCCAAGTTAGTAAGTGTTCAATCTAGACTAGCCTTGGTTCAAGCAAGGCTAGCCTTGGTTTAGGCTAGGCTAGCCTTGGTTCAAGCTAGGCTAGCCTTGGTCAAGACTAGGCTAGCCTCAGTTAGCACTAGGCTAGCTAGTTTGGTCAGTTGGGTTGAACCTAGCCTGCATGGGTCATCATGCTTAGTCATACTCTTCCATGCCAAAATGTTTGGCCCGACATGACCTGAGCTATGCCATGGGTTGTCCCATGGCATGTCTAGGCATAACTCTAAACCATGTCATTTCATGCTAAGCATAGTTGAACAGTGTCATGCCATGGGCCATGCCAAGGCTTCCCAGCCCAATTGACACCTCTATCTTTCTCATGCCTTTCATAGATCATTTTGGCTTCTTAGGGTTTTCCTCATATACTCAAATATCTGTAGTAGGTTTTTAATTGAAAGTTTTGGTGTTGGATAAAAGTTATGTATATTTTGTTACATAAATTCATGCCATTGGATATGAGCCATGACTTTATTCTTTTTCTTTTGTTTGATGGTCAATATGTTGAGAAAAATCATGATTACTTATTTAGTCTCTATAACAAAAGTTATGATGCTGGAATCCCATTGTAGTTTGCTCATTGAGTCTCAATAACCTATTTTCATAATGCTAAGAGTGGTAGTGGCTTGCACAATTAACTTCTATAAATCCAATCCATGGCATTGAAGAATGCTCTTGGCTTTGGTTTTATTCCTGAGCGAAGAGCTATGGCACTTATATTGGTCATGGATTGAGTTTGGCTTTTTGTAATATTCTATAACTAAAAGTCATAATGCCAAATCAACTTCACATCTTTGGCTTGAGTATTTTGTAGTTTTATAAAAAAATAACAGAACATCGAGAGGTTGTCATGTTTTTTAGCTATAGTAGGATACTTGGTTGTTGTAATGTAAAATTAATATCATAGTCATAAAGTTATTGTGAGATACTTCAGTTGTTACACCAAGAACTTATCACAATCAAAAGAATGTGTTGCACATTGAAAGAAGCATATCAACAAGGTGATAGAATTATAACATACAGATTTTCATGGTTATGTGTGTAGGTTTTTAGCCAAGAATAGATGCCAAAACTAATTTCTAACTACTCAAAGGTATAATAAAATCATAACATGTCAGATGTTATGACTTGAATGACTTTTTGCTTCCCTTATAGTCACTAACTCCATAAAATTGTATGTTTCGCACTAAAAAGTCCTGATTTTATAAATATTCATCAAAAACCTCTAAAACTAAGTTTGTTAGATATCATTACAAATAAACCCCTCTTTTAGGTAAAACACCTCATAAAAATTTTGCTAAATAGTTAATATTATTTGGTATTGTGCAAATCAAATAAACTCCAATAAAAAAATTATTGCTCATACTCGAGCTATCTATTCTCCATATACAAACAAAATATATAGATATTTCCCCTTCTAGAGAAATATTTGCTATGATTGAGTTACAGTGTCATAGTGTACCAAGATAGTGAGGCTACTTCTTTTTGTAGTTAGTTAAAGAGTAGCAGTGGTGTTTGAGATTCATGATTATGTTTCATGACTAATAAATAGTGCACTTATTTTGGGTAACTACCTACATATGGTTGTTACAACATATAATATGGAAAAAGATTTGTTGGGATGCCTCCAAAGAAGTGCCACATTTAATGTCTATAGCTAGACCAATAATGAGTTCCTACCTCCATCATTGATTTTGATTGCCTAGGTTAGATTTTTAGCATATATCTTTACTTCCCATTTTCTTTTTAATTTTTCTTTTGAAATTGGATCGTCCCCAAGACTTGCTTATTTTGAACTTTCTTCACTAGGTTTTTGCTCCTTAGAAGTCATCAATTTTTTGAGTGCCATGGCACTATGCTTGGGTGTAGTTTGAGCATTTATTTTGAATAATACAATTGATATGACACTATGTTGAGCTGTGACTAGTACCTTTATCTTATGGAACTCCAAATTAATTGTGCTGTTGGTAGCCATGACTTTTATAACAACTTTGTTTTTCTCTACTTTCTTATAAATCTCAAACCTTTTATTTCTATTATTCAATGCTTCACCCTTTTCCCATTCACTTTGAATTTCTCTTCACTCCCCAATCTCATTGTAATCACTTCATCAGGAGTGACCACCTTTATAATGAGGGGTCTAACCCATAGAGATTTCAACTTCTCTAAAAAAATCTTAAGATTAGAATTAAAAACGAATACTTTCTCTCCAATTTTGAACTCCCTCATTTGTAGATTTTTGTCATGTCCATTTTTTTTATCTTTATAAATGCATGAGTGGTTGTAAGCTTCATTCTTTGACTCTTGAGTTCACTCATATGTCGCAATCTTTTTTTTATGCATCTTTAGTTACATGGTTCAATTGCTTGATAGGCCACCATACTTTATGTTCTAGTTTGATCTATAAATGACATGTTTTTTCCAAAAACTAATTGATAGTGATGCATACCTAATAGAGTTTTTAAAGGCTATTATGTAAACCCATAGTTTTTCCTCTGAATATTGAGACCAATCTTTTCAAGATGAATTGACCATCATTTCTATAATATTTTTGATCATTATTTTTTATATCTCCATACATCCATTTATTTGTCGATTCTAAGGAAGTCATTTATTATTCTTAATCGCATGCTTTCCCAAGTACACGCAAATTAATCAATGATAGAAATGACTACTTTCATCACTTATGATACATCATAATGTAATGAACCTGATAAAAATATTTATGCATAAGAAATCTAAAACTATCCCTACGTTATTTTTCATTGTGGCTATCGATTCCACCCATTTAGGTGAATAGCCTAATGCTACAAAAATATACTCTTTCCTTCAAGATTCTAGAAATTGATCCATGAAATTGATCTCACATACATCAAAGATTTCTACTTCCAAGATATAGTTGAAAAGAATTTTATGTCTCCTAGACATGTTTACCAATCTTTGACATTAATTGTAGTGTTATACCAACTTTTGATAGTATTGAAATAATGATAGCCAAAAAATCAGATCACATATTTTCTCCCCTTCTTGTACAAGATTTCCATTTTTAATATTTGGAAAAAAAGTATTCACCAAATCAATCTCGGTTTTGCCTCCTTTTTCATCACCAAGTAATGTACAACTGCATTGATGGGTGCAAATTACCACCTTCATTCCAAGTATGTTTGGTTAAGAACTTGTCACATGTAAAAACCACTCCTAAAATTTCCTTTTCCTTAGTTGTGTAATTTATTCAGGCTTTATTTAATGTTTGGCTAACATATAACATTTCTTTAAAGATTTTTTCACATTTATGTCCCAATACTACCTCCACATCATAATCACTTGCATCACACATGATTATAAATGAATCTTCCAATAGTGGCACAGTCAAAATTGGGCTTTTGACTAGATTCTTTTTCAACTCTTAAAATGCATCAATACACTCTAAGTAAAAATTGAATGCAAAATTGTTCTCCAATAGTTTACATAATGGCTTTACCATTTTTGAAATATTATTGATAAATCACTAGTAAAACTAAAACCCTATTTGACTATGGAAACTTTTCACCCACTTGAGAATCATAGGGTGTGGTAAGGTTTTGATCACTCACACCTTTACATCATCCACCTCTAATCATCTAGCCAACACTATATTCTTTAGTACACTTCCTTTGTCAACCATGAAGTGATTTTTTTTTTTAATTGAGGATGAAATTCTTCTCTTTGCATAACTTTTAGCACAAACTCCATGTTCTACAAATATCATTCAAAAGAACCCCCTCATATATAGTAAAATCATCCATGAATACCCCCATGATCTCCTCATTCAGGCCTGCAAAAATATCATTAATACATTGCTGAAATATTGCTAGTACATTCCAAAAAAAAATGATATCCACCTAAATGCATAAGTTTCAAAGGGGAAAGTGAATGTCATTTTTTCTTGATATGTCGAGTGGATCAAAATCTAGTTGGCTATCACATATTTGCTCCTCTTCTTGTACATGATTCCATATTTAATTTTTGGAAAAAGGGTATCCACCATATCAATCATGACCCTGCCTCTTTTTTCATCATCAAGTAATGTACAACTACATTGATGGGTGCAAATTATCTCCTTCATTCCAAGTATATATGGTTAGAACTTGTCACATGTGAAAACCATACCTAACATTTCTTTTTCCATAGCTGTGTAATTTATGTAGGCTTTAACTTTATGTAATGTTTGGCTAACATATAATATTTATTTAAAGATTTTGTTACATTTATGTCCCAATACTACCCCACAGCATATTTACTTGCATCACACATGATTATAGATGAATCTTCCAATAGTGGCACAATAAAAATGAGGCTTTCAATTAGATTCTCTTTCAACTCTTCAAATACACCAATACACTTCTAGTAAAAATTGAATGCAAAATTGTTCTCCAATAGTTTACAAAATGGTTTTACCATCCTTGAAATATTTTTGATAAATCACTAGTAAAACCCTATGTGTCTAATAAAACTTTTCACCCCCTTGACAATCATAGGGTGTGGTAAGGTTTTGATCACACACACCTTTGCATCATCCACCTCTAAGCATCTAGTCGACAATACATGCTTTAGTAGACTTCCTTTGTTAACCATAAAGTGATATTTTTTTTAATTGAGGATGAAATTTTTCTTTTTACATCACTTTAATACAACCCACAAGTTATACAAATATCATTCAAAAGAATCCCCATATATAGTAAAATCATCCATGAATACATCTATGATCTCTTCATTCAGGCCTACAAAAATACCATTCACACTATGCTGAAATATTACTAGTGTATTTCAAAAACCAAATGATATCCTCTAAATGCATAAGTTTCAAAGGGGATAGTGAATATAATTTTTACTTGATCTTTTAGATGGGTCAAAATGTTGTTGTATCCCAAATATCCATCCATTAAGAAAAAGAAAGAATGATATGAAATTCGATCTAATATCTGACTTATGAATGGAAGTGGATAGTGATCCACATGTTGAAATCTTTTCATCTATTAGTTGCACATGTTGAAATCTTTTTCAATAGTAGTTTTGACTACCATTACCCTTCCTTTCTTCAGAAAAAGATGAATATGGCTCACCCATATATAATCAGATATGGGATAAATGATATCTGCCTTCAACAATTTAATGATCTCCTTTTTTGCCACAACTTTCATAATTGGATTCAACCTTATTTAATACTCGATTGTCAGCTTTACATCCTTCTCTAGTAAATCTTATGCATGCTTACAAATGGATTAATTTGTTTGATATCATCTGATGACCAAGAAAAATTACCAATGTATTTCATAATAAGCTTAACCAAAGTATCACCCATGTCATCCAGCAATGCTGCTAAAATTATAATCAATTTCATCTTTTTTTTTTCTAGAAAAGTATATCAAAGATGATTAGGCAATGATTCTAGGATTAATCCACATTGAGTTGTCCAATTTTTTTAACTCTCTTCCTCTTGTACTTTAGCTTGGACAAAATGATGCTGAAACACTTAGACTCCCCTAAGAAGGTCATGGTTAACATCAACTTTTTTTTATCAACTATGACTTTTATCTCCAGAGTCATTGCTATGTCATGAGCCACATCATCAAGCTTCATCTTATTAAATCCCAAGGTTGGGGCTCTTTTTGATGTCATGAGAATAGTCATGGTGCCTTTCACTTCTATCTTGTTGATATTCAATTCTTCTTTGTTTTGGACTTAGATTTGCATGGAATTTTTTTTTGATTTCTTGTCTATAGAACCTCTTGCATTGAAAATATCATTCTCCATCATTACCATTTTCTAATCTCCCATGTTCTTCTCATGCCTTCTATACTAAGATTCTTTGATATCATTATTTTATTTAGTCTCCACAAGAAATATACTCAAGATGTCATCAAATTTCAAATATGATTTCTTATGGAGCATAATTTGGCGAGTCCTTTCTTCATAATTTATATGTTCAAATTCTCCATGCAGAGTAGCCATCTTAAAAGAAGTAAGTTCTACATCATCAATAGGCATGAAATAAAAGTCACTATTGGGGTAAGAATGTGTTCCACCATAGTGAAAATTGACTGATACATGGTCTCATTCTTTTGCTAAGTCCTAAGGTGTTATCCTAGTCTCAGAGATTTGTTCATGTAAGGATGGTGGTAACCAATAATCAAGATAAAATTATCATGATTTCATGATAAATATAAGACATGTAATATAAATCTTTGTAAAATAAAATAAGGTAATATTATCAAAACTACTTACAAAAAACTACCCCTTTTCATGGAAAGATATATCAACTAAAGCTGACCAACCAAACTAGAAAAATTAATCTCTAGTAACAATACTAAAAATTTGTTGTGACTTTATTATAACATCTAATTTTATGGTTAGGTGCATCCTAAAAGGTAGTTGGGAAAGGATCTCTCATCCAATATATTTCAACAACTCTATGGGTTATAAAAGTTAAAAAGTGAATCTTTAGCCCAAATATCAATCTCTAGGGACTATACATGCAAGTTAGATTAATAAATTATATTAATCATGTGCTCTAGTAGGCATGATGTATAGGATTCAAGTTGTAAATCTAAGATTTTAGAAATTATTCGTATATTTATTTGTGATATAATTTATAAATAGTCTTGTTGTGATTTTGTTCAGTCATAGAATAAAGGCTGGATAATTATGGAATGACTTATTATTCTACTGACATATAAGGTAGTTTTCAACTATTAATCATTTCCCAATGATGGTCCCCTATCATTGTGGTTGAAAGAGTTATTACTTCTTTCCTACCATATGTATGAGTGTGTTTCATGACTTAATTACCAAAAGCATACTAGATAATATCACATTAAAATATTAAATAAAAGATCAATTATTATAAATATATGCAACATCATGCACCATAAGTCCTCACTTTTGTTCATACGATATAATTTGTAACATATAGATTTAACAAAAAAAAACAAAAAATAAAAATGTGTACTAATCAAAAAATACATCAATCACTATCGATCCAGTGCATTTCATCATACAACACACTATCTTCTTTATTTGAATCAGATTCATATTCAGCTAACACATGTAATGGATCATCTTCGTCAACGTCATCATCTTCAAGAACTACAAACACACCATTTTCTTCATGTAAGGAAAATGATTTTTCATCTAATTGAATATGAATACGATGGTAGGTATCAATGTGATCATCATGAAATGGTGACTTTCATTGTTTTAGTCCTTTCAACTACATCAATAATGGCCTTAGCTTTTATTTTAAGAATATAACACTAATTTATTTTGTTATGGATTAAGCTAGGATTGTTGCAAAAATACACCAAATTTCCCTGCACAACTCAAACAAATAGTTCATATCTCCTAAGCTTCCATCTGCTATCATCATAACAATTCATAAATGGCCTTTTACTAAGATCTTTAATGAACTTTTGCAACATTGTTTGAAGGATTGTGAGCCAATTACAAATCTTGAAATATACAAGCAAAAGCAAACTTCTATAAATGGAATATCTGGTATTGAACAATATTGGGTTGGAAATAATACTAACAAATGTATCAAAACAATTTGAAAAATCATTTTCTAGTCTGCTATCAACTTCATTGTCAAAGATATTCTATTAGTTTCACTTTAGAGAATCAATCTAAATCCTTTCAAAAAAGAAGATTGGATGAAAATATTAGTGATGTATCTAGTAAATGGCACCCTTTCATGTTTTTAATGGTTCTACTTCCGAGGAATTTAATAAAATGTAACTATGAGTAGCTTTATTTCTTCCTCACTCATAAATTGGGACTTGCGCTTTCCAAATCACTACCGAAGATATTTGAATGTTGATAGGTTCCCTTCATGTTTTTAACCTTCATCACTTTCAAAATGAAGTAGTAAGAACAAAATAAGCATATGTATCGTGCTCACATGGCCCTTGAAGTAGTAAGAACAAAATGAAGTAGTTTTTTCATTGGTCACAATGTTTTTGAATTTTTGAAGATACCTATAATATATTCATAATATCAAAGAATTTAATAAATTGGAAAAAACTTTGAATTATAAGACACATTGAAATATGTTCACTTCTTATCTCTCAAATGGATACATCTATCGGTATTATACAAGACTATCTATCTTCTCTTCATAAACCAAATGCACAGAACGATGCTCCATAGATTTAAAGAAACTTGGAGAAAAAATTCTTTCAAGCTAAAATAGAATTAAAAGAATCTTTTTTTCCAATCAGACCATATTTTTATTTTTTATCACAAAAGCTATGAGGTCCTTGAAGAATAGATTCAGCTATGTAAGTGCCTTCCAAATATGTGATGGAGTAGTTCACAAAATGCCACAGATATTAACCACTGCATAAACATATAGAAGTCATGAATTTCCATTACATACAACTTATGTTTCTTCATGTCTACACATCTTGTCATGTTTGAAGCATATCCATTAGGAAATTAAAGTTTATCTACTCATTCACACATGGTTTGATTCCCCTACTTGTAATATTACGTGCCAATTATGGATGACCATAATATTCATTTAACTCTTCCCCAATATTTGGAAGTGCCTTTTGCTTTTTTATTCAAATTAATTTACTATGCTAAATGCAATATCAAATACATTATTTTGAATGTGCATTACATTTAAATTGTGTCAAATCAAGTTTGAACTCCCTTAAGGTAAATCCGAAAAAATGCTTCTATTTTTTCCACCCATTAATGCTCCATATTGCTTAACTAGCTTCTTCAACATCCACTTCTATACTTGTTATTATTCAAAAACTTTTCACCTCTTTCAATATTTATGTCCTAGTATTGACCAATAGTGCAACCTTAACCACTATTTTATTTTTTATGGTTGAGGATTTGTTCTTTCGAAAAGGATGGTCTTATGGTAGAAACTTATGATGATTTTAAATCATGATTTCTTTCTACTTCTTTAAAGAGTAAATGCTTTTGAACCTTCCTTGCAATACAAATAAGCTAACCAACATGCAACAGTCAAATAAAGTTTGAACTCCCTTAAGGTAAAAACCAAATAAATGCTTATTTTTTTCCATCCATGATGCTCCATATTGCTTAACTATTCTCTTCAACATCCACTTATATACCTTTATTATTCACAAACTTTCTATCTCTTTCAATATTTATGTCCCAATTATTGACCAATAGTGCAACATTAGCCACTATTTTATTTTTTATGAATGAGGTTCTGTTCTTTCGAAAATGATGGTCTTATAATAGCAACTTATGATGATTTTTAAGTCATGATTTTTTTCCACTTTTTGAAAGAGTAAATGCATTTGAATCCTCCTTGCAACACAGACAAGCTACCCAACATGCATTAGTCCAATCAGACAACATTGAATATGATGGAAAAGTCACTAATTGCCCACATAAGTGTAGCTTTCAGCTAAAAGTTTTGCTTCTTAGCAAAAAATCATATGCTTCGACCCAACTTCTCTTATGGATTTTGTAGCCTAAGAAAAATTGTAGTTAAAAAACATATATTACTCCTTCATACGAAGCCATCAAGGTTGGTATTACAATGACATGACATAATAAATGTTGCTGGTCAGATTTTCCAGAATGTTGAAACCCATAAGTTAAAACTCCTAGTTAAACATTCCAAATTTCAAATATAAAATTTATATATGTAACATCAAAATGCTTCCAAGCAAGAGAGTTTGAGCAATGAATAATAACACCATCTTCAACTTCATGTTATGAATACCACCTCATATCCTCTTATGCAATATTCGATGCATACAATCTTTTTTTATCTCTCTTTGAGAGGGAAGTGATACATTTTCTTAAATGGAGAATTGGGTTTTCTTCACTCCATGCTTCCATAGTATACATCCTCTTGTAATGAGGATGTACACAAAACATGCAACTATTTAGTTCACTATCTTTATCCAAGTATATCATACAATGGCTATTGCAATAATCAATCTTTTCCACAAGTAATTTCATACCTCATAGCAACTTCTTAGTGTCATAGAAGTTCTCAGTCACAATATTACCTTCAGCTAGTATCTCCTTCATGTTTCAACCATTTAATCAAATTTTTTATTAGTTATATAGTTCTCAAAATTTATGTTCATAACTCGAGCAGCATGTGATAATAATGTGTGACCTTCACATCCATGCCACAACTCCTTATCAATAGCACTAAGTATATCATAAAATTTTTTATCTCCTGAATTTGGAGGTTCTATTAACTCTTCAAGTGGAGAAAAGTCAATACCAGTAGCATCAAACACCATATCATGGTAAGTAATTGAAGTGTCATGTTACCCATTTCTAGATTAATGATTGTTTGATTGTTGATAACTTCCACCCATGCTTGCCCATGACATTCCCAAACATAATATCATGGAACAAATCCATATTTAGCTACATGGAATTTGATGGTGTCTAAATCATGATATACATATTTTTGGTGCTTACAACCATTACATGGACGCGTAATTTTGTTCCCATCCATACATTGTTGTTGACAATAAGCAAAGTCAAGAAAACTTTGTAGACCACAGGATATTGGTTTAGCCAACCAAGTGTCAACCTTTGGTACATCCACTAAAGATTCAGATTTATATTGAACCTATTAATGTTAGGAACACATATTATATACATTTTTAAAAAATTAAAATATATATTTTTTAAATTTTGGGGTAAATATAAGATATTTATATTTATAAAGAAATGAACATTTTAAAATAACATAAATATATTTATCATAATTCTTTTTTAAGTAAATAATGCTTTTATATTAATTTACTAAATTTATAAAAATATCATTACTTTGTTATTGGTATGTTATTTATCATGGAAACATAGTTTATTCTTTTGGTTATATTTACTATCCAAATTTTTGTTAAAAATATTTATTTTTTAAATTATCAATAATTATATTATATTTATATATCATTCTGATAATTTATAAAAATAAAATTCTTGGGATAGATACTTTCTTGCTTAAATTTTGTTTTTTTAATAAGATATTATGGAAAAGATCTCATAAAAGTAATATTCATATTATATTTATAGAAATAAGTTATACTAAATTTTACATATAAAAATATAGAACACTATTGAAAATAAATTTAGAACTCTATTGACTAAAAAAAGTTGGAATTATCCCACAAACGAAGTTGGGCTAAGGAAATTAGCCCATAAACTTTTTTGACTAAAACAATGCCTCTGATCTTGGAATAAAAATTTTTTTGGAGAGATTTTTAAAAATATCAATAAGGCAGAGGATCTTGTTATGAAGGTGGAATTAGAATAGGACTTGATGAAAATAGATAATAATAAAAAAACTAAAAGAAATCAGAAAAGAATTAGAAGATAAGCTTTTCATGGAAGAAATTTATTTGAAATATAAAACTATGATAAAATTGCTTAAAAAATGAGACAAGAATATGCAATTTATTCCATTTGTTGGTTAAAAAGAATGTTACTAAATCTCATATCCATCATTTAAGAAATGAGAATGACAACTTATTAACCAATGAAGATGAGATCATGATGTCAGGTGTAGAATTCTATTAGAAGCTCTTGACAAAAGATAATATAGTGGAATATAGTTTAGAGTGTATCCCCCAGGTGATCTGAGGAAGGCTAGGTTCTATATAGAACCTCAACATTAGAAGAAGTTAAAGAAGCCATATTTGGCTTCAAATTAGATTACATGTCCGACACAGATGGATTCTCTTATTTCTTCTATAAGACTTA
Source organism: Sapria himalayana (assembly GCA_029783825.1). Lineage (NCBI taxonomy): Eukaryota > Viridiplantae > Streptophyta > Magnoliopsida > Malpighiales > Rafflesiaceae > Sapria > Sapria himalayana. The sequence continues at coordinate 1,132,398 of JAREIK010001079.1, read as the reverse complement.
TTGAGAAACAGTGAAGAGAGATGTTTGGGAGGGTTACGTGAGTTTCTTCAATAGTGAAGATTTCCCAAAATCATTTTGTAGCACTATGATATCACTTTATCCCAAAAAAGATAATCCAATGACGTGGAAAGATTATAGATCGACAAGTCAATGTAATGTGTCGTATAAAGTCATTTATAAAATATTGGCCCTACAAGTCTAAATAGTGCTCCATAAGTGTAACTCAGAGAATCAATATAGTTTTGTACCATGAAGGAATATATTCAACATTATACTACTAGCACAAAAAATGATTCATCTCATCTCAAATGACATTAAAGGTGAAAACTTGATTATAAAATTAGATATGAAAAAAGCCTATGATAGTGTTGATTGGTCTTATCTAGGAAGAGTGTTGACTAAATTTAGATTTCCTATTTAGTGAAAGAGTATGATAGACTGATGCATTACACATAAATGATTCTCAATAATGATCAATAGTGATGTGATAAGTTTCTTTCAATCCACTTGGGGACTACGACAAGCAAATGCCTTATCACCAATCTTTTTTGTTTTAATGGTGGAATATCTCTTCGAAAGCTTGAATGGACTTTATGAAAAGAACACAGGAGTGAAATATCTATCTGGAAGCTATGTGATCATAAGCCATTTAGCATATGTGGATGATACCATGATATTTACTAATAAGCTGAGTAGCTCCATTAGAAACGTTAAGGAAGTACTTTGAAAGTATGATATAATATCGAGCCAGGCAATCCAATTGCCTGGCCTGAGATTTCCCCATCACGATAGTATTTTAGATTTTACTAGATTGGAGAATTCCAAAAAATTCCAAAAAAAAATGAATTTTACCACAAAATAAAAACCAAACACGATAGGATTGTGGAGCTAAAAAATTTACTTTGAATGAAAAATCTAGATTACCCCATCACGTATTTGGGTTGTTCTCTATTCAAAGAAAAAAGTAATAGCAAATATTTTAATAATATTCTTACTAAGTTTCGAAATAGAATCGAAGGATAGTCAAATAAAGTGTTATCTAAGTGTGGAAAGATTATTTTAATTATATACATTATTTCTCCTATTTCACTATATCTTATTCAAGCAGTCAAATCACCTCTTATGATTATTAAAATAATAGAAAGATATATGTCTAGATACTTATGGGGTAATGGGAAAGATGAAAACATTCGAGATTGATTAAATGGACAAATCTGTGCAAGATGAGAGAATAAGGTGGATTAGTATTCAGAAACATAAAAGATATATCTAGCATGATGGAAGTAATATTATGATGTGAATTTAAAACTAAGTAGTCTCTCCTCAATATATTTTTAAGGGATAGATATTATGGTCTAGGATTAGCCTAAATGAAGAAAAGATATAAAGACACCCCTATGTGGGAAAGAATTAAAAAGCAAAGTGCCCAAATAGAAAAGTATATAGCCTAGAAATTGGGAAAATTGAAAGATATCCTTTTGGTATGATAAGTGATTGGAGTCGGAAAAGGTAAGTATGCTGACAATTACAGGCCCTCCTAAAACTCTTGTGAAATAATTATATAAAAAAAACAAGTGACATATTGACAAGCTAAACAAGAATGGTGGAACGAATTATTAATGTAAGATGCAAATTGATGGATAAACAGATATGGTTACCAAATAAAAGGTGTATTTACTTTTAAGTCCACCTAGGAAGTTTTTTTTTTTAATAAGGAAGAAATAAATATTGATCACATTGGAATATGACAAACATATTCCACAAAAAATCTCATTTTTTTGGTAGGCAATTAGTAAACAATTTCATTCCAACGGAGGATATATTAAAGCAAAAAGGCTTTAACTTTACTTCCAAATGTAATAATTGCCTAAATGAAGAGTCAAGCATTCATTTAATGTTACACTATGAAAATTCCAAAAAGTTCAGCGGGAATATTTATCCAATATAAATACCCTAAACTATACGATTAAACAAGCACTCAAACTAGATACACTCACGAATATGAAAAACCTGATGGAAATATCATGGTTCAAATAATATATTTCATTGTTGATAATGTGGGAAATATGGAAAAAAAGAAATGATTCTAGATTTATAGATAAAAAATTTTCACTAGAAAGAATCATATTCCGGATAGATTCTCTAATCAAAAATATAGCATTGGCTCGTAAACCAAAAATTAGAAAATAGTAGAAGCATAATTGAATTGAGAGACCTATGCTAAGAGCTGTAACATGTAATAAGGAGAAGATTAGGAAGCAGAGCTGGACAAGATCTCAAGTCAAGTACAATGACACAATAGGTAAGGCAAGTACCTTATTTGTAGTGTTGATATCTCTTCTAAGCTACATGTATAGAAAAAGAGAAGGGAATAAAAGGAGGATATGCATAATGGAACCAGCTGAGAAATGACAATGTAGATATAAAAGGAAAAAACATATCGGAAGAAAAGTGAAACTTACCACTTTGTTAACTTTTAGTTTTTTGTCTCTGTTAGATTTATTTATATTATGGTAACTTTGTAGTTTTATGAGTATTCATGATGGATAGAATCGATATGGTGCCTAGGACTTGGCGGGTTGGCCTAAATTGACCAACTTTTTAGTCTTCTATAAGCTGTGTGTATTGTTTTAATAAAGTTATCTTTAAAATATAAGGTAGAACTCTATCCTTTAAAAATAAATTTTATAACATTTGTCAATGTTTTAAATAGAAATTTAAAATATAATGAAAATATAATATTTTTTTTAAAATTAATTTTTAAAATGTTATGAAATTAAAATATTATTTATTTGTAATTAACATTATAATATTATAAAAATATTAACATGCTAAATTAATTTTTTTTTATTTTAATGCATCAATATAAATTGAAAATTTACAAAATTTAATATTTTAAACAAAAATGTAATATAAAGTAGATTTTATAATATTATGTCATATAAGTACAGCTCTATGTGTGTGTGTGTGTGTGTGTACTAGGGTATACCATAGTTTTAAAAAAATTACTACAATCACATAAAATAAATAATGAATTAATAAGAAAAATATAACATATTGTAAATACAATATTAATATATTGACACACACACACATATAATAGAAAAAAATTATGTTTTAGGGCCCCAAAACATAAATATTTATGTGTTGATCCTCTTTTTAATATTTTTTTAAAAACATACCACAAAATATAAAATATATAAGTGTTGGCCTTTTGGGGCCCCAAAATAGGAAAACCAAATATGACTTTATGCTATCACATAATGTTTAAGAAAAAAAAAAGCTTTCTAGATGGCTTTTAGATTAGAAAAGTACCTATAAAATGAGAAAACTAGTTGATGCATAAGCTCGGTTATGCATACCAAGTATGCATAAGCTCGGTTATGCATACCAAGTATGCATAAGCTCGGTTATGCATACCAAGTATGCATAAATAGTTATGTAGGTATGCATAAATAGTTCTACAGGTATGCATAAGTGATTATGGGGGTTTTAGACTTTGAAAAATGAAACTAGGTTGATTGAAAAATTACTCATAATTATGTCTGAAAAATTTGTTATCATAAATATAGTTATCAAAGAAACTAAATATTTTTTTAGGATTATTGTCCAGAAAGTGCTTAGCTCATTAAAACCCTATGAGAAAAGTTTGCTCAAAAGAATAAAACCATCTATAGTGGAAACTTTGCAAACCAAGTGGATGTCACACTTTAAGGAAGCAAGAGATGAGAGCAATGAAAATGAAATACAACATGGCACATGAAGCATAGGCAAGTATGTGAATAATAGCAAACCAAAATATAAGATTAGAAATCTTCTTAACTCTTCTATAAAGACAAATACCACTTCTATAAGATCTTCCTCTTACACATGTCATGTGTGTAAGAAAAAAAATCATGAAGAAAAGAATATTGGTACAAATCAAAGAACTAGTGCCTAAACTATAAGAAGTTTGGACACCTTTAGAAGGACTATATACTGATATATACACAATATGCTAGTTTGGATAGTAGTTATTCAAACCATATGTCTGGAAACACTAAGATATTTGTGAGTTTATAATCATCAGTAAGCTCACAAATAAAGATAAGAAATGGTGACCTTGTTAAAGTAAAACCTCCTAAGATATATGACAAAGTCATATCATATCTCCTAATATATGAAAAAGTAATATCATATCTCCTAATATATGACAAAGTCAGAATTTCCACTCGCACAAGAGGAAAAGTCATTGATAATGTATTTTTTGGTTTCTGAGTTGGACTAAAACCTCCTAAGTTTTGGGATGATTCATGCAAAATGGGTATAAACTAGTATTTGAAAATAATCAATGCACCATATATAACCAAGAGTTGAAAGACACTCTATGGATAGTAGAAATATCTATAGGAAAAAGCTTTTCTTTAAACATTGATTATAATTTAGGCATTAGTTTAAACATGCATACCATTCAAGAAATAAATTTATGGCATAGATGGATTGGTTACTTGAACTATATAAGCTTAAAACTTCTTAGTCAATAGAAAATGATAAGTGGTATGCCCTCTAGCCTCAGTATGCCTACTTCCATTTGTGGGAAGTGTGCCTTAGGAAAACAATCCAAATAACTATTTTCAAAAGAAGTTACTGAGAGATCATCTACACCACTTGAACTAATTCATTCATATATTTGTGGACCAATATTTGTTCAATCCTTGGAAAACAATAATTATTACATCTTTTTTATTGATGATTGCACAAGTATGATAAAAGTAATTTTTATAAGATACAAATCTAAAATATTTGACATATTTGAAAAAAAATTATACATGGTAGAAAGGCAACCTGGGATGACTATAAAAATACTAAGAACCAATAGAGGAATTGAGTTGGATTCCCATATTTTTTTTAATCCTCTGATATGAAAAGAATTCATTGATACCTCACCATATCATACTCACCATAAAAAATGGTGTTGTTGAAAATAAAAACAAAACTATGTTGTAAATGGAAAGGACACTAACGGCTAAGAAAAATATACCTAAGTAGTTTTGGGTAGAGACAGTAAACCTAACTAATGACTTGCTAAATAAATTCCCCACTTATACACTACACAACCTCACTCCAATACAAGCTTAGAGTGGCAAAAAGCTAAATGTACATCACTCGAGAGTTTTCGGGAATATTTTTTACTCTCAAATCCTAAAAAGAAAAAAATAACAAAGTTAGACATTAAAAATCTAAAATATATCATGGTTGGATATAGCATACATTCCAAAAGGTATAAACCATATTCATCACAAACAAATACCTTCTTAGTAAGTAGGGATGTGAAATTTGAATAAAAAGTAGATTAGAAATATTGCAAGCAAATTACAATTAAATAATACTCTTACATAGAAGATATTCATACTCGACAAGTAATGACAGTAGAAACACTGAATCTTTTAATCAGCTCATGTGTGTTTCTATTCCATATGAATATGAATTAGTGTTTGTAATGACTTGGATATCTCAGATAATATATTAAACACTCCTATTAAATAAAGAATACTAAATGACATAGACCAAAAGTATAACTGCTATTCAGTTAAATCCTGCAAATTTGAAGAGATTGTACCACACCAAGTTTGGGTGTAAGCCATGAAAATAGAAATAGATACTATTGAACACAATATTACTTACAAACTAATAGACTTGCACCAAAAAAATGCAGTATTAGGCCTAATAGCTTTTCAAAATTAAAGGCCTAACCAATAGCAAAACACCCATATACAAAGCCATATGGGTGGCTAAATACTACTCCCAAAATGCTTGAATTGACTCATTTGAAACCTTTACTACAATAATTTATTTAGAAACTATGAGACTTACAATGGCTCTAGCTAGACATAAAGGTTAACCGATGTTCCAACTAGACATTAGGTTTGTCTTCCTGAATGGTATATTAAATAATGAAATTTATTTGTCCTACACCCTAGATTCACTAAGAAAGGATCTGAACAATGTTTTTATAAATTAAATAAGACTTTTTATGGGTTGAAACAAGTACCCCGAATTTGGTATTATTATATCAACTCGTATATATTGAGTCAAGGCTTTAATAGATTCATGAATGTATCCACATTGTACATGAAGAAAACTCATGGTTTTAGATTAGTGATTCTATCTATATTGTTAATATTATTTTCACTAGTAATATAGTTTGAAATGATAGAATCAATTAAGAAATACATGATGAAAAAATATGAGATGTCAGACATACGATATTTCCATCATTTCGCAGGGTTTGAAATACTCAAAGACTATATTGGAGTGGTTATAAACCAATCCAAGTATATACTTTCTATTTTAAGAAAGTATGGGTTAGATATTGCAAACCAATTTCTACATTTCTAGTAACCAACCAAAAATTATTATCTATACAAGTTAGACTAGTTAATAGGAATCAATATAGAAGCCTAATAGAAAGCTATTGCATACTTTAGCTTCTCATCCAAATATTATCTATGTAGTAAGCTTACTGTCGAGATTTAGGAATTCACCAAATTACTTATATTTTGGTACTGTAAAAAGAGTATTGAGATATCTCAAAAGAACTCTTCATTTTGGATTGAGATATTCCAAAATTAAGATATAAAATTTGTGAAATATTGTTATAGTGACTACAGGGATGTCAAGAAGACTACAAGAGAGCCTCTGGATATACATTCTCTTTAGGCAGTATTGTTGTCTTTTAGATATCCAAGAAACAATCAATCATTGTCCTATCTACTATTGAAGTATAATATATTTTAGCCTTAGTAGTCACATCACATGCTTTGTGGTTAAGAAATTATTAACTGACTTGGATGAAGCAATAAGTGAACTTACTACTTTCTATATCTGATAATCAATCAACTATTTCCATTATTATGGATATTGTGTTGCAAAGTCAAACCAAACATATTAGATTGAAATGTCATTTTATTAAGGATGTCTTAGAAAATAATGAGATGAAGTTGCTATTTTGCTGGTTTGAAGGTCAAGCCACATACATATTCACAAAACTCTTTCCAAAAGAGAAGCATATACACTTTTGAGGAATATTGGGATTATCTCTTATTTCACCAAATTGGGAAAAATATAGACAAAGTCTTGGTTTGGTTAAATGAAAATGGACTCAGATCCAAATAAGACCCAAATACTCACTTAAATATTGTACCAAATCCAAAGACCCCAATATGTTCAAATGAGTGCATAGGTACATCATCGGACAATTCTTACTCATTTATTTATCTCTGCTTTAACATACAATAAGATCTGAATATATAAACAACAAATCTCTATGAATATTATTGATTGATTCAATTTTATTAATTTTTCATGTTGCTTTTTATGCTCTACAATTGTTCATTTTTTTCTTCCTGCCCCTCTCCTTCCTTCTTTTTACTATGAATCATATGTGAAAATATAATAGCATTAAATCCAACAATTTTATATATAGTGTATATGAGTTATCTATATATGTGAAAATGCAAAAACATATATAGTGTATTTGTTTTAATTGTATATATACATGAAAACATATTTAATGTACACATGAAAACATATATAATGTCTACTTGTTAACACATATACAACATGAAATAGATACATATATGTGTTAACATTTTCATGTATAAAATATATGTGAAAATATTAAAACATATACAACATATATGAGTCAACACATTATGGTTGTATATGTAAAAATGCATGTATTATATTCTTGTTAATACATATACAACATTAAATAAAGACATATATGTATAAAAACATATATAGTGTATTTGTGTTAGCATATAGAGTATATTTTAGAACACATATACTGCATATGTTAAATGTATACTATGATTTTATTTTTTTATTATTTATTATTTATTAATTTAATGATGATGTGGTAGGTGAGGTGGCATTTTTATGAGGAAATGAATAATTTCATGTTTGCATATTTAATAGACTCAATATATAAATAGTTTATATTTTGGGGCACTTTTTATATAATTTTTTGAAATATGGACCAAAACAAAACTATTTTAATTTTGTGGTCATTTTCATATTTTCCATTTTTTTAAATGAGTAAAAAGATAATTTTGGGTTTGCATATTTAATAGATCTAAAATATAAATATTTTATGGTATGGGAGACTTTTTATTAATTTTTGTTTGACATTTTTGATTTTCGAGTATGCAACTTTTTGGATTAGGAAACTACTATTTTTGTTTTTTTAAGTTATTTCTGAAATCAAAAACTGCTAGTTTTCCAAGTTTGGAAATCACATTATTTTAGTCATTTTAAATTGTAAACCATTTTTTTTTTAAAATATAGTTTCCAATTTTGTGTGCCTGAAACATAAATATTTTATTTTCGGGTATATATTATTTATAAGTTTTAAAAATAAGACCAAAACATAAATGTTTTCATTTTTGGACCCCTAAACATAATTTTTCCATAAAATAATCAGTGAATAAATAGGCTTAATAATAAAAAAAGTGAATAATGTCAAGAAATAATTTTTTTTCAATATGAGAATTATGAAATTACGGAGGCTCCATGTAGATTAACATCTATTTTGAGATTCAAAAGTTGTAATTTTTTTTTTATTTATTAAATCATTGTTCTTCTACTTTGTTTATTAATTAATTATTATTTTAAATTGGAAATGTAGCATGCATACATCATATGGTTGTGGGGGGTTAAACTTTTTATTAATTTATCAATGGTGATTCTATTTTAACTAGGATGGATGACTACTATCTAGAGATCATATGTTTTTTATTGCAAACTAAATATAATAATAAAAAACAAAAATGTTTGCATATAGATCAAGTGCATGTACTATTGTAATAGTTAAATGCACCCTATATACACATGCATACCTATTAAACCATTATTCCCATTTAATCAAATAAAGTCATTTTATTTTGTTATTATCATATTTTTCTAAATAATTTGTGAATGACCAGTCATATTTTATATACTTTTTTTGCTAGCAAAAAAAAAAAGAAGAAGATTTAGTTTTGATATATCAAATACAAATTATTTTTAAAAATGACCATAACTTTTCATAATTAAAAAAAATATATCAAATTCAAAAATAATTAAGTTTTTGTTCAATAAAAATCATTGCACAAATTAATAGCACAAACAACCGATTCTTTGTTATTCATCATCGTTCTCATTGTTCTCATCGTTCATTTTGTATGAAGCTTTTTGAAAGTTAATCATTACCTTCGACATCATCAATTATTAAATTAAAATAATTTAATTAGAAATAAACTCTGCTTGTTTACCTCAGATCTAACGAGGGCAATAGATCTAGGTTGTGTTTGTGTGTGCACATGTCCATTGAAGCTTATAATAAATTTGATTACCATTTCTCTTCGTGCGCAACAGCTAGTTAGGGTTTGGTGTAGGAGTTGGTCTATCTAGGTTGTGTTAGTGTGAGGGCTTGTTCAATCATGTCGAATACATGATGTAATTAATTTTCATGAGAAAAAGCTCAAACAGTTGTTTGATTAAAAAATTGATTCATAATCAATTCCAAAATGGATCATCATAAAGATGATGATCCATATGTTCCAACTCAATATCAACAAGAGAAATAGCAAAAAAAATCAATAAATAATAACATATAAATAATAGGAATATGAACAAACGATGGTGCATCTTGCAATTATCGTTCATTTGTCACAACCTTTCATAAGGTTGTGTTAAAGGAAGGAATTTTCATGAGAAAAAGCTCAAACAATTGTTTGATTAAAAAAGTGATTCATAATCATTCCAAAATTGATCATAATAAAAAATAACAAAGAAATCAATAAATAATAAAATATAAATAATAAGAATACGAACATACAGTGCTACCTCTTGCAATTTTCCTTCCTTTGTCACAACCTTTCATAATCTCACTCCAAGATTTCCCCAAAAAACTATTTCTTTTCGTCCTATTATTTAGCTCGTCTCCCTCCTTGCTCTTCATGTCATCAATAAAACTAATTCTTTTGTTTTAGGGCCTAAATTTCAAAATATTTATGAATTGGTCTTCAAATCATAAAATTTTAATTAAAAAATAACCTAAATAAATTATTTATGTTTTAAGTTCTGAAATCATAAAACTACAGTTTTTTGATTTTGGGCTATTACAATAAATGAAAAAAAACTGATATTTTTCAAAAACCTTGGGTTTTTCGATAATGAAAAGTGGTTTTTGAATTTGAGAACAAGTGGTTTTTCAATTTTGAAAAAACAAAACATAAATATTTTATGTTTTTGGGTATTTTTTATTAAAACTTTATGATTTTGGGATCAAATCATAATATTTTTAGATTTCAACCCCAAAATAAAATTATCACAAAAAAAAAACTACTTTTGTTTATCCATACAAGATATAAAATAAAAATCAATCAAAATCATTAAGTAAATAAAACAAATAAGAAATAAAAATAAAAATAAAACTCTTACACACACACACACACACAAATATATATATATATATATGTATGTATGTATGTTTGTATGTGTGTAAACAAATAACAAATTAAAAATAATAATAAGTAAATAAATAAATAAGTGAATAATATATATGTAATTATTAAAAATAATAATTGTTACTTATCATGTAATTATTTTAAATTTGAATTTTCTACAAATAAATATTATAGTTACTTATCATGGGCCTGCATTTTAGAATGTGTTAAAATCATGTTACACTAAAAGTCATTTATTATTACATGTTACTCTTGTTGTTGTTTGGATTCATTTTGATTTTATTTTAAGTAGCAATGAGCTAAGATTGTGTTTGTAATAAATAAAATATTCTTTATTTAGTCAACATAGTAGATGATTTAGTGTGTAGAGTTTGACTTATGTATAAAAAATCAAATTATCAGTTCTCATAGAATATAAGTTTATTATTGACAATCTAGATAGAATTGAACACTCTATCGGCAAAATTATAGCATAAGATTTTAATAGGGCTATCTTAACTATGAAAAATGATAAAATTCTAACTTCTTGTGATAGTGTACTTGTGTGCATTGAATGGGACTAAAGTGATGTAATTACATTACACTAACATGAAAAATAAATATATGGCATACTTATTGCAAATACTATTATACTCAATCTTCATATCATTAATAAACACACATTTGTTATAAGTTATCCTGACTTATAAATGGTGAGATTAATAATTAAATTAAAATACTATATGAGTTAGATAACTTTATCAATTGTATAGTAAATATTGATTATTGATAGAACCTATGTCCTATAAAATGGATTGATGAGACTCCTTTGATGATTCTTAAAAGTTTTGATACTATTAAATTCTACAAGTAGATTTTGATCTAACATATAGAATAAATTAAGTGGAAGGTCTCAAGATAATATATAAAAGATTAGTTGGATAGAATTATTAGTAATTTAATTCAATTATAGTCGAGTATATGTAATTTTAACAAGGAAAGTTGAATTTATATTAAATAATAAACAATGTGGGTTATTTATAATAAGTGAAAGGGTGCAATTATAATTATATAGTTATATAAATTATAATTAATATGAAAAATGATTCATATAATTTGCATTGTGAGCCCAAAATCTTATTTTTACCAGAATCCCTTCCATAGCATGATCTAGTATCATAAAAAATATAAGAGTTATAATTGAAGATTTAATTTATTAATTTAGAGTATGTGTGTATGTAAAATCATAATAATTAATTTAATAATAAGGAAACATATCACATCATTTTTTGTAAAGTGATGTTCATATATTTTTATTTTATTATATTTCTATTAATTGTATTTCAAAAATTATGGCAAAAGGATGCACAACTCATTATGGTGTATCATTCTTCTTTGTTATGATAAATAGAGGATGGAGAACATGAGAAAAGCTTCTGTTTCACAGCAACTCCACAATAACTTATAAGGTATGTGTTTAATCAATTTATTCCAATCTTTGTTAATAAGATACAAAATTAAAATTTTTTTTTATGTGATATCATCGAATCCATCAAACTGCAACAATGGTATTAGAGCTTCTTTTGAAATATCGCTTATAAATAAATTTGGTATTCTAGCCATTGTTAATCAATAACTACTACCCAATTATTTAGGTAATTTAATTATTTATCTGGATGTGTTTGAATATGCATTTGGATGCATTTGATGTGATTATAGTTATGGTAATATTTATTCATTTTCAGTTTGTAATTTTTCAATTGACTTTTGTGTTGTTATTTAATTGCATAGGGTGTAATTAATTTTGATTAAGTTAAAAATATGCTAAGTTTCTATGACTTAGTAGAACCAAGCCATGGTAGAGCTTGCAATGGTGAACCATGCTATGTTGGAGCTCATAGTGGCCAACTTTTTCCATGGAGAAGCTTATGGTGGCGAACCATGTCATGGTGGACCTTCAAGTGGTGAATCATGCTATGGTAGAGCTCGTAGTGGTCACTCATTGTCATGGAAAATCTTGGGGTGATGAACCATGCCTTGGTGGAGCTTCCAATTGTGAGTCATGTTATGGTGAAGCTTATGGTGACTAACTAATGTTGTGGTGAAGCTCATGGTGGAGACTGAAGATGATCATAGCATAATTATTATTTTTTGTTTTGTTTAAGTTGCCATTTATTTAATTTTAGTGTTCTTACCTTGAGCCCCAACAACTTTGGGGCAAGAAAATAAAACATTCCATTGGGGTATTACCTGAAAAAAGGATTTCATCAAAAATAAGTCATTGGAAAATAAATTTTAAAACTCAAATAATTTGGATATGTAATGTAGGGATAATGTGATGACATAGTCATCACATAATTATGAATGCATGTAATGGAATGTTCTTGTGTTAAGAAACAATATAATGCATGGTTGTATGTAAAGATATGAATGATGCATGTTTGTGGCAACTTGTATGATAGTTATGTGTAAATAGTAGAAAGAAAGAATTAGTAATATTATTTTAAAAGTAAATAAACCCCTTATGTGACACCCTAATCCCTAGGGGGATCCCATTCATTCATCATACAATAAAATATGCAATGAAATAACATTTTTATTTCCTTAGAAATTTTGCTTACATATTTTTTTTTCGTTCATTTAGTCAGTGGAATAAAAAAAACACATAATATATTAATATACAACTCAAGACACAACTAGCTTTCATCAAACATGTGATCCCATATATGGGTCCGTCATCTGTACTAGACCTATACCTGAAAGGGAGGCCCATAATGGAATAAGTAAAACTCAATAAAGATATACTTTTACAGGGCTACTCCCCATTTAAGTGCATGTAAAATAAATCATGTGCATATATCTACACCTATTCAAGTACAATATTTATATGAATGTAAATATAAATAAAATATTTTTATCCTTGTATCCTAAGTCTCACTAACTCCTCCACACATGCTGAAGCCAAGTTTGACATATTATTTATATATATATATATATATATATATATATATATATATATTAGACATACTCCTAAAAATATGGACTTTCTCCAAAAATTAATATTGGACATTCCCTGAAAAAAATATATTTTTTTCTTGGATAATCTCTGATAAATATTGGACATTCTTCGAAAAATATGTACTTTCTCCAATAAATAATATTCGACATTCTCCAAAAATTACTAACTCATTTTGAACATTGTCTCATTTTGAGTCTACATAAATAATATTCATTATAATTTTATATATATCAACCATGCACACTCATTTATTTGCGACATCAAATACAAAAATGTCATTTATAATTAAATTATATTTCATGTACAGTTATAACTATATGAACATAAATCACACTATAATATATTACTAAACCAAACATAAAAATTTTCACCAATTAACTATTCATAATTTAATTTCTAAAATAATTTCGAATTGAATTATAATTTATGGCCATTTACGGCCTTAAAATGGAAAAAAAATTCCAATAGGAGAATACTCCGAGCTCTCAGAATATTTAATAACAAAATTTGTAGAATTTAATATTAACGTGAAACTTTCATCGTATATTTGTTCTTGAATTATTTTATTTCGATACTAAACTAATTGTAAAAGAACACACATAGTTTTTCTTCTCTCAGCATTGAACTTCTCTCTCTCCAATTCTTATGCTTTTCTTGTTTTCTCATTTTCATGTTCATTTCTATTTTTTTTATTGTTTTGTTATTATTTTATTAAAATAATAATAATAAAAAGACCTTCTTTTGACACCTAGGCTATGCATGGGTGCAACCATAGTTTTCCTAGTTTTTTGCATTATTTATTATTATAATTATTTTAATTAATAATAATAAAATAATATTAAAAAATGATTATATTTCGACTACCTCAGAATTTGATGAAATTTATCATAGGTGTTATATTTCTTAAGACGATATCAAAAGGTGAAGTCTATTTTATCATCCATATTCTAAAAATTTTCAAATTTGTTTTCTTACAGCAAAATTACAAATTTGCCTCATTTTCTAGAAAAATCATATTATTTATTTATTTACTTTTTTTATGGGTTTCACATTTTCTCCTCCTTAAATAATTTTGTCTTGAAATTATCACATATAACCATCTACAATCACATGTATATTCTAAAGTTAAATAATTATTAAACAACTAAAACACATACCTTCATTCTCAAATAAAAAGGGTTAAGTAGCACATATCGTGTCTTCACGTTACCATGTTGCTTCTTCTACTCCTTGATATTCCAATAAAACCTTTACTATCCTCATAGTATTGCATCATAAGACTTGGTCTCGGCTATCCATGATATGCATTGATCTCTTTTTAAATGTCTATTCTACAACAATAATGAGCTCATCCGAATCCACTACATGAGTTGGATTAGGAATATATTTTCTAGGTATGGAGACATCGAATACTTTGTGTGCACCATATAAACGTGGCAATAATGCCAACTGATAAGCATCTACACCAACTTTCTCTAATATCTTGAAATGCACAATATATCTTGTTGATAGCTTTCCATGCTTGTCAAATCTGATTACTACTCTTTTTTGCATAACTTTCAAGAAAATATGATTTCCCATCTCAAATTCTAGAGGTCACCGTCATCTATCAGCATAAATTTCTATCAAATTTGAGCTATAAGAAGATATTGTCGTATCAAAACTACTTTTTTTGAGATATCTCAAATTAAATCTAGACTTATGGTGGATCTACCTTTCACTTATATCCAACAAACTAGAGATTGACATAACCTTTCAATGATTCATATGGTGTCATCTATAAACTTGCTTGATAATTATTGTTGTAGGAAAATCTGACCAAGGGAAAATGTTCTTCCTAACTATCCTTGAAATCCATATAACATGCTCGTAGAATGTCCTCTAAAACAAATATGGTCCTCTCTAACTAACCATCTGTTTACGGATAAAAAGTAGTGATCAATATCAATTGTGTTGCCATAGCTTTCTAGAAGGTCTTCCAAAACTAAACCATAAATCTGAGATCTCAATCTGATACAATAGATACTAGCACTTGATGTTATTGGTTAATTTATCATATTTACAACTTAGAGAATTCCTCTAGTGTGAAGGTCATCCACATATCAAGAAAATATGCTGACCTCGTAAGCTAGTTCAATATCACCCACACAACATCATGTTTTCATTATATCCATGAAAAGTGAGTCACAAAATCCAACATGATATGCTCTCACTTCCATTGTGCTACCTCCAATGGTTGGAGTAACCCTGCCAATTTTTGATGCTCAGATTTTATTATTTGACACATGAGGCATCATCACACAAAATACTCAATGTGTCCATTCTTCTCATTCAAGTAATACTAGCGACAAAGATAATGATACATCTTCATGGCACCTGGATGTACTGCAAAATGAGAATAGTGGAATTCTCTAAGAATCTCATCTATTAATTTTGCTATTTGAAAAACCACGATCCATATTTTAAACCAACGACTATAATCCATGTGAATGACCCAACCCTCATTGATTGCACAAGCCTGTTCTTAGTTTGTGATGGACAATATCTTTGCATTTTTATTAAATCTCAGTCACATTACTCAATAGGAAAGGTGTAGCTACTAAACTTCCAATAACTTCATGACCTTTATTATGATATTGTAAGCTAAATTATTTCACAGTCTCAAGCATTTTTCATTCCTGTGAAGCTATACTAGCTAGGACACCTCATAAATTTTGACTAAGCAAATTAACCACCATATTTTCCTTACCTAGATTATTTTACAAAGTAAAATTATAATATTCTAGATATTCCATCTATTGGTATTGTTTCATGTTGAGGTGTCAATGTGTAAAGATATATTTCAGACTTTTTTGGTCTAAAAATATCTTAAACTACTTACCATACAAATAATGGCACCATATCTTTAAGGCAAAGAGTATAGCTACCAAATTTATATCATGTGTAAGGTAATTGTGTTGGTGGTTCTTTAACTACCATGAACCATAAACTATAATTTTTCCAAACTACATCAGAACACATCATAGTCCATCTTTTGAGGCATCACAATATGCTGTATACTTCTATCTCATATACGAAACTACTAGAATAGGAGAAAAAGTAAGTCTCATTTTCAATTCTTGGAATATCTTCTGACATGGATCAGCCAACTCATTTTTGACTTCCTTTCGAGTAAATCTAGTTATTAGAGTAGCTAATCAAGAGAAATTCTCAATAAATCTCTTGTAATACCCAACAAATCCAAATAAACTATGTATCTCCAAAACTAACTTTGGTCTCTCTCAAATCATGACTACTTTGACTTTTTCAATGTCCACTGAAATACTAATAGCTGATACTATGTATCCTAAAAATTTTCACCTCTGTTAGCCAAATATCACATTTATTGAATTTGGCATACAACTTATGTTCTCTCAAAATTTGGAGAACATCATTTAAATGATATTCATGTTCTCTCTTGGACTGAGAGTAGATCAAATTGTCATCAACAAAGATTACAAAAAAATGATTTAAATATAGCTAAAATATTCTATGCATGAGATCCATTGAAACTGCTGGCATATTTGTTAATCTGAAAGGTATCAATGTAAACTCAAAATACTTATACCACATTTTAATGTTGTCTTAGGGATGCCAGCCATTCTAACTCTCAATTAATGATATCTGGTACGAATATATTTTTGGAAAAGGCATTTGCTCCTTTCAACTAATCAAACAAATCATTAATCCTTAGTAATGGATATTGATTCTTTATCGTAACCTTATTAAATAGGCTATAGTCAATGCATAATCAAAGAGTTTTATCCTTCTTCTTTGCAAATAGAACCATAATGCCTCAAAGTAAAGTACCCGACCTAATAAAACTCTTGCCCACAAATCTTGTATATGGACTTTGAGTTCCTATAATTCCACCGGTGTCATCCTATGTTAAATCATAGAAATTGGTGAACTACTAGGGTGTAACTCGATTACTAAAGTCTACATCCTTGTGTGATGGTAATCCTTGTAGCTCACCTAGAAAAATCACCTTCATATTCACAAACTATCCAAGGAAAATGCAGATCCAGTGTCACTTCATCTTCTAGGGTATGGCGTGCTAGCAAACCCATTAGTTATCAATACCATCTAATATCATATATAGCCTATGGTAAAGTATTATGATTATCCCCTTGAAATATAATACATACACTATCTAGTGCATAGGCAATAACTCTTCTATATCACAATCAATAATGAGTCGATGTGTTGTCAACTAATCCATGTGAAGATTACATCAAAATTTGATATGTTTATAACCTGAAGGTCCACAACCATAAGTAGAATCCCTAAGATTTCTAACTCACAATCTTGACATATTTAATAAATTTTTAACTTAATCCCCAAGGGACAAGTCACATGCAATCCATCATCCAAGTTTTTAACCTCCAAACCCAATTTTTTCACACAAAATGCAGAAATAAATAAACGTAATGCACTAAAATCAAATAAAACTCTTTCCCATAAATGAAAATGCAAGAAAGTACCTTATTTTACTGACTAATCTATCAACTCTATCTGTGGTGTAATGCCATAGACACCCCCTAGGGTTCTTGAAGTCATGGCATGTGGGCCCTCTCCTCGACCCCATCCCATGCCAAGGCCTCTCTTGTCTACCTATGAAGTAAGAAGTGCTTGTGTAGTACCTTGAGATTGAAATTAGTTTTCTTGACCCATACTAGAGAAATATAGAATAAACCATGTCTATGTTTTTTATGGATGTCTGTGACTATGATATATCTCGACCTAGTATCCTTGCTTATGTGGGTATTCCCATTTCCAATGTCGAGGTTGTTGGTAGTAAAAATAAATTTTCAATCTGATCTGGCACGATCTCCCAATCTGGCATTGGCATTGATAATTGTGACTTTGTCCATAAAATCCTAGGGAAATAAAAGCTTTTTACCACTTCCTAAAAGAATACTGACTCTCTTTCATCTTTATACTAGTACTCCCACTCACCTCGTAGATATTCCATGCATCATCAACCTCTTGCTCGATGTTTAAAGCTATCTTAATCATTGAATCCATATCCTAGATGAGAAATCCTATAACCTTGCCCTAGATTGTCAATTTCAATCCATCCTCAAATTTTGAAACCTTGGTTGCATTAGTGGCCACATAATCATTTCTAAAACATGACAACCATGTGAATTTAGCTATCTAGTCAAGCACTATATTATTTCCTTGTATAAGTTCAAGGAATTTCTAGGCCGTAGAAAGTGTAGTTGAAGTCAGAAAATATTTCTTCATGAAGAGTTCTCGAAATTATTTTCATGTCATTGCCTCTCTTAGAGTCCTTAATCTAATCCCACCAAATTTGTGACTCGCCCTCTAGTTGGAACATTACTAGTCATATCTTTGTGGCATTGGAAGTGATCTCCATTACTTCTATGATTTTCTTAACTTTGTCAAGTATAATGATCAGCCACCATTGAGTCTCCTTCCTGACTTATAGATGTATTAACCTATACAAGAGTGGCAACTGTGACACCAACATCCTCTATGAAGGCCTGCTAGTCAAAGACTACTGGTGGTTGGCCCTCACTCCTTGGACATTCTTTGTGTCCTCATTTTGTACTTTCCATCTATACAAGTCATATAACAATTTTAAAATCACTCTCCCATTCTATTATTAGTTCATATGCCAACTAATAATAGACTTTTACACCCTAGTGTCCACTTTTTTTATAACCATTTTTCATCATGCATATAATCCACACAATATAAAACATGCAACATACCACACACCAGTGTAAACATTAAAAAAATCCACTATATGTCGTTATCTAACCTAGGTAATTTTCTACCTAGACCATGACACCAAGTTGTTACCTAGATATAAATTACTTGAGCATTAGATATTTTTACTCCTAGATTTTTGTACCATGTTATGAACCTTGAACCAATTTCGAGTTATAGGTAATTATATTACTAACCTCTGATACCAAGCTATGACACCCCAAATACTAGGGGGTTCCATGCATTTATCACAAGATAAAATGTGCAATAAAATAATATTTTTATTTTCTTACAAATGTTGCTTACACATTTTTTTTATTGTTTATCTGCTCAGTGAAATAAAAAACACACATAATATACAACTCAAGCCATAATCGACTTTCATCACAAGTGCGATCATACATGTGAGTTTGTCATCTACATTGGACTTGTACCTAAAAGGGGATCCTATAATGGAATGAGTAAAGCTTAATAGAGGTAAAATTTTATAGGACTACTCCCTATCTTACTGCACGTAAAAAAACAATGCTCATATATCAACACCCATTCAAGGACAATGTTTAAATGAATGTAAATATAAATAAAATATTTTTATGCATGTATCCCAAGTCTCACTATCTTCCCCACACATGTCAAAGCCAAGTATGGCATTATATATATATATATATATATATATATATATATATATTGTACATACTCTGAATAATATGGGTCTTCTCCAAAAGATAATATTGGACATTCTCCAAAAAATAATTTTTTTTTCTTGACCATTTTTTGATAAATATTGGACATTCTCTAAAAGATATAGACTTTCTCCAGAAAATAATATTGTACATTCTCGTAAAAATATCACATAACTCAATTTGGATGTTGTCTCATTTCAAGTCCACATAAATAATATCCATTATAATTTTATATATATCAACCATATGTAGACCTATTTAATTGCAATGTCCTCATGTATATGAAATGAAAATATACCATTCATGATTAAATTATTTTTAATGCACAGTTATAACAACATGAAAACAAATCACACTAGAATATATTATTAAATCAAACACAAAATTTTCACCAATTAATCATTACCAATTTAATTTCTAAAACAATTTGAATTGAATTATAAATCACGACCATTTATAGCTTTTAAATGGAAAGAAATTTACAATAGGAGAAAACCTATATCTCTCAGAATATTCAATACCAAAATATCTGGAATTCGATACCAACATGAATCTCTCGTCATGTAGAGTAACCCTTATTCTTAGACTATTTTGTTTCAATACCAAAATAATCAACTTATTGCAAAAGAACTCACACCTTTTTTTCTCTCAGCACGGAACTTCTCTCATTCTTTCTATCTTTGATTCCCATTTGTTCATGTTTCCCCCATTTTCACGTTAATTTCTATTTTTTTCTTTTTTTATTGTTTTGATAAAATAATAAAAAAAAAACTCTTTTTGACATTTGGGCTACACATGAGTGCTACCAAACTTTTCTCATTTTTTTCATTATTTTATTATTATTATTTTAATTGATAATAATTAAATAATATTAAAAAAATGACTACATTTCAACTACCTCAGAATTCGACAAAATTTATCACAAGAGCTATATTTCTCAAAATGAATTCGATAGTGAAGTCCTTTTTATTGACAGTTTTCTAAAACTTTTCAAAATTTTTTCTTACAACAAAATTATCATTTTGCCTCATTTTACAAAAAAAAATCATATTATTTATTTATTTACTTTTTTTTCTAGGTTTCACACCTTAACCTTTAAAAATATCTAGTTTATAAGTAATCTCATGGTCTCCATAACTAGTTTGTAAGTAGTTAATGTCAATTGGAATATTGGTCTTTGTGTGTTTTCATATCGGATAGATTGACTTGTAGTCTACATTAAAATAAATTATCAAAAGTTAATTTTGTGGATTATTGAAATGAATCATTTCTATATCTGAAGAATTCATTTAACAATAATTAGTTTAGATTTTGTGATTGTGTATGTTTAGTTGTAAATAATAGTATCACCTCTATCTTAGACACTGCTATTATTTATACAATCAAAGAGAAGTCATCTATTGTCTAGAAAACAAAGTTAATAGGAATCAACATGTCTAAACAAATAATAAATAATAGACATTCTCTCATCGAGACATATTGCTCATAGTGTATTAGACAAATGATGAATTTAATCTAGAATTACAAGAGGCAACCAACATTCAAAGTAGAATTCATAGTTAATTGGCTCATTATAAATTTTTATGTTTTATAGGAATAAAAATGACTTTCAACCCACTCACCACTATTCTTAAAGAAAAGAAACTCGATAGGAGCAATTATATATATTGGAAAAGAAACTTCAATATTATTTTGACTATTGAGAAATACAAGTTTGTACTCATAGATCTTTGCACAGATAAATCACATGAAGTTGAAATGGAACAGGAGACCAAGTCTTATTAGAAATAGGTAAAATCTAATAAGATATCAAAGTGCTATATTATGACTTTTTTGTAAAATTTACTTCAACATTAGTATCTATTTATGACTACTACTTATGATATAATGTCTAATCTCAAATAAATATTTGAGAATTAAACTCGTTCGACTAAGCATAATTAAAGTCATGAGGGATCTGATGAATAATATGATTATTGAAGATACAACAATGAGGTATATTGTTCTAAAGATGATATGTCTTCTGGATGAACTAGAGATTCTTAGAGCTGAGATTGATATAGATTCCCAGATCATTATTATTCTCCTGTTACTCAGAGATTCTTATATGTAATTTTTTTAAAACTATTACATGAATAAACTTGATTGAACAATGACACAATTGCTTAAAAAATTGGTATCGCCAGAGAGTATTATTAATAAAAACCATCTTGAGTATTTGTGGTTGAAAAGACTTTTCTTAAATTGAAAGATAAGAGAAGAAAAAATTTCAGAAACATGTTCATATTCTTTAGACAATTTATTAGTCACAATTGAGAATGAAAAAAAACAAAAAGATAAATAATTTCATTGCAAGCAATTAGGACACTAGAAGTAGTCTACAATTTATCTCAACAAGGTGAATAAAGATGAACCTCATTTACTTTTATTTGAGACATGTTTAGTCATAGTATCTATTGATACTTAGTGTGTAGATATGGGAACCACTAATCATATTTTTAATTCTTTGTAGTGATTTCAGGAAACCATACAACTAAGTGATGCAGAGATTGATATTCACATGGGTGATACTACAAAGGTGCTGAAAATTGTAGTTGGAGATTATTGTCTTCAATTTAAAATACTTTTTTGATTTTATAAGATTATCTTTATGTATCTTCTATCAAAAATATTTAATTTCTATGTCCAATTTGGTTAAAGAAGGATATTCTTTTTTATTCAATAATTATGTAATAGTTTATTTGAATAAAAATTTATTTATTTTGATGTATCAAAGATACTTTTTATAATATTAATCTTGTCTCTACCTCACTATAATGGGTTGAATTTAATAATACTAGCATCTTTTCATGTAAGAGAATGCAATATTTCTAAATGAATTTGACATATCTTTAAACTTATGTCCATGTCTTATAAATCTATAATGGATATCTAGACTAGTTGAAGATGGTTCCTTGGATTCATTGAAAGTTGAAACACTTATATCTTTGTAAATCATACTAGGAAGGAAAAATGACTAATCACCCCTTTTTTGGTTAATGGTTATAGTGCTAAAGAATAGTTAAAACTAGTTTATTTTAATCTATGTAGCCATGATTCTCCAAGTAAGAGGTAATTTTTAGTATTTTTTTTATATTTATTAATAATTACTCAATGTATGAATAAATTTATTTAATATGTCATAAGTCCAAAGCATTTGAAAATTCAAAGAGTATATGATAAAAATAGAGAAACATCTTAATAAATATCTCAAGATACTACTATCTAATATTGGTGGGCTCACTTGGTAGAGGTTAGAGAATATTTATCTGACCATGGGATTACATCCCAGTTGTCTACACCTGGCATTCTGCAATAGAATGGAATGACAAAAAAAAGATTATGATGATTATGGACATGGTAAAATTAATGATGAGTTATCCAAATATGTGTGATTCCTCATGGGGGTATGTTGTAGAAACAACAGCTTATGTTCCATCTAGTAAGTACCTACTACTCCAACTAAATTGTGGAATGGATGTAAGGTGAGTATGAAACATATTTATTTTTTGGGGTTGCCGAGCACATGTTCTGAAAGAGAAGACAAATAATTTGTCACTAAGAATAGAAGTTTGTTTCTTTGTGTGATCTCTAATAAGAACTAAATATGATTTGTTTTATAACAACTTATTATATAGTCATCAAAGATGACTATATAATAAGAAACATACTCAGATGTATGATTGTTCTAGAAGAATTGAGAGAAGATAAAACAACCCAAACTCTTTCAATATTGGTAATACAAGAAGAAACATCACAAGATAACAATCTAGATATCTCATTGTGTCTACATAATACCAAGATTGTTATTAGCGATGTTGATACTAGACCTTGTAAACCTATTATTGATATGTTGGTTCCACAACCAAAAGGTAATGATCATAATAGTTCACAAGGATTAATATTTACATAGTGAGCCACTAAAAGCATACAAGCAAGAGGAGTACCTCATCATGGTTGAAGAGTTTTTCATCAACCTACATGATATACACTCTTGAGATAGTCTTATGATAGAATCTCTGAAGAAGTAGATATTGATTTTAATAACTATGATGAAATACTTAAAGATAAATATGTAGAATATTTGGTAGAAGACTATGAAATCAAATATGTTATCCTCACACTCTAATCATGATTAGAATCTTATGGAACTACTTGAAAGAATAAAACCTATCACGTGTAGGTAGATCGATAAAAAAATAGAGGAATAAATAGCAACATTGAGACTTACATGGCTAGGAATATTATAAAAGGCTTTACTCATAATGAGGAAATTAGTTATGAGGGTAACTTTTGTTTGATAAAAGTGAAAAGTCTATCTAGATTCTCTTATTTAATGCAACACATTATGGTTAAAATAATTAGTAGATAGATAAAAGAAGAATATTTTTGAATGTGCATTTTGAAGAATGCATATAAATGATGCAATCTGATGGTTTCATGAGAAATGGCCAAAAGCATATGTTGTGTAAATTAAAGATGTCCATTTATGGATTGAAATAAGCATATAAATTTTGAAATATTCATTTTGATCAAACCATTAAGACTTAGGCTTCATACAATGTTAGGATGAGTACGAAGCAAACTGATAATATGGTGGTATTCTTGGTATTGTGCATTGATGACATATTATTTAGTAGAAATGATGTGTGTTTATTGTATTTGGTCAATCTCTGGTTATCCAATCAATTTGATATGATAGACTTAGGAGAAGTTGGCTTCATTCTTGGGATTAATCTTTTGTGAGATCATAAGAAAAAAATATTAGGCTTATCTCAAGCTATATATATTACTTAAATATTTCCTTATTTTAACATGAAATCACCCTATCGAAAGATCAGTATCCTAAAACACATAATGAGATAGATAAAAATGAATTTGGTTCTTTATGCATCGGTAGTAGGAAGGTTGATGTATGTAATACTTTGCACTTAACTTGATATTTAATTCGCTCTAGGCATGATAAGTAGATATCAATTTAACTCATGATAATAACATAGGATAGTCGTAAAATATATAATCAAGTACCTAAAAGGATTAAAGATTATATATTAGAATACAAATTTAGATTTCTAATTAAATGAGGATTTGAGAAATAAGTCCACCTCACATTTTGTATTTACCTTGTGAAGTGGAGGCACAATTTGTAGAAGTATCAAGCAATTTTGTATTACTAATTCAAATAAGGAGGCTGAATATGTGACAGTCTTCAAGGCAGCCAATGAGATAGCATGGCTTAAAAAACTTTCTAACAGATCTAGGGATCATTCTTTTTGTGTAAATTCCTATTATACTTTATTATGATAATAGTATGGTAGTTGTTAACTCAAAGGAACCAAGAACCCTTAAGAATGCAAAAACATTGAGCACAAATACCATCTAATAAAACAAATTGTGAACAGAGGAGATAGATTAGTGATAGAGGTATCATCGGCGGATAACCTAATAAATCATTTTATGAAAAGCTTACCAACGAAAACCTATAAAAGGCACGTGGAAGGTATAGGAGCAAAGATGTGTGTTATCATAGCTTTAAGTCTAAGCAAGAAATTTTTGGAATCATTTTATGCTAAAAGCCATTTATTTTTGTTTTTTTCTTCTTTATTGTTTGGATTCATTTTGAATTTCTTTTAAATTGCAATGAGCTAAGATTGAGTTTAAATATCATTCATTTATTCTACATAATAGATGATTTGGTGCAAAGAGTTTTACTTACATATAGAAGATTGAATCATCAATCTTTAAAGAATATTACTTTATTGTTCATAATTTAGATAGAGTTGGACACTCTGTTGGCAAAATTATAGCACAAGATTTTAGTAGTTTTATCTTGATTATGAGGAATTATAAAATTATTACTTCTTATGCTAGTGTACTTTTAAGCATTGAATGAAACAAAAGTAGGGTAATTATTTATACTAACATATAAATAAATACACACCACAGTTAATGCAACTACTATTACTCTCAATCTTGATATAATTAATAAACATGTGCACATGTTAATAGTTATTATGAATCATAAATGGTGAGATTTATAATTACATTAATTTTCTTAATAAGTTAGATAACTTTATCAATTTTATAGTAAATGTTGATTATTGATGGAGTCTATTTCCTATAAAATAGATTGATGATATATCTTTGAGAATACTTATAAGATTTAAAATTATCAAACTTTATAAGTAGATTTTCATGTGGTTTATCAAATAAGTTAAGTGGAAGCTCCCTATGTAATATATAATAAATTGGTAATATTAAATTATCAATAATTCAATTCAATTGATAGATATCTATAATCTCAACATGAAGAGTTGAATCATTGTTATATATAGAAAGAGATTGAGTTATTTAGAATAAGTGAGAGAGTATAATTATAATTCTATAGTATTATAATTAATATGAATTATGATTAATATAATTTATATTAAGAGCCCAAGATCTTATCTATGTCAGAATTCCTTCCATAGACTGATTCAATGGCATAGAAATATAAAAATTATAATTGAAGATTTAATTTTTTTATAGAGTATGTGTGTATATATAATCAGGATAATTAATTTGATTATATTATATAATTAATTTTATTAATTGATATAAATTAAAATCAAATTATTTAATTGATTATATATTTATATATATAATCTTCCTTGCACATTACTTATCACATTACTTTTGTAAAATGATGTTACATATGTTTTTATTTTATTATTTTATTTATTAGTTATGTTTCATAAATTATGGCAAAAAGATGCACAACTCATGAATGTGCATCCTTCATCTTCCTTGTAATGAATGGTTGATCAGGAACATGGGAGAAATTTCTATTCCACAACAACTCCACAAATATCTAAGGTATATATTGAATCAATTTATTTCAATCATCATCTAAGAAGATAGAAAATTTAAAACATTTTTTTTTGTGATTAAAATATCTAAGGTATATATCACCAAATATATGAAGCTCCAACAAGAGGGTGTTCACAAATTATCATTTCAAATGTTTGATTAAAATTTAAAATTTAACAAATATTTTAAATAAATTAAATGAGTTCAAAGTGTCACAAAATAAAATAAGTTAGCAAAATCATTGTTAGATTAAGAAATTGTTTTTTATGTTATTCTATTGACAATTAGAGTTTGTACTTTGATTTTTTCTAGAGACAAATCCATACAATCTTTAAAATATTTAATAGAATAAAGAAATACCAGACTTTATTAGATAACATTTATTAATAGTTTTATCTATTAGAAATTAAGCCACAATAAAAAAATCTATTTGAACAAATTTATCAAACAATTACAAGTGTATTTATGTCCACAACAAATATAATTCTAATTAAATCAACTTCTTTATAAACTAATAATAATAATAATATAGTATTAATATATTTAATTAATAAATTTGTCAAATCAATTGTTTATTTAATTAATAAATAATATAATTAAACAAACTAACAACAACACTCATTTTGTTTTATATGTAAATGGGTCATGGACATGTAAAATGTGTGGTTATCATTTAAATAATTAAAGTAGTTTTTTACATTATAATATACATAGTTATACAATTTTAAATACTTTATATAATAATTATAAATAATTTTATATGTTGGATTTAATTTTTGTTATATTATTATTTCAAAAGATAATATAAAAATATTTATACAATTGAAATAAAATAGAATATCATACTTCCACCTTTATCTTGTATCTAAATATAAAATAGTAAATATAAGTATGAAATAAAATAGT
This sequence comes from Sapria himalayana, assembly GCA_029783825.1. Classification (NCBI taxonomy): domain Eukaryota; kingdom Viridiplantae; phylum Streptophyta; class Magnoliopsida; order Malpighiales; family Rafflesiaceae; genus Sapria; species Sapria himalayana. Next base: position 1,104,655 of record JAREIK010001079.1, on the reverse strand, counting down.
AAAAAATATGAAATAAATTCTTCCACCTTAATTTTGTATCTAAATATAAAATATTAAAATTTAATTTATTGGTATCGAAAGGCTGAAACACAACCAATGGTAAATACTAATTGAAATAATCCATCAGTAAATTAATAACTTTGATAATTTTCAATTATTGATGTGGGGGAATCCTACATTAATTTTCAACACAAGTACATTTGTTATCATTTTCCAACTAATTAAACATGTTGATATTTATCGAAGACCATTTGTCCATTTGCTTTTATCAATAGATACTTTGTCATTAATGTTTAACATACATATACTATTGTTTATAACATGACTTCAACACCCACTAAAATTTATCAATAGAGTTTAATCTATTCATAGATTTTGTTGTTAATTCATTAATAATTGGTTGTTTGGTCTAGTAGTTATCAAAAAAGTTAATTCTTATCATTTGAAAAATATCAAATGGTAATTCATTATTAAATTTATTGGGAAACTCCAAATTGAAATTATGATGATATTTTGTCGGTAGTTATCATTGGATTCTATCCATTATTAAAATTTGATTGGTAAATCATTTTTTGTAATAATATTTGATCATAAAGTTATATATAGTCATACACAATTCTACATATAGTTATAAATATAGTTACATATAATTATAAATAGTAATAAAGTTATACATATAGTTTTAAAAAGTTATATATAGTTGAATGTTTTAACCATATATTTATTAAAATAGTTATATATAGTAAAACATATAGTTAAATATAATTTTAAATATAGTTATGGATATAATTATTTATAGTTATATATAAAGTTTTTATTGTTATACATATAGTATAATACAATTATATATAGTAATATTTTATTTATTATATATATAGTATATATAGTTATAAATAGCTATACATAGTTAAACATATAGTTATATATATATATATATATATATATCACTACATAAAAAGATAGAATCAAAAATGCCTTATTCAGTTTCTAATTCCTTCACTATTTAACCATAACAATGGAATTAGAAATGGAAAGAATCCTTTTCTATAATTCACCTTCTCTATATTTTAGAAATGGATTATACCATATGACTTGTCTATAAAGAGTGACAATTTTTACATTGCTAAATATTATGACTACCAATGGATCTTAGATTCCATCGCTAATTCTATGATAGAAAAAATAGAAACATATTATTCATTTCTAAATGAGCAACATATTATCAAAGAAATGCATAAATCTATTTCTATTTAGAAATAAATTAAGAAACTAAAAATTCCATTTCTATTGTTTGCAACATGAACAAGTTCCTTCTGTGCAGTTTCTGTATGTTGTATACAATATACAATTATATATAGAAACTATATGTCCCATAACCAAATAAGCACATATACATATTATTCATCAAATGATATTCATATAACATCCAGCATAAAATAAAATTGCAAATAATAAATATATATGTTTATAAATTTTAAAACACAATATATAACGTAATTAAAAAAAGATTAACACAAAAACCTTAATTTCGGATCAAAAATATACATTGCAAAAAATTAATAACACATCACAAATAACTATGAGTTCTTCTCTTGATGAGTATTTTCCTTTGGAGATCTAGATGGATGCTATTTAGAATGATGAAAAATAGATGATGCCTTTACCGGCCTGCATATTATCTTTTCCATCTTCAAAATCTTCTGTTGTATTTTTTTCCTCTCTTTTCATTCTTTCCTCCTCACTTTTTAATCTTTAGACTCTCATTTTTTTTATTTTCTTTTGCATTTCTTCATTCTTTTATTGCATCTCTTCATTTTTCATTTGTAATGTATCTTAAATTTTCTGCAACTACTCACTCAATCACTCATCAAACATATTATTGTAATTAAAAATTATGATTAATAACTCTAAATAAAACCTAGTTTAAATGTATATGGATGGGTACCAATACCATACACATGCCATTTTTTTTGGGTCCACTCTAACAACCTGAAGGTAAACATGCACAACATCAACTTATTGCACCTCTGTAGAAGTATCTTTCAATTGTGAAGCAATTATAACTATATTTTTCATAGCTTCCTATAATTTTTAGAATATAGCATAACTCATCAATTAATATATTAAAATATATTTTATACCAGCATAAGAAATTATTTTTTTACAACTAAATATTAAATTTAAAATGAAGTTAGTCATTACATTTAATGAGTCCATAAATTAAAAATCATCAATTATGGTAAAAAAATATACTTGAGTTTGCATTTTATTTATAGTTAATGCTAAATAATCAGTAATTTAAATTTTTTTTATTTTATTATTTGCAATTGTCAATTGAAACTATAGGTACAATAGGACTAACATTTATATCATTTGAGTACTTGTCAATAAATGATTCATTCTTCTTCTTGGGTATTCTCTTAAATACCTTAAATGGTGTTGGTGGACATCCCAACTTAGCCTCCTACAAATACATATTAATTACTATTAAAGCACATCATTTATTATCACACAGATATTTTTCTTTTGATTCTAAAAATTTAAATAATAACAAAAAATAAAACATAATTATACCAAATTTATTGAATATTGGTATGTCACCTTTAAACCACCAATATGTTTTGAAGGTCTTGATGTTTCACTTTTTTTTCTATAATCGATGATTGTGTTAGGCCACCTAGACAAGACCTTGAACTCTTAGCTATTCTAGTATTCCAACCACTTTATCTAAACACTAAGTGGGATACTATTTTGCTTTGCATCTCTATCATACATTTTTCTCTATTTTCCAAGTTTGTCATTATATTTTAAACTTGCCACATATTTCCATGTATTCTTCACTGAGACCACTAAAATATTTTTCAATTTGTACTTTTTCTTTAAAAACCAAAGAAAACAATAATACTTTGTAATGCATGTATTTTAATAATAAATGATATTAGACCAAATTGAAAGACAAGTAAATGCATGAAAAATGTACCTCAAATTCTTCCCAAAAATATTCTTTCATACTTGAGAATACTTTGCTCCACTTTATGCCTACCACAACTAGTTTCCCCTTAAATATCTTTCTGATTCTATTAGAAGTGGAAGGAATAAGCATGCAAGTAATTTAACATGAGCACATACAAATACATATAAACAAAATACACAAATTTTGCTACTACAAAGTTAAAATTAATTTCATTTATAATTATTATGCATTACTTTGTAAAAAAAAATCATTTTAATTATAAATGATAATGTTCCATAAGCAGCAATATCATACATTATTATTATTTTAAAATACCAATATTAAAATATTTTAATATACTTATAATTTCATTCACTTATTAATTTATATATAATTAAAACAAAAAAAAAATAAAAAATGATAATGAATGAAAGTAGTAAATTTATGAAATCTATGGACTATTTATTGTAAATTATGGGCTAAATGAGAATTTTCTCATAACTTGGCATGTAGATTTTGGTTTGTGAATATCTTGCCGGTGTCATTGCTATAGTACCAATGTATGGGCCTCCTATGATAGGCAGGACGGAACTATCAATATCTTCCGATACAAAATGAGATGAAATATTTATGGCAATAAATCAGTGTATGTCATAATGAGGTGTTGTCAAAGTTTCACCCAAACATGTAGGAGAATTCATAGAGATATTTGTAGTGTTGTAGTCACTGAATACGTGTAGATTTTCTCCTCTACTAAATATTAGTTGACTTTCTTTGCTCCTCATCACATATTGAGATCCTCGACCACCTGAATGATTATCTCTCATACCTAAATCAAATTACATAAATATTGAAATATATAGAGGCAATATAAAAATATTATGAAAATATCATAATAATAAAACATAATGATAAACACATTAACATTAAAAAAGGCAATTAAAATATTATAATTTAACATCAACATTATAATGATTACAAAATGAGAATGACAAAATAACAAGGTAGTTAATAAATTTCTAGTCATCATCGGAAATTTCTAACAAATCATCTCTATCTACATATTCTTCATCATCTAATTCTAAAATGAAGTCTTCCTCATTATCTTCTTCAACATGGTAATCATCAATACTGATAAGATCATGCTTCTTTGTAGGAGAGGAGTTCTCTTTGGACTTATTTCATTAATTTCCACCTTTACCAGGTAATGTTTGAAGCCCATCATCTACCCTACAAATGATTGAATGAAGTCAACATTATTCTCTTGAAATACTGATTCACGTGATGGAGTTATAATACCATCATTTTAAATAACTTAAATAGCTAATCTAGGTTTTATTTTACATATTACCTACTAGTGACACAAATTTCATCTTGTGGTTGGATAAGTGATGTAACACACTTATTCGACTTGTACTGTACGAATAAATGGCTTGTACTTATGGTAATATTTGTTATGGTACACATCAATAAGGTTGTATTGATGATGTATTCTAGTACTGATATTTGGAATATGATCAAACCATTCTCACTTAAAAAGAATTATCCTTTTAAATGGTAGAGCAAGATACTTCACATGTAGAATTTCAATTAGTCGACCATGAAAGTTAGTAGTAGATATAGTATAGATATACACTTTTGATTCAAACACCACTATTCAATGCAGCTTCATTTGAACGATGTAGAAAAGTGTGAAATTTGTATCCATTTACATAATGTATGGGAAATGTCTATAAATTTCATAATGGTCCCTTTATAAGATCTTTCATTTATCTATTATAAATATTTGATGAAAAAAATTATACCTACAAAATGATATTAGAAAAATTCATACATATATAATGCCACACATACATGTTTAGAACCAAGAATAATAAGTTATATACTAACAAAATTTTCAAACCTATTCACAAAATCTTTTCAAGCTTTACATCAATTGAAACGTCATCAATATGAGATTCTATTTGCTTTAATTCATGAGCAAATATTCTTCAAAATTAACATTGAAGGTATTATAAATTATTAAAATGTTATATCACATATAATAATAAATAATGAGAATATAAAATTAATATAAATCTTACCCAATATAAGGTGAAACTTTCACTTAGTTCAACAAAATGTAAGTATGTGCATCATGATAATCTAGGTCATCCAAAAAATATCTCGATGTTGTTCTACAATACAATTTACCCACATGTCTAAAAATAGAAATCATATCATTTTCTTCTTTCACTCTACATTCATCCAATGATATTCATGTCGTATAATATTTTTTATTCCTATAACACAAAAAAAAATTTTTTTGAATTATAATAATATCGATAACAATTTATTGATAATGAAATGTAGTAACATTTGTATGACATTACATAAATCTAATAAATAACTTGTAGTAAAATTATTATTAGATAATTTTAGATTAAAATTAGATAAGGTGGGTTGTTCCAATGTCTTAGATATTTATCAAAATAGCAGGAATTATTTATTTTATTACACTTTTAGTGAATTATAGATTTAACAACTATATAAATTTTTAAATGAGCATATGATTTTTTTTTAATTTTGCAATTGTTCATTATGTTCCACCATTCCGATTACATACCATTATAATTTTCTTTTCGAATTTTTTTTTGTTACTACAAATAAACTTTTAGTATTTGTTATAATAATTATAAATTATTTATTGTTAAGGCTGTGCCATTACTATGAGTTATTAATAAAAAATTATTAAATTTCATGTAATCATAGTAAGGAAACAAAATGCAAATTAATTATAATGATCATAATAAAAAGTCAATAACAAAATGCAAATTAATTATAATGATCATAATAAAAAGTCAATAACAAAATGCACAAAAATTCATACCTTAATTAGGTTATACAAAAATTTTAAAAATTCTAGTATGAGAAAAAAATTTTTAATGTATAATTTATCAATTAAACGTATAATCATTAAAAAAAACAATAAGATATAACACAATATAAATTTTAAAAATGAAAAGAAGTTAAACATCAAAACGCACAAATATAACCTATTCCAAAATATAATACAAACGGCCTAAAATGAAAATCATAATTTCATACCTCAATTATAGATTAAATGCACGTCGATCAAAATATGGAGAATAGGTAATCCACAAACAATTCGGAATAAATCAAAACCAATTTGAAAATTCTCCAAAACCCTATGAATGTTTGAAGTTTCAAATTATTATTCGATAAATTAATTATCATAAGCTAGCGACGGAATTTAGTGATGATATATTATTCCATCGATAATATTTTTAAATGATATAGTAATTGATATTCATATCTATTTCTCATTTAGAGAGAGAAATAATTCTTATCACTAAATATAAAAATTGATATGTAATCAATTACTAATTCTACAATGATTCATAATTTTTCATTGCTAAATTTCATGTGAGCATATCCACATCCCAATTTCCATTACAATTAGCGACATATTTAAAAAACTTATGAAACATCTATCACAAATTATACATATGAAATATCTATTTATACATATAGTTATGTAAAGGTATAGATATAGATAAATATATTTATATATAGTTATCTGTTGTTATACATATTGTTAAATACATTTATATATTGTTATATATATAAATATATACCAAATATATGTTGTTAAATTTATATATAATTTTGTATGAAGTTTTTATAGTTATACATATAGTAAAATACAATTATATATAGTGATATGTTATTATACCTGTAGTATATTTAGTTATAAATAGAGTTATATAAACATATATATAGCTATACATATGGTTATAAATAGTTATGTAGTTAAGAATATAGTTATTTATAAAGTTTTTATTGTTATACATATAGTAAAATATAATTATATATAGTTATATGTTATTAGACATATATAATGTTTAGTTATAAATATAATTATATTGAATTATATATAGTTATATAGATTAAATTATAATTATATATAGGTATATATATAGTTACATAGTTACAAATATAGTTACATATATTTATATAAAGTTTTATATAATTATACAAATATTTATAAATAGTCATACATATAGTTAGAAATATATTTATATGTTATTATACATGTATGTATAAATATAGTTACATGTGGTTACACATATAGTTATACATATAGTAGTTATACATGTAGTTATATATAGTTTTTAACATAAGTATATATATTTATACATATAGTTATGTATAGGTACATATATAGTTAAATGCATTTATATATAGTTATATGTTGTTTTACATATAGTTAAATACATTCGCATATAGATATATATATATAAGTATGTAAATTACATGTAGTTAAATTTATATATAGTTATGTATAGTTATATGTTGTTATATTTATATATAGCTATATGTTGTTATATTTATATATAGTTACATATAGTTAAACATACAGTTAAAATCATTTATATATTGTTATATATCTAGTTATGCATATAGAAACTCTACCCAAAAGTCTCACCTATACAACATTTCCATTTTATGACACACATACGGCCCAATCTAATACAATGAGGACACCGATGCATTTATCAATAAAAGTGACCCCATTGACTAAATCATCAACCTCAATAGATAAAATATTATACCACATAATTTCTTAAGAGTTAAATCACAATATTCTTGAACAAACATTTTTAATAGAATAGAATTATTGTAGTTTGTTTTACAAAAAGATTCAATAAGCTACAATCCAAATTTCTTCATAGTTGTGACCTCAAATGAGTACCACCTACTAGTGTATGTCTACACCTTAAATATTTCTCAAAAGCTCATTAGCCAATTGAATTGTCCAATAGAGTTCTATACGTATATGAGTCATACAAGTAGTAAAGTTGGAAGTTAGTCTAAATATTATTCCCATAGAGATTTTGTACGTAGTCTTACCAACCAATACTAAATCAACTATTGCACAGTGAAATAGATGTGCCAATGAAGTGGTAGAATCATTGAGTATAATGATACCAATAATTATTTATGTAGAGTTTCTGCAAAGAATGTACACTATAATTATCATAATGGTTCAATATGGTGTAAAAAAGCGGTAACACATGAAATGTTATAATTTAAAATTTTTGTTTTCTCTCATCCTGCTCAACAAATCTACAAAGTCTATATTTCACACAAAAATAACATGCTTTTACTACTATTTCATCATAATCCATCAAAACTATAATTTAGTAAAACTATCCTAATTAAAGTCATTTTTGGCGCAAACACAGCATACATAATTGCAAAAATAATAAAAATTATTTAGTATTTGTCATACCAAATATAAAGAAATATACCAAGATTATAGCTTAGTCAATTGAAATATAAGAGGAATCAATTCCTTAATATGGATAAATAATAATATGGGTAAATAAGATATTAATGGATAAATAAAGAGGAATCAATGATTGAACATCAACAAAGGCTAAATCCAATAATGAAGGATATGGGAAAAATAGTGCTTATTAAATGGTCCAATGAGTAAATCATTTGTTACATGTTAGATAGTCCATTAGTTTATCTGATTCATATAGTGCTAAATAAATGAGGCCTAACAATAGTGTAAACCCTGAATGATTAAAAAATTTCAACACGTATAACCATTGGATGGTGCATATGTCAAGATTATCAAAAATTGAACAAAAAAACAAGGAACAATCACAACCTACTTGTTTTCATTGATCAAATGCTGGATAGGGTTTTGGGGCATTCCTTCTATTATTATCTAAATAGATATTTGTGATGCACTCTTATTTTGATAGATCTAGTACACCAAAAAAAACCACTTTTACTTGCCATTATGTTTTTTTTTTGTACCCTGGAGGATGCTATTTCATCTTTGCAATGCCTTGACTACTTTTCAAAGATACTTGAATGTGATTTTTACAATCACAAATAAGAAATCATGGATGAATTTTTTGTTTATGAAGTTTCATTTAAAGGTTGTTTCAAAAATTGGAAGTAATACTAAGCTGAAAGTATGAATGTAATTATGACTAATCTATTTTGTATATTCTAGAAGAACTAACCTCTAAGTAATATGAGGGTTAAGTAGAACAATATAATCTATGAGTTTCATCATAGTGTCAGATTTTTGTATCATTTATGGCTGATCGTGACAGGTATGCCACTGGACACTTGCAAGCAGAGGTATTTCATATGGTGGTGGTAACTCTACAAACATTTCTACTTATATAATTTCAATAGATTCATGAGAAGACTTATATTAATTATCATAAGTATAGTATTTATAAAGCCAAAAGCACAAATATTTTTATTATCACACCAAATCGCATCTTTAAGACATTTAGAGATCAAAGAATAAAAGTACATCACTCATGCTTATAATGATAGGTATATCACATGAACTATGACTGATATTTTGTATGCCAAATACTAAATAATGCAAACCATTTTGTTTAAATTTTCATGATATATATTTTTTTGAAATAAGGATTTATTTGTAATAATGTCACGAATAGTTAATTTTAGATGATTTTGATGAATTGTTATGAAATTAAGAGTTTTTAGTATGAAATATGTAATTGATAGAGTTAGTGACTAAAAATGGAGAAAAACATCATGCAAGTCACATCATGTGATATGCAATGACTTCATTACCCATTTGAGTACCTATAGATTGATTTTGATATTCATTCTTGCCCGAAAGTCTACACTCATAATAGTATTAATCTTTGTACACCATGACTCTATGACCATATTGATATATTCCTTTCAATATGTAACAGATTATTTTGACTATAAGGATTTCTTAGAGTCACAGTTGAACTAGCTTGATACAAATTCATGCTAGGACATTAATTTTATTTTGCAGCAACCATGTACCCCATTAGTGCTAAAAACCTTGCTAGCCTTTAGACTCCATGACTTTTCGTTCCCCAAACCACATAATACATAAGCCAAAGCCACTGTTATATCCTAAAATCATAACTTTTGACTTCTAAAGTTTATAGAGAGCCAAACTCGAGCCACAGACAATACAAGTATCACAATTATTTGTTCAAGAGGGAAATGAAAGCTATGACTAACACTCAACACAAGTATCACAAGCCACAGCTATATTCTAGTTTCATAACTTTGTATTATAAATACTAAATCCACAAGCTATAGCCATATTCCAGCACCTAACTTTTAAGTAGAGTAATTTGACTAAGTCACAACTCATACCTAATGTTGTGACATTATGTAATCGAACCAAAAAAACCAAAGCTATGATTTTTATTTAGTGTCATGACTTTCCAATTGAAGAAACCTACACTAGATGCTTGGGCATATAAGGAAAACCCTAAGCATTCAAAAGAAATCCACAAGAGGCACGAGGAAGATAACCTAAAAGGCTTCACAACTCCATTTTTAGGGTGATCTATGAGCAATAAGAGTGATGCAAGGTACAAGCATAAACTATAAAAGACGAGCACATAAACCAACTTCCTCCTAAAATAAAATAAAAGTGGAATTTAATAAGTCTCAAAAGATTTATGTTTCAAAACCTAGAATCTCATGAGACCTAAAATTGGTCACCTAGATTCATACGAGATGATTTTTTTTATCTCATATATTATTCTCTCTAATTTAAGGCTAAAAGAAAAATCCAGGAATGATATAATATGTTTATTATGATGATGCTTTATTTAATAGTTCAATATGATATTTTATTATGTTGTTATTTAGTTATGGATGGTTTAGTAATTAAATGGAACTATGAGTAGGGGTTTGACTATTAGTTGGTTCGTACATAATTAGAGTAATCGATGGTGATAAGTAAACTATGAAATATACTCAAGAATATGATAGGAATGAAATAACAACACTTCAAACCATGAGGCTAGAGACACACTAATATGCTAAAACCTAGAATTGAGTTATATTTGTTTGTTTTAAGTATGATACTTAGTAAGCTTAAAGTATTAACACATTTATAAGTCACTCCATTATTTACATCTTAGAGGAACTAACCATCAATTAATATTGGGTAATAAACAATCAAAGTGAGTTACTTAGTAAGCTTAAAGTATTTACATCTTAATGAGTTCACCTCTAGCATTAGGGTCACCTATCATAGTGAGAGATGATGATAGGTAAGTCATATGATAGGCATGGATAGATGCAATTTATATGGTAGTGATAGTCTTATGAGTCATATTTGATCATATGGTTTCTATCAATGAAATACAAAGGAAAGCATAAGTTTATTATGCAAGTATGATGCTTGGCAAGCAAAAAGTGCACACCAATAGATAGTTACAAGAGAACTATCATTAAGAAGGACTCATTAGTTGATAAGCACCTTATATACTTGTTGGGAAATAAGTCATTCCACAATTATTTAGCATCATTCTATGATTAAGCATGACCACAACAAAGCTATTTATGAAGTTAATCACAAATAAAAATATAATTCATCCCAAAAATCTAGGATATATGGCTTGAATTATATTTATCATGCTTACTAGAGTAGTTGTTAATTATCATTTAATTACTTAGAATTATGTGTGCAATTCCTATGTGAATGATATCTAGACATAAAGTCTACTTTCTTATTTGTATGACATATATACTTGTAGAACAATATTAGATGAGAGATCCTCTTCCAACTAGCTTTTGAGATATGATTAATCATAAAATTAGGTGTTATACCAAAGTTATAACAAATTTTTGGTACCGGTGTCAGAGATTACTTTTCATAGATTAGTTGGTCAACTTTAGTTGTTGTAACTACCCTTGAAAAGAAGTTGTTTTGTTTTAGAATAGTTTTGATACTTTTATTTTATTTTATTTCACTTAGATATGTTATTTTAGTTTTATTTTCTTCTTCTTTTTTCATCCACTACCCTTACATGAATGAAACTCTAGGACCAAACTCTAGGACCTAGCTAACACATTCGGACGTAAAAATAAGAGGACTAAATATGGGTCAGATTTTCACAATTATGGAGCATAATCTTGTCCCTATGATGACTTTTATTCTCTACATAATGATGATATTGAACACACTTCTTTTCAGATAGATGTTCAATATATAAATTTTGAACATGGGAGGTCTAGAGAAATGCCTCACTAGAATGGGCTTACTGATAAATCACCTTCAAAACTTGATGAATTCATTGAGTATGTGGCTTGCTAAGTTGAAACAAAAAAATGATATCGAATAATCTACATACAGAAGACTTGATAGATCATATGTAAAAACTAGCTCATTACTTGAAGACTTCATTAACATGATGTTAATCAAGACTAGAGAAGTGAATGATTGGATACAAGAATGGTTACAACAACTTGACATGATGGCAGTGATACTAACTTGAGTACAATGGAGGAAAAGGTTACTATGAATGTTTCATTGGTGAGTAAGGACATAAAAGTGATTGAAATGTAATATACTACCTTGGAAGTTACATTGGTGAGTATGAACATATTTGTGAATGAAGAGAAAAATATTATCTTGGAAATTCCATTGGAGAGTATAAGCATAAGTGTGATTGAAAAAAAATATTACTTTTAAAGTTCCATATATGAGTATGGATTTAATTGTTAGAGATGAGGAATGAGCTACCTTAGAAGTTCCAATTATTATTATTGCCACCATGCTTTTCCTGACATGACATCAGATTAGTTCTCGTATGGTGTTGTGTCAACATGGATTTATTATGAGTCAGCTTGGTATGGCCTGATTGACCCTCAACTAGGCACTTCCATGCTAGATCATGCCAAGTCAATTTTGAGCTGTGCTAGGTCATATAGGGTCATGCCTAGTAATGCCGGCTCATGCTGATTTTGTATGGCCATTAAGGCCCAATTACAAGTTTTTGAAATATTAATTTTATATTTATTAGAGATATTAAATATCAAAATAAAAAATTAAAAACAAAAATGTATTATAAATTTAAATGAATCAAATCAAAAATTTTTTAAAATATTCATAATTAGCTAAACTCAAGATATCATATGAAAAAAAAAATAAAATCTAAAATCTTAAATGATAAACTTAAAAAAATTGAAAATATAAACAATAACAAATAACTCATGAGCATAAAATAACAAATATGGTACATAATATAAATAGAAATATAAATAAAAAAATATGCAGCACCAACACATGAGTCATCTTTGATAGCATGGGATATGTGGATTCATATGACTTTTTTATTTCAAAAAGTCGATATTATTATTATAATCATGTGATAGGATGGAATAATAATAAGTATCTACGTGCTATAACATCTCACTCTTATTTGATGGATGATCCCATAGTTTGCTCATAGCTAATTGAATGGAAAAGTCATTATCTTGAAATATGGTATCCATGTACATAATTAGAGCCTCACTATAACTATCATACCTAGAATCATAAAATATAAATATTTTAGGCAAGATTTTCATTAATGAAACCTTCCAGTTCGTTTGCTTAGTTCATGTAAGTATATATGTATCTTAATATATTTTCTCCCCATCATTTTTAACCCTATTTTCATATAGGCAGCCAAGCAATACATAGTTTGAATGAAGGATTAGTATTTTATATACTTGATTTCCATCTCAACAAATATTATACTAAATGTAGGGTATCTTTTATATTTGCTAAAACATGCTACTAATGCTTATATATCCAAGTACAATACAAGTGGTGAGAGTATATATAGATGAACAAATGTTCATCATATCTTAAAAAATTTTAGGAATTCATAAAATAAATTCTTCTATCCTAGTCTAAATCATCAATAATAAATTATTCTCTCTTACTATTGACATAATCAAATATAATGTGTTAGTAGCCAACAAATGATCTAATATCAAGTAGATATAATTCCAATGATATCTCAAAACTATTTGGAATTTTCTTATTGTTTGCTAGGTTTCCTAAGGTATTTTAATGAATTTCTTATTTTTTATAAAGCAAAAAAATAATTTTCATTCTCTCGTGCATTATTAGGTTAATTATGTGAAACATATTCCTAACATAAAATATTTCACATAATTACTCATCTCTAATAGTTTTAACAAACATATTAATATCAGATTTTCTAAATATTTTTGTCATATACTCATATATAGTAGGATCATCATGAGGATAGCGAATCTTAGAAAATCCTATAATATTTTTATTAAGTTTCTACTTATAATCTACACAGTAGTTGGTAAGACATATAAATGTTGCATCATCAAGATTTTTCTAGAGGTATCAAATAGGCCAGGCAGCCTGAGCCAACCTAAAGCTCTACATTGTCTAGGCATGCCTGGCCAGGCATGACATGGTATTATAGCATGCCCAGGTCGTGTCGGGCAAACCCTTGGCATCATTCATGTCGTATCATGCAGAGGCCCTTCGGCTCACATGCCATGCCAGGCATGACTCAGATCTTGGCATGTGGGCATGACATGGGTGATGATGTGCCAAGCGATGCACTATGACATGGTGACGCCCGATGTGTGATGGAGGAACAATGGCATGGCGGTGGAATCCTAATTATATCTTAACCTAAAATGGCCCAACCCGACCATACCCTGCCTAAACTAGCCCAAACCCAGGCTGATTTTGGGGTGCGGGCCATGTCGAGCCTACCCTCTAGTGTACCTTGCCATGTCAGGCATAACACTATTCTATAGCATGTGGGGCTGAGCCTGCTCTCCAGTGTACCTTGCCATGCTAGGCATAGCACTATTCTATTGCATGCAGGGTTGGGCCTTCCCTCCAATAAATCATGTTGTGCCATGCATGGCACGATACTGTGGCGTGATGTGCCAAGCACGGAAAATGAGCCCAATTGGACATGAAAAAAATGGGTCAGGTCAGGCCTGCCCAGTCCGACCTATGATACTTATAGATTAGTCTATATATCAGACATCACAGATATTACTATACTATGTTTCCTGAATTTAATAAAGTATTAATTATTTTTATATCTTATAAAATTTTATTATGGCATTCATATCTGTGGGCTTGAAAATTCTATGATAAGTAACTTGGAAGTAGGTTTGCATAATAATAACTAACCAAGAATCCTCCAAAAATCTAATGAGAATATCAATAATAGTAATCAATTTGGACATGCATTTTCTATCAAAGTCATTATGGCGAATTAAGGGGGGTCAATGATAGTATTTTTAGGTGTATTGATTGGTATTCCTTTTAAGATGTCTAATACCACTAATACTCCTACATATAGATATTTTATAAAATATATATAGTGTTGATTCTTTTTTGACACCCCTATATTTTTTTATTTTTTATTATATTAGCGTGATTCCAAATTATTGAAGTTTATTTAGTTTTAGTTTTTTAAGGTAAATGAGACGAGACTATTAGAGAGAAGCTAATGTTAACCTTAAACCTTTTGGTTGGATTATTATTATTATCTATATCTAGTTCAAAATTATGATTATTAAAATTACTATTTGTCATTTTTTTTATTTTTTTTATATTCTAATTTAATAAAATCTATACTTTTACATTTTATAAATTATTAATTATCACATAATTTACCAAAAAATAATTAAATATGTACTATAACATTGTAACTTTATTTGAGTCGAAGTCACAACTTCCATCTTTTTCTAAATTAGCAATCCTAGAGCCAAAAGTAGATAGCATAATAAAGTATAGAGAAAGAGAGAGAGGAAATATAAATAAGGAAAACAAAAAATGACAGATGAGAAAAGAGAAGATGATAGGAAAATTGATGATTATCAAATAATTTGTATACTATATTTATAGAAATGTTTTATACAAAAAAATATATTTTTTTTATTTTTTGAATTTTTTAATATTTAAAAGGAAAAGAAATCTAATAGCTATCAGATTTGTAACCAATAGCCATTAGAATCAAATCAAAAGGCTAATAATAATAGGAATAAAAACTAACATAGTTTTTCATTACAGACAATGACAACAATAGGTGAAACTTATCGCTTTCTTTGTCAGGATCCATTATATAAATGTAATGGCAGTGGGAAATGGCCAAGGGTTGATGGAGACAAGTATTTCAAAAAAAAAATTGAGGTCATGACCTATGATTCATGACCCATGCATGTGAAATGTGGCAATGTTCTAAGCATGCATATCATGCCTAGCTTGGCATGAGACATAGTTGGCCTCGACCCAACACAACATGAGTCGGCCATAGTCCAACACAACCATGGTGCAAGCATGATTCTTGACCATGTCATGCCAGGCTTGGCATGCTTTTTTTGGGCCATGGTTCATGTCATGCTCGGGTTGATTGACTCACTTGACACTACATAGCAATAACAACCATCTTTCACTAAAGCTAAAAAAGAAGTAAATGAAGGAAATGGGAGAATACATGAAGAGAGATAGAGAAAGAGAGAGACCCACAATGATCATTCTACAAGTGAACAAAAAGGTATGATGAGTGATATTTATCATATTTTAGAGAATATACAGTTGGAAGTTAAAGATAGCGAAGCACAACTTATGGAAGAGATAAATAGGTTTCATATAGTAATGGTAGTAGAAATGGAAAGATAGGATATACTTTGGGAAATGCAACTCAAATAGAAAGAATTGTTATTAGTAGTAGTGAAAGAAATGTTTGAAGATAAGATTTTAAAAGTCTTGCCATGTGGGTTGAACCATATTTAGGCCATTATAATAGACATTATAGAGTTATTTGAGAGACTTTACAATTCCATTGCAATGGAATGAAAGGAATTGATGGCTAACAAAGACCTGTAACTTGAAAACAACATGATCTACTAAACGAATTAGTCTATTGGAGAATTAGAGCAACATAATACACATCAAAAAGACTTTTACTATGAAATAGAATATTTTGAAGGTATTTTGAATTATATTGGGAAAAGACAAGATTCATTGTGAAACATGATTGAGAATATGTTGGATTGAGTATCAAGTTCTAGAAGAGATTCATAGAGACCATGAACATTAATGTTGATTGTCACCATTTGACCACTCTAAATTGGATTTTGTCTTAAAGGAGAATCATCCTAAGAGAAAATCATACTAGTGACCACCTTAAAAATGTGATTATATGCTATTTTGATATTCTATTTTATTTGTGTACTTCCAAAACTTTGGATGTGTTTGAAACAATGATGTATTTTTTCTAACATGGTTTTTTTTTGTAAGTGGCGGATGGATTACTCGAGGTTGAGCAATGATTTTAGTGTGAGAGTTTGTTTGGTATGCCTAGTACCAAATAATACTAATCATTTCGTATGAATTTCATGATGTATTTTTGCTGAAAGAGTGGTTTATTTGTAATAATTTCACAAAACTTAGTTTTGAAGGATTTTGATGAATTATTATAAAATCAAAATTTTTTAGTATGGAAGATGATTTGGTGGTGTTGATGACTAGAAGAGAAGGAAAATATCTTTTAAATGATAGCATTTGACATGCTTTAGTTTACTACACCTTTAAGTACTTATAGATTGGTTTTTTGATGTCCATTCTAAGCTGAAACTTTACACACATAGTCATGATAATTTTTGTATGTCATGATTCGACCACATTGTTGATATAATCTTTTTACTATGCAATACATTCTATTGTATGTGAAGATTTCTTAGAGTCACAACCAAACTAGCTCGAAACAACTTCACAACTATGATATCAATTTCACATCATAACAACCAAGTACCCTACTAATACTAAAAGATATGGTAGCATTCAGATGTCACAACTTTATCTTTACTAAACCACATAATACTCAAACCACAACTTTTGGCTATGAAATATTATAGAGAACTAAACTCATGTCATGGCTAACACAAGTGTTGTGAATCTTTTCTCAAGAGATAAACCATAACTATAGTTATCAATCAGAGCCATGACAATGAGTTACATAGGCTAAATGCACAAGGCACAACCATAATCTAGCACAAAGATTTTGTGTTGTAGAAACTAAATGCACAACTAATGTACACATTCTAGCACTATGACTTTATCTTATAGATGCTAAATGAGATATCAAATGGTTGTAATATATTTATTGAGATCATCAATTAGAAGAAATAGACTAGGGACATGGCTTGTATTATGTGCTATTATAGGATTGAAAACCAAAGCCATGACTTTCAATTAAAGAAACCCACTCCAGATGCTCAAGTATATATGGAAACCCCAAAGAATTCAAAAGAAATCAATGAGAGACATGAGGAAAATAACCCAAGAGGCTCAATGATTCTATTTTTGGGAGATCCATGAGTAACAAGGGAGATACAAGGCATAAGCATAAACCCTAGGAGGGAAAGAGGTATTTTGACCCTCTCCTAGGACTAAATCTAAGTGAAATTAAATAAGTTTTTATGGATGTAGATTTTGAAACCAATATTCTCCAGAGGGCTAAAATTGGACACTCATATTCAAATGATTTCAATTTTCATTTATCTCAAATATTATTCTCTAGAATTTTAGGCTAAAAAAAGAATCTAGGCATGATGTAATATTTTTATTATGATAGATACTTTATTAATACTTTAAAATGATATTTTATTGTGATGTTGCTTAATTATGGATTGTTTTGTAATTAAATAGAATTGATACTGATATTTTGGCTTTTGGCAGGTTTGTACATTATTAGAGTGGTAAATAGTAGGTAGACCATGAAACATACTAACACATACTATAAGAAGGAAATGATAGCCCTGTCAACTATGATGCAAAAGACAAACTCATAGACCAAAATCAGAAATAGAGATGTATTTAATCATTCGGAGTGTGATGCTTACGAAGCTAAAAGCACAAATATTTTTATAATTCACTCTATTATGTATTCTTTAGAGGAACTAACCTTCAATTAGAGGTGTCAAATGGGTCATGTCATGTTGATGCTACCCTTTTTTTGGTTGTTCAAGCTACCATGCCTTGTTCAACAAGTCATTGTTTTTTGCATAGGCTGTGGTATGCCAGCATGGCTCTAAAAATGAGCAACCCAATGATGCCCATTGGAATACCTTTTGGCTTGGTCATTTCCAGTCATGAGGGTCATGCCAAGTAGAGTTTGGCATGGCCAAGATAGCCTATTTCATTCCAAGCTAGCATAGGTTCAATCTAGGCAAGCCTAGTTCATTCTTGGCTAGCTAGGTTTAGTCCATTCTAGCCTTGTTTAGTCTAGGCTAGCCTAGTTCATTCCAAGCTAGCCTATATTCAGTCTAGTCAAGCTTGGGTTTTCCAAGCTAACCTAGGTCATGTTTATGCTAGCCTTGGTCAAGACCATTCTAGCATATTTGGCTAGCCAGGCTAAAACAATGTCACATGGGTTTTCATGTTGGGTAGTGCCATGTTCTCCTTTCATGCTAGAAACTTTGGCCTAGCATGGCCTTAGCCGTGCCACCAGCCACCCCATGGCATTTTCAAGCATGGATTTGAACCATGTTTCTGTCCCCTATCCGGAACTATTAGAATAGGAGCTGAAGTAAGTCTCCTTTTCAAATCCTAGAATGCCTTTTCACATGAATTAGTCCACTCATACTTGACTTCATTCATGGTCAATCTAGTCATTGGAGTAGCTATCCGGGAAAATTTCTCAATAAATCTTCTGTAATACCCAGCCAATCCCAAAAAACTATGTATTTCAAAAACTAATTTTGGCATCTCCCAACTCATGACTTCCCTAACTTTTTTAGGGTCCACTGAGTCATCGGTAGTTGATACTACATGTCCCAAGAATGTAACTTTTGTCAACCAAAAATCACATTTACCAAACTTGGCATACAACTTATATTCTTTCAAAGTTTGGAGAATAATATTTAAATGATCTTCATGTAACTTTTGTTCAACTATCGATAATCAATGCACAGTCAAAGGGTTTTATCCTTATTCTTTGCAAATAAAACCAGAATACCCAAAGGTGAAGTACTGGGTCTAATGAAACCCTTTTCCAACAAATCTTCTATTTGGACCTTGAGTTCTTGTAATTTAATCGGTGTCATCCTATGTGGAGTCATAGAAATGGGTAATGTATTAGGATGTAACTCAATACAAAAATTCACATTTTTATGCCGAGGTAATCCTAGTAATTCATTAGGAAAAATATCCTCGTATTCGCAAACTATCCGAATAAGATCCATATTTAATGTACCCTCTTTTTCTAGGGTGAGACATATCAGCTAACCCATAAGTTTCTCATGCCATTTAGAATCATATATAGTCTGGGGTAAAAGGTCATTGGTAGATAATAAATCTTCTACGCTCACAATCAATAATGACTCAATGTGCTGTTAACCAGTCCATGCCAAGAATTACATCAAAATCCGACATATTCATGACTCTAAGGTCTACCATGAGTAGAATCCCTGAGATTTCTAACTCACAATCTTGAAATATCTAATTAATTTTCACCCTAGTCCCCAAAGGAGAGTCACATACAATGTCTCATCTAAGTTTTTATCAATTTGTTATAACCAATGATCTACTGTCATTGGGTCACCTCTTCCTAAATATTCCAACCACCTTAGTCCATGCCTTTGAGACCAAGCTATGACATCCTATCCCCCAAGGGGTCCCATTTCATCCCATCACATAATACAATATGCAATAAAATAAAATTTTCTCAAATATACCGTACATTTTTTTATTTTATTTGTTAAGCGAAATAAAAAAACACACAACATATTATTTAAGCCACAACCGACTTTTCTTCACATGTGTGATCTCACTTGTGGATCTATCATCTGCCTTGAACATGTACGTGAAAAGGGGTCCCGCAACGAAGTGAGCAAAGCTTAGTAGAGGCAAACTCCTACCAAGTTACTCCCTACCTAAGTGCACATAAAACATCATGCATATATATCAATGTCTAATCAACTACAATGTTTATATGAATGCAATTATGGATGAAATATTTATATGCCCATAATCCTGATTCCCATCGACTCGCTCACACATACCAAAGCCAAGTATGACATATTATATATATAGATATATAAAGATATATAGATGTGTGTGTGTGTGTGTGTGTGTGTGTGTGTGTGTGTGTGTGTGTGTGTGTGTGTGTGTGTATGTATATATATATCTATAAAAATATTAATTTTATGGAATTATTTCAAAAAATATGGACCTCCTTCGAAAAACATATTGGACATTTCTCCAACAAAATATTTTTTTCCTTGGATATTTTTCAAAAACTAAGTCTGGACGTTATCCCAAATCGAGTACACAAATTTATAATAGTCATGCTACAGAAAAAATACCACGCAACTTAGTATGGACATTATCCCAATTCAAGTTCGCCAAATACAATTCATATAACTTTATATGTGTGTGTGTGTGTGTGTGTGTGTGTGTCATGCACCCATCCATGTATATGGAATGTTCTCGTGCATATGAAATGTAATTATGTCATTTATGATTAAACGACGTTTCAGACACACCTATAACAATCCAAACCCAATTCACTTGTACTAAATTTTACTAAATAAAATATAATTAACCATTTCCAATGATATTTCTAACAATTCGAATTGAAATATATAATATGATTATTTATAGTATTTAATTAGAAAGAAATTCTGATAGGAGAAAACTACTACATTTGGAAATTTTCACGGAAACTTTATAAATTTGATATCAAACTAAAGATCTCGTCACGTAGAGTAACTTTAATTCTTGGACTATTCTATTTCAACTCAAGAATAATTCGTTACGATAAAAAAAAAATTAACGGATTGTTTATATTTTTTTTCCTCGCATAGTAACTCTCTCTCTTGCTCGCGATGTTCTTTTTCTTTCCCCATCAAGCGTCATCCCGTTTTCCAGATTACTGATGTTTTTTTTCTTTATATCATTAAAAAAAATTATTATTAAAATAATTTTTTTGATAATTTTTTTTGTCAGAAGTTTGGAGTGTGCATGCACAGCCACGAGCTAACGTCGTGGCAAGGTCTTACCATTTTCGTTTTTTATTAAATTTTTTTAATTTATTTATTTATTCTAATAATTATATAAATAAATTAAAAAAAAAACAAAAATACGACTTCCTCAAAATTTGATGAAATTTGTTACCGTAGCTATATTTTCAAAGACGAATTCAATAATGAAATTTATTTTATCATCAAGATTCTAAAGTTTTCAATTCCTTTTTTTATTACAAAATTATTATTTTACCTTTTTTTCAGAAACAAATCATGTTATTAATTTCATTATTTTTTTTTGGGATTTCACATCGTAGGGCCACAATTTTTTTCCCATAGCTTTGTGTTCTCAAGCTAACAACAATGTATTTTCCAAAGTTATGACTTTTGAGCTATAAAATATTATAAAATAAAAGCTACTCAAACTAAAATCTGAAAAGTATTTATCACAATGACTTTTGGATATAGAATATTATAGAGGGAATTATTCAAGCATGCTCACTTCTCAAGGCTATGATTCTTGCACTTGAAAGTGGGTAAGACTGACTTTGATGTACATGGTCAATGACAATGTTGTGGTCATTCCTAATGTTGTTGTCATTCCTAATGTTGTGGCCATGTGATATACAAGAAAGGTCAAAGCTAAAGTCACAACTATTACTAGCACCCTAGCCATTTTATATATAAGAATTTCCAAGAAAAAGTCATGGCTATTCTTAGCATCATGACCATATTATGTATAAGTGAGACCATTCTTAATGTCTTCATTCTTAGTGTCATGGCCATATTATATACAAGAAATATCATTCCCAATGTCACCATTCTTAATGTTATGGTTGTATTATATATAAGAAAGATAATTTCTAGTGCCATGACTATATTACATACAAGAAAGACGATTCCAAGTGTCACAACCATTTCTAGTGTCATGGTCATATGATGCATAACAGAAATAAAAAGTAAAAGTCATGGATAATTCTTAGTACTATCATTTTTGCAATATAGGAATTTTAAGATGAATTCCAAAGATGTGGCCACTTTCCATAGTTACAACCTCAAGCTCAAGAGCAAGGCCAAAGTCATGATGATATCTTCTGAAAGCCAAGACTTTCTAAGTAGAGGATGTCTTTCAAAAAGGTGAATCTATTCATTCTTCTTCTACATGAATCAAGCCAAAGTAAAGCACAACACCAAACCTAGAATGGTTTTTGTACTCCCTAGAGAATTCATGAGAAAATAAGGGACATAAAAATAAGATAAACCCTAGGTTTGTGGGCCTTACTCTCAAATCATCCCTTTGTTTAGGGTAGAATTGAGAAACTCAACTAAAATAATATATGATTAGAGTTTATGACATAGATTCTATTGATGGCTATCAATAGGAATATAAGATTCATAAGATTCTTGTCTTATACCTTGTTGTAT
This sequence comes from Sapria himalayana, assembly GCA_029783825.1. NCBI lineage: Eukaryota > Viridiplantae > Streptophyta > Magnoliopsida > Malpighiales > Rafflesiaceae > Sapria > Sapria himalayana. The sequence continues at coordinate 1,081,404 of JAREIK010001079.1, read as the reverse complement.
CTCTCCTAAATATTAGGCTAAATTGAGGCATAAGATTTGTATAATTGTGTTTTATGTGATGTATGAATTGATTTGTGATTAAAAAATATGTTTGATTTATGTTATGAAATGGAAATTAATTTATGTGGTTATTAAATAGAAGCTGGATTAGGAATTTGACTACTAATAGCTTTATGCATGTTTGTCATAGTGGATAGTGATAAGTAACCCATGATGCTCATTCGCATATATGATAGGTAAAAAGTGAGTACTTCCGAGCATCATCAATGAGATAAACATATATCTTGAAACTTTAGATTTAGGTGCATTAATCATTATGGGTATCATGCTCGTGAAGTCAAAAGCAGAAACAATTGTATGTGTCACTCTTGTATAAATATCTTAGAAGAACTAGTTTTTGATTGGAGTTAATATTTCATAAAATATTTTCCAAATGGTTTTACCTTTTGTGTGAGAGTCATATTGTTACTATAAAGAATGATAACATGTAATCCATGGAATATTCATGAGTGATTGTGACTCACAAAGGTGATGACAACCCTTTGAGTTGCTTTCACTCAAATAGTTTCCACTAATGAGATTTTAGGGAATCATATGTTAATTGTACGAGTATGGTATTTATGAAATGAAAAGTGCAAACACATATAAATAATATCAATTCTTGATATTTTTCATATTTAAGGTGAGATAATAAAAAAATACATATAAAGTAACCATCAAGGAAAATTGATGAGTTGCCTAGCATGTATAGAATTTTGAATGATTCTCAAATAGAGATGATTTTTTATTATAGAGATAAAGTATCAAGGAGAAAGCTATGAAGGAATAATTATGAAATAACTAATTTTTGGATGAGCTCAATGGTGATGACCCCCTTGTCTGCCAATAATGCAAAAAGTCATTTTATAGTAATCTCACATTCAATTATAATTCAAAACAAAATAAAATTCATATTATTTGAAGATGTATCATATGAATCAAGTTGACAAACCCTATTATCTAAGAGTCATACCAAAATCATAAAATATCTCTTTTACTAGAATCATGGGGTCCAACTATTGTTTAACTAAACTACTAATATAATCATTGCAAGATTAATATATAGATAAAAGTCCTCTTCACTACTTATATGACTGATATACTTGTGAATCTTTATTGATGAGATACACTAGCAAACATGCTTTTGTAATACTATCCAACCAATAAAATTGGATAACATAATAAAGTCATAAGTATTTGATATTATCATTGTTGATTATTTAGAGGTGTCAAGTGTTCCTAGCTTCCTAGGCAGTACATGAGGCATGACCCAAATTAACCATGCTTAGCCCAACATTACATACTCTAGAACCATACTTGGACCAGAGTCATGCAAGATTGAGGAACGACTCATGTCGTGTTGGGCCATGGTCATAAATGCCTTGTGCCAAACTAGACATGACTCACATTCATGGCCCCATAGGCAAGATCTAGAGGTATGTGACTCATGACCCATGATTAGGCATGGGGCATGGGTCATGGACTAAATAAGTATTAACAAGATTTTTTTAAATAAAATAGCTTTCTAATATGGTCATGCCCATAACGTTTTCACATATTCAGCATCGACACAGAAAGCCACAAGCATGCCCTGTCAGTTTCAATATTAGCTAAAAAAAACAAATTTTTTTATAAAATTTATAGCTGTTAGATTTATTTTCAATTACTACAAGTATAAATATGATGATTGTCAAATTTCTGCTCATTCAAAGTAGAAAAAAAAGCTAAAAAAAATTAAAAAAAAAATTTTAAAAAAATTTAAATTTATATTGTTTTAATATAAAAAATATATAAATAGAGAATAACAATCAATTGAATGTCATTCTCTCTTATATTATTCTCTTCATCTCTTCTCTCTCCTCTTCTCTTCTAACTTCTAAGTTTAGTCTTCAGTGCCGATATATAATTTTTGTTTTCCTTTTTTAACTATTTGTGTTGGCAGTTGCCCTTGCCTAACAAATTTAGAAAGTGTGAAAAGGTGGTGAAAAATTGAATACTATCAATAAATGTAGGCTTCTACTCATATAGATTAATGTAGTTGTAGTTATGTTACACAATATTTTTAATTTGTTTTTTTTTTATTTTTTATCAAACAATTTAAAATTCAAAACATAAATAAAAAATGACAAATAGTGAGTTTAATGATAAAAAATTTGACATAGATTTAGATAATGATAATAACCATACTAAAATGTTTGAGGCCAAATTTAAGTTCTCTTTAATAACCTCCATCCAAAACCATTCGCTAAAAAATCTTAAACTAAGCAAAGTTCAATTGTATGTACTCACTTTAAGATAAAAAAAAATAAATGGTGTATCGAAGAAGAATTAATATTATATATATATATATATATATTATAAAAAAATATATACGTGCATGAATGCATGTGACACTGAACCCTTTTAGAGGCATTTGATTAATACACCAAAAAATATGGTGAATTAGATCCTATACAAAACTAACTGATTGGGAAAGATCTTTGAAGCTTGTTTAAGTTTAAATTCATTGACCCTATTCAAATACCAAAATGAATTTGGGAAGATATGAAAAATTGATTATTATCATATGTTTTCTAATTAGAGTTTCATAGGATCCTTGGATAGTCATTATTATACTTACTTCCAATCTATATATCATAGGATTCCTAAGTCAATTAGTATGAATTGTATAATAAAAAATTATAAGTTAGAAAAATAATTAATAAGTAATAAATTTAGGATATATAGTGGTGTGGTGTCCATGACATCCGATATCTGAACTAGTCACAATGATGCATTATTTTCATACCTAATCACTTGCTATGTATATTCAGAATAGAAACTTGATAAAAAAAATTTTGGATTTCCTGAGATTCTCTATCCTCATGGTGATCCTACTATATATGAGTGTATGGCAATGATTTTATAAAATATGATATTCAAAATAAAATATTTAGTTTAATTTTCAATAATACTTCTAATAAAATAACAACTATTACTATATTTGTTAGAACTATTAGAGATGAACTAATTAGTGAAAATTTTCATGTTGTGTATGTTTCACATAATTAACCTCATAGTATAGGTGGGAATGAAAGTTGTTTCCCCTAATTTAGAAAAAATACAAAATTAACTAAGACCTTTCAATGCTTAGTAGGCAATAAGTGTAATAATTTCTATTTGTTAGTGAGGCTTAAAAAAATTCAATATGGATGTGAGACATTTTGGAATTATATTTATCATATGTTTGAATTATATGTTAGCTACTAATACTTGATATCTGACTAGTAAGAGTGAAAATTTTATTATTGATGATTCAAATTATGATAAAAGAATTTTATTTATAAAATTTTTAATGATTTTTTATGACACAACAAATATATATCTGTATGTGCATACTCATATCACTTGTATTGTACATGAGCATGAGCATGGTGTTAGTAGCTTGTTTAAAAAGTATTAGGAGACCTTGTATTTAGTGTCATGGCTATTGAGATAGAAACCAAAGTATTTAAAATGTTTTTCTTTCATTGCAACTCTATATTGATTGGTTTTCTGCATGGATCCTATGGTTAAGGTGGAAAGGGTAGAAAATATACCAAGAATTATATTCACTTGCATGAATGAAAAAGATGAACTTGAAAATTTTATAAATGAAAAATTAACATATTTATATATAATTACACTAAGTATGGTAGCTGTTGCTAGTCTCTAAGTATGGATATGGATAACATATTTAGATGTGATGATTTTTTCTTTAGTTACATAAGGGCAAATGATGGTGTGGTCTATTGAATAGGAGAGAGTTATCTCAGTACTTAGATATTGATTACTATTACAACCTTTCACATAATGATAATAAGAATTTAGATATTTTGAGTTGGTAAAAATCATATGAATCTACCTATCACATGCTATCTAAGATGGTACATGATTTAATGACCCCCATAGTGTCTAAGCTAGCATCAAAGTTTTTTTTTTTGTGGAAACTAATATTATTTCAGATAAAAGATTGAAACTACAACTAGATATCATAAAGGCACTTGCATACTTAAAAGACTAAAATGATTCGAGGGTAGGCATTTATGATAAAGCAAAAGAACTGTTGGAGAATGATGACTCATTGGACAACGAGATTAAGCATAGTGAGGTCACCACTAGCAATACCTTCAAATGCATACATGATGATGATGATGATCGACATCTGAATATGCACTACTATACTACAGATATGGATTGATGTTGATAACTTGTGCTTTTTTGGATTATTTTTTTATATGATAAGACATTTTATATATTTTTTGATTTTTGCTATTATGTTTTATGTTATACTATTTATCATATTGATTATATGCTTATGGATTATTTTTTTTATTTGAGTGATTATTATTTTGAAGTTTATATAAATTATAAATAATTTTTTTAGTTATTAATTTCATTCTAATTCAAATATTTTTATAATGCAATATAAATATGTAATACATATTACACATGCACTTTTATCACTTTAATTATATTATTCTGATATGTAAATATAATATTTTGATTTTTTGACAAATATAAAATTAAAATTTTAAAATATTTTAACTATGCACATTCAATCTAGGCTACCTACTGCCATACCCAAAACATACATGACCTAGCATGACCCAACATGACCTAGCATGGATTTACTTGGATGTCGACCAAATAGGCCATGCCGAGCCTAGTCAAATAGATGCCATGCTTTGCCATAATGGCATTAAATCCATCCCATGATAAAACAACTTGAGATCCATAACATGTTGTGCCTGACACAACATGATGGCATGAAGGGCTAGAAAAAAAAAGGTTGTCAAGATATGACATGACCTATTTGACATTTCTATGATTATTTAGCTTGGTTAGTAGTTTAGATAATTATGTCAACATCAGTTGACGTAATTATCCTTAAGAAGTAATTTTTTTAGTAGTTTAGATAGGATTATTTTAATACAATTTCTCGAATCCAATAGTTTATCATCATATCTTGTTTGAAATATAAATTATTATATTATGTATTTTGTTTTTTTTTCTTTTTCAGCCCACAAACAAAAACATAAAAATTAAAGGATTGAACTAACATCTTGAGACCTAGAAAATAGTAAATTAAAAGATAATCTATATCCAATAATTCTAGTAAAATCTCAAAATATTTATTACGGAATCAAAGGAAAAGAATGATATAGTTGATTATGATTGGAAAAGATATGAGATAAGAATGCATAAGAATACCCCAAACTATAAATATGAGGCCTATCATTTACCAAGGATTGACTTCTATTACACACATCATCATAACCTGAATAAACTCTATTATCATCTAGTAATGAGTTAAAGAGATTCGAGATCTTAAAGTCATGAAAGGAGCACATTCAATGATCCTTATCAAACCCCCGAATCTTCATATGATAATACACTTACCTAGTTGCTAAATAATTTGTGAAGATTAAATGTCATTGTATAAGAGTGGGTGAGATGATGGAAGAAGAGCAATAAAGTTACTAACACTAGTATGTTTGAAAAAAGTACTGCATCAACAGTTTTAGTGGATAATATAGAATAAGTTAAAGAAGTAGAAAAGTACGATGATGACACTACTAAAAAAAGTTTAGTGGATAATTTGGAAATAATTTAGGTTGAGAACTGAGAAGAGGCTATTAAAGATACAATCTTGATAATGCAAGTAGAAGAGGCTATTAAAGATACAATCTTGATTATGTAAGTAGAGAGGCAAATGATAAAATTTTGGTGACTGATTCAAAGAAAGTTGAGGAGGATAACTAGGAACAAGAAGTTGAAAATCTCATGATATTTTTCAATGTCAAGGTAAGGGAAAAAACAAAGAAGAAGTAGTTTATCCCAACTATCCTTGTAGATTATATCATCAAGTGGATTAGTTATCCATCATTAATTAAAGTACATGATGGAATGACATCAAGATTTATATAGAGAAGTTAGTTTGGACAATAGAGATTTTCGATGAAAAAGATATATTATTGATTACATATATGGATATCAAATATAGTGCTACTTGGGAGACAAAAAGAGTTAATTTTTGCTCGATGAAGCTTTCTTGTAATAAAATATGCATTATATTTATATAGTTACACTTAAAACTCTCCACACAAAAGAATCCCAAATCTAAACCATGTATGATTCTGCTTATTTAACCCCAAAACCATTGTTGTTTTTCTATGTTTCTACTTTGGTATTATGGAAAGAAAATGAGCAAAAAAGCTAAATGAAAAAACATGGTCATTTTCTAGCACATTGAATTTGATATAATTGAAAGAACATACCTATCAAAAGCTAAATAACAAAGTCATGACCTTGTCTAATGCTATGACTTTGGTGTTATAGATTTAAAAATTTTGTCGGAAACCAAATGGAAATGATATGGTTGTGACCAAGTGCTGCAAGTTTGAAGTAATAACATGACATAATGTCATGACTTTTCATTAAAGAAAGAAAAGAGAGCCTACAAAGTCATGGCTTTTATTAAATAGGTAGCGACAATAAATACCTAATCCTAGATATCCTTCAACATAATTTTATTTATCGTGATATTGTGACAAATCAACTTTACATCCACTAATCTCATTGATTTGATGATGGAAGAGAGAAAATCCTTAAAAAAATGGTCAAAGACATGAACCACAAGGAGAAAGAGCAGCAATAGAAACCTTACACCATGGAAATTCCACCTAGAACAATGGTGCCCGTAGTGATTTTTTTATAGAACTAAGGCAAAGGTGGATGGACTTGATTATTGCAAAAAAAAAGGATTTATTAGTGACAGAGAATTCAATGAATTTATCCATTCTTTTGGTAATATTATAACTAAAATAAATTATTCGTTGTTTTATAGGCATGAGTAATAGGGCAATGTTTCCATTGTGAAAAAATTTTATGCCAATTTGGAGGATAGGAAAATTGGCATAAATTAGTTGTTGATTATTGCAATGTGTGAGGTATTTGGATGCATTTTGATAGGGGGGTACTAAATGAGTTGCTTGGATACCAAGAAATGAAAGATACCATAAATTTTAAATCAATATGCAGGCAACCTGAATATCTTGCAATCACTAGTTTGTTGATGGATAAAAAGACTGCATGGAGAGGGGATTCAAAGAACACATGAATATTTGATATGGGAAGAACTCACAAATGTGAGTGAAATTTAGCTGTATTTTATATGTTCATTTTTATTATTGATGATACTCCATATCTTGATGATCATTCCAGGGAGAGTAATCTTATTGTATGTCATTTAAGTTGGCTATAGTTTTGATATCTTCAAAGAACACATATGAATATTTGATATGGGAAGAACTCACAATTGTGAGTGAAATTTAGCTATATTTTATATGTTCATTTTTATTATTGATGATACTCCATATCTTGATGATCATTCCAGGGAGAGTAATCTTATTGTATGTCATTTAAGTTGGCTATAGTTTTGATATCTTCAAAGATGAATAGGTTGATTCAATGTGTTTGATAGTGCCCCTTAACATTGTCAGACATTAAAAGGGGATCAAATGAGATAAAAAGGGAAAGAAACTAATTTTCAAAAGAAAAGAACCATTATAAATTTGAGAAGAAGTATCATTCTTCATCAGAGTTAACATACAAGGCACATAAAGAAGGAGAAAATATGAGAAGAGGAAGTCCACATTGAGCTTTACTTAGCTGAACATAGAGACATGCTTGTTGATGTTTTTCTCAAATTGGAAAATATATTACAGGATGCCAAAAAATAATAAAGACCTAAAAAAACAAGATTAAATCCATACTTACAATAGTAGCATAGGAAGCTAAAAAATGAGATATAATATAAAAAATACATCTCAAATAAAAAAAGATGTTTTTAATCATGAGCCAATAAATATTTGATGACAAGATCTACAAACTCTTGGAATAGAAGATGAAATATATAGAGATCGGATTGATGGGAAAAGCTGAATTGTTTTGGAGATTGTATGAGACCATCTATATTCGATTATAAAAAAATGTTAATAAAAAGAGATGAAATGATTAGAAAATAGAAATGGCATGACATATTGGAAGAATTTATAGTTAAAAAAATTGGGAAAATATAGTTCAAATAAAAAAGACATGTATTTTGCAATGAGATCTTTTGTGGGTAAACTAAACTCCACAAGGTGAAGACAAGACTTATTGTGTGATATTATGGTAAAGATATTGGGATTGGGTAGCTACATGGAAGAAAGTTTTGGAGAGACTATTTATTGTTATGCTACCATTCAAGTACTCTAGATTATATTTCACCTTTAAGAAAAATGCTTTTAAACTCTAAAGAAAAATCATATCACTGACCTCACTTACCACATTAATTTGTACTTTTTATTTATTTTTATATTTGATATTATAATTAATTGTGATGAATTTGTTTGAGATGATGGTAAAAAAAATTTTTATCGAGAGGGAAGTTATTGCTCGGTGATTAGAATATAGTTTGTGTCAGAGTTTATTTGGCATATAAACTACTAAATATTTATATATATTCATAGTGCTATTAAATGATGCGTGATCATAGAAATGTAGCATGATTAGGTTGATTTCATGACTTTAAAGTTTTGGTGGATTTGATAAATAGTCATGAAATGGGTATGTGTTTAGAAGCATTTGATGACTTGGTGATTTATGGGTCAAATAGCTATTTTGGAATTTATTTTTGGCCAAAACTCTATGTATATTTAGTTGAGATAATCTTTGTATGTCACAATTGTAAAACCTCATTAGCATAATCTTTTAAATATACATCCAATTTTTTTCCTTTGTTATTATTATGAAGTCGCATGCATACGTATATCATACTAATTAAATGAGTATGACATTAATTGTATATCATAGTAACCAAGAATCCTACTAGTGCTAAAAGTCAGAGCTACTTTTTAGCATATCAATTTTATCTTTACCAAGGCTTTGAATTCTCATTCTAGAGCCTTGACCTTTTCCTATAGTTTAAACATTTGAGCAACAAAAATTTACAAAGCCAAAGCTACTCAGACCAAAGTCGTGACAATTATCTAACACTATGAATTCTATACATATAATATTATAGAAGGTATTACTTGATCATGGTTACTTGCCAAGGGCTCTAATCTTGCCAATAAGAGAAGGAAAGGCTATGGCTTTAATGTATGGCTTTATTGATAATTCCACAACTATTTCTAGTGTTGAGACCATGTGATATATGAGAAAGGTCGAGGATAATACTATGGCAATTCCTAGTGCAACAACCAATTTATATACAAGAAAGATAAAAGTAGAGTCATAGCCAATCCTAGTGTCAGATCTACATTATATATAAGAGAGGGAATTCCCAACATCATGACCATTCTCAATTTCATGATCATATTATATGCAATAGAGACCATTCTAAGAGCCATGTCCATTCTTAACAACATGATCATATTATGCACAAGAATAGTTATTCCTAGCACCATGACCATTTCTAGCATAATGGCCATATGATGCAAAATAGTAATAAAAGACACAAGTTACAAACATTTCTCAACAACATGTATTTGTGTTACAAAAAGTTTAGGATGCATTCTAAATCCAAAACCACTTTCTAGAGTCATGACTTCAATCTTAAGAGACCAAGGCCAAACTCGTGGGATCTTCCAAAACCATGACTTTCTACTTAGAGAAATACTAAAAATATAGAGTATAAAAGAGGAAAAAGGAAGAACTTCGAAAAGACAAATATAATATCTTTTCTTCTACATGAATCAAGCCTAAGCAAAGCACTTCACCCAACTTTAGAGAAGATTTTTCATTCACTAGAAGATCCATGTACAAGAATAGGATGCAAGACATAAGCTAAGCTCTAAAGTTAGAGAAAAATTTTTCAAGCCCCTCTCTCTAGGGAATATTTGAGAAAATGAACCAAAATAGCTTGGGATTAGGGTCTGTGATCTAGTTTCTTGTGAGGGGTGCCATTAGGAATCTAAGATTCATAAGACGTATTCTCTTATTCCTTATTGAATCTCTCCTCACTTTTAGGCTAGATTGAGTTCTATGATTTATGTAATTATAATTTATGTGATGGATATATAGTTTTGTGATAAATAAATATATTTGATTCATATTGTAGAATAAAATTTGATGTATGTGTTGATTAAATAGAATTTGAATTATGGATTTGTCTTTTAATTGATTTGTGCATATTACCTTCATGGATGGTGACATTTAAACTACAAGATTTATTCATGAATATAGTAGGAAGAAAGTAACAACTCTTCCAATGACAATACATTATACAATCCTATACATTAAAACCTAAAATTATAGTATTTTAATCATTATAAATATGACACTCATAAAGATGAAATAAAAAATGATTTTATATGGTACTCTATTATATATATCTTAGAATAATTAGTTCTCAATTGAGATAAATATGACTTATATCATCACTATGAATTATAGTAGTAGGTAATTCATGAGACTTGTGCAAGTGGTTGTGACTTTTAAGGTGATTATAGCCCTTTAAGTTTCTTTGACTCATATGATTCTCACTAGTGAGATTTGAGGGAAGAATATGTTAATTATGTGAGCAAATACTTATAAACTACATTAGTTTTTGGTTTTTATGATATATGAGGCTAGAGAATAAGGATATATATTTAAAGCAACTATAAGGGCTGTTGATGGGTTCTCTAAAAGGTATGGACTTTTTAATGACTCTCGAGTAGAGATAATTTGTAGTCTAGGTGGAAAGATATCTAGTAGATAATTACAAGGAGACCATTTTTAGGATGAGCTTATTAGTGAAAATCACCTTGTAGACCATTAGGATAAGTGATTATTCAATAATAATCCAAACTTCATTCTATATCAAAACCCAAAATAATTCAAATTATTAGAAGATGCATCATACAAATCAAGTAGATAAACCCTAGGTTTTAAGAGTCATACCAAGATCCAAAAATATCTTCTCAACTAGAATAATATTATCTCAACATTGCTTACTGACCTATTAATAAAATCATGTGAAATTAATATCTACATGTATGACCTCTTTAATATTTATATGACTCATATATTTGTAGATCTTTATTAATGAGATACCCTCATTAATGAGCTTTTGGGATATTATATAACCAATATAATTAAAAAGTAGAACAAAGTCACAATATTACTAATGATATCCTTCATTAATTTTACATAGTGTAGCATGCATGACAATGCTTTAGTGAATGGTATATAAAATTTTTAAAGATATTTAGATATTTTTCAAATTGTTCATCCAAATTTTACTTTCTAGGCTATTTGGAAAAGAAAGATGAGGTTGGAGAATATGTTTATCATCTACATTATCATTTTCTAGTCATTATCCTTATGTTAATAATTTAGTTCATCTAGATCTCCTCAAATTCCACTTCTTCAAGCTTGATAACTAGTGGCATAAGTTGGGCTATAGGTTCTAGCTCCATCGTGACTTTAGAAATGTTGTAATATGATATGTGGCTGTGATGGACAATGTGACTTTGGACAATATTATTAGTCACATCTTGAATTTCTTGATCAACATTCCCTTTTGGATTTTCCTTTTTTTTTGTCTTTCTAATTCTTTACCATTTCTAAGTAATATGGATATGTATCTATTTGGGTTTTCTCTAGTATCGCTTGGAATCTATTGCTAATTTTTTCCTTCATCATTAGCACTAGTTTCCCAATTTGGTTCTCAAAAGTATTCATAATTGTGTATGTGTGGTCCAACCTTCTTTCCATCTATTCCATTCAATTTTATTGCACATTATTCATTTTATTTATTTCTATGAGTAGCACAACTATTCTATCTTTAAATGATGACTTTTCTACTGCATTTAGTTAATTATACCGAGAACTCATAGCTCCTTGCATTTGATATCCCAAAGAGTTATTTCCAAAGTTGTTTTAATATTGTTCCATGCTCTACTACATATTTTCTTTTACTCTCATATGATAAACTCTCATGATTTTTTATATTCAAATGTTAGATTACTCTGCATACTAAATTGGGTTGAAATTGGCAAATTCTCGTTGTAGCAAAATTGTTATTTTTTCTATAATAGGCTTTGTCATGTTGGGCTCAAAACATACTGCAAAATCCATCAATTTTCATGTCCATCACCATTATTCTATCCAGCTCCAATACTCAGGCTTCCTTCCTTTCATTTTCTCTTTTATTTGAAGTTTGATAGTTATTCTTAGCTAGTTCTTCAAATAGAAAATAAGATTCTTTGGGTAACATTATCATGATGAACCCTCCCGAGACTACATCAATTGTGCATCTCATCATGAAGTTCAAACTTTTGTAGATTGTCTAAACTTGCAAGCATAATTCGAATCCATATTGTGGTAACCTTCTAGGCATATCTTTAAATTAGTCCCAAGTATCATACAATATATTTTTTCTTCTCTTGTCTAACCTAACTTATCTTTCTCCTTAGTTGTGATGTAATTTGAGATGGAAAGAATATAGTTAGAATGTTGTACAAGTTCATCCCAACTCTCAATGGATTCTCTAGATAAGTAATAGAACCAGCAAATTTCTTATCTTTCAAATAAAATAAAAAAATTCACAACCTTATCATATCTAGGATAACTTCATTCATCTTGACAGTGTCACAAAACTCCAAGAAAGTTATGACGTAAATATTTAAGTCTTTTCAGATGAGCAACTCTTGTCATTGAAAACTCAATTATCATAGTATATAAATTTTGTCAATTATTTAGCTTGTGATGCCCTTCCATATTCTATCACGTTCAACCAAAAAGAAAAATTCTCCTTGATGTGAAAAGTTTTCTATGAGATAATTGACTTTTATTCCGAAGATGTGTAGATTAGGTCAAAAAGAAATACATACCAAAAAACTAACAAATATAAATTATCCTCAAATACCACTCTTCTCCATATGTAGGGCATTTCATAGAAAAAAAAATACCCAAATAATTTTTAAAACATAGTGTGAAGATATGACATATGCCACCGACTAAACAATATATCTAGGAAGAATAAAATGCTACTAAGAAACATCCTTGAAGTATAATTTTTCAATGTGTGAAGGATTTATAAAAATATTTCTTTCCCCTTTTGAGAAGAATACGTATTATTAAGATTGGATTATGTGTCCAAATGGGTAGAAGCAATAACTACCCAAAAAAAAATAATGCCAAGATAGTGGTAGGGTACCTATGCATTAGAATTTTTATGCATTTCAGCATCTCTCGATGTATGATAAGTGCTAAAAGAAGCCATTTTTTATAATAAAAACTTAGTGCTTAGTTGGCAAAGCATCATGCAAGAATAAAAGAATAAAAGTAGTTTTTTGGACACATAATACAAGAATAAAAGAATACAAGAATAAAAGGGGGCTTCCATATTAACCACAAACAAATGATTAGAAAAAAGCATGAAGCAAAGAGATCAAGAACATATTAGAAAAAAAAAGTAGTCAACCCATTGAGAAAAGACTTGTTTCAATGATTAGATGAAGCATTATGAGCATATAAAATGATATTCGAGATACCCTTGGGGATGTCTCTGTAAATGTTTATTTATGCAAAAAGGTTGTTAGTTTCTAGTTGAACTTGAACTTTGAGCATGATTTGAAATAAAACAAATGATCTATCATGTGAAGGATGTGAAAGAAAAGCAAGTTCTTTTGATGAGTGAACAACAAGAATTGAGGAAAAAGAAAAATAAAAATGCTATGATATACAAAGACAAAACAAATTAAGGTCATGATAAGTATCTACAAAAGAATGAATTCAAAATTGGAGAAGAGGCATTGGACTTCAACTCATGTCTCAAATTATTTTTAGGAAAATTGAAGTATCAATGATATGAACTAATTATAATCACGATAATGACAAGCTATAAAGAAAGTATCATAAAAAATATTTCATATTAATCGTACACTATCATTAATATGTAATGTATCACATAAAAGCCCCAATTCCTCTGCATATCACTGAGTAGCACACTATTTGATTGGTGATAATGAACATGAGGCCCGAACCTACTTCATTCAAGAAAAGGCGAAAAAATGTTAGGAAAGGTCCAAGGAGAGTGATACTTATCACCACTACAAATAGAAAGGACACTAGAAAATTGAATGCCCAAGTAAGAAGATGAGACCTAATCAGCCAGGTCTGCTTGTTCCCCAACCTACTGCTACTATAGTATGTGATGCCATGGATGAAGGTTACCTTGTGCTGGTCACCTCTACTATTGTTTCAAAGTTTGACTCCTAGATCCTAGATAGTGGCGCTTCATTTCACATTAGTACACATTTGAAATGGTTTAGTAGATACGTAATGAAGGAAGCTGATAATGTTGTTGTGGGTAATAGCCAACCATGTAATGTTGTTAGAGTTAGCATAGTCAAGCTTAGGACATATGATGGCTAGATCATCTCGTGATAATATGTAAAGCATATTTGAAAGATGACTATGAATCTAATCTTTCTCAACATTCTAGATTATCAGGGATGTACCTTTAGTGGTGGTGAGGGAATACTAAATTTCACCGAGGAGATGACACCATATTGAAGGGGTAGAAAAATGGAATGTTATACACACTGATGGGTTCTACAAGGATAGGGGCTACTACTATCACATCTAAAAAGCTGGTATCTAAAGGTGAAGCAAATCTTACCAGATTATGGCACATGTGGCTCGCACATATGAGTGAGAAAGTTATGAATATTATTTCCAATCTTACCTTTCTTGTTGGTCATAAAATTAGTAAACTAAATTTTTTTGATCATTATGTTTTCACAATAAACATAGAACTAAGTTTGTAAATCTATACACTACAAAAAAAGGTACTTTGGATTATAAATGAATTTAGAAGATTACTATCATAGAGAAATGTAGAGTTCACCATCGAGTTACACTTAGGTACATTAACTATTTTTATGACTTCATATAGAATAATACTAGTTGAGTTGCAGGAACTTAAGATCCAACTACAAAAATAGCTGAATATAGGATTTAATGATTGAGTAATTCATCTAGGGGTACTTTGGTATTATTTTCTAAGAAATTGGACTAGGTCATTTGACATTGTGTAGTGTATTGACAATTAAATAGAGTTACTATTAAGAATAGGTACCCTTTTGCCAAGGATTGATGATTTATTTGATCAGCTGAAAGGAATAGAAATTTACTTGAAAATAAATCTTCACATTGACTAACTTCAATTGAGGGTTAGTGAGACAGATATTCCTAAGAGGATAAGACAACATCTCAGGAACAATATGGGCATTTTGAGTTCATGGTGATGCCATTCGAATTGATAAATTCTTTAGCAACATTCATGAACCTCATGCATAGGGTTTTCTAGAGTCCTACCAAGATTAGATTGTTTTTATCTTCATTGATGACATTTTGATCTACTCTAACTATGAGACAAAACATGAAAGACACGGGAGAAATTTCTTTAAAGTTTGAGTCACCATCAATTATATGCTAAATTTAGTAAGTATAAGTTTATACTTCATGAGGAAAGATTCTTTGGGTATGTGGCATTGACATATGGTATTTGCATGAAACCAAAGAAGGTTGAGGTAGTTATTAGTTGGGAGAAACCAAAGTCTTTGAAATACATAGTCTTTTGGGATTGAATTGTAGTACAGAAGGTTCATTAGGACTTCTCGTGATTGGCTGCACCTCTAATGAAACTAACTTGGAAAGTGGTTGAGTTTGTGTGGAGTGACTCATGTGAGAAGACATTCAAGGAATTGAAGAAAAGGCTCAATTTGACTCCTATTTTGATAGTTCCTTAGAGGGTATATAGGTACACATTGTATTATGATACCTCCAAGGATGGACTTGAGTGTGTGTTGATGAAATTTGAAAGGGTAGTAGTCTTTATCTTTTCTTTGAAAAATATACATACATGATATAGAATTATTAGTCATTATCTTTGCATTGAAAAATTGACATCATTATTTATATGGTGAATATTTCAAGCCATTCTTAGGTCACAAGAGACTGAAGTATATTTTTACATGGCGAGACATTAACATGAGGTAACACAGGTAGATGAATTATCTAAAGGACTATAGTTTTACATCACATTACCTTCCTGGTAAGGAAATGTAGTGACTGATTCACTTAGTCAAAAGTCATGAGGTATGTTTCCTAGTGTGGTAGCTCAAGAAATAGAGATGCTTGAGATTATGAGAAAGTTTGGGCTATAATATAGAAGTATGGCACAATGTATGTTGGGAGTTTTTTGGCTACAACTTCTCATTAAAAGGGTGATTGAGTCAAATGACTAGACACAAAGATATTATGCATCAAGGACAAATGTGTCAAATGGGTCATGTTGTGTTGGGCATGGTATGGTTTTTATCATGGGTCATGCCATGCTAGCATGACTCTAAAAATGGGTAGCCCAACATGGCCCATTAGCATGTATTTTGGCCGAATTGTGCCAAGCTAGGTCAAGCTTGATCAGGCTAGCCCAGTCATTCTAAGCTATCTTGAGTTCAGTCCAGGCTAGTCTGGGTTAAGCCAGACTAGCCTGGATTAGGTTCAGGCTAGCCTAGAATGTACGACGGCGACAAGCTAACCAGGCCAAAACCTGCCCAAACAAGATGTTGTACTAGGTCATTCCATTTTGTGCCTCCCATACCAAAGAGTTTGGCCCCACACGGCCTGAGCCATGTCTTTGATTGGCCCATGGCATATCAAGACAAGGTTATGATTTATTTCGGGTTGTGCTAGGTGCAGCTAAACCATGCTATGTTACATGAAAATCTAACATGATCTTTGTAGCCAATATTAAAGGGGCGGGATGAAAAAGGTATAGAAGATTTTGTTCATTAGTATCTCAATATCAACAAGTGAAAGCTGAGCAATAAAAGCCAACGATATTTCTACATCCCTTGGATGTAGCTAAGTGAAAATGAAAACATTTCATTATGGATTTTGTGACACATTTACCATAGACATTGCAAGGACATGAAAAGTTATGCATCATAGTAGATCGGCTTACTGAGTTGACACATTTTCTTATAGTACGTATGACTTTGGAGAGTTTATGTAGGTTGTACAAATGAGAAATTATACAGTTACATGGTATACTAGTATTTGTAGTATCTGATCGAGATCCCAAGTTTATGGGTTCATTTGGGAAAAGTTTACAGAAATCCATGGAAACTCGGTTGATGATGAGTACAACCTTACATCTCCATATGGATGGTTAGTCAAAAAGAACCATGTAGGCTTTAGAGGACATGCTACATGCATGCATACTTGATCGCAATGGTAGATGGGAAGAGCATTTACCTTAGTATAATTTACCTACAACAACCGTTACCAATCAAATATATGAATGATACCCTACGAAGAACATTTTGGGCGACTTTATCGATAATTAGTTTGTTGGATGAAAATGAGAGATAGAACCACTATATGTCTATAATATATTATAAATAACTTTAAGAAGGTGAATTTGATATGAAAACATCTTTTAAAAACTCATAGCTAATAGAAAACCTATTTTAATAGATGGTGCTGACCTCTAGAATTTGAGGTGAGGAATCATATCTTTCTAAATGGAATACCCAATAGAGGGGTAGTTAGGTTCTAAAAGTATGGAAAATTACTATTGAGATTTTACCAACTCTTTGAGGTACTTGAGAGGGCATACATGGCAGCTTACCAGGTGACTTTTCCACTAAGCTTATTGAGTATTCATATAGTATTCAACATCTTCAAGCTCTGAAATTTTACTCTAATTTTGACTGATGTAATGGATTAGAGTGAGCACTTTTTTGATATTGATGGAACATTTAAAAAGATATCAGTGTTCATTATGGATAAATGGGTAGAAATTTGTGAGACAAGACTATGAGGCTAATAAAAGTATTATGATAACATTGAGAAATAGAGGAGTCAACATGGGAGCATAAAAACACTATGAGTATAAATTATTCATTCATTTTTGAATATTAAGATATGTTTTAATCCTTCAATATTAAATGATAATTACATATACATGTGAATTGAAATTATGAGTGTATGAATTTTGGAGATGAATTTTTAGTGGGAAGAGTATAAAAATAAAAAAAAACAAATTCAATGAAATAATATATTTTAGATCTTTGAAAGATAAAATGAACCAAAGATAGTCAGAAACATATTAATAGAAGTGGCATAAACATGGAGTTGATATATGAAAGCAATGATTGTGGTTGTGGTATCACTTTCTTGGGGTTTTGACATATTAAATATGTTATAATAGGAGTTGCAAATTGAAATCATACTCAAATATCTTGACTTTTCTCGAAGTATTAACTTTCTTTTTAGTTTCATGGCATTCTTTCAAGGATGTGCCTTTTCTTCAAAATGCTACACCTTTTCCAAGGCCACAATATTGTTCTTCTTATAAAGAACATGGCTTTCTTTCCAAGATCATAGCTTTCCCTCATAGCTTTGGTGACTTTTTCTAAAATCATGACCTTCCACTTAGTTGTAATATTTCAAATGTCATGACTTTTCCCAAATTTGTGGACCTCAACCTAAGTGAAATTAAGAGTTATTATAAATATTGAGGCAACGGGAGGAAAGAGGGACAAAAAAAATCTTTCAAAAAACTTATAGAAAATCCCAGGGGGGAGAGAGAGAGAGACTTTTGCAAAAAAATTCTCTCTTAGATATGTGAGGATTCATTGATCAGATTTAATTGATCTAAGAATCAAAGATCATCATTTTGATGAGATCTAATTGTGGATACCAAAATCAAAGGATCTCGTTGAAGTATGGAAGAACATTATTGAGAAAAAATAAGTTTTGGCATGAATAAAGAGGAATCACGAAAAAACATCTTTAGAAACTAAATGAAAAAGTCAATACCTTTTATATAAGTCACTACTTGTTAATAGGCCTATTATAGAAATACAATTCCCATCAAAAGTTTAATGATAATGTTGTTGTCATTCCTAGCACCGTTGTTTTGGTGTTATAGAAATAAAAACATCTTCAAAACCTAAATGGAAAATTCTCAATCATGACCTAGTGCCATAACATTGAAGTAATAGCTTCAAATAGCACCATTCTTTTCATCAAAGAGAAGAAAAGATAGCCTTAAAAGCCATAGTTTTCTTTAATTAGGTCATGACTATAAATACCCAAATTTTATTTCTCTCTCAAAGACATGATAAACCAACCATAAATCTAATGATCTCATTGATTCAATGATCAAAGGTAGAAGATCCATGAAAAAAAAATCAAAAACATGAGTTGCAAGCAGAAATGGAAGTGACATAAACCGAATACTATGGGAATTTCAACTGAAGTCTCAACACCCATGGAAATTTTGTTACAAAATTGGGCTAGAGTTGGATGGACTCAATTCTTGCAAAAAATCTTTATTGGAGAAAAAGGATTTTTTGATTTCATCCCTTTATTTGTGAATATTATAATGAAGAGTTAGTAGTTATTATTTTGCATGAATAAAGAATGGGGCAACACTTTCATTATCAGAGTATTCTATGCCAATTTGGAGGATTGACGAGAAAAAACACACTACATGAGAGGTATTTGTGTACTCTTTGATAAGAAGATACTAAATGAGTTGCTTTGATTTCAAGTAGCTAAAGATAATAAGGATTTTTAATCTCTCAATGTGCAACCTAATTTTCTAGCAATTACTAGTTCATTGATTAATGAAAATGACACTTTGAGGCTAATTTCAAAGAGTACATATAGATATTTGATGAGGGAAAAACTCCTTGAGGTTAGTAAAATTTGCTTGCATTTCATATTCTTGTTTTTACTACCAACACTCCATGTCTCAATAATCATTTCAAAGAGAGTGATTTTACTATATGTCATCTTAATTGATTATAGTTTTTATGTTGAGAAGATTATTTGGAAATTGATTTTTAGTTTCCTTGAAGGTGAATTTTCTAGCCAACTAATTCACCATTCCCTAATTTATTTTCTATGTCTAGCCAAGAGAGTCCCAATTGATGAATAGGTTGATGCAACATGTTGAATAGTGCCCCCGTTGGTATTGTTGGGTATCAAAAGTGAAAGAAGCTTATTCTTTAAGGGGAAGAATCAATAAAAATTTGGAAAGAAGAGTCATCATTCACTAGAACTAACATATACGGTACTAAATGAAAGGGTGGAAGATGAGAAAAAGATGAAGCTTGCATTTAATATTTACAAGTTGCACTTAAAGGTATATTTGTTGATGTTTTCCATAATTTGGAAAATATGCAGTGAGATACAAAAAAGAACAAAGAATATCTAAAAACAAGATCCAAACCTTATATATAACAATAGTTGAGAATGCTGGAAAACAAGATGCAATGTGATAAGAATATCTCAAACAAAAAAGATATTTTTTATCGTGAACTAAAAATAGTTTTTAAATGAGATCTATAAACTCTTACAAAAGGGGATGAAATACATGGAGATCAAGTTGACAAGCATTGATAAATTGTTTGAGAGATTGTACAAGGTTGTGATAGCAAATTGGAAGAAAGTGGTGATGAAAAGAGATCAAGGAAATGGAGAGAAATTGACTTATTGGAAGGACTATTGGATAGAATAATTGGGAAACTATAGTACGAATCAAAATGACTTGTATTTTACAATGAGATCCTTTAAAAATGTACTTGACTCCATTGGGCAAAGAAAAGATACATTATGTGACATTATGACAATGATATTGGATTGGAAATCTAGATCAAGAAGATATTCAGAGAGATAATTAACTTCAATGTTACCATTTGAGCACTCTAGATTAGATTTTATCTTTAAGGAATATGTTCCTAAAAAGAAATTATATCGAAAACCTCACTCAGCAAATTGATTTTTACTTTTTGTTAAATTCCATATTTTGATGCTGTAATCAATTGTAATAAATTTGTTTGAGAAGCTATATTAGAATTTTTTTTTAATAAGAATATTATTTTTTATATATGTGTTTGTTTAATATATAAAATATCAAACATTCATGTATAGTTGTGGTGCTATTAGACAAAGTGTAATAATGGAAGTAGGCCATTATCATATTGATTTTATGACCTTGTAATTTTTGTGGATTTTGATGCAAAGTCATGAAATCAATTTGTTTTAAGAGGTAATTGGTGACTTGTGATTTATGACTCATTGATCAATTTTAATGTCCTTACTTGGCGGAAAGTCTACTTATTTAATCATGATATTCTTTGTATGTCAACACTAAAATCTCATTAGCACAATATTTTAACTATGTAATATATACTTTTGGCTATGATATTATCATTGAGTCACAGTCATACTTATCTAATAACAATTAAATGAAAGCAACATTAATTTCATATCATACTAACCTAGTTTCTCACTATTGTGAAAAATCATAGTTACTTCTTAGCACCATGATTTTATCTTTTTTAAGGCATTGTATTCTTATGCCAGAGTCATGCTCTTCTATGAAAGCTACAATTGCTAAGATGTAAGATTTTGCAAAACCAAATCTACTTAGGTGAAATCTAAAACAATTATTTAGAGCTATGACTTTTAGATACAATATTATAAAATGCATTACTCGAGTACAACTATTTCATAAGGTCATGACTCTTACCATTATAAGAAGGCAAAGGTATGCCTTTGACATAGAGGCCAATTTCTAATGCAATGACCATTACCAACATTGTGTCTATTTGATATACAAGAAAGACCAATGAAGAGCCAAAACCAGTCTCAATGTCATAGCCATATTATGCACAAAAAGACTATTCTTAGCATTGTTTCCATTCTCAGAATCAAGAAAGTATTATGCTTAAGAATGAGCAATTCTAATATTGTGGTCATTTTTAGTGCAATGACTTTGTAGTACAAAAACAAAATACAGAAGTTATGGACATTTCCTAGAGCCATTACTTTGTATTACAAAAGTTTTTGGATGCATTCTAAAGCTATGACTAGCCAAAGTAAAGCACAACCACCAACCCTAGAAAAGATTTTCATACTTTCTATGGGATCCATGAGCATGCAAGGGATGAAAGATATAAGTTTAGCCATAGATTTAGGGGGCATGACTGTCAAACCCCCAACTATAAGGTTGATTAATAAAAATCAACCAAAATAATGTGAAATTAGGGTTTGTGTCCTAGATTCTTATGAGGCCTATCATTCGGAATTCAAGATTCATAATTTTGTTCATAAAATATGTGAATATCTTCCCAATGTTAGAAAAAATTGAGATCTAGAATTTGTATAACTATGATTTATGTGATGTAAGAATGATTTTTTGATTAATAAATGTATTAGTTTTTTTTTGTAGAATGGAAATTGATGGATGTGGTGATTAAATAGAAATTGTAGTAATTTGACTATCGGTGGGTTTGTGCTTATTTTCATAGTTGATGATGATAGATAAACTAAAGCTCACTCATACTTATGGTCGGAATGATTTGACAACTCTTTAGAGTTTGATGCATGAGATAAACTTATATGTTAAAAACTAAAATTTAAGTATATTAATCATTGAAAGTATGATGATCACAAAATCAAAAACATTAACTTTTTAACATTCCATAGAATTGTACATATATTAGAAGAACTGTTTCTGTGAAATCCCGAAAAAAAATGAATAAATAACTAACATAATTTGATTTCTGGAAAAAGGGCAAAATGGTAATTTTACAATAATAGAAAATAACCTGAAAATTTTAGAGCCATAATGATAAAATGGATGTCGTTATTGAATTTGTGTTAGAAAATATAGCTACAGTGTCAAATTTCGTTACATTCTAAGAAAATCAGAATTTGTTATATTTTTATTTAATTAAATGAATATTAGAATATATATATATTAAAAAAAAAATTTCTCACCCGAATGACCACGCCACGTCGTCCGCAAGTGGCTATGTCTATGCGGGCGGTCCGTCGACTGTCCAGGTATCAACAAAAAAAATTATTAATACTATTAATTATGATATTGAATAAATAGATAAATAAATAAATAAATGTCAGGAATCCAAAAAATGGGAGAAAGGCTGAAAAGAAAAAAAATGTTCGGCACCGGAGGGAGAGAGACAGTATAGAAAAAAAATATCCGTGAATCTTCTTTTAATCATAACGGATTATTCTGGAATCAGAATGAAATAGTCCAAGAACTAAAGTTACTCAACACGACGAGATCTTCACATTGATATCAAATTTATAAAGCTTCTATGAAATTTTCTGAAAGATAGCAGTTTTCTCTTATCATAATTTTTTCTTTTTAATTGTCATAAATGAGCATGTTTTATATTTCAATTCTAATTGTTAGAAATTTTATTGGAGATAATTAATTGGTAAAATATTTTGGTATTTCGTTTTAGTAAAAATTAGTATAGGATGAATTGGATTTGGATTGTTATAATTATGTCAGGAACATGGGTTAAATTGGAAATGACATAATTGCATTTCATACGCATGGGAATATTCCATATACATGGGTGAGCGCGTGATATATATATATATATATAAAGGTATATGGATGGTATTTAGCAAACTCGAATTGGGACAACATCCAGACTGAGTTGCATGAGATTTTATTTGGTACATAGTTATTATAGATTGCGAACTCGAATTAGGACAACATCCAGGCAGAGTTACGGTGGTGTTTATTTCTCAGAGTAAATCAAAGAAATTATATTTTATTCAGATAAATGTCCAATATATTTTTCAGAGGAGGTCCATATTTTTCGGAATAATTCCAAAAAAATAAATATTCCAATAGATATATATACATATATACATATGTGTATGTATATATATATATTCGGATATAGAATATGTCACACTTGGCTTTGACATGTGTGAAGGAGTCGATGAGACTCAGGAATATGGGCATATAAATATTTCATCCATAATTGCATTCATATAAGCATTGTACTTGAATTAGTGTTGATATATATTTATGACGTTTTAGATGTACTTAGGTAGGAAGTAACTCTGAAAAAGTTTACCCTACTGAGCTTTGCTCACTCCATTGTGGGACCCATTTTTAGGTATGAGTCTAGGACAGATGACAAATCCACATAAGAGATTGCACGTGTTAAAGAAAGCCAGTTGTGGCTTAAATAATATGTTGTGTGTTTTCTTTCTTTCGCTGAGCAAAAAAAATATAAAACGAAAAAAAAATTTATTATACATTTGAGAATTTTTTATTTTATTGCACATTGTATTGTATGATGGAATGAATGAGACCCCCTAGAAAATGGGGTGTCATTGTTTCTCGATTGAAGTGGATAATTTATAGAATATTCTCTTAAGAATTTCACCTTTAGTGTGTGAGTTACATCATCACTATAAAGGATGGTGACTAGTAATCTATGAGATATGCATTAGTGGTTGTGCCTTACAAGGTAGTCAAATCTCTTTAAGTTGCTTTCAATCTTATGGTTCTCATCGATGATATTTGAGAGAACAATATGTTAATTATGCAAGTATATTACTTACGAAGCCAAAAGTACAAATGATTATACAACACATTAGTTTTTAGTCTTGATAAATCTTGAGACTAGAGAAT